>JAJHZJ010000096.1:14046204-15369573 GCA_023548195.1 Bettongia penicillata ogilbyi
ACATCATCTTCCATGAAATTATCAAGGAAAACTGCCCTGACATTCTAGAACCAGAGGGCAAAATAAGTATTGAAAGAATCCACCGATCACTACCTGAAAGAGATCCAAAAAGAGAAACTCCTAGGAACATTGTGGCAAAATTCCAGAACTCCCAGCTCAAGGAAAAAATCTTACAAGCAGCTAGAAAGAAACAATTCCAGTACTGTGGAAATACAATCAGGATAACCCAAGATCTAGCAGCTTCTACATTAAGGGATCGAAGGGCGTGGAATAGGATATTCCAGAAGGCAAAGGAACTAGGACTCAAACCAAGAATCACCTACCCAGCTAAACTGAGTATAATACTTCAAGGGAAAATATGGTCTTTCAATGAAACAGAGGACTTTCAATCATTCTTGATGAAAAGACCAGAGCTGAAAAGAAAATTTGACTTTCAAACACAGGAATGAGAAGAAGCATGAAAAAGGAAACAGCAAAGAGAAGTATTAAGGGACTTACCAGAAGTGAACTGTTTACATTCCTACATGGAAAGACAATATTTGTAACTCTTAAAACTTTTCAGTATCTGGGTAGGTGGTGGGACCACACATACACATGTACACGCATGCACACACATACTCGCATGCACACACATACAGAGATAGAGAGCACAGATTGAACTGAATAGGATGGGACCATACCTTAAAAGAAACTAGGGTAAATGGTGAGAGAGAAATGTAGGGGGAGGGAAAGGGAAGGGGGTAACTATATGTCATTTAAGAGGCAGGTAGTTTTTCTTAGTGGAGGGAAAAAGAGGAGAGCTGAGAAAAAAAAACAAAAAAACAAAAACAAGAAGTTTACCCTCATCACATTTGACTAAAGGAAGGAGTGAAATGCACACTCATTTTGGTATGAAAACCTATCTTACAGTATAAGAAAGAGGGGGAGAAAGAGATATTGCAAGGGGGGGGGATGATGGAAGGGAGGGCAAAGGGAGGAGGGAGCAATTCGAAGTCAACACTTGGGGAGGGACAGGATCAAAAGACAGAAGAGAAACAATGAGGGGCAGGTTAGGAGGGATGGTAATCCAGTTAGTCTTACACAACACGACTATCAGGGAGGTCATTGGCAAAACTACACAGATATGGCCTATATTGAATTGCCTGCTGTCCCAAAGGGAAGGGGTGGGGAGGGAGGGATGAGGAGAATTTGGAACTCAAAGTTTTAGGAACAACTGTTTAGTATTGTTGTTGCAACTAGGAAAGAAGACATACAGTTAAGGAGCAATAGAAAGTCATCTGGCCCTACAGGAGAAAAGAGAAGATGGAGACAAGAGAAGGGAGAGATGACAGAAGAGAGGGCAGATTGGAGATAGGGAAAATTAGATTGCTTGGGGTATTGGAGTGGGGGGAGGGGATAAAAGGGGAGAAGATTTGGAACCCAAAAATTTGTGAAAATGAATGTAAAAAATTTAAATAAATAAATTAATTAATAAAAAATAAATAAATAAATAAATAAAAAAAAAAGAAGCTACAAAGTCAGTTATAAAACACTCATTAAATGATGAGGGATCATAAAGAAAAGACATGACAAGGAGGATGTTCTGTTGGGAAGGCAGTTGCTTATGCACTGCTTGTCCACCAACAGACCTCTTCCATGAAGTTCTCATTCCCCGTGATTTGGCAGAAAGCAAAACTCACAGAAGCTGAGAGACACTCAGGACAGGTGTTTCCAGTTCTTGGACTTGGAAGGTCCTTCTGGAATGTCTGGCAGGTTTCCAGGTCTCAGATTGAGTAGTTTGGTTTTTACCTCTGCGGGAGAATTTGAGCAGCTAAATACAGGGAATGATAAGATCAGGAACCAGCCCAGCAGTAAACCCACCCTTAGGAATGCATGCCAATTTCAGCCTGGGCCTGCCTCAGGGGCTCTGATTACATATTATTTATACTAAACTATACTAAACTTCAGAGCAGGAGCTCCAGGAGCCTCAATTTTAATAAGATAGTACCTAGCCTGAGAGGTGAGATAAGGTAAACTTTCCTCCCAGTATCATTTCCAACTGACCTAAACCCCCTGCAGAATACCTATCATAAACCAATGTCACTGCCTGGGGATACTATGAACCCCAAGTAAGTCAAAACTGAGTTTGCCTCAGACTGGGCCTGCCTCAGTTGGGAAGCTTGTCTTTGGGACTAGTCTTAAACCAAAGCATTCTCTAAGAGCAGAGACTAGGCTTAGGACACAGGTTAGATACCAGGTAGCACAGTGACCCTCTATCGAGTGTCAGCCTGAAGTCAGTAAAACTCAGTTTCATGAATTCAAATCTGGCCTCAGATACTTAACTAACTCTGTGACCCTGAACAAGTCACTTAACCCTATTTACCTCAGTTTCCTCATCTGTAAAACAAGCTGGAGAAGAAAATAAACCCCTTCAGTATCTTTGCCAAGATAACCCTCAATGGGGTCACAAAGAGTTGGACGGAGCAGAAAAGTGACTGAACAACAAAAGGACATAGCTCACCAAGGCATTTGTCTTGTCATAGGTGAGTTGATAGGAAATGAGGAACTAATATGTCCACATAAATAAATAAGCATAAATACTTCTTTATACTTGAGCTTGTTTGCTCAGCCACCTGAATTCTCTATCAGTGAGGGTCAGCACAGGCAAAACAGAAGAAAAATTGTAAAAAAAAGATGAGAAGAGACCTATAGTAGTGTTCTTAAGCCTTGCTTATCTCCCCA
The DNA here is from genome assembly GCA_023548195.1 of Bettongia penicillata ogilbyi. Classification (NCBI taxonomy): domain Eukaryota; kingdom Metazoa; phylum Chordata; class Mammalia; order Diprotodontia; family Potoroidae; genus Bettongia; species Bettongia penicillata. The sequence goes on from JAJHZJ010000096.1 coordinate 14,048,926, forward strand.
CTTCTCTTCCAGAGTCAAGTTGGGCTCATCTATGAAGCTTTTCCCACTACTTCTGCCATATTGATCCCTCCTTTTTTTGAACATCGACAGCATTTAAATACAGCAATCAATTCAGCACTTAATCATATTATAGCATTTAATCAGTAGTAATTAAGACTATCCTCTGCCAGAAGCAACTGTATTTTATTTAATAGTCTAATATCCAAACCTTTTTAGATTTGAGAGGTGAAAGCCCAAACTGGCAGAGTTTCCCCACCTCCCACCCCTCTAAGATATGTCTCCACCTCTGGACAATTTGAGGTAACATTTATAAATTTATATATAGAAATATGTTAACAGAACAAGTCACTACTCAATTCCTTCCTTGATCACTATCCCCTCAAGGACTGAAAATAAAGTTTTACTTGCAGTGATCAATATCACAATCCTAGATGAATAGCAGATGGGGAAGGCACTTCCTGTGACTGGGTCAGGGGACAACCACTTCAAGGAATGGGGAAAGATTTATACATGACAATACAAAAAGCTTGGTTATCAGCTCTAGCTTCTTTTTCAGTGACCTTAACTTTGGTCCTTGACCTTATACACATTGTAAAGAGGAAACTCTGGAAATGATTTTAGGCAAAAGAAAATATTGATTTCTTAATATTCCTGGTTGGACTAAAAAGGAAGTTTTAATATACTTCCACAATATCTATCAAGAAATATTTAAATGACTGATCTGAATGAAGTACTGTGCTAAATATTCTCATAATCAGTGTCTCTTTCCTATTTCAGTCCATTAATTAATGGATAAGGATAAAGCCTCAGGACACTATGACTCAGGCTGAAGTCTAAGGCAAGACAAGAGTTACAGAATTTCTCATCACAATCTACTGGTGGCTTATGTTGCTCAGAACAGAACCCTGAATCCCTCAGACAAACACACAAAACCATGTCTTCAAGTTAACTCCACTCTCTGAGGCACATAAGTGACAAGACATGCCTTTCCTTTACCAGAGCCAGAACTAATAGTCCTAGTCAATAGAAAAACAGGTACAATTCACAATAACAGGGAAAGAGGAGCCGAAAATCAAACACCATGAAGATGGGGTCCCTTAATACAGCCTTCAAAAATATTCTGCCGAAGAATGAAGCAGACTATTTTCTCTTGTGTTATATTTTGTTTTGTTTTGGATTTTCTCATGGTTTCTCCCATTCATTTTAATTCTTCTATGCCATGTGACTAATGTGAAAATGTGTTTAATAAGAATGTATGTATAGAACCGATATAAGATTGCATGCCATCTCGGGGAAGCAGGGGGAGAAAATTTAAGACTTATGAAAATGATTGTTGAAAACTGAAAACAAATAAATTAATTTTTAAAAAGAAAAAATATTCTGCAGATCATGGCTGCTTGAACTCCAACTCTGAAAGGGCTAATATAAATAATACATTAAACAGCAAAGTATAGGACTGGCATCATACTAGAGAGAGGGGTTTTCCCCCTATGTAGTGATGGCTGGGAGGGAAGGGGTAGGAGTAGTGAATAATAGTCACCCCTTATATAGAAAGGTGTGTGTGTGTGTGTGTGTGTGTGTGTGTGTGTGTAAAAAGTGCCAATTCAGCACCTTGGCCAGCAGCTTGCTAAGTGTCCTAGGTTGTCAATGGGGGAGAGTCATAAAGTATAAAATGTTTCCTACCACTAAGGACCTTGCAGTTTAGCTGAGAAAACAAGACATACCCACATAAAAATAAAATGAAAAAATAACAAGTTATTGTTGTATCAAAGTATCATGGCATTGGGACAAGATCACTAAACCTGGGGTAGCAAGACATTCTAGCTGTAGTTCTAGTTCACATTCTAGCTCTGACAGCTGCTTAGCTGTTCAATGTGACCCAATACGCAGTTATTAAGTATATTTTATGCCTTACATCCCCACTATTGAGGATACCAAAAATATATCTAACCTGTCTCTTAAATTGTAAGTTAGGGATAATCACATATATTATGAACCTCATAGGGTTTTTCATGAGATGAGGACTTTGCAAGCCTTTAAGTACTAAACAAATGTGAATTATTAGAAGGTAGCATGTACCTATGAATGGTATAGACTTTCATTTCTATGAGAGAAAAAGAGATCACCACATGTTGGTATGGTCAGGGAACACTAAACAAAGAATGAATTGGGTCTTGAAAAAAATGGAAGACTTAGGGAGAAAGAATATAGGATAATTCAGAAGAGGGACCAATGAATGCAAAGATACCAAGGCAAGAATGAATAAAGATGTGAAGAAGAGAGCTTGGCTGGTATCACTGTTTTAGAAGATGGATAAGAAAGTAGTGGGATAGAAGGTCGTAAGGAGATCAAAGAATCACCGAATTTCAGAATTGGAAGGGAACTCAGCATTCTTCTAGTCTTATCCATATAGAATCCAAAAAAAATTTTTTCCACACATATCCAGAAAATGGTCACTGTGTAGATAGCATCTCAGGCCTGGAGTCAGGAAAACTGATCTTCCTGAGTTCATCAGCTCTGGCTTCAGCCACTTACCAGTTGGGTGACCCTGGGCAAGTCACTAAACCCTATTTACCTCAGTTTCCTCATCTGTAAAATGAGCTGGAGAAGGAAATAGCAAGCCATTCTATTGTCTTTGCCAAGGAAACCCCAAATGGGATCATGGAAGAGTCAGACATGACTGAAACAACTCCACAGCAATAATGACATTTCACTGAACACCTCAAATGAGGAAGAACCTCCTGGTAGGATGGGGTCAGATTCTGGAGGGCTACACAATTTGGATTATGTTCCGTGGCAATTCAGTACCATTAGAGGATTTTAATTAGAGATGTGACATAGACAATGAAATATTTTCAAAAGATAGATCTGGTGGTGGTGCACACAGTGGATTGGAGAGGGGCCAATTAGGAAATGCTGTTAATAAGTATAAAATAAAGAGGTGTTGGCAGCGGAAGTGAAAAGAAAGGGAGAGATGCTAGAAAACATTCTGAAGGAAGAATAGATGCATTTGATAACTAACTGGATCAGAGTTAGAGCTGGAATAGATCTTAGAGACCACAGATTCCAATGTCCTCATTTTTACTAGCTAGTATTTATATAACACTTGAAAGTTTGCAGTTACTTTACATGTTATCTCATTTAGTCCTCACAGCAACCTGTGAAGTCGGTGCTATTATCCCCATTTTACAGATGAGGAAACTGAGGTTCACAGTGGTTAAGTGTCACAGGGTCACAAAGCTAATAAGTTTCTAAGGCATAATTTGAATTCAGTTCTTTCTGACTCCAAAGTCAGTGCCTAATCGCTACACCACACTGCTTATTAAATTGGATATGGGAGACGTTTGGGAAGGGAAAGAGCCAAAGGTTTGAATCTGGAGTTCTAAAAGAATGATAATACCATTGACAAAAGTAGGATAATCAGAAGAAAGAGCTGGTTTGGAGTGGGGAATACAGTGAATGTTGATTTTTTTCAATAATCCAGCTCTAGAACCTAACTTTATCCCTGTTCCCTATTTCCTACAAAGAAATTATGAGTATGGAGATCATGCTCATAGCATGAGCACAAGCCAAAGCTGACAATTGTACTTCTAATATGGACTTTTTATCAACCACATCTAAAGGCCAAAACAATGAGATCTGACAAGAAGTCAACTCCCTCCCCAAAAATAGAAATTTTCAAGACTCTTTAAAATATGGATTTACAATCCACTATTATTAATAATTGCCTTTGCTCAACTGTGTCTTGAGGTATTAGATAATAATAGTATGAAGACATCATAATTAGCAAGGTATTTAAAAACAAAGCTTCTTTTGATGAAAACTATGTTGCTTACTAATAACTCATATCTGTCCATTTAAAAAACTTTGAAATAGAATTGCTTGTAACCTGTTTAAAAAATTTTTAAATTAAGCATTTCAGTGGGTCTTTTTAGCTTGTGTCAAAAATGTGAAACTGCAACATCTTCCAATCAGTTTACAAATCAACTGATCCATCAGCACAGATGGAAGTTTACTAGCCAAATTTCAACAAAAACCCTGGCAAAATTGATGAACAGGATTGAAAAATGAGAGGCATGATTTAGTAAAGGTCAGGCAATAATGTAATTCTTCTATTTGTGTGTGTATATATACACATGATAAATGCACAAATATGTGTGTACATATATGTACATGTATATGTGTACACAGTATACTTGTATCTATATTTATTTATATATGTATATGTACATATATGTACATATATTTTGCAATTTATATTTTTTAGTTATAACAGGCACTAAAACCAGGTATCATAATAAATTGAATAAGGGACCAGCTCTGTACATTATTTCATCACCATGTAAAACCAAAATTTTCTAAAATAGTGAAGGATAGGATTATAGGATTAGAGCTGGAAAGGACCTTAGAACCCCACTTGGCTAACCTTCTCATTTTACAGATGAGAAAACTACAACTCAGAGAAGTGATCCAGGTGGTAAGAGTTAGAAGTAGGATCTGAATTCAAGTCCTGACTCCAGAGCTAGTACACTTACCACTGAACCATCTTGCCTTCCGACATTCTTATGGAAAATATTAGTATTTTAACAAGTATTTTAATTATTTTTAAGTATTTAATTTAATTTTAAGTATTCACTTAGTATTTTAATAATTTTAATAACAAATCAGAGTATTTCATGGGAGCAAAAAGATTTTAACATTAATACATACAATGAAAAAAATTTTCATATTCTTCATTTCATCCTTTTAAATTTATTTTTTATAAGCCAACTTATAAATAAATAAATTTACATAGGTTGGGGGTACATTTTTATTGATAGGAGTACACTTGTCCTGCCAGAGAGTTTCTTACAGAATCTTCCTATGAGAACAAAGTAGCACCAACTAGGTATCGGTTTGAGTATTGAACGGAGGAGGAGTCCAGAAGACCTGAGTTCAAATTCTGCCTCAGACACATACTAGCTGTGTGACCTTTGGGCAAATTACTTAACTTCTTTCTGCCTTAGTTCTCTCATCTGTAAAATGGGGATCATAATAGCACCTACCTCCTGAGTTGTGATAAAATGAGATATTTGTAAAATGCTACATAAATACTAGTCATTATTGTTATTTTTATACTTTAGGACACAAGCTCCAATTCCACCTGAGCTACTAGCTAGTTGTTCACTAACTACCAATAACTAGTTTTATTGGTAGGATTTTAGAGACCCAAAAAAAGAAAAAGCGTAGACTACCTGGCTGTCTGGATAACATTAGTTCACTGCCTTGACTTACTGTTTGGTACCCACGATATTCCTGATTCCATACTGGCTACCTGGTCTTTGACCAGTTCCTCTGCTTGTCCTTCTGGGATCTGTGTTCTACAGTTTGACTGCTTGTCAAGTTTCTAACAAAGTCCTTTACAATGGCCTTCCATATCTGTGTATGACTTGATTTCTATCTACTTGATTGACACAGTTTGATGACTACCACTTAACCTAGACCTTCAGCCTACAAGCTCCATCTCCAATGTTCATAATCTCAATATTCTGAGACTCTGCCTGGGTAACTATATAGAGCTCTAACTCCTCAGGGCACTGCTGATTGAGAGACAAAACATAAAGCTGTCAATCTGGCCAGAAACCTGTCTCTTGCTTCTTCAGAGGTGAGTCTATTTTCTCTAGTCTCTGAGTCCTGATTTTGGGAATTGCTATGGGGCAACTAGACTGTGAGATAATGTAGTTAGACAAGACATCTTCCAGTGACAGTTATTGTAAACATCCTGAAATGAATGATAAGATATAAAAGAGGAAGTCCAACCAGTTGGGTGTGGGAAATCAGAAGCGTCGGGGGCCGGGCAGATGAGATAAGATAGAATGCATGCTGTACTGGTCTACTGATAGGGGAAAATTTGGGTGCTGAAGAAACTATAAAGTAGAGTTTAGAGATATAAAGAAATAGATTCAGAAAAGAAATTTAAGCCAGAATTAAATGTTTGTTTTCATCTGGACACAGGTACAAGATAACTGGGAGTCAGTGAACAATGAAAAAGATCATAATGGGGATGGTCAGGACGTGGAGATCAGATCAACCCTTTGGATCAGGGAGGCTCCCGGTGGCAGACGTTGGCAGACAATTGCAATAACAGCAACGACAATAATAGTAGTAGTATTTATAAAGCACTTGTTATGTGCCAGGCACTGTGCTAAGCACTACACAACCATCATCTCATGTGAACCTCCCAATAACTCTGGGAGGCAGGAGCTATTATGATCCCATGTTACAGATGAGGAAACTGAGGCAAACAATTTAAGTGACTTGCCCAAGGACGTACAACTAGTAAGTTTCTGAGGCCAGATTTGAACTTGGGTCTTCCTGACTACAGACCCAGTTTTCTATCCACTACCACCTAGCTGTCCTGTGCAGAGAAACAGTCAATATCTAATAAGGGGAGGAGGTAATGCAATAAGACATGTGAGGCTGGATGCCGTGACCATGTCAGCCCAGTATCACATGAAGAATTCTGGCAGAAGACAATAGGTAGAAATACAAGACAGGAAGTTGGTCTAAGTAATGTCCAAGATCACCTCAAAGCTTGAGTGTAGGATTTCAGGCCCTGGAAGAATAAGGCAAAACCCCAGTCCAAAATGAACCAGAATACTGGTTAGAGAATAAAGGCAGGGATTCGAGCATCATGGGATGAGATAGGAGCCCAGGTCCTGAAACCTACTTTGTATGGTTGGGAAGGAGTAGTACTACTCTCCAAGGATACAGAGAGGGAGAAAACAAGATCCATTCAACAAGCCAGACTGGCACTCCATCTACACCACTTTTGGAGGAGATGTGGACATGGCATTTCCCCCAATAAAATGTAAAGCCCTTGAGAGAGGGATTTTTTTCTTTGTTTTCTTTATGTAAGATGTGTGGAAAACCTAGCTTCTTACAAAAATAAGCAACCAGAAATTATTACAATATTCCTAAAGAAAGTATATGTTCATGTAAGACATGTATATTATATGTATATATACCCACATGAGTTATCTAAATATATATGTAATATATATTTACACATATAGGCATATATATACACATACACATCGATGGCTGCTTCAAGAATCTTGCTCAGCTCTCTATGAGGGAGACTTCCTGCTTTGAAGGGAACAGAAGGCATACCAGGCTGGCCACTCTGTCTCTAAACCCTGAGAAGGGTACTGGACTAGAATGATATCCATAATATGTCCTATGTAGAATAATAAATTATAAAATATTATAATTATTCATTTATTATTTATTTTTAAAGTAATATTCATTTAAATTATAGTAAATAAATATGGTGTATTGTATTCTATGCTATTCTATTCATCCTCTAAATCTAACTGACCAAGGAGGGTTAATTTTTAGGTTCAAAGCAAAAGCTTCTTCCCTAGCTGCTAGCTTTTTGCTTACTTCCACTCACGAATTTGCTTCCTTCCCATGAAGTGCCCATTACTCAAAAAGACAAATAATGAATAGCAAGTAAACACATTTAGCTAGGCAAAACTGAAAACATAAATTGGAGAAGTCATATGGAATAAAATGTGGAATAAAAATATAGCAGAAAATACACAAGGGTGAGCAAGACAGAGTCTCAGCTCAGCCAAGAAGGGGGCCCAAATCTCACTCAGGGAGAAATTCTCTAGATTCCCTAGGGAGCTCAGTTGGGCATCAGGGACATAAGGAAACAGCTTCCCTTAGGTGTCTGCAACTTCCAAATCCTTTTCTCTATTTTTTCCATTGTTGGAGTTGGTCCCAAAGAGAGTCTGGCACCACACATGCCAATTTCTATTATGTCTTTGTAACCTCTCTCTTTTCTCTGACACTACTACAACCTTGGTGCAGACCCTTATCATCTCATGCTTCAACTATTTCGATAGCCTTTTAGTTGGCATCCTGGCCATCACCAATTGTCTTGACTTTTGTCTTGCCTCTGGAGAAGAGAGTGAGGCTGATGACTTTGCACAGCCCAGCCTCACTTGAATCCAATAGATGAGCAAGTTGAGACATTCCCCACCGATGTCATGGTCCTCTTCAAGAATGAAGGATGGACAACAACAAGTTTTTGTTGGTCTCCATGTAACGAGGCTCTCCCAATCCAGTTGATTGTCCACTCAGCTGTCAGGTTAATCTTCCTAAAGTACAAGACTGACCATGTTACTCCCTATTTGATAAATTCCAGTGGCTCACTCTCATTTCTAGTTAAAGTCCTGTTAAAGTCCTTCATAACCTTGGCCCCTTCTTCCAGCCTTCTTATATCTTACTCAACTCCATGGACTCCTGGATCCAGGGACTCTGGACTCCTTTCTGTGTCCCCTATGAGATACTTAATCTCCCACCTCCAAGTGGTTTCTCTGGCTCTCCCTCATCCTTGGGATTCTCTCCTCATCCCCTCTTCTGGCTGAGCTAAAATCCCACCTTCCACAAGGGATACAAAGAAAGGCAAAAGACAATCCTTGTTTTCTAGGGGTTTTTTTAATTTAATGGGGAAGACAATGTACAAACATATACATACAAATAGGATATATATAGGATAATGGTAGATAATCAACAAAGGAAAGGCACTAGAATTAAGAGGTATTGGGAATGGCTTCATGTAGAAGGTGGGATTTTTAGTTGGGATTTTAAAGGAATGCAGGAGGGGGATGAGAAAGGTAAGAGCATTTCAGGCATGGGGGACAACCAGAGAATATTCCTGGAGCCAAGTGGAGGAATATTTTGTTTGGGGAGCAGCAAAGAATTCAGCATGAGGATGGAAGAGAAGGGGAAAGGGAGATAAAGTATAAGTAAACTGGAAAGGTAGGGGGATAGACTCTGGTATGGAGGGTTTTGAACACCAAGCAGCACTTTGTATTTGATCCCAGAGTCAATAGGGAACCACTGGAGTTTATCGATAGGGGTGTAACATGAACAGATCTGCCCTTTAGGAAAATCACTTTGGTGTATGAATGGAAGATGAATTAGAGTGGGAGATACCTGAGTGCAGGCAGATTCACCAAGAGCTCAGTGAAGTGAGAAGTCCAGTCCAGAAGTGAGAAGATGAGGGTCTGCACCAGCAGGGAGGCAGTGTCAGATGACAGAAGGGGGAATATTTGTGAGATGTTGCAAAGGTCAAATTGACAGATCTTGACAATAGATTGGATATGGGAGGTAAGAGATAGTGAGAAGTCAAGGATGATAGCAGGTTTTGAGCCTAGAGGACTGGGAAAATTGTAGTTTCCTGAACAGTACTAGAGAAGTGCAAAAGAGGGAGGGGGAAAGGTTTAAGGGGAAAGATAAGTTTGGTTTTGGACATATTGAGTTTAGGTTGTCCATAGGACATTCAGTTCCAGATGTCTGAAAGGTACTTAGGGATACAAATCTGGAGGTCAGCAGAGAGGTGAGGACTGAATAATTAGATGTGAGAATTATCAACATAAAGATGGTAATTAAAACCATGGGAATCCATGAGATCTCCAAATGAAGGGATGTAGAGGGAAAAGGGAAGAGGGTCCAGGACCCTTGGGACACCTACGGTTAGGGGCAATGCCTCGATGAAGATCCAGAAAAGGAGACTGAGAAGAAGCAGTCAGAAGTAGGAGATGAACCAGGAGAAAGTAGTGTCCTGAAAATGAAGAAGATGGTAAATATCAAGAAGACAGTGACAGGCAATATCAAAGGCTATAGAGAGGGCAAGAAAAATGAAGGTGGAGAAAGAGACTATTGGTAACTTTGGAGAAAGTGTTTTCAGTTAAACGATAAAATCAGAAACCAGATTATAAGACTTAAGAAAAGGCAGAAGAGGAAATGGAGACACTGACTGTCAACTACCTTCTCAAATGGTTTCACCACAAAGGGCAGAAGACATGTGGGATGATAGTTAGCAGGGATGGAAGGATCAAGTGAAAGCTTTTTGATGATGGGGAAGAGACAGGTATGATTGGAGGCAATAAGGAAGCTGGAAGTAGACAGGAAGAAATTAAAGATAAATGAGAGTGGGAATGTTAGAGGGGACAGTCTGCTAGAGGTATAGTCAGATTGACTAGCCGCAGTGAAGGCACAGTTGAAGTTATGTAACATAAATTTGAAGTGGAGAGAGAACAGTTTCGTGATCTTCTCCACTTTTGTTCAGCAGCACATACGTAGGAGTGAAGGTGGTACATGATGGGAGTGATCCAAGTCTGAGGCTTGGCAGGGCACCATAGATGATATGATAAGGGAGACAGGAACTTAAAAGAAAAGGACAGTGTAGTGTTGGACTGGTTCACCAAGGGGTCAAGATGAGGAAAACCAGAGTGGTTTACTTAGGCAACACGACCTGGGACAGAACTGAGGAGGCAAGGAATTGGAGGTTGGGACATGAATGAAGAGTAGGGTTTGATATTGGAAGGGAAAGGGAGAGGCTGGAAAGCCAACACGTTGAAATCAGAATTTCAACTAGTATGGCAAGAGATCTAGAAACCTTGCCAAAAAAGGATCAGGTGAAAGAAATGGATAAGCAAAGATCTGAGGAAGAAGGAATGGCTGAGAGGATAGGTAAGCTATTTTTAATTACTGGAATCTGGATGAGGATTCACTCTTCCTCTGCTTGTCTCTACCTATGTGACCTTAGACAAAATACTTCCCCTTTCAAAGACTCAGTTTCCTGGTTGGTATTTCTAAAGCTATGCTCCTCTGAAAACTGGGAAGTAATACATTTTCCAAAAATTTTCATCCAGGATGCCACTTGTTGGTGATATTGTAGAGAAAAGACTCTTTTTTAGGGACCAAATGAGCTTTTTCAGGAAGAGAATGGTCTTTGAAGCTACTTCCAATTTTGAAATTTTGTGACTCTGATTAGGAAGGTTGAGATGGAGTTTTTAAAGGAGTAAGCTTCACTGCCCACTAATTCTTGATGAAGAAGGCATTATTACAGCAAGTTTTTTGGAAAATTCTGATAAAGATGTCAAATTTCATTAACACTTTCAATAATGACAGCCTTAATCATGTACAGTCTTCCAGTATTACATTATGGATATCCATTTATTTTCAGAAATGGTCAGGAAACCCAGAAAATCAGAAATTCGTGCCTATTACTCCAAAGACATTCCCAAGTCTGCGTTCCCCAGGTACTCTGATACCCTTGTTCTGTTGACTGAGTTGGTCTTACATGTGTTCAAATTGAATCTTGCTGGAGATTATCAGTAAGGAAACATCTGGATCCTCTAAAATCTAGGCTGGCACTTGAGAAAATTAGTTTTTTCCTGTATTCAAATAGTCATTCCAATGTTCAGGAGAATCAGGAAATGCTCAGACTTCTGTCTCTTGGAGGTAAGAAATGATCATCCAATGATCAGTACCTTTCGTGATGCTGCCAACACATTTCTTCTGGACTGTGTTTATACCATTTGGCTATTCTGTAGAAAGTACCCACAGGGGAAAAAAAGAGCTAAAACTGTTTTGATGGGAGCTGCCCTCAAAATAGGATATCGGCAGACATTCTCAGCAATCCCCTGAGATGATTGTTGAATCTTAAAAATATTTCCAACATGCCCCAGAGCAAGTTCATGACCCGTTTGATTACGTTCATAACCTACCCCAACAAGTAACTGCCAGGGAGAGGATTCACATAGCGTTCCTCTCCAACAGATAGGCTGCAAGCTGCTTTGAATTCTCCATAGAAAGCAAGCCTTTTGCTTCACATTCTATTAGGGAAATTTCCAAATTAATAGCATTATGTTTCCTGTAAGACTTAGTCCCGGTACCAAACTGTTACAAAGTATTCCTTTCCTTGGGGATTGTGCCAACATGATGAAGAACAGCTTTTCTTCAGGGTATGTACAAATAAGAAGGAGGAAAGGCAGGAAAATTATGCCATTCAAGATTGTTTTTCAGACTCTGAAGATGTTTTGAGCTTCCCATACCACCCCACCCCTTACCCTTTATCCTCCCTGCAGTATTTCATCAGGAGCAACAGTGATGAGCTGAAATGAGCCTAAAGGAGGGAAGACCAGAATGATGAAGAGTCTAAAGGTTATGACATATGAGGAGCAAAGGAACAGAAGGGTTTTAGCTTGGAGAAGAGAAGATTTGGGGTGGAGGGAGACACTAGAGCCATCTCAAGTCAAGAAGCATTTACTGTATTGTTGAGAAGCATTTATTAGCCCCTACTAAGTGCCAGGCACTGTGCTAAGTGCTAAGGATACAAAGAAAGACAAAAAACAACTACTGCCCTCAAAGAGCTCACAATCTAATGGAGGAGATAATGTGCAAACAGCTATAGGCATATAAGATGCAGACAGAATAAATTGGAGGAAATGTCAGAGGAAAGGCACTGGCATTAAAGGGGATGGGGAAAGGCTTCCTTTCAAGTATTTAAAGGGTTTTTGAGTGAAAAGAGGATTAAATTTGTTCTGCTTGGCCCAGATAGCAGAAATAGAAGTAAAGTTTGGAAGTTGCAGATTCAGCTTGATGCAAAGAAAATTTTTCCAAACAATTATGAGCTATTCCAAAATGGAATGAGCTGCCTACAGAGGGGGCAGGTTCCCCACCAAGAGCACCAGCAGCAGCAGCACCACCACCACCACCACTTCTGATGGTGTTCTGGCAAACAGTGGATGACCTCTTAACTAGGTATATTTTTGATGAATAAGTTGAGGTAAATGTTGAACTAGATTAACATTGAGTTCTTAACCATTTTTTTGACATAGAGCCCTTTAGCAGTCCAGTGACAACTCTGGACCTCTTGTCAGAATCATATTTTAAAAAAATTATAATTGAAGGAAACATAAAATTTCAGTTACAGATTAATAAAAATAAATATGTAATTTTTATCCCATTCAATTTTATCAACAACCTATCCCACCCTCTAATTTCGAAAATCCAACCCTAAGTTAAGAATCCCTGCACTAGAGTCTCTGAGATCCTTCCCAACTCTAAGATCTTATCATATAGAGAAAGAAATAGCCAGTTCCTTGGATTTGTCTTTCTCTCCTTCCATTTTTATCACTTCACATTTCACCTATTCAGTCTTTCAACAGGACCCACCTGTTTTTCATCTCTTGTCAAATGGATCTGCTCTGTTGCTTTTGCAGAGCCAACCGAAAATGCCATCATCATTTCACCTTACTGCTTTATATGAGTTATCTTATGTCTAAGAAATATCAACAATAATAGGTCAATTTATATATGCTTTATAGGTTTACAAGACACTTCCCTCAGAACATCATATGAGATAAGTAGTAAGTGCTTTATTTTCCTTGTCTTTCACAGTTCTATGGTATAGATGGAGGGAAACAATTCTCCATTTGAAAACGTTTTGAGTAACTTGCTGAGATTTTTGAGCCAGCTGAATTGTTAACTGAAGCAATTCAGGAGTATGCATAGAAGTTTATGAGGAATTAAGGGATTTCAAACAGGGCCAGCTTGAAGGCAGAGTTTTTACAGGAAGACACAAACAGTATTTTTGTGCGTAATGTAAGGGTTTAGGAAGAATTTACCATAACCTGGGTCCCAATATTGTAATATGATCCACTAGGCCTGTTATTCATTATAGCATAGACCCAGGGCTAGTTCTAGCCAAGGGGTATAAGTCTGACTACAGGGCTTTCTTGGTGCCCTGCCTACCTAAATGTAGACCCTTCCTTGGCATTTTCACCACTGGAGTTGCTTGTCTTCAGAAAGTCACTGTTAAAATACATATTACCTAACATATTTTAACACCTATGAACACATGACCATGGATTAGTGAATCTGATTTAGCACCTATAACCTTAAAATACAGAATTCCAGAGGCCAGATGGAATGAGACACCATTTTAACTGAGTCAAGAATAGACCAGAATGTAATGTACTACTATACAGGAGAACTTCCTCAATGTAATGGGGGAGAGGGGGACAGAAAAAGAAGTAGGGAGTACCAGAGACCATTTTGCATAGCCTATGTAGGTTCAATTGGGGCCCCGCTAAAGAAGATATATAGTTCTGAGAAGGACAGGAAAAACCTAACCTAAAGTAAATACTCACGGAAGGAGCAGGATAGAATTATATAACAAGGCTTCAGTGTATTGTTCCACAGTTTTATGTGGTATCTCATAATAAAACCTGAACTGAAACAAGATTTAATCCCTCCTCCATGTTACCTTTCAAATCAGTAAAATATCCACTTCTAGGCTCATTTCCCTGAACCAGACTAACACTAGGAGATTGGGTCCTCAGATGAGTGGCTGCTACTACTCTCCAGATTCTTGCAGGTAACCTCATGGGTAGCTATCTTCTAAACATTATTGCTCATAAGCCCCCACTAGTATGTTTCCCCTTAACAAATAGCCAGTAGGAAGCTCTTGGCAAAGGCTTTTACTCAAATAGCATAGCAAGAAGTACTTACAAAGTGTTTCCTCCAAAAACCAATGGCACATTCTCCCACAAATATGCACAGAGACCATGAGAAGAGTGGCATGAACTTAAAGCATAATGGTAGTGAGGCACACATGTAGGGAATACACATGGCCAAGGCAACTTACAGCTCTAGAAATGCAGGTCTTTCTTTCTCTGGAAGGGAGGTCCTCATGAATTCAATGCCAGGGATAGCACTGAGGATGGCAAGTCATTCCATTGCTCTGCTGGACTGGCTCTTCACAGAGTATGATGTCAGAGCCAGATGGACAAGTACCTGGCTGAGTCAAGCAGATTGTATAGTGGATGCTGAGATAGTTCCCTCCGCATTTCCTATGAGGGGAGGAAGATGAGTGTCTGAAGGATAAAGGTATGAAAGCAAGTCTGTGCCCTTGAGGCTAGTACCTTGTCTCCCTGACTTCTTCCAGTACAACCGATCCTCAGTCCCTTTCTAATGGGTGAGATGTTTCCTTTGCATCTGAAGGCCTTTTCCTTTCCATGTCAATATTCGGTTTAGCCCTAGCCCTTTTGACTGTGAATATGAACATCTATTTAGTCTTTGTAGTCTCTCAATTTAAACTACTTGAACATTCTTTTTCTCTCTCCCACCCCACCACAATCCTTTGGGCTCAGGTAAATCTGTGGGACCCATCATTATTTATTTTGGAATAATCTTGGTCATTTGACCCAAACTGAAAAATGAATGAAAAATAAATTCAACTGCCAGGAATGAAGAATTAGGATTTAGGACTGGAGGAAGACTTTTTGGAAATCATCCTGTGCATCTGGGTGGCCTGGAGTCAGGAAGACTCATCTTTCTGAGTTCGAATCTGACCTCAGACACTTACTAGCTGTGTGACTCTGGGCAAGTGGTTTAATCCTGCTTGCCTAAGTTTCCTCATCTGTAAAATGACCTGGAGAAAGAAATGGAAAATCACTGCAGTATCTGTGTCAAGAAAACCCCAAATGATGTCACCAAGAGTTACAATTGAACAATTTTTTTTTAAAAAATTCACATTTTAACAGAGGCCCAGAGAGGGAGTCTGGTGCAATGGAAAGAGTACCGGCTCTGGACTCAGAGAATCGGGTTCAAATTCTACCCCTAGCTGTACCGCTTATTACCCATGTGGCCTTGGGCAAATCACTCAAATCTCCCAAGACCTGTTTCCTTATCCGTAAAGTGAGGGGGTGATCTCTAGGTCCCTTCTTGCTTTAGAGCTATGTAGGATCCTTTGACGTGCCTGATGTCCCACAAACTTGGGGGGCAGGAGGGAAGGTTATTTCCCAAACCAAATCTAACTCCAAATCTAGAAAATTCTCCCACAAATTGCTGAGGGGGCATCTTAATAACCTCGCAAGCATTAGATTCCCGGTATGAAATCCCAAAAGAGATTAGATATTGAGATTAAGAGCAGTGAGGGTCCGGCCAACGACTGAAATAACTTCTTAGGTCATACTGGCCGGGGTCCACCACGCTGTGAAAATGGGATGTAAATAGAAAAGGAAATCCGAAGTCATCCCGAATCCACAGCTGTCACTCCCCCTGGTGCTGTCTTCCCTTATTTGGACCTCACAGCCAAATCCGAGGCTCGGCCCGCCCCGCCTTCCCCAGAAGCGGTGCCACGTCTCGGCTCGCCTCCCTTCTGCTATGTGGCTGAGTCATATCGTATCCCCCCTCGTTTATCGCCGCTGCGGGGCGTCGTGGTCGGAATGCCTCTGAAGCCCCTGTTAACGATGTGCTCCCGGAGCTGAATAAAGGAGGTCTTAAAATAAAGTTTGAGGACAGACGGCCGCCCCTCCGTGGGGGACCGGGGATGGGTGCGCGTGCCCGGCCAGCGCCGCGCCGGACCGGGGAGAGGGGCCGGGCCGGGGCGGCTGCGGCGCGGGCTCCGAGGCCCCCCGCGAGGAGCCCCTGCCCCGCACCCTAATTCGAGAAGGCGGGCCTGGGGGGAGGAAGAGGAAGGTGGGGGTGCGGGGCAGAGGGAAGGCGCACGTGCCAGGAGGGCTCCTCCTCCCCCTCCTTCCTCCTCCTCCCCTTTAAGCGCCCCGGCGCAGTCGGATTTGTGTCGGCCGAGGCGCGCCTTTAAGGCGGTCTGACAGCTGCGGCCGCCGCTGCCTAGAGGCCCGCGGGAGGGGGGTGGGGGGGAGGCCCGGCTGGGAGGCGCGCGGCCGCGGCGGGGGCGCGCGGGGGCGGTCGGCCCGGGAGGCGCGCGGGGGCGGGCCGGGCGGCGGCGGAGGGGGCGGGGAGCCCGGGCCGCCAGCGCTGGCTCGGGGTCCGCCTCTGACTGCGGCGGCGGCAGCGGCTCGCGGGGCTCGGCTCGGCTCGCACGGCGGGGCGATGTGTGAGTGCCATGGCGAGGAGTCTCTGTGCGGGGGCCTGGCTCAGGAAACCCTACTACCTCCAGGTAGGCCAGCGTCCCGCGGCCGCCCCCGACCTCCGGCCGCTGCCCCCTCCCCGGCCCCGCCCGCCCGCGCGGCTGTCCGTCGGTCCGTCTGTCACCCGCTGCGCTGGGGGCCGGAACGGCGCTCCCTGGTTCCTCCTCGTGCCCCCGATGTGTCCCCCTCCTGCCCCAGACGTGTCCCCCTCCTGTCCCACACCTGTCCCCCCTCCTGCCCCCATCCCACTCCTGTCCCACACGTGTCCCCCTCCTGTCCCATACGTGTCCCCCTCCTGCCTCGTGTCCCCCCGTCCCACACCTGTCCCCGCTCCTGCCCCCATCCCACTCCTGTCCCACACGTGCCCCCCTCCTGTCCCACACGTGTCCCCTCCTGCCCCCATCCCACTCCTGTCCCACACGTGTCCCCCTCCTGTCAACCTTTCCCCCCTCCTGCCCCCATCCCACTCCTGTCCCACACGTGCCCCCCTCCTGTCCCATATGTGGCCCCTGCTGCCTCGTGTCCCCCCCATCCCACACCTGTCGGTCCTTCTGCCCCATCCCCCTCCTGTCCCACACGTGTCCCCCCTCCTGCCCCTTGTCCTCCCTACTCCCCCTCCACGTCTCCCACTCCTGCCCTGTCTGTCCCTCTTCCCCCCTTCTCTCCCTCTGCTCTCCTACCTTGCCTCCCCTCCTGCCCCCAGGTCTCCCTTCTTCCCACACTGTCTTCCCTGCTTCCACCCCGTGTCTCCTCTCCTATCTCCCGCGTCTCCTCCTGTTCCTCGGTCTCCTAGTCCCCTACACCCCACCCCCCCCCGCCCGGTCAGCCCCGCTATCCCCCGGGAGCAGGAGTGGACGGTTTAGGAGATGCTCAGGGCGCTAAGCTGTTTCGGTGTCTCTTTCTCTTGTGGGTGATGGCTGTGCCTGGAATCCTCCTCCTCCCAACCCCATCGCTCCCCACCCCAGCCTACCCTGTCTCCTCAGGACTCCTCTCTCCTGTCAGGCGTTGTAGTTCGGGTTTTGCCCGGTTGGACCCACGCCCTCACCTCCCCAACTCAGCACATCACCTGCCGACCTTTGCCCACTTTTCTCCCTCTCCTCTTCCCCTTGGAGATTGATCTCCCGACCCCTGGACTGGCGTATTTCACTGTGCGATAAATAGAATTCCATTCCACCCCCGTTTATTAGGTGCCTCCCTAGACACAGGCGAAACAATCCCTACCCTCTGGGTACTACCATTCTACAGAAGGAGCAGGTAGTGTGGCATTGGACCACAACTAAAAGCCTCAACTGCCCCGAGCGCATCAACCTGGCCAACGCCAGTTTTAGTTTCTTCTTAAGGCCGTAAAATTGGAGAGTTGGGAGGGAACTCCAAGGGCATCTAGACCAAACCCCACCCAATTCTGTTTCACTTATATACATTTTCAGAGGAAATGCAGGGAGCTGCCAGCCAGTTGTGAGTAGGTTTTTAAAATGTGTACTTACTGGCTCCCTGAGGGGAAACCCTGATGTGCTCATCCAAAAAAAGATGCCCACACCTCTAGCACTACAAGTTCAATTGATTCTAAGACCTGGAGTGAGTGTACAGTCTTCTGTCGTGGGTTGCTGTGCTTTTTTTTTCTGTTTCATGACATGAGGATTCCTTGTGTTTGCTGTTGGTTCCAAGGAACAACTACCAGGAAATGGGCCAAAATCCATCACCACTAGTGGAAAAACAAATGTGATTCAATACTTTTTACTGGGCCAGAAGGGTCATCTAAGTATACAAGGACAGCACTTTTAACATATGGAATGAAAGATGGTGAAAGCTCAGAACACTTCTTCCATGTGTGCTATCCAGGGTGTCCTGAACATCTGAGTGCAATTAAGGCTTTTGAGACGCCCTTGTATGTGAATACAATTAGAGGGGGATAGGGCAGTGGTGGTTGGGTAGGTGGGCTTATAGTGATTTTTTAAAAAAACAACAAAGAGTAGACATTGAAGAAGAACAAGAATTTTGGACCTCGCTGGTGAGCTTAAAATGTATCATTTTGTATTGTTGCACCTGTGTTGCTGCTGTTTTTCTTTACTTTGCCTCAGTAACTGGCAAGTCAAATCAACAGGCATTTATTAAGTGCTTACTATGTGCCAGACCTAGTACTTATACTTGAATATTTGCTTAGTTGAGATTAGATTTAAATGTTTGTTTTAGAATAGTATCTGTAGAGCATGAAATGTAGATTTGTGGTCTCAGCCCTGGGGACACTCCCTCAGTGATGCCAATCCCAACTCACCTAGGCAATCCAGGACCCTCTCCTACTCCTGTTCAAGTCAGTGACCAGCTCACTCGCTGACCTTGAACACTCTTAGTTCAAAATGTAGGGACCGATGAACATAGGGCTGTGGGCTAGCTCTGCCCCTCTCATAGTCTGGACTGGAGGCCTTCTTCCTTCTAGTGTGGATAGACCTTTGGTCTAACGTCTTTTGAGTAATGGTCAATCTCTTTTGGGGAGCTCTGGGGTATCACACAGTCAATACCAGTATTAAATTGGTGTCACTACTATCTCTTGAACTGAAAGAATACATTCTCTTGCAATCCACAAAATCAATCAGCAAACATTTGTTAGATACTTACTATATATCCAACCCTGTACTAAGAGCTGGGGACTACAAAGATAAAATAATTGCTGGTCTTAAGTAACTTACTTTCTACAAACTCATTTCCCTTCCTGAATTTGCATGGATCATCTCCCATGCCTAAACTCTACCTCTAGACTTCCCCAGCTTCCTTCAAGGGCTCAGGTCAAATCTGACCTAATGGAGACCTTTCCTGGTTCCCCAGCCTCTATGTTCCTTCCCCCTAAGATTACCTCCTCCCTAGTCCATA
Organism: Bettongia penicillata ogilbyi; assembly: GCA_023548195.1. Classification (NCBI taxonomy): domain Eukaryota; kingdom Metazoa; phylum Chordata; class Mammalia; order Diprotodontia; family Potoroidae; genus Bettongia; species Bettongia penicillata. Next base: position 14,068,530 of record JAJHZJ010000096.1, read on the forward strand.
TATATCTTATATTTACCTTCACATGCTGTCTCCCCATTATGTGAGGTCCTTGAGGGCAGGGATCATGTGGGATGGGAATATTAGCTCCCTGGTTCTTTCATTTCCAGTGCAAAGGTTCTTCTCCTTTGCAGAGAACACAGATTGAGCAGCTCTTCCTTCTCTCCGGTGCCCATTATTCCTGTCCAGTCCAAGCATAAGTCTCATCCCTTCTTTCTCTTTTGTCATTCCTTTGCTTTCCATAACAGTCCAGTTCATTCTTAACTTTAGCATTTCTGATACTTTTTTTTTAATCAGACCATACAAACTCATATTCATTCTGTTACTTGGCTTCCATCTTCTATATGTTTATTATAAAACCTAAGTTGGGTGGTGAGTTTCCTGCCCACCCACTCTGATCTCTTCAGACAAATCCCTTTTTTTTCCTCCTCATGGCAATTGCTTCCTTTTCTGTTTTTTGAAATTGAATTCCTTCCTGGGCTGACTTCCTCCCTGAAGTTTTTTATTCCATGGATCCTAACTATGAAACCTTTGATATCTGCTTTCTCAATATGTAGGGTGCATGTCAGACTATATTTGCATTTCTGCATTTATCACAACTTCTAGAATAGAATGGTTACCTCCCCTTTCTCTGTTCCTATCATTTCCACCGTAGCAACTGGTTCCTCTGTCTTAGTGAGAATCAAATCCAGAATAGAATTCCTTGTTGTTGGTTCTTCCACCTAAAAGAAAGGGTGTAGAGAAAAGAAGACAGCCCAGGACAGATCCTTGGGAGCACACATTTAGGGGTAGGCTATGGATATATCCAACAGAGGAGACTGAGAAGAATAATCAGATAGGAGAAAATTTTAGCTTGAAATGCCATAAAAAAGAGTTTATGTTTTATTGTAGGGGCAAATAAAAACCACCTAAGCTTTTTTAATAGGGAAGTGACACAGTCAGACTTTTGCCTTAGAATTATCCAATGTGTGCTGGATGGATTAGGTTGAGGTGAGAATTGATGAGGGTCTGAACTTGGGGGTGACTGGGTAAGTGGAGAAAAGGGGACATGTTATGAAGGGAGAATCCAAAAGACTTAGCAATTGATTGGTTGGTGGGAAGGAGATGGGGAAGGAGAGAGAAGAGTCAGAGATGACTGAGGTTTCCTTTTTGGGTGACTTTGCACGCAGAAATGCAAAAACTCACTATGAAATGGGCACCAAGGCTATTTTTCTCCCGCATCATTGACTGAATCCTTTTCCTAGCTCCACCAGAAGCATATTTCAGTAACCTAACCTAGTTCTCTAGCCATAGAATGAGGGCAACACTGGTTAGCTTTTATAGTGACAACAGTAGTGATGGAGATAAATGTTGAACATCTAAATTAATATTTTGGTTAGAATGAAGCTATGTCTGTGATCCTTTATCTGATCAACAAAATTTGCCAGAGTTTGTTCAAAAAACTTTGCTGGGAGCATTTTAAATTTTTTTCATAAAAGTTTCAGATCACTTATGTGCAACTTTCAGTGATTAAGCTAAACACATTGAATAGAGACTTTTGAAATTATTTTAGCCATGGGGAATCATATATTTACATATGACTTTCAAATATATCTGTCTATGTGTCTTATTTGTCATTATGACACCTGGACTTTCATAAAGGTTTTTGGGATAAGATCATGATATCACAAATAGATATCGTTTCTGAAGAACATTTTGTTCTATGAGAAGATGACCAAGCCCATTTTTAAAGTAAAAATACATTCTTTAAAAATTGGCTTTGATTGGATGTACAAATGCAAAATGAAACAAATGCTTCTCATTTATAAATTATTATTTTATTACATTGTTATTGTTGTGTTATTGTATTAATATATCGTATTATATAATTATTGTAATTGTTATAAGAATGTTATAAGAATGTTTCATAAAATAGTGTTGTCGAGGAAAATTAAGTAGATTATTAATAACATTCATATTCAGTAATACTTAAATATAACTTTATAGGAAAATTTAAATGTCATACATTGGGCATCATTTTGAAGAACACCATTAACAACCCATAGACAGACTCCCTGGAAACTGGCTTTTAAACATATTCATAGGTTTGGTTCTTTTTCCTGTGCTGACTTTACTCCTACTATTTACCTCACGTCTTTTTGCTTCAATTCAGCTGATAAAAGAGGCCTTAGAATTGCCCAGCTTCCATCTTTCCTCACTTCCTTCTTTCTCAAATTTGCCCACCATCTGCTTTTTCCACTTTCTCTCCCACCAGCTGCCCCAACTTTGAAACTGTGCTGGACAAAGTCAAAATGAAATCACATTTTCAAGACAAGCTATCATTCAACTTATTCGCTTATTGTTGATAGAGAACTCAGAGATATAGTATTTCCATCTTTGTTGCTATTGGCTGGTTAAAGTAAGAATGAAACCATGCTGTGCCTTGAGTAAAAGCTACAAATCAGAACTAGGGACCTGGCTTCTCTTCTTATCTGTACTGCTCCTTATATGCCATCCTTTAGTGCTTTTTCATAACTTATTTCTACATTATAAAACTGGGGAAATAGTATTTATGCTACTCTCTTTGCCACAGGCCATAATATGGATACATTTAATGAAGTTATTTCTTTTTTTAAAATCTATATTGTGAATTATTTTATCCATTTATCGCTTCATCCACAGTATTCTTACTGCAAAAAAAATATGTGAATATGAATGAAAAATACTGCATGTGTGAAATGCCTTGGGTTCCTTGGGGAATGGTCCATGTTAAAGATTACTACTTCTCCTACTTCTTCTTCTCCCTCTCCTCTCCCCCTCCTCCCTCTCTATCTTCATCTCTTCCTCCTCAATTTTTTTTTTTAACACAATAAGGAAGTTAGTACCATAACAGACTTAAATATTCTAGATAATCACAGCTTTCCCCTTTTTTATATACCAGCTTGTTGTTTGCATTTATTTAACTATAATTGATAGATTCCTTCTGCGATGTATTGCATATTTCAGAAGATCCCAGATTTAGAAATGGAAAGGACTTTGGAGATCAGTTCATCCAACTTGTTCCTTTTTACAGATGAGGGAACTGAGGTGTAAAGAGTTGCAGTAACTTTTCCAAGTGAACAGAGGTAGTAATTGGCAGAGTGGATTTGAATCTAAATCCATTGCTGTTTGTACTCACACACCTTCTGTGCTTTTGGAGTTCTCAAATGCAAGACTAAGGAGTTTGCATTTCACTGTGTAATTAGGAGCTAGAAAACCTAGAAAAGGTTTTTGACCTGCAAATGACACGCCCAGATTTTTGTATTAAGAAAAGTCTCTATGTAAAGTGGATACTGAGGTGATGTCAGTTGGGGAATGACTGAACAAGTTGTGATATATGATTGTGATAGGAGTCTTATTGTGTGCTATAAGGAATGATGAGGGGGTATGGGTTCAGAAAAACCTGGGAAGACTTGTATAAACTGATAAAAACTGAAAGGAATGGAACCAGGAGAACATTGTATATCATGACAGCAATATTGTAACAATGACCAACTAGCTACTCTGACCAAGATAATGATACATGACAGTTCCAAAGGACCCATGATGAAAAATGCTGTCCACCTCCAGAGGGAAAATGATAAGCTCTGAATGCAAATTGAAGCATTTTTTTTTTCATTTTATTTTTCTTGCTCCCCCTGCCCCAACCTGGCTAATATAAGAATACATCTTGCAGGATTTCACATGTGTAATGGGGTTTCATATTTCTCTGTCTTCTCACTGGATGGGGGAGGGGCTAGAAGGAAGGACATAGTTTGGATCTCAAAAAACAAATGTAAAAAAATAAAAATTATAAACTAAAAAGAAAATAAAATTCTGTTTGCTGCCATGTGCAGGTAGTTTGGAGCAAAATGTGCCAAGAGGCATGGCAGCTAGTTAGAAAATTATCAGGGTAACCTAGGGAAGGTAATGAAGGTTCAAACTAAGATGAAAGTAGAAGAAAAAACCTTGATAATTGATTGTAGAGGGTGATCAGAGAGAAAAGAAAAGAAATAATCCAATGTTTTCAGCTTAAGTAACTGGGAAGATAGTTATTTCCTAGAATAAGGAAGCTGAGAGCAAGACCAAGAGCAAATTTTGGGGGTGAAGGTGAGACAGAGATATCCAGTAAAACTCTGCAAATTTCTTTCTCTCAAGAACTCAATCTGGAAAGCAGTTTGGAACCATTCTCCCAAAACTATTTTTTTAAAAGCATACCTTTTGACCCAGAAATGCCACTACTAAATCTGTACCCCAAAGAGATAAAAGAAAAAGCAAAAATATCTATATATACAAAAATATTTGTAGCAGCTCTTTTTGTAATAGCAAAGATTTAGGAACAGAGGAGGTACCCATCAATTGAGGAATGGTTGAACAAATTGTGATATAGGAATGTGATGGAATACTATTGTGCTGAAAGAAAGGATGAAGGGGATGGTTTCATAGAAACCTGGGAAATTTGGTATTAACTGGTGCAGAGTGAAGTGAATAAAGCCAAGAGAACCATTAATATCATTCCAATGATATTATAAGAACAACTTTCAAGACTTAAGTTTTGATCAACACAGTGACCAACTACAGTTCCATGGTACTCCTGATGACAAATATTGCCCACTCCTGACAGAGAGGTGATGGACTCAGAGTACAGATTGATTTTTTTTTGACATGGCCAATGCAAGAATTTATTTTGCTTGATTACACCTGTATGAAACTGGAGTTTTGATTTTTCTTGTTTTCTCAGTGATGAGGGTAGAAGGGGGAGCCATAGGAGGTAGGAAGAGAGAGAATGCCAATCTTTTGAAAAGAAAATTTATAAATGAATGGAATTCTGGACAGTGATTCATGCTGGACATATAAATTTTGAAGTAATGTACTTAGAGGTGATAACTAAAGTCCTAAAGCCAAGGGAAAAATCATTGAGGGAGAAAATATGGAGAGGAGAAGAGAACTGAGGTCAGAGTCCATAAACCCACACAGAGCAGGTTGGAGGACAAGGACTACATAAAAGAGAAGCTGTAGTTAGACGGATAGAGAGAGAACTTGGAGAGACTTGTGCCACAAGTCATAGGAGAACATGATCAACAGTCAAAAATGCCACAACATTGAGGAGCTGGAGAAATGGGGAAGGTCATTGAATTTAGCAACTGAGTCACTAGTGAAATTGGAAAAGATCATTTCAGCAAAGTAGTGGTCATTTTGCAAGGGGAAGTGGAGACAGCGAGTATTGATTATTCTTTCCAAGAGTTTAGCGGTGAAAGGGAAGAAAGCTATGGAATCATAGCTTGAGGGAACAGTAGAGTCAAGTTTGACTCTTGGGGAAACCTAAGTATGTTTGTAAATAGTGAAGAAAGAGCCTGTAGGAAAGAAGAGATGTAAACTTAGAAATGGGGAATTATCAATCAATTGGACAGGCTCCTCAAAGAAATGTGAGGAGATGGGATTAAGGATAGAAGTGGAATATAAATCATGGATAAAGTTGGACTAAATAAAGTAATGACAAGTGGTCTTTGCTTAGTCCTGCCACTGCTTTACCTCTTAGCAGGTGACTTTGTTGGCTACCTCCCTCATGAAACTCTTTTCCTCTAGTTTCTATGATATTTCACTATTCCAGTTCTCTTCCTGCCCCTCAGTTATGAACACTTATGGAAGATTTAATACTTAGTCTTTTGTGTCTCTATCTTGACTTGAAGACAGCAGTCCTCATGGCTTCAGCCATCACCCCCTCATAGGTGTTAGCAATCTACTTGGTTACCTCCCTGTCACACTATACTCAATACATTCTAAAACCATACCCTTCTTTCCCCTAAACTACTCCTCACTGCCCTGTTAAGTCACTCAGTCAACAGGCATTTATTAAAAGTGTTCGCTATGTGCCAAACACTATGACAAGTGCCAAGCATACAAGGAAAGAAGAAAGCAGACCCTGCTCTTAATGAGGGAGTCTAATGAGGGAGATAGCATGTAAACAGCTATGTACAAACAAGTTACATATAGGATAAAGTCAACAGAGAAACTGGCGTTAAATAAAATCAGAAAAAGCTTGTAGAGGGTGGGATTTTAGCAGGGAACCAAAGAAAGCCAGGGAGGCCAGGAGACATAGTATCTTGTCTGAGGAACAGCTAGCTGCTCCTGGTCCCACGATCTTCTCAGACTCAAAACTTGGTAGTTAACTTTGGTCGACTCCCTATCATACCCCATGGGATTTCACTTCAAATGATTTATAAACAGCTTTTAAAAAACATCTGACTTCATTATATTAGCATATGACAGACTGCGCATAAACATGGAACAGCGAGTGTATGTACACGGAACAGCGAGTGTACCAATTTGGACAGAAATATATGGAGGGTCTAATGTTTAATAAGTCTGGAAAGAAGGTTGGAGCCAGAGTTTGTATGTTATAGTAGAGGTAATGGGGAACCACTGGAGCTTCTTTAACATGGAAATGACATAGTTGGAATTGTTTCTTAAAAGTATTTTGGTGACTGTGGCAAGAAGACCAGTTAGGAGATTAATAAAATAGTCCATGCAAGAGGGAGTGGGGACAGAAACCATGGTGGTAGTTGCTTGAGTGAAGAGAAGTAGATGCAGGGTTTTGTAGGTGTCAGTGAACGAAAGCGAAGAATCAGAGAAGACTTAGAGGTTGAAAAACTGGTTGACTGGAAAGATGGATTTGAGCTTTACAGAAACAGGTAACTTAGAAGGTTTATGGGGAAAGATAGTGAATTCCATTTTGGCCATTTTGAGTTTAAGATGCCTACAGGACATGATCTATATGAAAATGTCCAGCAGGAAGTTGATGATACGTGGCTGAATCGAAGGAGAAAGGGGAGGACTGAACCTATAGATTTGAAAGTCACTTGGATAGAGATAAAAGTGATTTAGAAAAGTAGAAAAGGCAGAATAAAGAAGAAGATTCAGGACAAAATTAGGATACACCTATGCTTGGCCTAATTCCCCTTATTCCATTTGCCAGTATTAAGGTCTCCAGATAAACAGATGCTTCATGGTTCCTAGTCATCCTGGTTAGTGTGGTACTATCTGCCCCTCACCCACATACAAATTCCCAGGTGACCTGCAGTTAGCTTCTTGTGCTCATGATCCCACTTCTCTCTTGCCCTTCTCAGCATTAGCACTACCATCTTAGCATTCATCATACTCTCTCCACGTACTGATCATAAAACAAGGAAAAATTGACACATCCTATAATCCCAATTCTATTATAAAACATATCCTTTATAAAAAGCACTTGTCCTAATAATCTACAATATGACCCTAATATTTCTTGCAATTCCTATTTTACTCTCATTATCCAATTTTTGCAAAATTGATAAATTTACCAACTAAGATGAAATCCATAGTAAAAAATAACCTTCTTCATTAGCCTAATGCCATGACTAGCTTACTGATCTTCAGTAACATTGGCTAAGAATCAAGAATTTCCAACTGGCAATGATTTTCAATCCAAAAATTCAACTAAAGCTTCAAATTAGATTTTAGTATCTCTATCCCCACAGATCATTTGTTGTTATATGAGCTATTCTAAAATTTTTGCCATGATACACAAATCCAAATTTGAACATTAATCAGCTACTTCCTTTTCTTTTTACAGTAATAATTCTGTTCTCTGTCAATCTCTTTTGTCATTGAATGAGAAAGTGTTGAAATGTTATATATTTTTTATTAATGGATGGTATTAAGGAATAGTCACTGACAGGGAAGGGGAAAGGAATAAACATTTATTTATTACCTACTATGTGCCAGGTATGTGATATGGTACATACTTTACAAGTATTATTTTATTTGATAGTCACAACAATGCTACAAAGTAGATACAGTTATTATCCCTGTTTCTATAGTTGAAGAAACTGAGACAGAGGTTAAGTGACTTGCCAGGGTCACACAGTAAGTACTCGAGGTCAGATTTAAACTCAGATCTTCCTTTCTCCAGTCCCAATGCTCTGTCCACTGTGGAAGACCTCAATACCTCACAGAATTTGCTTATAATTGAATTGCAGACATTGGATTTATACTAACCATAGCATGACTATCAATTCCCAATAACATCTGAGAATCTGAACCACTTTTTCAAATCAAAATTGATGCGCTTTCCTTCTTAGGTCTTCTTTTTGCCAACCTGGCAGGTCAGTCCAATTTAGATTTTACCCAAGACCTTCTTCCACTATAAAAAGACCTACACCAGTCTCTACCCTACTTCATTCAACCCCATAGTGATAGGAATTTTATACTAATTCACTTTCATCTCGTGTCAGAAGAAAATACAATTTAAATGCTTGCTCTGTTTGGGCACTCCAGCAAACTACCTTGCTACCATCTTGGCAGTTCCACAAAACAAAACAAAAAATTGTGACCTTCTTCTGTAGCCAGTAAGACTTACTAACAGTCACTATTGCTCTTAATTAATCTCACTTAGCAGTTCTCCATATCTGCACTCATATCTTTATTTCTCCCAGATCAATGTCATTTTTATGTTCTGAATAAATTATCTGTAGTCTAAATGATAAATAGGATATTTGAGGAAAATAAAGCATCCTGCTTTACACCATATCCATGATCCTTAATAACCAGCAGCCTAACTATGACTAGATTATGCTTTCTTGAGGGTTTTTTTAATAAAAGAATTTATTGTTGAAACTCTAAATATGTAAAAGATGGATCATTAGACAGGAAAGAGGAGAAACAGGAGAAAGCAGTATCCTGAAAACTGATGGGAGAGATAGTATCTCAGAGAAATGGGTAACCAATAGGGTTAAATTCACAGAAATGTCAAGAGAGAAAAAGACTGAGAAAGGCTTCAGCAATTAACGTCACTGGCAACTTTAGAGAAATCAACTGCAGTTGAGTGATGGTTTGGAATCTAGATTTCAAGATGTGAAGAAGTAAATTAAAGGTGTGGAAATGGAAATGTGACAAAAATCATCTGAGAATCTGTTTCTAGGTAGTGCTGCCAATAATAATTTCAAAGATAAAGGAAAACTGGTTTGCTATACTCAGAGTGCAGCATAACTGTATACAAAAATCAATTAGCCTAGAACATCCATTTCAACAATTTTGGTTATGTAGGCAGTTTGGGTATAAAGGAATTTTGCACAAAGCAGAAGGGGAAGGCAATGATTTATACACTGATGAATATATGGCAGAAGGACAAGATCTATACTAGGTAAATCAGAATACCAGTCAGTAAACACTAGGGCTATAACTGCTCTCTCAAGCTGAAACTGGCAAACAGAGCAGTAATTATTTAGATAACACTAGGGCTGTAGCTGATATCTCAGCTCCATTTTACAGATTCTTGATGGTTATGTGACCAGTTTGTCTTAAGTATATGGTGGTAAGAAAATTAAGCCAGAAATTCTCTTAGGACAGTCTCTACTTTGTTAATAGATTACATAATACATGCATCTTGACCACATTCTTATACATCCTATTGATCTCTTTGGTTACTTTGTATTCCCACAGGCAGATACAAGTATTGGTAAACATTGAATGCAACAATGAAACAAAATCAACACAGTAAGTTATTTGTATTATATAACACAGGTTTTCATAATTTCTGTGATTCAACCAATTCTTGGCAGCCAAAACCAAATATCTCAGTCATATCTCCCTTCATGTTTAATCTCCTTCAGACCCTTCCCTGACTCCCCAGTGCAATTCAGGTGCTGGGTAACATTAAGAGTTTGGTCAAACACATACGTGCAACATTAAGTTAATGTTCATTTAAACAAAAGATTTCTTATTTTGTTATCTTTGGCTTAGCTGTCTACTTCATGAAGTCCTCTGCTTCTGGGAAGCATTTTCCCTTAGAAATCCTGTCATTGATGTAGCAGATCGTGTGTGTGTGTGTGTGTGTGTGTGTGTGTATTAGTATTATGTTTTGGTTTGTCATGTGATTTCTCCCATTTATTTTAGTTTGTCTACACAGCATGACTATAATGAAAATGTGTTCAGTGGGAATGTTTGTGTAGATCCTATATAGAATTGTATGCCATCTGGGGGAGGAAGGGGGGTTGCAGCGGGTAGGTAAGGGGGGAAAAATCTAAGTTTTATGGTAGTGATTGTAGAACATTAAAAATAAAAAAATTAAAAAAAAGAAATCCTGTCATTGGGGTTTGTTCTTGACCACCATCCATACAAACTCAGAGACATAAATCCCCAAATCAACATCCTGGTTCTGTAGGGTTGGTAGTCTTGTTTCTTAGGGCAGCTTGGCAGGGGTATTTCTTCCAGTGGATTGACCTTCTAAGCCCCTCATGGAGGTTTCCTAAGTAATGCTGCTTAAACCTGCTAGTGATAGTAATTAGTATAGTTTAGTGGGATCTGACAAAACTTTATCACATTGGCCTTACAGTAATTGGTTCATGTGATGAAAGCCAGTTTAAGCTTTATGAAGTTAACTTTATAAGCATCAGGGCTCTAAGAAGAACATCAAATTAGGCTACCCATAATTTACCTGAAAGTTTAGAGAGTTTCATTCTTCATATGCCACTTATTCTTTCTTTCTGTACCTGAACTCTGCACATAATATGCACGTAATATGGATAATCCCACCTAGAGGTAAGGAGGAGGACTTTGTAAAAATAAGTCCTCTGTTTTTTTGATAATGAGAGAACTCAAATAGAAAAAGAAATCAATTTCCTATTTAAGAAAAGCTCACAAAATAAGATACAAAATGGGTTTTTCTTAGTGATTTGAAGCTTTAAAAAAAATTTAGCTACAATATTAAAACCCACTCTTTATTATTAGTAGTAACACTCTAGTATTTCCCTAATTTGAAAATTGACCTTTTAACCAAACAATTTTACCATACAACAGATCATTTTTTTTTAAAACATCCATTTAACCTTCTTGAACATACTGAAATGCTTTAGACAATCAGTCCATTTAATGTATGAGCTGCAACAAATTGAGATAAACCTTTTCCTAAAGTTAAATGCTTTGAGATTATGTGACTGTAAAGACCTATTGTATGGTTTGACAAAAGACTGTATTTCTGATCATCCTAAGGACCAAGAGTATTTCTCTTGTTTTTTCCCCAATATATGTGCATATGGTGGTGGTGATGGTAGTGGTGGAGGTGGTGATGGTGTGTGTGTGTGCGTGTGTGTGTGTGTGTGTGTGTGTGTGTGAGTGGAGATGGGTAGCATTTATTCCTCTTTATCTTTTCACTTTTAAAAAAAGGTCATGATTTGAAAATTTCTCAATAATTAAAACAATTCTATATGAGAAAGCCTCTAAAAGGCCTCTAACTTGAGATTTCTTAATTATTAAAATATATCCAAAGACAGTTACTAAGACACACACAAAGCCTCTGTATTTAAGCATCAGAATGAATGCTTCTGTAAACGTTCAAATGGACCTGCAAGAAACTCAGTAGTTCCCTATTACCTCCAGAATAAAACTGAAACCTTATCATTTAGGACCATCATCTTAACTTGTCCTTTTCCATTGTTTTTTTACTAGCATAACTGCAAAAGTTTTAAGGGTTTTAATACAATTGCAGCTCTCACAAGTCTTTTAAGTATATTCTTTTACTTCAGTGAAAGCATTTAAAAGTCAGTCACATACATCCCAGTTCTGAAATAAAAACAGTCTAATCTTGACACTTTTCCCAAAGTAAAGTTTGTTAATCCATTAAAAATTAAAATTTCTACATTTTTATCATGTTACTTCTTCATCCTTTCCTCTCTTTAAGGATATATGTTATCCTCATATCATTCAGAAAAAATGTGGTACTGTATGGCCCTAATCTTATGCATTTATGCTGTTAAACAAATAAGCAAGAAAATGACAAGTCTAATAACTGATTTTCCTTAGTTATCTACATTAGGAAGTTAAATTATACAAATTCAGAACACTAAAATCAAAATAATAGAGGCCTTTAGGCTTATATCCCATTATAGCAGTTCAGAGATGATAGATATTTGTAACAAAAAGATCTATTATAAAATATTTGTAGTTCTCCTACAATGGTCAGAGAAATTTGCTATGAAGGGAAGAAGGATATGGTTATAACAAAATCAGGACTATTCCTTCAGGCCTAAGTCAAAACTGATCTATCATAGACACACCAAGAGAAAACTCCTTTGACTCTGTTTGATTTTAAGCAAAAGTCATAGATACCATTTGGACAGCTAATCATGCAACAGAGTTCTACATTATTCATAGGGTATCATAGCCAGGCTCAGAACCAACTAGATGAGAAATATTCTTGTTCAGAAAGGAAATAGCACGGTGGGGAAACTGGGTTAAGAAGAATCTTAACCATTAACTTTGTAGGGCCATCTTCTTAATCTTCCCAGTTATTTTATATTCACCAGCAGTATTTTCCAGAATGCACTTTCTCTGAGTAGCTCTTGGCATTTATCTTAAATGGTGGAATACTGGATTAATGACAATCAGCCTGTTATACCAGAATTCAGACCTCAGAACAAATAACATTATAGTTCCATCTTGCATAGCAGGTTTCATTGCTTACATTTTAGGAGAGAGTATAGTTTTTCATATTGCAGATAGAGTTGGCTAATGATAAAAAAAAACCAATAAAATATTTATCTTCACTATTTAGTAAGTATATGTAAGGTTTTTCCAAAAGTATTCATTTATCATTTTATTTTTCTAGTTTAAACATATCCTGATGTAAAAAGTCAATTAAGAGATTAATAAATGATTTGCATTCTGGTTTTATACATAATGTGAAAACAAGATAATTCACTCCAAACCTGGAACAAAAACACTGGTTGCTGTTAACTTGATCTGACACTGCTGCCAATCATTAGGGAACCCCTAAGGTCAAAAGAGTCAGCTAGGTGGTACAGTGGATAGGGTGCCGGGTCTGAAATCAAAAAGCCTCATCTTCCTGAGTTCAAATCCAGCTTTAGATACTTAGTAGCTATGTGATCCTGGCAAAATCACTTAAACCTATTTGCCTCAGTTCCTCATCTGCAAAATGAGTTGGAAAAGGAAATGACAAACCACTTCAGTGTATTTGCCAAGAAAACCCAAAATGGAGTCACAAAGAATTGGAACACAACTGAAAAATTACTGAACAACAACAGGGTAAAAAGAAAAATCCTTTCAAACTGAGGCTAAGTTGGCTCAAAGATGTAACCTTAGTACATACTATTCCAGATGCCAGTTTCATAATTTTCATAATTGCTAAGTAGATTGATAGATAAATAAATAAGGGTAGAATTTAGAAAGCTTTTATTTGCATACCCCTTTCCTGAGGCTCCTTCTTTCTCACACAATTAATACTGTTCCATGATCTTTAAAAATTTAGTGATTCAAGCTAAACCTCTCACATATGATGAGACTTCTCAAGTAAACAAATCAGAGCATATGCATTTAAATATTAAAGACCATCTTTAAGCAGAAGGGCCCTCTGCCTTCCAGACAAAAGTTTAACAGTTCAGAACTATAAAATCATAGCATTTGGATCAAAAGAGGAGATAACCTCCAATAAATGCATTATACTCTTGGTATCATATCTCAAATCAACAGCATTTCTTATATGATGGGTTTCTCAAAATCGCAATGCAAGAAATTAATCATAATACTAACAGAAAATAATAATATGACGGATTTAGAACTTAGACCTGAAACAAGAATTATTGCCAGTCAATAATTAATTAAATTGATTATTAATATTATAATATTATTGGCAAATATTATAATATTAATATTAAATTAAAAATTAAATAAATAATTAAACTATTAATCCAATTAAATTACATTTTTTAAATATATTACAAAAAACTTATTTTATCCATCTGTTAATTTAGGCATACCATACTAGTTGTATGCAGAGACAAGTATAGAGTAATTAAAATGTAGTTGTTTATAGTTACAAAAATAGCCTAAAATATTACCATTTAACATAGTTCAACCATGCTATGAATAATAATTTTCTCAACTAATTTATCCAAACCTAAAAACTTTTAAGTTAAGGTGTTTTATATATCAGCCATTCCTAGTGGTATGAATATGACTTAATTTAGATAAAAAGATTGTGCTTATAATTCTTATTCTTGCAGTCTATAAACCTTTTTACCTTAATGTTTTAAGTGTGTTTTTCCATCAAGGTCTGTTTTACCAATAAAGGGTCAAATATCACAATTATTCTAGTAGGAGAAAACACATCCCATTTTAAATGAGACAGTTATATAATTTTGTTTAGAACAAATTCAATCAAATCAAATCAGGATTTACAGTTACAGACAGAACCATATAGAATCCTTAGTTTACCAAGGGCAAATTACTATCACCACTACAAATTCTGGATCCAACTACCTTTGCTGTCTGCTGCCAAAGATTAACATGATAGGCTTGAATGGTTTTAGTGTACTTTCTCAGTTCTTCTGAATCATAGGAATTACATATGTCACCACTGTTGCATAATAATGAAATTATGACTATATTCCCCAAATAAAGATTAAAATATACCCTACCTCCAAAGACAGAATTTTAGTAAATTTCACTGAAATAATACTGGGCTGCTAATTTGTTTCTGTATTCATCACTTGACAAATGTTGTAATTGAATATAATACTCTAACTTTTAAATTGTGCTACATAATTCTAGGGGGCAGCTAGTTGGCACAGTAAATAGAGTGTCAGACCTGGAGTCAGGCAGACTCATCTTCCTAAGTTCCAATATGGCTTCAGACGCTTACTAGCTGTGTGACCCTGGGCAAGTCATTTAACCTTGTTTGCCTCAGTTTCCTCATCTGTAAAATGAGCTGGAGAAGGAAATGGCAAACCACTCCAGTATCTTTGCCAAGAGAACCCCAAGTGGAATCAAGAAGAATCAGATACAACTGAAAATGACTGAACAAAAACATGATTCTATGTATTTTTCCACATCAACAAAAATATCAAAATAGCTAAATTATAACCCATAGATTGTGAATATGTGGTTTAGGAGTACAGGAACCCCAAAACTATCAAGGTTCAGGGCAAAGTGAGCTGGAAAGAATTTGAGGACTCAAGCAGTCTTCCAGTCAAGTGGCAAAAGTTTATTGTAACGATAATAAAGCTTGTGGAGTTCCTTTACAGAACTTGCAGCTTAGTGGGTGTGATGCTAAAGCTTTTATAGAAAAAACTCAGTGAGTAGTGTGTCAAATGTGCCAAGCAGTCTTCCAGTCAAGTGGCAAAAGTTTATTATAATGATAATAAAGCTTGTGGAGTTCCTTAGGGAACTTGCTGCTTAGTGGGTGTGATGTTACTAAAGCTTTTATAGAAAAAGTTCAGTGAGTAGTGTGCTAAGTGTGCTAATTAGGTAGTACAGGGCAGGATCAAGGAAGATAGTTTCTGAAACCTGGGTGCAGGTGTTACTCACTACTGGAAACCCTGAGTGGAGGAGGGGAAAGGCTTGTAAGGGTGTGTTTTTGATCTGTTACATCTGTAACAAGATAGCCTCAGGAGTTGACATCTATGGCTTGACTTAGACATTGTCTACGTAACTGTGGGAATCAGTATACGTAACTGTGGGAATTAGTACAGGATAGTTCTGCTGGTACAAGATAGTCCTGTTCATACAAGGGAAATTTTGCAGAGTTCAGCTTGTTCTTGTAACAGAGAGATAGTTTGCCTTACCAGGGCTCATTCATGAGTTATTGCCAGAGATAGGATCTTTGAACTGGGGAGAGATAGGGTCTTGGTGCTGGGGTCCAAATACCCCATCAATGAGCTAATTAATTATAACAAGCATTTCTACAAATAATATTCACAATTTTACATGTGTAGAAATCTTGCCATTCTCCCTTGATCTCAATAAGATCCAATATTTCCTTATATTTCCTTTTTCTTCCTATGGACTTTGATTACAGTGCTACACCACCTCTCTTTCCACATTTAACCTTTACTGCTTTCTCAGTCCCTCATATCTTTATATTCCCCAGTCATTGTTCGGTCATTTTTCAGTCATGTCTAACTCTTCATGACTCCATTTTGGGTTTTCTTGGCACTGGAGTGGTTTGCCATTTCATTCTCCAGCTCATTTTACAGATGAGGGACTGAGGTAAACAGGGTTAAGTGACTTGACTAGGGTCATATGGCTAGTAAGTATCTGAGGACAGACTGAACTCACAAAGATGAGTCTTCCTGACAGGTCTGACAGTCTATTCACTGTGTCACCTAGCAACCCTCCATCTAGGTATATAGGTACCCTGCCTTTTTATATTCACAATCATGTCCCAAGATTATTCTCAGATCTTTCCTTAGCAAAATAGCACTTTTTAATGCTATAATGGTATAATTGGTAATGCATAAGAATACTTGTATTCTTATGCATTACCAATTCATTACAAAACTTGCACTCTTTCCTCTTTGAAACTGAAAGAAAAAACATATCCCCAGAAAAAGTAACTTTAGAGATCAAAGAAACAGATTATGTAAATAGAGAATGTCTTCAATCTACATAAACTCACTGATTTCTATCTTGAACAAAGCTGCTTGTCAAGAGTTCCTGCCCCTCCAGTATATTTTGATGGGATTAAGCAGAGGCCTCCTGCCCCAGATACCTGATCTTTCAGTTCCTGAGACCTCATTTTTTCTTTTCCAATTTGGGAGTTTTTAAGAGCTTAAAGAGCAAAGTCTATTCCAATTCCATTTAGGTGACTTTGTTTCTGATTGACCTAGGCAATTAAATCATTAACAGAAAAAAAAATAGTAGTAAGGTGAATATTTCCCCTAAAAGTAAAATTTTCTTATTCTCCAATTAAACTAGGGTCTTTGAAAAAAAGAGTTAATGAAAGGTAGTATTTAAGCAGCAGATAAGACTTAACAGCTGCACACCAGTTTGGGGGTTGTTCCCCTCTCTTTTTTTCCTATGGAGAATTCTCGAGGAAAATTTCTCCTAAATTTTCTTTAGACTCCCTGAGATTGGCTTCAGTTATATTTAAGAACTGAGCATTTTCTGTCATTCTCTAGGGAGAAGGAGAATGGTAGAAAGTGTGCTGTTTGTGTGAAAATTTCACAAGTTTCTTTTTAAAAAAAAGTCCTAGGGAACTACAACTCTCCCCACCCCCCCAAAAAAAGCCCATTAGGACATTTCAGCATTTATAAAGTCATTCAAACTACATATTCCTTATTTGGGGACTAGCATGGTAAACAAATTTCCTTTCAGTTCACAAATTTAGCATCAAATTAGTTTGTGCTATAATTTCTGCTAAGGGGAAAGATCTTTCCATTTTAATTTATTTTCTCTCACTTTCCATTCTCAACTTGGCCAGAATTAGGCACACAAAAATGAGATTATATCCTTTGGAAAGTTTAGAAAATTTCAACCGAAAAAGTCCCCAATCTTTCCTTACACATTCTTAAAACTTATCTCCTACTGAAACTTTAATCAAAGAGTCAGTGAAGTCCTTGTTTGTTTGACATTTCTTGAGGGTAACCTTAGAATCAGAATGGTAGTAATTATATAGAGACCCTGGAGAGCTAATGTGGGTATGCAGCATCAATGATTAAGTATAGGCAGTGCTTCAAATTCAAAAGACTCTCCCCAGAGTCAGGAATGTCTAGTCTCAAAAGTTAACCTGGCCCAAACATTCTTACAAAGATATTAGAAGCAGGTTTTAGACAGATTGGATTCTTTGAAGGGAATTTTCTCCCAATTAGGAGGCAACCCAAAGGAGCATCTTTAGAAAGGGGATAGATTTGACCAAGAATAAATTAGCTTCTGAATCTGCAGGCAATTTGACACAAAGCAGAATTACCAAAGATATGAGGAACTGAGGGACCCCAAAATAATCACTGACTCCTCAAGGCAGCACTGAGGTGTCAGATTTATATGTCATTAAGGATAGGCATCCTTATTGACTACTTCAGATTTACTTCAGAATCACACCAGACCAAGACTACCCAGGAATTTAGTCAGGGGAGGGTAGCCAAAACAGTGTAGTAATTACAAATGACAGATAGGTAATCAGATAGGAACATCTCTTGTTTATTTGAGGGCAAAAAATAAGGTGAAAGGGCACACAGCTTGGATGAATCCTAATCCTATCCCAGGTATTCACCCACAGAAATGGAGGAGAAAGGCAGTCTTTCTGTTAAAACTCCAAAGTTTCTCAGCACTTGTTTTGGATTCCTGAATCACAGTGTCATGCTTACCAGAAAAATTAGGTTGGCTAACAGACTGGTCCCTCCAGGGTTTTTACATCTAATAGATTATTCAGGTACAAGAGACAGTCAAACAGACAATACGAATAAGTACACAGAATATTAATCTCTCTGAAATTTTCTAGATAGGACAGCAACTTCAGCAGTCAGTGAATTTTTCCTGCCCTTAAATCTTCTAGGTAAAATCTACTTTGAGCTGCTAGAGAGTTAGTGGCATGGAAAACTGACTCATCTGGAGTTGCCAGTAATTGTTTAAAAGATTGTCCATGGATCCATTGAGAGGCTTTGCTACCAAACATAATTTTCAATGGTACAAAGATGGGAAAAACTAGTTTATTATGCTCAGAAAGCAGGTAACACTATCTGCAAAAATTAGAGTCCAGAACATCACTTTTTAGCAGTCTTATGTAAATTTTCATTACATATGCTGGAATAGCATTGGGGAATTTTACCTAAAACAGAAAGGGAAGGTATGGATTTACATATCAAAGAACAAGTGGCTGAAGAAGTGCTGAAGAAGACCTCTATAAGTTAAAACCAATTGTTAGTCAGGAAACACCAAGGCTATAACTTCAGTCTCAAACTGGAATTTGCAAATAGAGCAGGAACTACCCAGATAACACTTGATTTTTGTCTGAGCCTGATTTTGCAGACTCTAGCTAGTTGTGTGACCTGCTCATCTTAAGTAGAAGGTGGTAAGAAAGTTAAGACAAAAGTTTTTAACGTTTTAAAAAGTTAAAAAGGGGGGCAGAGCCAAGATATCAGAATAGAAAAATGCATATACTCTAGCGTTTCCCCCACAGTCCACAAAATGCCTGTAAAAAATGACTCTTAAAAACTTCTAGAACAGCAGAAGTCACAGAACAACAGAGTAAAAGAGGTTTCCAGCCAAAGGTAACCTGGAAGGTGGAGAGGAAAAGTCTGTCTCATGGGATGAGAGGAGCAGAGCCCAGCCCTAGCCACACAGCACTGGGAGCACAGGGCCTGAACAGACCTCCGGGGCAGAATTCCCAGCAGGGAGGGTCCCAGAGCCCTCAACACAAAAGCCACAAAGAAAGCTCCAAAAGTTAGTGTGGGAGGGCTTTGCTAGCTGGATGAGAGAGTTCCTCCAGCATTGGCCTCAGGTGGCAGCAGCAGCAGGCGGCAGGTGGCTATGGGGGAAGCAGCCTGGGTCCATTGTCCAGGCAGTTCAGCCTAAAGCCTCTAGTGGAACTGAGCAGCTGATCTGAACCTCAGCCTTGAGCACTGTACTGGGGAGAGGATGAGCACTAGGACCCTCCTCTTGACAAAGGATTCAGAAGTCAAGTAACTGGCTGGGAAAATGCCCAAAAAAGGAAAAAAAATAAGACCATAGAAGGTTACTTTCTTGGTGAACAGGTGTCTCCTTCTATCTTTTGGATGAGGAAGAACAAGGCATACTGTCAGAGGAAGTCAAGGCCTCTGCCTCCAGTAGCTCCAAAATGAATATGAAATGGGCTCAGGTCATAGAAGAGCTTGAAAAAGTGTGTCAGTAGCCTGCTAAAGCAGAGCCAAAAAAATGCTGAGGAAAATAATACCTTTAAAAAGACGCTAACTCAATTGGAAAAAGAGATCCAAAAAGCCACTGAAGTGAAGGAGGCTTTAAAAAGCAGAGTTAGCCAAATGGAAGAGAAGGTTCAAAAGCTCACTGAACAAAATAGTTTTTTAAAAGAGAGAATCCATTTCAGAGAAGCTAATGACTATGAGATAAACCAAGAAGTTAGAAAACAAAACCAAAAGTTTGAAAAAATAGAAGATAATGTGAAACATCTCATTGGAAAAACAACTGATCTGGAAAATAGATCCAGGAGAGACAATTTAAAAATTATGGGACTACCTGAAAGCCATGATCAAAAAAAAGAGCTTATACATTATCTTCCATGAAATTATCAAGGAAAACTGCCCTGATATTCTAGAACTAGAGGGCAAAATAAATTTTGAAAGAATCCACTGATCACCTCCTAAAGGAGACCTGAAAAGAGAAACTCCTAGGAATATTGTGACCAAATTTCAGAGTTCCCAGCTCAAGGAAAAAATATTGCAAGCAGCTAGAAAGAAACAATTTGAGTATTGTGGAAAAATAATCAGGATAACACATGATCTGGCAGCTTCTACATTAAGGGATAGAAGGGCTTGGAATAGGATATTCCAGAAGTCAAAGAACTGGGATTAAAACCAAGAATCACCTACCCAGCAAAACAAGGGAATAAATGGTTATTCAATGATATAGAGGACTTTCAAGCATTCTTGATGAAAAGACCAGAACTAAATAGAAAATTTAACTTTCAAACATAAGAATCAAGAGAAGCATGAAAAGGTAACCGGGAAAGACAAATCATAAAAGCCTTTCTAAAGCTGAACTGTTTACATTGCTACATGGAAAGATAATATTTGTAATTCTTGAGACTTTTCTCAGTATTTGGGTAGGTGGAGGGATTATACACATACACATACACACACACACAGAGTACAGGTTGAGTTGAATCAGAAGAGATAATATCTATAAAAATAAAATAAAATAAAAATCAAGGGGTAAGGGAGGAAAATACTGGGAGGAGAAAGGGAGAAAAGGAATAGGACAGGCATTAACTCATAAAAGAGATAAGAAAAATCTTATTCAATGGAGGAGAAAAGGGAGAAGGTGAGAGGGGAAAAGTGAAGCTTACCCTCTTCACACATGGCTCAAGGAGGGAAGACCATGCTCACTCAATTTGGTGTGAAAATCTATCTTACACTGCAGGAAAGGGGGGGAAGAGGGACAAATGGGGTGAAGGGGATGATAGAAGGGAGGACAAATGGGAGAAGAGAGTAACTAGAAGTAAATGCTTTTGGGGAGGGACAAGGTCTAATGAGAGAATAAAAAAGGAGGGGACAGGGTAGGATAGAGGGCAATGTAGTTAGTATTATACAACATGACTATTGTGGAAGTCTTTTGCAAAATGACACATATATAGCCTGTATTGAATTTCTTGACTTCTCAGTGGGAATGGGGAGGGAGAAAAGTTGGAATTCAAAGTATTAGAAGCAAATGTTGAGAATTATTCTTGCATATAACTGGGAAATAAGAAACACAGGTAATGGGGTATAGAAATTTATCTTGCCCTACAAGGAAAGAGAGAAGATGGGAATAAGGGAAGAGTGGGGTGTGATAGAAGGGAGGGCACATTGAGGGAAGGGGTAATCAGAATGCAAGGTATTATGGGGTGGGGGTAGGGGAGAGACGGGGAGAAAAATTAGAACTCAAAATTTTGTGAAAATGAATGTCAAAATCTAAAAATAAATAAAGACAAAAAAAAGTTTAAAAAAGAAAAAGGATTACCATGAAGTGATAAGGGTTCAACTGAAATTAGACACCATGAATTTATAAGAGACCTCCCTGGCATGATTGGGTGACTTCTTCCTCCCTTGGTATTCATCAGTACACAAGGCAGATGGTAGGAGTAACCAAGGCCTGGGATTTGGCAGGAGAAGGAGAGCAGGAGGACAAAGGGAGAGGGTGATTCAAGGGCACAGAAAAGTCTAAAGTCCAACTCCTTAGTCCTTCCTTGATTGACAGAATTAAATTTCTGTCAGCACCTGTTCCAACCCTTTTCTTTGTTAAACCACACACACACACCCCCCCTGCCACACCCCTCTTTTGTGTTATTCTATACCTTAAAATAGAGGATCAACATTTCGAAGGGAAACTTGCAAAGGGGTGATGAATTGAAAGAAGGGGAAGGAAGGGAACAAGCACTTATGAAGCAGCAATGTATACCAGGCGCTGTACCTGGTATCCGATTGGATAATTGGAAAAGCAGGGATCAGGGAGTGACTGAAAGTCATAATAAGGTTGGGATTAGGTTTTGGAGAAGTGAAGCCGAGGAAGGATGGAAGGGTAGAATGTTATAATTGGAGAGAGGAATATCAGAGTTCTGGATAATGGAGCTCAAACAGTTGTGAATGATGGTGGGATCAAATATATGACTTTTCCCCTGTTGCTGAGGCAGTAAAGATGCACATCTTATGAATTCGTGAAATTGATGAATTGGGAGGCCAGAACATTTGAGGGGACATCACTATGTACATTCTAGTCCCCAGGTATAAGGTCAGGAGTTGGGATAAGGAGGAAGGTAGTGAGCTGTTCTCTGAACTACTTGAAAAATAATTTCCCCAAATAAACAAACAAAAAATACCCCACAAACCAAGAGAAACATTTAAATATGAAAACCCAACAGGAACATGGGAGAGGCATGGTGTAGAAGGAGGAAAAAAACCCAAGTTTTTGCAGAGTAGAGATAGGAAAAATGTTCCTTGGCCTTCATATAAGTGTTGGAACCTGGGTTCACGAGACTGATGGAAAACAGCAACTAGGATCTAGATAGGATGATTTATAGATGGATGGAAAGAACTCGAAAGTAATGCTGTTATGGTTCTATAGAGGGAGAGTCTGAAGATTGCAAGGAGGATCAAAGGGTCCATTCCTCTTCTTAGCCCAATGTGGTGGGGCACATGAGATAGGTATAGCTCCCACTAGAGAGAGCACTGGCCAGGGAGTCAGTGTCTTCTTGGGGAAGTATCCATTAAGAAGGCAGTTCTACAAATAAATCTCTTCCTTCTCTTGAAACCCGCAGCCATGGACACCTGTTGTGCATAAAAAGAGAACACTGTGACTCAGCAAACAATTCTTTTGCTGTGTCTCCTGCTATGTGGGGAGTCCCTAGTGTGTAGTATAAACTGGCTATTTCTATGCATGGGTTATTCATAAACTGGGGGACGTTGCAGTGGCCTGCATGAAGTGGGTGTTTCTTTGAATAGTATAAGAAGTCAGCAAGTATTTATTCTAGAGAAAAGCGTTGAATCTGAAATCAAAACACCTAGGTTCAGATTTTCTGCCATTTAGCCCTGTATCATTGAACCTCAATTTCCTTATCTGTAAAATCTAATCATACTATTTGCATTCCCTATTCCATCAGGCTGCATGAAGATCAAAAGGAGTTATAGCAAACCTCAATGTGCCACACAAATATTTGCTACACTTATAGGAAAACACTATTTTGAGAATAAACAGACTGACCTATAATAGCCATGGGCAGCATCCCCCTTGCAACCATCATATTAAAATGTTAACTAAAACAGAGTGTTGTCTGGGGTAGCCTGATCCTGGGCCAGAATCAGTGCCAACGATGTATACCAGGTTTCCCTCCATGCAGTCTAACATTGCATATTTCTGCTCCTTTGCCTGGCTGGGTGTGGTAACCTAGAATGACACCTACATCTTTTCTATTTTTAGGAACTTGTTTTCTAGAAATCAGAATCTACTCCTGTTTTAGGTTGGCTCCCAGCAGATCTGCAGCCTCTTAATTTCAGTTTGAGAACCCTTCTGCCTTCTTACTGTCATTGAGACTCTAGGAGAAAAATGAAATTTTAAAGAAATTGGGATCATTCTCTTACAAACTTTTCTATACCAATAATTCTACTTGTATACTCTTTTATTTCTGAAAAGGTGACAGTCCTAATTTTGAAGCCCTAGAGAGCTGAGCACCTCTGTTCAAGGCCTTTAAATTGAAGTTGATTTAAATCTTCCAAGTTTTCTAAAAGGAAGGAAGAGAGGGAGGGAGGGAAGGAAGGAGGAAGAAAAATGTCATTTTCATCAGTTGAATGAATATAAATTTCCTTTGATTTTAAATAAAGTTCTACAACTATTCTTCTACTTAGAAGCCAAAAATAGAAACAACTTGACCTATTTATTATTATGTTATCCACAATCCTAAAAGCTTGGTTTTCTGGTTTCCTGCAGTAAACTAGTTTTAGCAAAATGCAAACCAGGAAAAAGGTTGCCACGGGCGAGAGCCCTATTTACTCAGTTTACCCTACATTCTCTGAACTTGGCCACCATGTACCAGCTGCCTTCTCCCTTCTCA
Source organism: Bettongia penicillata ogilbyi (assembly GCA_023548195.1). Classification (NCBI taxonomy): domain Eukaryota; kingdom Metazoa; phylum Chordata; class Mammalia; order Diprotodontia; family Potoroidae; genus Bettongia; species Bettongia penicillata. Next base: position 14,092,591 of record JAJHZJ010000096.1, read on the forward strand.
TAGCCCCTATGTTAACAAAGGGGCCAGACAGATGCATTCTTTATTCTCCAGACTTTACCAATAGGTATATATATATCCCCACATGGATATCATTAAAATGTCAGCTCCAGAAGAGCAGTGACTCCCTTTATTTGTGTTTGTATTTATATCTGCAGCCCTTAGGGGCCCTAAAGCAGGGCTGGGGAACTTGCAGCCTTTAGGGCACAAGTGACCTTCTAGGTCCTTGGGTGCAGCCTTCTGACTGAGGAGTAGCTGAGTGCGGTCTGGATCAGTAGGAATGAATATGTGTACTGATAACCAGAATTCTCCAAAATGATTAGTCTATATTATTTAAGAATATAAGGGATTATATAGTAAATTTCAGATTAACATTGTAAATGTTCAAACTTTTTTTAAAAAAAATCTGCTTAAACTAGCAAATCTCAAATCAACAAGTCAGAATCTTGGCCCTGTAGAGGTAATGAAATAAAATTCATCTATTTTGGGTTATTGTATAAATAGTCAATATTTACTATTATTAGAATATTTTTATATAGCCCTAAAAATACTAATTAGGAGCCAGATTTGAAGCCAAGAAGACCTGGTTTCAGATCCTGCCTCAGACCCTTAGCTGTGTGACCCTTTGATAGTCATTTAAGCTCTCATGTTAATATTATTTGTGTCTAAACATTCCCTAATTTAGAATGGTTGTGTGTCTGTGTCTGTGTTTGTGTGCTATGGGATTTATGTTGAGAGTATCACCATTCTTCCAGTCATCACCCTTTCTGGTCTTCTGTCCACCCTCCTCCCACATCCAGTCAGCTGGCAGGTCTTGCCAATTCTCCTGCCTCAGAGTCTCTGGAATCATTCTTTTCTCTCTACTTGCTCAGCCACTATCCTAATGCAAGTCGTCATTCCCTTTAATCCGGGCAATTGTAGTTGCTTCCTAATTGTCCCCTCAGAATCTCCTTTCCTTTATATATCTGCCAGAATAATATTCCTGAAGCACATCTGACCATGTCACTTCTATCCTCCAAAAAATAAACAAACCAAAACCCAGGCTCTCACTTCATCCATCCCCACTAACTATCAGCTTATGTCTCTTCTTCATTTCATGGCTAAATTCCTTGAGAAGGCCGTCTACAAAGAGTGCTCGTCTTTCCTCTCCTTTTACTGTCTTATGAACCCTCTGTAGTCTGACCTCCAGTTTCATCATTGTGTCACTGGATCAAACAGTACCTGTGGGAAAGTAAGATTTAAGAAGACGGGAAAGTTAGGAAGGGGCAAGGTTATGAAGAGTTTTGAATGCCATGCAGAGCATTTTGCATTTGATCCTGGAGGCCATAGGGAGCAGTTCATTGAATAGGAATGGGAGTGATGGTGACACAGTCCAACCTGTGCTTTAGATATCAATGTGACATCTAAAGAGAGGCTGGTGGCAGGGAGATGTTGAAGGCTACTACAATAGTCCAAGTGTGGAGTGATGAAGACCCGAACCACATGGTAATAGTATCAGAAGAGCAATGGGTAACACGTACAAAAAATGTACCTGTTCTGAAGGTAGAAAAGTCAGGACTTGGCAATTGATTGGACATGGAAGAGGAGAGGGAGGGGTGACACTTAGGTTGGGACAAGTTGAACTTAACATGTCTTTGAGAGAGCCAGTTTGAAAACCCAAAAAGTACTTGGAGATGTGAAACTGGACATCAGGAGAGAGATTAAGGTTGGACAAATAAATCTAAGAATCAACTGCACAGAGAGGGCTTAAGTTCTGCCTTTATTGGGGCAATCACTTTGGATGTGCACAGGGAAATAGAAACATGGATCTTAGAGCTAGCACTACAACTTTGAATTTTTTTCCCATTACTTAAAATATTTTTCTTTCATGATATCCTGTGTTAAACAATGAGTTGGGGGTTTTTTTTTCATCTTAGAGTTTACTTGTTTTATGCTTTAAATTGTTCATAGTTTTCTGGGAACTTCAATAACCTTTCAGTTCTCTATTAGATTTAAAGAGAAGAAATCAAACCACTCTTGACAGAGTAATTATGGTACTTTTCATTTTAGCAATTTTTATGAAAAGTCTTAGATATTTGCAAGGGGAGGGAAAAAAGATGCAGACACCTACTAAATCAGTAATGCATTTGGGAATTCTTTAATATCTTTGAAATAGTCTTTTCCTCTTACAAGAATTAAAGAAGGGAAAAAATACCACTTAGGGAACACAAGCAGTATGAAGGATTGTTCCTTGTCTCTCTATGACAGCCTGATGCAGGTATCTCTATGACAGCCTCATGCAGGTATCATTCTCCTATTTTGTAGATGAGGAGATTTGGTTCAGCAATGTGGGAGATTACCTAGGGTCCTGTCTCACTGGATTTTCAGCTGGCAATGTAGACCTCCCTTGGTCCCAATGCTCTCTCCGTCACACTAGCTTTGCACTCTGCCTCCCTGAAAATAAAAAATCAAGTTCGTTTAATAAACTACTTTGAAGACCTGTGGAGAAAATCTTCAAGCGGAAAAAATCCAATTGATGTAAATTTTAAGTCAATTTTCCAAACATTTAACAACCTAGCTATTTGTTATTGTTGTGTTTTTTTTTTTCATTTGCCCAGGGTGTGTGGGCTCCTATTTGTTCACAAGGTTGTAGTATCAGTTTAAACCTTGAGCAGTCAATGAGTCAGTTCAGTAAAACAAAGCTGAGAAATAAGTGAGCAGCCTTGAAAGGCTGAAAGGGTAGGATGTGATGATGCAGATTTTTCTGAAATGTTTGGTTCTGGGGTAGCACTCGATATTTAAAGTCACCCCCATCTCTATAAATCTGTGATTCTCTGAAGGTCATTTACATTAGTAAGGAAAGCTACAAATAGGAGGATTAGGGCCTCAAAAACTCAGCACTAATGGTATACTTTTGCATCTGGTTTCATTCCATAATGAATGACAGGTCAACAGTCCCTTTCCTGTTACTCAAGGATTTTTCTTATTAAGCACAAGACATGTAGTATCATAGAAAAACTGCCTGCCCTTTCTTTGCTTGTACCTGGATTTCGCATAGGGTCTTTATTACTATAATGGGTTGCCTGATCATTTCATCAACCCTTGAGCAGTATTTTGGACAAACAAAAAGGCTCATGACATAATTTATTCCCTGGGCTGGGGAGGAGATAAATAAGCCTATTTAGGTGGATGGTTTAGTGAATTAGAAGTCCTTAATTATTATGCTTCAAGCAACAACTTAATTTGTTTCAATCTGTTCCATTAGCTCTCAGAGTTCTTTTTTATGACATATCTGGTGGCAGTTTTGATGCTTGTCATCTCCCAATTTTCATAATCAAAATGCCTGTTATTAAATAGTCATATGTGTACTCATTAGGCTGAGTGCTGTATAAATACCTACTCTTTTGCCCTTTAAAAGCTTCACACAGCGATACCTTTACTTCCAAAGACAATGATGTTTCTACAATGTACTTTATCAAAACCTTCATTACAACAGAAATAATATAAGAGGCATGAGGATGCATTTGAGGATGTTATTTAAGTGGGAGATGGTGGTATGAAAAGTCAATAAGAACTAGAGATCAAAAAGGTTAGAAAAGAAAAAATATCTATCTGAGAGTCTTGGAGTAAAATGAGAACTAGAGGAGGAGATCTAATCCAGGGTTTTCCAAATTGTGGAGCATGTAACTATGGGGGGATCCAAGACCTTGGAAGGGGAGGAAAAACAAAAGTCAAAATTATTGTACGCTTTTCTGTAATATAATAATTGCATAAATATTTCTACTTTTTTCAATGGAAAGCTCAAATCAAAATGAATAAAAACAAAATTAATGTGGTAAAGTCCTTCCAAATGATAGTAAATACATGGCACATGTAATTTAATATGGTGTGTATAAACAAGGTTAATTTTGAGTGTGCATTGTCAAATATTGAGGCAGGTATAATCTACCACCATCACCATCTTGTCTTATGGCACAGGGAAGTTTTGTTATCATGGTGCTTGCTTCATTTGCATTTTGAATGTAACATATATAAACTTGAATTTTAAAAAATCTTTATGTGGAAGTTATACAATAACATATATTAAATTTCTCAGTGTCATTCATTTTGGTATGCTTAATGCAATAAACTAGTTTCCCACAAACTGCAACTCTTGAATATATGTATATATAATCATTTTTAAGTGTCAGCAACTAAATTGAAATTAAATTTTGTTAATTTTTTTTGTTGTCTCTAATTCTTTAAAAAAAAAAATAGCATCCCTTCATGTTGAATAAATCTATTGCCAATTCTAAGGAAAAATGCTTTGGTGGAAATTGAGTCTTATGTAAATAGCTTCTAAGAGTTCCATTTATAGATTATATAGTGGGAAAAAGTTGCCCAGGTCTGATGATCTCTATGATCAAGTAACTGAAAAACTGCAATCTTTCTGTTACGTATTCCAAATGGCTCAAGCAACCAATGTAATAAAAAGTGCTTATTTGATTATATTTGTAGGATATGTTGTCAAAATTGATGTTAGGCAGATTTGAAATTGAAGTTTAAAAATGTTGTTTTATAACCCCAATAATAGCAAATTCCATGGCAAGAGAAATTTTCAATGTAATTGGCAGATTTTTTATGAAAATTATATAGTATGGGAAAATTATATTTGAGAAAAGATGATGATGTGAAAATTTCCAACCAAACCCAGATCCCCAAAGCAATAACTTTATAAGGAGCAGAGTCAGAAATGCCATCACCAAAATAGGTCAGAGCATTGTACCAGAGTCTACACAGATGGAACCCAATCAATATCAGGATGAAACAAAGGTCTGGAAGCACCAGGTACAAATGATTTGAACACATTACCTATTTTACAGATTCTTGGATCAAGAAATATAAATGAGAAGGTTCCTTTGGTGAGTGGCAGCAGCTGCTCCAGATTTAGAGCCAAGATGGTGCTGCTCATACTGCTGTACTCAGTACTTCAGCTCTTCTGATAGTGGGTGCTACCACTCAGGTGCTACTATTATTTCCCTTGTGCCATTGTCCTACTGGTGAGGAAATTGTTACTGCTCTGCCTCAGGCTCCACGTGCAGAGGGAAGTCATCTGTCTTTGCATCTTTTGACTGCTGGGAGTTGAGATCTTGTTGAGATCAGTGCTATTGTCATGATGAAAAGCCCTAGATTGATCACTGTGAAGCAATACCTAGGTAGCATCTTCATATTCAGGAAACTGGCTGATGCGATTCTCCTCCTCTTCTGCCTGGAGACCAACATAGGCCTCATCTATATCCCCGACATAGCATTCCTTCCCTGTGCCTGACCCCTCCACATGAATTCCAGGACAGTCAATGCTTCAAGGATAAGACAACTGACAAAGAATTAGAATCAGATCCACAGTTTGCATGGACTGTGGAGTTCTTTGCCAATCAGTCTAATGAGTGATGGTCATTTGAGCCTATCTATGCTGTCTTCTCCCTCAAGTAAGAGCTATATAGGAATCAGTTTTGGGGAGATGAATGTATGGGGCCCAGAGGAGGGGGCCTTCCTGTCCTGGTTGTGCTTCTGACCTCCTGGCCTTCACCACCATGCCTCTGCTGGAGGCTTCTTCAGTGCTTAAGGCTTCTGGAAATCAATCTATAACCTATAATGCCATCTCCTTTCTTGGTGAGTTTCTCCTGGAATCCTCCTTTTGGAGAGGAGCATAAGCAGGCCAATCTTAATTTCTCTTCTGGCTTCTGAAATTTCATCACCATGACCCCACAGAGGGTACTTTCCCCCAACTGCCTGTGAATCAACTCCCTTTTGTGTATAGCCTTCCCCCTTAGAATGAAGGCTCCTCAAGGTCAGCAACTATCTTTTTGCATTGATTTGTATCCCCACCCCTCAGTACATCATGTCTAACATACAGGAAGGACTTAATAAGAGCTTGTTTTTATCTGCCTACAAAGTGAGCATGTCACCCCTCACCAAGCAGCATCCATCCTGTTCTAGAGCAGCAAGGAGGGATTCGGATTCCCTAGACTTGGACTAAGAGGCAAGAGGGAGCTACCTCTTGGACATTCTCTGAGGAGGATATAGTCCTTTGAGTTCAGCCTGAATAAGCTCTACCCATGTGCCAAGAAGCAAACGGAGTCCTGAGATGAATTCCCTGAGGAGCCCCTGAGTGCCCAGCCCTTAAGAGACAAGCAGACAGCAAAAACAAGCAGGACCAAGAGGACTCCTGCCCTACCTGTCTCTTGCTTTTCCTGGTTGCCTTTTCAAACCCTACCTTTAGTGAGACTGTCCATAGATTTTTGGTAGTTATATGCATTCCTATTTGGCACAAATCTGGAGCAAGGCCCAAGTCTGTTAGGGGAGGAATTGATGAAAACATGCAGGAGAATGCTCTTCCTGGCCAAGCACCTCCCCCCAAATTAGTTAACCATTTCACTAAAGAGAAGGAAAATCAATTCTTTATCTTGAAGGGAGGAAGTTTCCTTCCAAAAGTGAATGGTTTTTCTTTTTTTTACACTGACTTTGGGCCGAAGAAAACAGAGAAGATAGTTGCATGTCTTTACCAATCTGTATTTTCAAAAAAAATTTCAGGTCAAAGAGGCCAGAGGTCACACCAATCAGATCTCCCAGATCAGTGACTTTAAAGGTCACTGATCTGGGAGATCTGATTGGTCTTTCTTATTGTGACGTTTCTTATTGAGATTTAGGCTTGGGAAATAGTGTGACTTTCACAATCAGTTTATGATAGGACTCTTTAACTTTTGAGGAGTGTGGAAAGATGGGGTATTGCTTTTGAGGAGACAGTTCTTGAATTTCAACACTACTTTCCTTCATCACATGGAAAAGCAGGATTCAAAGCAAATAAAGTATCCCCCTGTTTGTTAGGGACTGAAGGAAAGAGTTCCCTTGGTACTTCTACAAATTCCTTATTCCAGCCAACAATTGTGTAATGATAAAGAAACTGGGACTTTGCCAAAAAAAAAAAAAAATCAGGTACTTCTGTTTTTTTCAAATTACTGCAAGAGTGATCAACGTGGAAAGGAAGGCTCTTTGCAAAACTGTTTGATGGTGTAGGAGCAAAGCATAAGGCACTTATGTATTATTGGGAAGCATCAATATACTTTGAAGTTAAAAAAAGAAGTGATTCGTCTTCGCGATAATAACAAGAAAGCAAATCAATTTTTAACAAATATTTCTACTTGAAACTTTTATATTCAGTAGCTATTTTTTAAATACCAAATATTGCAAATAAATTAATGCAGTGTCCTCAATTCATGCTCTGATCAGAAAGATAAAATGACTGCATTTATGAGCAACTTAGAACTTGGGTAATAAATTTGCAAAAAAAAAAAAAAAATTGCTTCTGTGTTTCCCAATTTAAAAAATATCAGCCCAGTAAGTAAGAGAGAAGGAAGGAAAGATCTGAGGTTAATAACAGAAGCAACACTTACTTTATTTGAAAAGATGGGTATTTCTGACTAGAAGAAATAAAATTCATTTGCTATGAACCAACTGGTACATTTGATGAATAAGAAAGTTAATAGATGTCTCGTGACACTTCCTTGAAATAGCCTGAACTTAGTATCTTACTACATCTTGACTCTGGATAATAGTTCTTCATCAAAGTGATATAAATGTTAACAACTATTTGTAACATTTTATTTGTGGGAAATGGGGTGTTTTAGAAGTAGCTAGTCATGCTATGGACAGAGCACTAGGGTCTGGAGTCAGGAATCCCTGAGTTCAAATGTAGCCACAGACACTTAGCAGCAATGTAACCCTGAGCAAGTCACTCAACCACCCTCTGCCTCAGTTTCCTCAACTGTAAAATGGAGATAATAATAGCATCTATATCACAGGTGGTTGTGAGAATCAAATGAGAGAATATTTGTTAAAAGCTCTTAGCTCAGGGCCTGGGACATAATAAGCACCATAAACAAATACTTATTCCTCTTCATTTATTCCCTTTTCCTGCTGTAATTATTAAGAAGATAAAAGAATTGTGACTGTTTGAAAAAAGAATTTTTAATCAGTATCATTAATGATTCTGAAAAATCTTACAACAAAAAAGGCTACTCTTCACATCAGTAATATTATAGCTATTATTTTTAAACCATACATATGCAAATTATAACTGACTAAATCAATAAATGTTATATATTTACACATTGTTATATAATTACAATAAATCATTTTGTTATAATAAAATGAGCTAAGAAAACTATTGCACAGATTATTTTACGAAAAGTGAGATGACATGATGGGAAGGGTGGTGAAATCACTCCATGAAGTTTAGAAACCACTGATATAATTTATCTATGCTTTGATTAGGAAGGTCTGGAGGGAAGGGACTAGCTCAGAGGTAGGAAATCTGCGGCCTTGTGGCTGCATTAGCCTTATAGGTCCTTAAGTACAGACCTTTGACTGAATCCAAACTTCACACACAAATCTTCAGTCAAAGGGCCGCACTTGAGGACACAGAAGCCCCAGATTTGGATTTACATGACTTGAAGCCCTGACCTTGCTAATTCCTATTTGTGGGCCAGCTACTCCAACCTTCAGTTTCCTCATCTATTGTTGTTTGTCCTTTGTTCTTGAAGAGGACCATGATATCGGGAAGGTGATGCCATGACATACAAGTGAATTGAATTTAAATGAGGCAGCCTGTGCAGTCACTTGCCTTACTTTCTCCTCCAAAGGCATCTGGGTCCAGTGGCGAGAAATAAATCAGGATGACTGGAGATGGCCCCAAGTACTCAAATCTATTATATTTTTAGATAAGTCTATAAATCAAAGGGATTGAACTAAATCAGGGGTGGGGAACTTTCGACCTCAAGGTCACATGTGTCCCTCTAGGTCCTTGGGTGTGTCCTTTAGAGGGAGGGATTTGTTCAGTGAAGTCTGGATTGAGTCAAAAGACCACACCCAAGGACCTTGAGGTCACAGGTTCCCCACCTCTGGGCTGGATAATTTCTAAGGCCTCAGCTTCAGATCCTATGAAATAATTTTACCACATTTCTTATTTTGATGGGGATGGGGGGTTGGTAAAAAGAGCTGAGGGAACACCCTGGAGACAGAATGGTAATTATGTTTAACATGCTTTCCCATCACTGTGGTAAAATGGTAACAATTTCCCAGAAATGTTTCAAATGTTTTCAAATCTTTCTGCAACTTCTGGTGTGAGGCTTTGCCCCAGTGGTTTTACAGCAATAATCGAGCTGTCCCTCTCAGCTTGCTGGTGCCTCACCCTATTTACTAATACTTAGTACAACAGATGCCACTGGGTGTTTGGGGAGAGAGTCAGAAGGGGAGTCTGGCAAAGCAGAATTTAGACATTAAAGACTTTTAGGGTCAGCCCTTTTTAACTTTCACTTGGGGATAGGGGGTGGAAGAGGTACAAATAAACGCAATGCCATAGGTATTTTTGTCTTACATAAGAAGGCAATGCTTCCTATGATTTATGAATTTGGGTTGTGGTTTTGTTAAATACGAATGGCTTCATTATAAAGTAGCTTCTTTCCCAGAAGACTCATTAATTCTCAAGTAGTATAAAACAGATCACATTAATACACATGAAAGGGACAGGGAGCGGAGCAGAAAATAAATACAAGAAGCCCTTCTATTATGTACTGAATTACTGCTCCTTAAAGATAGGATTGCTACTCGAGACTTCTGAGGGCAAGATTCCCTTGCCACAGAAACAGCAACAGTAACTTTGCAGCTTAGTTAGGAGTGTGTCCTTACAGGTTGCTATGAATGAAGAATTCCTGACCCTCCAGTGCTGTTGGGATGCATTTCCCTGCCTAGACCAGTCCTGTGCCCTCAGATGTACAGTCTTTGCTTACCTTCAAAGCCTTTCCAACGTAGTTAGAGGAACCATTTGTGCTCCACTGGCCAGCAACCAGAGCCCAGTGTTACTTTAAGGCCAAATTCAATTGGAATAGGACTTAAATCATGGCATTAAGTGAGTAAGTTATTAAAACTAAGATTTAGCAGAGTTCTATTTTGAAATATAAAGAAAAGTAAACATTGTACCAGAATATATAATTTTACAATTAGAGGTGTAGTAGACTGAACTCAAGTAAAAAGGATATGCTTTGTCTCCATGCTGAATTCAGTGTAAGTTAGAACAAATCTCTTGGTTTGTCTTATTTTCCCCATAGTCCCTGATATCTGGAACAGTCTTTTGCATACATCAGACATTTCATATGTGTTCAAATGACAGAGCCTTTAGTGAATCATTTCCTTTCTCTTTGCCTTGGTTTCTACAAGCCAAGGGGAAGACATTAAATGGAGCTACATCACAGGGTTGTTGATAGACCTAAATGAAATAATACAAGAAAAAATACTCTGCAAACATTAAAGTGGTAGAGATAAGCATTAATTATCATTCGTGGTCAGTCAGTCAACATATACTAAGTCCCTATATTGTGCCAGGCACTGTGTCAAAGATATTATTACTTTTTCTGTTCTACGCAACTATGATATCATTTGCCTTCCTAACAAGGCTATTGTGAGAATGAAAAAAGTAGTTAGAAAAACATTTTGTTATCCACATATTCTAATGTATTCTCTTTTAGTTTTTCAAACATTTAAAGTCCCCAAAGGCCCAATCGTTTTGTTTAGTTAAATCAATCATTGTGGACCCTTCCTTTTGACCCTGTCAAAGAGATTCATGCTTCCTAAAGGAATCACAGAGTGTAAACCATCCTGTTTGCCCATTTAAAACTTAAGACCAAACCCTGACTTAATTATATTAATTGAGGTAGGGATGTGGAGCACCTGATGAGGAAATGCCATCTACCAATATAGGGCAGCACCTTCTTTGCAACTTAAAAAATTACAAGTCTAGACCAAAAAACGTTCTATGATGCTTTCATTTTTAAAATGTTTTCATATCCATTATCTCACTTGATCTTCTTGTTGCCTTGGAGATGTGTAGGCCCAGCATTATTATCTCCACTTCACAGAGGAGCAGCAAGCATTTATTAAGCACCTAGCCGTACACCGGGCACTGAGCTGGGTGCTGGGATCACAAAAGGAAACCCTGCAGGGAACTGTTATTTCATCAGGGGAGATGGCCTGACTCCCTTCAATAAATACAAGGTGAGTTGGCCAGGAAGCACTAGCCACTGGGGCAGAGGGAGATGCATTTTAAAGAAAAGGGAAAGAAGAAGAGAGTGCATTTCAGGCTGGGGGATAGCCTATGGCAGGGGTGGGCCCTCTAGGCTGAAGGCTTCCCACCCCTGGCTATGGGAAGGCACCAAGATGGAGGATAGGATGCATGAAAAATTGCAAGAATAGTTTGCCTGGACGACAGCGTGCCTGAAGTCAGTCAGTTCAACAATAATAATAGTTAATATTTATGGAGCACCGTGTACCAGGCGCTGTGCTGTTCTTTTTAGAATTATCATCTCACAACCCTGAGAGGTAGATACGACCATTATCCCCATTTTATAATTGAGGAAACTGAGACAGGCAGAGGTTAAGTGACTTGCCCAAGATCACTCAGCTTGTAAGTGACTGGGGCTGGATTTGAATTCAAGTCTTCCTGACTCCAAGCCCAGCACCCTATTCATTGTACCACCTAGCTGTCCAAGCACTTATTAAGCCCTTCCTGTGTTCCAGGTATAGGAAGTGCTAAACACTGGAAATATAAGCAAAAAGAAAGACCCTGCCTTCAAGGAAATTACATTCTATTAGGGAAAATAACACATTAAAGGAAGTTGGAAGGGGCCAGCAGGGGAGAATGTACCTGGTGAGAACTTTGATGGAAAAATTCAGATGAGTGCAGCTTCATGGGGAATGAAAAGCTCATCAGCATGTGTTCCCGTGTTCAGTAGAGGTTCCAGAAGGAGCTGTTTAGTCAGAGCATAGAGCCCCAGGGAAAGGGTAAAAAATACATGAAGGAGAATAATATATAATCAACCTAGCAATGTAAGTGGGAGCTATGTTGTAAGGAGCCTTGTGTGCCAAACAGAGGAGTTTATATTTGGATCTACTGAATTTATTGAATAAGGGAGTCATTTGGTCAGATTTTCTGCTTTTAGAATATTACTTTGCTAGCTGTGTGGAAGATGGATGGGAGAGTGGACTTGAGGTATGGGGGCTAATTAAAACTTACTGCAATAATCCAGGCAAGAGGTGATAAGGACTTGAACTCATCCCAATGTATGTGTCAATGGAGAGAAGGAGATAGATGCAAGAAATGTTGTGGAGGGAAAATTAATAAGCTAGGACTGCTCTCTGCATATATGGGGCAAGGGAGAATGATGACAAGTTGAGAATTCCAAAGTTACAAACCTCAGTGGCCCTCCCCCCCAAATGACATAGGAAAGTCCAGAAGGGAGCTAGTTTTGAGAAAAGGTAATGTGGTCCCATATTTGGGACTGGCTGACTTTGCTATGCCTATGGAATATCTAATTCAAAATGCCCAGTAGACAGTTGATAATGTGTGACTGGAGCTCGGGAGAGAGACTAAGGCTGGATTTATAGGTCTGGGAGTCATCTGCTTGGAGATGATCACTGAACCCATGAGAACTAGCAAAGAAATAGGCTCAAAGAGTTTAAGTGACTGACCTAAGGTAACACAGCTAGTAAATGGCAGTACAGGGACTAAAACCTAAGTTTTCTGACTCCTAAGTCAATGCTCTTTTCCTTGTGTTGCTGCCATGTTGAATTTTTGCCTCTAGCCTATTTTAAGTAAATTTTTAAGAACAGGCTAATTAAATGACCTGCTTTTTCCCCTATTCAGATTGATTGTCAGATATTTCTTGAATGTGTACTCATCTGTGAACATAGGAGAATCAATATATGAATTTTGTTGTTAATGCTATACTTTCAATGGACAGTTAAATGATATAGTGGATAAAGCACTGGTCCTAGAGTCAAGAAGACCTGAGTTCAAATTCAGCCTCACACAATTAACTAGCTATGTAATCCTGGACAAGTCACTTAAAAAAAAAAAAAAATCTCTGTTTGCCTCAGTTTCCCCATCTGTAAAATGGGGATAACAATAGCACCTATGTCTCAGGGTTGTTGTGAGAATGAAATGAGACGATAATTGTAAAATGCTTAGCACAGTGCCTGGCACATAGGAAGCACTATATAAATGTTAGCATTATTAACTATTAATATTATTAATGTATAGCTTTGTCTAGTCTCATTTGCATAGCCCCAAATATATCAAGATTCTAAAACATTTATTTGTGTAAAATTTCACACATGTAAAGTGCTTTACAAATGTTAAAGAACTATGTAAATGTTAGGTGTTATCCATTTCTTGGTATAGTTAGCAGAAAGTTTAAAGCTTTAGTAGTTTAAAACCACAGGAAGACTTCTGGTATAACCTGTACACATAGTAATTAAGATTTAAAGATAGCTATTGTGAACTAGAAAGTCAACTGTGCAGAACATTTTGGGTGTGAAGAGTATTGTGGAGTATTGGCTCACTGAAGTGACATGGTTTATTGAGTGAGATTTTTCTAATACTTTATATTATATATTATATTATATAATAGAGAGCTTTGAGTAGGGGAAAATATTTTAACTTTGTGTCTGGAGACAGGGCAGAGCATTGGTCAAGGCAGACCTAAAACAGGAAATGAATCAAATATATCTTTTGCTCCATTGTCATCTGCAAAACCCACAAAAGTTCTCCATATTGCTTTTTCCATATCTCATTAAACACTCCCAAGAACTACCTAATATCCTGCTGAGCCATATGGCATCAAAGCAGGTGGTCCATTACTATAGCTAGTCTGCATTAACACATGCCAGCACCTGCACCAGGTAATCCCATTCAGGTCTAGGCCTAACACTACAGGAATACTAGTCTGGAGACCCGATCCAGCATGGTTATCAGATGTTCAGTCAGCTTGGGAATGCATATTAAATTATGACCTTGATGAACATGATTTATTTATTTATATTTTCGGAAATCCAACATTTATTGAGTTCTATTTAACATTTTCATCAGTGATGTCTATATGAGTGTAGATGACATGGTTATCAAATATGCAAATGACAAAAAGCTAAAAAAGACAGCTAACACACTGGGCAATAGGATTGGGATCAAAAAGACCTTGATGAGCTAGGATAGACTTTGACAAGCTAAGGCTAAATCTAAGAAGATTAAATTTAATAGACTAAAGCTTTACACTTTCACAGTCAATTTCACAGATCCATGATGGGGGAGGGATGGCTAGAGTCCAAAAGAGATCTGGAGGATCTAGTGGATTGCAAGATACCTGTAAATCAACAACATAGTTATCTATAGCAGTCAAGACAATGTGATCCAAGACTGAATTAAAAGCAGTCTTGTGTCTGGGACTAGGTGCCTAGTGAGCAGCTCTGCAAGTGAGCAGCTCTGCTGCACTTTGTGGTCAGTTCACAATCTGCAGTATTGCATTCAGTTCTGGGGTTCTACATTTTAAGAAGGACCTTGTCAAGCTGGAGAGCAGGCATTCCAAAGTGGATTAAGATCCTGAGACAGCACCAAAGAATGATGTTACATTGTATTACTGATAACAGAAGGTGAAATTTAAAGACAAACACCTAGGTACAAGTGGTTAACATGTCACTCCTCTTCCTCTTTTTTAACCACTTCTAGTCATTTCTTTCCTCTGGGTCCTAAATAGAAACGCTCATGCTACATCCTTTTTTGTCTTGTTAGGGACTTTCCACCAAGACCTCCAGCCAGCTGCCAACTCCTCCAGGTTCTGAATGTGGAGCTATGCTTTTTTAGACCCAGGCTTTAATTAATGGTCCAAGTTTTCTCATTCTATTAACTGATGTTTTGATCTTTCTAACTACTCAGCCTCTCTCTTGTCTCTCTCTGTATGAGGAAGAAGCCAGCTTTCTACTCCATAGCACTTCACTAAAGCCAGATGAGAGAGAGGTGCCTGCCCTGTGAGGTACAACCACACTGTGAATCCCACCTTGTGACCCTTTTTCCACCCAGAAAGTAATTTTCTTCAGTTGGAGCATATCTCCACCCCTAGATCCCTGCCTCTGAAGCTGTGAGCTATTTAGTATAAAAGCTAATTTGAAACAGCATACATTTGGTTTATTCATCAACCTCTTTAGATTTTCCCTGCAGGTATATATCCTGACCTTCTAGTTTAGGTGAGGTTGGTGGGGTGGGCATCAAGGGCCTCCAAAACTGGTTTACATCTTTCTGTAAAAGCTCAAACTCTTTTTCTTCATAAATTTCTAAATCATTTTTAAGTTTAGAGAAGTTAGTCTCTGACAAACTCCCACCCCACCTCCTATCCCCAACCTCAGATGTTATCACAGAAAGGAAGGGACAAGTAACAGAGTGTTAAAAAATTAACTGTAAAGGTATGTTCTATATCTTTTGTCTAAGGCTGAAAAAGTTACTCTGATGCCAGTCCAACCTGAGAATAGTTTTGTGGAATATGACCCCTGTACCTTCATCATAGGGCAAAGAAGGGATGGGAGGGAATGACATCTTACTCCCCCTCCCCTTTTGGCTAGGGGGCTTTGCATTAGGGCTGTTTCACTTGTTACTAGAGAGTTTGAAGCACATTTAAGATGCATCCATCAAGGAGCATGGATGAAGAGTCCTATCAGACAGGAACACAGAGAAGTAGTGAATACAGGGAGGTAGCAGCTTCAAGGATTGACCCTGGCCGCAGAATAGAGAGCCAACCACAGATTCAAGGGAGAAACTAGTTCTAGTGGTTGTAATGATATGGAGAACAGCAGGCCCTGGGAGCCTAGCTGAATAATTTTCCCAGCAGAAATGCTTCGTCTAGGTTAGCTGCATGGAGATTTCCACAAGGAGAGGAAGGATATCTAGGCCTTTCAGTACTTGAAGATGTGAATTGCCTTGGTCGTATGTGTTTCTTACAAGTGTGCTTTACTACATTCTAAACTTTGTACCTATTTTTCTTATTGACATTGTGGTTTTTTTCAGGGGGGAATAGTAGCTCCAAGTTTGGAGGGGAAATTATTCATAGCTACTGATCTTACTTTGTAAACCCTGTCGCCTTGAGCTAATTGTGTCTACAGTATGATTGTTAAGGAGAAATTCACCAATGGGGACTTATGAGCTATAGTGGCAGGAGCCCAGACTCACAGAGTACCCTGAATATCTGGAGTAATTCTCTGGGAATTCTGAGTAGTTCTCTGGGGAGCCAACCCACAAGTGCAAGTCAGAGTAACCAAAAGGGAATGCTATGTAAGCAACATAAGGTTCCATTTAAAATAGAATTATTTGACCATGTCAATCGTTCAACAAGAATGTATTTAATACCTACTAAATAATAATAAGTCTTGGACTGTGCTGAGCCCTGTGGATACAAAAAGAAAGCAAAATGGTCCCTGGCCTTTAAGAATTTGTGTTCTAGTGAGGAAGAAATTCCAGATTGCTTGGCCTGGCCGTCTAGTTTCTCCCAATCTGATTCTGGCCTTTCAAAATTTTCAACACCATGTAATCTACACTTTAGCCTAATAGGACTACCTGGTGTTTTTAGCTTTCCTCCTTTTCTCCTTTAATTCAACTACTTTTTAGATTGGAATTCTTCTCTCTTCCCCCCTCCCCAACTTCATCTTACCCCTCTTTTAAAATGCAGCTCAATTATTCCCTCCTCTGCTGAGCTTTCCTTGACATTCTATCTGACCTCCATTCTTAAATGGAAGAAGGGACAGTCCTCTTTTTCATTTGATCTTATGATGCTTTCTATTTTTTTTAAACATTTGTTTTCTAATTTAATGTTATGATTTTTCTGTATGCATTTATCTCTTCCTTCTCCTAGACCAGGGGTTGGAAACCTATGGCCTCAAGGTCATGTGTGGTCCTCTAGGTCCTCAAGTGCAGCCCTTTGAATCCAAACTTCACAGAACAAATCCCCTTAATAAAAGGATTTGTTCTGTAAAACTTGGACTAAGGGCACAAGGCTGCATCCAAAGACCTAGAAGACTACATGTGGCCTTGAAGCCTCAGGTTTCCCTCCCCTGTCCTAGACTGTAAACATCTTGATGTTGAAAATAAAATATCTTTATCTTTGCATCTCTCTCATCATCTAGCACTGTGCAAATGAAAGGCATTTAATAAATGTTTGTTATATGAGTGATGGAAAAATTGGAAAAGATTCAGTAGAAATAAAGGATGTAAAAATAGGATCCATGGGTATTAAAAGGAATTAAATTATGTGCCTTTGAAAAATGCAAGTCGTCATCTTTGTAAACACTTTCATGTTAATTATTGCTAAATGTGAGAAGTTGGGCAGAGAAAGCATACTGTGCCCAGTTTGGGGACATAAAAATACGCACCTAGCATTCCTCAATCTTGAAATGACCAGTAGTAGTTACTGAACAGCCAGCCAACAATCAATCTTCATCTTTATAGCGGCTACTGTTGTGTGGAAAACATCCAGATTTGACTTTTGCCAGAAGTGTTCTTGGCAAATCTGTATCCCAAGAGATGAATATTTAATTACTGTACAATACACATAATTTAGTGGAAAGGAAAATGAGTGTTGAGATATTTGATTTAAGTAAATGATTTGTATGTTTTTATTTCGGTAGAGTCTAGATTTCAAGACTTTGGATTACCACCTCTTCTATTCAGCTTTATTGGTGATTAATTGGTAATTATCCTTACTTATCTTCTCCCACTAAACTTTTTTCTTGGGCAAGCTTTCTCTCTTTCCCCATTGCCCAATCCAATGAGTTGTATATTTTTGGCAGATCTTCATCACAGAAAAGGGGTGGAATAAGAAGGTGTTAAAGTAATCACCAAAGTGCCTCTATGATCCCTTTATGAAGTTTGAATTAATCTTTGGAGTGAATCAGAGGAAGAAACACAATAGTTTAGAGAATGCTACATCACTGTTCTGGGTGACCTATTGAAGTCTCCTTACTGAGTCCAGGAGAGGAATTCAAAGAGCAACTGGGCCGCTTGTGAGAGATCGGTAGAAGACACATGGAAGTAGAGATAGAGGTGTCAGGAGAAGATGGGACGGTGGTGCGGGGAGACAACTCTGGGAGCAAGGGCAAATCTGGAACGAGCTATGGCAGGGTAGGAGCTCTGTTGCTGAAATACCCCATACTATGGAACCTGAGGCAGCAATCCTGTATCTCTTTTTTCCCCCTTTGGGCTCCCTCAAAACCTGAAGGCTTTCCCATTTGGGCATTTAAACAAATATTCTTACCTTTCTCTGTTTTGAAATTTTGCATTGTCATTATAGATTAATCACAGGCCTTTGCTAGTCTGAATATCATGAATGGAAATTGGATAATATAGAGAAAACATCCCAGAGGAAAGGAAGGGTCTGTATCTCCTTGAGTCAACAAAGCCTACAATGTGCCAGGCACTCTGCTGAGTTCTGGGTATACAAAGAAAGGCAAAAGACAGTCTGCTTTTAAAGAGTTCAAGATCTAATAGGGAAGAGAATATCTAAGCAAACAAGATATAGACAGATAAATTGGAAATAATTAACAGAAGAGATGAGGTGAAAAGGATGTGTCTTGAATGTCAAACAGAAGGTTTTATATTTGATCCTGGAGGTAATAAGGAGTCACTAGAGTTTATTGAGTGAAGGGCATATGACATGGTCAGACCGATGTTTTATGAAGATCTATTGAAAGCTGAGTGAAGGATGGACTAGAGTGGAGAGAGGCTTGAGGCAGGGAAACTAGGCAGCAGGCTATTGCGTTAGTCTATTTCTCACTGAGGTGCTTTGCCTGGAAGCTCTCTCTGACTGGGGCCTCACAGCTACAGAAGAGAAAGAAAATTGCAAATCATTTGATACGACTTTCTAGGACAGAGGAGTGTTTCTACTGGGAAATCCATCTGGGCAACATGCCAGTGGGAGTGTGAAGAGAGCACATAGGAGTGGGTGAACCACCCCACCCCACACATACTACATATACATCATGCTTAATAAATGTTGGATGATTTGGATTAACAGGAGAGGACGATCAAAAGAGGAAAGTGTTTGCTTTTTCTGAAAATTAATTTTACATATTTGCATGCATGTGTAGATATAGATCAGAAAGTTTTCCAGATTTGTTCATTTCAGATTCTTTTTTGCTACCCATGGTTTCTAAAATTCTTTCTGTTCTTCCATGAAAAATAGTACATCAAACATTTCAGTTAAACTATCACATGTTCTTCCAACATGTCTGTAAAATTGTCAAGTGTTCCTATATTCTATAAATCAAGATTACAATATTTGGATTTGGCAGAGATCCCCGATTTAACTATGGGATAAAGGTCACATTTAACATCTGGGTTTTAAACCTTGTTTATGCCTACAAGTTTCATTTGTAACTGCAAGTAATATTCTGGAAATTAAAGGTTTAGATTTCCAAAGCCTCTCAGATTATAGGGGAAAAAAAATTGAAAGTTGACTTCAAGGCTGTTTTATTACGCCTCCTACTGTCAGTGGAGGACCTTTTACTCAGCCCCAGCATCTTTGAATTTGAGGTGATATTTCTATTCAGTTCAACAAAAATTCATTAAGCCCCAGCTATATTAAAATCACAATGCTACGTGCGTGGATTACACAGACCAAAATAAAACCTAAAAAAAAAACCTTTGCTCTCAGTGAGTTTAAAGTTTGCTGAAGGAGATTACATTTAACAGAAAAAGCAAAGTGATTTGAAGGAAAAAAAGAGCATTTACAATTAGGCAAGGTCTCTTGTAGAAAGAAGGTGGCACCTGAGTTGAATCCTGAAAGAAGCTAAGGACTCTAATAGGTTCAGGTGGGGGGCGGGGGGCAGCATCTCGTGCAAAGCCAGGCAGATGGAAAGAGTATTTCCTGGCTCTGGGCTCAGAACACCTGAATCTAAATTGTGGCTCTGCTGGTTACTTCCTGGGTGACCTGGAGCAGGTCACTGATTTAGCCTTTCTAGGCTCAATGTCCTCTTCTTTAAATGAAGTTGTTGGGTTAGATGCGCCAAGGTCCCTTCCAGCTCCAAATCTGGGATACTGGGAGAGTCTGTGAGGAATGACAAATGAGAGTAATGGTAGTCATCCAGCTGACGCTAATTCCTGGAAACAAGAGAGCACTGAGCTGACCTAATATGTCCCCAGGAAAGAGAGTGTTGCAAAATGGTCTTGGCCTTGGGACTGAACTGGGGCTACCTCTGTCCTTTCAGCACTGGCTCCTTGAGTCAGGCTCAGTCTCTTACCTTGCATATGGAACTCCAGTGCAGATAGCTACTTCTGAACTGAATACTGCTTCCCCCTTGTGGCCCCGTGGCTCTAAAATCTGCGTGCCTGGGTGACCCCATATTCTGCAGGATACACTGGATGCTTTGAAGTCCTCCCTGAGTGAGGACCATACAACCACAGCATTGCTGTGAGGCGCCCCAAACCCATGTGGTTCCTATCTTTAGTCCATCCTAGAACAAGGCTAGGAGGAATGCTACTATTTGTACAATTGTAAAGAATTTTGTATTCGTATACTGTATGATGAAAAGAAACAGATTTTTACTCTTGCTTGGTTGTTCATTTGTCTCAGTCATGTCAGGTTCTATGACCCCATTTTGGGGTTTTCTTTTCAGCGATACTGAAGAGGTTTGCCATTTCCTGCTCCAGCTTATTTGACAGATGAGGAAAACAGGGTTCAGTGACTTGCCCAGGGTCACACAACTAAGTGTCTGAAGCCAGATTTGAACTCAGGAAGATGTGTCTACCTGACTCCAGGCCCAGTTCTCTGTGCACTATGGTACCAGCTAGCAGTCCCCGCTTCACTGTTACTAACAGACAACAAATGTTATTAAAGGCCTAATATATGCCAGACACACACACGCGCACACACACACACACACACACACACACACACACACACACACACACACACACACACACACACACACACACACACACACATATTCCCTGCTCTCAAGAAGCTTAGGTTTTTGGGAATGAAACAAGTGCACATAATAAAGGCAGGAATGTAAACTAGGAAAACCAAGGAAAACAGTAATCTTGCCACCTAAACCCATCTTTTGTTCTGACTCCAATTCATTTAAGTGCTAAACCCGAGAGTAGGTTTGAAAATGCCAGACCCTGAGTTAGTTAATTATCTGTGATCTTCACTCAGACCTCGGGTTGATGGAGAAGGTTTAGTTTTGCTTGGGGGCACTCTACCAGGATTTTACTCCTGGGGTTTGAGGAAGTGGCCAAAGAACTCTCAGCCTGCCCTTACCAGAAGAGACTAGTGCAACAATGATAGTGCCCTGGGAAGTACCAGGAATTGGTAGCTAGGAGCAGCACCCAGCAGAGAAACTCCATGCTGGGCAGTCTCAAACACCATGAGGCCAGTAGAAAGGGATGCCTATCCCCAACAGCTACGACAGGCCAATGGAGCCGGCCCCAGCAGGAAGCACAAAGCCAGCAGGGACATTCACCATCAGGTCCAATGGAGGCAGGACTGTGTGATCATCAAAAAGGCATCAATTGTCCTGAAGCCTGGCAGTGGGAGCTGCCTCTAGCACAGCCTGGCTGGCTGGGTTCCCTAGGCATGTGTGTTCCTCATGCTTGATAGTTCTGTGTGGCACACTTTCCCCACTGGCAGTGCATGTGTTTGTGGGAGAGGGTGATTTAGGTTTATAGGGGAAATGTTCTGTCACAAATTTTATTGCTGTGCTATTTCCTTAAATGTTTTGAACTAATTATACTCTCTAGTTGACTAGAGAAAAAGTAATATATGAATTCACACAGGGCTTGTGAGCCATAGTTTCAAGTGAATAACTTAGGTGCTACATAGAAAAATAATTCCAATAAAATTTCGGAGATGAGTTGAGAAAGTAAGGTAGGCGGGAGCTAGTCTGATGTGAGCTTCAAGTGCCAAATCAAGGCAACTCAATCAGTATTTCTTAAGTGCTTACTGTATGCCAAGCATTGTGGGAAGAGCTGGTAACACAACATGTGGACAGAAAGACAAGGGTCCCTGCCCTCAGGGAACTTCCCTTACATTCTAGTTGGAGAAAACACGTTAAAAGTGAGCCAAAAGTAGGACATGGAAGGGAAGTGGTAGGTGAAGGCATTGCCCAGATGCAGGGCAATGCAAGCCTAGTGTGTCACGTGTACAGCCTCAGGAAGAATGAAGACAGGTGTGGGCCTCCTAGTGAGTCATGTGTACAGCCTCAGGAAGAATGAAGGCAAGTTTGATGTGGGCCTCCTCCTTAAAATGGAGGAACCAGCTTGTCAGAAAAAGGTCCTTCCAATGTTGGAAGTACATAGGGGTGGCGTGAGTTTCCAGAGTAAAGAACTTTCTATGACTTGATAGAAAAAGTGCTATAGAGATGGGCTAGTTAGAGAAGAAGGCAAAGCTTAGAGTTTCCATTTTATCCTTGAGGCAAGAGGAAGCCACTGGAGTCTCATAGATTCACAGAACTGGAGAGGTAGAAGGTACTACAGTGGCCATATAATCCAATCCATATGCAAGAGGTTGTTCAATCATTTCAGTCATGTCCAACTTTTCATGACCCCATTTTGAGGTTTTCTTGGCAAAGATATTGGAGTGGTTTGCATTTCCTTCTCCAGCTCCTTTTACAGATGAGGAAACTGAGGCAAAACAGACTTGCCCAGGGTCACACAGCTAATAAATGTCTGAGGCCAGATTTGAACTCACAAAAATCTTCCTGACTCCAGGCTTGGTCCTCTATCCACTGTGCCACCTAGCTGCCCTGTCCCCCCCATTACACAGTTCAGCCTTTAATTACACATAGTCTTGTATTTCTTATGGCTTCTTGGAAGGTGGGACATCTGAGCTAAGTCTAGAAGAATGAGAAGAATGACCACAGGATAAGAAAAGCCTTGTGGTTCTGCTTAATTACAACTAGTGCTAAACTACACCAAGAGCATCCACTTAGAGTCTGCCCTCCCACCAAACCACCTTTGCCAAATAAAGACTCTCAATCTGAGTCTACACCATTTCCTAAGGCAGCTAGGTAGGGCAGTGGATGGAGCACCAGTGCAGGAGTCAGGAGGACCTGAGTTCAAATCTCACCTCAGACACTTGACACTCACTAGTTGTGTGACCCCGGGCAAGTCATCCTGCCTCATCCTGGGTCATCCTGATGAATATCTGGTCATTGGATTCAGACGGAGGAGAAGTGAGGCTGGTGACTTGCACAGCCCTCCCTCACTTAAAACAAAGTCAAGTGTAAGTCATGTCATTATTTCTCTTATGGCGGGGTCTTCTTCAGCAATGAAGGACAAACACACACACACACACACACACACATACACACACACCTCATTTCCTCAACCCCAGTGTGACAGGCCACAAGTTATCCAATATGTTCACTAGGAAGATTAGATGGGCAGCTTTGTAAAGGATGATTGGGGAAGGAAGACCCTGTATGCAGCAAATGAATTAGAAGACCTTTGAGGAAGTCCAGCAGAGGTGTCTTGAGGGCCCAAACTGGGGTGATGTCAGCTTGAGTGGACAGAAAAGAGATGTTAGAGTTAGTGCTGAGGTAGAACAGATGAGACTTGGCAGGCAGTTAAGTAGATGTCAGAGGCAAGGGAAAAGAAAGAGTAAAAGAAGATATAGGGACTTCAAACCTGACAAAATCATGGTGCAATTAACCAAAATGAGCAAGCAGGGAGCAAGGATGGGTCTTAGAGGGATGAGGATGAATTCAATTTGAGATACGTTGAGTATGGGGTGAAGATGTCCAGTAGGCAGTTGAAACTGTGGACCCAGAAGTCGATGATGAGGTCAGGGCTGGATATTTTAGGAGTATCTATGTAAACATAATGAAGCCAAGGGTGCAGATGAGATCAACAATGGGAATGAGAAAACAGGACCAACTTAAGGCTGGAGGGACACCTACAGTTAGGGGAGAGAAGAAGGAAAGCAAACTGGGAAAGGATACATAGAAGGGATGATCAGATGGTTAGGAGAACTAGGAAGGAGCATTATAATGGAAACCAGAGCTGGAGAGAATATCCAGGATGAGGAAAGTTATCAACAGTATCTAAGGATACAAAAATAGCTATGAGGATGAGGACCGAGAAAAGACCATTGGATTTGACAATTGGGAGGTCATCGCTGAACCAGGATTGCAGGGGTTTAGGGGAATTTAAGTGTGGCTGAACTGTGAGGAAGCAGAAACAGAAAATATATATTTACCTGTGAGGGAAAGTGAAAGAGGATGATGGCTTGAAGGGGTTAAAAGGTCAAGGAAAGGTTTTTACTTGTTTTTAAGGACATCTGAGACCTGAGCAGGGTTTCTGTGGTCACTTCAGTTCTTAATCCTATGATCTACATTGTATAGAAATAGAAGAGGAAAGAGAGGGAAAGAATTAAAGATAAGAGCTAAGTATTAATAAACCATAATCCTAGGGGAAGAGGGATAAGATAGAATGGGATGAGATGGGACCAGGGGTTACAAATAAAATTCTAAAATGCCCACCTGGAGTTTATGATTTAAATGTAATTGATAATACAGGCTGTACACAAATTTAAGAACAAACATATGCAAATTATATCAGATTAATATAACATAAAATACATGTGTCTAAAGGAGTGATCAGGAACACATAGGCTAAAAAGGGAACATGATTTGCTTAAGAAAAATGCATAACCTCAGAGCTATTAGCACATGAAAGTGCACGGCCATGTCTCTGGGGTCTGAAACCTCAAAGAAATTCCTCTGCCTTCAGGCTCTGAGGACTCTTGTCAAGAAAGCTAAAGAACCTTGCACTGATAAAGCTTGGAAAGTCCTGACCATCTCTGTTACAAAACAAACTGCATTTCACAAGGAAATTTCATGAGCACTACAAGCTTCTGTCTCCGTGGAGCACTGGACCTTCCACTCCTCCAGTTAGCTCAGTAGCTAGTTATGGTACTGAACAGGTCCCCGTCAACGCCCTGTCCACTGTTCAGATTACCCTTCAGTCCAACTTTATCCAATCCCAGACTTGACCTGCCACCTTTCTGGCATGGCTCCCCTGGGCTTCAGCTCACAATCTACTGCTCATCTGCCTATTCTTCCTTCACCTGCACTCTACCCTTCCCCTCCCTGCTTCAGCAATGCAAACACCAACTCCAGCCAATTCACCCCAGCTGACCTCCCATAGTGGTCATCCTCACTGGTCTATCTGTCAGGCGGAGTCAATCCAGCTCATTCTGGGCAGCTCCCTGGTATGAAATACAGAACTCAGGAAACATTCCTTGTGTGAAATCTAAAACGTGAAATGTACACAATTTATGAAATAAGCACACAATCCTTTCTCCCTCTCTCCTCTCCTTCCCTTCCTGCATCCTTTAAAAATGACCAACAAACAGTATCCTACCAACAAAGAATTAATGTGGAAGTATAAGCAGCAGTCTAAATCATGTAGGGCTCAATAAATGCTTGTTCATTGAATTTCCATTTGTGTCATTTTTATTCTTTCCTGAGGACATTAGGTCATGTTAAGTCTTTGGCCAAAGTATCAAGCAATTTTGTGGCTCTTGTATGCTTTTATATATTTACATTTGCCTCATAGAAAGGTGGGAGATTACAAGGGCAGAATGTCCCGTACATTGTCAAACATATTATTTAATCTTTACTTAAAACAATTGCTTTTCTTTGTTACAAGGGAGGTATGAGGGTGGGGAAGTATATCTAGAACCTACTGCAATAGAATATTAATAAATCTTATTAAAATTAAAATAAATTTGCCACATTCTTGCAATAACTGTCATAAAATGAGTCCCTC
Source organism: Bettongia penicillata ogilbyi (assembly GCA_023548195.1). Classification (NCBI taxonomy): domain Eukaryota; kingdom Metazoa; phylum Chordata; class Mammalia; order Diprotodontia; family Potoroidae; genus Bettongia; species Bettongia penicillata. The sequence continues at coordinate 14,118,245 of JAJHZJ010000096.1, forward strand.
TGTTTACCAAGTGGCCCTTTGAGAACTCTTTAAATTTTGACACCCACAATCAGGCATTTCCTTTCACACTTTTCTCAGAGTTTGCTCTTTATCCTTATAAACACTTGTTAGCTACACCTATTTCCCTTTGGAATGTATTCCCCTCATAGTCTTCCCCTCAGATCTTTGTGCCACTGCCCCTGCCTGCATCTGGACATTTACTGTCTTCGTTCATCCATCCAGTTCTGGCTTCTTCTGGTCCATGAAGTCTCTTTAGATACCACAGCAGAGCCAATGATCTCAAATCACATTCTACATTTTAGGAGAGTTGGATTTAGTAGAGGCCTTAGGATATTGGCGTTCTTAGTCACAGCTCAAAATATCAGGATTCTAGCTGACTACTCAACAGGATTTTTCTGTCTGAAAGCCTCTGTCTGAGCAGACATGAGAGGCTCAGAACCTTAGCTGATCCTCACCTGCTCTCACCACCTAAAAGAAACTCTACTAAGGAAGGAGGAAAACTGAGCTCAGCTTTTTAAAGGGATTTTTTTTTAAGAGGGTCTTGTCATGGAAGAAAACACAGAAATGGGATTCTGAGAAGTTATAGACTTCCCTTTCCCACAAATCTTTAAGGAAAAAAAAATAACTAGACTTGAGGTTCAGTTCAAACCCAGCCCTGCTCTTCTTGATGAGGGCTGGAAGGGGTGTGTGAGACCCCCACAAAGACCAGGGTACCAGGGGGCGTCTTCTGGAGAAGAATTCACAGACTCAAACATTGTTGAAGTCAAGGTAAAGTGTGTTACGCTTTTCAACAGGCAAGAGTTCTTAGGGAACCTGAAACCTTAGAGGGGTACAGGGAAATTTTATATAAGATATTCTATAGTAACACTTGTGCCAAATATGCTAACTAGGTGTTTTGGGGTGAGATTAGGGAGTGGTTAGTTCTTAAAGGAACATGCACTTTTGGTATCTACTGCACAGGTATTTTACCTTTATTTACCTGTTATTATTCATTATTATTCATCAGAAAGTAGCCCAAGGAGGGGCTACATGGAGGTGTGATTTTAGGCCTGAAACATCACCAAGTCAACCAACGGTCAGGGCTGACCAGGAAAAATCAGGCTTCTCTTGTCAATGTCTTGTTAGACAAGGTTAACGTAAGAGAGTATAGATATGCCTAAGTCTAGGATACATATGATTGGTCAGTGACTGGTAAATCTGGTTATGACTCAGTGCACAGCCCATTAAGCCAGTACACAGCTGGTTAAGCCTAATGAGTTCTATAGGTGCAGCTGGCTACTATAGCAGGAAGGCAGGTAATGGTTGTTGCTAGGGCAGCCTGTGTCCTTGGGCTGGGGAGAAACTGCCTGGGATAGTGTTTTGAGGCTAGGGAGAAATGTAATTTTTAAAGAGAAATGTGATTTTAGAATTTGGGCCCATGTACATGCACCCAAGCACCCCATCATTCTGATCTGTGTGACCTTGGACAAATCTGTTCAGCTCTCCAGACTTTTGACTCCTCATGAATGAATGAACATGCATTAAGCATATACTATATACCAAGCACTGTGCCAAGTACTCTGTGTTCAAACTCTAAAATTAAGACATGACCTGTCTTTAAGACACATAAAGGAAAGTTGTGGCCAGGAGGGATATTTTGTTTTGGAAACTGAGATCATAGAGGCATAGATTGACATTCTTTCCCGGATGAAGGACAGGGTTGCTTCTGTTATGATTCCACAACTAGAAAAACAGAGTGGGGGAAGAAGAGCAGAGGAAAAAAAGGTGGGGAGAGGGAGTGGAAGAAGACTGATACAGTCGGATAAAAATATTTACATAGAATTTATATTGATACATTATAAAAAAAACAAAAAAATATGTCCTGCCTGTTTGTTATACAAATGAAACATGGGAAAATATTTTCATGAGGAATATTTAAAAATCAAAAATTTTAAATATATAAAAAACTTAAAATCACATATTGATATTACATTGTTATAATTAACTTTGCAACAAATCTCTCTCAATGCAACCTCAAAAATACTATTCACAAATTGCAATATATTTAATGTTTATAATATGCAATATATTTAATGTATACATAATTTATAATGTAATATATAATATATTCATACTGCAATATATTTACATTTTACTACTTCCAAAATGTAACTTTTTGGTTTTCAATGGAATTTTACATTTTTATAATATTGGCATGAGAGCTTATTTATTTGAAAACTAAGAAAAAAATACATTTAGAAATATTTCCAAATAAACTATTTTTTTTCAAAATATATGTAGGACATTTAACATTTTTTAACTAAAAAGAGCTTAAAAGCTCTTTTTTAAGTATGAATTTTAAGTATGAATTATCAAAATAAAATAATGATAACACCCCAAGTTCACAAATTGCAACTTTATACATTAAAGGATGCATTTTTTAAAAATGATGCAGTAAAGTTGGAACTGCCCATAGTAAGTGGAGACTACTCTTTGGTCAAAGCGTAGATGTGAATGTTTGTATAATGCTGGAGATTCTCAGAAGTGCTCAGGTCATAGCACAAGGTTGTAAGCTATTACCCTGAATTATACATTAAACATGAAATACATTTTGTTGGGAATTGCATTCTAATATAATTTCATTCTGTTCTTTATGTGTAATTGGTGGTTCTTTGATTAGTCTGTTGACTTTATTAGCAGAGTCATCTTTTTCTTTTTGGTTAAATTGAATGAGAGGGAGAAGGGAGAGAAAATGCTTGCTAATTGAAAAAAATTTATTACACTTCTAAAATAGAATGTATCATTTGATGACTGACAGAATTTTGCAGATTGTTATTTTCTTAGAAATACAGAAGTTTTGCAGTGAATATCAAAAATAATGAATAAACAACAATATTGCTGAGAAAGACCGTATGTGACATAGGAAGGCTCCTTCCCGGACTGCCCTTCTTGCTCCTCACCTCCCCAGGTTGGGGGATCACAAAGGAACAAAGTGGAGTGTGACTAGAGGGGAGTCTAGATGAGTTTTTTAAAAATATTTTGATAACTGTTTCAATATAATTGATTCCTTTGTAATCCTTATATTTTATTTTATGGATGTAAAAGCATTAGTGTGAGAAAGAATCCAAAGCTATCACCAGACTGCCTGAGAGGTGTGTAACACATAAAAGGGGTTCTTAACCCCTCCCTTGAATTATCTTTCTTCTTTCCCTTCCCCTTACGTCAGCATAAACGAGGAACACTTAAATGTTATATAAACACATAACTAATGTAGCTGATTCCTGCTATTTCTTCCTTTCCCGGACTCTGAATCCCAGCATCTTTCATTCTACAAATGTAGTTGCTTAGCATGTAATCTACATGAGTTAAACTGGTCATGCATTCCTGATGTGGTTTATAGTCTTGATGCATAGGATTTTTGTTTTGTTTCCCCATGTTTTACTGAGGAAAGACTTCCTGATGGAGAAATAAGAAACACACATATATAAAAGAAGCCTTTTGTTATTGGCATAAAGGGATTGTGGAGCCTGGGGGGGTCGACAGGAGGTGAGATAATACTCTTCAAACATCCACACATTGAAAAAAAGAATGTTTGGTCAGCCTTCTGCCAGTGCTCAATCTGAATCCAAAAGAATCTTAGAACCTGAAAGAAACTTATCTTTAGGGTGTCCCATCCATGACTGTGTACTTAAAGGATCTTTCTCCCTAAATACTTGCATGTACAAGGTAGGAGAAGGAGAATTCTCCTATGGTAATGCTGGCAGGATGAAGTCAGGAAGCCCTGCCCTGGCAGACTGAGAAATGCAGACATATTTCTTCATCTCTGAAAATAAGAGATCTCGAAATACCTTTAGCTTTTTGTAAGTTAAGACATAATGCTCTAAGCAAAGGGTATATTTCATGTTCCTTATTTTGTATAATGACAAAAAAAAAATCACTCAAGACATATAAAGAAACTACTTTATTATCTGATTACTTGAAGTAGTGGGTTATGGGTCACCGAAATAAATCTGAACAGATCACAAAAGACACGATCACTTGGACTCAAACTTCCCCAGAATCATCCTCCAATGCCACATCATGTCACTGAGGGCATCCAGGGTTCTGGAGCTCCCCTGTGCCAGGTTCTTAGTGTGGTCTCAGTCAGTGGCTGGTCTGCTTTCTGAGCACCAGTCCAGCAGAAGAGGCTCCTGGCTGGGACTGGGATCTAAATCTTTCATTTATCCTTTATTTACCTTGCTTGTGCATAGCAATTCCATTCATATGTTCACTCCCCCATTAGACTGTGAACACTTGAGGGCAGGAACAGTTGTTTTGGGTTTTGATTTTTTGCCCTCTTTTGTTTCTCCAGCTGTAAGCACAGTGCCTGGCACATTAATAGGTACTTAATAATAAATACTCATTCGCTTGAAATGGTCACATTGGGATAAAATTTTGACCACAATAATTCATGAAACAATGAAAAATACAAAATGACCCTCAGTTCTGCCCAGCCCCATTTACTTCTGCAGAGAAGGGGTCACACAGTTTTTAAACAACCTATAAACTTTCATTTATTGTTGATCCTGCTGTAAATAAGATCCTCATTATTGCTGGAGGAGCTGAAGCTTATCAATCTCAACGTTCCTGCTATAAACAAAATCAGACATACAAGGCAATTACAGACAATGAAAGACTTTCCTTGGCAAGGCAAAGAAAAGAGTTAATGAAACTGGTTTCCTCATATATGCAAAGGTAACCAGAAGCATTATTTCAGGGGGATATTTGGAACTGATAGTATTGTAGTATTGATAAGTAATTAATCAACCGATAAGCATTTTTTAAACTCTTACCATGTGCCAGACTCTGATTAGACACTAACGGTGCAAATGAAAATGTGAACAGCTGTTCATTCTCAAAGACCTTACATTCATGTGCTTATAGAAGTAAATGCAAGAAACATCCAAGTTCTACAGGAGATAGCCTTAGAATGGAAGGCCCTAGCAGCAGATGGTGGCCCTGGGGCTGATCTTGAAGGAAGCCAGGACTTTCGGAGAGACACATGAGAGGAAGAGGACATTGCAGGCATGGAGGACAGGCAAAAGCTTGAAGGTAGGAGGCAGAGCATACAAGCCAATGTGATGGGACCATAGAGAGCAAGAGTAAGGGTAAAGTTTAGTGAGGCTGGGGAGACTGGTGGGATCAAAGTAAGTGAACTGAGAGAAGAGGGCAAAGAAGAGATGTTGTAGAGCCAGCCCAGGCAACAGACTAGAAACGTGGGATGAGTGGGGTGACAACGAAGCTGGTCCTTGGCAAGCAAACAAAGCTTGGTGCCAGGACCACGCTTGGCACATCTCCACCAGCTTACAACCTGCTAGGGCTTGCCTTCTTCGAGCATGACTTTCAAGAGCTCAGGGTCTGATCCATGCCACGGTGAGAATTGGAAGTCAGGTTTTGTAGAGAGAATATGGACTAGGGAGGAAAACAGAAATTTAAGTCATTTTTAAAAATATGTCCTGGGAAGCGGACGTAGATCTAAGAAAAACAACTACTTTAGAAAAGAACACAAGTAAGTCAAAGGCAGTAAGCAATGGATGCTGTTGTTCAGTCGTGTCTGACCCTTCATGACCCCGTTTGGGGTTTCCTTGGCAAAGATACTGGAATGATTTGCCATTACCTTCTCTAGCCCATTTTACAGATGAGGAAACTGAGGCAAACAGGGTTCAGTGATTTGCCCAGGGTCACACAGCTAGTAAATATCTGGGACCAGATTTGAACTCAGAAAGATGAGGTCTTTCTGACTCCAAGTCCGACACTCTATCTGCTGAGCTAAATAGCTGCCCCAAATAAGGTATAATAGTTCCCAAACAAATAAGGGCTAACAATATAAATTTTGTGCCTAATGATCTGTCTGGTACATTTAGCAAATCTGAGGTACTGAGGACCTACAGCCATTCTTTAAAGGTAGAAGAAGGTAAGAAAAAAATAAATGGGTAAGGTCTTTACCTTCTGCGGTCCCCACTTGTCACTACTCAGTATCCAAAGGTCCCATTACCTTCTTCTCCAAGCACCAAATATTACTACTGGATTACCACCACAATCTCCCACATCAACTGAGGCAGGAGAGGAAGTGTCAGAACATCCCACCTTTAAACATATACCCCCTCAAGCAGTAGCTGGGTGGTGGTTTTTAATGTTATTTTTATAAGCATTTATTATTTCTCCTACTTCCTCCCCACCACCAAGACACTAAACAATAAAAAAGGGGGGGAAGCCCTTATAACAAATATGTAGAATCCAATGAAGCAGTTCCCTCATTGACCATGGCCAAAAATGAATGTCTCATGCTGCCTTGATGTCCATCTCCTCTCTGGCAAGAGAGACTTTCTCCTTAGTCCTCTGGAAGCAAGCTTTGTCATTGCATTGATCCTAGTTCTAAGGTCTCTCAAAATTATTTTTCTTTATTATATCACTGTTATTGTATGGATTGTTCCAGTTCTGCTCCCTTCACTTTGCATTAGCACATAAGAGATCTTGCTAGTTTCCTCTGAAACCATCAATTTTGCTGTTTCTTATGGCTCAGTCAAATTACATGCTATAATTTGTTTGCCATTTCTCAGTAGGCGGGCATCCCCTTAGCTTCCAGTTTGGGGCAACTTCAAAAAGAGCTTCTGCAAATATTTGTGAAGAGACAGAGAGAGGTATAGATAGATACATGTGTGTATCGGTACACATGTCATATATAAAAATCTCCTTTTCCTCTTTCGTGTTCTCTTTGGGATATAGGGCTAGTGGTGGTGTTTCTGGGTTCAGGGGTACGTACAGTTTATTCACTGTTTGGGGTGTGGCTCCATAGTTCTTCTCTCCAGAACGCCCACTAGCAGCCGTTGTAACAGATGATGAATAATTATGCTTTGCCCTTCTGAGAGGAAGAGACAGTGGGGGGTCTGAAAGCTGTGCACATCAACCCATCGTTTAAAACAACAAACCCACAGGGGAGAGAGGAATTCCTCCCCCCACAAGTTACATAATCACCCTTTGCCTTTTGTGACATTTGCTGACATTTTCAGGGAGAAGCTGGTTAAAATTAGAAATAAGAGGAAGGGCTGGTCATTGTTCTCTTCTCAGTTTTAAGGTTATTGATGGTTTGGTTCACTGCTCTGGTAGTATAGCAATATGGGAAGAATTTCTTATACATATATCATATATTTGGACTTATATTCAGCATTATCCAGGTTCTCAAATATGATGTTTTCTGAGTTGGTTTTTTGTTTTCGTTTGGTTTTTTTGTGGGAATAGAAAGTAACTTAAAAAAAATATAGAACTGACTACTATGCTATAGGTACTTAGAGTGCCTATATATTTTATATTATGTATATACATAGATTATATTTTGCTGCCTGATTTTTTATATTACATACATAAATCTATGTGTATGATGCATAATATTCACACAAATCTATGTCTAATCCCAAGTCTAGTCCATAGATTTATCCCTGCTGTAATTGAGTCTCTTTGGTCATTTCCATAGAGCTAAGATCCATTTTATTTCTAAGTGCCACGAAGACCCTGGTGTGGGATTGCCCTTGACATGACCTGCAATTTCTAAAGCCACCGATGCTTGTTGTACTGTGAGATTTGGGGAAGGCCAAATAGGTCAACATGATAACTCAGTCAATAAAACTGTCACTGATGACATCAGGGATCGTCCTCGGGAGTACCCATAATCAGCAGGAGGGAAACATTGACCTCTTTGCTCTGCTTCCCAAAGTTCAACTTTTAGGCAAAGTGAATACAAAAATGAAAAAATAATATCCTGTGTATGCCCAAGATAAAAGCATCCAAGGGGGAAGGAAAAACTGAAGAAAGGTGAACCGTGACCCAGAACCGCCAAAGGAGTTCCATGTCAAAACAGGGAAGACAGAGGAGGATATAGTGCAATTATTAGCATCTGGTTCAGTAGTTAATGCCTGCAATAAAACCATGGTATAGCATCATAAATACTTGACTTGAGAAGCTATATAGGGTTTTCTATGTCTTCTGTGTGGCTTTTTAAACTGAGATTTTGCTGCCATGTAACTAAGAGTTTGCAGAAGCAAACCCACGTCTGATATAATTGTTACTCTCAAAGGTATTCTTGAAATCTAGTTGTGGCCTTCAGAAATTGTTTTATATGTGCCAATTGTACTTCAAAGCATAACTTGTGGTTTTTTTTGAGTTTATAATAAAAATATTTCAGTTAACCCTGTGTTTTTATAAACATTTTAAAAAACCATCTATTTTAGTATTTTGTGTAGATCTTAAATTGACTATAAAATATTTCATATGTGCTATATTTTATTCAACCAAAAAGGATCCTATTGAAGGACATTTATATATGTGTTTATATTATGAATGTATTTATATGTAATATAATATATAAATAATATATTTATATTATATTGCATTATATATTTTATGCCCTATCAAAGTATAATAATAATAGCTAATATTTATATGGCATTTAAGTTTTGCAAAACACTGTGTGTGGGCATGCTCAGGCACATTTGCATGTGACCTCCACACCAACACTGTGATCAAGGAGCTATTATCATCCCCATTTTATAGATGAGGAAACTGAGGCAAAGCGACTAAGTGACATAGCTAGTAAAAGTCTAAGGAAGGAGTTAAACTCACAGCCCCCTGACTCCCAATCTGCTATCCACCGAACCACCTCGCTGCCAGATTATGGGTTTCAATTTAAAATCTGATTTCAAGTGTACTGAAGAAATAGAGTTAACCTTTTGTATTAGTTAATAGTCAATCAAGGAACACTTATTACAAACCTACTTATGTGCCAGGCATTGTATTAAGTGTTGGGGATACAAATAAGAAAAAAGACAGTCCCTGCCCTCACACAGTTTATAATCTATGGGGGAAGATAGAGAATAATGCACAAATGAGTAGCTGAAGGAGAAGGGGATGGGACCAAGCAAGGAGGCACAGTGGAGGAGTTCCAGCAAAGTGAGAAAGGAGGAGAAATCTGAACTGAGCATCTTCTTAATGCAAGGTTTGGAGCACATGGCCCACCTTCCAATTAGGGTGATAGTGATTAGGTGGAGTTCCAAGGCTGATGGTATTAAAATTAGATTCTTCACATCTCTTGTGAGAGTGGAATTACAATGGCAAATCTCAAAGGTATTTCTTGGGACTTTATGGGCATGGAATATATTGAAGAATAAAATCTCTTTTTCTCTTTCATTTTACCATTGACTTGAGTTAGAAGATAACAGAAAACGTTGACCAAGGCATCAGAAGACCTTTTTTTAGTCATAATCATAGAATTCTGAAAGACACAATAGATAGCAGGGTGTAGAGCAAGGAAAGCTAGGATGCAGGGAGTACCAGTGACACAGCCTGTGCGATCCTGGCACTCACTTCCCCCTCAGTGCCCCTAGACTACTCTCTAAGACTTTAAATTGCAGAGAAGGTGCCACCCTGCATTGAGTGGTAGAGGAAGGTCCTCCTTAGGGCAATGACATCACAGTTCTGAGGTCTGTCACTCTAGAATTTGAGAGTTGAAAAGAGACTGTATGGAATGAAAGGAGTTTTAGATACGGAAGACAGTGGAACAAGCCCAAGTCCATTACTTTTACAGATAAAGAAAATGAGAACCAAGGAGTGATTTACCAAAGGCCACACAGTTCTTTAGAGGCAGAGGTGGCTTAAAATCAAGGTCTCCTGAATCTTTAACCAAAGTACTCTTTCCCCTGTAACAGCCTAATTTTCCTTTCCTATAAAACAATGGCTTGGATTCAATGACCTTATAATGTTACTTTTAGATTCTAGATATTGAAACATGGAGGTATTCACACAAGAAACTAAGTACAATGTTGACACCTGTAATCCCCAGCTACCAGAGAAGCTGAGGCTGGTGGATCTGAAGAGCTCAGGAGCTCTGAACTGCAGTGGGCTAAACCAGTCAAGTGTCCACACAAAGCTCAGCATCAATTGGTGTGCCCTGGGGAACAGAGGAACACTGGCTAACTTGACCCGAGTTAGAAAGGGAGAAGATCAAAGCTCGGTGCCCATCAGGAGCAGGTTTGGGATCATGAATAGCCCCTGTACCACCAGCCTGGGTGACATGAGGAGGCTTCTTTGTGCTCTATATTTTAAAAATCAAAATCTAGAGGTTTACATGTGGTAGAAGAGAATCCGAATGTTGAAGATGATGCCAGGTCAGCTAAGTCTTTGAATGTGTGCTTTCATATATACACATATACATATACGTGTATATACACATGCATATATGTATGTGTATATGTACATAATACACATGCACACACAAATGTGTACACACATATATGCACATGTGTGCATAGACGCATGTACACATACATGTATACATACATGAACACATGTGTGTATTTAAATTTTTATTTTTAATTCCAAATGCTCTCCCTCTCTCCAGTCTCTCCTCCATTGGGAAGGAGGTTTAATATTTTTAAAATCCATTGGCATTCAAGACTTCCAGATGTGTGGGTCATATTTAAAACATTAAGCAGTACAAGTGATTCTGTTCAGTAGCCATATTTCCATGAGGAATTTTAGGCAATTCTATTTCAGCTGTTCTCCCAACCACAGAATGAAGTTGATGATTTGAAAGGTGTTGGTTTTTGATAGGGAAGCCTTTCAGTGAATATAGAACACCATGTCTCCCATGATTTTCACAGAAATTCAGTTTGATAATGTAAGAAAAAAAAAGTCAGTATAATATTGTCAGGAGTTAATTTGTTTTCTTTTGGGTAAAAATCAGTATTAACAACAAGTGGCAACCATTTTCCTCATCTTGGTAATCAGAAACCTTTCCATAAAGAGCTTTTCTCCTCCTCTTTGAAATGTGTGAGAGAGATGGGCAGGACATTTTCCATTAACACCTGCCTTAAAAATACCAAAATTAGAGATGGCCATCTGGCTTTCATAATTTGTGATCTCTGTGAAATGTGATTTTTCTCATTCTGAACAAGCTTTAAGACCTTTCCAAAAAGCTGCTTAATTTTTAAAACATTGCCCCTTTTACAGCCAAAGTAAAAGAGGGGGCCTAAGTGGATTGTAGAGGGGAACTGGACACACCATCCCTAGAAAGAGTTCTAGCCACTATGCCCTCATGTGTGGAAGGGTGGCCTTCAAGCCTGCTTCCTCAAGATCTCCAGAATTTCTGTTACCCTAATACTGTGTTCCAAAACCCTCCAGAAAATGGTGAATTGTTAGCTTTTTAAAATTTGAGTGGTGAATAAAAATTCATTTTCTTGCTAAGATTTGTGCAGCTGGGTACATCTGATTTTTTTAAAGTATTTATACGAATTATGATCTTTTTTTGCTTGTTTCTGAATTCATTTTGTATATTTTCACTGTTACGAGGATGAAATGAAAAACAATTCTTGGACAAACAAAAAAGGAAATTCTTGAATTTTTTCCCAGAATTTATAAGCTGAAATTCACACCAAGATATCTATAATGGAAATCTCCCACAGTGTGCCCCATCCCCTTTGGGTAGAGATTAGACCAGATAACCTCAATTCGTCCCAGTCTTAAAATTCCATTACTCCATTATTACATTCATTCCTAGGTAGTATTAGGGCTTATCTCCCCAAGGTTAAGCCTTTCTGCAGCTAAAAATATCTTCACTGCCACTTCTAGAACATTCCTCTACATAAAAGTTTAGGTTTTTAAGGCAACTTGTCACTTTTTAAATGTTTAATTTCTGTTGTATATAACTATCAGCCTACAATATTCATGTGTTCAAATCATTGCCCAAACTTTCTTACGTTTTTTTGGCTTCTGATCTAAATTTAAAAAAATTACAAATCCTAACTCAGGCAAATATGAAAATAGCTCATCCCTGGTCTCTACTGTTACATATGAAGCTAACTTCTCTTCCTTCCCCCTAAAAGTAGATTAATTGTTTAGCTTTAGACCATGGTGGGAGGGATGGGACTAGTAGGCACTTCCTGGAATTAGGAATACAATCATTCTACACAGTGACTAAATCCTGGAACAACTATACAATTTAATTAAAAAACATGGGTGAACTTTGAGAAGTAAAAAATATTCCTGAACAGTTTTTCACTATTAAAAAATGGGGGATCATAAGACACTTTGACATCCTCATTTTTCATTACTGTCAAGACTTTTTAAAAAATCTTCTATTTTTATATTTTAAAAGTCAGGAAGGTCCAATTTTTTTTTTTAATTAAGAAAAGCTTTCTTCTTTTAGTAATCTTGTGTTCTGATTTGGAGGCCATATTTGTGTTTCTGTTGCTTTTTCCAGAGGCATCACTTTTCTTTTGGGGCTAGCTCTCATTGTGAACAATTTCTCCTTGCATCAAGTCTAATTCTGCCTCTTTTTTAGTGCCATCCATCAGTCCTGGTTCTGCCCTCTGAGCCCATGAAGAGGAGGTCTGATCTCTCTTCCAGATGACAGCCCTTCTCATTCTAGAAGACACCTCCCTGCCCTCTCATGCCCCTTCTCCAACTTTGTCTCCTCCAGACTAAACAGATCCCCTGCCCTTGAACTCACCCTCATGTGGCATGGCCTCAAGGCTCTTTACTGGACTAGTTACTCACCCCAAGGGGGCGCTCTCTGGCTCATTCACTTCCACCATTATTTATAACAGCTGGAACTGAACATGTGTTTCACAGATAGCACACAGGAGGCACTGGAATTTTCAGACTCCAGCCTGTAACAGGTTCACCCTTGATCTGGTCAGACAGATTCTGGTCAAGTCTTCTCAAATGGCTGCTGGGAGAACTAGCTCCTGCAGCCTTCCCTAATCACCCTTGTCTTAGCAGCTGGCAAGAACAGGGGGGTAACTACCCCCATGTCTTAATGGGGTCAATTGAGACAGGCACACTTGTGCACTCCCCTAAATCCCCTCAAGCCTCAATGAGGGCCAGTTGAGGCACAGATTCTCCTAAGGATTTCTTGTAGTTTTCCCCCTTCACTGACCAATGCCTACTTGCTTTTATAGGGCAACAGACAAAGAAGGCATCTTGCCAACATTAAGCTTCCAGGTCAACTTTAGCAATATCATCCTTCTGCGCAAGCACAGTAAATATTACATTCTGTCACCTCTTATCTCAGTGTCTGTCACTATGGTTCTAAGAACTACTATCTAGAATCCTTGAGACTGTGCTAGGAATTATTTATCTAACACCTGGAAACTAGATATTCCCATGGCCATGGATTCAGAGAAACTAAACTAAAAAGGATAACAAAATCCTCCTTACATACAACATGGTTCTTTGGATATGATCTAGGCAAAGAGCAGCCTCCATAGTCAGGTAACGCCTCCTCTGCTCTAGACTCAGCCTCTCTCAATGCTACCTAAGATGACATTAATGCTACTTACTCACCCCCATCATGCTGCTGACTCGTATCAAGCTTGCAGTCATTTAAATGTTCAGAACTTATCCCAACTCCACCTCCCTACCTTGTCCTGGTGAAAGATATTACATCAATAAGTTAGATAAAATTGAGTTATTATTATCTGTAATATTATAATTATTATAGTAATAATATTATCTGTGATATAATAGCATAATAATATTATATATTATGTATATTATATATTATTATTATTATAGTAACAGTAGTATTGTTATTAAGCATATCATTATTTGTTGCTCAATCATTTCAGACTCTTCAGGACTTGGAGTTTTCTTGGCAGATATTGGAGTGGTTTGCCATTTCCTTCTCCAGCTTATTTTACAGATGAGGAAACTGCAGCAAACAGGGTTAATTGACTTGCCCAGCATCACACAGCTAATAAGTGCCTGAGGATGTATTTGAATTCAGAAAGATAAGTCTTCCTGATTTCAGGTCCAGTACCCTATGTACTGTAACATTTAACTGGGTCATACAAAATAAAATAGGCTAATTTTTTTTAGGCAGGGAGGCACAAGCAAGAGGGATCAGGAAATGTCTCATGGAGGAGGGTGAAGCAGAGCATTGAAGAATATTAGGGGACAGCTACACAGTGAGTAGAGTACAAGCCCTGAAGTCAGGAGGACCTTAGTTTGAATCCAGCATCAGACACAACACACTTACTAGCTGTGTGACCCTAGGCAAGTCACCTAACTCCAATTGCCTTGCCTCCCCCGCTTTGGAAAAAAAAAAAAAAAAAGGAGAAGAATATTAGAGATTCTAAGAAGTTCAGAGTTGGAGAAAATTTATTTCAGGCATCATGTTGCCTGCTCTATGTGTGTTTTGGTTTACCCTTTGTCTTTCTCCCCTCTCCACCCCTACTAATCCCTCAGCACTGTAGATCACAAACTTCTTTGGGCAGGGATCAAACATGTATAGCTCCCCCAGGGCCTAGCACTGTGCTCAGAGGTACTTAACACATTTTTATTGAGCCAAATTGAAATAATTTGCTATAAAATAATAACATCAAACAGCTTTTCAGATAATTAGTAGCAAAGGTTCCTGGTTCATTGTTTCCCTTTTTTCTGTCTCAAGTGGCTTTTAGTGATATAATATGTAATATTTTCATACACAGATATTACAAAGCACTTAGTTTATTCTTCTGTTTATTAGGGGTTAGGGTGAATTTTCCTAATTTAGTTATGTAAAATGTTTAAATTAAAGCAGTAATTCTTTATAAATTTGATACTTTGCATTTGTTGAGGCCATTTGCATTGTATTCTTTGGCCAGCCCATGGTGTATTACATACGTTTTCTTCATGTACTCCTTTTGGAACAATTTGAAACAAGATAATATACCTAGATGTTGCAGTGGATAGAGTGCTGGATCTGGAGTAAGGAAGATCTGAGTTCAAATCCAACCTTAGACACTAGCAGTATAATCCTGGGCAAGTCACTTTACCCTGTTTGCCTCAGTTTCCTCCTCTGTAAAATGAGCTGGAGAAGGAAATGGCAAAGCATTCCAGTATTGTGATGAATGAAAACCTGAGAAACAGAGTCTCTGGATAATTAATAATCAATATGGTCAGTGGTTTCAGTAACCAAAGACAAAGCTATGGAGAGGATGAAAACTTAATATACTTTTAGAAAAGGGGAAGCCCCTCACAAGTAAAAATCAACCCTGATTCATAGGTATTTTAATGAGAAGGTTGTCTTGATGTCTTCAGCCCTACCTGCCGAGAATGTGGCTTGATGATGAGATTCAGCTGCCTCCAATAGTCTGGGTGGAGGAATCCATCTCTCCCCAGAAAGCTGTGGTTGGTTTTCTCCTTCATGAACTGGGTCATCCTAACTTCCAGTGTAAAGGTGCAAGGACATGGGCTGATTCCCTGTTTACTCTCTGCACAGAAGTGAGGTCTCCTGGCGGAGGGTGGTCTGGCCCAAGATAGAGGAGCACACACCCCAAGAATGAGGTCAATCTCGTCTGTCAGCCAGGTCCTTCAGAGTGACGAGCTGACTGACCCCTGAATGAGGAAATGAAGGAAATGGGAGCATAATACTAATGTCATAATTGGTTGTTAATAGCAAAACAATCATTTATCTCAGTATCTTTGCCAAAAAATAAAACAAACCCAAATGGGGTCAGAAAGAGTCGGACATGACTAAACAACGAAACAACAAATATAGCTAACCGGTAAAAACAGTGGTGGGATAACAGTGCTGATGGTCATCAGTCTGGTGTTGTGTGTGAATGAAGAGAGAGGGTGGGAAGGAGGGAGGGAGAGAAAGGGAGGGAGGGAGGAAGGAAGAGAGAGAGAGAGAGAGAGAGGGAGGGAGAGAGAGGGAGGGAGGGAGAGAGAAGGAGAGAGAGGGAGGGAGAAAGAGAGAGAGGGAGAGACAGAGAGAGGGAGGGAGGGAGGGAGAGGGAGGGAGAGAGAGAGAGAAGAAACTGTAAGAACTAAAAGTAAAAGCAGAAATTCTCAGCCCTAACCAGATAGTGCAATGTAAAAGAACCTATTATAGTTATTTGGACAACAGTCACATAAGGAAAATAATACCAGTAGTCAAAAATTATATTTTGATAATAATAGCTATGACCTGCCCAGGTTGTTGCTACTAGTAAGTCTCTGAGGCAGGGTTCGAATTCAGGTCTTCCTGACTCCAGACCCAGTGTCTATCTACAGGGCCACCTAGCTGCATTATAAAAGGAAATCATTTCTCCAGCTCCTAAAAGCAAAGATCCATGAAGATCTTAGAGAGCATCCACTATTACTTCTGATTATCCCAATGTGAACTCTTTCCCCTTCTTAGAGCCTGTCTAGCCCAACCCTTACCATGACCCCTGGCGATGCAGCTCACCTAAGCAATAGACTAGTGTGCTCTCAGCCCAGCTCAGCTCTGATAATCTTTTCTGGGACTTCACAAAACAAGTGCTCATGGTTACAATCACGTCCTTTGCTCTGATTCCATTTGTCTGAGTTAGTTTACAGGCAAATTCAGTCTTCCTTACAATGCAACATCCTTAGGGCCAAATGTCTCTGCAGAGGCACTTCTTCTAATCAGTCAGTGTAAAGTGTTTATCTTTAATATGCTTCAGGTCAACAAGCATTTATTAAGTGTCTACTATGTACCAAGAATTTTATTAAACTGTGGGAATAAAAAAATCAAAAGCAGATGTCTTCAGGTATCTTTAACATTGGAATAGATTTTAATATAGAAACATAAAGTAAATTAGCGTGTGATATTTTATGTCTTTAAGAACATTTGATTCAACAGACTCTTATGAAATATTGTTCTTGAGCAAGATTTGACTGCAGACATTTTTCTCTGGCTCCCTCCCGTGTTCAGAATGCTCCCCCTCATCATCTCTGCTAAAATCCCATCTTCTACAGGAAGACTTTACCAACCCCCACTTAATTCTAGTGCCTTCTCTCTCTGTTGATCTTTCCTGTTTAATCCATATAGAACTTATTTGTACATAGTTGTTTGCATGTTTTCTGCCCCATTAGATTGTAAGCTCCTCCAGGGCAAGCTCTGTCTTTTGCCCTTCTTTGTATCTCCAGCCCTTAGCACTGTACCTGCCACTTAGTAGCACTTAATAAAAACTTAACAGATGTTGTTCTGCCAATACTCCGGGCAACATAAAGGACTTGAGAGAGGTTTTATAATAGCTACAATAATAAGCATGGCACGGTGTCAATCACAAAGAAATAAAAGTTTGGCCATGTGGCAGTGAGGATGCAGTTGAGATTACATAGTACAAATTTGTAATGGTTTAGGCAATATTCAGCAGCAAGGGATTAGCCATAGAAAAGGCAGCTAGGGCTGCCCCAAACTTGAGAACTGTTGGGGCATAAGATCATAACACAATATTGGTGATGGTGAACATTTGAATACCCTGCCTTCTTGTAATAAAATCCCTTGTCCCAACCCTATAACATTCTACAATATCCCAGAATAAAAATTTGTTTTGCTTCTATTTGCTTCTGACAGTTATATAGTGTCCTGCTGTGAAACCCATTAAATTTTCTCTCCAAGATTTTTGTCATTCATATCATGACAAATACTCAGTGGGTGTGGTAGTCGGTTAGCAAATTCACAGAATATTTTTCACTTTAAAAATATATGGGAGATAAAATGGATGATTTTAATTATATAAAATTAAAAGATTTTTGCATAAACAAAACCAAGACAGTCAAAATTAGAAGAAAAGCAGGAAGCTAGGGGGAAATTTTTACAATGTGTTTCTCTGATAAAGGTCTCATTTTTCAAATATGTGGAGGAATTGAGCCAAATTTATAAAAATAAGAGCCATTCCCCAGTTGATAAATAGTCAAAGGATATGAACAGGCAGCTTTCGGAGAAAGAAATCAAAGCTATAAATAATCATACAAAAATATTCTAAATCACTAATAATTAGAGAAATGCCAATTAATACAACTCTGAAGTACTATATCATATCCATCAGATTGACTAACATGAAAGAAAAGAAAAATGACAAATGCTGGAGGGAATGGGGGAAAACAGAGACATTAATGCATGGTTGGGGGAGTTGTAAACTAGTCTAACCATTCTAGAGAACAATCTGGAACTATATCCAAAGGGCTATAAAATTCACCAATACCACTACTAGGTCTGTAACCCAAAGAGATCAAAAAAGAGGAAAAGGACTTATATGTGCAAAAATATTTATAGTAGCTCTTTTTGTGGTGGCTGAGTTGGAAACTGAAAAGATACTCATCAGTTGGAAAATGACTAACAATCTGTCATGTATAAGAAATGACTAAGAGGATGGTTTCAGAAAAACCTAGGAAAACTTACATGGACCTATGCAAAGTGAAGTGAGCAGACTCAGAAGAAAAATCTATACAGTAACAACAGTATTGTAAAGATAATCTGTGAAAGACTTAGTATCTGACCAGTATAACTCCAAAGGACTCATGATGTAAAATACTATCTGCATCCAGATGGAGAATGGATAGTCTCTAAGCGCAGATTGAAGCATATTGTTTTCATTTCTTTATTGTCCTTGCTTTAGGGGCTGAAGGGGGTTGGGGGCATAGCTAATGCAGAAATATGTTTTACACGACTTTATATATATATAAATGAGCAAAAATATACTGGGGAAATGGAAATATCACTGCTTGAGAGTCCGATAAAAGTACAAATACTTAGGATGTTATTAAATTAGGCTTCAGGAGGGAGACTCTCTGAAAGAATATTATCTTCCAAGAGTCTATAAAGTTCAATATGAATTTTGAAAAGCATTTTCATGGTACCTTTAGTAAATATTTCTATAAGATCAGAACAGAAATATTTATTTGTAAACCTCTTCCCTCCCAAACACCAAATACCATCAGAATATGTATCAAGAGCCTGATAAAAGAGAGTGGCCTTTCTACATCCTGGCATCTCCCAGACTGAATAGCAAAGTGTCTCCTGTAAAGAGAGTTTCTTGTCTTAGAGATAACTGTTGTCATGGAGAGCAATGAGGATGGGAGGAGTGGGAGCTGTCCAGCCCTAGTGAATTTATGAGCCTACAAGTAGCACTGACTTGTATAGACAGCATGTCCAGATATAAAAACATGAAGATGCTGGGGGGGACATCCCAGTACGGTAAAATTAAGGTACCTTATTGTGAAAGTTACCAAATCCATTCATAGTGCTCTTTCCATTGTCTCATGATTTTCCCCTTTTGATTCTGCCCTGGATCCTGATAGTGACCCTGTCTTTGCTCTAAGCATTCCCCCTTCTAGCCCTAGTTCCCTGGTAACAATAATACTTCTGGCACTGAATTATGCCATTTTGGTTCCGCAACTAGTGAGTCTTCAACCTACACAGTGGAATCCACTCAATCGTCTGTGTATGTCCAATTTTTCAAATGTTTTGAATGCCTTTTTAGGCACCTAGCACTGTGCTAGGTGCTGTAAGGACCACAACAGTTATGACGTTGTTCCTGTCCTCAAGGAGCTGTTGACATTCTAGCTGAAGTGATAAGACAGATGTGAAACAAAAGACAATGCAAGACTAACTAGAATTGTCACAATAAGTGGTATCCATGACAGTCAGCAAAAGCTTCAAGTGAGGCTTGAACTGTCCCTTGAAAAATGACTAGAATTTGGAAAGGCACAGAAGAGGGGCGGGGACATTCTAAGTAGGAGGAATGGCTTAGATGAAGCTCTGACCTTCTGGAACCATCACTTTTCTAAATCTGCCTTCTTCTCATCATTCCTGGCCATGCTCCTCATGCCTGCCCTATAAATCTGTTTCATTCTTTGTTCCCTTATTTGATGAGGCAGCATGGTTTAGTGTAAAGAGCATTGGATTTGAAGGCAGTGGGACCTGGGTTCAAGCTCTAGTTCTACCACTTAATCCCTCTGTGATGTTGGCCAATTAACTTCATCCTCCTCTCTGGGCCTCAGTTTTTAATCTGTAAAATGAAAGGGATGAACTGAATGATTTTAAAATGTCCCATCTAGCCGTAAAATTCCACTGTCATATGGTCCTTTTCACTCCAGACTCAGACTGTACCTCCATCTCTTTCCCAGGAAACCTTGGTGAAAAGAGAAGAAGAGCATGTTCTTGCCCTGGCACCCATGACTATGAGCTCTTGGTCAAATACAACTCTCCCTATGAGTCCATGTTCTCTCCTTAAGTCTTCTCTAGCCTCGCCCACCTCACTCAGTCCACTTCCAATGTCTCCTTATCACCCCCAGCCACCCTTGAAATCTCTGTTCTCTTTTTCAACCTTTCTTCTGTTCTACTGGAACCCTCCACTACATGGAGCAAAGACTGTCCTTTCTAAAACACAAGTACCACCTGGTTAGGACTCCCCAAGACTGGATACCTGCACTGCTCCCTACAAGCTCATGCCCCTGTTGCCCCTGAAAATCCTGCTGATGTGAGTGCCATCTCATGCAGGCACACTGGCTAGTGTGACACCTGGGAATTTGCTTCTGCCACTGGTGCCTCATATTGCTGGGCACCTGGTCCATCTTTTACATCTGTTACACCTGGTACCTTTCTTCACCAGATTCAGGAAGCTTTCTGGGAGCTCAGCTCTTGTGGGTTACAGATCAAGCCATCTCATGTTAACTCTCCAACCATATAATCCAGAATTCCCATGTTGATATATGGTCATTGCTATTCCATGAAAAAAATAAGGGAGCTCACTCCATTGGTCTGATGTGGTTAAAGCTGACCCAGGAAATCTTGCATGAGTACACATGGAAAGACATGATCTTTACTTCTACAGGAATCCAGAGGAGAGGGGGAAGAAGGGGCAAACAGCAACTGTAAAGCAGGGCAAAGAAGGATTTTCAGGGTAGATGGATAGACAGCCTCCAGTGTGTGCAGGTTCATCTGCAGGCATATAGGAGCCATTGGGGCCCATTCAGGGGTTCCATAGTGACTGGGACACTCAACCTGCTGCTGGAAACTAGTCCTCAGCTCTGACTGCTCCAGCCACAGACTGGGCTTATGGTTTACCCCAGATGCTGAAAGAAAATCGATATATTTCTTACAAATAAGTATAGACAGACAGACAGACAGACAGATAGATAGATAGATGGTGGATAATGAATGAATGAAAAAATAAATAGATGAACAAATAAATGAATAGAGGGAGGGTGGCTGATGTTTATACGCTTCCTGTGTCCTAGGAGAACAAGGGCTTTGGGGTAGTGTCTCAAGGTTGGAAACAGGACCTAGAAAAGTTAGTGTTTCCTCAGTATTTCTATCTCTTTGCTCCAATCTGGAAGGCAAACAACCTAGTCCATGGATCTTGTCCAACTAGAATCTAGAGAAAGCCCAGATGAAATCCCTACCCCAACACCCAGGGAAAGGGAAGGAGGAAAGAGTAAGCATTTATTAAGCACCTACTATGTGCCAGGCACGGGTTAAATGTTTTACAAAGAAGGGCATGGTAAAGAAAGTCCTACGGAGGTGAATCGCAGTATAGCCCAAAGAGGAATAAAGAAATGATAGCTGGGCCTGCTCCCTAAATTGGAGGGTCTAGGAGGAGCTAGTCAATTTGAGAGGCCCCAGGGGCAGGAGGAAACTTCTGGTGTGAGAAGCAGTCTAGGGATGGAGTGATTTTCCGTGAAGAACAGTTTTCCATGGGCATAGAGAAAAAGTCCTCCAGAGATGGGTCATCAGGGCAGTGTGGAGAGGAGGAATTTGAAGAAACAAGTGAAAAATGCATTTAAAAAACCCAATGGTTGGGGTAGGTGAGTTAGGGCAGGTGCGATGTAACCATAACACTAAGAAACGCACATTAGAATCCCCTTCCAGTTCTCACGTTCGGATTTTTTTCTGCCCCTCCACCACAGTACCCTCTCAAACCCTGAAGTCCAAGGCATGTAATAATTAGTCATTTACATTTAAATCTTTCCAAGCCTTGAATCCGGAGAGGTTTGGACCAACAGAGTCTTTTTATTGAAAAGCAGCCTGGTGTAGCAGGAAGAAGGGGGATTCTTAGTCAGGAGACGAAGTCAGACTGTGACTGTGACATTTCAGAACCTTCCAGTGTCACATCTGTAAAGTGGGAATGATAATCCAATATCTTACTTTGGAGCACTGCAAACCTCACAGATCTGTAGAAAGAAGCATGAATTATTATTGTTGCCTTGGTCATGGACAGAGGAATATATCCTCTACTACACCTTGTTATTCTTTGTTTATAGTAGAGTTCTTTTCTATCATTTTTCATTGCATAGAAATAGTATTTTCACTACTTTACTATTGCTCATAACACAATTTTTATGAGAAAATGTTTTCCAACTTCTAAGCAACTGCCAAACTTTTAAACTATAACAAGATTATTGTCTGGGGACGGTCTTTATATGTATGCTGATTAGTTTTTCTCATTTTAATTATGTTATAGCCTTCTAAAGGGCAGGAAGTTGTTGTCTAATTCATATTATAATCCCAGAGCCCTTGATAAAGAACTCTTTTTCATTTTTATAAGATGATAAACTGCCAAAAAAACTGAGAGTTTTGAAAAATTAGAATGATTTTTTTGTAAACTATTGGAGGAAAAAAATCTGTGGGGAGAGTTCCAGAGTAATAAATGGAAAACAATATATTTGTTCAGAAGTTATTCGAGGAAAAAAAGAGGCCAGCTGGCTGCTCAGCCTGGATTTTGCTTAGCAGCAGCACCCTGTGGTTTAATGGGGTCATCTCAGGTAGAGTAGGAGCCTTAGCTTCACAGGCTCAAGTGTTGTGTATCATCTGTTCTAGTGACTGAGAGGTTGAATTGGCTGTCAGACAGGAGTGAAAGAAAGGTCCGAACAAGAACTGTCCCAAGTCCAAGGATGTAAAATCTAATAACACACTTGCTGACTTAAAGGAAAGTGGAAGGACTATTCCCTAACCCTTCTAAAGAACCTGGAGAAAGTTCTAGGGAAGGGACCAAGTGTAGTGATGACTGAAAATGAGTAAGATGGAGCTTTTTCCAAGAGATTAAAGTGATATTGGACAAAGAATAGTTTTAGGAAGAGAGAAGCAGAGAAAGAGAAGGAATGATGGTACATAATGATCAGAGGAAGGAATTTCATGGTTCAGAATCATGGAAGTGGTAGAGTTTGAGGTAATGGTGAGGTCTAAGAAGTGACAGTCACCTTTTAGATGGCTGAGGTAGAGTGAAAATGGGGGTCATGGGAGATGAGGAGGATGATGAACTGGAAGGCCAGAGCATTTGAAGAGACCTCAGAGTTAACATTTAGGGATCATACCAAGAACACAGGGCAGTGGATAGAGTGCCAGTCAAGAAGACTCATTTTCCCAAAGTCAGGCACTTGTTAGCTCTGTGATCCTGGATAAGTTACTTCACCATGTTTGCCTTAGTTTCCTCATCTTTACAATGACCTGGAGAAGGAAATGACAAACCACTCCAGTATCTCTGCCAAGAAAATTCCAGCTGGGGTCATGAAAAGTCAGACACAACTGAAAGTCTGAACAGTAACCATGAACACAGGAGCTTGGGGTGGAGAAGATTAAACCAAATCCCACAGAAAAGAATGGAAAGGGACCAGAGATTGGTAGACAGCAGCCACAAGGATCTAGTTTTAGAGGATACAGACAGAGTGAACCACAGAGGAGGCAATTCGGGGTCTGGATGTGGCAGGGCTGAGCAAGGCTGATCTCAACTTCTCACCAATTAGGAGAGCAGGGACTGTGTTGCTTTGATTTTTATTCCTAGGGTGTAGCATGCTGGGTGGAATGTTGTCAGTACTAAATAAACACTTTCTTAGTCATTCATGGCATGAGAGAAGGAGCAGTCACTTCTAGAGAGGGTGGCCAGGACGAGGTCTCCTGTGGAGAAAGCCAGGTTTGTATAGGCACAGGAGAGGAAAAGATCAGAGAGGAAGGAGAGTTTGATGATGACTGAGTGGAATTTCCAGGAACTATAGTGGAAGAGTCAAGCAGAGAAGGATGGTCAATAGGGAGGAATAAGGCTGACTAGGGATAGAGGGAATAAGAACTAGATAGGGATGAAAGTATATGAAAAGGTAAGAGTTTACCCTTCACAGACAGTTGTCTAAGTCACTAGAACTTATTTATTAAAGAATAAGAAAAGCAATGGGAAGTGCCTGTTAATTGAAGTGTTCACTTAGAGCAAAAATGGAGAGACTTCCTGGTAATGGTGATCAGAAAGGTCGCACAGAGGAATAAGTCACTAATACTAGGACCAGTGTGTGGTTAGAGAGTCATTTAAGTCTCTTGTTCCTCTCTCACCCCATCCTTCAGAGGGTCTGGTGCTAGAGCTAATTCCATTTTATGGTGCTATAATGCTCCATTCTGTATCCATAATTCATTTACGATTCCCTAGTACATGGGCATCCACTTAGTTTGGGGCTACTGTGAAAAAGTCGCTATAAATATTGTTTGTACATATGTGTCCTTTTCCTCTTTCTTTGGTCTCCTTGGGGTATGGATTTAGTAGTGGTATTTCTACAACACAGCATATGCACAGTTTAGTACACTGAGGACCATATTTCTGAATTGCATTCCAAAATGGCTAGACCAATTCACAGCTCCATTAATAGTGCATTCGTTAGTGCTTATTTTCCCAAAAGCTCTCCAACATTTGTCATTTTTCCTTTTTTCCTTTCTCAATCTTATAGATGTGAGCTAGAACATCAGAGTTTCTTTAATTTGCATTTCTCTAATTATTAGATATTTGGAGCATTTTTTTTCACATGGTTGTTGATAGTTTGGATTTCTCCCTTTGCATTTCTCCCTTTGGAAACTTTCTCTTCACCACTTTTGATTTATCTATTGGGGAATGACTCTTAGTCTTATAAATTTGAACCAGTTGCTTATGTAGCTTACATATGAGGTCTTCTTTCAGAGAAACTTGCTGCAAAGGTTTTATCACAGTTATGTGTTTCTTTCCTAATTTTAATTGCATTAGATTGCTTTGTGTAAAAAGTTATAGTTTTACCTGATCAAAGCTGTCCATTTTATCTTCTGTGTTCTTTTCTATCGGTTATTTGGCCATAAACTCAATCTGTAAATCTGAAAGGCAATTTCTTCCTTGCTCTTTAATTTTCTTATGATGTTGATTTGCCCCTATACTAAAGCAAAATACACACACATGCATATATGTAAACATATATTGGTTGGTTTGCTTTCAAAGTGGACCAAAATGACATCACTATGCTAGAATTGAGTTACATTGTATCTTTCTGTGGATACAAATAGTCCATGTGAACATTTGGGGTGGATTCTCTAAATTTGTGCCTCCTGCATTTCCTTTAAGCTGTTTCAATTCTGCTTTGCTCATAGAGCACAGTGCCTTCTCTGATGAGGGCATGCCATGCTGAGCGGTCCTGGGCCAGTGTCTCCCATGTCTCACAATCCATTCCAAAGTTAAGAGAGACCATGAAAGTATCCTTGTATCACTTTTTCTGACCACCATGTGAGGGCTCGCGCTTTGTGAGTTCTCCATAAAATAGTCCTTTTGGCAAGTGTATGTTTGGCATTTGATACATTTTACAAACCATTTAGATGGTAAAGGGATGTAATATTCCTTAGCAGGGTCTCTTTTCTAGTTTTGGCAACTTAAATTAAAATGATTCTTATTTCAAGACCTTATAAACCAGAGTCATGCGAATCATGATAACTTGGAGCCAAAATACCAGCCCCCCAAAAAACCAAAAACCCTAACATGCCTTTGCATTCTGACTTTTAGAAAATATTGGTAACCTCATGCTGAATCACCCTTAAAAGCAACTTTAAGCCATGTCAAGAGTTCTGTATTCATTTACATTTTGCTTAACCCTATTTATTTTTTAAATGGCTATTGATTTGGTTTTTCTCTCACCTTCATTTCTAAATATATGTCTCCTCCACATCCAGGCATTCCTCATAACAGAGAATTTAAAAAAAATAAAATTAAAAAAAGATTAAAAACAATTCAGCAGAACAAAATAGCCTGGTCTGTGTGTGGCACACCCCATCCCTGCAGATGGAAGGAAGGGGTACTTCTTTGGAACCAAGACTGTGACCCCATTATTTAACTACAGCAAAAGGTTTTTGGAGGAAATGAGATGCTTATCTTGATAACTAACAGGAAACCAATGCCCAAGGTTCTTGACAAGTGGTCTGTTTTGCAGCTGTATGAGTTTCCCAGAGGCCCCAAAGGACCAAAATTGCCCAAGCCTGAGAATCACTAGAAGCAAAGCCCATTTGTTGGATGACTCCCCAAGTTTTATGAGCAAGGGACTCTTTATTCTAAATTCACCTTAGCCCTTCTTTCTCTTTACTTACAGTTTTAATTTTCAATATTTCTACTGTTTCTAACATCACATCTAGGTCAGGCATTAGATGATTGAATTAAAAAAAAAAAAGTAGCCTTGGCAAATGTAATGAAGGGATAGGAATACATGATCCCGTTTCTAATTCCGGTTCTGCTGCTCCGTGAGACCTTTGGCACAGAACCAGATTCCCTGTCCCTGTTTCTACAAAAGTGGTATTATCATTCTTATTCGCAAAATGCCCCAAGATCCTTGTGTGAAACAGCCCTTTGTAAGCGG
This sequence comes from Bettongia penicillata ogilbyi, assembly GCA_023548195.1. Taxonomy (NCBI): domain Eukaryota; kingdom Metazoa; phylum Chordata; class Mammalia; order Diprotodontia; family Potoroidae; genus Bettongia; species Bettongia penicillata. The sequence goes on from JAJHZJ010000096.1 coordinate 14,144,648, forward strand.
TTAGAAAGCCAGGTCTGTATCTCTGTACCTGATCTAGCCCTGTGCCCAGCCCAGCCCAGTGCTGCGTGCTCATGCTTAATAAATACCTTTGGCTGATGATGGCCTTTGAAAGACTCCATGATTCAAAGAGGATTTGTTCCCTTTTCTTTGTCAGGGCTGAGGGGGCTTCCTTTTCCTAACCCCTGCTCTGTTTGCTGTCATTGAAAGTGCACTTTGTTCTGGAATCGCCATATGAAAGACTAGAATGTCTCTCAACCCACTGCCTGGATCCTTCCAGAGGAGAGAGGAAATCATGTCGTAGCCCAGCAAAAGCCGACCATCCCTGCTGAATAAATGAGTGTTGTTCCCTCTTCTTTTATATACACAGGCTCGCTTTTCATACATGCGGATGAAATACCTTTTCTTTTCCTGGCTGGCAGTATTTATTGGAAGTTGGATTATATATGGCCAATACTCTACTTATACAGAGCTATGCAGAGGGCAGGACTGTAAGAAAATAATAGTAAGTATTGATCTTTTATAATTTAGAGTTTATTGAATAGCCTTTTAATAGCCTAAATACCATTTAAGTAATTGTCATTTAAGTCTTGACTTTTAAACTATAAAGATTCATTCTATTTACTGGAATTTTATTTCACTGAATTGTCCTAACAAGGATTTATTCTAAATTATAGGAATAATCTTAAAATTTAGTGACACTTTGCCATTGCATAGAGAACCAGCTTTGGAACAATGCAGACTTAAGTCCAAGCTGTGCCTCTGCCACATACAGGCTCCATGGCCCTAGACTTAACCTTTCAATGACCCTGGACAATTCTTCAAGATTCTAGGTTGCAGAAAAGATGGTATCCTATCTGGGTGAAGGTGAGGAATTCTCACCAGTGAAATCCCATGCCCAACCCTTTCCTACATCTGCCTTAAAAAAAAAAATACATGAGATCCACTTTTACAATAAAGATAAAAGAATATATGATTATTCTTATTATAAAAGGATTCTTGTGAAGGCTTCTGGGAAGATGGTAGAGACATCTGGAAAGTAATAATAAAAATGCCAGAAAGAAATAATTGCTACAAGTTCCCACAAGAAAATTAAAACTTAGCCAAAAAGAAACGAGTGTGTTGAATAAGAGCTATGATACAATAAAAATATTATGTAATCAGAGAGGTAAAGCAAAAAGTCCCAGAAGTGCACACTGAAATTTCCGAATTAGCATCAGAAATGGTGCAAGGAATCCAAAGAGACTCCAGTTTGGAACTCCAAGAATTGAACGATGCATTTAGCACATCAGCCATAAACAGGAGCATCTAAGGACTTCACTCTCACAGGAAATCCTTCTTTGGTAGTTTGAGAAACCTTAGATATGGCAGTGAGTCATAAAAATGATTAAAGGGTTTCATATATACACATACTTTCATAGCAGCCCCTTTGTGGTTGCAGAAAACTGGAAACAAAGTGAATACCCATTGATTGGAGAAATGGCCAGACAAATTGTGGTAGGTGAATGTAAAGGGATTATTACTGCCTGTAAAATGATGCCTGAGGATTTCAAAGAAACATGAGAAGACTTATTTGAACTAACAAAGAACAAAGGAAAAAGAATCCAGAATCAAAAGAATAGTATGTGAAATGACTAGAATAATTTAAATGAAAACAGTTTTAAAAGGCAACTGAATTCAAATTAACTGCGATGACCAGAGTTGGTCCTGGAGAGGGGAAGGGGGATAGAAGAAGAATTTGTATAGCACCTACTACCTGCTTGTCACTGTACTAATTGCTTTACAATTATCATCTTGGTTGATCCTCTCACTAACCCTGGGAGGAAAGTTAGAGGTGGAGTGACTTGTCCAGGGTCACCGCTAGTTAAGTGTCTGAGGTCACATTTGAATTCAGGCCTTCCAGACTTCTGGCCTAGTGCATTGTTCACTACGGTGCCACCTAGCTGTCAGTGAATCAAATTAAAATGTAGGGAAATGTTCAACAAAATAAATAAAAATACAACGCAACATAGATATTATTACAGTGAAAATAAAATACAGCATGTTAATTTGTGGTTTTCTAAGTCAATATATGTCAACAGGGATCTGTTTCTATTTGAGTTTTATACACACACACACACACACACACACACACACACACACAAAACCCTGATCACTATACCCACCATCTTGATTGATTAAGAAACAGATGCTCCTGGAGGTTAAATGATTTCCCAAAGTTTCCCCTGTAGAAAACGGAAGAGCTAAAAGGTAATTGCAGGTCCTATGATTACAAATTTAATGTTTTTTCCACTGCATCACTATATGTTATTGGCAAATCCATGTGGATAGAGGCATCCTGTTACGCTTGGACAGGTTCTAAATTGTACTATCTCTTTGGAGTATGATCTAACAAAATATAATGAGCCTCAAAATAAATCATACCCTTTGGTCCAATGATTCTACTTTGTATGAGGACTATATCCTAAAGATGTTATTCAAAGGAAAAAAATGACATATGCACAGCAGTGTTCACAGTCTTTTTGTTTATAATTTTGAAAAAAACTAGAAATAATCTGTGCATATAATTATTGGGGAACAGCTGAAGAAATGATAGCATGTCAATGGAATAGAATTCAGAGAAATATGGGAAGACCATAAAATGAGCCACACTAAAGAAAGTAGAATTAGAAAAATAAATCGTATGATTTTTTTTTAAGCAATAGCACCAAAACCTTGTAAGTTTAAAAAAGAGATCAGAACAGATTACTTGTTAGTATTTTGTTAAAGATTAGTTCTTTTTTTCTTAATATAAAAAGTTTGAATTCTTTGACTATATTTGATGTTTCATTTCTTATTTCTTTTGTATTTTTGAATGTTGCTGTTAAGTTTATATTAATTTGAAAAAAACAGTAAGGAGGAATTTCACAGAACATTCAGTGAACCACAACGAAGGTTTTACTGCCAACTCTTTTTTAACCAGCTTTTAAAATCTAATTTCCATATTAAAATTTTATTTCCACACAACTTTTAGGAAGGTTCTGCATAAAGTAAAGGGGGCAGCTGGATAGTGAGGAGGGTGGAAAGAACATTGACGCTAAAGTCAGGAAAACCTGAGTTCAAATCCAGCCTCAGATACTTACTAGCTGTGTGACCCTGGGCAAGTCCCTTAATCCTTGTTTGCCTTAGTCCATTGGAGAAGGAAACAGTGAAGCACTTCAGTGTCTTTGAAAAGAAAACCCCGAGGGGAGGAGCCAAGCTGGCGGAGTAGAAAGACTTACGTATGCTAGCTCCGAATCCACAGCCCAGAAATTTTCTGTGAAAAAAACTCCCCACAAATTCTAGAGCAGAGCAAGCCACGCAGAAGCACAGTGGAAGAGATTTCCATTCCAGAGAGCCCTGGAAAGCCGTCCCCAGGGGTCCATCGCGCTCTGAACATGGATCCCACCCCTGCACTGCCCTGGCCGTGCGGCCCCAGAGGAACAGATCCGAGCAGACTTCAGGGACAGAACCTGCTGCGGCTGCGAAGGTCCCTCCACCCACAGGTGCTCTAGGTCAGTGAGAGAGACTTGTGGGCTGGCCGAGAAGGGAGCGGGGTGTCTCCGTGGCTCAGGCCCCCTCAGGAGGAAGCGGCAGAGGCAGCGGCAGCCCGGGACTCCCCGAGCAGCCGCAGGTGCTCAGGGCCATTACCGAAGGTCTCCGCATAAACCCCCTGAGGGAACTGAGCCTGGGAGGCAACCCTGCCCCCACCTGAGCACCAGAACTTAAGCTCACATTGAATAGCAGCCCTGCCTGCCACTGAAAGCCCTGAGGCTGGGGAGCAGTATTTGAATCTCAGACCCCAAGCACTAGCTGGGTGGATCTAGGCAGGGGTGCAGAGGAATCTCAGAAATCAAGTAACTGGCTGGGAAAATGTCCAGAAAAGGGAAGAAAAATAAGACCATAGAAAGCTATTTTCTTGGGGGACAGATGTTCCCACCTTTCAATTCTGATGACGAGGAACAATTCTTACCATCAGGGAAAGACATGGAGGTCGCGGCCTCTGTATCCCAGACATCCGAGGTGGATGTCTGGTGGGCTCAGGCCATGGAAGAGCTCAAAAAGGATTTTGAAAAGCAAGTTAGACAGGTGGAGGAAAAACTGGGAAGAGAAATGAGAGAGATGCAAGAGAAGGATGAAAAACAGGTCAATACCTTGGTAAAGGAGACCCAAAAAAATGCTGAAGAAAATAACACCTTGAAAAATAGGCTTACTCAACTGGCAGAAGAGGTTCAAAAAGCCAATGAGGAGAAGAATGCTTTCAAAAGCAGAATTAGCCAAATGGAAAAAGAGGTTCAAAAGCTCACTGAAGATAATAGTTCTCTCAAAATTAGAATGGAACAGATGGAGGCTAATGACTTTATGAGAAACCAAGAAATCACAAAATAAAACCAAAAGAATGAAAAAATAGAAGAGCATGTGAAACAACTAACCTGGAAAATAGATCCAGGAGAAACAATTTAAAAATTATGGGACTACCTGAAAGCCATGATCAAAAAAAGAGCCTAGACATCATCTTTCATGAAATTATCAAGGAAAACTGCCCTGATATTCTAGAACCAGAGGGCAAAATAAGTATTCAAGCAATCCATCGATCACTGCCTGAAAGAGATCCAAAAAGAGAAACTCCTAGGAACATTGTGGCCAAATTCCAGAATTCCCAGGTCAAGGAGAAAATATTGCAAGCAGCTAGAAAGAAACAATTCCAGTGTTGTGGAAATACAATCAGGATAACACAAGATCTAGCAGCTTCTACATTAAGGGATCAAAGGGTATATGGAATATTATATTCCAGAAGTCAAAGGAACTAGGACTCAAACCAAGAATCACCTGCCCAGCAAAACTGAGTATAATACTTCAGGGGAAAATATGGTCTTTCAATGAAACAGAGGACTTTCAAGCATTCTTTTTTTTTTCTCTTCTTTTTTTTTTAATTATTCTTTATTTATTTAACTTTTTACATTCATTTTCACAAAATTTTGGGTTCCAAATTTTCTCCCCTTTTATCCCCTCCCCCCACCCCAATACCCCAAGCAATCTAATTTTCCCTATCTCCAATCTGCCCTCTCTTCTGTCATCCCTCCCTTCTCTTGTCTCCATTTTCTTTTTTCTCCTGTAGGGCCAGATGACTTTCTGTTCCTCATTAACTGTATGTCTTCTTTCCTAGTTGCAACAACAATATTAAACAGTTGTTCCTAAAACTTTGAGTTCCAAATTCTCCCCACCCATTCCCTTTGGTAAGGCAGGCAATTCAATATAGGCCATATCTGTGTAGTTTTTCAAATGACTTCCCTGATAGTCATGTTGTGTAAGACTAACTGAATTACCCTCCATCCTAACCTGCCCCTCATTGTTTCTCTTCTGTCTTTTGATCCTGTCCCTCCCCAAGTGTTGACTTCAAATTGCTCCCTCCTCTCTTTGCCCTCCCTTTCATCATCCCCCCCCCCCTTGCTTTTCTCCTTCTCCCCCACTTTCCTATACTGTAAGATAGGTTTTCATACCAAAATGAGTGTGCATTTTATTCCTTCCTTTAGTCAAATGTGATGAGGGTAAACTTCTTGTTTGTTTTTTTTTCTCAGCTCTCCTCTTTTTCCCTCCACTAAAAAGTCTCCTACTTGCCTCTTAAATGACATATAATTACCCCATTCCATTTCACCCTCTTTCCTCCCACTACATTTCTCTCTCACCATTTACCTTAATTTCTTTTAAGATATGGTCCCATCCTATTCAATTCAATCTGTGCTCTCTGTCTCTGTATGTGTGTGCATGTGTGTATGTGTGTGTGCGTGCATGCGTGTACGTGTGTGTATGGACCCACCAACTACCCAGATACTGAAAAGTTTTAAGAGTTACAAATATTGTCTTTCCATGTAGGAATGTAAACAGTTCACTTCTGGTGAGTCCCTTAAGACTTCTCTTTGCAGTTTACTTTTTCATGCTTCTTCTCATTCTTGTGTTTGAAAGTCAAATTTTCTTTTCAGCTCTGGTCTTTTCATCAAGAATGCTTGAAAGTCCTCTGTTTCATTGAAAGACCATATTTTCCCCTGAAGTATTATATTCAGTTTAGCTGGGTAGGTGATTCTTGGTTTTAGTCCTAGTTCCTTTGACTTCTGGAATATCCTATTCCATGCCCTTCGATCCCTTAATGTAGAAGCTGCTAGATCTTGAGTTATCCTGATTTTATTTCCACAGTACTGGAATTGTTTCTTTCTAGCTGCTTGTAAGATTTTCTCCTTGACCTGGGAGTTCTGAAATTTGGCCACAATGTTCCTAGGAGTTTCTCTTTTTGGATCTCTTTCAGGTGGTGATCGATGGATTCTTTCAATACTTATTTTGCCCTCTGATTCTAGAATGTCAGGGCAGTTTTCCTTGATAATTTCTTGGAAGATGATATCTAGGCTCTTTTTTTGATCATGACTTTCAGGTAGTCCCATAATTTTTAAATTGTCTCTCCTGGATCTATTTTCCAGGTCAGTTGTTTTTCCCATGAGATATTTCACATTCTCTTCCATTTTTTCATTCTTTTGGTTTTGTTTGGTGATTTCTTGGTTTCTCGTAAAGTCATTAGACTCCATCTGTTCCATTCTAATTTTGAGAGAACTATTATCTTCAGTGAGCTTTTGAACCTCTTTTTCCATTTGGCTAATTCTGCTTTTGAAAGCATTCTTCTCCTCATTGGCTTTTTGAACCTCTTTTGCCAATTGAGTGAGCCTATTTTTCAAGGTGTTATTTTCTTCAGCGTTTTTTTTGGGTCTCCTTTACCAAGGTATTGACCCTTTTTTCATACTTTTCTTGCATCTCTCTCATTTCTCTTCCCAGTTTTTCCTCCACCTATCTAACTTGCTTTTCAAAATCCTTTTTGAGCTCTTCCATGGCCTGAGCCCACCCGACATTGCCCTGGGATGTCTGGGGTACCGAGGCCCTGCCCTCCACGTGTTTCCCTGATGGCAAGAATATGTCCTCATCGTCATCAGATCTGAAAGTCGGGATCATTTGCATTTGTTCGAAAAAACTCTCTATGGTCTTATTTTTCTTCCCTTTTCTAGGCATTTTCCCAGCCAGTTACTTGACTTCTGAGATTCCTGTCCACCTCCGCCTAGATCTGCCCAGCTAGTGCTTGGGGTCTGAGATTCAAATAGGCTTTCCGCGGCGGGAGCAGTTGCTAATCAATGTGAGCTTTAGTTCTGGTGCTGGGGTGGGGGCGGGGCCACCTCCCAGGCTCAGTTCCCTCAGGGGCTTTATGCAGAGACTTTCAGTAATGAAGATCCTACCTGCTGCTGGGGGAGTCCCGGGCCGCCGCCACCGCAGCAGCTGCCTCCACCGCCGCCCCCGCGTCTGCCGCCGCCACTTCCTCCCGAGGGGGCCCGAGTCACGGAGACACCCCGCTCCCCTCTTGGTGAGCCCAAGTGTGTCTCTCACTGACCTGTAGAGTCTGTGGGTGGAGGGACCTTCCAGGCCGCCGGAGGTTCCATCCCTGAAGCCTGCTCGGATCAGCTTCTCTGGGGCCACGGCCAGGGCAGCGCTGGGGTGGGGTCCGCTTTCCGGGGCACGACGGACCCTGGGGACGGCTCTCCAGGGCTCTCTGGAACAGAAATCTCTTCCACTCTGTTTCTGCACACTTTGCAGTGATCCAAAACTTATGGGGATCTCTTTTTACATTAAATCTATGGGCTGTGGGTTCGGAGCTGCTAAATGTGCGTCTTTCTACTCCGCCATCTTGACTCCGCCCCCCACTTTCAAGCATTCTTGATGAAAAGACCAGAGCTAAAAAGAAAATTTGACTTTCAAACACAAGAATGAGAAGAAGCATGAAAAAGTAAACAGCAAAGAGAAGTCATAAGGGACTTAACCAAAGGTGAACTGTTTACATTCCTACATGGAAAGACAATATTTGTAACTCTTAAAACTTTTCAGTATCTGGGTAGTTGGTGGGACCACACACACACATACACACACACATGCACACACACATGTACATGTGTACACGCACATACAGAGACAGAGAGCACAGAGTGAATCGAATAGGATGGGACCATATCTTAAAAGAAATTAAGGTAAATGATGAGACAGAAATGTAGTGGGAGGAGAAAGGGTGAAATGGAATGGGGTAAATTATATCTCATTCAAGAGGCAAGCAGGAGACTTTTTAGTGGAGGGAAAAAGAGGAGAGCTGAGAAAAAAACATGAAGTTTACCCTCATCACATTCGACTAAAGGAAGGAATAAAATGCACACTCATTTTGGTATGAAAACCTATCTTACAATACAGGAAAGTGGGGGAGAAGGAGATAAGCAGGGTGGGAGGGATGATGGAAGAAAGGGCAATGGGAGGAGGGAGCAATTTGAAGTCAACACTTGGGGAGGGACAGGATCAAAAGACAGAATAGAAACAATGGGGAGCAGGATAGGATGGAGGGAAATAGAGTTAGTCTTACACAACACGACTATTATCGATGTCATTTGCAAAACTACACAGATATGGCCTATATTGAATTGCCTGTCTTCCCAAAGGGAATGGGTGGGGAGGGAGGGATGGGGAGAATTTGGAACTCAAAGTTTTAGGAACAACTGTCGAGTATTATTGTTCTTGCTACCAGGAAATAAGAAATACAGTTAATGGGAAATAGAAAGTCATCTGGCCCTACAGGACAAAAGAGAAGATGGGGACAAGAGAAGGGAGGGAGTATTGAAGAGAGGGCAGATTGGTGAGAGGGAAAATTAGAATGCTCAGTGTATTGGGGTGGGGAGAGGGGACAAATGTGGAGAAAATTTGGAACCCAAAATTTTGTGAAAATGAATGTAAAAAGTTAAATAAATTAATTTGAAAAAAAAAAGGAAACCCCAAATGGGTCACAAAAAGCTGACTAACAGCAGCATAAAGTAGGATATAAATATCTAGAACTAGAATACATGTACTTTTCAAATATAGTTTTATCATCCTTCCTGTTGCTCAGGTGTCCCTGAAAACCTGTCTGTTCCACATTATTGCTGTGAGCCTTGTAATAGGATACACTGTCTCTTTTGGCAAAAGGACAACTGATGTTTTGAGTGTTTACAGAGTTAGAGTAAATTCCATTCCTTGTTTTTTAATAACACCTTCAAAGGAGAATAACCATAAAAGTCTATTAGGGAATTATATTCTGATTAAAATGTCTTGCAATCACAATTATTCTAATGACATCTTACATGAACACTTTTCAAACCTCTTTCAGGCCCATTATTTCATATTAAATAAAGATCAGTTTCATGGTAGACAGTCTGTCAATCATAAAATTAGGCATATCACTCCCTAGAAGTGTCAGACTCCTGAATCATCCAGAGAGAAAATAACAAAGGGAAAGGAGTATTCAAGGAGAGATGATCTGACAGTCACGTGGCCCAAAGATACAGAGATTTATGGCCTAGGCCAGAAGTGTCCATTCTCGTCTCCCCTGGGCAGGTCAGAGATTCCTGGGATCCTTCAGGGATGTGGAGAAGGAAAGGAAGGAGGCAGTGATTAATAGTCAAAAATTGAGGAGTGTCCTCAGGCTCCCATGAGGAAAGAGGGGTGAAAAAGGCCTAATGAGAATATACCCAGTTTCAGAGTGCTGCAGAACAGCAGCTTTATACAGCATCAATCTCTTTGCAGTTTTATTTCACAGCTTCTTGATAATGGAACTAAGATGAAAGAGATAAGCTGCCCTCCAGCTTCTTGTGTTAATCACCTCACAGGCTTCTAAATACTTAGCACATAGCATGAGCCCAATCACCAGCCCACTGCTGGTGACAGGGCTGGCAGGTCAGCCTTGCTGAGGTTGAGCTGGAGGCTAGCAGGTGTTGGGGGAGGCAAACCCCACTCACCACCTGGACAATCACCCTCCTTAGACTGGCCTGGACCCTGAATCCAAGAGCCTTGGGAATAATAGTGCTCTTAGATTCCCAGCCCTGCATGCAGCCAGCCCCAGCAGCCATCATCCAGGGGAACAATGCCTGTAGAGAAGGGCCCTCCCATGCCACAGACCAAATGCCACCCACAGGGCAGGCAAGCTGTCCTAGTAGAAGTGACAAGACATGTTACAGAGGCAGCATGTGCCAGATGGGTCAGACCACTGTCACTCTTCTCTCAGAACCCTATCCCTAAGAGTTCTGAGAATAGCAGCATGCCCCAGACCACTGGCCCTGTTTCCAGCATGACCCCAGAGCCATGTCCAGGGTGGAGACGGGGCCTAACCTTGGCCCCAGCAGATTTTGCAGTTGCCCTCGTCTTATCAGCAGGCACAGCTACAGAAGACCCAGACGCCTCTCACTTACCAAAGCCCATGGCATCATCACGTGGAGCAACAGGAGAAACAGACAGTTTTATGAAAGGAAAAGACTTTAGAGAAGATGCATGACCACCTGCTTTGCTTAGATTCTGGGTGATTTCCTCTACCCTGCAATTGAATCCTCCCGTGTGTATTATTTACACACACACACACACACACACACACACACACACACACGGACTGTTTTACTCTTCTACTTGTATCCCCAGCACTTAGTACACCGTGTTTTGCCCATAGTAAGCACCTAATAAATGGCTTTTCTATTCACGTTTCAGAAGTCATATGCTGAATGAATCCAGGCCAGTTTCTTTATACTGCAATTATACCACAGAGTCTGACTGGTTTCAGTTTTTTTTTCACTCTATCCCTGCATGGGTGGGCAGATGATTTAAAGGGGTAGTGGCTTCTGGGTGGACACTCCCTCCCCTGTGGCAACCCACATCCCCTCCATGCATCACCACAGGACAGACCCTCTCTGGATGATCATCTCAAAGACAGAGGGATCCTGTTTTGGAAGCCCAGAATACTTCAGGCACATACTAGCAGCATATGGGCAAGTCACATCACTTCTGTTTGCCTCAGTTTCCTCATCTGTAAAATGGGGTAATAATAATACCATCTGCTTCCCAGGGCTGTTGTGAAGCACTTACCACATAGTAAGTGCTATACAATTAGTTTAGTATTCGGTGGCCCTGAGTACTATTCTGTCACACTGTTTCAGGTTTTCATATGATCAGTCAGCAAGCATGTATTAAGACCCTGCTAGGTGCTAGGGATACAAAGTGAAAAAAAAAGAAAGAAACAGTCCCTGCCCTCAAGGCGCTTACATTCTGCTGAGGGAGGTAACATGTGTATAGACATTATATATGCATATACATATGTAAGATATATTCAAGACCAATATTTGCAAGCTAATTCAAGGAAGCAGGCATTAACAGCCCCAGGAACGAGGAAAGGCTGCACTGGAACCGAATTGTGCTGAAAACAGAAGGACGTGAAGAGTCAGAGCCTTCCAGGGATGGATGTGAGAAAGGAAGAGGGCTCATTTCCCCAAGTCAACTCTGAGCTTCTTGGTAGTTCCCTTTTATCCCTTCTGGCAACTTTATTTTGTTGTACTCATCAGTTGTCTCTGCCTCTCCATGACCCCATTTGGAGTTTTCTTACCAAATATACTGGAGTCTTTTGCCATTTCCTTCTTCAGCTCATTCTCTTGATGAGGAAACCAAGGTAGACAGGGCTAAATGACTTGTCCAGGGTCACACAGTGAATAGGTGTCTGAGGTCCCATTTGAACTTGGGTCTTCTGACATCAGGCCCAATGCTGTATCTGCTGTGCCACCTAGGGTGCTAGACAAGGAGGAGGGACTCGGGACTTGATGGCTGCAGATATCATGGTCCAGCTGTCCACAGAATTGAAATCAGATTGGGCACATGTCCACATTTCCCCTCATTGGGCCCAGGTGATCTTTAGGGGTTCTTCCAACTCTAGATCTCATGATCCTATAAAAGGAGACTTACAAGAGGGCAAGACACAGTATTAAGTGCTTACTGTATATCAGGCACAAATACAGATAAAGACAGTCCCTGTCCTCAAAGCGCTTACATTCTAAAGGAGGAAGACAACATGCTTTGCTCAGATCTATGAGATCCCATCAGAACTCTGAGACTGGTTAAATAGCCTGGAAAGGGCCAGAGAGATTATACAAGGCAGGTGACCTTCCAAGTTCCTAAGAACAAAGAGAAAGGACTTTATAGACCTGGAAGAAAGGGTAAAAGAATTCTACAGTGGCCCAGGCTTTGAAGTGGTTTTCTAAAATGAAGTTTCTCAGGAATAAGAAGTTTGACCTTCAAAAAGGCAGACTGTAGAAAATTTTAAGAAATAAGCTAAATCTAAAAGAACTTAAGTCTGAGCACCACTTCAGAAACAATGTCCCTCCCGAGAACCTGAGCCGGGCCAGATCAGAAGCAGACTATATGAAAGGGAGGAACAGAAAGAGTGGCTTAGTGTAACATAAATAAATCACTATTTTGGAACTTGAAAAGATAAGGCTTTGGGGTTCAAAGATATCCTTTTTTTCCAATAGGCTTGCTTTTACAAATATAGAATATCTGAATTTATTAGCTTAAAACAAAAGAAGAGCACTTCATTGGTGGTTTTCATAAAATATCCCTATGTTTATACACAGCTAGATATTTAAATAATCATAACAGCTTGCATTTATATGGTACTTGATTCCTCTAACCACACTGGGAGATGGGGGATGCAAGTATGTTTCAACCAGTACAGAAACTGAGCCTCAGGAAGGCTAAATGACTGGGATTTGAACCAAAGCCTGTGGGTTCCTGGATTCATACCTTTCACAATACTGATCCCATTTTTTCTTCCAATTATGAACTGTGTGACATGAAGCAAATTACTTGACTCCATTTTACAGATAAGAAAATCATCTGCCCTTTTTACATCCCAGGACTTTTGTGAGGATGAAATAAGCCATTTTTATGTTTCTCTTTGTACATGAAGATGATGCTACTGATCTACTACCACCAATAGGACGCAGGATTTTTTATTGGTTTTTCCATTAATGGTATTAGATTTACACTCTCATGTATGTTAGTTCACCTATTACCTTATGTGACTAGGTATCAACACTTGGAGGATGACTAGCCAAGGTCTATCCATGAGTCAGAATGGAACAACTGACCCACAGAGGAACTGAATCCATGACCTTGACCCAATAGGCATAAAGAGTCTTCCGTTGTAATTAATCTATCCCAAGACAGATACTGCATAGCAGGCAATATGGCAGAATGCATTGAGCCCTGAACTTGGAACCAAGAAGGCTGAATTCAGATCCAGCCTCAGCTACCCAAAATCTGTATGACCTGGGGCAATTCACTTCATCTCTCTTGAATTCAATTTTGTGGTTATCGCTGAGCCACTTCCAACTTTAGTGACCCTGTGAACCTCTGTCTATCGGGTTTTCTTGGCAAAGATCTTAGAGTGGTTTGTCATTTCCTTCTTCAGTTTACTCATCTGTAAAATGAAAATAATGATGAAGCACCTACCTAACTCAAATTTTGTATCAAATGAGATACTGTAAAATTTTTTGCAAACCTTAATGTGTGTATATATGTGTGTGTGTATATATATATATATATATACATATACATGTGCCACATAAATGTCAGCTATTATTATTATCCTGTGATACTGTTCTGTTCATAGTATATGAATATAATTTCCTTCTAGTGGTCAGTTGTGGGTGAGCCAGTCAGAGTTCTGAGCTATGAACAGTGGATCAGGTAATTTTGAATGAATGAATGAATAAAAAAAAAGTTGGTGTTTATTATAATCTAAGCATTGTACTAAATGCTGGGATAAAATATATATAAGTGGGAGAGTTACTTCCCTAAAGGGTCATGCATTCTAATAGGAAAGGCACATATAGGAGAGTGTTGATCAGAGGTTGTTGCCTTGGTCTGAGAAATCCCAGGATGTGTGGACCCATAGGAAAGTTGATTGGTATGCCTTTTTCTGCAGCATTTGATTTGGATCTCAGAGCTGTAAGACAGAAATGAGCAGGGAATACCTGTACATTGGTGAGATGGTCCACAGAGTATATCAGCTGTCAAGGCTGTTAGATGGCCAAAAATGGCTGCTGTGGAATGTGAGCCAGGTATTCAGATATTTCAGAAGGTTGTGATTGCAAGAGATAATAGGCTGAAGAGACAACAAAGTGTGGCAAGAAATTTACCTGTGATTTAAGAGTCACCTTAGCACATGTGAAATATCTCTCTTCCTACCATCCCAGTCTATCTCCCATACCCACATCCACTCTCTTCCTGTGTTTCATATTTACTCTCCACCAGCTCCCCATATGCCTCTCCCACTTTCTTTTCCTTTCCTCCTCCTATTTCTTTCCTGTCTTCTCTCCTCCTTTCCTTGCCTTCTTTTTTCCCTCTGCCCCATCCCCCACTTTCAAACTTTAAACTGACTATAATGGAATAGAAATATATACAAACCATATATACATTTATATGTATATATTTAGTAGTTGTTGCATCTCAACAAATAAGATAATATATATAAATCACTGTAAACTCTAACACTCAATAGAAATTCAGCGATGAGAAGATCATGGTGGTAATGGTGGTGGTGATGATGGTGGTGGTGATGGGGGGTTGACAGTGATGAGGTGGTGATGGTGATGGGGGGTGACGGTGATGAGGGGGTGACGGTGATGACAATAACGAGATCGTCAGGTCCAGTCTCTCCTTTGTGTTACAGAGAAGGCTATAGGGTCTATAATAGATCCAGTACTAGAACCCAGGTCTGATGATACCCAATCCGGTTTTCTCTCTATTATCCCACACTACCTCTCTTTATTGAGCAAAATTGAATGTTTCCTTTTATTCATTTGTAAACCAAGTAAGTGAACATATTGGTTTATCCAGACCAAGCGCCCAAGACAGTGTAGCATATTGAAAATCATTCAGGATTTGGCTCTAGTAGGACTCCTCCACCCCAGTGAAAACATTTACATATTTTAATGTACACAAAACACTTTGCAAAATTTTGAACGTTCTTGAAACTCTTGTTATTACCATGAGCCTCTAGAGCCATGTCCCTCTTATCTCCCAATCAGTTAATGTCTCTGGTTCTTAGATCAAAGGTTCTTAACTTTTCTTGTATCCTAGACCCCTTTGGCAGTCTAATGAAGCCTATAGATCTTTTTTCAGATAAGTGTTTTTAAATACATAAAACACAGGATTATGAAGGAAACCATTTATGGCTACATAAAAGTCAAGTCAATAAGAATTTATTAAAAGCTTACTGTGTGTCAGGCAATATGTTAAATGCTAGGGATACAAAGAAAGGCAAAAAAAACCCCAAACAGTCCCTACCCTCATGGAGTTTATAGTCTAATGGGAAAGACAACATGCAAGCAATGGTGAACTAACAAGATATATAAAGGATAAATTAGGCACTAGCCTTAAGGGGGATTAGGAAAGACTTCTTGGAAAAGGTGTGATTTTACCTGGAACTTGAAGGGATCCAAGAAACAGAGATGAGAAAGGACAGTCTTCCAGTCATGGAGAACATCCAATGAAAGGCATGGAACCAAGAGCTGGAGGTCTTGTTTGTGGAATAGCCAGGAGGTCAGTGTCGCTCAGGGTAGTCATGTGTAATTATACTGGAAGGTAGGCAGGGGCTCTGAATGCCAAAGAGAATGTTCTATATTTGATCGTGGAGGCAAAAAGGAGCCACTAGTGTTTATTAAGTGGAGGGGTGTCAGTAGAGATCAGTTTGGGCTTTAGGAAGGTCATTTTTTTGCTCTTTTAATTGTTATATACTTTTAGTTTTAGGCATTCACTTCCATAAGATTTAGAGTTTTAAATTATCTCCCCTTCCTTTTCCTCCTCCCTGAGATGGTGTGCAATCTCATATGTGCTCTACATATACATTCATATTAAACATATTTTCACATTTATTGTGTCTACTGTATGTCAAGCATTGTGCTGAGTGCTGGGAATACACAGAAAGGGAAAAGACAGTCTTGCTCTCAGAGCTCACATTCAAACAATTCTGTACAGACCAGTTACTTTGGAGAGGATAAACTGGAAGTAGCCAGTTTCTTGACTCAAGTACATAATTGATTTTTGTAACTGGGAAAGGAGGGGGTACTCAGAGATGCCAGCTAAATTTCTTACACGTTAAATTTATAATATCCTTGCCTCTTAGGAGAATTTGATAGAGAAAAAAACTTTGTTTTGACTAGTGGACCAAGGAACTCAATTTCCTAATCAGTTCTGAGAAAAGTCTGTAAAGGGGGACAAATGTATCGAATTCATTGAAATTGAGGGCAAATGGTAAGATAGTTTTGGTTTGACAGAGGCATCTTTTTTTCCAGTCTTTAGCCTTTCCTTTTCCACCAAGCTTTATTTATCATTCTGTCTGCATGTACGTTTTCCTCAGATACTGGAAGTAAAGGGTTTTGCAGTTTGCTTGCTTTGGTGGATAAGATCATAACCCTCCTTTGGCATTTTTATATTCTGTGGCAAATATTTCATTTCCTAGAATCTGAAAAAAATCAAAGGTAAAGATCTTTTTTTCCCCTGGAGGGCAGGTCTCGAAAGCTAAGTATCATAAATTTGGTTAATTTCTCCAGGTATTTCCATTGCAACCTAGTGCTGTTCTGCTAAATTGTTTGTATGCACTATGAGGTATAAGTGTGTGCCTTAAGTGAACTTCTGTGACTTCACTATGAGCATTCCATTGAAAGCTAAATTGGCATCATAGTCTGCAGCTTTTATTACAGATTCCTCTATGATTCAATTACTAGAAATTCTGGTATGTTTGCTGTGGTGATTAGCGTTAGCTTCATGTATATTTAAGCCTTGAGATATTCCAACCACATCTTCCATTATAGGGAAATGAGTAACTACATTTCATTAAATTTGTATTTGCTTATCACTAACTATTATTTGGCTAGCCTGGGTTCCTCTAGTATTGTACATTTATATATTCTTAAATTGCTAGGTTTGCCTGTAAGAGAAAAAATACTTTCAAGTCTGATCTTTAATAGCTTTTTCAAAATTGAATTTTTTCTGCTTTGTGAAAACTAAGTATAGATCCCCAGTGTCTTTTACGTAGGTTTTTGAAATGCAGACCAATTTTTACCCGGTTTTGATGAAGGCTAACTGCCCATGTTTTCCGAATCCCTGTTTTCTTCAAATCTCAGGGCTCATCATATCAACAATAGCAAAAAAAAAAAGGAAAGAAAAGAAAATCAAGATTATGACGTGAAAACCAATGGGGAAGTAGCCCCCAGCCCAGAAAGGACATGCTGGGTTTACGTGAACCTTGGCTCAACCTTGGGCCCGCCTTAGCACAAGGCCATTCTTTTTTATTTTTTGAGCTGTGTCGCCACCTAATGTTTCCCCTTGGAACATCAGAATTTAGCTACCCCAGAAGCTGTCCTAAAGGACCCTAATCAGTGCAAACTGTCAGACAAACAAAACCCTGATGAGCTTTGTGTAATCAGACAGAAGCTCTAAGAACATGCACCCAAGCACCTTCCTGTCCCTGTCTGGGGAGCCCACCTCCTCAAAGACACTCTGGACTCTCCAGCCTCACAGGACCAACCCTACCCCCTCCCCCAAGGGCTCAGGGGGCTGCTTCCTTTTATGCGTTTTCTTCCCTTGTTAGGCCGGAAGCTCCCAGAATGCAGGGACTGCCTTTCTTATTTGTGTCCCCACAGCTGGGAACAGCACCTGGCCCATAGCAGCCACTTAATAAATGTTTATGGAGTCCAGTTAACTACTAGGTCAGCAATGCCCTGCAATCCACCTAGAATGCCCCAGCCCACATACCCTGGGGTATGAGAGAAGGGCCAGGCCCAGCTTCACCTTCATGGTCCAGGAGCCCCTTACTGCTCACCTGCAAGCTGCCATCTTGGAGACATGGGCAGGCTTCACGGAAGGCTCAATCTAGGACTCTCTCGGCAGTTTCTCCTCCAGATCTCATGATCTCTGACTGCTTTTGTTAGATGAAAAATGCAAGTATATAGCCCAAGTGAATTATCCCAGCTGTGACTCAGTTGTCCTTAACAACCTGAATAAGGCGATGGGAATGTTGCCCAAAGTTACACATCATCAAAGCATCATCAGGGAATGATTAGCCCTTGGTTCTGGAAATAGATTCAGGAGGGCCATCCCAGACTCCACCTGGGCACAACTTCTAAATGGGTGGTTTGTATATGAGGGGGAGCTGAATCTGGAATCAGAAAATTTCAATTTCAGTCCTAGCTGACACCTATCTAGCTCTGTGACCTTAGCAATTCAACCTTTCTGAGCTTCGGTTTTCTTACCTGGAAAATGGGGTTGATATCTGTTGCATTTCTTACCCCAAAGGGGTTCGTGAGCCTCAGACAGGATGATGCATGAGTGCACGCTTCGGAGACCATAAAGCACCAATATTTACTGTCATTTGCATTGTTATCATTATTCATCTGAACTCAGCAAATTGAAACCTGTTTCCACTTTTCAGTGCCTCTCATTCCCCCAGAATGCCCTGAAACCACTACCTTTATCTGCCTTTTTCCTGTTTTCAGAGTCAGCTTTTAGCCATATTAACTCAAAGGCACCACCTAGTGGCAGAATCCAGTCGTGGACCGCTAGACTGGGTTAAAGGTGGCAAATGGTAATTTTTTCCTTTTCTGCCTTTTCTCTTGCTAAAAGAGTTTTCAGGAACACATTGGGCTAAAAAGGAAAGTCCTGGTAGGTTACGACTGTGTTTACACTTTAGTTTACAAGCACACTGATTATTTGTCCTCATTAAGGACTCTCTAAAAGATCAGGAAAAAAATAGCCATTATCACTGAGGATGAAGCAGAGAGAAGAGAGAGAGACTGCATTCAAACAAAGCCATGGTTTGGTTTTTTAATATTCAGAGTACTGTCTAGTACGGAGAGTTAAGTAGTCAGTGGGCCAGGTCACATTTGAATTTCAATACTTACTCTGCCCCAGAAAAAGAAACTACTAAAATGTAGTTTTAGTCTTGGGAAATTCAAATGTTAACATTGTTTTTAATCATTCTAATTAAAGACAGATTCCAAAAGGCCTTCTTTAGGGACTTTCTCATGGTAAATGAGCATTAAAAATAGGGATAATGGGGAGTGAAAGGATAGCCCATGACAAATGTATGAAAAAAGCTCCACATCATTCATAAGAGAAATACAGATGAAAGTAACTGAAATTTCATCTCACACCTATCAAGCTGGAATGATGATGAAAATGGAAATACTCAGTGTTGGAGCAGATATGGGAAGACAGAAAGGTCCTGATGGCGCTGTGACTCAGCATCCCTCCTCCAGGAAACAGTTTGAAATTTGTGAGAAAAGTCACTGAAATGTCCATACACTTTACCTCAGGACTCTAGCTGGGAGGTCAGAGAGAAAGAAAGGAACTTAGATGCCAGGATATTTGTAGCAGCACTTTGGGGGCTGGAAACGCCAAAGCAGATACCTACGAATTAGCCAAGTTATGGCATATAAATGTAATGCCCTCATTAATTAGCATGGGTCAGCCAAGCCAAACCACCAGCACCAACACCTTAACCATCATCTCCCTCAGCCTCTGATGGAGATGCCCAGGACCCTCAGCCCAAGAGCCCCCCCGACCACCAGAACTGCTTCTAGTTTACCCCCCATGACCATTATTGAGGGGAGAAGTCTGTGGAAAAAAAGGGGGAGAAGAAAGGAAATAAACATTTATTAAGGACCTACCATGTACCAGGCACTGTACTAACTGCTTTACAAATATTATCTCATCTCATCTTCCAACCTGGGAAGTAGGTGCTATTATTATCGCCATTTTACAGATGGGTTAAGTGACTTGCCCAAGGTCACAGAGCTAGTAAGTGTCCAAGGCCACATTTGAATTCAGGTCTTCTTGACTTCAGGCCTGTTGCTCTATTCACAGAAGGGGCTCACTTTCCTCATCACTACCAAAGACAACTGCTGAATGCTAACAAGTCAGAATGGCAGCACCCCCAGACCACCAGTCCAGCTTCCAGGTCAGCCTTCAGAGCTATCATCCATGGGAGCATCTCCTGCCAGCCTGGCTGAAGGAGCCAGGCATCTGGGCAGCAGCATGAGCCAGGCAGGTCAGGCACCAGCAGCCCCTTGACCACCATTTCCCCTCAGACCCCAAGAGCCTTGGGAGTAGCCGGGCTTCCTTCCCAATGCCCACAGCCATCCCCCTATGAAGATGCAGCCTGGCAAGTGCTCCTGCAGGGGACTGAGGACCAGGGAAAGGAAAGTTCTTGTTACCAAAGTCCTTGGCCCTTTCAAGTGGCTCAGTGTCAGAAACCAATATTTTATCATTGGAAGTGACAGTAAGGAGAGGCCTTTGCTTGGCCACTGCACCCCAAGGACCAGGGGACCGCTCTATCTGACATGCAGCTGAAAGCTTCCCTAGGGGCTATCTCCCCCACTAGACTGGAAGCTCCTGGGGGGCAGGGACCATTGTTTCTATTTGGATCCTCAACTCTTAGCTCAGGGCTTTATAAATAAATGCTTTATTCGCTCATTCATTCATAGTATTGGCCCATACCACAAATAATAAAGAATTCAGAGAAATATGGGAAGGTTTATTTGAACTAATGAAGTGCTGGCTGTTGGCAAGCTTGGGGCTCCCCATGCTGGACGAGCCAGAGCAGGCCTGACCAGTAGTGAGTGGATTGCTTTCACTGGCTGCCTCAAGGCCAATATGAAGATCATTGTAGTAAAATCAACCTAACAAAATTTGTTGCAAAATGTAGATAAGGTACAGGGTGGAGAGGAAGGCCCATTCCTTCAAAGTCAACGTAAGTCCTTTAAGGATAAAGATTGTCTTATGTCATCTTTGCACATGCCTGGAACATGGTAAGTGCTATATAAATGTTAGCTATGTTCAGGTCAGGGAGGATACTATATTCCTTACAGATATACTCAGATGAAGAAGACTGTCAGATTGTCTTGGGTCCAGCCATGTGAGAGGTTGACTGATGGAAATAAATGAAAACCATCCTGCTATGGCAGTGGTGAAGGCTAACCAGCCTTCATCTGGAGAAAGCAGAGTATCACCAAGGGGGTTTATTGACACCAGAAGGATAGGAAGGAATCATGTTTAAATCCATTAAGAACACCTATACATCGTGGAGACCCGTAAAATCAAAAGAAACATCAGTGGGCGTGTGTTAAAGCACGAAAGCACACACAGAATGGCCAAAAATCACAGTCTGAATCATCCACTTTGCCTGGCTGAGGAAACGCTGGGTCTGTATGAGTCTGGACCACTTCAGTAGCCATGATCTTTGCCTGCCAATTTACTTACATTATCATCAGCCGTCTTCTCAACTAAGCTCCATTCTTTCCTCACTTTTCCCACTTATTCAGGCAAATACAGCGCCATTTGGGATGCTGCTACCCTCTCAACTCAATACCACCTGCTTCACTGCTACGTGCTTCTCTGAATACCATGTGGCCTAGCGGATAAGGCCATCGCTTTGGAATCAGAAGAATCCAGATTCCAATTTTGTCTCCAACGCACACTAGCTTATGGGACCCTGGACAAGACTCTTAACTTCTGAGATTTGTACTGTAGGTCCTGAAAGTCCCTTCTAATTCTACATCTATGATTTTGTGATGCTGTCAGTGTTTTCTAAATGCTTTGGACTTCTTTGGGGATCCGTTTGATGAAACTGAACATCCCCATGCACCTTGTCGTATTTCACTCATATCCAGACTCTTTGTGACCCATTTGGGGTTTTCTTGGCAGAGATGCTGGAGTGGTTTGCCATTTCCATCTCCAGCTCATTTTACAGAAGAAGGAACTGAGACAGAGTAAAGTGATTTGCCCAGGGACACACAGTTAGTGAGTGTCTGAGACTGAATTTGAACTAAGAAAGATGAGTTTTCTTGATTCAAGGCCCAGAGCTTTATCCACTGGGCCACCAAGATGTGTCACACCACTCCCTCCCCGCCTACACACACACACACACACACACACATAACACACCTCTGCAAACTGTTTAGCATCAGCAGAAAACTTGAGGTCTTATAGGGATTCTTAGCCTGGGATATGTAAATTTGTAGAAAGACAGACATACAGATAGATGGATAGATGGATGGATGGATGGATGGATGGATGGATGGATGGATGGATGGATGGATGGATGGATGGATGGATGGATGGATTTGACTATTATTGGCTTCCATTGCAGTCCTACGTATTTTATTTTATGAATTTAAAACATAAAACTGAGAAGGGGTCCATAATCTTCCCCAGATAACAGAAGGAGAGGTGGAGGACACACAAAATGATAAGAACTTCTAGTACATTTTGCCCCAACAACTCGATTTCCTGATCCATATTTCATGGAGTAAGAGTGGAGGAGGGTCAGGTTATAATGCAAAATAATGGGAATGGGGGGGAAGGGTAGACCAGAGTGTCATCTGCTAGGTATTAAGACTGTCTGTATCTCCTTAGGTGGTACAGTGTATGGAGTCAAGAAAGACTCATCTTCCTGAGTTCAAATCTGACCTCAGACACTAGCTGTGTGACCCTGAGCAAATGACTTCACCCTGCTTGCCTCGGTTTCCTCATCTGTAAAATGAGCTGGAGAAAGAAATGGCAAACCACTCCAGCATCTCTGCCAAGAAAAATCCCAAAAGGGGTCACAAAGAGTCAGACACTACTGAAAAATGACTTAACTATTGTACCTCCTTCTCTTCAGGTTTCTCTGGGCTGGTATCCCTCACCCTCAGTTTTGCTTACCTGGGTTTTATGGTTTTTGATTACAAAGGAGGGTTTGTTTCATTGCAGGGCTGGTACACTAGAAAATGATATATAAAAGACAAAATGACATATAAAAAGACATATAAAAGTAAAAAAAATGATGAAACACATTTATACTTCATGTAATTACTGAGAGATTTGCCTGAGATATCTCATGGAACATAATTTGGGTTGTTTGCTTGCAATTCTATTATTTTCAGCCTTCCTCTATCTGCTCAGCTGCCACGTGGAAAAATGAAATACTTCCCTTAGATAGCAACATGGCATCTGGTTTGTAAAAATTCATCAGAAAAGAATACTCTCTTCTGGCAAAATCGTGTATTTCTACAGGTGTGTTTTCATTCTATCAAAGACTGTGAATGAGACTGTAACTTCTTTGAGGGTAGTCACACAGCTAATTTAATTTTGGCATACCCAATTTACAGCAGCCTAGAATAAAGCAGACTTTAGAAAGTTGAAGTCGGCTAGAAAACACCCTGGAGGTCCTGCTCACTCTCTCCTACTTCTAACTTTCGCTGTCTTTTGTTTTTTAAAATGGTGTTCATAGAAACTAGAATTTAGGGAAAGGACAGTCAGAGTCATTTACAGATGGGACAGAGTCATTTACAGATGGGACAGAGGAGTAAATGAAGACACAGAAATACTGAGGTGCAACAGAGCCAGGTTTTGAACCAAGATCTTCTAAGCCCAAATTTAAGCCTTCTCTCACCAGCCAAGTCAACAGTGAGCACTTACTACGCGCCAGGCATGGGGCTAAGTGTTGTTGATACAAATACAACAAAAAGACAGTCTCTGCCCTCAAGAAGCTTATATTCTACCTAGAGAAGACAACATTGAAAGAGGTTAAGATCCATAAAGGGAAGCAATAAAATTTTTTAAATTTTCAAATCACAATAATCAGAAAAGCAGACAAACAGTTTTGAGCTCCTACTTTACATGCAGATTGGCACCAAAAAAAGTACGAAATTCAAGTGATGAGACTGGGAAAATACCAAATATGTGTATGGCCGCTTTATTTGTAACATCTATTTGTAATACAGAGGCAGTAATCACGTAAACCTCATCTCTAGAGGGTGAATGGGGTAGTGGAAAAATTTGAAACGTAACAACATGATGCAATACAATTCTACCATTAAAGTGACATATGAATGAAAGAAAGGAAAGAGGCAAAATACTTCAATAAAAACAGGATTAGAGACAGTATAAATATTCACCATACAACGCTATCTCTTCCTGGTTATGATTATAATTCATAGGTGCAGGATGTTCCGAAAAGATCCGAGTGTTAAGCAGCCTGCTTGAATAGGTTAAACCTCTCACTTCCAGCTGGTGAGTCAGCTCTACCACCTGGCCCCTGCCACACCAATCTGTCGGGAGTAGGATTCCTGGGATCTTTTAGGTCTTGGTAATAAAGCTAAACCCCACGTAAAGACTTCACAGTTTTGCTCTGGGGGAAGACATTTAATGAGGACATCATGTCCTTGGACTATTAGGGAATTCCTAAAAAGAGAACCTATTATTAAATAAATGTTATTAAAATGTCAATAATAGCAATTATATATAATTAATTTACAATATATTTATATAGCAATTTAAGGCTGGTAAACTGCTTTACATTTGTTATCTCATTTGAGCTTTACAAGAATCCTATGCTTCTAACGTCAGATTGTTGGGTTTTTCCCAACCAAATGTAAAACATTTCCATTTTTCTCTTTTGACTTTCATCTTCTTAGATTCAGCTAATTTCCCTAGCTTGTCAAGACCTTTTAGGATCCTGACTTAGTCATCGATTTCATATACTGGCTCTCCCTCTCAGCTCTGGGTCATCTGAAAATTGGATATGCATGCCTGTGATACCTTCATTAAAGTTGTCAATAACAATGTTAATAAAATAAGCATAAAATCCTGCTCAATTAAGTTCAAATCAAACCACTAATGCAAGGGTGGAGAACCTGCAGCCTCAAGGTCACATGTGGCCCTCTAGGTCCTCAAGTGCAGCCCTGTGACAGAATCTAAACTTCACAGAACGTATTTCCTTCATAAAAGGATTTGTTCTGCAAAACCTGTACTGGGTCGCAAAGCCATACCCAAGGACCTAGAAGGCCATATGTGACCTCAAGGACACAGGTTCCCCACACCTTCGTGACTAAGGACTCATCTTTGATCCTGGTCATCTAACCAGTTCTGATTCATCTCAGTGGTTTTGTCATCCAGCTCCTATGTCCTAAGCTTATCCACAAGAATTATTTGACATATGTTATCAAACACTTTTAGCCTTGCCAAAAAAGGAAGTACGGTTAGTCTGACATAATTTGTTCAGGATAAAGTCATGGGCATCTTTGTGGGCATCACTTACTTCTCTAGATGTTCACAGTTTCTTTAGCAATGAATTTGAGTTGGAAACTTTGCCAGGCATCCACATCAAGCTCAGAGGCCTATATCAGTGGTGTCAAAACTCAAACAGAAACTAGGCTACTGCTCCAAATATAAGAATTCCTATGGACAGCATATTGACTTGGTTTTTACATGCAATATTATCTATTTTATTGTATTTTTTCTTATTTTGTTAAATATTTCCCAATTACATTTTAATCTGGCTGGGGCTGCAATCATAGGGGCCTCAGGCTGGGCAACACCTCTGGCCAAAACAAGAATCAGTCAACTTCAGCCTCTTCCTTTTGGTACTGCTCACAAACTAAGAATGTTTTTTTGCATTTTTAAATGTAATAAAACTTTATTTTAAAATGTACAAATCCTTTTTAGCTGACAGGCCGTACCAAAACATGTGGTGGGCTGGATTTGGCCCACAACAGTAATTTGCTAACTCTTGGCCTATATTATTCGTATTCTATTTTCTTCACTTTTGAAAAATTGGGACACACTAATCCACCATTGCCAGAGCTGGGAATCAGTCCAGCAACTGTAAAAAGTAATTTGGAATTAAGCTAAGAAAGCAAAAATATCCATATCCTATGACCAAAAGAACTCACACCAGACATATAGAAGAGATCAAAGACCCAAAGAAAGGTCCAGTGTACACCAAAATATTCTTTATAATAACAAAGAGCTGCAAAAAATGGATGCCCATTGAATGATACATTATGAGAAGTCTTATATGAACTGTTTCAAAATGAGGTAAGTAAAACCAGGAAAACTCTACAGCATGACCACCATCTTATAAATGGAAAGAAGGGAAAAGAAAAGAAGAATACTACGTATTTATAATGACAAACCTTGGCCCCACAGGCTAGCTATAGGCCAGTAAAATTAGGCAGTGCTTCAGAGCTGGGCAATGAGCACTTACAGAGAAGTCACAAAATGAGGCAGCTGCCATGATTAGGTGGGAGCCCAGGGAAGGAAAGAAAATGCCTTTGAAAAACAAGAGGACAGTACTTGCCCACTAGGAACAGATCCTACTATATTCAAAGTTTTCTTTGAAGCCATTTAGGAAGAGAATTCTTATAGACAATTGAAGCCTTGCTTAGAATTTAGCAGAAATCACCGGTCATACATGGGTTTCTTACGAGCCCCATCACCCATGATCATAGAGCTAGAAGGAATCTCAGAGGTCATTCTAAGCCAGTGATATCAAACTGAAGTGGAAAACCAGACATGCGAATCCCTGCAGGTCACCTAGTGGTTTAGATAATTAATAGCATCTATGTTTGGTATTTTTATTCATTTATTTTTACTGTAATTTCTTAATTTTTATGGGATTTTTTATTTTACACTTACACATAAAATGAGAAAGGAAAAAAATTGCCATATACACAGCAGACCATAAAAGATGATTCAATATGAAACAATAAATTTCCATTTCAAGAAAGTCTATGTAATAAATACATTGTTTTCAAATGTGCCCAGCTTTTCTTTGCTTCCTTTTTGGTCTTCTTTTGTTTTCTGCTGTGTACTTTTTACTTTATTTTTTCTCTGTCCCTGCCCACTACCCCAAAGAAAGCTACAATTAAGTTTATATGTACATATGTATACACATACATATACATATACATAGATATCTATAAACACATACATACATATACATATATATGTGTGTGTGTGTGTATATATATATATATATATATATATATAACTGTATTATGCTTATTTATACCTATCATCTGTTTCTCTGAAGGTGGGATAAGCATCTTCCTTCTTAAGTTCAAGAATCAGAGGTGGGGAACCTATGCCCTCAAGGTCACATGTGGCCTTCTAAGACCTTGGGTACAGCCTTTTGACTGAATCCAAGTTTTACAGAACAAATCCTTTTGTTAAGGAGATTTGTTCTGTGAAGTTTGGATTCTGTCAAAGAGCTGCACTTGAGGATCTAGAGGGTCCCATGTGGCCATGAGGCCACAGGCTCCCCACCCAGGTCCAAGTCTTTCCATGTTTTTCTAAATCAACCAGTTCATCATTTCCTACGCCACAGCACTATTCCATTCTGATTTCCAACAGCATCTTCCTTCATAGGATATTTTAGTCAAAATTACTTGATTATTCAAAGGTCTCTTCATTCTTTTCTAAAATCATTGAGCTCATCATTTCTCGTTCAGCCATTCCACATTTGATGGGCATCCCTGCAATTTTCATTTCTTTGCCACCATGAAGAAAGCTGCTGTATTTTAGTACGTGGAGGTTCTTCTCCATTTTCTCTAATCTTCTTGGGAAAAGACCTAATCGTGGTATTGCTGGTCAAAGGGTGTAGGCAGCTTAATAACTCTTTGGGCATAATTCCACATCGTTCTTCAATATGGTTAGATCAGCTCACAGATCCACAAATAATGAATTAAGGTCTTAATTTTTCTACATTCCCTCCCAACATTTGTCACTTTCCCCTTCTATCATTTTAGCCAATCTGATGGGTATAAAACAGTATCTCAAGTTGTTTTAATTTGTATTTCTCTAATTAATAATGATGTGGAACATTTTTTCATATCAATATAAATTGCTTTGATATCTTCATCAGAAAACTGCCTATTCATAGCCTTTTGACCATTTTTCAGTTGGGAAAGACTCCTATTCTTAAGACAAAGTTCTTTATGTATTTGAGATATGAGACTTTTATCTGAGGAGCTCTCTGTAAAAATTTTCCCCAGTTTCCTGCTTTCCTTCTAATCTTGGTTATATTTATTTGTACAAAACCTTTTCAATTTAAAATTTCCATTTTGTATCTCACAATGCTATCTCTTGTTTGTTCATAAAATTGTTCACCTGTCCATAAGTCTGATAAGTAATATGTTCCATGTTCTTCAAATTTTCTTGTAATATCTACCTTTACATCTAAGGCGTATCAGTTTTGACCTTTCCTTGGTAAATGGTAAAAAAATATTGTTCTATGCCCAGTTTCTGCCACACTACTTTCTAGCTTTCCCAGCAATTTTTACCAAATAATGAATTCCCATCCTAAAGACTTAAGTCTTTACACTTGTCAAACACTGGGTAACTATATTCACTTGCTTCTGTAGATTATGTCTCCTCCGATCTGCTGATCTACCTTTCTGTTTCTTAGCCAGTACTGGATAGTTTTGATAATTAATCCCTTACAACATACTTTAAGATCTCGTAGTGCTAATGCTTCTTCCTTTACATTTTTTCATTAGTTCCTTTGATATTTTTGATTTTTTGTTTTTCCAATTGAATTTTGTTACTATTTTTTCCTAGCTCTATTAAACAATTTTTTGTCAATTTCATTGGCATGGCATTGAATATACAGTTTTGGTAAAATTGTCGTTTTTATAATATTGGCCCTACCTACCCATGAACAATAGTTTTCCATTTATTTAAATCTAATTTTATTTGTGCACAAGGTTTTTCTGGTCTTGTTCATACAGATTCTGAGTTTGTTTTGGTAGGTATATTTCCAGGTATTTTATACTGTTTAGAGTTTATTTTAGGGTGTTTGGAGTATTTCTAGCTATCTGTTCCTGAAGAATCCTGTTGGTAATATATAGGAATGCTGATGATTTATATGGATTTACTTTATATCCTGCTACTTTGCTGAAATTATTAATTATTTAAATTACCTTTTTAGTTTTCCGGGTATATCATATCATCTGCAAAAAATATATTTTATTACCTCATTTCCTATTCTGATTCCTTCTATTTCTTTTTCTTCTCTTATTGCAATTGCTAGGATTTCCAGTACAGTACTGAATAATACTGGTGGCAGTGGGCATCCTTGTTTCACAACTGATTTTACTGGGAAGGCTTCTAGCTTATCCCCCATTACAAAGAATGCTTACTAATGGTTTTAGGTAAATGCTTCTTATCAATTTAAGGAAAAGTCTTTATGTGTATGCTTTCAAGTGTTTTTAATAGAAATGAGTGTTCTACTTTGTCAAATGCTTTTTCTGCATCTATTGAAATTATCGTATAATTTTTGTTACTTTTATTATTGATATAATCAATTATGTTAATAGTTTTCCTTATGTTAAACCATCTGTGCCTTCCTGGTATGAATCCTGCTTGGTCATAATGTACCATCTTTGTAATATATTGTTGTAATCTTTTAGCTAGTATTTTATTTAGGATTTTTGCATCCCTATTCATTAATTTTTATTATTTTATTTTTACAAGAAAGTCATATTTTATTTTTAATTATTTTGTTAAACATTTCCCAATTACATCTCTGATGCTCCATATTGCAGATGAGAAAACTGAAGCCCAGACAGGTAAGTAATTGTCCAAAGCCACACATTTCTAAGTGGCAGAGTCAAGATTTGAGTGTGTTAGATTTAGGACTTAAGCACCTGGCTTCATATCCCAGCTCTGCCACTTCCTCCACTGTGACCTTAGATATAAGTCACAGGCCCTGGGCCTTAGTTTCCTCCTCTGTAAAATGGGGGCAAGGGGCTGGACTAGGTGAAGCACTGAATCAGTGATCATGTGATCCAGAAAAGTCAAGTTCTTGGACTCCCAACCTAGGCTCGTGGGTGCCATAGAGCCACTCACACAACTGTTACATGGATGAAGCTCACATCTTCAGGTCTACAATGGTGCTTAAATTTATAATGCTGGTCTCAAAAAAGCTCTCCAAATATAAATATCCATGGTACGGATGGTGGCATGATGCTGCTTCTTATCCAAAATGCCCTGTTATCTCTCTTCTGTTTTCCAGTGCGATAAATATAAGACTGGCGTCATTGATGGACCTGCATGTAGCAGCCTTTGTGCTAAAGAAACTCTTTATTTTGGAAAATGCTTATCAACTAAACCCAACAACCAGGTATGAACTTCTTGAATAAAAATTCCAGTTACTAAGTGGGTTTTTTTTTAATTTTGCTAAGAGGCACAGTGCTGTAACTGAAGTTGGGGGGACCTGAGTTCCAATTCACTTCACTTACTACCTGGGTGACCCTGGGCAAATCACTTAGCTGATCTCAGTCTTGGTTTCCTCGTTTGTAAAGTGAAGAAAATGATAGCACCTACCTCTCAGGATGGTAGGTAAGATCAGATGTGATAAGATTTATAAGGCACTTTACACCCTTAAAGCACTACATAAATTCTAGCTATTATTATTATACCAAATTTTAGCAATTATTATGACTGTATCTATGTTATTTATTATTTTACAAGAAAATATAAGTCCATTTTGGAACAGTAGTGATGTTTCTGTTACCATCCAAGACACATGATAGTAATTCTGACAAGATGAAAAGCCCAAACTAGATCTGGTTATTGAAATAAAATTACAATTTTAAACTGCATACAAATGATTTAGGGTGATCTGTCTTCTGCCAAACATACGGTCTGACCTGTACCAATCTATATGCTTCTAGAATATGTGCTTCTAAGTAGAGTAGAGAGGAAGCCTCCTTATTGACCCTATTTTTCCAGTAGAAGAAAAGTTTAGATGAATACAGAATTTTTACAATATTGCACACCTGCTAAGGGACAGGCCATGTCCTGGGTACCGTGGGTAGAGAATGACTGGGCCTGCCCATATATAGCTTATATCACCTTAGATTGAGGAGAGAAGAGGAAAAAAAGTGTTTAACTCTAAAGTGTAAGACAGGAGGAATTAGTACAATTAGAGAGAGAGGTGGCTACTTGAATCCCAAAAGGTCCACCTACTCAGGGAAGGCTTCATAAAAGAGGTGGCTTTTAACTGGTGCCTTGAAGGATGGAAAGATATATTTTGAAAGACATAATTTTTTAAAAATATTCTAAACTCAGGTAACAGCATGGGATTAGGACAGTATTGGGCATGTTTAAAGAACAGTGAGTAATGGAGTCTGGCTGGAGTGTAACGTGTAAAGAATCATGGTGCAGAAGCTGGAATGGCTTGTTTTGGCCACAGTGGGGAGAGGCCCAAATGTCAAGTTGGGAAATTTTGACTTTATTCTTGTAGATAATACAATGTTTAAATACTTATAGCCTGTGGTAATTTAAAGTTTAACAGCCTTGAGAAAGGTAAAAATGAGAAAAAAGGACTTGTGGTGGTTACCACTGAAGTCAGGACAACTAGGTGGCCCAGTGGATAAAGCACTGGGCCTGGAGTCAAGAAGACCTAAGATCAGATCAGGCCTCGGACACTTACTAGCTGTGTGACCTTCAGCAAGTCACTTAACCCCGTTTGCCTCGGTTTCCTCATGTGTAAAATGAGCTGGAGAAGGAAATGGCAAACCACTCCAGGATCTTTGCCAAGAAAACCCCAAATGGGGTGATGAAGAGTCGGACATAACAGAAACAACTGAACAACAAACCGCTGTAGTCATAAAAGAAGCACTAATAAATATGTTAGCCTAAAAGCATCTTAATGTCATTTTATTTAATATTCTAAAATGAGTTATTTTTAAAAACATTTTTCAGAGCACCCTATCTGTAACAAAATGGACAAAACCAAGTTCTAGTGATCTGTTCAGGAACCTTCGCTTGCTCCTCCCCTGTTTATAGTGGCATGCTACATTTTCATATTTTAAGTCTATTTAAGAGAATGGAAAACAAGCCAAACCAAATCCGTTTAACATATACACAGACACATATAAACACACAAAATGTCTGATACAGAACTTTAAACTTACTCTAAAACACTTGAAAAAGAAACCACTTCTCATGCTGACAGTATTATGAAAAATCTTAATGCTCCATATTATTCCATTAAGTCCTTCCTGACAGTTCAAAATAATGTAAATAACCTATATTAAAAATTTCAAATTACTTCCGAAATTCCTGTTTCACTTCCTTTTCATTAAAGCATCCATCAGATTGACTCATTTGTTTAATTTCTTCTTGCCCATGAAGCAATATACTGTCTTGTTCTTCTTTCTTGTTTTTGGTAGTCATGGATTCAGAAATTTGGTAATGGGCACTTAACTGAATTATTCATTTGTATATATACAAATATATGTTGGATCTCTTGGACTCTAATTAAAGACTCCACTTACTAATAACAAATAAGGCTATTTTTACGTGGTAACTTGATACAAGAATGAGTTGTACTAAATCACCTCAGAGATACCTGAGGTTCCAAATTCTGTAATTGACACCCCGTTCCATTGCCTACACATGTATGGGTGGGACTAAGAAACGGACATAAGCTTCCCAATAGGGCTGGCTGGAAATTCCCTGGTTGATGGTCTTTCCTGCAGGGTGGAGGACTGAAAAATATCACAGGGTTAGAAGTGAATTCCTTCTTTCCAGGGAACGTGGTGGAAGGTAATATTGTCTAGTGCTGGATTTTAGACACTTATTTTTCATCACTGGGGGAAAATGATTAGGCAAGCTTCACATGGAAAACACTACATGAAGCACTAGAAAATAGAGAATAAAGAAGTCTGCCTACATGACCCATCCACCTTCTTCCTAGTCCTCATGCCTACACCTATAACATCTGCCAGATAGATGATATACTCTGAATATCCTGGTTAACTGTTTTTAATATTCACATTAGGAAAAGGAAGTAGAAGAATTCCTTAAATATTACATCGATTGATAGGCCTTTGTTTCAATTGAGAAGTATATACTTAACATTTCCAAATACAGGGACTTGACACTAGTTGCCATTTTTTTTGAAGTAGTCAGTACTGCCCAAATATAAGATGCGCAGGTGCAGGGTGATTTCACCTAAGACAAGTGTTATATGGGTATGAGGGGATAAACATGGGATGCAGATGAAACTCTCAGCCCATCATTTTCCCTATAACCAGGATAGGTCTCAGATCCACACTGAAAATTCACACTAACATGACAGAGCTATATCAAGCCAAGTCAAGCATCTATTAAGCACCCACTGTGTGCCAGGCACTGTGTGAAGCTCTAGGGGATACAAATAAAGGCAAAAGCCAGTCTCTGCTTTGTCGACTGAGCAGAATTGCTTATGGCTATGAATCATTTTCAGCTTTCCTAAGTTGTTTCCTCATCTGTAAATTGCTAAAGTGATCAGAAACCACTCTTAACATTTCAACCACCTTTCATTCCATTTGTGATTATACCACTGATGCAGATCACGGCTCTTCAAAAACTCAGGAAATGGTCTTTGGGTCTAAGCTGCGGCCCTGATGCCAAGAAGGTGATTCGAGATTCTGGGAACAGATAGGGTGGTCTGCAAACCAAAGCCACACAGCGCAGGTCTAGAGATTGACCAGAGGCTTTCTAGAAATAGACTTCAGGAGCTGCAGCCATCCCCACCCCCTGCCCCCAAAATATTGTTTTATAAGGGTTTTGAGGAAAAATTTCATATTTACAACCCAAAAGGAAAAATGTGCAACTCAGGTCCAAACAACTCTCTGTTGGTAGAGAAAGTACAAAAAAAAAGCAATGATATTTACAGAGTAATGTGCTCATGTGTGAGCCCCCAAAGGTCGCCCAGCTTTCCATGTTTTTCACCTAGATGTATTTAGGAGTTTGGGGAAATCTTCAGGGCGTTGTGAAGTGTCAGATGGAACAAGCCCCTCACCTTGATTTCGGGACTGAGTTGGAACCAAGAAAAGAAGTAGTTTTATTTGAGAAGCCAACTCGGGGAACAACGGTTCAGAAATTCAAAGAAATGGTGTACAGTCTCTTTAAAGTAAGTATGACATTTGTAAAATCTCTCTTCCCTTTGTATTTGGTGAGAAATTTGTAGATGCTTTTCTTTAAATTTATAGGTTACTTTTTCAGACCCTTTTCATGTGCTAGACTGATCAGGCATCTTTACAGTTACACTAGAAATAACCTTCATTATCAGAGCAAGAATCCCAAAGAACGTGGCTCAAATAATTCTGAGAGAACAACTGTACCCCTGACCTATGTGGCTCACTTTCACCCTTCAGTTCTATGAGAATATTAAAATATGCCTAGTATTGCTCTAACACCAAAATTTAATGCTTCCTCACATATATAATTGGTTAGACATTGTTTTATATAGACATTGGCTTCTAAGTACTGAAATGAGACAACTGAAAAGCTGACAGAACAACTTTTATGATAAAAACAGCCTGAAACATTTAGAAGACCAGGAACAAGTTTTTAACATCTACCTTTATCTTGAGAGAAGCTTTGAGCTTAAATGCTGCCCCTGTGGCTTCTCTCAATGAATGCCTTATATTCCTACTAAAACTGGGGGTGGGGGTGGAAGTCAAGGGGTGGGCATTAGCCATCATGCAAATCATGGTGCTTCTATCAGCTCTAATGGTGGGAGATGAGGAGTGCTGTGTTCAGCAGAACTGGCTTCTCAGTAGAGAAAGAAACAAGCATTTATTAAGTTTCCACTGTATACCAGGTACCATGCTTAGCACTTTACAAATATGCTTAGTAAACATGAAAGGCTAGATAGACGAAACAGCTGAAAAATACTAGAAAGTTATAAAAAAAAAAAAAATCAAGGAATGACCTCTCTATAAAGTAGATAGCCAAGTTCTTCAAACCCATCCCTTACCTTCAACATCTACCCATCCAAGTGAAAAATGTCACAAGCCACATGTTGCAACATTTGAGATCCAAGGGAAGGGCACAAGAGTGAACACTCAACATCTCACTTGTGCAGAATTCTAAGTTAGGCTATTACGTAGTGAGTAGCAAAACTGCTTCTCTTGACTTGAGGAGTATCTCAGATGTTTTAAAACTGTTGACGTGTGTGTGCGTGTGTGTATCTTCGTGATTTTAATGACTGGTTAATTATTCTTGTTATTACCAGGCAAAGTTGGGTGACCAAGGAAATCTTTCCGAGTTGGTCAATCTCATCCTTTCAGTGGCTGATGGAAACAAAGATGGCCGAGTTTCCTTGCCTGAAGCCAAATCTGCATGGGCCCTTCTGCAGCTCAATGAGTTCTTGCTCATGGTCATACTTCAGGACAAAGAGCACACACCCAAACTGATGGGCTTTTGTGGGGATCTCTATATGATGGAAAGAGTAGACTACACCTCTCTTTATGGAATAAGCCTTCCCTGGGTGATTGAACTTTTCATTCCCTCAGGTTTCAGGAGAACCATGGATCAGCTGTTCACACCCTCTTGGCCTAGGAAGGCTAAAATAGCCATAGGACTTCTAGAATTTGTAGAAGACGTTTTTCACGGTCCCTATGGAAATTTCCTCATGTGTGACACAAGTGCCAAAAACTTGGGATATAATGATAAGTATGATCTGAAAATGGTGGACATGAGGAAAATTGTGCCAGAAATGAATCTCAAAGAGCTGATTAAAGATCGTCACTGTGAGTCTGACCTGGACTGTGTCTACGGCGCAGATTGTAGAACTAGCTGTGACCAGAGCAGGATGAAGTGCACTTCAGAAGTGATCCAGCCCAACCTGGCCAAGGCTTGCAGTCTGCTCAAAGACTACCTTCTGCGCGGGGCACCCTCAGAAATCCGAGAAGAGCTGGAGAAACAACTGCAGTCCTGTGTTGCCCTCACGGTTACCGCAAACCAGATGGAAATGGAGCATTCTTTGATATTAAATAACCTAAAGACATTACTGTGGAAGAAAATCTCTCATACAAATGATTCCTAGCTGATCCATCAGACATGGGAAACTTGCCACTCTTATCTTGTCATCCTGACCAGTAAAAAAAGAGCTCCATCATTGTCCCTTCCAAACCCTTCCTCGAAATTCAACCTCCTGTGCCCAGTACCCTCCGGTCCCTTTCCCAAATCTTGGTGGGGGCCAGTCTATGCTCTCCAAAGCTGCCATTTGGCAGATGTGGGTCTTCTACTTGTACAGTTTACAAATAACTTTTACATAAATTCCCCACTTAATTCTTGTAACAGTCCTGTGAGGGATGCAGGGGAGGATGATTCCCATTTCCTGGCTCAGGAAACAGGCTGAGCACTGCTAGTAAGTGGCAGCCAGGACTCTTGCTCCAGGCTTCAGCTTACAGATCTCCAGCCCCTTCATGGTACCAGAAAAGTTAGGACTCGGGTGTACTTCATCCTATCAGAAAGACGGGAAAACAAGAACCTCTGGTCTCTTTCTCAAAGGCACCTAGTTCTTCACTCCTAATGCTGTGAAAATCCTCATTTACATGTGAATACTCATGTTAATGAAAATGGTTTTTGCAAGTAATTTAGCCAAGAGGCCAAGGCTGGAAACCTTGTGGCCAAATCCAAGCTGCTGTTTTAAAAATTAATTTAACTTTCACATAGTTTACTAATATTTCAGCATGGCAGAATTTGCACATTAATGGGAAATTTAAATTGCTAAGCAAATAAATTAAATTCCTCTTTGGCATAAACAGGTAGTGGAGCTTACCTTCAGTTTATTTACACTGTTACCTCATTTATTCATATCTTGAATGCTCTATGGAATAAATTATGGATGTTTCCTCAAACAGTTCCACAACAGAACTTTGGAGAAACTGGAAATTTTGTAAAAACTCAACTGACCCACACAATTGCTGTCATTAGTCTATTTTTTGCATCATTAAATTACAAAACATTTGAAATGAAATATTATTTAAAAGGGAACAAATTAAGACTATGTCTTAAAATCAGACTCTCCCACAATAATTCTAAAAGGCAGAGACTCCTCCGGTCTTTTCCTCACAAGCCCTCAGCATTCAGTATTTACAGTGACGTGTCTCCAAACCAGGTACTAGGAGCAGTATCTATAGGAAAGCTGTCATACTTGATCTGCAGTAGAGAAAAAATGGCCAATTGACCTGTTGGAACACTTTCAAAAGGTACTGCAATAGTGGGTACTGGAGAGAGGTATGGTAGACATGATTTAATCACAAAATATTAATGGAAAGATCTTTAAATTATCAATGAAACAACACCAAGGTACAAAATGTCTCCAAATGGCATCCCCACCAGTCGATGGGTGTGCAACACTGAGAAAGCCTTCACCCGGGTCTTTCCACGTACACTCAGGAGAAAGGGTTAGCAGAAGTGGATTCCGAGTGCATTTGACCTGTACATACTTTGTTCTGGCATGTATTTTCAAACCCTGCGCACAATGACAATCTTTTTTGATGTCTCCATAAAGTAGAATGGCCTACTTTTGGAGGAAGAGCCAATGTTTGCTGCTGGAAAAGATTCCAACTGGAATTGCTTGTGTCTCCAGCTGCGTCTAATGTACATGGTGTAATTGGGCAATGGACTTTATTGATCATGGTGTTGTCACAATATTTTTTTCAGATTTTCTTTACAGTTGTACAGTTTAAGGTCCTTTTCCTTTCCACTAAGCATCTGGTTTCAATAAATGACTGGAAGAGTATGTCCTAGTCGTAGCATTTCCTTGAACTGCCTGTCACAGCCAAAAGGACACCTTCAATTATTTTACTGATGGCTATCCAGTTCACTTATACCTTATTTGGCAAGATGGCTGCCATTATCTGTCCAAAGCCAAAACAGGCTATCAGATCACTTTAGTAACATTAGGAACTAGTTGTTAATAAGCATCATGGACAAACAGGTGTCAGTCCCATGTTGCTACAGTCAAGCTCAACTAAGACAATATGTTCAGAAAATAAACAGATACCACCATCACCATCTTGGAAAAAGTACAACCACTGCTCCACCCTCCTGGCTAGTAACTTTATAAAGCTCCATTAAGAATAGACAAGAGTGATGTTCAATAAGTTTATTGTCTTAATCTGAAAATCTTCATAGAAAATTACAGATTTTGATGTTTTAACTATCAGCTGCCCGTTCCTGGGCTCTGAGGAAACTCGCCTTCTTCTGAGCAACCCGATCTTTCTTCTGGGCAAGGGACATTTTGGGGCGGTTCCATCTACCAAGCGAAAAAGGCAAAGGATCAGAACTGACAAACGTAAACCACAAAGGGTCATTTCCAAACATCTCCTAAGCTACTGGAAATATCTCCATGAAACAGTCCGCACTGCTGGTCAGTCTCAGAACAACTACTTTTCCCATCAGCACCCATCATTCCAACACCTCTTACTTCTCGACCAGTACTGTGTGACTTTCTTTCACATTTCTTCTCTTCCTTTCTGTATCACTCTCTTACCATTCACCTCAGGGCCTTCTCTTCCAAAACACACCTCACCTCTCTCCACAAGTGACCTGACTGCTTCTCAAGCTTTTGGAGTCGTGCTCTTTCAATTATTTCCCACTTTCATTTCTAGCCTCTTCCTCCTCCCACTTTCCCCTGACCAAACCTCTACAAAGGACCAACTGAGCTCCATGCCTCCACTTCCTTACTACCCACCCTCTTAACCTTTTGTAATTTGACTTAAAACCACCAAGTCACATCATGAATGCCACCTTATCCCCAAATCCATTATTTCTTGGCTCCTGTCCCATGAATTCCCTGACACTACACATGCTCTGCTAGGCTCCAAACAAATTCTCACATCTTCCTACACATGGCTTCTTGCCCCATCCTAACCCATGGCCTCAGTGTCACACCACATCACTTATTTGTAGCCCCAAGTTATGTCCTGAGCACCTGTGCTCGTCTCTCCATCCAAATACCCTAAGTCTGCAATTCCTAGTGAACAAAATCAGACAGTAAAGTCATTTTTGCTCTCTGGAATCACTCACCTCATACAACTCTCCTTCCTCCCCTCCCCCTTCATAGCAATCATTTCCCCAGTCCTTTCTTTCACCCCAGGCAGTCTCCAATCTTCATTCTCTCTCTCCCTCCCACCTGCCCTGCTCCGCGGTACAAGCCTTCACTGTGGGCTTGTCGACATTCCCATTTTGAACCATTCCATCTGCTGCTGCTGGTCCTTTGGGCTCCAATGTACCGTTTTTGTCTTTGCTCCATATTCCTCCCCTTCACACAATCTGTGTCTCAGCCAAACCTGAATCCTGTAATTCCACCCCCTGCCAACCTACTCTTTCCCATTCTTCGCACCCCTCCCTGTGCATGCTGTCCCCCACCCCAACCAGATACTGAAGTCCCCTCCTTTCCCTCAAGGTCTAGCTCAAGTGTCATCCACCCTACAAAGTCATTCCCTGACACTCCCAGATTTATCTATTCTCCTTAACTAAGCCAAGTCCCTTTGGAGGTGACTATTACAGACGTACATTACATGTATGTGTGTCTTTCAAATGTTAAGTTCTTAACTACTGAACTGAAACTTAAGGTGACAAACAACAAATAACCCTAAGTGCTCAATTACACAGGAATATCCAAGACAAAGTAACTCCTAGTTATCTTGTCTTAGGATAGAATGAGGTGCCTCAAAAATGTGAATTCTAAGGCAAATGAGCTTCTATCACCATAATTACTTTAGCAAACCTGGTTCCCCTTGCTTCTGCAACATCATGCAGAGCCAGTGATCGAGTTTGCAAATTTGCACCAAGAGCTGGGCTTTCACTCTAGCAGAAATGCCAATTCCTAGCAGAAGCCAGCTACTTTTGCAAAGCACAGCACTTTCAAACCACTGCACTTATACAAAAGGAAAAAGCAGAGGCAGCAAGAAGTTTTTTTAGGCTACTTACCTTTTCTTTTTAACTTCCCTCTTGGGTTTCTTTTCATACACTGGATTCTCCCGTATACCAGCATGAGCTTTCTTGTACATTTCCTCCATCTGAAATAAAGAGAGCCAAACAGTTTTTGGTTCCCCTCCAGATGCCCCAACCAAAGTTTACGCATCAGGTTTAGTTCCTGGTCAATTATTTCAGCTACACTTTCTAAATAAAGAACAATTAAGCAAGGCCTTATCATACACCCCCTTTAAGTCAGGAACCAGGCTATGCACCAAGGATATAAAGCCAGAACAGAAATATTCCCCCCGCTCAGAGATATTAACATTTCAACCTGTTCATGGACATAGAGTTATATAAAATACAAGCCAGGAACAAGCGGGTCCAGGAGTTCTTCCTGCGGATAGAAAGACTAGAGTAATCCAGGCGCTGCAGGAGACTTCCAAGCTTGGGAGGACTCCTGCCGGACAGCTGCTAGGTCTCATGGTAAACGATTCTATCCTAACTCAGCAAACATCTTAGCACATGAACAGTGTTTAATGTCAGGGCCCAGACTTGAACACTAACAGTGTTAAATAGTCCCACAATTTAGAGGAATTATGAGGACATCATTCTTGTCATACCATCTTCAGATGCTCTTTGTGTGTGCACCTACCTAAGGGTGAGATGGACGTGCACTGGACCTTTCATTAATGTTAACCTAAAGCATTTTTACATTCAGTTTGTAGCCAATATAAGCAAATAGCTCACACCGACAACTAGTGAGACAGACTGTGAAATTATCACCCCCATTTTACGGATGAGGAACCTGGGGCTCGGAAGAGTCATGTGCAGCCCCCACCCTCATGGTCTGTCTTATAGTCAGTAATTTTCAAAGCCGGGTTCCAGATTAAGTCTGGGTTATCCCACTACTCTACCTTGCCCATTCACTAAAATTTCCATGAATAAAACTTTAGGGTAACATTGTTTCTTTTAAAAAGACTAAGTGCTTTTTAGTAATGCAGTACAGGTATCTACACCAGTGACCTATTTTTATGGCCGAGAGGGAGCTTCTACAAAACTGGGCTGGTTCTGCAACACAACGTCCAAGTGAATAAACTCGCCTTTCACTCATCAGAAAAACCCCTTCTGAAACCCCAGATACCCAGGGTGACCACTACTCACAATTCACTTACAAGTAAGATCCAAACTAAAGCACTTTAAAAATACTTCTGTAAAGTCAGAGCCTTTGCAGCTAACTGGAAAATAGCCTACCTCTATTACATAGTTCACATAGACACCCAAGATGGAAGCTCTCTAAGGTCTGGTATAAGCTATATGTCAGCAGTAAAAATACTGTATTTTACTGAAGCAAAAAGAGCAAATAATTACTTATCCTGTCTACTATAAGCTAAACCACCTAGCCTGGCAGGCACCAGGATATGAAACACTGCAATGATTTTCTTCTCCTTTTTTATCCTGGAAATGATCAGGACCAACACACACACACACAAACACACGAAAAATAAGCCTCAGCTAAACTGAAAATGTCAACAAGCTAAGCTTTCTTTCAATCTCAAGTTTTGCCTTTGCATGAAAAACCCCCCACCATCTTTCCTTACATATCTTCATGTATTTGGCTTTAACCACTACCCAAGGTTGGCACCCCAAGGCCTCTAGGAAATTGTGGCTGACTCCTCATCTAGGGCAGTGGCTGCTCTAGCTCCTCTCCATGTCATCTCTGGCAGTTTTGGACCCATCCCCCTACCCAGGAAATTGTACCTAAATATTCAAATGACCAAAGGATGTCACAGCAGACCCTAATGAAAGAAGTCCCGACAAGCATCTTAGCAGTTTCCACGTTCATGGGGAGGCCTCCAGTACCACAAACATCATGTGTGTGTCAGCATCTCCTCATGAAGTGGCAGGAGCAGTTGTAGTGAAGTAAAGCTCTGGCTCTACCAAGTGACCTGGGGGCTTGACCAAGGGTAAGAGACCATTTAATCCACCATATACTCTAACTACCTGTAGAAGAGAACAGTTCTATCTGCTTCCATTTTCCTTTGTGATCAAGTGTGCATGCTCACAAAGAACAACCCCAACCAAGGCTTCTGTCTTCGCAGTTCCTGACTTCCTTAGACAAATGCCTCCAAAAGAACCCAGGCCCAGCCGGTGTGTTAAGGCAAACTTCTTACCATGTCGGGGGTGACGTTGTTCTTTATGTACTGGGAGAACTGCTTCTTATACGCGTCCTCATCCTCTTCCATGAGGTAGCGCATATAATCTGCAACGTTCTGGCCCATGATGTGTTTCCGATGTACTTCCGCATTGAATTCCTTGCTTTCCGAATCATACCCAGGGAAGCGTTTGGTACTAAGACAAAATTTTAAAAGTTAGCATTTCCCTCAGAATGCAGTTTACATAAATACTACACATTCTCTGCCATCAGTCCCGTCTTGAAACAATTGCATCAGAAGCAACTCAGTCAGTGGGATATCATCACTCAGCAGCTAAGCCCTAGACTCTAAGATGGAGATACAGTACAAAATTCCACTGCAAAACTGTAAACAGACCTAAAATAATGAGGTCTAAAAAAGGGAAAATAGAAAATTAAATATTGTTCAAGAGCTACCAAAGATTCCAATATAAAATACAACTAATCACAATGCAAATTCATCTTAAAATTCTCCATACAATCTTAGTATAACCTTGCAATGTCATGACACTATAAAGCTTATTGAAAATAATTATTGTTGAATCAATAATTGAAAGTTAGACCTAAC
Organism: Bettongia penicillata ogilbyi; assembly: GCA_023548195.1. Classification (NCBI taxonomy): domain Eukaryota; kingdom Metazoa; phylum Chordata; class Mammalia; order Diprotodontia; family Potoroidae; genus Bettongia; species Bettongia penicillata. Next base: position 14,186,878 of record JAJHZJ010000096.1, read on the forward strand.
TAATCAAATACAGAAAAGCACGCAACACAGATTTCCTGCCCTAACAGATCCTTAATTTCCAAACCAAAGTGAACCATACATTTCAAAATAAAGAGATTGTAGTTGGAACCTTCAACATCCTTCTTCTGTTCCCTCCATGGCCTGAGCATCTTTAGTTATTTCCATTCCTCAGAGTGCAGGGTGAATGCCAGGTAGCTACAAAGCACTTCTAGCTGCCAAGCCACCCAAGAAAAATCCTATCCATCCCCATCTTATTTACCTGTGAGGAATAGACAGACCACCATCCACAGCTCCTTTAAGGGCCCCAAAGACTTTGTTTCCTGTGGTAGTTCTGGCCAGACCTGCGTCCAGGTAGCATGTAAAAGCACCAGGCTGACCATCAATGCTTTCCACATTGTACTCATCTCCGGTCACTTCCACCTGACCTTCGTAGATCTTGTCCATGCCAAATCTGTTAAGAAGCTATTAATGACAACAACAAAAGACCCTAAACATGCATTTGATATAAAATTAGGAAAAGATACTCAAGAAATTTTTCTTTAAAAATATTTCTTCTGACATCAAGTTCAGAGATTCCAAAATTTAAGCTTTCCCTGGCTTTCAAATAGTCTTTTTTATAGAACCTAACCTTTCCACTGGTCTCAAACATCCCCTTACATTCCTGCACTGCTTCCTGAATGCTATTTTCTGAGAACAAACACACACACACACGTACTCAAAACAAAAACCAGGTAACCCTATTACACCTAATCTAAACAAGGGACTACATGATCATACTACCTAATAATCCACCTCCATTTTTCTGGAATTAAAATGCCTTCATCTAGGGGCAATCACCCCCACTCCCCCTGCAACTGGCCAAAAAATGTTTAAGACACATCCATGAAAAGTATCATACAGAGTCCAATCAAAGGCCTCGAGCCTGTAATGGTTTTCATTATCACTTCACATGTTCTGTAATTAGCAGGAAATCCTCATAGTGGCTCATACCTAGCCCTCAGTGAGGCTGAGATTTTAAAGAACGAAAACAAATCTTAAAATATAAACATCACGATCATAACCGAGTAGCTATGAAACGAAACTGTAAGCACCTGGCTGAGGGGAAAAGCTAAGTTCAGCCCAATCATCAATGAAGTCACCACAACCTACCCTGCGGGCCAGCAGCAGGCCTGTGCAGTAAGCGGCAGCATAATTTGTCAAGCCAACCTTCACACCATACTTCGGTAACTCATGGGCATAAGCTGCACAGACAATCATATCCCCTTCTATACGGGCATAAGCGATCTTTAAAAAAGAAAGTCAGATATAAATGTCTCTGTTTTAGTACTTACAATTCACTACCTAAGCAAACTTTTATAATAAATTATGTATTAACATAAGTTATATTAGATTTTTATAATCTAGAATGGGCAAACAGATGAGCAAGTCACTATTACTAGCAACATTGCTTAACACCACTGTTGTTATAAAAAAAAAATCCATTCATTTTTCTAGGCAATTATGGGGTATTATTAGTTTTGCTATTTCAGGTTTAAACACCAAATCCCTGAAAACAAAGTTACTAAAACTGATAAAGTATATATTAGCTTCCCAAAACAATAAAGACAATTATCTACTGGATTAAAAAAAAAAAGATTCCAATCCTAAAAACTAGTAAACCAGAGGTCCAGATGATTGGACCAGGTCAATAAAAAAATAACACTAAAGATTACAAATGTTTGTAACAATAATTTATATAGATATAATACTAATTACTCTGTAATCATACACTATCTTTTCTTATATGTTTCACTGATGTATTTGGTTTTCATGCTAAGTATGAATAAAATGAGATATTTACATAAATGCTTTGCAACCATAAACCACTATATAAACATTAGTTATTATATCTTCCCCAATTAAATCTTCTCTGGTAACAAAAAAGTTTACCAAAACAAATTAATAGTGACAACTTTTGATGATAATATAATATTTTGCCCAAATAATGTCTAGCCTTTGGAAAAAGGGGCAATGTTTCATTTACTTAATTTTCTGGAACCAATATTAAATCTAGTATCTCTTTTATCCTCACAACATGCAAGTCTTATGATCCCTATTTTACAAAAAGAAAATATCACCCCCTCTTTAGGCCTCAGTTTCTTTAAGTGTAAAGTGAGAATGATAGAGAAGGAATTAGAAATCAGTTCCAGTGATCTCATTACTTCTTTTCAATCCCAATTTACCAACTCATTGGTTTGTCACAGACTAACCTAGGTATGGTGAAAAAAAAAACCACATGCATGAGAGGGAAAATATTTGTTTTCATGAAAGAGAGTAATTACCAAATACCTATTAAAATGAACAAATGTTTCTTCTCTATTGTACTACACCCAGGAGTCAAGTTTAAAGCAGGAGTAACATGGCAACTTTTACAAAACTAGTCAGTTATTCCTACTAACTGCTCATTCAGCCTCTTCAGACACCAACTGCTGCATTTCTAAAATGAGGAAGAATGACAGTAGAGAGAGTAACTAAGAGAAAATGAAGTGGTCAACAGTAACAAATACTACAGAAAGGATGAAAAGGGGAAAAAAAAAGCTGAGCTTGGGCAAGCAAGGTATTCCTAATGATGAAATCAAATGGTGTGAGCAGAGAGGAGACTGCAAGGGGTAAAGTAGCAAGTTGGTGGATAAACGACAGTGACACAGACTGCTCTTTCCAGGAAGATCTCACAGAGCAGAGGACGTCACTTTAAGAGATACCAGGGTCCATTAGTTTCTGGACAGCATCTGTCCCTTCTACTGCCTTGGTTTTAGTTACCAAGATGGTAATTTCCCTAATGAAATTCCTTTGAAAATTTCTCAACAAATTCTTAATTCAACGTTTTGTCCACTGTTAACAGGACCCCTCAGGAATCACAAATCTCAGAAGTAACTTCACAGCAAAGTCGTGTATATTTTGATCCCAACCAAGTTCCATTTCTTGCTGGGAAGGTCAACTTGCCTGGCAGATGATGTCTCTGTTGGTGACCCGGACTATCATCCTGTATTTTGGTGTGTTATACTTGTTTTTATCTTGGATTACTAAGCGTTTCCGTGCATAATAATCCGTTTTTCCCTCTGAAAAAAGAGATCCAGATTAAGAGCGCGTCCATCACGGCTAAAACGCCAGCCCTCCTGCCACCATTGGTACCACACCACTATACCTCGCCTTCTCCGGAATTTCACTTGGTACCTCTTGAAGTAGGCCTTATTCTTGACAACTTTAACAAAGCCCTTGGAGATAAAGAGAAAGCTTTCATTGAAATAAGAATTGACACTCGACGTCTGGGGAGAGCAAGCAGACAGCCGGGGACGCTTCCGCACGACTGTCACGACCGACAAGGGGCAGGGGCCGTTTCCAGGCCCCCACCCCCCTTTCCCGTGCCCCGCGCCCTCAGGACGCGTCACTACAGGCCGGGCTGCTCCGGGGCACTCCCTGCACAAGGGGCAGGGGCACATGCCCCAGGCCCGGGGGCCCCGCGGACCACGGCGAGCCAGAAGGCGGGCGAGCCGAGCACATGGAAACCCCGCAGCCGCGGCCCGGGCCTGGGCGGCCTCCCAGCGCAGGCCGGGGTCCGAGAAGGGCCTGCTCCGGCACGGGCTGCGGCCTGGGGCCCGACCCGGCGCGGAGAAGCGACCCCGGAGAAGCAGCGGACCCCGGCCTGGGGTTAGTGCGGCGCCCACCCCCCGTCCCCCGCAGGCCCAGACCCCCCAGGGACCGGCAGGCCTGAGCCCGTCCCCCTGCCGCGCGCACTCCGCGCCCCCGGGCCTCCCGACGCTCCCCAGCGCCCCCCGGGGACGGCCCGGGTCCCTCGAGGCGCCCCCGGCCCCCCTAGCAGCCCCGAGCCCGGCCCCGCGACGCTCCCCAGCGCCCCCCGGCCCTCTCTGGCAGGCCCGAGCCCGGCCCCCCGATGCTCCCCAGCGCCCCCCGACCCTCCCTGGCAGGCCCGAGCCTGGCCCCCCGATGTTCCCCAGCGCCCCCCGGCCTCCCTGGCAGGCCCGAGCCTGGCCCCCCGATGTTCCCCAGCGCCCCCCGGCCCTCTCTGGCAGGCCCGAGCCCGGGCCCCCGACGCTTCCCAGCGCCCCCCGGCATCCCTGGCAGCCCCGAGCCCGGCCCCGCGACGCTCCCCAGCGCCCCCCGACCCTACCTGGCAGGCCCGAGCCTGGCCCCCCCGATGCTCCCCAGCGCCCCCGGCCTCCCTGGCAGCCCCGAGCCCGGCCTCCCGACGCTCCCCAGCGCCCCCCGACCCTCCCTGGCAGGCCCGAGCCTGGCCCCCCGACGCTCCCCAGCGCCCCCCGGCCCTCCCTGGCAGGCCCGAGCCTGGCCCCCCGATGCTCCCCAGCGCCCCCCGACCCTCCCTGGCAGCCCCGAGCCCGGCCTCCCGACGCTCCCCAGCGCCCCCCGGGGACGGCCCGGGTCCCTCGAGGCGCCCCCGGCTCCCCTGGCAGGCCCGAGCCTGGCCCCCCGATGCTCCCCAGCGCCCCCGGCCTCCCTGGCAGCCCCGAGCTCGGCCTCCCGACGCTCCCCAGCACTCCCCGGGGACGGCCCGGGTCCCTCGAGGCGCCCCCGGCCCTCCCTGGCAGGCCCGCGCGCAGCCTGCCGGTGGCCGCCATTAGGCCACGCTGGGAGCAGGCAGAGGTGCCGGCCACGACCGCTCCGCAATCGGAATCCATCTGCCGCTCAAGCCGCTCGGGCTGGGCTCCGGAAAGGCATGAGGGCAAGCACAAGGGCCCCCAAGCTCCGCGGGTGCCAACGACCACCGAGTACTCACCATCCTGCAGAACGAGACCCGCGCCCTCGGCACAGACCTGCAGGCCTCGCAGCGCTAGGGGAAAAAAAGGGCCGGAGCCCGTGCGCAGGCGCAGTATGTACAGCCGGCGACCGAGGCGGCGCAACGTGGGGAAGAGAGGCAGCTCGGGAAAGCGCCGAAGGGAAAGTCTTCTCACTGCCGCCCAGTGGCCCGAAGGAGATTCAGCACTCTCCAAAAGATCAAGGGGCAAGATGCCCACCCTGGTGGGGTCTCTAAAAAAATTTTTTTTCAATTAACAAAAAAATTTTCTTTCTCTCCTACCCTATGGTTAAAAAAAAAACAGAAAAACACAACACATATAACAAATACACATAGTCAAGCAAGAGAAATTCTTTCATTGGCTGTCAAGATGTGTCAGATTCAGAGCCAGGCCGGTTTGCTCTTGAAGTGCTCATTTCCCCCGCCAGTCCTGTACAAGGGACACTAGTCTTCCCCCTACGCCTCCAACTGTCCCCAAATGAATAGCAAAATTCCCTACTCCTCTCCAAGCTGGCTTCTCATGTCCAGGGTATTAATCCACTGAGTTCTTTCTGGGGATCTGCAGAAGAGCTTCTTGATATTGGAGACTGAATCAAACCTCAGCTCACTGAGCTTCCCATCCATCCATCCATCCATCCGTCACAGCTCAAGTCCTAGCCCAGTAGGGTATCTTGCCTAGTCTGGCACCGTCTGTGCTTCCCTGTCTTGTCCAAGTAACAATAATACCACTGCAACATAAGCCCACACTTGCAACCCCTGTAAATGCCCATGTGAAAAGGCCATCACTTACTAATATGGGTTACCTCCTCCTAGTAAAATATAAACTCTTTGAAAATAGGAAATCATCTTATATTTGTATTTTTGTACCCTCAATGAATAACAAAGTGCCTGGCACATTACATAGTGGTTGATCAGTCGTTTAATTGATTGAAGATATCATTGAAACTATGAGGCTTTGTTTCTGGGAGAAACTTTGGCTCTTTAAACGTTTTCTGTGTGTTTTTTTATCTCCCACATATCTTGGATTTCAGAGATATTCAATACAGATATTTTTCCCAATTCATATTAAAAATTAAAGCTACATATAACTGAAATGATCACTTTTAGCTTTTAGGATCCCCTCTTTAAGAATTCTCCATCAAAAGTAGCTACAATGTAGGAATTCTACAATGTAGGTCATCTACAATTAGATTACCAAGAGAGATGTTCAGAAATTGACATGAGACAAAATCCAAGGAAGGAGTCAGCAATAAAACCCAAAGCATCACATGATTATAAAGTATGAGTAATAAATGGTGGAAAACAAGCAAATCAATAAATCTGTGGTCATAGTTATGACTGAGGTGGTACAGTGGATAGAGTGTGGGCATGGAGCCAGGACTTGAGTTCAAATGTGACCTCACATAGTTACTAACTGTATGATCTTGGGCAAGTCACTTAACCTCTGTTTGCCTCAGTTTCCTCATCTATAAACTGGAGATAATAATTGCAAAGCACTCAGCACACAGTGTCTGGCACATTATTTGTTGCAGTAGGACCCACACATGACTAGAATATGGCTCTGAAAGAATATATCTTATTCAGAGGAAAAAGAATAAATAAAAGAGAGACTGAGAGAAGAGATCTGTTGGGAGGGTGTAAGGCTGAGCACCACAGAGGGGAAGAATTTTGATGACGATCAACAGCTAAAGAAATGGAATCAATATTATAATTAATCTATAAATATTAAATGCCTATGATGTGCCAGGCACTGTATAGAAAAATGCCAAAGACAGTCCCTCCCCTCAAAAAGCTCATGGTCTAATGGGAGAAACAAGTAGACAAACATGTATAAACAAGCCATCTACAGGATAAACAGGAAATAATTGATGGAGGAAAGGCACTAGAATTCAGAGAGGTTTCCTATAGTGGATAAGGTTGTGCTGCTATAGTTGTTATTTGCTCTGTGTTCTCAAAGAGGACCATAATATCAGAAGATGATACACAAGGGAATTGGATTTAAGTGAGGCAGGACTTTGCAAAGTCACCAGCCTCACTTTCTCCTTGAGAACCATCTGGATTCAGTGTCGAGATAAAGATCAGGGAGACTGGAGATGGCCCAGGATAAGGTTTTGGTTGGGACTTAAAGGAAGATAGAAGTGGTAGATGGAGATGAGGAGAGAGAGAGACAGAGACAGAGAGACAGAGACAGAGAGAGAGAGAGAGAGCACGTTCTAGTCACGGGGCCAGAGAAAATCCCTGGAGCCCAGAGATAATAGGGTCTTGTTGGCAGAACAGCCAGTAGACCAGCATCACTGGATGGAGAAGGTATAAGAAGAATGTGAAGGTGGAGGAAGAAAGGGGGTAGCTAGGTTAGGAAGGGCTTAAAGCCAAGCAGAAGATTTTGTATTTGATCCTGGAAGTGATAAGGGAGCCACTGGAAGTGGGAGCAGGGGAGAATGGGCCATGAGCCAACCTGCTCTTTAGGAAAATCTCTTTAGTGACTGAATAGAGGATGGGTCAGAGTTGGCAGGATTTCTGTGCTTCCTCATCTTTTGAAACAGATGTTGATGCATAAGAAACAATTACCTTCATGATGGTCTTTTTTTTTAAACAAATATTCATCACAGTCATTTAAATATAAAATCACCAAGTGTTCCACTAAATGATGCCTCTTGTTACCTTTGAACACATGATAAAACCAGCTCCTTTATTTGCTTCTCCAGGGAGAACCATGAGCCATCTTGCCATGTAACAAAAACTTCCTTCTGGTTTTTGGTTTCATTTATGTTAAGAATATCAGTGTCAAAGTTCTTCCTGGCAACTCATGGGTTATTAGATAAGGAGTTCATATTTAAAATACCAACAGTTAGGTTAATATTTGTAGACAGTTTTACAACCATGTGATTCTTGGCCTCCCCTGTCCCCCTTTTCTGGTATTTGACTTCCCTCAGTGATGTCTTCTGCTCTTGGGTCAACAACTCCAATTTTTCTCTGGTTTATTTCCTACCTTTCCCCTTTTCTCCCCCAACTAAGCTTTCACCTTTTCTTGCTAGGAATCAGCCTTTCATTCCACCTCCCAGCCAACTCCTTCCACTGCTGCCATTTTGAGTTCCCCACCTCCTTGCTCCACTTCTCAGTGCCCCTTTCAATGATGATTTCCCCATTAAAATAGGAACTTTTTGATGGTAGGAACTGTCTTGCTTATATTTTTACCCCCAGCACTTATCACAGAGCTTGGCACAAAGTAAGCACTTGATGCATATTTTAGCCATCAATCTTTCTACTTATATTTACTTTTCTATGTATCTATCTACATACCTACCTACTCACATACCTCTCTAGCTACCTACCTGTCTATCTACCTACATCTATCTACATAGTTACCCAATTAACTACCTATATCTATCTATCTATTTATCTATCTACCTGGAATATCTGACACGGGTTGAAAAAAATCAACTTTACAAGTGCACAGTGGAGAGGCATGACTTGAATTTGTCTGAAACAAATCATGGGGTTCGAATGGAATTCAAGCTCAGCCTAAGTCAGTATGACACAGTAACTAAGAGGTGTCTTCAGGATGAGGAATTCACAGTCCTTCTACCAATGCAGACTGAGTGGAGGGTGGGGAAGTTGAGGAAGGAAGAAAGGACACTGAGAGATTATATGACTTATCAGGAAACACAATTAGAATGCTTTGGTCTAGGATTTAAACCCAGGTATTTCTGACCCCAAGTTAGCCCAGCATCTGCTAGAATATAGGATCTCTGTAATACAATACAGTCTTTGGCCACATTAAGAAAGGTCTAGTTTCCAAGAACAGAAAGCTGATTGTTCTGCTAAATTCTGCCCTAATCAGGGCTCATCTAGAATATTGCGATCTTTTTAGGGTCACATTCAGTAGGACATTGATCAGTCCAAGGATGAACTTTTAGCAGTTATTATACCTAAAGAAATCCTCTGTGTGGTTAGTAGTGGGGTTATGGAACCCAAGTGAAAAACAATAAACTTAAGAAGTTAAATTTTAATGAGTCAGTAGCCAGAAATAATAATAGTATCATCAGATGACACTGATGTTTGCTGGGGACCCCAGCCAAGGTAGTGCCCATATACCATTAGCGATTCCTGGTAAATGTTTAATACCATTATGGGGATATATGCAGGACACACATTTCAGTTTACTCTTCATTATTAACATTTTCTCCAACACTTTCTTAGCCTACACAGTTAACAAAACAATAGATCAAACCCTGATTTGTAGCACCTGGAATTTCTGATGTGCAAGTGCTCACACTGAAAATCAGCCTGCAAGCCTTATTTGAGCTGGCTCCAACACATCCCTGTCCCAAGAATTCTACAGGTACTTGGAGGTAGGTTGACTTACTGAGAGTATTTCTTGACACTCTACAAGTGCAGATGTGAAATCTTACTTTGCCTTATAATGTGTTAATAAAACTACTTTACATTTTGAAGCCTTGTGAGTCTGTCAGCTTGTAAGATGAGTTGGTGTAACCTAATGGGGAAGTTCCAGATTTTGAAATTCCCATTCTTCCTCACCATGCCTACCCCTCTTCCTAAATCCTCTATTCCTATTGAGAGTACCTGCATTCTCCCAATCACTTAGGCTGCCAATGTATGCGTCACCCTCAACTCTTCACTCTTTCTCATCCCACCCCTATCTAGTCAGTAGTCAAGTCCTGTTGTCCTATTTTCATAACATCCTCTTCCCTCCTCTGACACTCCTAGCACCCTCATGCAGGCCCTCATCACCTCACTCCTGGACTGTTGCTTCTGGTTAGTCTTCCTGCCTCAAATGTCTCTTCCTATCAATCCATCCTCCACTCAGTTACTTACTGATCTTCCTAGAACATAGATCTCACCATATCAATCTCCTATTCATTAAACTCTGGTGGCTCCCAATGATCTTGAGGATCAAATATAAAATTCTCTGTTAGCTTTTATCGCTCTTCACCACCTGTACTGGGAGATGAAAGTGAGGTGGGTGACCCTGCACAGCCCTCCCTCACTCAAGTCAAAGTCAACTACAAGTCATGTCATCATCTTGATGTCGTGGTCCTCTTGGAGAATGAAGGACAAACCCAACAACGACCATCTGTGTCCCCCACGTATTCTGCAGTCCAGTGACACTGGCCTCCTAGCTGTCACTCAAAACCCAACTTCTCCTGATTCCCAGTGTTTTTACTGCTGCCCCCATTCATGGAACTCTCCCTCCTTGTCTCTGCCTCTTGTCTTCCCTGGCTTCCTTCCCTCTGCTGAAGTCATGCCTTCCACCAGGAGCCTTTCCCAGTTTACCCTGTACATATCTTGTTTGTAAGGAGTTACTTGTATGTTGTCTCCCCACTCCCCCAGACAAGCTCACAAAGATCAGAGATTGTCTTTGGCCTTTCCTTACGTCCCCAGCACTTCCTACAGTTCCGGGCACTTAGTTGGCATTTAAATGTCAGTTGACTGACTAATTCTAACTAGATGGAGGCAATGAGCCAGATAAGTGAGAATCTGGCAGAGCATACCACATCTAGGGAGAAGTGGAATGATTAGGCTTGTTTTTCTCAGTCCCAGGGAGCAGAGCCAGGAGCACAAGATGGACATTGAAAAGAGGAATATCTCAACCACCTCCAAGAAAAAACTTTTCAATTATTAATGTAACCCTTGGCCCAAGGGACCACTTGTATGAGATTCTCTCCTCATTGATGGAGATTGATTACTTAATGCCTCTTGCTTATGTGAGGGGCAGGCAGAGCTGGAGATTGAAACTAAAAAGAGAACTGGACTCTTCTGGCTTCCAGTTCCAAGAGAGAAGATGTGCAGTTCCAACCTCCCTTCAAGGGAAAAGGGGGAGAAATCAACATTTAGAGTAGAGGAGCTGGCAGTCCCTAAGTGTGTCTGTCTCTAGCTTGCTACATTAGGGACTTTGGGAATTTCTCCTTGAGTGAGATCTGAAACACACTCTTGCTAACTTATCTTGCTAAAGTGAGTTATCTCTCCTCCCCCTTCCCTTCCTGTGGAAGAGCCCATTCATTCTCCATGTCTTTCTATCCCCAGCATTCCTTCCTTCCTTCCTTCCTTCCTTCCTTCCTTCCTTCCTTCCTTCCTTCCTTCCTTCCTTCCTTCCTTCCTCCCTCCCTTTCTTATTTTCTTTTCTTTCTTTCTTTTCTTTCTCTCTCCCTCCTTTCTTTTCTCTTCACAAAGGATATCACACCCTTAACTTCAGGTGCTCTGCTCAAAGAGAATGTAAATTCTAATCTCTGAAACTTTTTTTTTGTTTTAGCTTCTGTTTTTTCTCTCAAAGACCAGCCTTGGCCTCAAATCTCATTGATTTGCCAACAATAGTTCCCAAGCCAAGCCTTACTAGGTCTTTGCATGGGCCCAGAGTGGCTCAGAATGAATGTAAGTAGCAATTGTTTCTGTTTTGGCCAGAAACCCTAAGAATCTTCCTCTCCCAGATCTATTTAAAAAAAAAAAATTTAAGAGGCTATGCTCTACTTCATTTCTTATTAAGCCTTAATCACTGAATGGGCCCTGTCTCAGTCAAACTGAGACCTGTTAAAGACCTCAGCTTGAAAAGATCAATGTTCCCCACTGCATGGTGGGACATCTCCAGAAGTCCTGGTCCATGTTTGACCACTGGACTCGGATGACTCTGGAGGAGAAAGTGAGGGTGGTGACTTTGCACAGCCCTCCCTCACTTAAATCCAGTTCGCTTGCATGTCATGTCATCCCCTCCCTGATGTTATGGTCCTCTTAGAGAACCAAGGACAAACACTTTTCTATCCCCCCAGCACTTAGTACAATGCCTGACACCTAGTAGGTGCTTTTAGGAAGACACTGGCTGATTCCTAACTGGATGGAGATGATGAACCAGATATATTCCCCTAGGTAGGCTTTCCCTATTTTTGTTTCACCATCAATGGGCTTCTTTGCTAGTTGCTATGTGTATTCATTGTGGAACTGGTATCTGGTGAGGAGTTAAGCCTTGAATATATTGATTAGGCCCTTGTTTCTTGTTAAGCGTTAGCTTAGCTTAAACCTAAAAATTATTTCCACTAGCCTATTTAAGGGAGAATATTTAAAACTAGCAAATAATAAACATTATGCCAGGCACTGACCTAGGCACTAGGGATACAAAGAAAGGCAAAAATCAATCTGTGCTCCCAAGGGACTGATGGACACAATGATTAAAATGACAATGATGATGAAGATGAAGATGATGGTGATGATGATGATGACAGCTGTGCTAAGTCTTTATAATTATTATCTCAGTTGACCTTCACAACCACCCTGGGAGATTTTGTTGTTCAATTGTTTTCAGCTGTATCCAACTTTTTACAATCCCATTTGGGGTTTTCTTGGCAAAGACATTGGAGTGGTTTGCCATTTCCTTCTCCAGCTCATTTTACAAATGAGGAAACTGAAGCAGACAAGTTCAGTGACTCGCCCAGGGTCACACAGTTAGTGTGGGGGATGGATTTGAACTCAGGAATAGTGAATCTTCTTGACTCCAGGCCTTCACCACCTAACTGCCTACCCTTCAAGGTAAGTGCTATTATTCTTCTTTTGCAGATGAGGAAACTGAGGCAAATAGCAGTTAAGTGACTTGCCCAGGTTCACACAGCATCTGAGGCAGACTTTGAACACGGGACTTGCTGGCTCAATATTCTGCTGGCAATCTATTCACTGAATCATCTCCCCATGATAATAGTAAACTATCATTTATATCGCACTTTAAGATTCTCAAGGCAGCTAGAAGGTACATTGGATAGAGTGTGGACATGGAGTCAATATAACCTGAGTACAAATCCAGAATCAGACATTTGTGAGAGGTAAACAGTTGTCACTGGGCCTGGAATTCTCTCCCTCCTTATCTCTACTTCCTGGCTTCCTTCAGGAAGTCCCCATTAAAAGCGCACCTTCTATAAAAAAACCTTCCCTGAAGCTCCTTAATGCTAGTGCTCTCCCTTGTGGATTATCTCCAATTATCCTAATTATATGGTTTATATGTTTCTGTTTACATGTTGTTTCCCCATTAGACTGTAGACTACTTGAGAGCAGGCACTGTTCCCAGCACTTAGCACAGATGTTGGCTCTTAGAAGACACTTGGAGCTGGTTGACCCACTGTACTTTCTTTTTTTTTTTTAATAAAAATTTATTTATTTAACTTTTTACATTCATTTTCACAAAATTTTGGGTTCCAAATTTGCTCCCCTTTTATCCCCTCCCCCACCCCAGTACACCGAGCAGTCTAATTTTCCCTATCACCAATCTGCCCTCTTTTCTATCATCCCTCCCTTCTCTTGTCCCCATCTTCTCTTTTGTCCTGTAGGGCCAGATGACTTTCTATTCCCCATTAACTGTATTTCTTATTTCCTAGTAGCAACAACAATACTAAACAGTTGTTCCTAAAACTTTGAGTTCCAAATTCTCCCCATCCCTCCCTCCCCACCCATTCCCTTTGGGAAGGCAGGCAATTCAATATAGGCCATATCTGTGTAGTTTTGCAAATGACTTCCATAATAGTCGTGTTGTGTAAGACTAACTGTATTTCCCTCCATCCTATCCTGCCCCCCATTGTTTCTATTCTGTCTTTTGATCCTGTCCCTCCCCATGAGTGTTGACTTCAAATTGCCCCCTCCTCCCATTGCCCTCCCTTCCATCATCCCCCCCCCCCCTTGCTTATCTCCTTCTCCCCTACTTTCCTGTATTGTAAGATAGGTTTTCATACCAAAATGAGTATGCATTTTATTCCTTCCTTTAGTCGAATGTGATGAGGGTAAACTTCTTGGTTTTTTTTCAGCTCTCCTCTTTTTCCCTCCACTAAAAAGTCTCCTGTTTGCCTCTTGAATGAGACATAATTTACCCCATTCCATTTCACCCTCTTCCCTCCCACTACATTTCTCTCTCACCATTTACCTTAATTTCTTTTAAGATATCCTCCCATCCTATTCAATTCACTCTGTGCTCTCTGTCTCTGTATGTGCGTGCATGTGTGTATGTGTGTGTGCGTGCACGTGTGTACATGTGTGTGTGTGTGATCCCACCAACTACCCAGATACTGAAAAGTTTTAAGAGTTACAAATATTGTCTTTCCATGTAGGAATGTAAACAGTTCACTTTTGGTAAGTCCCTTATGACTTCTCTTTGCTGTTTACTTTTTCATGCTTCTTCTCATTCTTGTGTTTGAAAGTCAAATTTTCTTTTCAGCTCTGGTCTTTTCATCAAGAATGCTTGAAAGTCCTCTGTTTCATTGAAATACCATATTTTCCCCTGTAGTATTATACTCAGTTTTGCTGGGCAGGTGATTCTTGGTTTGAGTCCTAGTTCCTTTGACTTCTGGAATATCCTATTCCACGCCCTTCGATCCCTTAATGTAGAAGCTGCTAGATCTTGTGTTATCCTGATTGTACTTCTGGAAACAATACTGGAATTGTTTCTTTCTAGCTGCTTGCAATATTTTCTCCTTGACCTGGGAATTCTGGAATTTGGCCACAATGTTCCTAGGAGTTTCTCTTTTTGGATCTCTTTCAGGCGGTGATCAATGGATTCTTTCAATACTTATTTTGCCCTCTGGTTGTAGAATCTCAGGGCAGTTTTCCTCGATAATTTCGTGGAAGATGATGTCTAGGCTCTTTTTTTGATCATGACTTTCAGGTAGTCCCATAATTTTTAAATTGTCTCTCCTGAATCTATTTTCCAGGTCAGTTGTTTTTCCAATAAGATATTTCACATTATCTTCCATTTTTTCATTCTTTTGGTTTTGTTTTGTGATTTCTTGGTTTCTCGTAAAGTCATTAGCTTCCATCTGTTCCATTCTAATTTTGAGAGAACTATTATCTTCAGTGAGCTTTCGAACCTCTTTTTCCATTTGGCTAATTCTGCTTTTGAAAGCATTCTTCTCCTCATTGGCTTTTTGAACCTCTTTTGCCAATTGAGTGAGCCTATTCTTCAAGGTGTTATTTTCTTCAGCATTTTTTTGGGTCTCCTTTACCAAGGTATTGACCTGCTTTTCATGCTTTTTTTGCATCTCTCTCATTTCTCTTCCCAGTTTTTCCTCCACCTGTCTAACTTGATTTTCAAAATCCTTTTTGAGCTCTTCCATGGCCTGAGCCCACCTGGGATACTGGGATACAGAGGCCCCGACCTCCATGTCTTTCCCTGATGTTAAGAATAGTTCCTCATCATCAGAATTGAAAGGTGGGAACATCTGTACCCCATCAAAGTAGCTTTCTATAGTCTTATTTTTCTTCCCTTTTCTGGGCATTTTCCCAGCCAGTTACTTGACTTCTGAGATTCCTGTCCACCCCCTCCTAGATCCGCCCAGCTAGTGCTTGGGGTCTGAGATTCAAATGGGCTTTCCGTGGCAGGCGGGGCTGCTATTCAATGTGAGCTTAAGTTCTGGTGCTCGGGTGGGGGCAGGGCTGCCTCCCAGGCTCAGTTCCCTCAGGGGGTTTATACAGAGACCTTTGGTAATGGCCCTGAACTTCTGCCTGCTGCTCTGGGAGTCCTGGGCCGCTGCCTCTGACACTCCCTCCACCGCTGCCTCCCGAGGGGGCCCAAGTCACGGAGACACCCTGCTACCCTCTCGGCCAGCCTAGACATCTCTCTCACTGACCTGTAGCATCTGTGGGTGGAGTGACCTTCCCAGCCGCCAGAGGTTCCGTCCCTGAAGCCTGCTTGGATCTGCTCCTCTGGGGCCACACGGCCAGGGCAGCACAGGGGTGGACTCTGCTGTCCAGAGCACGATGGACCCCTGGGGACGGCTCTCCAGGGCTCTCTGGAATGGAAATCTTTTCCACTGTGTTTCTGTGCCCCTTGTAGTGCTCCAAAATTTGTGGGGAGTTCTTGCAGGAAATATATGGGCTGTGGGTTCAGAGCTAGCATACGTGAGACTTTCTACTCCGCTATCTTTGAAGCTGAGATGCTCAAAAAAAAAATAATTGATTGGAAATGTAAATGTATAGAAATGAATGGTATCTTCCAGTTGGAGCAGAAGAACTTGAGATTAGCAGCCTTCCGGATCAGGGAACCAAAAAGTGATGAGGTTCCGAGGTGATCAGGACCCCAAAATAAAGACAGTACGGGTCATGCTCGAATGAATTCGACTCAAGCCCTAACTTCCTTCTCTGCCTCAATCCACTCTCTCCATTGTCATGGGCCGATGACCCCCAAAGCTCCCCTCCTCTCGCTCTGCAGCTTCAGCTCCACCCAACTCACTGTACTTTCATATGAGGAAGCTAGGTGGTGAAATGCTAGGCCTAGAGTCAGGAAGATTCACTATTACAGAGTTCTCAGACACTAGCTGTGTGACCCTGGGCAAGTCACGTAACTGTTTGCCTCAGCTTCTTCATCTGTAAAATGGGCTAGAGAAGGAAATGGCAAACCACTCCAATATCTCTACCAAGGAAACCCCAAATTAACTGAACAATGACAAACTTTCATATTCACCCTGACGTGAAAGCAGACCTTGTATATGACTTATTTGTTAGTACTATTATGCAGATGCACCCTTTTTATACTCCCTGAATGGGAAACAGTGTGGAGTAGGGAGGAAGAGCCAGGTTTCCATCTCAGCTGTATCACTCAGACTCCCTATGGGTGACTTTGGTCAGATTAGCTCTTGTTTAGGATTCTCTGAGGCTGAGAGTACCATGGAGAGACCACCAGTCAGAGGAGCTAGTTCCAAATCCTGGCCCCACCAAAGGCCTCTTTAATAAAATAAGGAGTTTGATCCAGATGGTCCTTCTCAATCCTTTCAAAATAGAAAGTTATGATCTCATCTCTCTGATCCTTTAGCTATGACATTATTAGGTATTAAGCTATAAGCAATGACAATATATAGTCAGAGAAAAATGGGGAGATGTCTATGAATTAAGTGAAGTAAGCAGAGCTAGGAAAATATACAGAATGACTACAGTAATGTAAATAAAAAGGAAGGAAAAACTAAAGCATTGCTCTGTCATTTTGGTGACTAAGGATGTTCTCCCCATCCCCACCCTCCCCCAGGGAGAGATGAGGAAACTCATTGTCTTTGATGAGACAGTGAGAGACCTATCAGATATTGCTGGGTCTAACTCTTAAAGAATCTTATATCTTTATTACGAGAGCAGGCCCAGTGGGTGGGAAAGGAGAGACATGTTTGTAAATCAATGTGATGTGGAAAGCAAATGACATCAGTAAAACTTTGTTTTAAAAGATTGGATTCCCAAAGGGACATTTATTTACATTGGTTGGGGTGTCCTCTTGGTGGTGGTTGCAATACAGCTACCTGCCAGGAGGAGGAGCATGGTGAAATTCTCTGTCCAAAAGATTCCCAGCCAGGATCCAGGAGGCCAACCAGGCTGTGATGCATAGAAGAGGGAGCAAGGGGAGAGGAAAGGAAATGAGTACCTACTATGTGCCAGGTACTGTGCTAAGTGCTTTACAGCCTTATTTGAGTCTCACAATAACGCTGCAGGGTGGGGAAAAAGGATGAAGGAGCCGGGGTGAGGTTCTATGAGACCTGCATATGAATGACCAAGTTGCTGACTTGGGTTTTATGGAAGGTAATCCCAGATCAAAGCACCTGAAGAGGCATTAGACAAGGGAAGTCAATGCAAGACTTCAACAAGTATTTGTATATCCACTAAATGTCCACTGTTCAAATCTCTCAACAAAGGTTAAAAAAAATAAGATAGAATTATCTTCAAGAATTATGTAATTCTCAAAAAATTATAATCAAAGAATAGGATCATAGAGTGTTCAAAGAGATTATTGAGTTTGACCCTCCTCTCATTTTACAGATAAGAAGACTAAGGCTCGATGATGATAAAATTTATTTTGGACTTTAAAATTACAAAACTCTTTATAAATGTTATCTCACTTATTCTCACAATGACCCTGAGAGATAGGTGCTGTTATTGTCTCCATGTTACTGATAAGAAAACTGAGGTCAAGAGAGGTTAAGTGACCTGCTCAGAGTGACAAAGCTATTAAGCATATAGGAAGGACTCAACTCTGTGTCTTCCTAATCCCAAATTCAGCAGTTTATACATTATATCACACTGCCTCTTAAGTCAAAAGCATATGACCTTACAGATGTGACATAGGTCATATATAAACTTGATTATGGGTTTAACTCTGAGATATAGGTCATTATGTATCCTAACTATCTTTCTTAGGCAATAAGATAAGTTGGTTAATAAACAATACAGAATAAGAGATGAAACAGATGGATGGATGGATGGATGGATGGATGGATGGATGGAAGGATGTTTCTTGGCAACTGTGGATTAGATGAAGTTTACTGAATTCCTTCTGCTACCTTAGCCACATATCCTCCTGGGACCCTTATCTCTTATTCTTATCCATAGTTTGGGCTCCCAGATTGAGTTTAAGTTGACCCTTAGGCAGGATGTTCTGAAGTTCTGAAGACCTTAGAGACTGGACCATATCTGTCACAATCCTCAGAAGGCTAAGATGGCAGAGTTGGAGTCTTGGGAAGGATTTAACTAAACCAATTCCAGGGGGTCACTCACTAGACTTGTCAAGGTTGTCTAGACTAGAGTTTGTAACACTTGGTTTCATGGCAGGCCAGGCAGCCATGTGATGATACCCTCTGGATATGGTGCAGTTGAAGGGCTGGTATCAACTTTGCCTTACTTTCGCAGGAGTTCACAAGGAGCCATAGTGACTGAATCAGAGTAACAGGTTTTGATCAGCATCAGCCTTCATGAAAAGGAGTAAATTTCAGCTTCTTCACCAGGCATGTTTGCCTTTGGTTCATAGTAGCTGTCGTCTAGCCATTCCACCACTCATTCCAAAACTGGTGGATCTCTGATGTCACTGATGCGGGCAGTCCCTCTAGTGATGAGGAGTGCAGGCCATCCATGATGGCTTAGCTCATTACCCATGATCTCCAAAACCTGGCTACAAGGATTTCACCCAAGGTGCTGGGAGCCTTTCTTAAGTTCTCTTGGCATTGTGTGTATTCCTAGGGAACACACCCACTGCCTTTTCTTCTCAAGCCCACCATTTTTTCTGTTTTAACTTTTTATTGATGCCTATTATTTTTACATCCCTCTAATTTCCAAGTCCATGCTTGCTCCTTTCCTTAGCCAATGAGCTTCCCCTTGTAACAAAGAAGTTTTTTTCTAAAAGAAAAAAAAAAAACTTCAGTAAAACCAAATAATATGTCTGCCATGCCAATAGGTATAATATTTTATATTATGTCAAAATCAAACTTTCATCCCTGTTAATTCCACCCATTGGTTCAACTTCTGATATCTAAGGCCCAACAAACATCCATTTAATCCTAGTCAAATAACGGGCCTCCAAATAAACATTTGAATACAGATTATACCCGCTCTGGGCAGTCTTTGCTCCAGACTAACCAACCCCGTTCCTGTACATTCAATAGCATGGTTTAGAGTCCACTCACCAAATCAGCCAACATCCTCTAGATGGGGCTGCTTTGTTGGAATAGTGCAAATTATAAATAAAACCTGCAAATGTGTTTTTGTTTTTGGTGGGTTTTTTTTAAAGATACGCTTCAGCTTGGCAGTGTCTTCCCCAAAATGTGACATCCTAAACTGGACACTATGTGTTTAATACAGTGCCAAGCACATAATAGGCACTTAATAAGTACTTACGAACTTGACAAAACATTCTAGAATTATCAGAGATGAGTTATAATAGTCAAAACTTTTCGTTTCAGCTTAGAAATTTCAGTTTCTTCTAACAGTGACCCTAACTGAATTTTTTTCTTTTTACTTCTAAACTTAAAAAACTTCAAGAGATATGAATATCTCATAAAGAAGAAGTGAGAAGAGGATTATATACTTATGAAACTAGAAACTTCTGTTATATAATTTGGGGTTTGTGTGTGTATTAAATTTAATACCATAGTAACAAAAACACCCTGCCTCTCTGCCCCACCTTCTGAACTTCCCTTCTGCCCTTTTCCATGTATTTGTAGATTTGTAAATACTCTTTTCTTCCCTTTTTTGTATCTTTCTCCACCACCACCATTACTCAATGCCCAGAAGCCCCAAAGTAGGAGCACACACTTGTCAAAAAAAAAAAAAGGTATGGTCGAATAGCAAGTATTCTCCTATTCCTTCCCTCTACCAGAGCTAGGCAAGTTTCCCCTGCCCTTCAAGGCTCTAGGGTATGCCAGGGGTTTAAGGCATTTTTCTTGTCTAATACCATCTATTTAAGCACCATTAGGCACCACTTGTTAGTATCACAAGTCTAATTAACCACTTATCAACTAGCTTTTATAAAGGGATATTTACTTTGAGATACAGTGTGAACAAACACTCAAGGATATCCTCTTCCCTATGTCATGCTGTCTCAGGGGAGAGTAGGCCCACTCTTGGAGATTTTCTTCCATGACATTAATTCCACTAAATTCATATCCAGTTGCACCATGACTGACAGATGAGTCCTTACCTCATCTACTCCGGTCTGGGTCACTCCTGGATAACCAAAGCATCAGGGAGTCACTGGCTGTGAAACTGTCCTGGACTCTGGACTCCTGGAATCCTACTGACCTCTAGACTAATCTTCTAAAATAAACGAACAAAGGTAGCGGGCCCTTTACAGGGCCTCATGGCCTCAGAGAACGCTGCAAGGCCAGGAGCAAAGAAGTCACCAAGATCTCTCAAAAGCACAGCCTTATATGATGAGAAGAGAGTTGGCCAAAGTCTACTGAAGCTTTCCAGATACCTCCAGAGACAAAGAGCCTCCCATTCACCATGTGCTTAGCAGACCAGAGCCAATTCCAAAGAATTTCCTTTAAGTGTCATCGTGACCCTCCCAGCTCTTTCAGGAGGAGAGACACCACCTCAAGCAGTTTATGGACAATCCAGATCCTTGTTAAAGAAGGAAAACAAACAATGGCCACGTCTGAAAATATGTCTCATTAAATTCTAAAGTCTCTCAAAATTGCTTTTCTTTTTGTAAGTTGTCTGCCTGGTCCTGCTCACTTCACTCTGTATCTGATCATACACGTCTTTTAGGGTAATTTTGAATGTGTTACCGTCATCTTTTTTGACTGGCTGCTTGGGCTAAGTAAGGGCTGTCTTCCTCCGGTTACTCATTGCATGATTCCTGGACAAGTCATTTTAACCTTGCTGAGTCCAGTCTTCTTTATCTCTAAAGTCTTTTCTCCAGCTCCAAATCCTATAATCTACCATCTATCAAGAAAAGTCTAGTGTTTCTGCTCATGCCTCTATTTCTTTGTATGGTTTCTCTATTTACTTCTTGATCTACATCCGCATTTTTCCTGGTCTCCTGTTTTATGGCCCATTTAATGTTGGACCTTGTCTCTTTACTTAGATCTGGCGGAAATTAGGCATCACAAAGGGGTGTTCAAGAGCATGAGTACAGAAGATATTTCTCCATGAGGTCAGCCACAAGCAGAACAGACAAACATTTACATAGGAAACCTTTAGAGAGATAAAGACCGCCCCTCTATTCCACCTTCCCTCCCTCAAACTGCTTTAGCAGCTATCTGAAATTCTTTCCTTAGAAATTAATTTCTCTAGCTAAAGGCTTTGATCCCTGTAACAATAAAAGTACCTCTGGACAGGGTAACATCAAAAAAATAATAATGATAGCTGGCATTTTTATAACACCTTAAGTTTTGCAAAGTATTTTACATACATTATCTCATTTGATCAAGGTACCTTTATTACACCTTTGAGTGAATTAATTTCAGATCATTTCTTGTGAAGTTTTGACAAGAGAATGCCTATGGAGAAGACATTGAGTGCCCAAAGTGGGGGAAGGGAAAAGAACAAGGAGGAGGCTGGGGATACTCTAGATCAACTGGAGGCCTTCACAGTTTTGCTCAAGGCCAGATCTGTTTCCGGGCTGTCAGTCTCTGTTTCCTGATTTTGTAGTAGGAATGGCATTTTGGATCTGGTGTTAATGTGGCAAGTGAAAATCTCAGTCTGAGGGTGTTGCCTTCCAAACAGGCATAAGGGGATAGGTTTACCTGCCTGGGGCTCATTGCCTTGCAATTTCCTGCCCATCCCTTTGGAATTCACCAGGGCCTTCCAGGTAACTCCTTACCTGTTTGAATGCTGTGGAGACTCCACCTGACCACCACCAAAAATAAGCTGGACACCCCCAACCTGGACCCTTTAACCCTGAAACAATCTCAGGAGTTTCTGAGTCTTGGGGCTCAATGCTGAAGATCCCTCTAGACCAGAATTATTGTTGGGGAATCTACTCTGGATGTATTTTACCCCTAAAGTTTCAGAAAATCCATCAGAAGATTAGTGGAAGGATGGCCCTGGAGGGATATATATTTCAAAAAAATTCATCCTGAAAAGAAATTATTATACATGTATAACTAATATTAGATTGCTTGTTGTCTTGGGGAGGGGAGAGGAAAGGGAAGGAGAAAAATTAGGAACTCAAAATCTCACAAAAATGAATGCTGGAAATTCTCTTTACATTTAATTAGAAAAAAAATACTATTAGATGTTTAAAAAGAAAGTAAGAAGAAGAGATCCCCCAAAGATTTCACTCAGTGCTGTTAGAATCAACCAAAGTCAGTTAAGTCAACTAGCATTTATTAAGCATCTACTAAACTCTGGGCACGGTGCTAAGACTCCCCCAGACTAGAAATAGCCAGGAGTCTGATCTTTACCTGGAGAGTTCCAGGACGTAGTCCCAGAAACCCCACAACCTGTAAGGCCTCACAGACATTCCTGGATTGGTATGTCCTCCTCCATTCTACGAAGTGAATATCCTTGGGCCTTGGGCAGTGGTTGGTCAGGTTCTAGTTCTTGACATTTGCAGGTTTTAACCATTTAGCTGCCATAACATATAGAATAGGTTTTTATTCACACAATAGGGACACAGAAAGAACTGACCCCTTTAGAGGATAGTCAAGGGACACAACCCACTTTGTTAATGAGATATCTCTTCAGTTCAGGGAACTATGGTCTTATTATCATTATTATTTGGTTGGTTTTCCATCATGTCCAACTGTTTGGGACCCCATTGGAGGTTTCCTTGGCATAGATAACAGAGTGTTTTGCCATTTCATTCTCTAGTTCATTATACAGATGAGGAAACTGAGGCAAACAGGTACCCAGTGTCACACTGCTAGGAAGTGTCTGAAGCCAGATTTGAACTCACAAAGATGAGTCTTCCTGACTCCAGGCCTGGCACTTTATCCAATGCACCAACTAGTGACCCCATTACCTATATAGTCTTGATCGCTGCAAATACTACTCTGGATGGGGACCCAACAAGAGACAAAGACTAAGGGGGAATAGAGAGGAATCAGAGTAAAATGGAAAGAACACCAGATTTGGAGTTCCAGGAGAACTGAAATCTTCAGTCTTCCCTCTGCTGACCCTGGGCAACTGTCTTAAACTCTCTGGGTCTCTGTTTCCTCATCCATTAATTGTAGTTATAGTATAGTATAGTATCCATGGTCTCTTCCAGCTTTAAGCCTACAATGCCCCAAAATTGAAAGAGTTGACTCTTTCCTTTCTGGTGGGCTTTCTCTCCACAATAGTCCTTCACGACTCTGGGTTGAACCCTTGCAAAGGAGAGGGATTTGGTTTCCCATCCTCCACTGCTGGGATTCTCTCTGTTTCTGCTCTTTGAATGCCCTTGCCACTTTCTGCTTTTCCCTTGCCTTTCCCTGAAAGTTGTCCCTCCCACTGGTGGCCACTGCTGTGAGGCCCCTGCCTTCCATTCCCAGAAGTCACAGTGGTCCTGTTCTCCACATTTGTGTCCTGCCACAGATGATCCACTCCTGCCTATTTCTCCCACTCAGGCATTGTTTGTGCCCTGGGTCCTGTAGCTGGACTTGGGGGAAGGAGGGAGAGATTCAATTGGGGATCTCAGCTGAAAGGGTTACAGTCTTTTCACATTTCTGGGTCAGAGTGCCTCCAGACTATTTAAAACTCCTTTGCTTCACCCCAGGGTCCCCTAAGCCCCCCCCTTCCCCCACCACTTCCCACCCCCACTCCACACAAAGGGTCTCTTCAAGGGACTGTGGGAACTGTCCTTTCCTGGATTATGCCTCTTTGAGTCTGTTTGCGCTTCAACCCCATGTCTGTCTCATTCATCTCTTCCTTGCTCCGTGGCTCAGGCTTTCCTGACAATGCTCCCATGGAGTTCTGAGGCTTGGGGGAACACTTAGGCTCCTTCCCATTTGATTTCCAGCCTTCCATCTTCTTCTGGGACAGCTGAGCCAAGTTATTCAGTCACTCTTGCCTGCTTCTCAGAGATCTCAAAAAGGAGCCGAAGGAAGAAGCTGGCAGCTCCTAGAAGCTCCTAGAAGAATTTGCATCTGTGATTCAGAAGGAAAAGGGACAATTCAGTGCATGCTGAGACCCTACACAGAGAGGAGTATGGTGTAGTAGAAAGCCATCCAGATTTGGGTATATGGGTTGGGTTGGATCCTTCCCTGGACACTTAGTTATATGACCATGCATGAGTTACTTTCCCAATGGATCATTTTCTTTGTCTGTAAAATTGGAGTGAGTCCAATGGTGTATCCTCCTCAAAGGAATGTTGTGAGGAAATATAAAATGCTCTGCCATCTCCAAACCTTATAGAAATGTCACCTGTCAGTGTTGATAGGTTGCTTAATGGGCTGTCCATATGATGTAAATTTTCATCTTAGTTCAATCTCTTTTGAGAAGCAACAGATATCATTAAGGAAGTAAATGTCAGGGAAACAAAATATAATCTACAAACAGGAACATTTAGAGAACCTCATCTTGTGGCAGCTAGGTGGTGAAGTGGACAGAGCACTGGCTCCAGAGTCAGGAGGACTTGAATTCAAATTTGCCCTCAGACACTTACTGTGTGACCCTGGACAAGTCACTTAATCCCAATTGCCTCCAAAAAGAAAAAATAGAGAACTTCATCTCAACAATTTAACCAACATTTATTAAATACTTGCACAATTTAACCAACATTTATTAAACACTTGCATTTATTAAGCACTGTACTAGGTACTGGGGATACATAGAGTAAAAGTCTCTGACCCCAAGCAGCTTTGTATTCTCTTGGAGGAAACATAAGCTCCTCTAAGGGGGAATTGCTCTTGCATTTGAATGAGACCCATAGTGGCCTGCAAGAGAGAGGATGATATGTTTCCTATCTTCTCAGAAGATTCTTGAATCATGTTTTTTCTTTCTTTTCTATAGAGTTATTCTATAAAATACTTACTGGTAACCATATCAACATGTGTAAGCTTAGAAAATTTCAGAAAAACCTGGAAAGAGTTACAAGAAGTGATGCTGAGTAAAATGACTGGAACCAGGAGAACACTGTACGCAGTAACAGTCACAGTGTGTGAGGGCCAGTTCTGACAGGCTGAGCTCTTCTCAGCAATGCAATGATCTAACACAACTCCAAAAGACTCATGATGGAAAATGCTGTCCACATCCACGGAAAGAACTGTGGAGTCTGAATGCAGGTGGAAGCAGATGGTGTTCTCTGTCTTTTTTGTTTTTTCTTTCTCATGGCTTTCCCCTTTGGTTCTGATTCTTCTTTTACAACATGACTAATGTAGAAAAATGTTTAACATGATTGTACATGTATAGCCTATGTCAGATTGCATGCCATCTTGGGGGGGGAGTGGAGAAAAAGAGGGAGGGGGAAATTTTAGAACTCAAAATCTTACAAAAGTGAATGTTGAAAGCTAAAACTAAATAAATAAATATATGTATGCTTGCAGTTTCCTCATCTGTAAAATGGGGACAATGATAGCATCCACTGGCCAGGGTTGCTGTGAGGATAACATTTGATCATATTGATGAAGCACTTAGCAAAGTACCTGGTACTCAGTAGGTGCTTAATACATGCTTGTTCCCTTCCCCTCCCACCAGCACAGGAAATACTTTGTTGCCTTATGGCCTTTGCATATGCATTTTTCCCTAGGGGATCAATTATTTTTTTTAAATTTAACAGTATACACAGTGGGATCTTACATTCTCCATATGGTCTTCTATGGAAAACTATCCATGAAAAACTGCCTGGTCCCTTACTAAGTAATAAAGTTTTATTTTGCAAAGCACTGTATATATGTTATCTCATTTGATCCTTATTATCCCCATTTTCAGGTGAAGAAACTGAGATTGAGGGAGGCTAATTATTTTGTCAAGGATCGCACAGCTGGTAAACACCTAAGTCAGGATATGTTAGGGCTTTCAGACCCCAACTCCAGCACTCTGTCCATTGTGCCCATGTGAATGCTGTTGTGTTTGTCCCTCATTCTCAAAGAGGACCGTGACATCAAGATGATGACGTGACTTGCAGTTGACAAGGTCACCAACCTCACTTTCTCCTCCTTAGCCATCTGGGTGCAGTGGCCAGATGTTCATCAGGAATAGCGAACATTTATATGGAGCTCACTAAGTGCCAGGCTAAGCACTTTGCAATTATTACCACAACTCCAGGCTGTAGGTGCTGTTATTATCCCCATCTTGTAGAAGAGGAAACTGAGGGAAACAGAAGTTAAGTGATTTGCCCAAGGAGGCATGGCTAGCAAGTATCTGAAGTTGAATTTGAACTCAAGTCTTTCTGACTCCAGACAGGGTGCTTTATCCACTGCATCACCTAGCTACCTGTATGAATGAATGAAAAGCATTTATTGAAGTATTGCCAGGAGCCAAGCACTGTGCTAAGCTCTCAGGAGAGACACAAAAGTAAGACAGTCCCAAACCTCTAGGAGTAGTATGCTAACAGAGGGGATGGGAGAGATACTACACAGAGTGAGTGCTGATCAAGGAGAGTAGTTCCAAAGATGGTAGTGGGGGGATTTGGTGCATGAAACACTCTTAAATTTAATGTGCATTGTTGGCCTCTTTTTCCATCATTCAGGTATAGGCAGTCAACAAAACAATAAACCAGACCTGATTAAGAATGTTTCTTATTTCTGAAATGTAAATGCTCATGGTGAAAATTTAATAATTGGTTTTCCCTAGGCCTATAGAGCTCTTTCCAGAACAGCCCAGAGCACAGCCTCAGAGATGGACCATGACAAGGAATGATAGAACCAGGGGTCAGGGGATTTGAAAGTAGAGGCGTATAAAACTGAATTGGCTCCCCAAGGGGCAGAGAATGGGCAGAGAGCAGAAAGTGGCTAGTACAGGTATAATAGCTATGTGATGTGATAACTTCCACTGGTAATGCCATGCACCTACTTACTCTCTAAGTTGGTTTATTTCAATCTACTTTTACATTGGCATATTTAGATTCCTGGGGAAGGATTACTGCCCAATGGTTACATTTACTCTCAAACTCTCTCTAAGGATAACACTTTTGAGGGAGAAATACCCTGCCCCTGCACACTAATCTAGCTCTTGAGCCCCCACCAATGCACTTCTATTTATATAACCAGCTACTCAAAACTATGACACTCTTAGATTTTCACAATAGCCATTTACTTAATATTAGGGTAATATCAAAGATATTTCTCTGTTAAAAGCACATGCTTAAGTAATAAATGTATCACAACCTACTTATAAATCTAGGTCACACTCTTCCACTAGTGCACTCAGAGTCTATGTGGGAGAGTGGGTACACAAAGAAACCTGCCAGAGAGACATGAGTGAGGAATATCTAGATGCTCAGTGTAACTCACAACCCTGGAGCTGTAAACTTTGATAGCTTCTTTCTGCATCAGAAACTATTTATAAAAAGTTCCTTGAAGATTTTAGCTTCTGTGTTGAAGATCCTCTTAGCTTAGTTGATCTGTGTGCCATTTTTGACTATCACCTTGTTGGGTACAACATCTCAGCCAAATCAACTAACCAGCTGAGTGACTCCTTCACTTTCTGCTTCCAGACTCTTCCTCTGTCATCTCAAAAGCAAGTAGAATCCAATATTTCCATCGTCAAGGCTTAACTAATATAATTTTGAAATCTGTCCTTTAATTTCTCTCTCTCCCCTTTTCTTCCTAGGGTCAGGCTATAAGAAGATGAATCAAAATCAGATAAATTCACCCCACAATCAAAACAAAGCCGTGTTGTTCGTATCTACCCAGTTTACAACAGCTTGTCACATTTAAAACCCAGCAACTGCTTATCTCCTAGTTCTCAAAGAGAACTCCAGAGCAGCTGTCTCTCAGTTACTGCCTTTCTTAGAATTCCCAGCTGATTTAGCAACAAATCTTAAAGCAACAGTTCATTACAGAAGGCTCAGAGCCTCAGAATTCTACTGAGAAGTGGAGGGTTGTGGGAAATCACAATAAAAATGGGCAATGATGAAATGATAAAAAAATTATTCCATATCTGTAATCACCCATATTTCTACCAAGGGGAGAAAAGTATTTCATCATTTGTTCTCCAGACAGAGACTGGTCACTACAATTAACCAGAGTACAACTGCCTTCATTATTTATCGTATTGTAGTCATTGTGTATGAATTTTCCCTAATAAATTACAAATTATTTCTCAAATGTCTTTTGTTGTGTTGTTTTTTAATCATGTTTGACTTTTTGTAACCCCTTTTGGGGTTTTCTTGGCAAAGATACTGGAGTGGTTTGCCATCTCTCCAATTCGATTTACAGATGAGGAAACTGAGGCAAACAGAATTAAGTGACTCGCCCAGGGTCCCACAGTGACGAAGGGTCTGAGGACAGATTTAAGTTCATGAAGGTGAATTTTCCTAGCTCCAGACCCAGTGCTCTATCTATTGTGCCACCTCGCTAGATTAATTTTAATGTTTGGCATATGTATGTGTGTATATACGTATGTATATATATACATGTGTGTATGTGTGTATAATTTTATCTTGGAGAACTCTGTATCTGTACAATCTCTGTGTAGATATAGACAGAGGAGACCTCTAGGTGGTGCAATGGATAGACCACTGAGCTTGAAGTCAGGAAGGTCTGAGTTCAAATTTGACCTCAGACACTTGTTAGCTGTGTCACCCTGGGCAAGTCACTTCACCTCTGTCTGCTTCAGTTTCCTCATCTTTAAAATGGGAATAATAACAGCACCTCCCTCCAGGGTTGTGGTGAGCTTCAAAAGGCTTCATATTTGTAGAGTACTTAGCATGGTATTTGGCACCAATGTAGGTACCTAATAAATACTTCTTCATTTCCCTTCTCCCTCATGTCAGTTCTGTCTTTTACAGTTGTGAAAGCTCCTAGACGTTAAGCTTCCTAAGTATCAGACACTGTACTATGAGCTAGAAATACAAACGTAAGCAGAAACAGTGCTTACCTGACTTCAGAAAAACCTGGAAAGATTTATATGAACTGATGCTGAGTGAAGCAAGTAGAGCAGGATAACATTGTACACAGCAATTCTCACAGCGTTCGATGACTGACTCTGATAGACTTAACCCTTCTCAGCAATGCAAGGACCTAAAACAATTCCAAGATTCATGATGGAAAATGCCATCCACATTCAGAAAAATAAATATGGGATCTGAATGCAGATGACAGCAGACTGTTTTCTTTTATTCATTTTGTTTTGTTTTATGTCTTTCTTTCTCAGGGTTACTCCCATTCATTCAGATTCTTCTATACAACATGACTGAAAATACATTTAGTAGGAATGCATATGTAGGGCCTATATTGAAATGCAAGCCATCTTGGGGAGGGGGAGGGGAGGAAGGGAAAGAAAATGTAAAATTTATGGAAGTGAACGTTGAAAACCAAAAATAAATAAATTCACTTAAAAGAAAAAGAAACAGTACCTGCTCTAAAGAAGTTAGGGGTGAGTTGGGGTAAAACAGTAACAAAGGCAAAAGAGTGGGGAAAGGTTAGCAGGAGGTGGAAGCTGAAGTAGAATGAGTCAGGAGCATTGTCTAAAGAGGAATGAAGACCAGACTACCATGAATGCCCTTCTTAAAGTGGATGTTCTGTGAAGAACTCATCAATCAGAGGGAAAAGCCACAGCGTCAAAGAGTCCATCCAATGGGTTAAATCCTAGGGCAGGGACAACTTTCAGCATCAAAAGTTTTCTCTTGCATAATAGGGAGAAAGTCTAGAGATTCAGGAGCACATTCTGGAGGAGAAATCGAGTTTCTGTAACTTTCATTATGATTCCTAAGACAATAACTGTACACAGATCAGCACTTGGTAAATAAGTGACAGATCTCTGTTGCCCCAGGCCTTGGCACTAGCTGGCCCTTACGCCTGCAATGCCCTGCCTCACACCTCCACCTCATAATTTCTCTGGTTTACTTCACATCTTGGTTCATATCTTTCTACAAGAGCATTTTCTCATAGTCAACTTCCTACCTCCCCTCCCCTACCATTTCCCTTCCCCTTTCAAATTATCATCTACTCTGCGTATATTTAATATGCACCTAGTTATTTATGTATCATCTCCCCCATTAGACCTCTGAGGACCAGGGCTGTTGGTCTGGTTTGGTTTGCGTTTTTGGCCTTCATTTGTATCACCAGGACTTAGTGCAGTGCCTTGCAGAAAGTAAGGGATTTATAAGTATCTGGAACCTGGAACCAGAAAGACCGAGTTTCAAATCTTGCTCCTGACTTTCTCTTTGAACCTCAACTTCCTCATTTGTTAAATAGGAATAATAATGCCCATGTTACCCCTAACTTACAGTGTTATTTTGAGGCTTGAATGAGATAAGGCATGTGAAATGTTATAAAAACAGCAGTTATTAGTAACAGGAAAGCTATACTGAAGGGGCTGCTACCCATGACTTGTTGCTCTTGGCTTCAGAGTCATTAGTATAACAAATATTTAACCCACCCCTACTATGTTCAGGGTACTGTTCTAGGCACCGGAGGAAGGACATGTGATAACAGAATGACAGCAGAGAATTATTTACTTATAATTCACTAACAACATAATGGTCAGATTCCTAGAGGGCTGATAGCGTTTCCTTGGAAAGGGCAAACTGTCACTCATGTGGAAATCTTGAGAAACATGTTTTACTGAAGTTCCAGTTGTTGCAAAATAAGTCATTATTCCCTTTGCTTTCTGCAAATCCAACTTAATTTCTAAATTTTAGAAGTACTTTTCCCACCCCTACCTTCATTCCCATTTACTGCCCAACATGTAATAAAGTAGATGGTCATACTTTCTTCTTCTCATAAATTTATATTTCCTCTGTAAAATGAGGGGGCTGGATTAAATGATCTCCAAACTCTCTTCTCACTCTGATCATCTGTGATTATAAGTTGCTGTATTGTATTTTTCCAGTGGGGAAAAATTCTCTTAAGCCACTTGAGAGAGATCATAATTAAGAGTCTTGGGATCTGCAGTCAGTGGCTCATAAAGCTGCTTACTAAAGACTTAGTAATGCTTACTAATGCTGTTAGTATTATGAAATCTAAACATCAGGAGATCTGAGACTAAAGTCTCATCCTATGCCTTAGGTCAAGAATTTCCAAGAGGAGAATGTTGTAGAAAGGAACACATTATTAAGCTATAAATTTTTTCTTAAATAAAACAGGGAAAGTTAGAATTTGATTGCAATTTACCAGGGAACATCCTGTAAACCTGCTACTTTGAAGGCACAAGAGAGATGATGGAGAAGGGTCAAACATGAATGTCCAAGGACAGACAATATTTTCCTAGTTTATGAGAGAGACAGAAAGAAAGACACAGAGACAGAGAGACACAGAGACACAGAGAGAGAAAGAGCGAGAGAGAGACAGAGAGAGAGACAGAGAAACTTCCTGCTGTGCAGTTCTGGATCCTAATTTCAAATCCTGGCTGTTCCATGTATAAGTGTGACCCTGAGCAACTTACTTTCTGAGTTTCTAAATCTCTATAGTGAAGGGGTTGATTAAATGGCCAATGAAGTCCCTAAATCTATGCTCTTTTCTATGCTCTAAATCTATGATCTTTTATGCACCAAAATATCACAGCAACACTTTGTTGTGACAGTAAAAAAATAGAAGCAAAGTGGGTGCCCGCCAGTTTGGAAAATTGCCAATTTGATTGCCATACACAAATGAAATGGAATATTATTGCTATAAAAATGAATGTAAGA
The DNA here is from genome assembly GCA_023548195.1 of Bettongia penicillata ogilbyi. NCBI lineage: Eukaryota > Metazoa > Chordata > Mammalia > Diprotodontia > Potoroidae > Bettongia > Bettongia penicillata. The sequence continues at coordinate 14,218,632 of JAJHZJ010000096.1, forward strand.
AATTCAGAGAAATGTGCAGATTGATATAGGTAGGGTATAGTAAAGTAAACCAGGAGAATAATACATGCTGTGACTTTTCAATACTTTTTAACTCAAAACTACTACCAGTTGATCTTATAAGAAAGCGAAAGCAAGGTAGGTGACTGCCTTTACAGTATAGAGTGCTCTGAAAGGCCCTGTGCTGTTTGAAGTGAAGTAGGCCAGCTGGTAGTATTTGAGCTTAAATTTTAATAGCTTAACACTGCATGAAGACTTTTGGGAAATTCTTTATAATTTTTATGAGCAAACAGGAAGGCTGCCTCCCCTACTTAAAATATCTTATTCGTGTTCATGCCTGAAGTTCCACAATTAGAACTTATTCCGTTGCTTTAAGCCAAGTTTGTCTTTTAACATGCGAAAAATCCCGCGTTACTGAAAGAAGATTCTGAAGGGGATGTTGTACAGAAAGGATGGATGCTACATTCTCAGATGAGGGATAGGGATATGGATAGGGATAATGAAGAAGAGAAGACTGGGGTTTGTAAAAACTTGATGTATTTCCAAGACTGCCATGACCCACACCTTCCCCACCCTCAGTTAATAGCATTTTATTTCTTACGTGTAAAGATAGTTTTCAACATTCACTTTTATAAGATTTTGAGTTCCACATTTTTTTCCCTTGTTCCCCTCCACATTTCTCCCTCCCCTCCACCCACCCCAAGGCAGCAAGCAATGTGATATAGGCTATACATGTACAATCGTGTTAAACATATTTCTACATTAGTCATGTTGTAAAAAAAGAATCAGAAAAGGGAAAAACCATGAAAAAAAAAGGTGAAAATAGTTTGCTTCAATCTGCACTCCAACTCCATAGCTCATTCTCAGGATGTGGCATTTTCCATCACAAGCCTTTTGGAATTGTCTTGGATCATTGTGTTGCAGACAAGAGTTAAGTCTATCGTAGTTGATCATCGTACAGTGATAGTGTTACCGCGTTCTCCCAATGACGCTCAGTTCACTCAGCATCAGTCATGACCCACACTCTTGACTCTTGAGGGGAGTTTCTCTATGTTGTTGGAGAAATCTCTTCACTCTGGAAGCTCATACCAACAGTTTATGACTGCTCATGTTGGAAGTATTCTCTGCCCCTACAGTCCCTCTCTCTGAATGTCTAATTCCTCCCAGAACCTCCACTTTAAAGAGCATGCTAGGCCAACTTTCCAGGCTGCATGAGCTACTAACTTAGTTCCATAGGACTTTCTCTACCAGATTCTGGTCCTGGGTATTTTCATTTCTCCCTCCACCCACACACTCTTTTCAGCTCCCTTTTATGTGTGGTCTTCCCCCACTAAAATGTAAGCCTGGGGGTAGGGACTGTCTTTCTACTTGTATTTGTATTTCTAGCACTTAGCACAGTGCCTGGCACATAGGAAAACCCTAATAAATATTTGTTTCCTGGTTGCCTAGCCTTGAACTGAATTGCAAAGTTAAATTTTAAAATTTACATATTTTGTTTTAATACAGAGATCCTTCCCAACAAACACCCCAGTCTCTTTACAAAGTACAATTCCTAGGGCTAAATATGTTGTAGCAACTGAATGCAATGGAATGATACAGCACTGCCATAAAAAACTGGATGAAATGTGATGTTCCACACCTAGGGACCCCCACCTTCACAAAGGGGTAGGGGGAAGAGTTTTCTCCTATCTCTTCTTTGGGTCTCAGTGTTAATTATTAAGCAAAAGGAGCTGAACTTAACCTTAACCTTGCCATTGACCTTGAGCATGCTGTTTGACTAGAGCTAGTTTGCTTCTTCACGTGGGCATTATTTACCTTGCTACAGTCATTGTATACACTGCTTTTTCATTTATTCTTTATTCCTTCTTCATTATTTCATGCAAGCTTTCCCATGTTTCCTCTGAGTTCTTCATATCCATCATTCCTTATGCCATAATAATTGTTTTCACATACCATAATTTGGTAGGCACATATTTTATTTGATGTCACAAATTATGTTAGTATGAACAGTTTTGTATCTATGGGTCTTTTAGCCATAATCTTCACCACTAATTTGGAGGATAGTGAACCTCTTCATTTTACTAGTTCAGAAATGCCCCGCCCCGCCAAAGGTCTTTATCCAACATCCCCCACTTCATCAGTGGCAGAGAAGAGACAAGGGCCCACACCTTCTCACACCCTCCCAGCACATCAATCTCTTTACCTCTCTAGCTTTCCAGGAGCCCATGAAAACCACCTTCAACTCATCTCAGATAGCAGAAGCAGCTGTGATATTTTGTTTTGAAACAAAAATTTTTGAATGTTGAAAACTTAAAATAAAAGAAACTAAAAATTTTCAATTATAGGCCTTGAGCTGGGAATTAAGTTTGCAGTCCTAGTTTTGTGCCTGACTGGGTCAATAACTTCAAACAAGTTTAATCTCTCCCAACCTCACTTTCCTTGCTGGCAAAATGCATTTTGGACTAACTCAATAATGTCCCTCCCAGAGCTAAAATTAAGAAGCTTCTGTTTTCAGAATCCAGTAAAAACCAGCAATGCTCAAACAATTGGGTTTAATTTTGCTTAAGTTCTTTGAATGAAAAAATGACTCATAAAGTTCTCCAGTATATTGCTACCTCGGGACCTCAAGTTCAAAATCTGGAATGTTAAAAATGGAAGCAGCCCAAAATTAATCGGTTAAGGGCTGTGATGACTTGCTTTAGTAAGGCAAAGGCTGTTGGACAAAGAAGAAATGCCTGTTTGAATTTCTCCAGTTTCATCAGGAAGTAACTGTTGTTATTAGAGTTGGGGAATCTGGGTAATTTTCTATTTCCTGTGGAAAATGAATCAGTTGGAACTACCAGGGTAAAAAGCAGGTCAGCAAAGAAAATCAAATTTTCATCCTTTGTGCCCAATAATTAGACTCATAGAAATTGAACACATCTTGTCTAAACTCCTTACTTTATAGATGAGGAAACTGAAGTGCAGAGGGTTTAAAAACGTTGCCCAAGATCACACATGGAATAACTTTTAAGCCCTATTGTTTCTACCAGTCTCTCATCTGGCACTGCCACCACTTTGTTGTTTCAGTTATGAATGACTCTTTGTTTAGATTTTTCATTTGGGGTTTTCTTGGGAATGATGCTGGAGTTGTTTGCCATTTCCTTCTCCAGCTCATTTGATAGATGAGTAAGCAGACACAAATAGGGATAAGTGACTTGCCCAGGGTCACACAGCCAGGAAGTGTCAGGCCAGATTTGAACACAGGCAGATGAGTTTTCGTGACTCTTGGTCCAGCGCTCTGTCCATTCAAAGCCCTTCAAAACCTAACTCTCTCCTACTTTGCCTAGTTTTCTTACTCCTCACTTCCCCCTGTACTCAGCCATCCAATAACACAGCTTCCTTGTTCTTCTTAGGCAAGACACTCCAACCTCAGACTCCAGGGATTTTCTCTGGCTGTCCACTCTACCTGGAATGCTCTCCCTCCTCATCTCCACCGCTTGGCTTGCCTCAATTCCTTCAAGTTCCAGCTAAAATCTCAACGAGAAGCCCTTCCTAATTCCCGCCAATGCTAGCACCTTCTATATGCTGATTATCTATCTCCAATTTACTCTGTATATATCCTGTTTTGCCTTTCTTGGTATCCCCAGCACTTAGCATAGTACATGGCACATAGTAAGAGCTAAATAATTGGTAAATGATTTGACTTAACATGGCTGTTAAGTGCAAGAATTGGAGATGCCAAATCTCCTGGCTGTCTCTATCTAGCCCATTGCTAATTCCCCTCTTTCCAGACTTCCTATTTGGAACATTCCCTCCTGTCAAATTGTTATTACTACTACTACTAATAACAACTTACATTTATATGGCGCATTACAACCATTATCTTATAACAGCAAACACACATGTAAAAGTCACTCTGGCAAGACTTGGACTGGCTACTTTGCCTGGAGGCTTAAATTGCTAAAGGCCATGAGAGTTGCTAGATCTATCACAGGACTAGAAATAGAAGCTTCCTCCAAGGTGGGGAGTGGTTGAGGAGAGGACAAGGATTTGTTAAATATTTTTAGAGTGCTGCAAGGGAATAAGCGGGCAGCTAGGTGGTACAGTAGATAAGAGTCCTGGGCCTGGAGTCAGGAAGACTCCTTTTTCTGGGTTCAAATCCAGCCTCAGACACTTACTACGTGATCCAGGGCAAGTCACTTAAACCTGGTTGTCTCAGATCCCCATCTGTAAAATGAGTTGGAGAATGAAATGACAAACCACTCCAGTATCTTTGCCAAGAAAACCCCAAATGGGGTCACAAAGAGTTGGACACAACTGAACAGGAAGATAATTGATTACATGAAATTCAACTGGATGAGAAACTATCCTTCAGGCTTGATAATCTAGAGGTTTTCTAGGGCCTCTGAACATTTGATAATTTGATTTTAAATCTGTATTTTTAAACTAAAAGGGGAGACCACACACACACACACACACACAGAGGCAGTAAAGGGGGGTAAGGGGCGAATTCCAGGGGGTATCTTCTTCTGTGGAGTTGAAACAAGGCAGAGCAGCAGATGTCAAATGGAGTGACCCGAGAGTTCAGTTTCTGACCTGCTTCCTCTAGCCCTCCAATCAGGAGGCTAAGGGAAGTGGTGTCAATCAAGGCTTGAGTTAGCAGCAGGATAGATTAGACAGGATGAGTTTATCCTGCCCATCTTGTTCAGTGGAACTGAGACCAGGCAGTGGAAGATGCAAAGTGTACTCACACTTGGGACCCACAATATCTAATGGGTATCCCGACGATTATTATCCTTGTTTTACAAGTGAGGAAACAGGCGTGGAGATGCTAGTAACTGGCTGGATAATGATGATGTTAACCACTGATGTCATCAAGTCATTTAACAAGCATGTATTCAGCTCTGCCCTGCCTTGGGGATACAAAGAAAGGGGAAAACCAGTCCCTACCCAAGCAGATTATAATCTAATGGGGGAGACAACAGGCAAAAAACCAAATACAAATACCAGATAAATTGGAAATCATTTTATAGGGAAAGCACTAAAATTAAAAAGTCCTGGAAAATATTTTTTTTTTTTATGGACGATGGAACTCCAGCTTAAACTTGAAAAAAGTCAGTAAGTTGAGTAAGAGGTAGAGATGGGGAGGGGGAGAGTGTCAGACATGGGAATAAGGCTGTGAAAAATAGAGTTTCCCTGATTATCTTTTTAAATTAGGTCTATTTTTTGCTTTTTGCTTTGTCTGAAATGAATCCTGTCACCTCCCTTTTATACTTCAGCTAAAACATGTTAGATTCTGCTCCAATCCTTTATTTTAACTCTGTATTTGTCTTTTTCCTTAAAGTGCATCTCCTATAAAGAACATATTGTTGGATTCTAGTTTCTAATCCATTCTGCGATGTGCTTCCATTTCATTTACCGTTGTGGTTATTATGTATTTTTCCCTATCCCATTTTCTTCTTTTTCTTTTTCTTCCATCTCTTTTCATTGTATTTATCCCCCAAAATCTATTTTGCTTCTATCCACTGACTCCCTTAATGTGCTCTTCCTTATATCATTCCTCTTCCTTGCCTTTCTTTTATCTCCTTCTCCTCCTATTTTCCTATTAAGTGATATTTCTATCTACAGCTGAGTGTGTGTATATGTATATATATTCTTTCCTCTTTGAACCAAGTTAGACGAGAGTGAGGTTCAAGCATTGCCTACTTCCTCCCCCATTGTCCCTTCTACTGTAAAAGCTCCTCTTTGTGTGTTTTTTTATGTGAGAAAAATTTCCCCATTCTATCTTTCCTTTTCCCCTTCTCTCAGTGCACCCGTTTGCTTTTTGGGGGAGGGGATCATTCCAACATAATGGACTCATGCCCATGCCCCATGCCTTCTGTCTATGTAAACAACTCCTTTTAACTGCCCTACTAATGATAAAGTTCTTAGGAATTACATGAATCATCTTCCCTTATAGGAATGTAAACAGTTTAATCTTATTGAGTCCCTTATGATTTCTCTTTCATGTTTACTTTTATACTTCCTTTGAGTGTTGTGTTTGAAAGTTGAATTTTCTATTCAGCTCTATATCATCTCTGATCTTTTAACTCCTTTAATACGGAAGCTGCTAAATTTTGTGTGATCCTGACTGTGGTTCCATAGTACTTGAATTGTTTCTTTCTGGTTGATTACCATATTTTCTCCTTGATCTGAGAGTTCTGGAATTTGGCTATAATATTCCTGGGAGTTTTCATTTGAGGATCTCTTTCAGGAGGTGATTGGTAGAATCTTTCAATTTCTATTTTAACCTCTGGATCTAAGATATCAGGGAAGATTTCCTTTATTGTTTCTTCAAATATGATGTTTATAGGTTCTTTCTTTGGTCATAATTTTCAGGTAGTCCAATAAGTCTTAAACTATTTCTCCCTGATCTATTTTCTACATTAGTTGTTTGTTTTATTCAATGAGATATTTCATACCTTCTATTTCTTTCATCTTTTGACTTTGTTTTATTGTTTCTTGCATGGAGTCATTAGCTTCTAGTTACGTACTTCTAATTTTGGAGGAGGTATTTTCTTCAGTGAGCTTTTGTACCTCTTCTTTCCATTTGTCTAATTCTATTTTTAAGTTCTTTTCTTCAGTGAATTTTTGTGCCTCTTTTTACCATTAGAGCAATTCTATTTTTTAAGGCATCATTTCTTCAATATTTTTGTACCTCTTTTATCAAGCTGGTAATTCCTTTTTCATAATTTTCTTGTATTGCTCTCTTTTCTTTTCCCAATTTTTCCTCTACCACTCTTCTTCCTTCCTTCCTTCCTTCCTTCCTTCCTTCCTTCCTTCCTTCCTTCCTTCCTTCCTTCCTTCCTTCCTTCCTTCCTTCCTTCCTTCCTTTCATTCTTGTTTGGCTTGTGTCCAATTAGCATTTTTCTTTGAAACTTTTGTTGTAGCTGTTTTCATGTTGTTGTCTTCTATATTTATATTTTGTTCTTCCCTGCCACTGAGTAGCTTTTTATGGTCAACTTTTTTTTGTCATTCTTATTGTTTTTAGTCATTTTTCTAGACTATTTATTGACTTTGAACTTTATGTTAAAGTTGGGCTCTGCTCACCTGTTGGTAGCAAAGCACTGTATCAAGCTTTAGGTTTTTTGATGCTACTGTTTTCAGAGTTAGTTATGGTGGGGGAGTGGTCTGCAAGTTTTTGGTGCTTCCAAGGTGGTGTGATCTGATGAGAAGTAGGATCACTGCTCTCCTGGTCTGTGCTATGGTTGTTACCCAAGCAGCAACCCTGCTCCCTGGCAGCTGCAAAAACTAGCATTCCTATTTGTCCTGGAACTGTGACTAGGGCTCCTGTTCCCTGATGACCAACCACTTTGCCCTGGGACCATGACCCAGAATGGCGCATAAGCAATAGAATTATCAGTCAGTACCAGCTGTATGCAGTGCCAGGAAAGGGTCTTTTGTAATCTCTTTCTGACCAATTGTCAGACCCCCTTACCGTCTCTGGGCTAAGAGTTCCTGAAACTGCTGCTACTACTGCTGCTGTTGATGCTGCCTTTTGTGCATAGTCCAACAGGCTGTCTGTCACAGACCTCTCATGCAAACCTCCTAAGTTTCCTTAGGCCAGAAAAATGTCTCATCCTGGACATTTGTTGACTCTCCTACTCCAAAATTTGATCTGAGGCATGATTTTAAAGTTGTTTGGAGGGGGATGTTGAGAGTTCAGCTGGGTAGCTGCCCCTAATCTACCATCTAACTTGGCTCCCTTTTTATTCTAGTTGAAATTCATTTGTAAGCTAAACCAGAGAGAATTTTGGACATGTTTGATCCTAAATTAGATAGTCATCTGTAATCATTTATTAAGCTGGTAACCATTTACTAAGTGCCTAGTATGTGTGTATTTTGGACATGCTTGATCCTAAATTAGAGGGCTATCTGTAATCATTTATTAAGTTAGTAACCATTTCCTAAGTACCTAGTAGATGCCAGGTACTATGCTAAGTGCTGAGAGTCATTTTTATCTCCCATTATACAAGATTTAACTCAGCCTGGGGGTAATCTGACTGGCTGGCTTTTCTTAGCTGGATTTAATGGCTATGACAGTTCTTATTCGAGCAAGCTTCTAGTTAGTGTACTTAAGTAGACTGGAACTAGGATTACTTGAAGGCCTCTGAAAGGATTATTCCAGAAAGTGAGAGCCAGAAGCAACATGCAGTGGAGACTGGTTCCAGCAACCTGCAGAGTAACATTTGGTTGAGATTAAGTAGGTTGGTGGCCAGTGCGTAGAGAACTAGACTTTATCTCAAGGAGTCCAGAGTCTGAATTTCTGCCTCAGATGCTAGCTGTGTGTCCTTGAGCAGGTCACTTACAACTCTGAGGATAATAATAGCACCTACCTCTAGGTTGCCAGGTTGTTACTGTTCAGGCATGTCCAACTCTCTGCGACCCCATTTGAGGTTTTCTGGCAAAGATACTGGAGGGGTTTGCCATTTTCTTTGCCAGCTCATTTTACAGATGAGGAAATGAAGGCAAACAAGGTTCAATGACTTGCCTAGGATCATACCGTTAGTAAGTATATGAGGCTGGATTTAAACTCAGGAAGATGAGTCTTTCTGATTCCAAGCACAGCAGTGTATATCCATTATGCCACCTAACTGCCCCTACTATAGGCCAGGCACTGTGCTAAGCACTAGAGAGGATACAAATAAATACAAGCCTGCCCTCAGGGAGTTTTTGGTCCAATGGAGGTCAACACCACAGAAAGGGAGGTGGAAAAGTGTGTGTGGGGGGTGACTTTTAAGTGACCAGGAGGTTTGGTTCCAGGTGAGAGAAGACCTATCAGATAGAGCCCAGAGTCCCAGGGGCAGTGTTCTGGAAGGTGGGGGCTGATAAGGAAGCTGGAGGCAATATGGCAACATGGGTGGAAAATGGCCAGGGAGCCTCATGATTGTAAATATCGTACATCTTCTAGAACACAAAAGCTTGCAATGTACAAACATCTCAGCTACAATTTGAAGAATAACCCAAAAGGAAAATATGAATGCAGAATTTCTTGAAATCCACCCAAGTAACACTGAAGGGGAGTTAGCCAGAGGACAAATTCCAGAGGCTGGAGCCTTCTATTTGGAAAAACCAATTGCCAAAGTTTCAGAATTTGTCTCAAATGAAACAACAGTAGTTAGATGATTACCCCCCCCCCTTAAAATTCCATCAACTTTTAATCAAACCACAAAACAGAGAAACCCTTTATGCACCAGGTCTAGTCAGTCCTCCACAATCCCAGCTTCCCATAGACCTAATCCTTAACAAATTGATGGTGGGAGGAAAACCGAGCGGATCTGGGTGGAGTGTGGCGTAAACCACTCCCCATGAGTCAGCTGTTAAATTTAATTCAAATTCCCAATCTCCCTCGGCTCTTGGCTTATGATGGTTACTCTGAAAATGACTACTACCCCTGGAAACCATACTGGGAAACAGGTAAGATCAGGAAATATTTACCTGGAAATTAAAATTGTTTTTAAAAATGAAAGGTTTATATTTGAATTAAGATTTGTGGTCTCTGTTTATTCTGAGAAAGGAAAAAAAAACAACCCACAGGAGCTGAAGATTTTACTTCTCATGTTTCATTTGAAGGATTTGCTTCATCTGATTCGCTCCAGGGGAGGGGGAGGGGGACATCCAGGAATTCATTTGACTAATGCCAAGCCTGCAGAGAAGGTAGCTTTTTCTAATTCTACAGCATCTTGTCATTCTTGCTACAAACGTGTAGCGAATAATCTTGGAGGAAGAATCACGGTAGAGCCTGCTGCGTATCTGGGCTTCTTTCAGCTTTTTTGGACAGCGCCACTGGCTAAGGAAAAGGATTTCTTTTCTTAATCATCCCAGTGTCCAGCTGTTCTGTCCTGGGGGTGGTCAGTCAGCAAGCATTTATTAAGCACCTCCCTGATGTCATGGTCCTCTTGGAGAATGAAGGACAAATGAGAAAAACAACTGTAATATCGATGCTGCGGGCACTTTGCCAACAGTTCCTGCGTTCAGAGGGATCTCGTGATATCAAACTCAAAGCGGGGGGGAGGGGGCACAGTCTAAGGTACCGGTTACAGGTGATGCACTGCAGCCGTGACTGAGAATTATTGAACTCAAAGAACTCGAGACTCTGAAAGGCATTTTGCAGGGAGGGGCTTTCACAATGAAAACTTCAATTTTATTTTAACATTTTTTTGGGGAGGAAAGGGTATGGGATTTCATGGATATGGGGAACCCTTGGGGTAAAAAGCAACAACTCCTACAAAGCAGCAACTCATCTGTATTTTTAGGAATCACAGATTTAGAGCTAAAAAGAGATCCCGGATAAGAATAGGGAGAAAGCTGAGAGATCATCCTGTCCGAGGGTTCTGAAATTGGGATTCCTAAAGGGAATCCACGGCCAATGGATAGATTTGGATTTGCACTCAGCCAGACCTGAATTCAAATCCTATCTCTCAGATGCTTATTAGTTGTGTGACCCTGGACAAGTCACTTAACCTGTCAGCCTCAGTTTCCTCATCTGTAAAATAAGGATGATAATAATAGCACCTACCTCATAGAGTTATTATAAGGACCAAAAGAAGCCTGGTTGCTGCCTGATAGGCAAAGCAAATATTGTCCGCATTAATTACTTCAGTGACTTACAGTCTTCCTGGAAGTTTAACGAACACTGTACTTGAGTCACAGGTTGAACTGCTTGAACAAGTATCTCACTTATAAGTAAGTTTTTACGGTTTCTCTCTCTTAGACAAACCAGACACTGTTTCATTTCATATAACTGACCTTTTTTGTTTTTTGTCACTGAGTCATTTTTAATTATGTCTAACTCTTTGTGACCCCATCTGGGGTTTTGTTGGCAAAGATACTGGAGTGGTTTGCCAGTTCCTTCTCCAGCTCATTTGATAGATGAGGAAACAGAGACAAATGGGGATAAGTGACTTGCCCCGGGTCACACAGCTGGTAAGTGTCTGAGGCCAGATTTGAAATTAGGAAGATGAGTCTTTCTGACTCCAGGCCTGGCACTCTATCCATTACACCACCTAACTGCCCCATAATTGACCTTAGTACCCAACTATAGCAGGAGTAATAGAGTGAGTTTCTGTGGAGGAACAGCCTAGCTTTTCTATATCTCTGCTTGCACAATAGCAAAATATGCAGACTCTTGAGAGATCGTGAACATAGCCTTTCAGTGGGCAAGTTTCCAAATTGGGGCTCAAATAAAAATACAGCTAATCACTGAGTCTCAGAGTTAGATGGAACTCAGTAATAGGAAGGGGTCATCTAACACAAATCCTCATTTCATGAACTGAGACCCAGGGCAATTAGGTGTTGTAATGGATAGAACAGTGGGCCTTTCCAGTGAGTCAGTCCAAAGTGATGCTACGATGTTATGTGGTACAGCAGGGGCAGGATTGTCTAGTCTTCTCTTTAGAACAATGAATAACAAGGAAATGGACAAAGTCTGAAGCATTTTTGAAGAGGCTGCCACTGATGGCTGCACAGGCTCTCCTACAGTTCTGTGCTGCATGTTGCTGTCCCAGGCAGCAGCAACCCTTCCGCCATCAAATATTCATTAAGTACTTATTGTGCGCAAAGGATTGTTTTTGGCTCTGGTCAAAATGAGATAAATACACTTGAGGGTTACCAGTAGGGGAAATAATTTGTTGTGCAAAGATCTGATTTAAATCTTGACTCTGCCACTTACTCATTGCATGACCTAAGGGAAATCACTTAACCTCTCTGGATCTCAGTTTCCACATCCTTCTATTCTGGGGATCGGACTTTCATTGTTGTTCAGTTGTTTTCAGTAATGTCTGACTCTTCATGACCGCATTTGGGATTTTGTTAGCAAAGATACTAGAGTAGTTTGTCATTCCCTTCTTCAGCTCATTTTACAGATGAGGAAACTGAGGCAAAGAAGGGTCAGTGACTTGCTCAGGGTCACAAAGCTAGTAAGTGCCTGAGGATTGAATTACATGCTGTTCTATCTGATCTTTACATTCCCTCATCTGATCCTTGAAATAACCCTCCGAGGTAGGCACCAAAAACATTAGTATCCCCACTCTATAGATGAGAAAACTGAGGCTAAGTGGCTTGAACATAGTCACATAGTTAGAAAGTGGCAGAAGCAGAATTCAAATATATAAGCTTTTCTTATCTCCAGGTCTGTTTAGTCATTATATAACCCTGTCTCTCATTAATGATTTTTAAGATCTTTTCCAGCACTGATATTCTGTGATTAGATGAAAGCAAAGAACTGTATGAGGTCTGAGGGATAAGGTGATATTGATCTCAAGGATCTGGGAAGGATTCCTTGAGAAGATAACATTTGAGTCAGGCTTTAAAGGTTGGGGGTAGTGGAGGTGTGCAATTTTGATTACATAAACTTTTTTTTTTAATTACACCAACAAATCCAATGAAGCTAAGATTGTAAAGGAAACAGTTAACTTAGATTTTCTTTTCTGCAAGTTTCTTTGGTAAAAGTCTCTTTTCTAATAAGAAAAATAACTGTTACCCAATTGACACATGGTTAGTGGATAGGAAGAGGCAATTCTCGAAGGAAGAAACCTAGGTTATCTGTAGCCATATGAAAAAATGCTCCAAACTGCTAATGGTGAAATGCAAATGAAAGCAACTCTGAGGTTCCACCTCACACCCATCAAGATTGGCAAAGTTGACCAAAAATGGAAAATGACAGAGGTTGGAGGAATTTTATGGAAAACATGTACATTAATGTATCAACACAACCATGAATTAGTATGGCCATTCTGGAAAGCAATTTCTAACTAAGCTCCAAAACTTACTAAGCTGTATCTAGTCTTTGACCCAGGATGCTACTATTAGGTCTACATCCCCAAAGGAATCAAAGAAAGAGGAAAAGGTCCCATGTGTACAAAAATATTTATAGCAGTTCTTTTTGTTTTGGTAAAGAACTGGAAACTAAGGGGATAACCATAAATCAGGGAATAGCTAAACAAGTTATGGCATGTGAATATAATGGAATACTATTGTCCCATCAGAAATGATGAAAAAGATAGTTTTAGAGAAACTTGGGAAGACTTACATGAGCTGATGCAGAATGAGAACAAGTTGCACATATTATAAAGAAAAACAACACTTAATAATTTGAGAACACAATGACCAGTCATAATTAGTGAAGACTGATGATGAATAGTGCAAGGCTCCTGAGAGAGAAAATAGACTAAATATACAGAATGAAACATGCATGTTTGGATGTGGCCAACTATCTATCGATCTATCGATTGATCTATCTATTATTTAGCATGCAAATTTGTTATAAGGTTTTGTTTTTTTCTTTTTTCTTTTGAAGCAGGCAAAGGGAATGTAGTAGAATGTGAAAGGGAAAAAATATATGCTTGGAAATTTTTTTAAAAATAAAGGATGGAGGAAAATTCTAGCCATAGGGTAAAACATGAACAAGAGCCTAGAGGTGTGAGAATACAGTAATTGATAACATAAGTATATCTCTCAAGTTATCATCTTATACCTCTCCTCCTTTCAAACTCCTAGAATAAGCTAATGTTCCTTATCATCTCTATATTTTCTCTCTTTTTAAAATTTAATTACTTTCAATGAACAAAAATCTATTCTTTTCAATTTTTGTAATTGGGCTAACCACTTCATCATTCAACTTAAACAAAATGACCAGTGATCTCTTAATTGTTGAACCTGATGGACTTTAAAAAATGCTCCTCCTCAGTATCTCTGCATTGTTTGATGCCTACAGTACCCCGTATGAGAAGGTGGATCACTGACTACCTTCCCGTAGTGGGCACTCTTGCTTCTTGGCTTGTGACGGCTCCCTTTGCTTCTCTCATCTGACTGTTCCTTCTTGGTCTATTTTGCTGGTTTATCATCCATGTCTTGTCCCCTAATTGTTGGAGGTGTCCCAAGTCTCTGTCCTAGGCTCTCTTCTTTTTCTAAACTGTTTCACTTGATAGCCTCATCAGTTCCTTTGGGTTTAATGATCAATTCCCAAAACTATACATCAGTCCATCATTTCTTGTTTACTACGTGCCAGATGATACGCTCAGTTGTTGTTTTTCCTTCATTTTCCAAGAGGACCCAGTGACATCTTGACTTGTATGTGAAATTAGATGAAGTGAGGCAGAGTTCCACCAAGTTGTGAGCCTCACTGTCTTCCTGACTGCTGAAGTCCAGTGGCAGGATAAAAGTGAAGACTACTGGCAATGGCCTGGGATGCCGTGGATGACCTTGATGTGTTTGATGTCTGATCAAGCTCTAAGTGCTCTACAATACCTGCTTCAGTCCCCTTCATGACTGTTGGAACAACATGGCTGTTGTACTGGGGATACAAAAAAAGTACCTTCCTTCAGGGAGCTTATACTCAGATGGAGAAGATAACATGTAGAGAGGCATGGAGACAGAAATGAAGTGTTATGAGTGAGGAGCAGCTCTGTTCATGCTGGAATTGCTGAGTGTGTGAAGGGGAGTAATGTGTAACTCCATTTTTTCAAATAGGAAAGATAGGAAGGGGTCAAACTGTGAAGAACTTTAAATGCCAAAGAATTGGCATTCTACAATACCTGATTCTTGAGGTAATAAGTAGTCAGGGGTGTTTACTGAGGAGGAAGATGACATAGTAAGATTGATGTTTTAGGTAAATCACCTTGGTAACTACATGCAAGATGATTTAGAAAGTGGTGAGACATGAGGCAGGTAAACCAATTGGGGAGCTATTGTAATTAGAACAGGCTAAAGGGAATGAGGGCTCAGACTGGGGTGGTGGCTGTGTGAATGGACAGAGGGAAAACATACAAGAGACAGAATTAACAAGATTTGACAGTTGTTTAGAGAGTGACACCAAGGTTGTGAAACCTTGTGAAGGACAAAGGTTCCCTTGATGGCAATGGAAAATTTGGAAGAGGGGCAGGTTTTGGAGAAATGATAAGGAATTTTGTCTAAGACGTGTGGAGTTTGAGATGTCTATGGAGGCAAACTAGGGGTCAATATATAAAACTGAGAGTCGTCTTTACAGAGATCATAGTGCCTATTTTCTTTTCGGACCTTTAGTCATACATCATGAACTGCCTATTGGACATTTTGAACTGGATGTCACATTTGTGTCTCAACATGTCCAAAGCAGAACTTGTTATGTTTCCCCAAGCCCACTTTTCTTCTGAATGTCTCTATTTTTTTGTACTGGGTTCTGCCATCTTTCCAGTCACCAGGTTCACTGTCTTGATTTTATCCTTGACTCCCAGCTGCTCCTGACCCCACATATCCAATTGCCGAATCTTTTTAGTTTTAGCTTCACAAGGTTTTTTGGTCCGTCATCTTCTCTCTATTCACATGACCAATATTCTCACTTAAATTATATCCATCTCTAGCATAGAAAAATTATACTAGTGTATAATTATACTAATTTCTATTATAGAAGAACTAGTTCTTCCCACCACAAGTCTCTCCCCTCTCCAATCCATTCTCTGTGGAGCTGCCAAAGTGATTTTCTTAAAGTGCAGCTCTATTATATCACTTACCTACTCAAGAAACTCCAGTGGTTACCTATTGCTTTAATAATTGAAGGTAATAATAATAGCTAAGATTTATGCTGTACTTACCATGTGCCAGGCTCTTGACAATTATTATCTAATTTGACCCTCACTACAACCCTGGGAGGTAAGTGCTATCATTATCCCCATTTTATGATTGAGGAAATTGAAGCATGCAGAGGTTAAATGACTTGTCTCTGGCATTTAAAAGTCCTTTAGCTATGTGACCTTGGACAAGTCACATTTAGTAAATACTTATTGATTGATGGAAGTAGAAAGGTCAGAGAAGCCTTCTTTGTTTTACCCTTCCAGTCCCAATATCAATTGATCCTATCCCTTCTGGCACTACAATCATCCCCTTCATCACCTCATTTCTCTCCTCAAAAGAGCTAACACTTCAAACTTTTTTTTAAAATTATTTTTCATTTTCATTATTTACTTTTATAAGATTTTGAGTTCTAAATTTTTTCTTCGCCCTTCCCAAGATGCCGTGCAATCTGATGTATACATTCATATTAAACATATTTCTACATTAGTCATGTTGTGAAAGAAGAATCAGAACAAAAGGGAAAACCAAAAACAAAAAAGAGAAAATAGTCTGCTTTGATTTGCATTCAAACTCCATAGTTCTTTCTCTGGATGTGGATAGCATTTTCCATCATGAGTCTTTTGGAATTGCCTTGGACCATCACAATGCTAAGAAGAACTACCTCTATCAGAGTAGATCATTCTGCAGGGTCGCTTTTTCTGAGTACAATGTTCTTCTGGTTCTGCTCACTTCACTCAGCATCCGTTCATGTAAGTCTTTCCAGGCTTTTCTGAAGTCTGCCTGTTCATCATTTCTTCTAGCACAATAGTATTACATTACATCCATATACCACAACTTGTTCAGCTGTTCCTCAATAGATGGACATCCCCTCAATTTCCAGTTGTCACCACAAAAAGAGCTGCTAGAAGTATTTTTGTACATGTGGGTCCTTTTCTCATTTTTATGATTCCTTTGGGATACAGACCTAGTAATGACTAAGCTATTACAATAATCCAGGTGAGAGGTGATGTCCTGAGTAGAGAGACTGAATGAGAGGCTTTGTGGTGGTAGAACTGACAAGATTTGGCAATGCATTCAATATGTGTGGTCGGAGAGAAAGAGAACTTGAGGCCAACACTGAAGTTTTGAACTGGAGAGGCTGGAAGAATGGTGATGTCTTTCAGAGAAATAGGGGAATTTGGAAAAGGTGGAGATTTAGGGGGAAAGAGAATGAGTTTTGTTTTGGATGTTGAGTTTGAGATGTTTTTGAGCTATCCAGTTGGAAATATCCAATTGGTAACTGATGACGTGAGAATGAAGCTCAGGGGAGAAGCTAAGTCTGGGTGTGTGTGTGTCATCAGTTATCAGAGCTGATAATTAAAACCCATGAGAGCTGTTGAGATCGCCAAAAGAGAAGGTATAGAGAGAGAAGTGTAGGGGACCTAGAACAGAGGCTTGTTGAATACTGACAGGACAGGGTGGGATATGAGAAAACTGAGGAATGCTTAGGCAGGTAGGACAAGACACAGGAGAGAGTAATGTCATGAAAGCTCAGAGAGGAGAGACTATCCAGGAGGAAGGTAGGAAGCAGGCCAGTATTGAGCTCTCACTATGTCTACCACACTGTGCTAAGAACTTTACAAATATCTCATCTGATCTTTACAACAACCCTGGGAGGCAGGGTTATTATTATCATATCCAGTTTAATCTTGGGAAAATTAAGGCAGGCAGAAGTTAAGTGACTTGCCCAGGGCCACACAGCCAGTATATGTCAGGCTGAATTGAATTTAGATCCTTCTGACTCCGGCACTCTATTGTGTCACCTGGTTTCCCTTAAAGCTAGTAGGTATGGAGCAGTCAGGTGGCACAGTAGATAGATTAGAACCTGAGTTCTAATCCTACCTCAGACATTTACTAGCTCTGAATCCTAGGCAAGTTATTTAACCTGTGTAGGGATAATGATAATAATCTTTCTCACAGGCTTGTGGTAAGGATAAATGCACCGTGTAAACCTTAAGACACTGTCAAAATGTTATTTATGACTATTAGGAGGATGAGCACTGAAAAAAGACCAACCAGTTCGGCGATGAAGATATTATTGCTAACTGTGGAGACAGCATTTTCAGTCAAAGGATGAGTTAGGAAGTTTGGGACTAAGCGAAGAAAAAGAATCCTAGTAGCTAGCATTTATATAGAGAACTTGAAGATTTGCAGAGCACTTGACATATGCTGTCTCCGTTGGTTCTCAGAAGTTACTCTGTGAGGTGCTATATTTTCCTCATTTTACAGCTGAGGAAACTGATGTGAGAAAGTTAAGTGACTTGCCCCTGTGACACAGCCAGTGGTGAAGGCAGGATTTCTCCTGGCTCCAGATCCAGTCTGCGATCCACTGCATCTGGTTGCCTCAGTGGGGGACATCTGGGTATGTCTGAAGGTAGGAGACAGGAAGACACGGAAGATTAGAGAGAGGGATAATTATGATGGTAATCTGCAGGAAAGGAAGCTCTGATACACACATGGCAGATGACATGACCTTGGCGAGGTGTTGAGAACCTATTGGAGCCTGGGAGAAAGGAGACTGACCCCAGGGGATGGGGGTAGGGGGACATGTCAGGGGATTTTGAGATGAGGAGAAGGCAAGAAGATGGAGCTCAGTCAAATGGCCTCTATTTTCTCAGAAAAGTCAAAGGCAAAAGTCATCAGTTGACAGGGAGGGAGGGAGGGGTCAGTGTGGGAAGCTTGAGGACTGAATAAAAGGTTTGAAAAAGCTTTTGTGCAGGCATGAGACAGAGAATCAGTTAGAGTTGAATAAAAGGACTGCCTTGTTGCAGTGAGGGCCCAGTTGAAGAATTTATAATGTACACAGTCACTGTCCAATCTAGTCCTTTGTCCAGGGTAGTTTTTAGCCCATTTAATTGATCTTTTATTCATTTTAAGATGGTTGGATCTCGGTGAAACAGAGGAGGCTGGCTGTTTTTGTGGCACTGCAGAATGGGCAGGCATAGATGGGTTTGGATCTGCATAGTTGGTAGGAGTACCCAAATTGATGATCATTTTTGACTTTATGGTCCCAGTACATGATTCATAGCACAGTACCTATCATAGTTTTTTTCTTGACTTGTGAATTCATTGGTGAATGAACTTCCCAGTGATGAAACTCCCTTTACTTATACAGACATGGCTCTTACATGATAGACATTTAATAGCTAGCATTAATATAGTGTTTTCACAAATATTACTTTATCCTTACAACAGTTAGATGCTATTATTAATAATTAGGTGCTATTTTACAAATAAGAAAACTGAAACAGGTTAAGTGACTTGTCTAGGGTCACCAGGTGGTAAGTTTGGATGGAGTTTGAATACAAATCTTCCTGACTCCAGGTCCAATCTCTTTCCACTGTGCCAGCTAGATGTTTCATTTAATACAGGCTTGTGGAATTGAATTGATGAGATCACAGATTCATTAGAGAATTAAATATGAAGAGTAGAGGTAGTCTAAGATAATGAAAAAAAGCTCACTTAGACACAGTATTTGTTTTGAGTTGAAATAATTAAAAGTCCACTCCAGGTGAGTGGGTATCCTTTGGGACCTCCAAATGACACCTCAGTCGGACTTCCACTCTGTGGAAGTATATTTGTTAAAGTTGTCGTGGCTTCCATTGCTTTTGCTTTGTAGTTATTTTGAAGTTGATTAGAATCAGTGTTATGAAATACTATGAATTCACCGCAGCAGCCTGATTCCAAATGTTGCAACCCATGAAACTCCAGGGCTTTAATCTTAGCGAGGGGGATATCTTGAAGTCTCTCTGCCTTGCAGTTAGACTATATTGAACCAATCATTAGATGAGATTTGGGGGAAAATGATAGAGCGCTTGCTCCCAAGAGCTCCCTTTTTCTGCATAATCCTGTTCTGAGGACCACCTTCCATAGATTTAAATGAGAAAATAACCAGTTACCATTAGGGATAATTTCTAAGCAAATGAGTTAGGAGTTTTTTGTTCTGATAATTACAAGGAGGCGGATGAAGCACTTCTGAAATGAACAGTGCTGGGAGCCTGTGTGGATCGCTTCCCTTTTTCCACGCGGCCTGTTTTCCTGGGATACGGTTGCATCTAGCGGGTCGCCTTGGTCTCAAACCAAGTCCATTATTAGGCTTTGCAGAATTCCTGCTTTGCTGCCAGGGGACTTGGCCTTCAAATACTGGTGCCAGGGCTTGGGAGGGAAGCCCTGGCAGACTCCCCACGGGGGGAGTGTGCCTTGACTACTGATCGTCAAGGGCTTTTTACCCGGGCATGGGCCATTTACATGATAATGACTGTTTTGGAAAAGTTGCTTCCTTGGTGGGACTGCGGCCTCTGGGAGAGCAGGGGCTGAGGGGGCTCCAGCGCCCAGAGGATGAGTGAGGGGGGCGCCCGCGCTCCGGGGGTCCCAGGCCGGGCAGTCAGTAGCATAACACTAAAACCACACTCACCATAATACCGTCTAATAATAACCATCTAGTATTCTATTGTAATACACTGTAACGATGCAGAATGTTACAATATATAATAATCTATAGCATGTGTAATATCTGGTCATCATGCACACTGACAGTATAACGACGTGTGATATAATTATACTATACGAACATGTCATTACAGATTTGGGGTTTTATTAGTAATTTATAATATAATAGGTTATACCAATATGCAATATAAAGTAGAATAATTATATACAGTTTACAATAGAATATACAGTAACTGTATCATTTCACATAGATATAATTTTGCATACATGTATTTCCGAGATAGTTTTCTGGCTCGCCAAGCGCTTTGTCGGTATGTGACCGCCACCACCCCGGGAGGTCTCGGTGCTGGGGGGGTAGCCCCAGGTCACAGAGGAGGAAGCGACCAGCCCAGGGTCACACCGCCCCCTGGGTCCGGCGCCCCCCCGGCCCCCGCCCCCCGGCCCCAGCTCCGGCCCCCGCTCCGGCCCCGGCCCCGGCCCCGGCCCCCGCCCCGGCCCCGGCCCCCGCCCCGGCCCCCGCTCCGGCCCCGGCCCCGGCCCCGGCCCCCGCCCCCGCCCCGGCCCCCGCCCCGGCCCCCGCTCCGCCCGTCCCGTCCCGGGCCCCGAGCCCACTGCGCGGCGGAGGCGGCCCCTGTGCCTTTAAGGCTCCGCCGCCGCGCCTGCGCGCTGGGCTTCCCTGGCAGTCTGGCCGGCCGGGAGCGGTGCGGCCGAGGGCGTGGGGGTGTGTGGCGGGGAGGGGGCTGCCGGGCCGGAGTCCGCGTCTGCGCAGCAGCGGCGGCGGCCCCAGCAGGGGGCCGGCAGTCGGGGCGCGCGGAGCGACCCTCGCCCGGACGGAGGGTGGCGGCCTGGGGCGCCGGGCTGAGGCGGCCACGGGGAGGCGGCGGCGGGGCTGCCGGCCGGACGGGAAGTTGATGCGGACGCCCGAGCCCGCCCCAGCTCTCCAAGGTGAGGAGGGCAGGCGGCAGGCCGGCCCGGCCGGGGAGCGCGGGGCGCGGGTCGGCGTTCAATGCTCCGGCGCGGCCCCGGCCCGCAGCCTCGGGCCGAGCGGCCTCAGGTGGTGGGGGGAGGCGAGGGGTCGGGGCCCCCGGGGAGCGCGCGCGCCCGGGGCTCGTGGGGAGTGCTCCGGGGGCCGGGGCAGGGTCTGGGGGATCCTCGCCTCGCGGGCTGCGGGGTCTTTAAAAGCCCCCCTCTGCGCCGCGAGCCTGCCTTCTCCGGCCCCCCGCCCGACGCTCCCGCATCGCCTTCGGCCCCGGAAACTTGGTGGTGGCTTTTGTTCGGGGCCGGGGCGGCTGCGGGCGCTCGGCCGAGGGGCCGCGTCCGGGGGTCCCCGTGCGATCGCCCCGGCCGGGAGGGGCTGTGGTCCGAGCACTCGGAGGCGGGCGGCTGAAGTGACTTGTCCAGGGTCTCGCGGCTGGGGGAAGCCCAGGAGCCCGACTAGTCATGCAGAACTTGCAGACTGTCCAGCGCGCCTGGCCGCCGGCGTGGTCATCACACTTCATCCGGCCCCGTGCGAGGGCTGGAGGGGCAGCCGCCGCCCTCCCGGTGTGCAACAGCCGTGCTGGACAGTATGCACATCAGCAAATGGGAGATACTCAGCACGAGCCTTCCGGGAGAGGGAGAAAAGAGGGGGCTGGAAAGGCTTCTGCAGGGAGGGCGACCTGCCCCGGCCGGTGGAGAGGAGGAGGGAGGACCAGCCGGAGGCAATGTCCGGAGCTGAGGTGCTGTTTGCTAGGTGGAGGCGGGCTGACCCGGTGGGAGGGGGAGGGGAGGTGAAGGGGTCAGACCCCCCCCCAGGGAGGACCTGCCACAGCAGGAGGGAAGGGGCAGTGGGCTGCCCGTCTCGTTCATGTTGATGTACTCCTGCTCCGACTAGCCTTCCAAAGTCTCTCGGTATGACTGTGATCTGGATGCTTCTAGAGTTCACTTGTCAGGTGGAGCACCCAATGGGGATGCAGGGGTGGCCGGGAGAGTTTGGGGTTGAGTTACTAAGGCCAGGTCTTAGCTTGGAGAGAGTAGAGGCAGGTCCCCTTCTTCTGCCGCGGATTGTTCACTCATATTGGCAGAGATCCTGGAGGGGTTGGCCGTTTCCTTCTCCAGTTCATTTTACAGATGGGGAAACTGAGGCAAACGGAGTGAGGTGACTTTTCCAGGATGACACAGCTGGAAAGTGTCTGAGACCGGATTGAAATTCAGGTCTTCTTGTCTCCAGTTTTGGGGCTCCATCCACTGCCCTTTGCCACTACTATTTTAGTCAGATAAAAGGGTAATTAAAAACAAACTTATCCTTCTTCCCGTTACAGCTTCTGTTCCGCCTGTCAATCCACAGAATCAATCAGTGACTCTAAGATTTTTTCAGCGCTCCTTTCACACTTGGAGTCATTCTTAATTCCTCCCTCTTTCTCTTGTATTCAGTCGCTGAGTTCTGCCTAGTCTTTCATTTTCAGTGTCTTAGATAATATTCTGCAGTCGCTGCTTTAGACCATAGGTCACTGTGGGGTCTGTTTGTCCCATATCATACAAGTAGCAAAATGGGCTTTCATTCTTCCTATTTTTATGCTTTTCCAGAATACCCAGTACAATCTTGCAAACTCTAATTTGGATCCTAGGATCATAGGTTTAGAGTTTAGAGGGATTATAGAGGCCATGAAATCTAACCACCTTATTTGACAGATACAGTAATGGAAGCGCACAGAGAGGGGAGTGATGTATATAAAATGCTATTTTAGGAATATTGATCTGCGAATATGTCTCAAACCAAAGAGGCGAGTCAAGGTATTTTACTGTAAAAGTCCAGAGCTCCACAAATTTGCTTTGGGTGTATGAATTTTTATTTCCAAGGAAAAAAATAAAAGAAAATTAAAAAGCAAAGTATTGATGTATAAGATACAGTGCTGGACTTGGAGTAAGGAAAGCCAAGTTAAAATCTTGATACTTAGTAGCAATGTGACCCTGGGCAAGTTACTGAACAGTGGGTACCACAGGCACCACAATGAAGCAGCAGACCCCCTGGTGACCTATGGCATGAGTATGGCGTGATCTCCTAGTCTCTTAGCTTCACCAAATAGTCACAGAAGTTAAAAAAGCAAAACTCTCACAACTAATATGTGTAGTCTCTCAATGCAGATTCTCATTTTGGCCACATCCAAAAATGTGCGTCTCCTTCTAAATTTTAAGCCCATCCATTCTCTGGCAGGGCATGGGAAGCGGGTCGAAGGGGATAAGCATTTATGTCATGCCTACCTGTGTGCCCAGCACTGTGCTAAGAGCTTTTAAAATTTTAACCAAATATTAAGGTGGGTTGCATTATTCATTTTCAGAGCTCTGAACCTGATCAAAATTTTAAAGTCAAGAGTTTTTTTCTCTAATGTAGTTATTGTGTAAACTGTTCTCCTAGTTCTTCTCCTTTCATGACATCACTTGTAGAGGTCATCTCAGTTTCCCCTGAAGGGGGAAACTTTATCCATTCTCTCCTATTGATGTTCACACCCTCAGTTTCCAGTTCTTTGCCATCTTGAAAAGAACTGCTATAAATATTTTTTGTGTGTATACTCTTTCTTTGATCTCTTTGGGGCATAGACCTTGTAATGACAAAACTGGGTCACTAGCTTTTAGGGCATATTTCACTAAGTTGGTTTCCTTTGTGATCCCATATATTTTATTTTATGCATTTGAAAACATTCTGAATGGAATGCCTTGGCTTCACCAAATTGCCAAAGGGGTGTTGTCTGCGATGCAGAAAAAGGATACGAATCTTTGCTTTACGTGTTTTGCCGTATTAGTTGTTTGGCATACTTGCTGGGTAATGCTAATGGCACAGCTGGCTGTAATATCTAATAAGTTTGGCTCTCACAACCATATAAAAGGCTAGGTATTATTGCTCAATAGAACTTCATTGTGGGTCATAGCTCAATATCACATTGGTATCCTGTTCTGTTATCCAGCTTCCCAAAGGAAGTTCTGTATGCATAATACCATGGGAAATTTAGCTTTGCACATTTGATGGAAAAAAACTTGCTCATAACTCTGCAGATGACAAAACTGATATATTAGATGATGGATTTGGAATCGATAATATATTCATTGACAGAATTAGTACCTCAAAAGATCGAGGAAGATTAGAATGCTGGATAGAGTCTTGAAAAGATGAAATGTAATTGAGATACCCCATTCTTAAGAGCAAAAAAATAACAGTATGCACTTATGAAGTGGGGGAAAATGTGGCATAATAAGCAATTTATGGAAAAAGAACTTTGCTTTTAAGTTCATCACAGAATCATAGATTTCATTCTGAGCTTATGGTGTTGCCGGATGATGGCTTAATTTCCAATGTGTTTCCCCCAAAAGCTCTTTTTCTTGAAGTCTGCAGTATTTGACAATGTTGATTATCTCCTCTTGAATAGTTTAGTTTGGTGAGGCTGCTTTCTCTTGTTTATCTTCTAACAATCTGACTCTTCCCACTCCATCTCTTTTGCTGATTCTTTATGTCCATTAATGTCCTCTGGGGTTGTTCTGTCCTGGCTCTTCTTTTCTTTTTCTCTCTATGATATCTCACTTGTGTAATAATAATGATAATATAAGAGAACATGGGATCACTTATCATTTCTCTGCAGATGATTCCCAGATCTGTCTATCTAAACTGAGTCTCTCTCTTGTGCCACCTGCCTTTTGGGCATCTTAGATTAGACGTCCCATAGTTATCTCAAATTCAGTATGTCCAAAACAGAACTTATTAGCTTGCCCTCTAAATAGTCATGTATTCTAGACTTCTCTTCCTTATAGTAATCCAGGTTTAAACCTCACTATCATCCTTAACTTCTCATTCTCGAACTCAGCTCACGTATCCAGTACATTGACTGAATCTTGTTTCTGCCTTCGCAAAATATCCTAAGTCCCCTTCTCTCAACTAATACCACCCCCATTCTAGTTCAGGTTTTCATCCACTCTTGCCTGGACTGTTTATTTTTTAAAAAAATCGGTTTTGTTTTCGCTTCTGCCAAGTCTTATTGTTACTATTATATAAATGGTTCTCATCTCTTCACTTTGCATTTCATAACATGTCTTGCCAGGTTTTTTTGAAACGACTCCGTTTATCATTTCTTACAGAAGAATAGTATTGTATCACATGCACAAACCATCACTTGTCCAACCGTTCCTCGATGGGTGGGTTTCCCCCCAGTTTTTAATTCATTGCCAGCACAAATAGAGCTGTTATAAGAACTGTTTGTACATATGGGTCCTTGTGCTCTTTGATTTCTTTGGAGTATAGACCTAGTAGTGGTCAAAGGGTATGTATGCCCAGTTTAATAGCTTTGGGGGAATAGTTCCATGTGGTTTTTCAGAATGGTTGAACAGTACACAGCTCCACCAATAGGGCTTTAAAAAACCTGTCTTTTTATACCCCCTCCAGAATTTGTCATTTCCCTTTTTTTGGCATCTTAGCCAGTTTCAGGTTTATGAGGTAGTGCCTCAGAATTGTTTTAATTTTCATTTCTCTAATTATAGTGATTAGAACATTTTTTCACATGACTATTGATAGCTTGGATTTCTTCCTTTGAAAACTGCCTTTTTATGTCTTTTGACTATTTATGAATTAGGGAGTGGCTCTTATTCATATAAATGTGATCTGATTCTCTAGATCTTAGAAATTAGACTTTTATTAGAGAAACCTGCTGCAGAGATTCCCACCCTCCCCCAATTTCTTACTTCTCTGATAATTTTAACTGTATTGGTTTTGTTTGTACAAAAACTTTTTAGTTTTATGTAGTAAAAATTTACTTTTTTTCTCACATCAACTTCTCTGACAGGTAATTTCTTCTATGTTTATCAATTTGCTTATGATGCCTCTCTTTATGTCTGTATCATGTACTCCTTTTGAATTTATCTTAGTATACGATGTGAGATGTTGGTCTTTGCCTTGTTTCTGGCAGACTGCTTTCCCGTTTTTCCTAGCCATTTTTGTTGAGTACTGAGTTCTTGCCCCGATAGCTGGGATCTTTGGATTTATCAAGCACTAGACTGTTGTGTTTATTTGGTTCTCATGTACTATTTTTTTTCCATTGATTAACCTCTCTATTTCTTATCCAGCACCAAACTGTTCTACAGCTTTATAGTGTAGTTTGAATTGTTACTCCTAGTCTCTTTTCCTTCTCATTTTTTAAATGGATTCCTTTGATATTCTGGAACTTTTGTTTCTCCAGATGAAATTTGTTGTTATTTTTCCTAGCTTTATAAATTGATTCTTTGGTAATTGGAGTGGTATTGACTAAATACATAATTATTGTGTTGGCCTGTTGTCATTCGGTCTTGTTTCAGTCATGTCTGACCCTTTGTGACCCCATTTGGGGTTTTCTTGGCAAAGTTGCTGGATTAGTTTACCATTTCCTTCTTCAGCTCATTTGACAAATGAGGAAACTGAGGCATGGGGTTAAGTGACTTGACCAAAGTCACACAGCTTGAAAGTGTCTGAGGCCAGATTTGAACTCAGGAAGAGGAGTGTTCCTGACTTTGGGCTTGGCACTCTATTCACCATGGCACCTAGCTGCCATGGGCAATTCATATTTCTCCAGTTATTTTGATCTATTTTTGCTTGTATGACGAATGATTTGTAATTTTTGTTCATAGAGTTCCTGCGTACATGTCTTGGCAAGTAGAGTCCCAAGTATTTTTTATCTCTTCCTGCTAGATTTTGCTGGTAATACAGAGAAATGCTCATAATTTGTGTGGGTTTATTTTATCTCCTGTATAGGAAAGAGGTGCAGTGAATAGTGTAGCTGGTCTGAAGTCATGAGGACTCATCTTCAGGAATTCAAATCCAGCCTCTGACATTTACTAGCTGTGTAACCTTGGGCAAGTCATTGAACTCTGTCTTAATTTCTTTGATCTGTAAAATGAGCTGGAGTAGGAAATGACAAACCACTCAAGTGTCTTTGTCAAGAAAATCCCAAAATGGGGTCATGAAGAGTTGGATACGATTGAACAACATTCTGTGTCCTGTAACTTTGCTGAAGTTTTATATGCTTTCAGTTACTTTTTTAGTTAGCCCTCTCGAGTTCTCTCATATCATTGGCACAGAAGGATAGTTTATAGCCCTCGTTGACTCTACCTGTTCCTTCAGTTTCTTTTTTCTTGTCTCATTGCTTTAGATGGCATTTTAGCGCAATAGTGAATATTATGATAAGGGACATCTTCACTTCATCTCTGACCTCATTATAAAGGCTTCTAGCTTATCTCCATAGCCAAGCTATATTGGCTTTGGGTTTGAAATAGATGCTGCTTTTTTATGGAAAGCTTGCAGTTTATTTCTCTGCTTTCTGAAGTGTTTTTAACGGGAATGGATGTATTTTGTCAATAATTCCCCACATGTACTAAAATAATGATATATTTTTGTTATTAAATGGTCAGTTATAGTTTTACTGATATTGAACCAGCCCAGTGTTTCTGATGTAAATCCAGCTTGGTTACAGTGGATGATTTTTATGATGTGTTGCTGTAGTCTCCTTGCTAACATTTTACTTAAAATTTTTGATTCAATATTTATTAGGAGAATTAGTCTTTAATTTTGTTTTTATTTTTTAAATTTTTATTCTCCCTGGGTTAGTCATTAAGACTGTATTGGTATTATAAAAGGAATTTGGTAGGGCCCTTTCTTTACCTAGTTTTAAAAAACATTTTACATAGTGTTAGAATTACTTGTTTTTTAAATGTTCAGTTGAATTCACTTGTAAATCCATCAGGTCCTGGGTTTTATTTTGCTTTGAGAGTTCATTTATGGCTTGTTAAATTTCTTTTGCCAAGATGGAGCATTCTTTTTTCTGTTCTGTTAATCTGGGTACTTTATATTTTTGTAAATATTCATCCATTTCACATAGATAGTTCTTTGGGCACATAATTAGATAACATAGCTTTTAATAATTACTTTTATTTTTTCTTCATTGGTTATGATTTTACCTGTTTTATTTTTTATTCTGGTTACTTGAGTTTTTTTCATTTTTTTTTACCAAATTAACTACCAGCTTACCTATTTTATTGTTTTTTTAAACAGTTCCTAGTTTTATTTTTTAATTCAGGTTTGGTTTATTTTTTTGACTTTCACAATCATGTTACTCTCTCCTTGAGTTTCAGGACTTCTATTTTGGTGTTTTAATTTGGGGTTTTTAATTTGTTGATTTTCTATTCTTTGTTGGTGGGATGCTGTGTTCGTTGATCTGCTCTTTCTCCCTTTTACTGATGAAACAGTTTAAAAATAGGCATTTTCCCCTAAGTGTTGCTTTTACCTGGCTATTTCAGTGGCCTCCACTTTGCCAACTTCAGTTCACCCCCCACTCAGCCACCAAAGATCCTTGGCTAAGTATAGCTTGACCTCCCAACACACAGCCTGAACCCTGCTGTCCTGCCTCACTCGCTGTACCCGCACTGCTTTCCAGCTTCACTGGCTGGCTTGAAGTTCCTCAAACACAGCACTCCCTCTGCATTGGCCAGCTGTCATTCCTGGCCTGCTCTTTAGTTTGGCTTCTTCAAGACTCAGCCCAACCCTGCCTTCGTCAGGAGCCTTTCCGGGACCTCTCCCAGCTGCTGGTGCCTTCCTTTCTTAGTTCTCATTAAGTCTAGTCTTTATATATTTTATTTACGTGTTGTCTGTTACAATGTAAGCTCTCTGAGGATAGGGACCTTTGCTTTCTTTTGTATCCCTGAGTCTTAGCATAGTGCCAGCACGTAGGTGCTTGACTGACTGACTAACGAACTAGCAGAATGAGTTAGATCTGGGCTGAGAAAGGGCTGGTTAGTTCTTAGGATGTAGTAAAAACAGACATTTTTTGTTGGAGTCGGGTTATCTGGGTATCAGCATTTACTAGCAGTACGGTCATGAACAAATCATAACCATTGGGTCTCAGTTTCCTCGCCTGTAATTAGACATAAAAACACTTGCATGATGTCCCTTATAGGGTTGTTTTTTTTTGTGTGAAGAAAACACTTTGTAAAACCTTAAAGCACTGTATGAATGTGACTGCAATTATCTTGGGACTACAGTTTGGAATTATATATGGGCAGTGCAACAGGGTCTTGCACCCAGTGCCAGCAAAGGGTCCCCTGTAAGGGGAAGGATAGGTAGGATCAATGATTAAAAAGTAGAGGGAGGGAGGCGAATTTTGTCTTTTTCTTTATTATTTTTTAATCATTACATAAAAATGGAATGGGCTGCTTCATGAGATGATATTTGCTTCTGGAGGTGCCCTGCACTGCGGTGTTATAGAAGGGATTCATGTATGTTGTGGGGAGTTGATCTTTGCCTTTACGTTTCCTTCACATTCTAAGCTTTTGTAATTCTAGGTTGATAAGCATCCTTCACTTTCAGGTTTAAATCCAGTTCAGTGCAGTGGCAGTAGTCCATGTTTATTTGCAGATTTTCTTTCTGGTGTGTTTTTAGAATCTTAATGCAACTGGTTCTGTGACTTTTACTTATGTTCTTATTTTCTTTAGTTGGACCATTTTCTGAGAATTTCCAAAGCATGTTTTGACACCATTTTTTATATTGCTTGTAGTTTTCATAAACTGACTTAATAGATTTAAAAAAAATTTTGTCTCTATCCCAATAACATGCATGGTGCCTTCCACAAGAAATACTTGTTGGGTTGAATAGGATTGAAGGGATATAACAACCCTGGATCCATTATGCAATTTTGCCTTTTTTTCCCGCTGATTAAGAAAAGAGCCAAATGTGTCTTGGGACAGATTTCCTTGTCCTCTGGGTCAGCACTAGCTATTGGGGAAGCCCCTATATTCCGGGGTGGCTGAATCCAGCATCTTTTAGCTTTTGCCCATAGGGCTGTTAGAACTTTGTTGATGTAGCAAGACAGGAAGCTGCAGCTCTAAGGAACAATTATATGAGGTGGTTTTTTTTTAATGGAATGGAGAAGATGAGAAAAGAGTGACCTTGGATAATTTAGAAATTGGAATCGCTTGGAGATTAGAAAGACTTGTCTGATAGAAGAAGTAAAAGATGTTTATATGAAAGTGGGGAGAGTTAACACGTGAGTTCAGGCATGAGGGTAAAACTTTTTAAAAATCCTTTTAGTGTATACCTTGCTACCCACACAGTCTGTGTTTGTTTAATGATGTTTGAGGAAAAAAAGGAAAACTTTATTAATGACTTTTTTAAAAGGATAGTAGCAGTCATTTTTTTTAAATAAATGAGTAGTTATCTTGAATTTGGTCTTATGGGCTGTTTATAAATACTCTTAGATCCAACTCAAAAGCAGGTTCAGAACATGGAATCATTAGATGTTTTTGAATGAAGTAGGTCTATTGACTTGTGAAAGTAGTCAGGCTCATGACAGAACTCTTTTAATTTGCTTTTAGATTTGCTGAATAATTGTTTAAGAATCAGAAAATGAGTTTTTAGGATTGTTTATTCCATAAATGAATAAAGTATATTTAGAGGCAGCATTCTGCATTTGTTCTGGGTTTGGCTGTAGTAAGACCAGGTTTCAAATTCTGCCTCTGACATTTACCGTGTGACTAACAAGTTTATTGGACCTCAGTGCCTCAAGGGATTCCCTAAGACTTGTTAAACTGTACATGGCTCACATGTCAGCAGCCCTGCCCAGGGAGAGGGAGAATGGCCCAGTGCCCTGCCTCCTAGTCTGTGATACTCCTGTCTATGCCCACCCGGTGAAACGAACCTCCACACACCCCTCTCCCCCGAACGCATGACCATCCTGTCCCTTTTATTTATGTATTTCTTTGACATCCCTGACACCAATTTCTTCTGGGTTACACTTTCTTTGAAATATGTTGCATCCTATTTGCATAAAACTGAAGCCTCTTTGTTGCTATTTGGAAGATCCTCAATTGTAATTTTTCTCTTTTTAAAATTAATTTATTTTTAATTTTATAAGATTTTGAGTTCTGAATTCCCTTTGTTCCACTCCACCCACTCCAAGATGCTATCTGATATAGGTTATACATGTATGATCCTATTAAACATATTTCCATATTAGTCATGTTGTGAAAGAAAAATTGGAACAAAAGGAAAAAGCCATGAGAGAAAAAACAACAAAAGGAAGAGAAAATAGTCTGCTTCTATCTGATTCAGACTCCATAGTTCTTTCTCTGGATGTGGAAAACATTTTCCATCATGAGTACTTTGGAGTTGCCTTAGATCCTTGTATTGCTAAGAAGAGCTAAGTCTGACAGAGTTGGTCATCGAACAGCGTTGCTTTTACTGTGTACAGTGTTCTCCTGGTTCTGCTCACTTCACTCAGCATCAGTTCATGCCGATCTTTCCAGGTTTTTCTGAAGTTTGCCTGCTCACCATTTCTTACAGAACAATTGTATTTCATTACATTCATATGCTACAACTTGTTCAACCATTCCCCATTTGATGAGCATCCCCTCAGTTTCCAATTCTTTGCCACCACAAAAAGAGCTGCTATAAAAATCAGTTTAAATTTTTCTAAGACTCTGGAATTCTGTGTTGCAGCCATGTAGCATCTTAAGAGTAAGGATAGGGATTGGACCTGCAGTCTCAGTAGCTGAGGAAATTCCCTCTTCAAATTCAGGCCTCCCATCTTCTCTGTCCAGAGTCCCACAGCCAGAGTTTAAACTTGAGTCTTTGCAGCTTTGAGGATGGCCCTGGACCCTAGAGGAGGGTTAGTGTTTAAGAGAGAGATCTATTGTTAAAGGAAGAAACTTGGATTTGTTGACAGAACTTTGTAATTTCTCCAAGATTGCCCACATTGTTCTCTCTGCAGTATCTTTCAGCTCTAGATCTATGTGATAAGTTATTCAAGCCTTCTAAGTTATTGAGTTTGGAGGTTAAGGTGATAAAATCACTTGCTTCTGTATCTATCTTGAGTAGTATGTAGGAAGGCCAACCACTGTAAAAGCAGTGTAGTTTGCTTCCAGAAAAATCTTCGTTACGATACCCTTGAATACCACTTTTTCGTCCCTGTGGTGAGCTCATTTACCCTTTCTGACTCTTAGTAATATTTTGGCACTTAGAAAAGGGAGAATTGAAAGTCTAATTGTGGGAGGGAAGAGGAGTAGAAACCAGAGTAGGAAATTATGTAAGCATGGAGAGAGCTCTGGTGTAAAGCCCTCGGTCAGCTTAATTTGCTTATTGCATTGGTGTTGGTGTGTGGATTGAATAGTAAAGACCAGCCATTGAAGTGCTCCACTCAGCTGGTCTTGTGGGCTCTAATAGACTTTGTATTGTTAGGTATATGTAGAGCTCATGTAACAAACACTGAGTAACAGACATTGACAAGCAAAGTACTTTGACTAAAGCATAACTGTCTGACTCATGGAAGGTCGGGTGAGGAGCTCTGAAGAGCTCTTGCCAGACAAACCAAGACGAAATGTGTAGAAACTTGAAGGGACACCTTTTCTGCTCACCTGTCCAGGTGTTGTTATTTGCACACTTTGAGTTTTTAAAAGTAAGGCTAAGGTATTCTAGATTATGAAGGCTATCCCTAGCATATACTTCTCTTCAGGGTTATCAAATCTTTTTGGACACTTTGATCCATAATCCTTTAATTTTTTCGGTACCACTAGAAATATTACCTTGTTCTTGACTTGTCTATAGGATTACTGCTTTGATGTATAATTTTAAGCATATTCGTGTGATTTTTATGTCTGGTAGATGAGAAATCAAGACTTTTGAGGAGAAAAAAATCCTGTTTGTTTTAGTGACTTCTTGGAGTGATTTATAAAAATTATCTTTAAGAAAAGTCATTTACTTCATTAAAATTTTTTTGGGTGCTAAATATGTACAAAGAGTTGCCCTTAAAATTGTTTTCTTTATATTGTCACAAAGCATTTATTTTGGATTGATGTTTTCATCCATGTGAATAGTCCATGAAGATTGTTATCCTTTCTAACCTTTTATAATGGGGGTTTTTAACCTGAGGATCTTCAAACTTATTTTTTTAAAAGAATTTGATAATTGCATTTCTATATAGTTGCTTTTTTTTGTAATCCTATGTATTTTATTTTATGCATTTAAAAATATTATTCAGGAAAGGTCTATAGGCTTTACTATACTCAAAGGGGAGTGTATAGTATTTGTGTCCCCCTCAAAGGGGAGACAAAAAGTTTCCAGGATGTTTCCTGAATTGTTGGCTCTTTCTTCTCACAGATCTAAGCATGGAATCTATCCAAGCCACTGGGAGCCTTCCTCCTAGTTTATTTTGTGAATATTAATATTCCTCTTGTATTGTCCCTTTGCTCTCTCTCTCTCAGTCTCAATATAGGTTTGACTCACTCTTATTCTGATCATAAAAGTCTTGTACCACAGAGGTGTCAGACTCTCAGGTAAAACTTCCAAGTGGACCCAAACCAGATTAAATTGTAATTGGGAAAGTTTAACAAAATAAATAAAAGTACAGTACAACATGGATAATGTTAATTTGTGGTTTTCTACATATTCTGTCCACAGGGATCAGTTTTTACTTGAGTTTGACACCACTGTTCTATAATGTTTTAGCCTATTTATCATAAAGTAAGAAGCTCATTTATTCATTTTCAGTATTGATATTACTCTGTATCTTCTTAATGTTTATTTTTCAGCCCTTCAGTGCCATTCCACAGGAGTGCCCAGACTGATGGGCTGCCTGACTACTGACACTTCAGCTGAGAAGGGTCATTGACTTTTTTTTGGGTGAAAGGAGGCTGTTAGACCTTACTCTCTCTCTGGGCTGCCACGGTGTCCCAGCATCTTCAAGGCACAGTAGATTGGGAACTAGACCTGAGCTTGGGAAAACCAAGTTCCAATGTGGTCTCATTACTAGCTCTGTGACCCTGAACAAGTCACTCATCTGCTTTCTTAGCTGTAAAATGGGCACAATAATGGTACCTCCATAGGGTTGTTGTGATGATCAAATGAGATAAAAGCTCTTGTCAAGCTCTTAGCCATTTGCTACACTTCATGGGTGCTTAATAAAATTGTGCTTGTTCCTTTCCCCTTACCATCTGACCTGCCTCTATGCCCTCCAACCCGAGCTTCTGTCATTTGACTTACTGATGAAATAAGTGGATATCTGGACCTTGTCCCCCCTTTCAGACTCTGTGCCCTTAAGACTTCCAAGACTTTTCATCCATCTGGAAGCTGAATCATCTTTTATGGATTGTCTCCCCCAGTTACAGGGTCAACTCTCTGAGAAATGGTTTGAATTTTTTCTCCCTGTGTCTCTTGGCACATTGCAAGCCCTTAATAATGCTTTATCATTCA
This sequence comes from Bettongia penicillata ogilbyi, assembly GCA_023548195.1. Classification (NCBI taxonomy): domain Eukaryota; kingdom Metazoa; phylum Chordata; class Mammalia; order Diprotodontia; family Potoroidae; genus Bettongia; species Bettongia penicillata. The sequence goes on from JAJHZJ010000096.1 coordinate 14,252,914, forward strand.
TCTTTCCATTCATTCATTCACGAATCCATGCTTTCATTTGTGTAGGTACTTTCTCCAGAGACTGAAGCTGAATCCCTTCTCTACCTCATTGTATGGCTCTTATGACTCTTATTGTGGTTTCAGAAAAGTTTGCCTGGTATTCGCCTTTCTACAGGGCGAGGTACCTGATCCTCAGAAGACAGTCGCCGAGGCTGTTGCCTTGCCCATAATTTTGTCAGCCTCATAAATCTGTCAGTTCCCTGCTGCCTCTAGGAAGGAAACGGGGCAAGAGTTTCTTTGACCTGATGTTTACTTTTCCTCAGAGTTCCCAATCACTCAGTTGCTCAACCTGCTCACTTCCATGAGCTACTCTTCCACCTCACCTCAGCCACACACAAAGATGGTCGTTCCCATGACCTTGCCATCACCCACAAATGGGCCACCCCAGCATTCGAAAATTCTGAAATCCCTTATCCTGTTAAGCAGGACATTAACTTTTTATCTTTCTCTCTGCCTTCCTTTGCAAAACCCTGCTCTTTATCCTCACCATGCTCTCCAACCCAAGAGCCCTCAACTCCCTCCTAGGCAACCTTCCCTGCAGTAGCCACTCTCTCCCCTTCTTCCCATCTTGACCCTTAGTTGCAGAATCCAGTGGCCTTTTCTCAGTCCTCATTCTTTTCCTCTTCTCTTCGACATTGGTCATCTCTCTCTTCTGCTTGATAGGTTTTCAGTACACCACTCTCTCCTGGTTTCCCTTCTGCCCATCTGACTGTGCCTTCTCTGTCTCCCTTGCTGGATCTTTCTCCATATCGTGCCCTCTAACTGTAGGTGTCCCTCAGAGTTCTGTCCTGGACCCTTTTCTCTTCTTCCTCTGTTACTTCACTTGGTAATCTCAATCAACTCCCTTGGATTTAGGTAACATCTTTATGCTGGTGAATCTCAGATCTACTTTTTCTGCCCCAGTCTCTCTGCTGAACACTAGTGTCACATCTTCAATTGTCTTTTAGGTATCTGAAACTGGATGTCTAGTAGACATCTTTCTTTTTTTTAAAAAAAAAAAACAAAGCTATTTTTTTCCCCATTTACATGTGAAAACAATTTTTAAAATTTTGAGTTCCAATTTCTTTTTCTCCCTTTCCTCCCCACTCCCTGAGATGGTAAGCAGTCAGATACAGGTTATACATGTGCAGCCAAGTAAGAAAAAAGAGGAAAGAAAGTGAAAGATAGAATGCTTCAGTCTGCATTCAGTCACAATCAGGTCTTTCTCCAGACATGGTTATCATTTTTCATTATGAGTCCTTTGAGATTATCTTGAATCATTGCATTGCCGAGAATAGCTAGGTCATTCCGAGTTGATCATCGAATGGTGCTGCTTGTTACCTGTACAGCGTTCTCCTGGTTCAGCTCACTTCCCTTGGCATCAGTTCATTTAAGTCTTTTCCAATTTTTTCTGAAATCATTCTACTTACTCATCATTTCTTACAGCACAATAGTGTTCCATTACACCCATATACCACAACCTGTTCAGCTGATGGGCATCTCCTCAATTTCTACTTCTTTGCCATCATAAAAAAAGCTGCTATAAATAACCTGGTACAAATAGGTGCTTTTCCTTTTTTTTTTTAATCTCTTTGGGATACAGACCTGGTAGTTGTATTGCTGGATCAAAGGTTATACAGTTTTATAGCCCTTTGGGCATAGTTCCAAATTGCTCTCCAGAATGGTTGGATCAGTTCACAACTCTACCAACAATGCATTAGTGTTCCAGTTTTCCCCACATTCCTTCTTCGATAGAATCTTAAACTCATTGTGTCTAAAAAAGAACTCCTTATCTTTTCCCCAACTTTCCCAGCCTCCTACTTTCTCTATTACTGTAGAGAGCAAAACTGTCCCACCAGTCCCTCATGTTTGCAACTTAAGAGTCGTCCTGGGTTCCTCACTGTTCTCTCCCCTCTCCCCCCGGCATTCAAGCTATTATCAAGGCTGTCAATTATACCTTTGCAACATTTCCTGAATACACCTCCTCTCTTCTGACACTGCCACCACTCTGATGCAGGACCTCGTCATCTCATGCCTGGATTATTACATAGTCTGCCTGTCTAAAGTCTCTCCCCACTCTAGTCCATCCTCCATTCAGTCACCAGTTATTTTTCTAAAATGCCAACCATATCACCTCTCTCGCTGTACTACATCCAACACTCTGTTGGCATTCAAGGCCCTTTATAACCTCGCGTCTTCTCTTTCCAGTCCTTACGCCTTACTCCCCACATGTCCTTTTCCCATCAGTGACACTGGCCTTTGGACTGTTCCAGAAGCAGGATCCTCTGTCTCTCAGCTCCAGACATGTTTCTCAGGCTGTCCTACATGCTTGGAATGCTCTCTCTATTGCTCCAACTATTGACCGTCCCAACTTTTAGGTTCCATCTAAAATCCCCAACCATTCTTAATTCTCATGCCTTCCCTCTTTTATTTCCTGTTTATAACTTGCTTTATATATATTTGCCTTCATGTTGTCTCAGCCATTAGATTTTAAGCCCTCAGGGAAAGCAGGAACTGTCTTGTGCCTTTTTTTGTAGCATTAGAGCTTAGTACAGTGCCTGGCACGGTATTGATTGATTGGTTTAGGACAAAATACAAAATATTCAGTTTGTCGTTGAAACCCTTCAGAACCTGGCTCCTAGATACTTTCCTGGTTTATAAATAAGCTTTAGAATTGAAAAAAGAAAAAAGAAATACTCATAAGAAATGGCAGTAACTTGGAGAAAGCAGTAGAAAGTACGAAAGAATGGATTCAGCGGGAGAAAAATCTGGAAAGGAACATTTGGCAAATATGATAGAGTGTGTAGCAAAACAAGAATCAAAAGACACTGTGGAGAAAGACTTCGGCGTTGGAAGCAAAGATGGCAGAAGCTCAAAGACCTCCGGTTATTTGGATCATCAGATTTCCCTGAAAAATGAGAAGGAAGAAAAACTCTCAACCTCATTTTTAGGAGGAATTCTTTCATTTCCATCATGCATCATCGTTCCAGTATCACGGAGACACGTGCTCCTTATCAGGTGTTCCTCTCCTTTTCCCATGTTCTTGTTCTGGAGTCATGTTCTCTTTGTGACCCTATTTGAGGATTTCTTAGTGGAGAGAGTGGAGTGAATTGTCATTTTCTTCTCTGGTGGATTCAGGCAAACAGAGGTTAAGTGACTTGCTCAGGGTCACACAGCTAGCCAGTATCTGACGGCAGATTTTAACACAGTTCTTCCTGGCTCCAGGCCTAGTATTCTACCCACTGAGCCACCTTGCTGCGTCCTTCCTTTTCCCATGTCTTTACACAATATGCTGTCTATTTCCTCCTTAAATGCTCATCTCTGAGTGCTTTATAGCCCCCTTTCTTGTTTTCTGTCTCTCTTAAAATTATTTTGTATTTGCTTTTATGTTGTATTTATGTGTTTCCCTCTGGTAGATTGTAAGCTTCTTGAAAGTGAAGGATATATCATTTTCGTCTTTGCGTTCCCAGTGCTTGCCTGTGCTGGCATCCAGTAAATGTTGGACAGGCCTTGTCAGCTAAATTTAACAGAACTTACTCTGCACTGGCCTGGTATTTGAAAATCCATTGTTATCTCCATGACAAAGAAGAGGAGTATTTGTAAATAAAAACAGCTCTTCTGGAATGATTGATTGCAGATATCATGTGAGGAAACTCACAAATGGGGAAGAAGATCTGTGGAATTTTGTGCTTGTGCTTCTCAAGCTGGTCTTTGTGTACAGATTGTGAGAGACAAGAGGGCCCGAGATGGAAGTCAGAAGATTGGGACCCAGATTCTTGCTTTCTCCTAGTCACTGCCCGTGTGACTTTGGAGGAGTTATTTCAACTTTCCTTATCTGTAAGATGGGTGTGTGCATTTGTGTGTGTGTGTGTGTGTGTGTGTGTGTCTGCGTGCGTGAGAGAGAGTGAGTGTGTGTGTGTTGATATGAGCACTGTAGGCCCTCCTAAATCCTACAATCCTTTGAATCCATTTGTGTTCATTTTAGGGATTTTTTTGTTTAAAAACAACATCCAAAAAAATGTTCTTGGGAAAATTGGAGATCATTTAGTTAAATCTCCTACTTAAACTGTGAGGCATCTGAGGCCCAGGAAATGTTACATGCTTAATGAGTGGAGCATAGGGGCATCATCCTATCCCTAGCTGTTTCTCATGGGCCCCCTATTTGCTTTTGTGCATTCTTTAATTCCAAGTAGAAAATATGGTTCATTTTTTCTTGTATTTTCAAGGTTACTTTTCCCACTCTGCTCTCTTTGACTTCAAAGTAGGATTTTTAGTACCTCGCCATATGTAATAATGCTTATATGTAATTATGTTCATTTTTAAATTACCCAAAGAATTCATACTGTTATTCTTATTTTTGGAACAGAAACTTAGATCTCTGTCTCCTCAGACTCTTTGAAGCAGTGGTGATGGCTTTTTTAAAACAGCTGGTATAGAGTAACACTCTTTCACATTTCCTGATGGTAATAGTATATCTTAAGTGCTTTTTCTGTAGTGGTGTGTTGGTTTTGTTTGTGTATTTTCAGTCCAGATTGGGGCAGAGGGACTAGTAGAATGTGCCTTTGTGATTTTTGTTACTATCTGGAAGGAATTTTGTTTTTCTCTTTTGGGTAAGTAATGAAAATAAAATTGCAAAATTCTACCTGTCTGGAATTTCTGATATTGCAGTCACCTGCTAATTACTCATCCTACCTCAGGTCTCTCCCCTTTTCAGTCTATCCTCCACACAATTGCTAAAGTGTAATTCCTAAAGCACAAGGCTGCCCCTTGCTCAGACTATTTCAGTGACTTCTCTTTTGTCTGTAAGAGCAAATACAAATTCCTTTGACATTTAAAGACCTTTGCAACCTTGTCCCAACTTCGCTTTTCAGGCATATTCCACTCCTTTATGCTCTGAAGAGAAAGAAGAGAAAAAAAATCAACAAAACTGATCTACACATCAAAAAAAATCTAAAAGTCTGTGCAGTGTTCCCTCCCTGTGGAGCCCTTGCTGCTCCGTCTCCTCTTTGGGACCACCCTTGTTCTTTGTGATTTTTCAGCATTAGCTTTTCATTGCAGAGGCGTAGTTCTTTCCAATTGTGTTGCTTTAATCCTTGCATGTGTTGTTTCTCTGACTGCTTACTTCAGTTTGCATCAGTTCATGTCAATCTTTTTATGCTTCTGTTACTGTTACGTTCATTGTTTTGTACAGCATGGTTATAGTTCACTGCATTCATCCACCGTAGTTGATGCAGCTATTTTCCATCCAATGGCCATCTACTTTTTTTTTTTATTTCTAAGCTACCACAAAAAGTGCTGCTTCTGTTTTGCTCGCTTATCTCATTATACATGTCAAGCAGTGAAATCTGAAACAGAGGGTGTAGACATTTTAATCACTTTATTCAAAGAATTCCAAATTGCTTTGTAGAATGTTGGCTCCAATTTCAGCACCAACAGCAGTGTGTTAATGTGCCTCTGTTTGTGTCGTCCCTTCAACATTGATTCTTCACTGCTTTTGACATCTTTACCAATTTAATGGGTGTGAGCTTTGATTTGAAATTGTTTCTTGGTCCATGTGCCAGGGCCAAGATGGGAAGAGGAGGAGATAGAATGCAGGTAGAACACTTAATCCATAGTAGTGTCAGGTGAAGTTTAATGGGACTGCCGGGGTTGGTAACAAAGCAGTCTGCAAGTGAGGGAGAGGCTTAATCATGCTTGGGTGATCTCATTAGTGTGACTACTTGTAATGGTAAGGGAATTTGAAGATCTTCCCTGCCCCTTAATAGGCCCATGTGACCTGCTTTGAGCTTTGGCCCAGCTCACAGCCCGAGTCACATGGATCTTGCTGAATGTGTAGAGCAGGAAGGGCAGAGTTGAAAGAGAGTAAGGTGGAGCAGAGAGAGAGAGAAAGCTGAGGCAGAGCAGAGCAGTTAGTGTGAGTGAGAGAGGGAGTGATTTTTCTTAAGGGAACTTGTTTGTGGGGAGGCCTGATGGAGGGAAGGCTTGGGGATGGCCATGCTTGCTGCATTGATAATATGGATAGATTTCTGATGGATTTGACTTTCTAGTATCTGAATAAATGTCTTGGTTTCATCTTTGAGAGAGTTTCTGTTTTGCTAATTTACCCTGGAAGTACACATGTGTACCTGGAAGTACACATGTGTATCCACAGTGGCTGCTGTGGGTATCACATGGGCACTACACTACTCTTTGCAGCAATGTGGCTCACAGCCCCTTCTCTACCTCTGCCTTTGGGAAGCTGTCAGAAAGATGAGTTCAAGGAGGCCCTCAAACACCTACTAGCCTGTGTGACCCTGGGCAAATTATTTAACCTTTGTTTGCTCCAGTTTCCTCAGCTGTAAAATGGGGATAATAATAGTAGCTACCTCCTGAAGTTGTGAGTATATTGGTTTTTTGTTGTGTTGAGCTGTGTCAGTCTGGCCGAATGTTTGTGATCCTGTTGGGTTTTTTTCTTGGCAGAGATGGTGGAATGGTTTGCCATTTCCTTCTCCAACTCATTTTACAGATGAGGAAACTGAGGCAAACAGGATTAAGTCACTTGCCCAGGGTAATATGGCTGGCAAGTATTGAGGCAGGATTTGAACTCAGGTCTTCCTGACTCCAGGACCAGCACTCTTATCTGCTGTGCCACCTATCTGCCCTTGTTGTGATGAATGCCCTCTATATATGTCTGTTTTCTCATAAATATAAAAAAGTAGGCATTTGGGCCTGTAGTTATTGACATCTTCTTGATGGCCCTTTTTTGGATAACAGTAATCTCAGGTTTTCCCAATCCTGAGTGTTTACCTGTCTTTAGATATCTTGAGAATTGATCCCTCCAACATGGGGACCTCCTCTGTGTATTTAGTCTACTCAAATAGTTCTGCCTGGTTTTTTTCTACTTTCTTACACACTGGGGTTTATGATGGGAGACTTTTATTAAAATCCTAATATAGTGCCTCTCCTGATGCAATGTGATATCATAGAGTGGTGTTACAGAGATGTGTATTTACAGATACAAGCAATTTGGGTCCCTTGGAAGCATTGCAAAGTTTCACAGATGTGATGAAGCCTGAACTACTTCTAGTAAATTCTAGGTCCACTTCATTCCTCCCAACATAAATATGTGGATTCACTTTGTGATATGCTTGTCTCTGCATATCAGTGAAGATAATATTAATTTTTCATGTATGAGTTGTATGTTTCTTACATTTTTTTCCCTGTGCTTTAGATGGCTATATTGTCTTTTTCAATTACTATGAATCTAACCAGGGCAGCTAGGTGGCACAGTAGATACAGTGCTGGTTCTGGGGGCAGGAAGATTCTTCTTTCTGAGTTCAAATCTGGCCTCATACACTTACCAGTTATGTGACTCTGGGCATGTCACTTCACCCTGTTTGCCTCAGTTTCCTTATCTGTAAAATGAACTGGGGAAGAAAGTGGTAAACCACTCCAGTAGATTAACCAAGAACTCCAAATGGAGTCATAAAGAGTCGGACATGATTGAACTGATGGATTTGACTGAGGAGGCTATGTAGTTCCCCTTGAGCTTGATGTAATTAAATGCTGTGAGAAGTTTGGAAAACCCTTCCATTAATAAGAACCAACTTTCCTTTGGATTCTGTACAAGACACCTGTGACATTGGCAAATGCAGTAGGTTAGCATACCTGCCTGATCACTGTTCAGTTGATGTTAAGTGATTTCAGTAGTTTTAGCTGCTACAGGATCCAGGAATAATTTAAATATGCATCTTAGACATTTTATAGACAGAATAGAACCTTACATTTTCTCTCTCAGCCAGCCAAAAGGAAAGACACAGACTTTAGTTTGCAAAGGTCTGTGTATTCTCTTCTTAGATTTTCTTTTATCTGAAAGGTTTTATTGTTTTCTTTTTAGTCATTTCCTCGTGTCCCTTATTATTATTGCTGTCTCCCCCGTTTTCTTCCTTATTCATTCTAACTCTCCTTTTCCAGTTCTTAACCTTGTCTCTCTAATCCTTGAAGTGTGTGCCCTAAGAATGCTCATTCATCTTTGATCACCTCTTCCTGAAGCCTGACTTTCTCCCTTAACCATCTTTTCCGGTTCTGGCCATTACTTTCCTCAAGCCCCTTAACTCAGAGCCAAGAGGAGTCTGCACATGCCTTGCTGCCAGCTCCCACTTTCTTCTGACAGCTGCGCTCAACAGCTTCTCTTTTGAAGTCATGCCATCTGATGAGTGCTTACACTGTTCTTCACTAGCCTTCCTCACTGACTTCAGCACCTAGTGGTGGTACTTTCCACTCTAATCCTTTATACTTTAGTAACATCCCTTTCAATTTCTGACCATCTTTGCCTGTCTCCTTCAGTCACCCAAAGAGAGTGGTCACACATGAGATAGGAGTATTATTGGAAATTACTGTGCTTCTGAGAAATTTCCTTTCTGACTAGCATCTTTTGCTCGTTTCTCTTCTCATCTTTCAGTTGTGTCTGACTCTTTGTGATCCCGTGGACCCAACTGTCCACGGGGCTGTCTTGGCAAAGATACTGGCGTGGTTGGCCGTTGTTTCTCTCCTACTGCCTGATGCATCTTGAGTTTGCTTTTTCTCTTTCCATGTGACCTCCACTCCTGAGATGTTTCCCTTGTCGTCCATTTAATGGCCCCTGTTTTGACTTCAGTTTTGGCTATTTTGATATTTCATCATATTTCACACTTGATTCCCTTGCCATCTTTTCCTTCTCTGTTTCCACCCTGCTAATCCTCAGCCTTGGGTAATTCCCACCGTCTGTTTTCTCAGTCCTTATTCTCACTCTGGGAAGTACTGATGGAAAATTATTGATTCTTTGCTGATGCTTGGTTTGCTGCCACCGCTTTCAGCAAGAGTGGTGACTTTCAAACATCTTTTCTGTTTAAGCTAGTCTTCTCCTCTCTAGTAGATGACATTTTTCTATTTAGTCCACTCAGGTAAGCATTTTTTACTACTGATGATAGTATGGTTAGGTAGTTTCCAAACAGGCCCACGAAGTAATTATTAATGGTTTGATATTAGCTTGCAGGATGGTCTCTAGTAGAGTGCCATAGGAATCTGCCCTTGGCCTTGCTGTGGTTAATATTTTGATGAAGCGACTTAAATGAAACCCTAGAAGGCATCCTTATCAAATTTTAAGATTAAATGAAGTTAGGATGCTGATGTTTTGGATGATAGTAAGGGCCCTGAATCTAATCTAATAAGGCAAAATTTCATAGAAATGATAGTCCTAGACTAGAGGTGACTAGAGGTGACTGTAGCACCTATCTCTTAGGGTTATTGTGAGGATAAGATGAGATAATATTGATAAAGTGCTTTGCAAAACTTAAAGTACTTTATAAATACTACTATTTTTATTTGTTCTTTTCATTATACTTGGTTTCAAAAAGTCAGTTTGCACAAGAAAAGATAAGGGAGACATGGCTAGAAAATAACTCTAGTGAATGAAATTGGGGCATCCTTCATAGGAGCCCAGACTGTGAGATACTGGCCAAAAGTGCTTAATAGAGTATTAGTCTGCATTGAGAGATATAATGTTTCCAATGGGGAAGTGATCTTGCTGTATGTTGCCATGGTTTGACTGTATCAGAAGTATTCAGTTCTAATGCTATGTTTTGGAAAGTATAATAAAATTTGAGTATCTGGAGCTTGTCCAGAGGAGGTTAATGAAGGATAGTGAGAACACTACCCACCACAGAGGGATCAGGTTGAAGCTACTGGGAAATTTAGCGTGGAGAAGAGAAGCTTGGGATAAGATAGCTTCTCTGTAGGCTGCAGTATCTTACAAGTTGTAAATGGTGTGCCAGGAAGGTTGATACAGAGTGATGGTAGTGGCTGTTGAACCAGCCTCAAAGTCAGGGAGTCCCACATCTGCTACGTCCTGGCTTCGTACTCCTGACCAGGCACAGTTCCCTGCACCAGTGGGATCACTTAACCTCCGTTCCTATCTGTAGGTGCTAAGTTCATTGCTAGGTGTTGGGTATACAGAAACAAATAATCCCTACCCTCAAGAAGCTTATATTCTATCAGTAGTAACAATGTGCATGTACAGTCAGTCCTTAGTTTGCAGGGTAACGTTTCTAAAAAGGGGCAAATAAAAAATGGAAATGTTGATACATTGAACCTATGGGAAATGGGTTAGGTTTCCATGACCACCAAAAACTGTAATCTTTTACTAGAGATTGTTGAAAATACACTTTTATGCTTACATTTCTTTAGAACAAAACATTAATTCTAACAGTATGGATATTTCCTAACACAGAAATCATGAAATAACTCATAAAATGCAGGGGAGAGAAGAGGCAACTCCAGAAGGGAGGGGATATCAGAAAAACCGCAAGGTAATAGAGGGAGAGGGGCAACATCTGCCATCTCTAATCTCCTTTTTGGTTCTTGTAGTTGAACTGTTTTCCTGATGAAAAGCACATGGCTTAGGAGGGGCCTTCCCTCTGCTCAGAACTCCAGTATGGGCCCAGCACCCAAGAGAAGACAGGGGTGACCACCATTTCATTTACCCAAAAACGGATGCTTTTCCTTTCCTATTTTTTTCAGTTTCTTCATTTTGCACTTGAGAGGTTAATTTAACACTTTTTAGAGCAAATGCACAAACACTTTTATGAATACTTTTCTTCTTTTTGCAAATGTAAACTTGCATCAGACCTCTCGTTTTTTTCTCCACTTTGCATAGCTGTGAATGTTCTCTATTGCCAATGTGAGAATTTTGAGAACTGACTGAATAAATATTTCTAAAATACAATGTTCTTTGACAGAAAGGAGGTAATGATGCTTGAGGGGAACATGACAGGATCTCATGTAGGAGGTAACATTTGAACTGAATTTTAAAGGAAACAGGGATTCTAAGAGGTAGAGGTAAAAAGGGAGTCCTTTTTCACCCCTGAGGGGACAGCAAGTGCTGGGCTGCAGAGATATGGAGTGTTGTGTGGAAGGAACATCCAGAAGCCCAATTTGGCTGTGTTGTAGTGTGTGTGAAAGTAATGAACGGATAACAGTTTATAAGAGCAGGTGGAAGCCAGAGGAAAGTGCTTTAAATGCCAGAAGGTTTGTTTGATAATAAAGTTTATATTGAGACTGTCATTTACTAATGTACCTTTAACTAAGACGTTGTGAGTTGCTAACTCCATATAGATTTCCTTTTTTGGGCATAAAGATGAACTTTTAATTACTAGTTTGAAAAACTTTTAGAAAAACAACTTTTGCAGCAAATGTCCTCACTTGCTTGTGCCGTTTTTGAAGGTTAGAATTAATGGTATCAACTGATGTATTTGTCATACATTCACATTCCTAGTGTTGCTTTAGTAATATCAGATAGCATAATTAAAAGTTTTATATGTACATATATATGCACATACATATGTGTGTGTATATATATATATATATATATATATAAAATCCTACTGCATGATACATGTTTTGTAAACTCAGAGCACAGAGCATGTGGATGTCTTTGATTATGAAGTTGAAGAATGTTCTTGATTATTTTAGTATATAGAGTCACATAAAGGGATCATGCCTAGTTACATGTACATTACAATGATTTGTAAATTTGAATCAAAAGAAACATTCTAGTAGTATCTTTAAAAGTACTTTAAAATTTCTTAATCTCATTATAACCAAATTAAATTTCTTTGGAATCCAGTGTTTTTCCTGGTTTCTATGTTAACTGTGCACAGTGTGGCATTTGTAACATCCTCTTGACTTCTGAGGATTTTTTGGACTTCCCATATATGGTGGTGTGGTTATTCCAGTTTGTCCTACACACAGACTGTTGAAGAGTTTTGAGATTTTGTCACATGAGGAAATGGGAGTATCAAGGCTGTAGAAGAGAAGATTTAGGGAGCATATGATAACTTTGTGGAAGTAAGGGACTGTGCCATGGAAGAAAGATTAAATGTGTCTTGTTTGTTCCATGAGTCCGACGTAGATGTTGTGTACCACCCAGTGGTGTTAATTGGATTGGCACTCAACACTGGGAAGGACATTGGTTTATCTACACTTTACAGCTCCGAAGGGTTATGGGACTTTCCCAGATGGCGTAGTTTTAAAATGTCAGGGAGCTGGGAGGAAGTCATCAGATTCTGAGCCAGACTCTTGATGTCCCTCATCACAGTTAACACATTTGGAGCTCTGCAAATATGGCATTCAATCACTTGTAAAAGGGCTAATGGATCTCAAGGTAGAATGATCTCATTTACCTAGAGGTCTCTGCATTACCATGGTAGCCTCATTTGTGTCCCTTTTGAATTTTCTCTGGACAAACCCTTCTTCCCCTGCACCGCTGCTGGTGGTTCTAGTGTATTTCTCCTTGGTAAGGTAATCAGGTGACAGTGCTTTTACATGATGTTTTTTTGCTGGTGAGAGCATAAGTATGTTTGCCTAATATCTTTTCCATACCTTCCAGAGCCCTGCAATCCTCACTATTGCTTTATAATGCTAGATACTCTTCCATTTCCTCTGTGTATGATTTCATGAAAAGATAGCCTCATCTTTGTGAGACCTTCCAGTCTCACAGTCAGTTAGTAGACATTTAATAAGCACCTGCTGTGTGCCAGGCCCTATACTAAGCACTAGTAGATACAGAACCAGGGCTATAATACTTTCCACTGAAAATGGAAAAAACAAAACCAAACCTTGGCTTGTTCTGTCTTAGCACTCTGAAAATCGTGGGAGCTTTGTAAATTCTATTTGAGTGATTAAACCTCAACTCAGCCTGATTTTCCTTCAAACCGTTTGAAAAGTGTGGTTGCCTTCCCATAAGGTCCATACTCCTAAGTCTCTGGGGGCTGCCAGACAACCTCAACTCATCATGTATTTTTGCTAGGCTCTAGTGTCAGTTGGTTCTCAGTTTATTTCACTGGGGAATATGACACAAAATGAATCCATGCTTCAAAACCATGAGATCCTCAGGAACTACTCGAGGTCTGCTTAGAGTCTTCTCAGGCACACTCCCCTCTTTCCATGCCTATTCCATTTTGCCTGTTTTTTACATCTGCAAATCATGAAAGGGGCATTCTATGTGCTGCATATCAGTCAGGCATTTATTAAGCACCTACTGTGTACAAGGCGTGATCCTAGGTGGGGGTGATAGTTCAGGGTTGTTGTCCTTTGTTCTCAAAGAGAACCAGAATGATATCGCTACATTGGAGTCTTGTGAAGGGCCTAATCAGTGCTTTTTCATTCCTTCATGAAAGTCAGTTTTAAATGTTCAGGTATGTATGTGTTTGGCACACATTGCCTTGTGAAAATTTCTAGGTCTTTTATGTGGGAGTAGTTTTTTATGTTTAGAAGTGTAGCCATTTATCACCCCCTTTTACTGGTTATGTGACTTTTGGCACCAATTGTTCATTCTGAATCACTGATGGAGCGTGGTCTGGTAGTAGAGGTGAGAAGGCATTTGTTAGCTTTTCCCTACCTGCTTTGTGAAGTCCTAGCTTGTGTAGTTGGTGTGTTCCGTTGTGTTCAGCCATACAGCGACACTCAGACATTGGCCAGTGGTTCTGTCAGTTGCGTGTGTGCTAGGTGTCACTGGTCAATGACATTATTGTCTCAGTTGCTTTGTACTTCTTAGATTTGGGGCGTATCTTAAATTCTCATCGTCCCCTATCACACCTTTGAATGGGTTTTTGCTAAGTCTTCTATGAGTCAGCTTTGATATTTCAGAGGTGAAACTTAAGTCCTTGCTGAGTAAACATGAGTGCTGTTTTGATTCTAAGGTCGGTGATGAACATATGACTTGACTCCCTCACTTGTATTAGAATATTAATTAGCTAGATACAAGGATCTTGTCACATGTTGTTTGAGGTTTCTGTGATTTGAGGAGAGCAAAAAGACTCTTTGCCTGGTTGCTAATATACTTTATAATATCCAGATCAGCCGTTAGCTGTAAGATCTGTTTTACACAGTGAAAAATGATCTCTATCTGGATTTTGGAAGAAGAATATAAGCCTCATAATTTGGAATGTAATGATGACACTTGGTGTACTAAAAGAGATACATGTAAAGTAATGATCCTCTTTGAAGTAACCTTTCTGTCCGTAGTTCCTTTTTTTACTCAACAGCTAAATGAACTGTCAACTTAATATTTAAGAAAATCCAACTGAAATTTTATTTGTTAGACCAAAAGGATGGCATCTCTTGCACTAAAGTGTTTAAAACATAAATTTTTCCTTGAAGCTCTGTGTTCTTGGCATATTCCTAGGCATTTGAAAATGATTGCTCTTTTATTAGTATTACAGTTTAGGTATGCCAAATAGTCCTGCTCTATTTTTGAATGAAACAGCGTGGCTTGGCACAGAGTTAAGTACTGCGTGTTTGTTGACCGACTGACAGAAAAACCCCCACTGCATTAAAAAGCACTGGTTTCAAAAGGAAGCACTGATTTCAGGACAGAAAAATGTGACAGCTGGGTGCCATAGGGGATGGAGCATTGGACTGAGAGTCAGGATTCTGAATTTAAATGTAGCCTCTGTCACTTAGTAGCTGTGTGACCCCAGGCAAATCACATAACCTTGGTCTGCCTCAGTTTCCTCAGCTGTAAAATAGAGATCATAATACCTGTTACAAGATAGGTTTGCTGTGAGGCTCAGATGAATATTAGTAAAGCACGCAGCATAGTGACTGGTATATAGTAAGTGCTGAATCAGTGCTTATTCCCTTCACTCACTGCATAGTCATGAAGAGTTCTTTTACCATTATTGAGCATTAAACTTGATTTGAGAAAAAAAAAATGTCAAGGTGATGGATCAAAATGTCTAAATGAGATTTTTATTTGTCTGAAAAATAAATTTCCAAAAATCAGTGCACCTAAAATCAAAAAAGAGATGTTTGTGGGTCTTCACATAAGAGTAGTAATGAAAGACAAAAATTTTGAAGCACAGTTGAATAAATCTGGAGGAGCTGCATGGAAATCATTTTTAAAAAGCAACCAAAAACTTTTTGGGAAACTGCAAAGCAAAAAATTAACAAGAAATTGTCAGTGATCTTGTCAAGGCCTTAGAAAGTAATGGGATGTGACGTGTCACTCAAAGATCCATTTCATGGACTCACATTTGGACTTCTTCCTGGAAACCCTAGGTCCTCTCAGTGTTGATCAGGGAGAATGCTTCCATCGAGAAATCTCCACAGTGGAAAAGTGATGCCAGGCACATGGAGTCCAAACATGCTGGCTGACTGCTGTTGGACACTGCAGAGGAATGATCCACAGACAAAGTAGAACAGAAATCATAAGTAGCCACACTTTAGGTGAGTTAAATAAGCACAATTTTGTTTAGTAAAAAAAAATATAAAACTGTGATTCCCATGGAAATAGTGAATGATAGAGAAATTCTAAAGCTATACTTAACAATAAAACAAACCATTTATAAGGTTTGCACATTTTCATTGCTGTGACAGGAGAAAAACAAACTTTTTCATTGTTTCTGTCGAGTGACAACGAGGATATTTTTTTTCTGCATCTAGCTCCTTTTGTTAGTCGTTTAAACTTTAAAAAAAATTCTTTTTAATATTTCTTCATAGTTGTGAATTCACCAGATTTTTTTTTAAGCTTGCTATATGCAAGGTACTGTGCTGAGATGATAGGGAGATATATTAATAAGTAATATGCTTCCAATAATAGCGTTTACAACACAGGGAGTGGGGAAAGGACAACTAAGAAGTAGAGAAAATCCTTGTTTGTTGAATATGATTTATACTTGGAAAAGGGTCATTTCAAGTGCTTCCCACTTTTAAAACAGATACCAACATTTCATAATAAATAGTAGCAAAAAAGTTTTCATTCAGAACTTTTTTGAAAAATGAAATTAAAATGATGAAAAAAGTTATTTTATCTTATATTTGACAAAATTTAGGTGATAAGTACATTTGTACTAATTCTTAGATTGGTCAAAGAATAATGTGTAAATGTATAGTAAAGTATAAATATAAATGAAATATTTATTTTGGGGGGACTTTTTTGGACAAAATTGTATGACAGCTAAAACATCTTTCACTTCACATTTGACTTTCACAGTATGTTAGTAAAAAGGGTCATTAATATGGAAATACCTAAGATCTTCATCATTTTTCTTAGGGATTATCTCCTTTGATGTTGAAGTCATTTTCTTTCGAGGTGCTGGCAGTCTGTGGAAACTGAATCTTGTTAAATCAATTGAAATTCATTAAACAACTACGAAGACAAGTACTGTGGCTACCAAGACAGGAAACAAACAGTCCCTACCCTCAAGGAGTCCACAGTCTAAGGGGAGATTGTATACAAATAAGACATGCTGTGTGTGCACACACACACACAATTGGGGATAATATCCAAGGGAAGGTGTGAAGATTATGGAGGCCTTGGAAAGGTTTCTGGACTTCAGCTGATACCTTAAAAGGCTGTGAAGCTAGGAGAAGAGCAGGGAGAGAGACTTCTGGCATGGGGGGCATGGCAGGAGATGGAGGGTCATGTGTGAGTTTGACCAGTGATACTGGTTTGAAGAAGGAGCCACCAGAAGATTGGGAAAGTAAGAAGGGGCCAGTAACGAAGAATTTGAAAAGCCAAAGAGGGGGCTTCATAGTTGATCCTGGAGGGAAGAGGGAGCCCCTGGAGATTGTTGAATAGGTGGCTGATGTGGTCAGGGCTGTGCATTAGGAAGATCAGTTTTACAACTGGGTGGAGAAACTTGAGGCAAGGGGACCAGCTAGCAGGATGTTGCCCTCGTTCAGATGGGATGCATGATGGTGTTTAGTGCTAATCGGGGCGGGGATCAGTTCACTAGTGATTATTTTTATTTTATGTCTTCTTTAGATTCTCTTTATGCTGTTATTAGGCAGGCAGCACAGCATAGAGTTTAGAAAGCTCACTTCTAAGGAAAGCCAGGGTGCGTTCAGGTCACTCCTCTGACCCGTCCTGGCAGTGTGACCTCCATGTCTACCACCCAGTCAAGTCCTGGTTGCGGTTTTCTGCTGCAGGATATTCCCTTTCTTTCCTCAGTGAAATCAGTGCCTGCCTCACATGCAGTGGGACCAAAATGACATACTAGGTTGTGGTTAAGGTACAGCCTGTCAGGCTATGACTGAACAGACCAGTATGAGCTCAGAAGGCTCCACCACAGGTCAGGCACAAATAGTCCATCTGGAGTGCAGATGTCTCTAAATGGACACATCTTACATTTCTTTGGAGCTTCTGCAATTCTTTGCTTATAATGCACGGTACCTTCTTTGATGTGGGCATGCCACTGTGGGCAGTCCTTTGCCAGCGTCCCCCATGTCATTCGATCGATTTCAAAGTTCTTCAGAGAGACTTTGAGAATGTCTCATTGCTTTTCCTAACCTCCATGTGAGCACTTGCTTTTCTCTTTAAATCCTGCCTTCATACTATGTACATACATGTTGATACTTTCTCAAACATCCTAACTGCATTTCACTGCAGCCTCACAAAGAGATGGCCATGCCCTTGATTTTGCTGTTACTAATAAATACACTTCTGTGTTTGTGAACTCTCAGATTCCCTTGGCTGATGACAAATTGTTGTCATTCTGCCTTACCCTCTCCCTTGCAAACCCCAAACGCTGTTTTCATCTGTGCTCTAGCCTCCGCTCCCTTGACTCCTCATTTCTTTTCCAGACCATCACCCCAGAACTAGCTACATTCTCCCTTTCCCATCCTGACTTCTTGGTGAACCAGTCAACTCTACAGTGTCCTCTTTTTTGAGACCCATGCCCCCTTATCTTATCCTTGATAAGGCTCAGCCTTGGTTTACTCTCATTGTCTGTTGTCTTCATTACTATTCACATACTGTGAAAAAAGCTAAAAATAACAAAATGTGAACTCTTTTTTTAAAATTGAATTATTTTGTTTTCAGTGTTCGACAATCACTTCCATGTATCTTAGATTTTTTTCCACTCCCTCCCCCTCAGTCCCCCCTCCCTCCCCCTCATTCCCTCCTCCTTCCCCACTCCCTCCCTGAGACAGCATGCAATCTGATATAGGTTCTACACGTACATTCCTATTAAATGCATGTTGCATGGAAGAATTAAAATGAATGGGAAAAACCAGGACAAAACACAGTACAAAAGAAAATGGTCTGTTTCTATCTGTGATCCAATTCCATAGTTCTTTCTCTGGATGTGGAAGGTATTTTGCCTCAAGAGTCCATTGGGAATTTTTCAAGTCCATGCATTTCAATGAAGAACTAAGTCTTCCAGAAAAATTCCTCACACACTGTGCTTATTGCTGTGTACAAAGTTCTCCTGGTTCTGCTCTTTTCACTCAACATCAGTTCATGCAGGCTTCTCTGAAGTCTTCCTGTCCATCATTTCTTATAGCACAATAGTATTCTATTACATTCATACACCACAACTTCTTCAGCCGTTCCCCAATGGATGGGCATCCCCTTGATTTCCAGGTTTTGGCCACCACAAAGAGGGCTGCTATGAATATTTTTGTACATGTGGGACCTTTTCCCATTTTTATGGTTTCTTTGGGATAGAGTCCCAGAAGCAGTATTGCTGGGTCAAAGGATGTGCACATCTTTGTAGCCCTTTGGGCACAGTTCCAAATTGCTCTCCAGAGTGGTTGGATCAGCTCCCAGCTCCCCCAGCATCTTCTCCAACATTGATCGTCTTCCTGTTCTGTCATGTGAGCCATTCTGACAGGTGTGCTGTGGTACCTCAGAGCTGTTTTGCTTTGCATCTGTCTAATCAATAGTGAAAATCATGAAATCTTGTTGATTGGGTTAACCCCTTACCTGGGCCCTCACTTCTACTAGGCAAGCCTTTTACACTTCCCTAATTAACTCATTATCCCACCCACCACAGCAGTTCTTCAAAGCATTTCATTCCTCAAATCTTACACGGCTCCCCTTCCTGCCACCTTCTCAGCTGAAAATCTTGCGTCATATTGTAGTAAAAAAAATAAAAAAATTGAAGATATTTGCCAAGAGCTCTCTCTTTGCCCCCATCTGTCATCTTACATTGCTCAGATGCCTCCTACCACCGTCTTCTTCACTCTTGTTTCACATGAGTTCACACCCTTCTCCTTGCCTGGATGTGATTCCATTCTAACTTGTCTTTACAGGAGATTCTCTCTCCCCCACCCCCCCAATCATCCCCGCTATCTTGCTTCAAACTCTGTCTTCTGGTTATTTCTACCACTGTCTACTGCCTATAAACATGTCTCTGTTTTCCCTATCCTTAAAAAATTCCAGCCCTTCATCCATCCATCCCAGTTAGCTGTCATCCCATATTAACCCTTTTTGACTTAACTCTGTGGGAATGCTATCTACAGTAAATGCTTCTGATTTCTTTCCTTAGATTCTTATATAAAGTCTGCTCTCTAGTTTTAGACCTCAATATTCAACTGCAACTGCTTTTTCCAAAGCTCCTTATGATCTCTTAATTACCAGATCTAACGGCCTTTTCTCAGTCTTCCTCCTTCTTCACTAATGCAGCCTCTTCTCCCTGAAGCTCTCTTCTCTTTGGGTTTTCATAGTTCTTCTACCTATCTGATCATTCCTTCTCAGTCTCCTGGGTCATACCTCTGGGTAGCCCCTAGAACTCTGTATTTGGGCCTCTTCTCTCCTAGAACTATTTCACTTGGTGATCTCATCAGCTCCCATAGTTCCTGCTACCCCTGTACTAATCATTTTCAAACCTGCTTATCCAGCCACAAGCTCTCTATTACCTTATTGCATGTCCAGCTGGCTATCAGGCATCTCAAACTAGATGTCCCATGGAAACCTTAAACTTAGCATATCCAAAACTGAACTTTTTCCTCACTTCCAACTCTCCCCTTTTCCTACCTTACCTATTGCTGTTGAGTTCCACCATCTTCTCAGTCCTCTACACTTGAAACCTAGCTGTCATCCTCAGCTCCTCAAGCTCTCTCACCCCACCCCACCCATATCCAGTCTGTTGCCAAGTTTGGTTGAGTTTAGCTTTGTAACATCTCTTATATACACCTCTTCTCTACTCTGTCTTTGCCACTCCCCTGGTGCAGGCCCTCACCACCTCATGGCTGGATTATTGCAGCAGCTTGCCACAAATAAATCTTTCCCTTCCCTAGTCCATCCTCCACTCATCTGTCAACATACTTTTCCTAAAATTCAGGGTGTCATCCCGTATTCAGTAAGCTTCCCTGACTTCTTATCATTTCTAGGATCAGGTAGGACACCCTCTGTCTTCATAATCTTCCCTGTCTTCTTATACCTTGAACCTGTGAGGGCAGGGGCTGCCTATTCTTCTGCTTACATTTGTGTTCCAGAGCTTAGAACAGTGCCTGGAATAAATTAGGTGCTTCACAAATGTTTGTGTTGATTGACTGAGGATGGATAATATGGTAAATACAGGGGATTGTATGAGCAAAGGCATGGAGGCTAGAAAGTAGAAGTGTACTGGACATTAAATAGTCCAGTTTGTCTGGTGCCTAGTGCCTTGAGAGTCTGGCAGTGACATAAGTCTGAACAGTTAGAGAAGTGCAAGCAATTTGGCCAGTCTATTATGCAATGGAATTAATGCTTTTTCCCTAGAATTAATAGAATTTTTCCTTAAAATGAAAAGAATAGTTTAGATTCTCTTATCTAATTCCTGTATTTGGCCACAATTGCTTTTGTATATGAGAGATTTTATGGTAATTCAGCATCCACATTAGGGAGGGAATAGGAGTGAAAGCCCATGTAGAAAACATATGTATCCAAATGAGATTTATTAAAGGATATTTTTGACAGTCAGCTGAAGCCTTAGGAGGGTGTGCAATGCAAATCCCTATATAAGGATCCAGTGTACTTTTTTGCAAGAGTAAATGGGTTGCTGTAGCACAATATAAAAAGCTTCCTGGTTTTCCTCTTTGTTTTTTTTTTTGTATGGGGGGAAGTCTGGTCTCTGATGTGTGCTGACCACATTTTCTCACTTCCCAGAAAAGTGTCATCTGTTACCTCAACTAAGGAATCTGTGCTTTGAGATTTTCCATCATTGTTATTGGTTAAATGCATTGAGAAGCATAGGATTGCAATGCTTATTATTCCTACAGGAATTCTGCTAAGGAGAGACGGTGAAGTTCAGTTTTTCTGTGATCTCAGATGCTGTGGGGCCATGGCTCCAGGTGTGGATACTTGCCTGTGAAGTAATTATTTTGGAGGCCTTCTTGGATAGCTTAGAGATGTAAAACAAAACATTGAGAAGTAATGAAAAATGCAGAGGTCTGTAGAATGATAAACAGTTGGCATAGACACAGATTGGAAGGGAGGTCTGTAAACTGCTCTGCATTAGTGCCTAGCAGGCTGTCAGCTGATGGTAGAGCAAAGAATAGTGGAGCCAGACTTTGTTCATGACCTTAATTTCTCAGTTAAGTTTTACTCTGTTTTTTGTTTAGTAATTTATATGTGGGGCTGTCTTGCATCCATGAATCATATCAGCAGACGATTTCCAAGAAATTAAAATTGGCCCCAATGCAGAAGTAAGGAGACATTGATGGGTTTTGAGCACCAGCATCATCAGATTGATGCTTAGAGATATGTTATTTAACTAATAAGATTTTAATTTTTTTTTTTTTTTGCAGTTTCTATATCATTAAAAAAGTTTCCTGAGTGCCTTAGCATTTGGTCTGTTTTAAGTTAAATTTTGCATTGAGATAGCTTTTTACATCACCTTCATTTCTTTCTGTAAAAATTATATTATCTTATTTTTTCAATTATCCAACATTCATTTTTTAAATCCCTCTCACCTTCCCTGACAAACTGAAAAGAGAAATAAAGAAGCAGAAGAAAAAAGAAATAACCAAAACCCTGTACTTCATAAGGACAGTCAAGCAAAACAAATTTTCACATTGGTTGAGTCCAGAAATGCATTTCTCATTCTGTGCTCTTTAGTTCCTCTCATAGGGTTAGGGTCGTTCTTCTTCACCAGTCAGCCTGCTGGAATAGGATCCATCGCTTAGCTGATTAGAATTCTTCAAGCTTTCAGAATTGTTCTTTTTCATAATATTGATTTAGTTATAGTATAAGTTACTCTTGTGGTTCTGCTCATTTTACTTAGGCTCAATTCATATAGATCTTTTCATGTTTCTTTGAAGCTGTCTTTTTCTCTGTTCTCATAGCACTGTAGATTTCCATTGCGTTCCTATATCACCATTTGTTCCTCTATGCCCCAAACGATGAGCATCCCCTTAATTTCATTTGTTTTGTTTATTTCACCACAGAGACAGCTGCCATAAATAGTTTTGTACACTGAGGACCTTGTCCTCTTGCACTGATATCTTCTGGGTCAAAAAGCATGCCCAGTTCAGAACTTTGTGCATGATTCCAAATTGCTTTCCAGAATGGTTGAACCCATCCACAGTTCTACATGCTTAACATTTTCATTTTTTGTCATCTTTGGTGCCCTGATTGGTGTGAGGTAGGACCTTAGGATGCTTTAATTTGCATTTCTCTATTAGTGATTAGGGAGAGTTGGTGCATGACATTTTGTTCACAGATGATTGTGCCCTCATTGCAGCCTCTGAGGCTGAGATGGAACAGATTATGGATTGCTTCTCTGCCGCTATTTTGTCCTGATCACACCAAGAAAACAGGTTCTTCACCATTGTTACAGCAAATGGAAAGACTTTGAATATTGTGGATAAGTTCATTTTTCTTGGCATGTACTTTCCACATAGATGATGAAGCTGATGCACACATTGCCAGAGCTAGTTCAGCATTTGGGAGATTCTGAAAGAAGAGCCTTCTCTGGGAGAGAAGAGATATTAAACTGCCCATCAAACTGAAGGTCTGTCATTGTTGTGTGCCTGTGAAACCTGGACAGTCTACCAGTACCATCCAGATATTGGAACCACTTCCATTTGAATTGCCTTGGGAAGATTCTGAAGATCACTTGGCAAGAGAAGGTACCAGACACTGAGGTCTTTTCTTAAATTGAACTGCCAGGCATTCAAACTCTACTGTGGAGAGAACAGCTCTGACGGGCTGGCTACATCATTCAGATTTGCCTAAAAGACCATTTTGTGAAGAACTCACACAAGGCAAGTGTTCACACGGAGGTCAGAAAAAGCAAAACAAGGACACTCTCAAGATGTCTCTGAAGAACTTTGGTATCGATTGTAAGACATGGGAGACATTGGTGTAGGACCATCCAGCATGGCATGCCTGCATCAGAGAAGGTGCAAAATAGAGTTGCAGTAGCTCAAAAGAAACACAAAATTGTGCAAATTTAGATGTATCTCCTTCCCAAATATTCACGCAGACTATTTGTGGCTGACTTGTGATAAACTTTTTTGAGCTTCTCAGCGGCAGGGGGACACACAGCATCATTGACCCAGACACTGTGAGGTCGTTTTGGTCCTCTCTGATTATGAAGTTCAGCAATGAAAGATTAGTGATTTGGAGCATTATTTTTTTTTTTCATATAACTATAGTTGCATTATTTTTTTTTTCATATAACTATAGTTGCATTATTTTTTTTTTTTTCATATAACTATAGTTGCCTCCCCCAAGAACTACCTGTTCATATCCTTGGCTCAGTTGTTGAATGACTGTTATTATTAATAACTTTGAATCTGTTTTTTGTGTATTTTGGAAATGAGACTTTTATTAGAGAAACTTGTTGCAAAGATTTATGTCCCTTCTAGTTTGAGTATTTTGAATTTGTGAAAAAATGTCTTAATTTTATGTAATCAAGATCATCTATTTTATATTTTCTGTGACCCTCAATGTCCCTTGCTTTACAACTTTTTTCCTATCCACAGACTGACAGGTGATATCTTTTTTCTTTTTCTAATTTGTTTATGAGGAGACCTTTCATTTTTGCTCTGGTATCCATTTAAAGCTTACCTTGTGAGGGGCCATAAGATGTCCGAACCTGTTCTAAAACCTAATTTTTGCCATGCTACTGCCCAAGTCTCTTACCCCAGTAGTTGTGGTCTTTGTGCTTATCAAATCTTAATTTCTGAAAATATCTCCTTATCCTTTCCTGTCCATCTACTATCCCCTCCAAAAGAGGAAAGAGTAATCCATCAAAACATTGCCTCTCTGACTGCCTGTAATATTCCCCACCCATAGAACCCAGCCTTTCTGTGAAGAAGGGGGTGAAGTGCGGTTTCTAAACTCTTTTCTGGGGCTCAGCTTGGTGACTGTAGTTACCTAGCATTCAGGTTTAGCTTTTTTGTTCTTTCCATTTACATTGTGGTGGTCATCCTATCTTTTTCTTTTTAAAACTTGTTCTGCCTACTTCCCTTGAATTCAGTTTATAAATTTTTCTGTACTTTTCTGAATATTTCGTATTCTTCATTTCTTACAGTGCAGTATTTCATTTGATTCATGTTCATTTTGTTTAGAGCATTTTTTGTCATGAGTTTCATTCCATGGAACATGATAAACAATAAAAGCACTTGATTGAGCTGGGAAAATATAAATCTTTGGGTAAGCTCATGTATAGTATTAAAAGGAGCACAGAGTTAAAACTTCTTTTCAAACCTTGAAATCCAGGTGATATTACACTGATTCCATGAATTTATATGAGTCTATTTACATTATTTTCCTTGGATACCAATCCCCCAAATTCTCTCTTGTTTTGGATTCTTCCGCCCACTCAGCACTTTTTTTCTTCACATCTGCTGTACTTTTGATGCAGATTAGTTCACAGAATAATTTGAGATATCCTTAATTAGATTTGTTGTTAATTAGATGGCAGGTGTGCATTTTAAAAGAAGTTGTGTTAATGTATTTAAATAGAACCTTTTGATTACTGCAGTTCGGTATTAGAAAAGATTTGATGTCACAGATTAAATGTAAATCTGAAAATATTAATATATAATTTATATTAAAATGATTCTCATTGAAAAGCATTTTTCTTATGATAATCTCATTTATTGAAGTAAAGTATCATGTACTTATTTGTGGCACAGAGGTGATGCAGAGTTCTTGAAGGCTATCCCAGGTGAGTGTAGGCCTAGAAATAACCAAGTTTCAAGATAGTCTTTGAATAATAACTTAGGCTCCTGGTACCCTAAATCCTTGTATCAGTTTTTCCTTCTTTGCTATTAGTGAAACTAGAAGACACTATCAGTTTAGTAAAGAAAAGTGGAAAAAGTAGAAAAATGGGCATGACAGATAATAGCCATTGTCCAAAGAAGTTTAACTGATGGAAATAACTTGCTGTGACAAGGAGACCAAAAAATCTAAGAAGCTCCATGATCAGCCAATACTTGAGAGGTGTGGCAGCCAAGGGGATGCAGGTGTGCTTTAGAATTTTATCTGCAAAGTTTTGTGGAAGAGAATGGTGGAATGAAAAAGAGTATGAATAAGAATGAAAAACAGAGTGGGAAAAATACATCTGAAGAAACTTGATGAGGAAGAAAAAGCTTATCCTGAGGGCTTTTAACTTTAAACGTGTAAAAGAGGACCGCCATCAAATAAAAACAGAAAAGATCCGTAAAGATTCTTTTGTAAAGTCAAGGATGAGAGAGTCACCACATTTGGACTCTAATGTCATTGTCGCTACATTTTTGTGGAAATACTGTGTCTACCTATTGTGGGCATCTTTGATGAAAATTATGGAAAGGGCAGATAGAAGATTTTGCCAATTGTATTCAACAGTAGATCACACGTATGCAACAGACTGTAGAAAATTTAAATAAAACAAACAGCTCAGTGTCAGTTTAATAAGTATTTGATTCATTAGGGTAAAATACCTAAAAGACTCCAACAAGGTTTTCCTATGCATGTGTCTAAATCTTACAGTATTCCTTGAAAGATGGCGGCCTGGCCTAGGGCAGTGGATTGAGCAAGTGGATTGAGCACTGCCTTGCAGTCAGGATTATTATGGAACTGGTTCAAGAAGAGACCTCAGACACCATCCAGTCTGATTTCCTATTAAAAGGCCAGAGTTCAGACGTTGATGCTGCCACACAATGTGTCTGCTTTGGCAAATCGCTTAGCCTTTTTGAGACTTAAATTTAGATCAGTAAAACAAGGGTGTTGGACACATGACCTCCATGGTACTTTTTCACTTTAATACGTAATCTTAAGTAACAACAGATTATTTTGATCCTCAGTCAGGAATAATGTAGGGAGATATGCTTGCCAAAGGTATTTGTCAGAGGTGGAGCTGGGTGGCACATTAGCTAGAGAGCCAAGCCTGGAGTCAGGTGGACCGGAGTTCAAATCCAACCTCAGACATTACTAGCTGTCTGACCTTGAGGAAGTCACTTACCTGCAATCTGCCTCAGTTTCCTTATCTGTAAAATGCAGATAACCATAGTACCTATCTCCCAGAGTTAATGAGATGATGATTATAAGGCTCTTACACACAATGCCAAGCACAGTTTAAACATTAGCTGTTTTTGGGCTGTTATTTTTTGTGTGTGGAGATTTAGTACAGATTCCAGATGAAAGTGGAATTTTCTGTACATGGTAAGTTCTTCCCGGGTTGGGATGGGGGTGTATTTTAGTGGATAACATTGTGTTGGTTATAGCGCCTCTTAAATGAGACCCATAATCACTTGAATTTGGCCAATTATTTACAGTGGAAAAACCAAGTTTATGAAACATGCTTGTTGTACAGATTGTGACATGAAAGTAGATAGACAAGTTACAGAACTTTGTTGTACATATATCTTAAATATACACGCAAACAGTTAATTAATGAAGATGGGTGAACTGAAATGCCTTTTGGAAATTGAACTGTTCTTTTATTAACCCCAGGTTTTTCCCTAAAACAAAAGTCCATCTTTTAATATCAGTGATATTACATGGCTTTTAGTCATATAAAAGTCATAGTCCCCAGAGAATTGAAATTGGTGATCCCATGGAGGAAAATAATTGCATTGTAGATGTCACCAGTCTCTGACATGTTATAGATGAACAGTTGTGCAGGAGAAGGTATGGAAAGATGACATCAGAAAAAAGATGGCCTGGCCAAGTCGTGAGAGAGAGGCTGTGGACAGCCTGTGCATTTCATTAACATCTCTGCAGTGTCAACTCTAGAGGAAGACTGCCTGCCCAGTGGGGGGCTCACTGTGCTTCATGTCCTGTTTATGGAAAATAACAGAAGTGGCTGTGGATGGCTTCCTGTCTGCCTTGTTGGAGAAAAGAGATAAATAAATACCAGGTTCTTCCTGTGTTATTTCCCTTTGTTTAAACCAGCTTCTACCTTACTGCCCAAGGCCAGCCTACTTTGCAAAGAGAAAGTTGGCTAATGTTAAGCTCATTTTGCGAATGAATTTTCTGTTGTGTTCTATTACATCAATTAAATAAGCCAGTGGAATGTGATTTTTAAAAAACTGTATAAATGAGTTTGATGAGTAAATCTCTGTGGCCTACATTTAGGGGGAATATCCCATAAAATATCATTTAAAACAGTTTATTCTAAGAAAATTATTTCAAATGACCATTCTCATTTAAAAGGTGCTTTGACATCTGTAGTTCTCCATCCTTACAACTGTCAGTTTAGGACAGGTCATCTGGCTCCTATTTAGGACAGCCTAGAACAAATGCTCATTTTTTCTCACTGGGTTTCCGCCCCCTGTTATTTATCCTTATCATAATTGCCAAATTTCTCTTGTTCCTTATTTTAACTTGATGATGTCCCCTCTCTGTTAAGTATTTTTCTGTTGATTGTGGATAAACATTAAAATCTAAGTAATCTACGCAAGTTACTTAATGTCTTTGATTTTCTTGTCTGTAAAATGAAGGGGTTGAACTACTTGTCCCAGAAAGTACTAGCTCTAAAAGTCCAATTCTCTAACTCTTCAATTTTTAGCTAAGGAAACTGAGGCCAGAGAAGGTAAATGACTCGCTTAAAGTCACTCAGGTAGTAGTGACAGATGAGATTAGAATCCATTTCCTTTAACCACATTAAGTGCTCATTCCATTTTGTCACACTGTATTCACCAGCATTCAGGAATGTTGGGCACAAGATCTATACCCTTAACAAATGTATTTTCAGTTGAATTCTGTGTTTTTGAGATTATTTTTGTTGCTTCCTGCTACTCTTCAGCCATCTTTTTTACTTCCCAAATTTATTCCTTCCGTTGTTCAATAATTCTTCTGTTTCTGAGATTTCTACAATACTTTACTCTCCCCCCTCTCCTTCTCTACCTCAAATGACCTTTCCTGTCCAAGGTCGTCCATCTATTCTCATTAGTCAAGACAAAGCTTCATGGAAAAGTGGAAATTTTGACAATTGTTTGAATGAAAATGGGAAAGATGTTTTTCCTTGACCCCTCTCTGAGAGTAACTACCATAGCTGCTTGCTTCTCACTTAACAGAGTACCTTTATAACACTGCTTATACATAACGTAAGTAGAGTGGAACCTTGTTATATAAAGTATTTTCCTAAAGTGTTAAATTTATCACCTGAGCCTTGTTAATTTTTCTCACTTCAAAAAAATCTTTCAGGAAGTCCTTTATATAGGAAGGTTCTGGGCAGTTGATGCATTATTTTCTGAAAGGTTAAAAGATTGAAATCAGAGCTGAGGTAATGCTTATTTTAGGAAGTATTTCCTACTGATCCTAAGCAATCTTGCTGTATGACATGGCACCATACAGCCATTCTTTGGAAAAGTTTTCCAGGTATTACACTGTCCCAAGGTCTAGGGCCCTCAGAGATGAGGGCCCTTGTTATTACAGATAATATAAAGAAATGATTATGTCTCCTTTGTATGGAACACAGTGCCATGCTTTGCAAAGATGAAATAAGGTACACTTTGAGCTCTCCCTGAGAGCTTATGGCTTAGTGGGGGAGATAGGACACACAGAGAAATAAGCAGGATAATTAGAATGTAAGTGCCTAGGAGAGAGGCAAGGAAGGAAGAAGTCGAGGAAAAGGTGATTGCCTGAGCCTGACCTTGAAGGAAGTGAATGATTTCTGCGAAGTGACTTGAGGTTCAGGAGCCATTCTAGGGAGATGTTAGGAGTAAATTCATAGATGAGGCAGAACAAGATTGAGAAATGGAGGTGGCTGGGTGGTTCAGGAAGACCTGAGTTCAAATCCAGCCTTAGAGACTTTCTGACTTGTGACCCTGGGCAAGTCATTTAAGCTCTGTTTTGCCTCAGCTTCCTCATCTGTAAAATGGAGATAATAATAGGACCTACCTTCCAAGATTGTTGGGGGGATCAAATGAGAAAATAATTGTAAAGTGCTTATCCCATTTACTTGGCATATGATTAGGGTGCTGTAAAAATGTTAGCTGTTATTATTTTTATTATTGATAGTAGTAATACCAGTGACCTCACCCGAAAGTTCATGCAGCATTTCCCATTAGCCTTCCTGAAGTGGAGTTGTGACCATGTATAAACTCCACTGGCTTCCTGTTAGTCTTGTCGTTTGGTCACTAAGCCCTTGGGCAAGATGGAGAAGTCCAGAGAGAGGGAAATGAGGGGATGTCTAGTCCGAGTGCTCTTCTTAAATGGAGGAGCCTTTTTAGTTCGGTTGTTTGAGTTGTGTCTGACTCTTTGTGACTCTTGGAGTGGCTTGTTATTTCCTTCAACAGCTCGTTTTACAGATGAGGAAATGGAGACAAACAAGGTAAAGTGATTTGCCCAGGGTCTCACAGAGGCCAGATCTGAACTTGGAAAGAGGAGTCTTCCTGACTGTAGGCCCATACTCTGCCCACTGCACTATCCAGTGCCTTCCGCATTCTAGTCCAAGGAAGGAGTCCCAGGGGCACAGGGTGCTTCCAAGGTGTTAGTTTGTGAGTTCCTCCCTCATGCCTGGCATTGTGCTAAGTACTTTACGAATGTTTCATTTGTTCCAGCCCAGGGGAGTGCAGTGGAAGAGATGGAGACCTGGCAGGCCTCCTTTTAAATGCATCCCAGATCCCTCCTGGGTCAGATATGAAGGCTTTTGTTTGCCTTTAACCCTTTCCAGCCTTCTCATGCCTCTCTCCCCTTCATATACTCTTTGATTCAGTCTCGAATATTTTCACAGGCTGTCCCCCATCCCTAGAAGGCTCCTCCTATCTTCTTTGGCTTCCTTCAAATTTCAGCTAAATCTCACTTTTCTAAGAAGCCTTTCCCAGTCCTTAATTTTTGTGCCTCCCTTTGGGACTACCCTCAGTTTATCTTGTCTTATTTATATATGCTTATTTGCATGTTCTCCTCAGAGGGGAGCTCCTGTACCCCCCCACCCCCAACTTTGAGCTCCTTGAGAGCGGGGGCTGTTTGTTATTTTGGTTTTGTATCCAGTGTATGCCAGTGCCTGGCACATTGTAGATACATGATAAATGCTGGTTAACTTGACAGCTGAGCTGGACAGAGTGTTTGCCTTTTTAACTTATAACTAGCATCTAAATATCACTTGTTCCAATTTACCTGGAATGAAAGCTCTCAAGGACACATCTCCCTCTGCTGGAAAGATCTCTGATGGAGATAAAGACCAGGTCTTGGTTACATGTTTATATTATATTCAGGGAAATGCAAGTTGTTTTTTTCTCTTTTTAAAAAATATTTTTATTGATATAATGTTTTTATTTCAGAGCATATCCCTTATAAGATAGATAAAAACGGTTATAACAAAACCAGCCAGACATCTAAAAAATTAACATTGCCTGTGGTGTTCCATGCTATGGTTCCTCATCTCTGCTTCTCATATTTCTTATTGAGGGCCAAAGTTAGAATTTCACAGCAACCAGCTTTAATCAATTTATTGTTTTTTCCTTATTTTTTAAGTGAAAATTTATATATATATATATATATATATATATATATATATATATATATATATATTCCAATTGCATGCAGAAGCAATTTTTTACCTTTGTTTTTAAAAATTTTGAGTTTTAAATTCTCTCCAGGGAAACAGAAGTTAGCTAAACTATCATTATAATCATTTATCAACCTCCCCAGAGAGTGAGAACATCAGTATCTTCCATGGTAACTTCTCCAGAGAAGGAGCAGCATTTCACATTGAATTTGGACACATTGGTGCTTAAAGGCCTCCTTAAAATTGTTTTGCTTCTAGATGGGAGTCTTGTCCCAGTTACAGACTCTGTCCCATCTCAAACCTTGACCATAATGGGAATCCTTAAAACCAAGAGTGGACAGAAAACAAACACAGCTACAGATACCAGCTCTCCTCCCTCTCACAAGACTGGAACTGGGAACCAGAAGAGCCAGAGAGTCATATTTTCATTTTTTACAGTGTATTACTATAACTGTTTTTTTCCTTTTCTCTGTATATATTTGTCTCCCCCTGTTTCTTTTGCAAAAAAGTCTCAACCTTTGTGGTCTTTTATATGTTTCTTTACTTCATCTGTTTAAACAGACTGGACATTTGGGGAACAAAGGGTGTAAACACTACTGATTCTATCTCTTATTGTTCCTCAGTTTCCTTTTTTTGGGAGGGGGGAACCATCAGGTGTTCCCTCTGCCCCACAGCTATTATGTGTACTCCAGTCTTTCTCACTCCACGGATGCCTCTGTACTCAGTCTGCAGTGCTGTTTCACCTTGAAGCATCAAACACAATAATGTCTTGTAATTTTCTTCATGTCTTCTTGTCATGAGTCTACCATTTTTTTTTTTTTTGGCTCAGTTGACCTGGTTGTCTCAGATGCCTAATACCTGTAGGCTATGCTGCAGCCACTCCATTTCCTTCCCCAGCAGCCTCCACACTTGCCGACATGAGCTGTTGTCTTGTCCCTACCCCACACCCTCTCCAGATCTGCAGCCATGATCAGATCAACTGTGTTACTGCTTCTCTTACCACCCATGTATATTTCCAAACCCAGGTAGAGCATAAACTCTTTGAAGGCAGGGACTGCCTTCCCCTTTTGTATTTGTATCCCCAGCCAGTACACAGTGTTGGGCATATAGCAAACCCTAATAATGTTGTCCCCCTTCCCCCCCCCCTTTCCTCCTTCCCTTCCTTTGAGATGAAAATTGGATGTGTGACATTGGAAGTTGGTAGAGAGGTTAGGGCTGGATAAAATAGGTAGGAGAGTCATTTGCCATAGAGATGATAATTAAATCCATGGGAGCTGATAAGACACCAAGTAAAATAATATAGTAGAAGAGAAGGCCTAAAAAAGAGCCCTAGTAGACAGCTATCTGGATGACATGATCTAGGAAAGGGGATTGAAAAGGAGCCTTTAGATGTACAGGAGGTGAACCAAGAGACAGCGGTACCCTGAAAACAGAGAAATGTTAGTGTTAGGGAGAAGAGGTGATCAACAGTGTCAGAGACTACACAGAGAGAGCGTTCAAGAAGGATGAGGATTGAGAAAATGTCATTAGAATGGATAATTAAGAGATCATTAGTAACTTTGAAAAGAGCGATTTCAGTTGAATAATGAGGTCTGAAGCTAGATGGTAGAGAGTATATAGAGAATGTGAGGAAGAGGACTCAAGTGTAGACACCATGCTCAAGGAATTTGGTCACCAAAGGGAAACATAGGATGATTGCTAGCTGGAATAATAGATCAAGGGAGGATTTTTTGAGGATGAAGGAGACATGAATGTATTTATAGGCAGTAGGCAATCAACTAGGAGAGAGGCAGAGATTGAAAATAAGGAAGAAAGTAGAAATGATAAAGGGAGAAATCTGCTTGGAGAAGACAAAATAGAATGAAATCACATGTAGAGAAGTTTGTTTTGGCAAAGAGAAAGATGACTTCATGTGAGACAGTGGAGGTTAGTAGTGGAGAGCATCTGGTTATGTGAGATGACAGTGGGAGAAGAGGGAGCTCTTGACAATTATCTTTTTTTTTAAACTAAAATAAGAAGCAAAGTTCTTAGCTGAGCAGGTGGAGAGAGGAGGAGCCATGGGAGATGTGAGACAAAAAGGGTTAGAAGAGCTGCTGTGGTGAGTGAGTGGATTGCCTTGCAGCAGTGAGGGCCCAGGGAAGGCTATGTAACACGTTTGCAGTAGAGCGGACCCTCGAGTGTTAGAATTGTGTGAAAGATAATGCATGGACTTTGACATCTGTTTTCAGGGCTCAAGGAACTTTTTTGCTTATTTTTAAAATTTATTTTCTGTATTTGAGATAGGGTTGCCAGCTTTCTGAATTCTAGACTAATAAGGTATTTTTTTGGAGTTTTTGGTGTTTGGCCTTAGGGAGTGACATGAAAGTTAGAATTTAGTTGTCTGTCTTTAATGATAACTTCACTTCTAGGTTACTCTAGCTGCTCAAATTGTAAGACATTAAATTATGAAATAATTTTGTTAAATGAATAAAATTAATTGGAAAGGGACCCCACATGTGCAAATAACTGTTCATTTCTGTTAAAATATAGTCATTTCATTTTATTGTGATATTATTTAGTACTTAATTCCAGAGCCTGTTAATGCTTTAAAAAGGCATTCATGCTTTATAGGGCTGGGCCTTCTTTATCATTTGTAAGCATTTGCCTCTTATTTCTTATTCCTGAACTATGTTTCCATTGTGCAAAGACTAATTTGCATCTGTTGGCATATTATTCAGAGAGCTGTTCTTTCACTTATTGCAGGTATTAAAGAAAAATTCATTTTGTATTTGTTATCCTTCCCCTCATTAGGTTCCTTTATCTCAATGTTTGAAAGAATTTAGGGAAAGATAGGATTGCTGAAGAGGTGGCAGAGAATATTCAATTTGTGACTCACCTATTTAGAAATCTTTCACATATCTACCCTCACATACTCAAAATATAGTATCTACACTGGTTCCTTGACCATATTCAAATACCTGACTGGTAAGAAAACTATGCTTCTTTTGAAGATGTGCTATTTGGTGACATAATCAAAAGGCAACATATTTTCTTCTCTTTCCTCCAAAACTTTTTTCTCTTTTTAAATTTGGTCCCAGGCACAGCAGGGAATAAAAGAAAATGTAGAAGGAAGCAGAAAAAGCAGAGTAGCTTTGAAAATGACTAGTACTTAATATATAATTTTTCAGAAACAGAAAGCAGTGTAAAATGTAAATTCATGGTTGTGCTGTGTACATGGAATGTTTCCTTTTTTGGTTTTGTGTAAGTTAAAAATGAATAAAAAAATCTTTTAAAATTTGGTCTCAGAATAGATTAAGTAAATTAAAATGTGAAATAATGTTACTGTCAGTCTTTTTGTTATCATCTTTCACTAAAACTATGAAATGCCTCCTGTATTCAGAGCATTCTGCCATCCTCTAACTAGACCAGTGTCCTCATGAGGCTTAGTGGAAGAGTAAGGCACAAACATGAATAACCCTAGTCATGTGTGCATAAGTGTGTGTACACATAGTACATGCATATGGAGAATTGCAAAAGAAAATCCTCGGAGAGGTCTCAGGGGCAGCTTCTGGGGTAGAGTGTTAGACGTGAGTCAGAAATGCTTCCTCTTTGAACTTCAAAGGATGGATAGAAAAGCAACAGGTGGAGAGAGAAAATGGCAGCTTAGGACCTAGCATGAACAAAGGCAGGGAGACAGGAGAGGGCAAAACGTCTTTTAGAAGTGCAGAGCAGTCTCCTCTGTTGACCGTGCAGAAGTTCTGCAAGGGAGTGATAGGAGACAAGGCCAGTAGGGTAAGGAGCGGCCTCGGAATTCTACGCAAAGACCTTTTTATTGTGGGACACAAAGAGCTTTACACTCATGTAGCTGACTGAAAGGGACAGAGAGTACAAGAACTTGTTACTTACTCAGTTCAAGAAGTTATTTGATTTTGTATGGTAAAAGATTGTTTTAAAGATTTTTCTGACACGATGTTTCCCGTGCACATGTCAAAGTTATAAGATTCTTTGAAAGATGAAATAACACTTTTTAGTAAGCCAGATGAGTCCTAAACAGGGAAATGAATATATTAGTGAAATTAAAAATCCTTCATTTTAAAGTGGAATTAATAGGACAGAGACTTTTTCAGCTGCCTTCCCATGTGTGTTGTGTTTCTAACTTTACAGCACATTTCTTTTTTCCCTCTTTTACAACTTTTTACAAATTCATACCACAGATAATGTACCTCTCATTAGTCTAAAACTTCTCATTCAGGGAAACTTGAAACCTGTTACTATTGTGTAACACAGTTATGATATTCGTTGGCCCCAGGCGAGTAAGTCAATAATATTTTAAATTCTACAAGGTTTCCAATTGGACAAAATCCTCACTGGATTGACCTAAATGGGTTTTGCACAAACTTGTGTTTTATTAAATTTTGCAAGGTGATGGTCTGGGAAAGAGGTTGGACTGAGATGAGATCTTCTGTGACCCTGACAGCAAATGCCGTTTGCCTGCCGAGGTAGATGTACTGGGCTCAGCTCCCTCATAAAAGTTTTTTCCTGTTACAGTAGTGCTGATGGAGTACAAGCCCAAGCCAAGACCTTTCCCCTTGGATCAGGAGGATTTTTGTCCCATTTGTCTGAAGGGCCCTGGAAAGTCAGGCCTTGGCGGGGGGGGGGGGGGGGGGGGGGGGGCGGGCTTCCTTGGATTCACTTCCATTTCTCTCAGCCTGGATACTCCCTATCTGATCCGTCTTTGAGCCTTCTCTTCCTTTGATCCTAGCATCCTTTTGATATTCCCAACTACTTAGCATTCTCTTGAAGTTCAAGTTACCCAGCCTGGATTGTGGATGGTCTGACCTACCAGCCACTCCCATGAGGACCTTCCCTGGGCTTGATCTCTCAAGACCATCCCTGGGACCCCAGACTACTTGGCAACAGTTGGATTCTTCCCTCAGTCTTTTTCTGTATTTAAGTTCCATCTCACCTCAGCGAAGGCGCTCAGATTCTGTCTAGCTGAGATTCTATCTGGCCCACTTGTGAATACAAACGTTACAAATGCTTAGGCTCTTTAAGAGTCAACCCAGTATGGCGAATCTTTTTTTTTTTTAAGTTTATTTATTTAACTTTTGAACATTCATTTCCACAAAATTTTGGGTTCCAAATTTTCTCCCCATTTCTCCCCTCCCCCCACCCCAAAAGGCCGAGCATTCTGATTGCCCCATCACCATTTTGCTCTCTCTTCTAACATCCCTCCCTTCCCTTATCCCCATCTTCTCTTTTGTCCTGTAGGGCAAGATAACTTTCTATATCCCATTGTCTGTATTTCTATTTCCTAGTTGCAAGAACAATACTCAACATTTGTTCCTAAAACTTTGAGTTTCCACTTTTCCCCATCCCTCCCTCCCCACCCATTCACTTTGGGAAGGCAGGCAATTCAATATAAGCTATATCTGTGTAGATTTGCAAATGACTTCGATAATAGTCGTGTTGTGTATGACTAACTATAATTCCCTCCATCCTATCCTGCCCCACATTGCTTCTGTTCTCTCTTTCGATCCTGTCCCTCCCCAAGAGTGTTGACTTCAAATTGCTCCCTCTTCCCGCTGCCCTCCCTTCCATCATCCCCCCAGCCCTGCTTATCCCCTTCTCCCCCACTTTCCTGTATTATAAGATAGGTTTTCATACCAAAATGAGTGTGCATTTTATTCCTTCCTTTAGTTGAATGTGATGAGAGTAAGCTTCATGTTTTTTCTCTTACCTCCCCTCTTTTTCCCTCCACTGAAAAGTCTTTTATTTGCCTCTTTTATGAGAGATAACCTGCCGCACTCCATTTTTCCCTTTCTCCTCCCAATATATTTCTGTCTCACCCCTTAATTTCATTTTTTAAAGATATGATCCCATCCTATTCAGTTCACCCTGTGCTCTGTGTGTGTGTGTGTGTGTGTGTGTGTGTGTGTAAGTGTGTAATCCCACCAACTCCCCAGATACTGAACAAAGTTTCAAGAGTTACAAATATTGTCTTTCCATATAGGAATGTAACTAGTTCAACTTTAGTAAGTCCCTTATGACTTCTCTTTGCTGTTTACCCTTTCATGCTTCTCTTGATTCTTGTGTTTGAAGGTCAAATTTTCTTTTCAGCTCTGGTCTTCTCATCAAGAATGCTTGCAAATCCTCTATTTCATTGAAAGATCATTTTTTCCCCTGAAGTATTATACTCAGTTTTGCTAGGTAGGTGATTCTTGGTTTTATTCCTAGTTCCTTTGACTTCTGGAATATAATATTCCATATACCCTTTGATCCCTTAATGTAGAAGCTGCTAGATCTTGTGTTATCCTGATTGTATTTCCACAATACTGGAATTGTTTCTTCCTGGCTGCTTGCAAGATTTTCTCCTTGAGCTGGGAATTCTGGAATTTGGCCACAATGTTCCTAGGAGTTTCTCTTTTTGGATCTCTTTCAGGAGGTGATGGATGGATTCCTTGAATATTTATTTTGCCCTCTGGTTCTAGAATCTCAGGGCAGTTTTCCTTGATAATTTCATGAAAGATGATGTCTAGACTCTTTTTTTGATCATGGCTTTCAGGTAGTCCCATAATTTTTAAATTGTCTCTCCTGGATCTATTTTCCAGGTCAGTTGTTTTTCCAATGAATATTTCACATGCTCTTCCATTTTTTCATTCTTTTGGTTTTGTTTGGTGATTTCTTGGTTTCTCAGAAAGTCATTAGCCTCCATCTGTTCCATTCTAATCTTGAGAGAACTATTTCTTCAGTGAGCTTTTGAACCTCTTTTTCCATTTGGCTAATTCTGCTTTTGAAAGCATTCTTCTCCTCATTGGCTTTTTGAACTTCTTTTGCCAATTGAGTGAGCCTATTTTTCAAGGTGTTATTTTCTTCAGCATTTTTTGGGGTTTCCTTTAGCAAGGTGTTGACCTCCTTTTCATGCTTTTCTTGCATCTCTCTCATTTTTCTTCCCAGCTTTTCTTCCACCTCTCTAACCTGATTTTCAGAATCCTTTCTGAGCTCTTGCATGGCCTGAGCCCATTGAATATTTATTTTGGATGTTTGGGATACAGAAGCCTTGACTTTTATGTCTTTTCCTGATGGTAAGCATTGTTCTTCCTCTTTTGAAAGGATGGGAGGAGATATCTGTTCACCAAGAAAGTAACCTTCTATAGTCTTATTTTTTTCCCCTTTTTTTGGGCATTTTCCCAACCAGTTACTTGACTTTTGGGTCCTTTGTCAAGAGTAGAATATACTCTGGGGACCTGTAAGATATTAGTTCCTCCAAGGTGGCACATTCAAGTGTCTACTGGTCTGGGCGCAGGAAAGGACTTTTGTGCTCAGAATCTTAGCAGAGTTTCCTTTCCAGGCACCTGACCTCCAGTTCTGCCAGACTAGCACTGGGGGGGGGGGGGGGGTAGGATTCAGTCAAGCTGTGGGGGCAGTGCCACCATTCAGTGTGAGACAAAGAGATCAGCTCCCTTAGTGCCCCTAGGGGTTTTTACAGGCTGCCGTTAGGGGCTGCCTGAGAACTCCTGCCACCTGTCTGGTGTGGCCTCTGCGGCTGCTGCCTGAGGCCCAGAGCTATGGGAGGGCCCTTCTCCCTTCCTGGCCAGCTGAAAACAACCCTGTCACTGACCTTTGGTGCTTGTGGGCTGAGGGATCTGAGGACCCGCTGCTGCTGAGACTGGGGATTCCATGACTGGAGATTCCGCCCCTGAGGGCTGTTCATGACGGCCAAGGCTGGGCTGGGCTCTGTGCTCTGCTCCATGTCTGGTGCAGCCAACGTTTTGGGCCTTTCAGGTCACCCTGGGCTGGAATTCTCCTCCACTCTGTTGTTCTCCACTTCTATTGCTCCAAAATTTGTTGAGAGTCCCTTTCTACAGGTATTTTATGGGCTGTGTGGGGAGATCCTGCGTATGTGTGTCTTTCTACTCTGCCATCTTGGCGGATCTTTAATAAACTTTTTGTTTCTTTGGTTTAAAGAAGTCTTGAGTCAAATTCATTCAACCAGGACCTGGTGTATCGGTATTTTGGGGTTCCCAGCACCCCTGAACCTCAGCAGTGCCCCCTTTGGTGCTTTGGATCTTTGATTTCACCTGCATGACTCCTCCATCCAGGGAGGATCTTCTGCCTCCTGCTTGCTTTAGTCTTGTCCCAGCTGCCTCATGTGCTTCTCATCCAATGAGTACTTCACAGTTGTCCCTCATTTTTGCTATATGACTGATTCATTTCCTTAGTAATACTTTGTATGCCCATTCTAACATGCAAGCTCTTGATAACATGCTGCAATTCCCTTTTGCCTGCCACATATCTTTCCATTTTCCTTTGAATTATTTATACTATTAATTCCTCTGAGTTGATAGGGGGACTTCCTTGCCCTGCACCTGATGTCCTGAGAAGCCATTCCACCATGCAATCCACCTGGTCTTGCTACTTATAGCTCCCAGCCTGCAGCCATTCTCCTGAGTTCTTCCTCTGCTTTCCAGACTTTTCATCCCCCTCCCCCCAAACTCCCATTCTGCTCCCCCTCAGGAGAGCCTCACATTTCATTTAAAAGTGGAGCCCATGCTCTCTCACTCCCTCTTCTCTCCTACTCATCCCAGATCTCTCGGGCCTTCTGCGTCTGGTGTCTTCTTCACCTCTATCCCAAATAAACAGGGCCATTCTCCTGGACCAGACAAACCTCTACATGTAGAAGTGACTGTAGTTCAGCCTTTCTTCCCCAGGACATTTACCCTGCACTTTCAGTAATCCTCAGTTGCTCCCATCAACTGGCTGTTTCCTTAACTGCTGAGAAACATGCCCTCGTCTCCCCCATTCTCACAAACCACTTGATCCATCTATCTCTGATATCCGTTGTCCTACATCTTTCCTCTCTCCAGGCTAAAACTCTTTGAGAAAGGTGTCTACAATAGGTCTCACTACCTCTTCCTCCCCCTCTCTTTCCTTCTCTCCCTTCTCTGTTTGTTCCCCTCCCCCTCCCTCTTTCTGTCTCCCATCTCCCTCTCCCCATTCACTCCCCACACAGCCCCCCCTGGGTCCCCCTCCCCCAGGGAGTTGGTGGGCTTTGTCATGGTTACTTTAGGTGTTACCCTGGTCTTTATCTCTTTGTATGCTCAGATATTCTTTTTTTCACCGGTGTGCTAAGAAAGGATCAAAGTCTAAGGAAGTGATTCATGGTAATCAAGCTCACAACACCAGCTGATAAATAGCATGCCAATTTATGATTTGCTTGGTATTTGAAGTATCTGCCCAGCCCTTACAGCC
The DNA here is from genome assembly GCA_023548195.1 of Bettongia penicillata ogilbyi. Lineage (NCBI taxonomy): Eukaryota > Metazoa > Chordata > Mammalia > Diprotodontia > Potoroidae > Bettongia > Bettongia penicillata. The sequence goes on from JAJHZJ010000096.1 coordinate 14,292,831, forward strand.
ATCATTGAGGGGAGAGATCATAATGGAGAAGGGGCCCACCTCCCTCATCACCACCAAAGACAACAGCTAACTGCCAATGGCAGTCAGAACGGCAGGGGAGCCCCAGGAAGAGCAGCACCCCCAGACTACCAGTCCAGCCTCCAGCTCAACCCTCAGAGCTATCATCCATGGCAACATCTCCTATGGGTAAGGAGCCAGCCATCCTCACCAACTGCCGACCAACTGTCACTCCTAGGGTAGACAGGCCAGCCTAGTTGGAGGAGACAGGAGGCAGCATGGGCCAGGCAGGTCAGGCACCAGCACCCCATTGACCACTATTTCCCCTCAGGCCCCAAGAGCCTTGGGAGTAGCCAGGCTTCCTTCCCAGTGCCCACAGCCGTCCCCTTGTGGAGCCGCAGCCTGGCAAGTGCTCCTGCAGGGTCCTGAGGAGCTGTAAAGGAAAGTTCTTGTCACCAAAGTCCTTGGCCCTGTCAAGTGGCTCAGTATCAGAAACTGGTATTTTATCAGTGGAAAGGACCCCAAAGATGAAGCCCACCCTCTGCTTTGTTATTGTACCCTATGGACCTGGGGATCTTTCCAGCTGACACCTTCCCTAGGGGTTGTCTCCCCCTCCCCCCAATTAGAATATAAGCTTCTGAGCACAGGAACTTCCTTTTTGTTTGTATATGTTTCCCCAGTCCTTAACTTCATGCCTGGCACTTAGTAAGTGCTTAATAAATGACTCTTGACTAGACCAGGGAAGAGGACCAAGTATTACCATTCATGTAGCCTTTGATGAAGGCTGGAAGTGGGGGAGGTGGTGAGACCCCCATAAAGATCAGGGTACCAGGGGCAGGCCACCTGGAAGGAATTTGCGGACTCAAGCATTGTTGAGGTCAAGGTAAAGATTTATTATGCTTTTCAGTGGGCAAGAGTCCTTAGGGAATCTGCAACCTTAGAGGGGTACAGGGAAAGTTTATGTAGGATATTCTATAGTGAAGCATGTGCCAAATATACTAACTAGGTGTTTTGGGGTGGTGCAGTAGATAGAGCACTAGTGCAGGAGTCAGGAGGACCTGAATTCATATCTTACCTCAGACACTTGACACTAGCTGTGTGACCTTGGGCAAGTCATTTAACCCCAACTGCCTCATCCTGGGTCATCTCCAGTCATCACGGAAGAATATCTGGTCACTGGTTTCAGATGACTCTGGAAGGGAAGTGAGACTGGTGACCTGCACAGCCCTCCTTCACTCAAAAGCAAAGTCAAGTGCAAGTCATGTCATTATTTCTCTGATGGCTTGGTCTTCTTTGGCAATGAAGGACAAACACATATAGGGAGTGGTTGAGGAGTGGTCAGCTCTTAAAGGAATATGCACTTTTGGTATCTACTGTGCTGGTATTTTGACCCAGAGTTCATCAGAAAATAGTCAAAGGCGGGACTACATGGACTTGTGGTTTTAGGCCTGAAATGTCACCAAGTCAACCAACGGTCAGGGCTGGCTCAGAAATAGCAGGTTGTTCTCATTAATGTCTTGTTAGACAAGATAAATGTAGGGGAGCATACGTTATGTCCAAAGTGTAGGATGCATATGATTGGTCAGTGAATAATAAATGTTGTTATGACCCAGTGCACAGCCAGTTCAGTCAGTACATAGCTGGTTCACACTAATAAGTTCTATAGGTGCAGCTGGCTACTGTATCAGGAAGGGAGATAACAGTTGCTGCTGGGGCAGACTCTGTCCTTCGGCTGGGGAGAAACTGCCTGGGATAGTATTTTGAGGCTAGGGAGAAATGTGATTTTTAAAAAGAAATGTGATTTTAGAATTGGGGTCCAAGCACATGTACCCAAGCACCCTGTCAGTACGAGGGCTGTGCCTGGGGATGTGGCTCTTGACATAGCAAGCCCTGGTAGACTGGAAGTTGAAGTTGAGCTAGGACAGCCCCCCACTCCATTAGTACTCAGGGTTTCCACGGTAGCACCCGAAAATCACCTACACTGCCAGAGGGAACACCTGGTGGAAAAACCCCGAATTGTGTTAGCACTCTCTGCTGTGCTTTAGTGCTGTCTGTGGGAGTCACCAGGCCCTACAGCCGTGACTCTTCCTGGGGACTTCAGGGATTTATCAATTTCAACTTGTGTTAAGTAGCTGTTTTTTCAGTAACTCTAGTGTGTTTCCATATTCCTTTTTTTTTTAAACAACTGAAGTTTGTTCACGTTTAAGTCCTAGTGTCTACTTAAATGACAGTGATTACTATTGTATTGGCTTTTTTTGTGTGACTAAAAATGACCTTTTTGCAATTTGCTTAATGTTTATTTTATGTAGTATTACTCTGAGTAAGGTAGATATCTTGAGAACTGTCTTTACATCATCACTGTGAGATTTGAATGAGAAATGTAAAAAGGCAGTTAGGAATAGGTTTGGAGGAAAGACCAACCATTAAGAGTACATGAAAGTGGTTTGAGTGGTTTGTCATTTAGCCTTCTTACCGTCCTGAGATCTTAAGGGTTAAGATGCCTTATTGATGAAAGCAGCTAAATGTTCCAGATTCACATAGGAAACTACAGTATAAAGATGAGTTACTCTTGACTTCATTTATTCCATATGTAGACTGAATCTCATTTTAATAAGCTTGAAGGGACATCCAAATTGCAACTGGGTATCCAGAACATGGCTAAATGGAAGTCTCTTGCTTTATATTAAAAGTCATTTCATATTAAAAAGGTATGCTTGATTTTGTTTGTGTAAAGCAAGCATTAGTTGCAATTAAAATGTGTTCAGAAATTTGAATGACTCATTGACTGCATTTGAAATCACATGACCTGGGATGAATGAATTTACCTAATGGAACTTCTCTCCATAATTGAAACAAGCTTACTTAATAATTGCTGCTTGTTAGCCAATTCATGTTCAGGTCAAGGTGTCACCCGATGATGTCATTGGTCTTCTTTGAAAATGAAAGGCCAACAACAACCTTTGAGTTCTTTCCCCTTCCTTACAAAGTCCCATAAGCAAGGCCTGATTGATTACTATATATATTGTCTGTAGAACTTGTGTTTATTTTCCTTCCATCCATGTCTGTCTGTCTGTATATTTATATATCTCTATAAGGAATCTTTGTTTTTCTGTGTGATGTTTCCTCACTGTCCCTGACCCCAGGAGTCTCAGACCTCAGATACATACTATCCTTCCATATTCAAGGCTATCTGTCTATGTTATCCTGAGGCTTAAGTTTTTTTTCATTTTGTAAATATAGAGATTTAAAAAAATTTTTTTTGCTTTCATCCCAGATCTACTTTAAGGATTCATATCTATAAGGGAGCTTGCTGTGGGGGCTAGATAACACTTCTCCTGGCATACTTTATCAGCAACAGTTAACGTTTAACAGTGAGCCAGAGGCTTGAGCAGAGTGCTAGGCATGGTGAAATTGGCATACATGTGTGTTGTATAAAAAAGAATATGAAGTGTTAGTGCCTGAAAGCTTCCTTCAAAACTCAGCTCCAAGCTGCCTTTCCCATTTGCATCAGCTTCCCCTCCAAGATTACTTGCCATCTACTCGGTGCATGGCCTTGGTGGACCTAATTATTTAAATGTTGTTTCCCCCATTAGAAGCTCTTTGAAGGTAAGAACTTCTGCCTTTTTTGCTTTCCCTTGCACTTAATACGTTAGCAAACATTTATTAAGCTTCTACTGTGCACTATACTAAGAGCTAGTGATGCAAAGAAAGGCAAAAGACAGCCCCTGCAGGCTTTACCACAATTAATAAAGGTTGACTGACTGTATCTTACCTTTATAAGTCAGGGGTTTTTGGGGCAGAGAGAGGAATGGAGAATGCCAGCTTTTTTCAGGGTACTCTGGTTGTATGTGTTACCAGTCTAAAAAGAACTGATAGGTTATCACTAGTTGCCCTTTATTCCCCCTGGAGAATTTTTAATCACCTAAAGCAGCCCAGGCACTTCCATCTGTGCCTACTATAAGATAGGTGTGTGTGTTGGGGTGAGTGTGTGTGTGTGGTTTTATGGCTTCCCTCATTTTAAAGACCAGTTGCCTAGACCTCTCATTGAGGTTGGTGGGCCTTTTAATACTGGATATGTAACCAAATCACAGCTCATGTAGACATACATGTATAAACAAAGATGTTGTGTTTATGTAAAATGTACAAAGATACCAAAAGGACATGTTCTGTTAGTTGATTACTAAATGAACGCTAACCTGTGAATACTTGATGTGCAAGCTTTCCCTTCCGACAGAATTTGTTTATACATATCAGTAATTCAAAATGAATGTTTTATATTCTAGGACTTAGGCATAGAATTTTGAGGTTCTGGAAGGGACCTTTAAGATCATCTAATCCACCAGCCTACCTATAATGTACATAGCCCCTTTTTATAAATTCTCTGAAAGAAAATTGTCCACTTTCTACTGCATCTCTTTCAGTGATGGGAATGGCCCAGCTCACTTTTGGACAGTTTTGCTTGTTAGAAAGTCCTTTCCCATATTGAACAGAAATATGTCTTCCTTTAACTTAGCAGTCTAAATTCTGCTCTTTGTAACTGTAAAAATTAGTGTCCGGAAGACTTGAGTTCAGCTTTACCCTCAGCTACTCCCAAGCTGTGTGACTCCTGTCAGGGCACTGACCCTCTCTCACACACACTTTCCTCATGTGTAAAATAGAAATAACAGTAACCCCTCCCTCCTAGGATGACTGAGGATCAGATGTGCTTTACAAGCCTCAGAGTACTCTTTAAACGCTAGCCATTATTACAAAATAAGCCTTTGTGACAGCGTTTTAGATATTTGAAGTTAGCTATTATATCCCTAGTAAGTCTTGTATTTTCCAGTGTTACACACTACCAGTTCTTTTAATCAGATGCTGTGTGACATATCTTGACAATCAGGATTGTTCTCTTTTTTTGTCGTTATTCTTCTTAAAATGAGACTTGGAGTTTTTTTTAAAACAGAGCTAGATATTTTAAAGTTATCTGTCAAAACGTTATTCTACTTATGTTACCTTTATCAAGAAAAAACCTATGTTCGATAATGGCATAGGAAAAATTCTTAGAGATATTCTGTCCTTGTAAAAACATGGTAGAATGCACATTTTTATGGCAACTGCTTAAGTACATTTGTAGATATCTATATGTGTATGTTTGGTCAACAGGTGGCTACAGACAAGGTTGCAGGAAAGCTGAGTTCTACTCTCACATGGGTGAAGAACACAGTCTCGCACACAGTCAGTCAAATGGCCAGCCAGGTGGCAAGTCCATCTGCTTCTTTACATACGACATCCTCCTCTACCACCCTGTCCACACCAGCTATTTCACCATCTTCCCCATCACAACTGAGTCCAGACGACTTAGAACTCCTGGCTAAACTGGAAGAACAGAACAGGTGAGTGGGATTGGTTAGTTTTCTTATACATCTTTGAAAGAGCAAGAAATCCTGATAGGTTTCTTGTTTTAATTGTAGCATATGAGATTCATCAAAAAGAGCTCATTACTAATGTTTTAAGACCTTTGTTAAGTGAACCAGTAATTAACTAACGTGTCATTTTTAACAAGTCATATAAAGAAAATTAATGTTTGTTGTCTGTAGTCTCTTTTCTTATTACTAAAACCATTTATGTTTACCCAGAACATTTATTCTGAAAGATCTGGATAATGAGAAAATCTTTATCTTGTTCTAGAAAATTTGGGATGATTTGTATGATATTTTATGGATTAGTACATGATTTTGAAACATACATTATTCTTGTGTATGAATTGAGTAAGTGGGTTATTTATATAAACCCATGAGTTAAAGTGCTGGACAGTGTCTTTTGAAACTCTCCGAAGTTTCTAACAAAATTTAATTTGAGCTCTGAGTTAGAAGTTGGAGAAAGAGGTCTGTGTAGGTTTGTACAGGAAAAAGACATTATCTCTTCCTCTTATGCGGAAATGAAATTTTCAGTTATATATGTAAAGCCAGTTATTTCCCCTGGGAGTCCCATGTGGCTTCTTCACATTCTACCCTCACATCTCCTTGTGCTGCTGGTCAGAACTATTGGAGCCCCAGGTTACCAGCTCCAGAGGGGAAGAGAACAGGGAACCATTCCCATCTCTGCTCACTGCAGCTCTGTTTGATGAAGACTGGTACTTAATACCACTATGTCATAAGAATATATAATACTAAAGCTTAACAAGCATACTTTTTATTTGGCATTTGAATGACTTTCCATTAGAATGGTAAATTTTTTAAAAACTTCAGTAATGAATGTATTTCTCTCTAAATTGTAATGTGATCTCAGTGGCATTGGACTAACTTTTAAATGAATTCATTCATTCTTCTTGCCCTCACTAACTTTTCTAATAACAGCTGAGAGTACCTTCTAAAATTTGGGGGCATTTTTAGATCCAGCTTGGCTGGCTGTATAGTATAGATTTCCAAAAGTGATTGCATTCATTTCTACTGTCCTTCCTATTTCTCTGTATTTGGCAGTGTGTCTGGGAATAGAATTTCCATGGTACATTGTCCTTATTCTCCTACCTGTCTGTCAAAACTGAAGTAAGTTTTTCTCGTTATTCTTTAGTCTTTTCCTCCTATGTCCTCATAAAATACATTTAAAATGATGAAATCATGACCAAGACGTCTTGGTGATGGATTATTGGGCTCTTGGCCACAACTGAGCAGAGTGTTCCATTGAGGCAGGGGTGGGGGATGTTGTGGAGGTCTGTAGCTTCATTGATGTTGAGAACTGTTGGTGAGAAAATTGCCGCAGCAGTGCAAAATGGTCATTGCTCTGCTCTTTGTGGTCACAGAGGGATTGAGTGTCTTTGTCAGGCCATCCAGTCGAGTGGTGAAGTTTGTTGTGATGCCAGTAGAAGTATACTTATCAGGTGATTGGGGTGGGGGGTGGGATTCGAGAGCAGTCAGTATATGTAAGTAGTCTGGGTGCTGGGCTGCTGGAATGTATGGGAAAATTCAGGGAGTCAACAGAGAAAACTCTGTTGATACCAGATCTTAGGGGAAAGAGGACAAGATAGTTCTTTCTGTTCCAGGTGCCAGAGACAGAGTCCTTGAGCAGGCACCTCCCGTGCCTGCACTGATCGCCTTTGTCTGAGAAATTACAGGGTCAACTTTATGTGCCGGTAACAAGGAAAGGATTTTCTCACAGGGGCTTTTTTGGGATTCTGGGTTGCTTCCAGAGACATGGTCTTTGTCTTTTGTGCTCCAGGTCCACCCCACCTATCAGTGCTGTATCTTTTGAGGATTTTAGGGGAAAGATCATGAATTTTGAGAGTGTTGATTTTGTGATACCTACTTTGGGACATCCAGTGTATAATAGGCAGTTTAATGGTACTTAGGAGAGAGGCCAGGCCTGAATGTATATAATTGAGAATCATTTACATAGAGATGATAATTAAATGCAAGCTGATAGGATTGCTGAATGAGATCATATAAGAGGGAGAAGAGAGCCCAGAACAGAGCTTGAGGTAGCACCCATGGTTAGTGGGTCTTGTATGGTTGGAGATTCAGCGAAAGCAGATTGAGTGGTTAGCCAAGTAGAAGAATGGAAAGTAGAAAGTAGCCAAAGTAGAAGAAGTGGCAGGAAAAGCTTGAGAGGTTATGCAGGATCAGCTTAGAGTTAAATGGTATAGCAAGGTTAAAAGGGATAAAAGTGGAGAAAAGTAATTCGATTTTACCACCTGGGTCGTTGCCCATCTGCAGTTACTGCTCTAGATGGCTGTGCAGACAAACTAAGGAGACCTTTTTGATCATCACCTCTGTCAGTAAAACTTTGTTCAGCACATACTCTCATCATGTATACTGCTGTCCTGGTGATTACGCACCTTATAAAATAGACATTTAAAAAGATAAAATGACAATAAATATTTATTCCCAGAATCTTTAAGGAGCTGCTTAAAACATATGTGACTGTTAGTGAGGGTTATGTCAGTGAGGATTCTTGTACTAAGTAAGTGTTGGGGAGTCAAAGTGGATTAGCCCCTGTACTCATAAAACTTAGAGGGAACAAAGGGGACAGCATGGGCACAGAGTAAATACAGGGTAGTTTTGGGGGATTAGGAAGGGTGAGCTTTGTGTACAAGGTGGCACTTGAGCTGAGTATGGATGCAAACCAGCAGTCCAGTGATGGCGAGGTTCCCTTAGGGTATGAGGCACAGACACAGAGAGGGAGATGGGAACTTGTGTGTGAGAGCAACTTGTAGGCCCATAGAGCTGGATTGCAGAGTATATGAGGGGATTAATGTACAAAAGACTGGAAAGGTAGAAAAGGGCCACACATACAGCATGAAAATATTTCACTTCCAAGTAAGTATTTATAGTTGTCTCCTGAAAGAGGATTGATCAAGTGGATGACATGGTCAGACTACTGCTTGAGGAAAGTCACTTTGCCACCTAAATGGAGGATGTGTGGAGTGAGGTAAGATTTGCAGCAGGATGGCTAGTTTGGAGAGGTGATGAGATCCTGTACTATGGCAGAAGCTGTGTGAAGGAAGAGATAAGAATATATGTTGGATATCATAGACAAAGAAATGACAAGATTTGATAGCTGATTGGATATGTGGGATGAGTAGTCATTAAGGATGATCACCAGGGTTGAGAATTTGGGTGATTGTAAGAATGATGTTGTCTTTGATGTTAGTAGAGAAATTTAGACGAGTGTTGGATCTGTAAAGGAAGGAAAAGAATTCATTTCTGGATGTGTTGAGTTTGAGGTACTTTCAGGATATTCAGTTTGAAATGCCTGATAGGACATTCATGATGTTGAACTGGATCTCAAAAGATGCTGGAGCTGGATATATCATTCTAGGATTCATGTTTATAAATATGGTAATTGAATCAGTGAAAACTGATGAACTAACTTAATGAGAAAATTTTGAGAGAAAAGAGATGAAGTTCAAGAACAGAATTTGGGGGAGGTATATGCTCAGTTAATCAATCTGACCGAGATGTTGAGTGAACAAAGAACAGTGAGAAAGAAAAAGTCAGACAGGTAGGTAGAGGACCAAGAGAGCAGTCAGTGTTATAAAAACCCATAAATGAGAGAGTATGCAGGAGGGAGAGATTGGGTAGCTGTGTCCAGTGCAGCAGAGAGGACAAGATTTGAGAAGAAGTCATTAGATTTTAGCAAGTACTTTGTCGTTTTGGAGAGAGCAGTTTCAATTGAATGTTGATGATGTAAGACAGATTGCTAAGGATTTATAGGAAACTGGGAGGAGAGGAAAAGGAGAGACAGAATGTAGTTTTATTTTTCCCTCTAGAAGTTTGACTGAGAAAAACAATAGGAATACAAGATGATATATTCAGGTATTGTCCCTGAATCAGTCAGCTATCTGTACACAATCAGATAATGAATTCATCAGAGCTAAGAACAGAATTTATTATTTAAAAAGAAAGATTATTAAGAAAAAGACATAGCATGCAATTAAGATGAAACTTTGAATTACTTAAGCAAATTATTGAAAAACCAAAAATGCTAAATGTACAGGAGCAAAGATATCCTCATTAACCATAATAATTTCATCCAGAAGTTAAACTAGTATAAATTAATTTCCACAAAAAGTAGTTTTAAAGAAGACAAAACATCTAAGTCAGTGAATGTCCCTGTGGTGTTTATAGAATAGGTAGATATTGCCCTAAAAAGAGCAAACCTTGATAAAGTAGCAGGATATACATTTGTGCTGGAAGCAACACAGTTGTAAGAGCATTGAGGAACCAATGTATTGAATAAAAAGGAAGATATCAACTTAAAAAAAAATCTTGAACCTTATTTATGTTGAAAATAAGTGGCCAAGCCAGCATCAGCAACTACTGACGTACATGCTTACTTTGCCATCTATACAAAGTCATCCGTAGCATGAATTGAGGGACTTCTTGATAAGGATGGATCCCAGTGGGTTTTCATAAGCAGTAGTCAATACTAGATCACATGTCTACCATCTCAGAACTGAAATATATGGAGACTATAAGATTTCGTTGTTTTGTTGTTGTAATTGTTTCTTGGTCACAAAAGAGCATTTGATTCTTTGGAAGCTATAGCAACAGAAATATTCTTGTTCAGTGACCCTCTTATATAAAACAAGGAAATGTATGCTTGCCAAAAATATTCCCTACTGTAGTGGAGGAGATCCAGCACAGGATTCAGGTCCAGAATGGTGAGGTCCTCCAAATATTTCTGTTTGTAGATGATATAATATTGTCTGTATCAATCCCTAAGAAGTGGCAGAGCTCTCCTGAAACAGATTTGTAATCACTCTAAGAAGTTTGACTTATCCATCCTCTCAGGAAAGACCGAGTGGATTAAGGATGTCCATTTTCCAGTCCTTGTCCAGCAGTATGGATATCTGAGACAGATAATACAATTGAACAGTGAGCTGGGCCCTCAGTTGAAAAGGAGGAGGAGAGTGGGCTGGATTTGAAAATTACAGAGCTCTTTTATTGATCTCTAACCTTATCAGTGCAAATGTGCATCTTTAAAAAAAATTTTTTTTAACATTTGTTTTTACATCTAAATTTCCCTCTGTGTCCCTTCACCTGTATCTTCCCATAGAACCATCCCATATAGCAAAGCTGGTGAAATTTGGGTTATTAGACTTTTCATGCTTCTCTATATTCACCATATTTTTAATAGTATAATGTATACCATTATAGTATATATATATTAATATAGTAATAGTATAATTCTATTATATTCATATACCACAATTTATTTAGCTATTACCTAAACAAGAAATCTAATCTTATAAACATTTTACCAGTGTTACTATTATGGCACACCCCAAGAACTTGAGATGATATCCCATAGAAGACACTGGAGTGGTGGATTTAAGTAGGCCACATGACCAATAGGGAACTGCAAAGAACGGTAGGAGTAAAAGATATAATAAAGGAACAGAAGATGGGCTGGCCATGTGACAGGAACAGAGACTTGACCAATGGATGACCTAATTTTTCCACTGGTACCCTCACGATATGGGTTGAAATTGAGAAGGAACTCCAGCAGGTTGAGTGGATTCCCTTTGGGAAACTTGGGAGTGAAGATGGATGATAATTGCATGGGCATGGATGTATATTAGGAGGAAGCTCCTGAACTGATGAGATCAGAGGTCCATTTAAGTATCTAATAAGTTGTTTTATTTTTAATGATGGGGAGGTTTCAGTATGTTTTGTAGGTAGCAGAGAAGGAACCAATAGATAGGTGAAGATTGAAGATATATAGATGAGAAAGACGTGGGCTGGGGAGAAGAGGGAGAGAGAGAGAGAGAGAGAGAGAGAGAGAGAGAGAGAGAGAGAGAGAGAGGAGAGAGAATGTATAACTGTGTGGGGAATGATAGTGAAGCAGTGCTCAAGCAGTGCCCTGGAGATGATATGAGGGCTTGGGATCAATGGTACATGGATAGAGTTGGCCTTGGCAAGGAGAAAGGCCACTTCTTCACCAGAGATTGCTGTAAAGGAAGGAATAGTGGGGAACGATGTCACACTGTTAGATCAGGAGCAAGAATGTCAGATGAGGAGGAAGAGGAGAGAAGAGAGCACTTGACAAGTGGCTTCTCCTTGTTGAGTGAAGCATGAAGTGTATGTCTCAGCAGTAGAAGAACAGGTGGGTGGGAGTCCAGAGCAGGGAAGAGGTTGAAATAGCCATAGTGGAGGGCTAGAGGGAGATTCGATCATGGAGACATCAACCCAGCTAGCATGGTTGGATGACTTCATTTCTGTTCAGCAGTATGTGAATAGGCTTAGAGTAGAGGGTATCCAAGGTTGGAGTTTGGCAAGGTTTGAGAATCTGTAGGATAAAGGAACAAAGGATTTGAAAGTAGAAGATAGTGTATAATTGAACTGGTCCAGTAAGGGAATGAAATTGGGAAGGGAGGATAGTGGAACCACAACAGAGGGCAGAACTAGGTTTAGGCAGGGTAGAGCATAGGGAGAGATTGAATAAGAGAAGAGTGTTAGCAGATAAAGAAATTTCAGAGTTCTTGATCTTGAGAATGAAACACGTGGGTGATTGCAGAATCAAGGTATGATTACTTCTGTGTGTAGCTGAGGATCACAGATTTGGAGCCAGAAAGATCTTCAGAAGCTGTTGAATCCCAACCTGATCTTTTTTTTTTTTCAAAGACTATTTTAACTCTAAGGAAATTGAGGCAAAGAGAGTTTAATTGAATTACTTCAGGTCATACAACTAGTAAGTGTCTGAGGGAGTATTTGAGCCTGGATCATACTAATTCCTAGGTCCAGTACCTATTCCCTTATGGCATACTGCTTCTGGGGCAGAGAGTAGGAGTGAGGTGTGAGGAGTGGAGTGGAGGTCATGAGAGATGAGTTGATTTAAGAACTAGGAGATACGGAGATTGATTAAAGGTTAAATCAACATGTATGATGAAGTCCCTTAGTGTGAGGGCAGAGTTGGGGTAGGTATGGAGACCATAAACTAGGTACCGAATTCACTGAGAAATTTGGGAGAGTATCCCAGGTATATGGCAAGTTTGTATAGCATGAACCTCAGAATAGGAGTGATGGTGCAAGAGATGTAGTAGTGGTTTTGGGGTGCAAGCTAAATTGACTCCATTTTCAAGACCAATGAATTGAGGGATACAAGAGGAAGTGCTCCCAGTATTGGAAGGGAAGATCAGTAATGCAGTACATCTTGGGGAGAAAGAGTGTCTCACTGAGAGCCACAAAATGAAACTAACATAAAAGGAAAAAGTCTAAAATGAAGGGAAGTTTGCTAACTATAGCATCAGACTTCCTGAAGTCTAGAATGAAACAATTCATCTGATTATGTGACTCTTGCGATGGGCTTCAAGCCTTAAGTCATGCAAAGTATATAATTACTTGTCCTTCATTTTGTAAAATAGGTAACTGAGGCTCGGTGGAGTTAGCCTGTCAGGTTCATACTGGTAGGTAGTAAGTAGTAGAACCTGTGACTCAATCCTAGGGCTTTTTACTGAAAATCTAGTGCTCTGTACATTACAGTCTACTGCCTCTCAAATTTATGAGCTTTCTTTTGTTCTAGAATAATATTTATCAAATCTCTATGTCCTGTGTGAGTAGTTCTCTCTCTAATTCTCTTCAAAGTGCCAGAATTATTTTTACGTCGAGAATGTGAAAGCACAGGCAATGACTTGTCTGTATTCATAGTATGATGTCCTGGAAAAATTTAGCAAATGACTACTTTAAAATTTTCAGATGCTTTAAGGAAATAATTTCTTTGTCTTTAAGTGATTTTATTAGAGAAATGACCAAAATTTGAGAATTTGTCATGCAAGATCCCCCTATGTTCTGCTGAGGAATGGTTTAGTTCAAAGTACCAAAGATCTATTTGAGAGTAAATAATCGATAGAACTGAAGGTAAATGAAAGTGGAAAGTGTTCATTGTGGTTTTCTCTTTCTTGGGGATACTTATTCTGGGAAGGTATGAATTTGAACAGGTAGGTTTCAGATTTAATGCTGCTATATAATTAAAGAGAAACTGTTATATTGTAAACCTTTAAATTATTCACCTTGTGTAGTTTAAAAGTATCTTGTGTTGCAATAATGTGTACTTCCAATAATGGCTGTCACAAAGTTCGACTTTGTTTTTTTAGTATGTTTGGGGGTAGTTGAGTGGAAAAATGCACTGGTTCATCTTTTAAACTAAAGTTCTGTTTTTCTAAATTTCTATTTCTATCTTTTAAATGAAAGGTTCTAGTTTGTGTTAAAATACTTTAGAATAAAATGAGATAAATTTCAGTGTTTTCTTGGATTTTCGTATGAAGAATAAGATTCAAGGACCATTTTTCCATTTATTTGAGAAATCTTTGAAACTGAATTACCTGCATACAGAGGTTGGATTAATTATTTGAATCATGGTAGCCTCAGAAATCTCAGTCACTCTGAACACGTCAGAGTTCATGGTATAAGAATTGAGGAAGAAAGGTCTTCAAACAACTAGAGTAGATGTTTTATGGTTAACATATTGATTATATCACATTTATTCATGGGGAGTCTTTTCTGGCCTTCACTTAGTTCTAGTGTATTCTGGAGGCAAAATTCTAAGATTTGAATATGTTGAAAATCTAGGGGTAAATTTCAGGTGAGGAGGGGTGCGCTACTGGCAGAAAGTATAGTGACCGAAGCCAGGACTTCTTTTTCTTTGATCATTGGGAAAGAAAGCTTCTCTCCCCCTTTTAGTACCAATGTCTTTCCTGAATTCTTCCCATATCATTATTGAATTAGACTTTTTTTCTTTGCTTCTGGGGCTAAATGCCTTACTACAAAAGCAGTTTATTTGTTTGTTTTTTTGTTTTATTTTGTTTCTACTCCTAATAGTTTCTCTGTCTAGCCCAAGGATCAACATTCCTTGCTCTTTCCCCTCATCCTACTTGTGGAGATTTCGCTTATCAACTTGTTTTTACTGACCTGTTCTTTCTTTTCACTTCTTCACTTGTAGTGAGTGAGTTGGAGGAATCTGTTTTGAAGAGTAAGATATTACCTACATATTTGCATACTATTATTTGTAATAGTCAAAGCCTGAGGATGATGAGAGCTTGCTCTAGGATGATGGCAGTGTCAGAGAAAGAGGTGAATATGAGAGATGTTGCTAAGGTAAATTGACTTGACTTGGCAGTAGATTGGATGTGGGGCGTAAGAGGGCATTCAGAATTAAGTGTGATATCTAGGTTGTGAGCCTGGGTGACTGGGAAGGAGAATGGTGCCTTCGACAGTAATAGGGGTGTTAGAAAAGGGAGGAGGTGGAGAGAAAGTAATGCGTTTAGTTTTGGACATCTTGACTTTTAAATATCTATGGTACCTTCCATTTAAGATGTCCATTAGGCATCGGAGATGTGAGGAGGTCTCCTGGACTGGAGTTTGGGAGAGAGGTAAGGATTGAACAATTAGATCTGAGAGTCACCTGCAAAGAGATGGTAATTGAATCTGAATGGGCTGATGAGATTCTCAGGTGAGATAGTATTGAGAGAAAAGACTGAAGCACCTAGGACAGAGCCCTGGTGATACTTAACCTTTAGCAGACATGATCTGGATGGAGATCCAGGGGAAGAGACTGAGAAAATGTTGTCAGAGAGGTAAGAGAACCAGGAGAGAGTAGTGTCATGAAAACGTAAAGAGAAAAGACTGTAGAAGGGGATGATTGACAGTATCTAAGGCTGCAGAGAGGTCACGAAGGGTGAAGACTGAGAAAAGGTCATTGGATTGGGCAATGGAGGGATCAGTGATGACTTTGGAGAAGGTGGCTGCAGTTGAAGGATGCTGGGGAATGTCACCTGTAAATAGAGTGACTTTTGAGGAGGGAGAGAACATTTAACAGTGAAGAGGGTCCAGAGAGGTGACGATACCTGAACTGAAAGGCTGATTCAGAGAGGGAGTTGTCTTCCTCAACCACTCTCTGTACTTCTTTTGCAATTGGAGGCTGTTCTTTGATTTTCTTTCTTTCCTTCTTTCCCTCCATCTCTCCTCCATACCACAGGAGGTATTCTGGAGGGAGGGTCCTTTGAGTGAAGTTAAAACTGGGAGGGAGCAAGAAAAGAAGAGGAAGGGGAACTGAATGTAAAGCAGGAACAATATCAAGTGGCCAAGCCTGGCCAGAAGGGATTGTGGGAGATGGGGAGGGGCAGACTTCTGAGGTCAGAGCTTGCAGATGAGTCGGATTAGAATTGGGAAGATCAAGAGTTTGTACCTTAGATGCTTACAAATTTTGTGGCCTTGGAAAAATCTTTCTGGGCCTCTATTTCCTCATTTATAATCAAGGAGGAGTTAGTTTTGATTGCTTTTAAGATCCTTTCCTACTCTAAATCTATGATCCTGTTTTATCACTCTAGAAACAGGGCCTGGTGTGAGCACCAGTAGAGAAGGTGGAACTTGGAGGGGTGGGGTTTTGGTCTAGTGAGAGAAGGATGACTTGTTTTGTGGGGATAAAAACTGCATGAGGACCTCGTGGAAGAAGGAGCATTAAGACCATGGAAACCAAGTGTGTGCCATGTCTCGGAGGAAAGAAGTGGCAACTGTATTAAATGTTTCCAGGATGTTTACGAGAATTAAGACTTTAAAAAAAAGTATAGGTTATTTTGAGCCTTGAGAAAGTTGAAATAGAATAGTAATTATAAAGGTTTTAAGAGAGTGATAAATGAGGTTTGGATAATTTTAGGACTTTGGATAAAGGAAAATAGTAGTGAAGTGAAAAGAGGGGAATGGAAGGAAACAGGCATTTATATAGCATCTACGCTGGGGTTTAGGATATGTTCAGGGAGGACCAGTACCTTTGGTGTGATGGCTGCTGAGCCCTTTGTGGGGCTCTTTCCACCTTTGGTGTTCACCCTTTCCACCTAACTCTCACCTGTGGCTCCAAGAAGCCACAGCATGCGCAGAGGTCACACCTTGGTAAACCGTTTCGGCAGATGGCCCAATCCAGGTTGAGGATCACCAACGGATATCAAATCCATTGGTGAATTAGGGGGCATGTCTACCCCAAGCAAGTGAAGACTTCATCTGGTGGAATGGGCTGATGAGAACAATTTGTTCCAACGTCCATGAAGACAGATGAAGCAGGCAATGTGGAGCGCTTACAGCTTGGTTAGACACCGAAGACTCCAAGGTCATCTACTGCATTCTGAGCCATCGCCAGTCATCCTGACTCTGTCCTGCCACTGGATTATGATGACTCTGAAGGAGAGAGTGAGGCTGACTTTGTGCATCTCTGCCTCATTTAAATCCAATTTATGCACAAATCAAAAGGCATCACACATACCATTTCACTATTATGCTTCAAAATCCTGTGGCAACAGGCAAGTGATGAAGCAGCAGGTGCAGATACACTGGGAGCTATAGTCACAACCTATACGCAGGCGGCTCAGGCCATAGGATCGTTTCTCACTGGAAGCAGCAGTGGAACTTTGCAGTCCGCTGGGCATCTGTACAGCCTTTTAAGGATCACACTGCTTACCTCCTGGTGTGAGGAAGGGGGCTAGAAAAGGTGCCCTAAACATTGTCTGCTTACCCAACCCTGGCCTGATTACCACAGCAGGTGGGGCATCCCATTCTGTGGTTTAAAAACAAAAAAATGTACAAAATGTATGAAAACATCTGCAAAGATGATTCCACTCACCATCGGCACATGGAACATATACATGCTAATAGACAACACAAAATCCAGTAGACCTGAAAGAAGAACTGCTCTTGTTGCAAAAGAACTCAACAGGTATCGCATCCAAATAGCAGCTCTGAGTGAAACAAGGTTGCAAGTGAAGGCCAGCTTACTGAAGTTGGAGCTGGATGCACCTTTTTCTGGAGTGGGTGCAATGAAGGAAAGTGCCGTGAAGCCGGCGTGAGGCCCATCAGTGCCTATGCTACCACCATGACAAACCCTAAGTCAAAGAAAAGTTTTATGAAGACCTAGAGACCCTTATTGTCAATGTGCCAAAAGAGGAAAAGTTTGTAGTTCTAAGCAACTTTAATGCTAGAGTAGGCTCAGACTACCAGACTTGGCAAGGAGTCCTAGGGAGGAATGGAGTTGGAAACAGCAATAGCAATGGTCATTTACTGCTGAAGACTTGTATATCACATGACCTTCTTATCACCAACACTGTTTTCCCTTTACTTAAACTCAATAAAACTTCGTGGATGCACCCTTGCAGCAAACATTGGTATCTAATAGACTATGTGACTGTAAGGAGAAGAGACAGACAAGATGTGAGTGACAAAGGCAATGTGTGGTGCAGAGTGCTGGACTGATCATAGACTTATTCTTTCCAAACCAAATAGTCACATTCATCCAAAACACTGTTCCCAAGGCAAAGTGACTACCGGAAGAATTAATGTCAACAAATTAGAGTTCTTCTCTGAGTGTGAACAGTTTGTTGCTAACTTGGAGGGAAAGTTGAGCCAACACACAGTTGGCAGCAGTGGAGCAGAAAAGGAGTGGGCAACTTTTAGAGATTTGGTGTACAGCTCTGTGTTTACTCATCCAGGTCAGAACACTCACAAACACCAAGACTGGTTTGATGAACATGATGGGGAAATTCAGAAGCTGCTAAATGAAAAACAAGAACTCCATAGGATTTACCAGCAGGATAGTTCATCCACTTCTAAGAAGGCAGAATTTAATTCCCTCAAAAGCAAAGTACAAGCAAAGCTTAGAGACATACAGGATTCCTGGCTCAGTAAGAAGGCAGATGAAATTCAGTTTTATGCTGATAGTAATAGTCCAAAGCACTTTTATGATTCCCTGAAGGCTATTTATGGGCCAGAAAGCTATGGTGCATCACAACTAGTCAGTGCTGATGGAGTGCTTGATTAATGATAAGGACATGATCCTAGAGAGATAGGTTGAACACTTCCATAGTGTTCTCAACAGACCATCATCAATCAATGCTGAGGTCATTGATCATTTACCTCAGGTTGAAGTCTTAGTTGAACTCCTTAGCTGAACTTCCAACTGAAGAAGAGATTTTGAGCAAGGCCATTAGGTTCCTTTCATGTGGCAAAGCACCTAGTACTGATTCTATTCCAGCTGTGATTTACAAGGTAGGGGGACCATTGCTCATACAAAAACTGACTGAAATTTTCCAGGTTATATGACAAGAGGAGGTTATCCCCCAGGACTTCAAGGATGCTTCCATTGTACATCTCTATAAAGGTAAAGGGAATAGATTGTCCTGAGACAATCACAGAGGGATCTCTCTCTTAGTCATTGCTGGCAAAATTCTTGCTAGAGTCCTTCTTAATAGGCTGTTCCTTCACCTGGAAGATGGCCATATACCTGAGAACCAGTGTGGCTTCAGAAAAGGGCCAAGGAACAGCTGATATGGTGTTTGTTGCCTGGTAGCTCCAGGAGAAATGCCAGGAGCAGAACAGAGGTCTGTACACAATGTTTGTAGATCTGACCAAGGTCTTTGACACTTAGTCATGAGGGCTTATGGAAAATTATGTCAAAATTTGGTTGCCTGGAGAAGTTCATCAATATTGTGCATCAGTTTCATGATGGCATGTTTGCCCGGGTTCTGGATAATGGGCAGTGCTCTTGTGCCTTCTCAGTCACCAATGGAGTGAAACAGGGCTGTGTGCTTGCTATCATGCTTTTTAGCATGATGTTTTCAGTCATGTTGACAAATGCTTTCAATGCCGATTAAAGCGGCATCAAGGTTAACTACCATACTGATGGCAAGTTCTTCAATTTGAAAAGGCTACAAGCCAAGACCAAAGTGGAGGGAGTGTTAGTGCGAGATTTTCTGTTTACAGATGAATGTGCACTCAGTGCAGCCTCTGAAGCTGAGATGCAACAAAGTATGGATGAATTCTCTGCTGCCTGTGCTAATTTTGGCCTAATAATTAACACCAAGAAAGCACAGGTGCTCCTTCAGTCACCACCACACCATCCATACGTGGAACCATCAGTTATAACAAATGGAGAAGTTTTGAAAGCTGTGGATAAGTTCATTTACCTTGGTAGTGTACTTTCCAGGAATGTATACACTGACAATGAGGTTGATGCACTCATTGCCAGAGCTATCTCAGTATTTGGGAGGCTCTAAAGAAAAGTTTGGGAGAGAAGAAGTATTAGACTGATTACCACACTGAAGGTCTGCAGAGCTGTTGTGCTGACCTCATTGTTATATGCTTGTGAACACTTGGTGAAACATGGATAGTCTACCAGTACCATGCCAGGAAACTGAATCGCTTCCATTTGAACTGTATTAGGAAGATTCTGAGGATCACCTGGCAGAATAAGGTACCAGACACTGAAGTCCTTGCTCAAGCTGAACTGCCAAGTATTCAAACTGTGCTTCAGAGAGCACAACTCTGATGGGCTGGCCACATTGTTCTAATGCAAAATGTACACTTGCCAAAAAGACTATTTTGTGGAGACTTGCATGGGGCAGGTGATCACGTTGTGGTCAGAAGAATCGATACAAGGACACTCTCAGGGTTTCTCTCAAGAACTTTGGATTTGACTATGCAACATGGGAGACGCTGGCCCGGGACCACTCAGCATGACGTGCCTACATCAGAAAGGGTGCTGTGCTCTACGAACAAAGCAGAATTGAGCTAGCACAAAGGAAACACATAGGATGTGCAAATTTGGGATATCCTCCCCAAATATTCATATGGACTATCTGTGTCCCACGTGTGGTAGAGTATTCTGAGTTCATATTGGTCCGATCAGCTACAGTCGGACACACTGAAATTTCACTTTATCATGGTGATGTCATTTTGGTCCTCTTTGAAGATGAAGGACAACAACCAACCAACCAACCAACCATGTGCCACACAATGTGCTAGGTGTTTTATAAATATTTTCCATTTGATGCTCACAGCAACCCTAGGAAGTAGGTACTCAGCTGAGGCAACTGAGGCAGATGGAAATGAAGTGAATTGCCCAGGGTCACAGAGCTGAAAAGTGTCAGGCCACATTTGAATTCCTTGACTCCATTCGCACTCGATACACTGCACCATCTTGCTGCTTAGAAGTACTGGGTCTGAAGTAAGGAAGACTTGAGTTCAAGGGCTGATTCAAATACTAAGAGTGTGAACCCAGCAACTCAGTTATTTTTTCTTTCTCAGTTTCCTTATCTTCAAAAGGGGAGAGTTAGACTCATTGGCTTCTAAGGATCCTTCCAGTCCTAACTTCCTGATTCTCTGTTCCTCTGGATAGCTTTTGAACATTGGGTGTGCCTGAGCTTGCCTGTAGTGGATGAGAAGGAAGAATAAATGATGAGGGAGGGCGTGAAGATATTTGAGAGAGAGAAGCAGTTATCCCATCAATAAAGCTCTGTAAGAGATAAGTAAAAGTAAAGGAGATTAGTGATGTAAGTGGGTCTAGATCTAGAAGAATTCTTAATCTTTAATGTGATTGGAAGGAAGGAGAAAGGGAAAATGGCAAATGGGCCAATGAGGAAGCTCTTATCAGATGTCTCTGGTCTCTTCTGAGAAGTAGGAGGCTAAGTCATCTGTTTTGGAGTTTGTTTGTTTGTTTGGTTTTTTTTGTAAATCTTCTGAGTATGGAAGACACAGGGGTATTGGGGTTTTGAATAAAGTGAAGCACCTGAGGATAAGTGCAGAATGAAATGGAGAGTTATTAAGAGCAGCAGCGAGGGCCCAAATGAGGCAGTGCAGCTGGAGCACATCTGTCAGGACTTAAGTGAGCTCAGTTTTCCATATTCAGCAGGCATTGCCTGGAGATGGAGGTGAACCGGTTAGCAACCTTAGAAGGTTAGGAGTCAAAGGAGACAACTGTTTAACATTTTGTAATGTTAAAATCACGTAATGTGAGGTCAGAACCAGGAATGGAATCAAAGTCAGGAACACAGACTGGGAAAACTAAGGATGTCTTGAGGGACTCAAGTTACGAGAGATCATAGAATAAATATAATGAAGGAGAGGAGACTCTTTAAATATAGAATATTAAAGCTAGCATAGTTCTTATGAGATGGTGAAGCTTAAGACGTGGCCCTTTCAGTGTTTGCCAGAAGTGGTGGGGGAAAGTAGGTTTTTAGGAGTTGAGGGTGAAAAATTATGTGATCAAGATTTTAGGAGGGACTTCACTAGGAATGAATGAATCAATGAATGAATGGAAAACTGTTTATGAAGTGCTGATGTGTGTCATATGCTATGCCGAGGTCTGGGGATACAAATGCAAAATTGAGACAGTTTTAAAAACCAAATACGTCAATAAAAACTTTGCTTTCAAGGAGCTCATCTAATTGGAGAAGACAATGTATAAAGCTGTAGGAAGGATAAAAAGGCCCTTCATCTTTAGGGATGTTGTCAGGGTAGATGTTAGTGCCTGGTGGTCCTGCTATAGGGAATGGGACAGAGGAAGCAAAAGGGTTTGGTCTTATGAACCCCAGGGTTCTCTGCTAAATGAGTAGAGATAGAGGGAGGGGCATTAGCATCTAAGTTAGTAGAGGGCATTGGCAGGACAATTTGAAGGGAAGGGTTCCCTGGCTGTTGAAAGGGGGGTAGAAAGGTTCCTTCAGGGCCTGCTCCTGCTGGACTCTCCAGTCTGTGAATATTCACTTTCTTGTTAGGCAGCAAGGTGATCCAGTGGGTACAGAGGACTGGGCCTGGAGGCTTACAGACTCCAGTTCAATTCTGCCTCAGACACTTACTAGTAGTATGACCCTGGGCAGGTAACTTGGCCTCTTAACAGTTTCCTCATATGTAAAATGGGACCTACCTCCCAGGTTTGTTAGGGTCAAAGGAGACAATATTTATATGGCCCTTAGGACAGGGCCTGGCACCAAGTAGGCACCATGCAGATGTTAGATATGATGATGATGGTGATGAGTCGTCTTAATAATAGTGAAGATCCAGATCCTGAAGTGTGCCCCATATCAAGGGAGGGAGAAATGGGTTGTATATTATTTCCTTGCTAGGATACATATAAGTTGTTGTCATTGGTAAAATTCATTGAGTGCTTAATCTGAATAACTTACTGCACCAGGGAGAGGTGTGAGACAGATTCTGTGTTGTCTGCCTTTGACACTGAGTCCCTCTTCCGCCCGTTCCATTCTTCTCATTTTCCTTCTCTTCCTCTCTCTCCCTACCCTACCTGTCCTTGGCTCTGAAGAGCAAGTCTTGAGGCCAGGGAGCATTGTGCCCTAGGTGAGGAGCATGAAGGTCCTGGAACCAGGGAGCAGAGCTGTGGAGGTGACTGCCTGGGGTGCTCAGAGGCACGTCCAAAGGGGCACCAAGCTCATGTTAATTCTGCCTCTGTGCCCTCGACCATGTTAAGACTTGTGCTTCTTCAAGGAGCAAATCATAGGATTATATATTTAGAACTGAAAAAGATCTCAGAGTTCACTTCCTATTTTACAGTTGAGAAAACTAAGTCTAGAGGAATGACTTGGCTAAAGTCACACAGGTGGTAGTGAACAACTGAACTGGGTTGTGAGCCTGTATCTTCTGATGCAGAATCTAGCATTGTTTCTGCTGTGAAGTGCTGCCTCTCAGCTGGTTAGGGAGTCAGTCAGGGTTACATCAGAGGGATTCATACCTGTGGCTCAGCACTGTTTAGAAAAGCACAAGAAGTTTGCAAGGAAGTACAGTGACTACATTAAATATATTTTTTTCGAAGCTATGTAGTGATACAAGTGTATGTATATACACATATGCATATATATTTGTATACATACATATATGTATGTATATATGTACACACACTTTTTTCCAATTAGACCACTTCCATTCTTATCCTAGGTATGTTAATTTTATCTGTGTAGAAGTTTTTCAGATTCAAGTACAAAGTTATCTGTTTTATCTTTTTTTAAATTGCCTCTATTTCTTGTTTGGTTAAGAACACATCTGCTGCCCAGAGCTGTGAGAGGTATAGGATATTATACTGCATCCCCATGTTATATAAGTAATGTTATTAAATAAGGAGTTTTTCCTAGGTGATTTATGTTTTTCACTTTATAAAACAATGGGTTATTGTATAATCAGTTGCTTCGACCTGTTTTTTAGCCAATACCAATTGGTGTTGGTGACTGCTGCCCTGTAACATTGAGGAAGGACTAGAAGTGCTATTCTCTGTTTATCTCTACTTCTTTTTACCATTTTCCCTTAAAATTGTAGATATTTTGTTTTTCCAAATGAATTTTCCTGTTATTTTATCAAGTTTTGTAAAGTAAAAGTTTTCCCTTGGCAATTTGATTGGTATAACATTAAAAGTGTAAATTAATTTTGGTAGTGTTGTCATTTTTATTATATTGACACAGCATAGCTATAAACACTGAATTATTCTTTCAGCTGTTTCAAGGACATAAGGCAGTCAAGTGAATAGAATGATGAGACTGGAGTCAGGAAGACCCGAGTTCCAATCCAGCCTTTAATACTAGCTGTGTGACTGTGGGCAAGTCGTTTAACCTCTGTCTGTCTCAGTCTTCTTCATCTGTGAAATTGGATCAAAATAGCACCCACCTCTGAGGGCTGAGTGTGAGGATCAAATACAGTGCTCCTCATAGTGCTTGTTCCATGCTGGCTGTTGTAGGAATACTAGCTATTATTATTCGTTATTTTATTCTTTATTTTTTAAAGGAACACTTTGTAATTAACTCTGCCCAAGTCTTTTGTGTTCCTTTAATGGGCTGACCCCCAGATTCTTTTGTGCTTTTTATCATTATTTGAAATGAGATTTCCCTTTTTGTTATTGCTTCTTGTTTTTTGTTATTGTTATATAGAAATGCTGGTGATTTTTGAGGATTCACTTTATAACTTGCAACTTTGGTGAAGACACTGTCTCCATTAATGTCTTTGCCAGTTCTCTAGGATTTTTCAAGTAAACTGTCATGTCGCGAGCAAATAAGGACAGTTTTACCTCCTCTTTACCTTTCTGTGTGACTTTAGTTTCTTTTTCTTGCCACTGATCTTGCTAGCGTTTGGAGAACTATGTCAAAGAATATAGTGAGGGGAGTGGGCATCTTTGCCTCACGCTTGTTTTTATTAGGAAAAATGCTAGTGTATCCCCATTGCACATGCTGCTTTTGATTTTAGATAAGGTGCTTTTACAATATTGAAAAAAGATCTTCCTAGTCCTACACTTTGTAGGGTTTTTAATGTTTGCATGTTCTTGTCAAAGGCTTTTGAGCTAGTGTGGTTTTTGATGTCTTGGTCTTTAATATGATTATTTATATTGATTGTTTTCCTAGTGTTCAACTCAGATTGCATTTCTGGTGTAATTATGCTGCAGGGTAATGGATGATTTCTTAAATAAATTACTGTAGACTCTTTGATAGGATTTTGTTTTCAATTTTTGAGTCAAATTCATTAGTAATATAGGCCTATAGTTTTCTGTGTTTTATCTTTTCCTGGTTTGGGAATTAGGACTCTTATTTCTCTCACAAAAAGATTCTGGTAGAGTGCTTTCTTTTTCAGTTTTTGAGAATAATTGGTTAGGTATATGTATTAATTGTTCTTAAAAGTTTGTTAGGAAATTCCTGTAAATCCAACTAGACCAAGATTTTTTTTCTTTAGTAGTTCCTTTACAGCTGAATCTATTTCCTTTTCTGAGATTGAGTTATGTAAGGTCTCTGTCTGAACTTCTGATAGTTTAGATATTTTTTATTTTTTCTTCCTTTTTTCATTATTTTATTTTCAGTTCTTCATAATCACTTCCATATAACCTATATTTTTTTTCCGTCTCTCTCCCTCCTTCCCCCCTGCCTCCCTGAGATGATATACAATTTTTATAGATTCTGCACATACATTCCCACAAAATTAATACACCTTCACCTTGGTCATGTTGCGTAGAAGAATTAAAATGAATGGGAGAAATCATAAAACAAACCAAAACATAATGCAAAAGAAAATTATCTGCTGTATTCTGAGATTGAATTCCATAGTTAATTCTCTGGATGTGGAAGGCATTTTGCCTTAAAAGACCATTGGGAATTTTTTAAGTCCTTGCATTACAATGAAATATTAAGTCTACCAGAAAAATTCCTCACACACTGTGGTTTTTGCTGTGTATAAAATTCTCCTGGTTCCATTCCTTTCGTTCAGCATCAAGTCATATAAGTCTTCCCAGGCCTCTCTGAAGTCTTCTGGTTCATTATTTCTTATAGCACAATAGTATTCCATTACATTCATATACCATAATTTATTCAGCCGTTCCCCAATTGATAGACATCCCCTTGATTTCCAGTTTTTGGCCACCACAATGAGAGCTGCTGTAAATATTTTTGTACATGTGGGACCCATTTTTATTTTTATGATCTCTTGGGGATACAGTCCTAGAAGCAGTATTGCTGGGTCAAAGGGTATGCACATTTTTGTAGCCCTTTGGGCATAGTTCCAAATTTCTCTCCAGAATGATTGGATCAGCTCACAGCTCCACCAACAGTGAGTGAATTAGTGTTCCAGCTCTCCCACATCTTCTCCAACATTTATCATCTTCCTGTTTTGTCATGTTAGCCAATCTGACAGGTGTGATGTGGTACCTCAGAGTTATTTTGCTTTGCATCTCTCTAATCAGTAGTAATTTGGAGCATTTTTTCATATAATTGTAGATATCTTTAATTTTTTCCTCTGTTCATAACCTTTGACCATTTATCAGTTGGGGTATTTTATATATTTTTAAAATATCCCTCTTTCTGTTATGTTCTCAGTTTTGTTAGCTTATAACTCTGCTTAATGTGTTCTGATTTTTTTCTTCCGATTTTGCTGTGATCTCACCATGCTCATTTGCTATTTTATTGATTTCATTTTCTGCTCTCTTAATCAGATTAGGTAAGGATTTGTCAATTTTATTAGTCATTTCAAAGAACCAGCTTTTAGTTTTATGTATCACTTTATTTTTTGTTTCCAATTTATTTTTCTCAAATTTCTGATATCTCCTCTTTTGTGTTTACTTTAGGTTTGATTATTTGTTGGCTTTCTAATTTTTTAAAATATATTTTAGTTCAAATTTTTCCTTTTTCTATTTTGTTACTGTATGTTTGTAAGAAATGATTTTTTTTCAGGACTGCTTTGGCTGCATTCCAGAAATTTTGATATGTTGTTTCCTCATTATCATTTTCTTTTTACATAGTTTATTAATTATTTCTGTGATTTGTTTTTTGACCCACTCATCTTTTAGGATTTCGTTGTTAAGTCTCCATTTGGGTCTATATCATTTATCTGTGGTCCCTGAACCAATTACTGTTTTTATGGTGTTGTGGTCTATAAAGGTTGTGTTAACTTTTTCTTTCATTTTATATTTGTTTGCAATATTTCTTTACCCAAGCACGTGGAACATTTTTGTGAAAGTTCCATGTGGTGCTCAAAAATAGTTATATTCTTTTGCTACCCTATTTAGAAGATATCAGAAATCTTTTAACTCTAGTTTCTCCAGAAGTTTATTCAGTTTCTTATTTTACCTTTTGTTTATCTTTCTGTTAGATTTATCCAGAACTGACAGAGGGTTATTGAATTCTTCTATTACTATCATATAATTCTTTTTGTCTTCTTGTAGCTCAGATGAAGTTTCCTTTATGAATCGAGATGCTAAGGCATGTGGAACATATACTTTTTTTAAAAATTAATTTTTTTTTGCCTGTGGTCCCTTTCATCATAATGTAATTTCCTTTTTTTATCCCTTTTTATTTTTTGAATGCTTGTTTTTGTTTTGTCAGATAGCATGACTGCAACCCCTACTTTTTTTCCATCCCATCAGTTTTATTTTTTGTGTCTTTTTTTTAAAATGTATTTCTTGTAAGCAATAGATTGTAGAATTTTATTTTCTTGTTCAGCCTGTCTCTCTTGTTTTATTGGGTTGTTCCATCCATTCACATTTGATGTTATAAGAGTTAGGTTTATATTTTCTTCTATCTCTGGTAATTTTTTTTTTACAGGTAGTGATTTTTTTCTTCCCTCTTCTGCTGTACATATAGTATTATATTCTTTCAGTTACTTTGACTTAGTCTTTTTTTTTTTTTTTAAGGTGACTCTGTTCCCTGGCTCTCTTTTGCTTACTGGCATCCCTTCCTTTTATTTGTTACCTCTGTTTCATTATAATAACCAAACTTGTACCCAAAAAAGAGATGAGCAAATGCACCTCCCTTTCTTCTTTTTAGTTTATTCCATTAACTTAAGTACCAAAAATTTTCTTTTCTAGCAGAACACAGAAAGATTTATGCAATGTGCTTTTTTTTTTTTTAAAGTATGTAATGAATTCTACACATTACTTTCAAAGCTATCCTCCCTGGCTGTGCATCATTCTGAATTTCCTTCTGTTTTCTTCTGTACGTTTAAAAAAATGATTAAAATGGCCCTTTTTCTGAGGTGGGTAATCACTATTAGTAACAATTTCCCCCCTTCTAACTGTTGTCCCCGAATTAAAAACTGGAAGAAAGGAGGGAAAGGCCCTTGTAATATAAGTAAGCGCAGTCAAGCACCTTTCATCAGTCTCTTCTGTGTTATTAACAATAACAGTACTCCTAAGCATTTGTGTAACTCTCTAAGGGTTGCAGAGTGCTTTACAAGTAGTATCTCATTTGATCTCAGAGTGACACCGTCAGGGACATGCTGTTATTGTTACTATTATTCTCATTTTACAGATGGGTAAATTGAGGCAGACAGATGTTTGGAAATTTGCCAGGGCCACACAGCTAGTGGGTATCTGAGGCTGAATTTGAACTGAGGTCTTCCTGACTGCACTCCTAGAGTCTGCTTCTTTAAAATTAATTTCTTTAGGGTCCTTTGAAAACATTTAAGGTTCTCATGGAAAATTTATTTCTTCTCCCTCCATTAAAATGTTAGCATTGTACTGTCATATAACCTCTCTCTGTTGCTCAAATAATTTTACCTTTGTAAGGTTCTCTTGACTCCTGTGTTTTTAATTCAAAGTTCCTACTCAGCTCTGGTCTGAATCAGAAAAGCTTTAAAGTCCTCTGAACCACTAAAGATCAATTATTTTTTTCTTTTAGGATTTTTATACTCAGCTTTCCAGGGGAAGTCATTCTTCTTTGGGTTTTTTTGGTTTGTTTGTTTTGTTTTTTTAAATTTTTAATTTAAGTTTTCAACATTCATTTCCAAAAATTTTGGGTTCGAAATTTTCTCCCCATTTCTCCCCTCCCCCATCCCAAAATGCCAAGCATTCTAATTACCCCTATCACCAATCTGCCCCCTCTTCTAACATTCCTCCCTTCCCTTATCCCCATCTTCTCTTTTGTCCTGTAGGGCCAGATGACTTTCTATTCCCCATTACCTGTATTTCTTATTTCCTAGTTGTAAGAACAATACTCAACAGTTGTTTCTAAAACTTTGAGTTTCAACTCTCTTCCTCCCTCCCTCCCCACCCATCCCCTTTGGGAAGGCAAGCAATACAATATAGGCCATATCTGTGTAGTTTTGCAAATGACTTCCATAGTAGTCGTGTTGTGTAAGACTAACTATATTTCCCTCCATCCTATCCTGCCCCCCATTTCTTCTATTCTGTCTTTTGACCCTGTCCCTCCCCAAGAGTGTTGACTTCTAATTGCTCCCTCCTCCCATTGCCCTCCCTTCCATCATCCCCCAACCCTGCTTATTCCCTTCTCCCCCACTCTCCTGTACTGTAAGATAGGTTTTCATACCAAAATGAGTATGCATTTTATTCCTTCCTTTAATTGAATTGAGATGAGAGTAAACTTCATGTTTTTCTCTCACCTCCCCACTTTTCCCTCCACTGAAAAGTCATTTACTTTTCTCTTGTATGAGAGATAATTTACCCTATTCCATTTCTCCCTTTCTCCTCCCAATATATTTCTCTCTCATCCCTTAATTTCATTTTCTTTAAGATATGATCCCATCCTATTCAATTCACCCTGTGCTGTGTGTGTGTGTGTGTGTGTGTGTGTGTGTGTGTGTGTGTGTGTGTGTGTAATCCCACCAACTACCCAGATACTGAAAAAAATTTTCAAGAGTTACAAATATTGTCTTTCCATGTAGGAATGTAAATAGTTCAACTTTAGTAAGCCCCTTATGATTTCTCTTTCCTATTTACCATCTCATGCTTCTCTTGATTCTTGTGTTTGAAAGACAAATTTTCTTTACAGCCCTGGTCTTTTCATCAAGAATGCTTGAAAGTCCTCTGTTTCACTGGAAGACCATTTTTTCCCCTGAAGTATTATACTCAGTTTAGCTGGGTAGGTGATTCTTGGTTTGAGTCCTAGTTCCTTTGATTTCTGGAATATCCTATTCCACGCCCTTCGATCCCTTAGTGTAGAAGCTGCTAGATCTTGTGTTATTCTGATTGTATTTCCACAATACTGGAATTGTTTCTTTCTAGCTGCTTGCAATATTTTCTCCTTGACCTGGGAACTCTGGAATTTGGCCACAGTGTTCCTAGGAGTTTCTCTTTTTACATGTCTTTTAGGAGGTGATCGGTGGATTCCTTTAATATTTATTTTGCCCCCTGGTAGTCATTCTTCTTTGTAAGCCTTAATTTTTTGTCTTTTAGAATATTGTATTCCAAAATCTTTTACGGTTTTTAGTAGATGCTCCCAGGTCCTGTTTGATCCTGACTCTAGTTTCTGACTCTACTTGAAGTACTTTCTAGATACTTACAGTATTTATTCTTTGTAGGACCTCTGAATTTTGAGCATAGCATTCATATGCCTTTTCCTTTTGGAGTTCCTTTTAGGAGGAGGTGATTGATGGATTATTTCTACCTTCATGTTGCTCTCGGGTTCTGGTATTTGTGAAGTTTTCATTTTTTAGTTCTTGAAGGATAATGTCTAGGCTTTCTTTTAGAACATGGTTCCAGGAAATCCAATTATTAATTTAAAATTTTCTTCTTGATCTATTTTCCAAGTTGATTGTTTTTAACATCAGATATCTTATATTTTCTTTTTTTCATTTTATTTCATTTTGTTACTTCTTGCTTTCTCAAGAGATCATTTGTTGCTGTCTGGTTTTTTTTTTTCTAATTTATAGATTTTCTATTTCATGGGTAAAATTTACCACCTTCTCTTCTAAGCTACTTATTCTCCTTATTCTTTTCTTAAGAGTTTTATTCATCTAAAATTTTTCTTGCTTCATTTCCTCTTGGAATTCATATAAATAAAAATCCCTTTTTTTCCTTTGAGTGTTTACTTGACATTGTCAGAGTCAATTTGCAATAAATTTTCATACTGTGTGGTATTTTCTTTTATTTTTTTCCTTTCTCTGGCATTAGTTCTTGAACTGCAACCTTGTATTGAGGTCAGGCCCTGCCCCCTTGCTACACTTTGGGTGGGATTCTTGAAGATGCTGCCTTCTTCCTCTGAATCTGTGAGAATCAGAGCCCTGGATCTTCAAGGCCTCCTCTGGAGTTTCAGTCTTAGAGACCTCAGTGTAGTTGAGCCTGAAATGCCCTAGTCAGAGTGCTGTGGTTCTCTGTTGTTTCCTGCTGCTGCTGCTGCTGTCCCTGGCTTCTAAATTCCCCACCTTGAGGCTTCCTCAGAGAAATTCTTCACTCCTGATACTGATACTGCTGTGTCTTGTGTCTAGCCACCTGAAGGGCCTAGCCTTCTAGAACGTGGCCGCATCTGTCTGAAATCTTGGACAGCTCTTCACATAGCAGTCATTTGAGTTTCTCATTTGATTTCTTGATTGCCTTTTGGGCTTGTGGAAATTCCAGGGCTTTGCTGGAGCAGATGTGGGGTAGCCACCTTCTCAGACAACCACCTTCACCCTTCAGTTCTCTCATGCGGACCATGATTGGTCCTTCTGATTGGTCTTGCTGTCTCAAGTCTCTACCAAGGCAGTCAGTATTCCGTGGTCCATGTACCATTCCCCATCTCAGCTTCCGGTTGACTCTAGGGTCAGATGTTAGTTTAACTTTAGTTCGTCTCTTAAAAATGTCTAATTTTTTTTCTTTGCAGTTTTATAATGTATATAATTATTAGTATATTAATATATGTATTTAGTTTATATGTAAGCAAATATACATATGAGAGGGGTGTGCCCCAGATTTCGCTTGACTTTAAGTGTGCATAGTTAACAACATTTGGAGATCGCTGACTTAGGTTACTGAGTTATTTGCCCACAGTCACCCAGCTAATACGTGTCAGATGCAGGATTTAAGTTTAGGACTTTTGACTTAAGGTATTCCCTGTCCACCCCACTGATAAGCAGGAAGCCGTGGGAGAGCAGTGCAGTAGTCGTGGTGTTGTGGAGAGTGGCCATAAATAGGTAATTAATAAATTTTAATAGTTTGATTTCAAGTTTTTGCGTTTCGTTACACCTGTTTTCTTGGTGTTCATAAAACCACCATTTGAAGCTGTGATTGGGGTGGTTGAGTTTATTGTAAGTCTGACTGTACAAAGAGAGTCATTACTGTGTGTGCCATGGTTTTTGCCTTCAAAAGGCTTGCAAATAAAACATGCGAAATAGGTAGTAGACATTGACTTAAAAGACTAAGAATAAATATCATCATGTTTTAAAATGATGGAAATGAAATACTTTAGAAATAGGAAAGATCCAAAGTAAGCAGAAGCCAAGATTTTTTCTTCTGTATAAAATTCACCTGCCTGTGTCTGTGCCTAATGCCAAACGCTAAAACCAGATTTTTGTAAACTTTGCAGAGAAAGGGTTTTGCTTAGTTGATACTTATATTTATCCTAAATTTCTAGACCCTATTAGACACATATGAAATTATAGACTTCTATTTGCCAAATTCTGAGCCTAATGCCGACCACTTTTCAGTTCAGTTTACTAACGTTTATTAAGCATCTACTGTGTTCAAAGCTTCCTTAGGCCTCCGGGATGAAAAGACAGAAGGTGGAACTAGTGCTGTTTACATTCTACTGGAGGAAGCAACACGTAGCTGGATCATTTGAAGAGGGAAGTAGCACTAACGGCTTAGGGGGAGGGTTTAGGAAAAGCTCTTTAGAATCAGCACTTGTGCTCAGTCATTTCTTTGTGAAACCCTAACCCAATTAACCTTCCTCGCAGAGTTTTTCTTTAGTTTGGATTTTTAGTGATAGCTTTTCAAAAGAAGTGTTATTGATAGTAGCTGATAGTACATGTTGTGTTGATTTCAAAGTATTCAAGCTATTTCTCCTGCTAATAGGCTTATAATGAAAATCACAGTGAAATTCACTTTTTTTTTTTTTAATAAAATCAGCTTTTGATATAGTATATAACTAGGTACTGAGAAACTTTGATAAAGCAAGTGTGATTAATGTTCATTCTTGTTGATATATGATTAGATTTTAAAGTAATTTTTTATTATATTTTAGACTGTTAGAGACGGACAGTAAGTCCTTAAGATCTGTCAATGGGTCCAGAAGAAATAGCGGTTCCTCTCTTGTGTCAAGTTCATCTGCTTCCAGCAATCTCAGCCACCTTGAAGAAGATTCTTGGATCCTCTGGGGAAGAGTTGTTAACGAGTGGGAAGATGTTCGAAAAAAGAAGGAGAAGCAAGTGAAGGTATTATTGTGTCTCTGCTATGGAGCTTGATGGAGGGTATGTCATTGAGGGGCACCAGACACGAGGCAGAAGTGCCTCAACAACCCAGTGCCTGTGAGGTGCTGTAACCTTCCAAAAAACAAGCCTGTCCCTGCCCCAGGGGAACTTGTGCTTTATTGGGAAGATACTGCAGGTGAGCAAGCAAGACAGGGAGGAAATCACAAAAGGCCTCCAGGCGAAGCTTCCCCTGAGCTGAACTCTGAAGGGAGCAGGGGAGCCAACTCATTCCTCATGGTGAGACCACTCACATACAGATAAAGACTTGGGGTGGGGTTGGGGGGGGAGGTTTAATTTTGGAAACAGCAAGTAGCGCCAATTTGACTGTAAGGGTGAGGATGATAGGGAACAGATGAACTTAGTGTGAGAAAATGGGCTGGGGCCAGATAATAGAGGGCGTCCCATGTCAGGCTGTGCTGGTTGGTTTTTTATCCTTGAGGCAGTAGGGAGTAATTGGTCATTTGGTGTGAATTATGTATAGATTACAAGCTGAAATGGATTTCCAGGGTCATATAGGTTCAACCTCATTTTGCAGTTGAGGGAACAGAGGCCTAGGGAGATTTGCCCATGAGTAAATGGTAGAAGTGGGATTCAGACTCATGTCCCGTGACTTAAGATCTAGAACTCTTGGTGAGGTACTCTGTCACTCTGTTTGTTTAATGCAGAATGATTTAGACTAGTTCACTTTGCCACGTTTAATCATAATTTGGGGGTGTGACTTTTTTCCTGAGTTCTGTTTGGAGAGTTGTGTCAACTGGAATTAATTAGCTGATCAGTTACAGAAGTATGGTTATAGAAGAAAACCCTAAGAATTTATCTAGTCCATTCTCAGTCAACAAACATTAAGTACCCGCTGTGTGTTGCATCTCTGTAGAGATGCAAAGGCAAAAGACAGTCCTTGTTCTTAGAGAGCTTAGTCTAACGGGGGAGACAATAGGAAGACAATTTCTGAGACTATGTCTATTTTATTTGGGGGACTGTGGGAGGAGGTCAGTGCTGATCCTTTTAAAAATTATTAGTTTGAAGAGGAAGCTTCATGCGTAGATAAAAAATATAGTCCATTCAATGATTATGCAGTAATACCTTAAAGTTTTCTGTACATGCCTAGGTTTAAGTATTCATTATTTATTTATTTTTAGTTTTCAGCATTCATTTCCATGAGATTTTTGAATTACAGATTTTCTCCCCATCTCCCCCTCCCTCCTCCGACCCAGAGACACCATGCATTCTGATTACCCCTTCCCCCAATCCTCTCTCCCTTCTATCACACCCCTCCCCTCCTCTCCCTTATCCCCATCTTCACCTTCTTGTAGGGCAAGACACATTTCCATACTCCTACCTGTACTTCTTATTTCCCAGTTGCATGCAAAAACAATTCTCAACATTGGTTTCTCAAAGTTTGAGTTCCAGCTTCTCCCCCTTCTTCCTCCCTCCCCTCCCATCCCCACTGAGAAGACAAGCAATTCAATATAGGCTATACATGTGTAGTTAAGCAAAAGACTTCCATAATAGTCATGTTGTGAAAGACTAACTGTATTTCCCTCCATCTTATCCTGCCCCCATTTATTCTGTTCTCTCTTCTTTCTTTCTTTATTTCTTTATTCATTCATTCATTTATTCATTCATTCATTCATTCATTCATTCATTCATTCATTTATTTTAGGTTTTCAGCATTCATTTCCACAAAATTTTGAGTTCTAAATTTTCTCCCCATCTCTCCCCCCACCCAAAATGCCAAGCATTCTAATTACTCCTTCCACCAATCTGCCCTCCCTTCTAACAC
The DNA here is from genome assembly GCA_023548195.1 of Bettongia penicillata ogilbyi. Taxonomy (NCBI): domain Eukaryota; kingdom Metazoa; phylum Chordata; class Mammalia; order Diprotodontia; family Potoroidae; genus Bettongia; species Bettongia penicillata. The sequence goes on from JAJHZJ010000096.1 coordinate 14,327,499, forward strand.
CCCTCCCTTCCCTTATCCCCATCTTCTCTTTTGTCCTGTAGGGCAAGATAAATTTCTATACCTCATTACCTGTGTTTCTTATTTCCCAGCTGTGTGCAAAAACAATTCTCAACATTTGTTCCTAAAACTTTGAGTTCCAATTTCTCTCCCTCCCTCCCCAGTCATCCCCACTGAGAAGACAAGCAATTCAATATAGGCTATATATGTGTAGTTTTGTAAATAACTTCCATAATAGACATGTTGTGTAACATTAACTATATTTCCGTCCATTCTATCCTGGCCCCCATTTCTTCTATTCTCTTTTGACTTTGTCCCTCACCAAGAGTATTTACTTTTAATTGCTCCCTCCTCTCATTTGCCCTCCACTCCATCATTCCCCCCCTCGCTTATCCCCTTCTCCCCTACTTTCCTGTAGTATAAGACAGGTTTTCATATCAAATTGAGTGTACATATTATTTCTTCCTTGAACCAAATGTGATGAGAGTAAGCTTCACTTTTTTCCCTCTCACCTGCCCCCTTTTCCCATCCATTGAAAAAGCTTTTTCTTGTCTCTTTTATGAGAGATGATTTGACCCATTTCATTTCTCCCTTTATCCTCCCAATATATTCCTCTCTTACCCCTTAATTTTGTTTTTTTAGATATGATCCTTTCCTATTCAACTCACCTTGTGCTCTCTGTCTCTCTATATAGATGTGTGTGTGTGTGTGTGTGTGTGTGTATGTGTGTATGTATAATCTCACCAACTACCCAGATACTGAGAAAAGTTTCAAGAGTTACAAATATTATCTTTCCATGTAGGAATGTAACTAGTTCAACTTTAGTAAGTACCTTATGATTTCCTCACCCCAGGGCTATCACTCAGGTCTGAGATTCAGATCAGCCACTTGATTCCCTCAGGGTCTCTAGGCGGAGGACTCCAGAAATGGATGCTGCAGCCACCTGGGGCCAGGGCTAGGGCAGGACTCTGCTCCCTTCTCAGTCAGGTGAAAGAGCTTTCTTACTGACCTTTGAAGCTGTCTCTGGCATCTGTAGGTTGAGGAATCTGGGAACTGCAGCAACTGCCTATGATTCTGTACCCTGAAGCATGCTCCAGTCCTGTCCCTGCTGGGCTCCATGGTCAGGGCTAGGCTGTGCTCTGCTCTGAGCCCAGTGCAATAGACCTTTCCCGTCAGCCATCCAGGCTGTCTTGGGCTGGAAATCTTTTTCACTCTGTCGTTTTGTGGCTTCTACTGTTCTAGAATTTCGTTAGTCATTTTTTACAGGTATTTTATGGATTATTGGGGGAGAGCTAGAGCTGGAGTCATCTTGGCTCTGCCCCTAAATATTCATTTTTTCAGCAGTCATGTTTTCTCTTCATTTTGTATCCAGTAACTTATGATTTGTGGATATCATAAAGGTGATATCAGCTATAGACAATCATCTGAGAACACTTCCTTTTCTCCTTTCTCATGTTGTTCTCAAGGATACTCTGCTATATATGTGGATATTAGAAAGCAGGCATAAGGGTTGCTGGTTACTGTCACCTCTTAAAAAACAGCAGCAGTCTTTTCTCTTTTTTGTTCTGTTAGAATCTTACCTCTCTGAGGTATCTTGAAAAACTGAACCTTAATTTTTTTAAAAATTGTATTCTCTCCAGAACAAGTTTCTTTTGTGTTCATTTGGTTAGGCATAGTCATTCTTGCAGACTGTTTTTTCAAGTACTGTTGCAACTTCTTCACATAGTACGTTGATCATTAAGTTCTTGAGTCCAAGGGTGATGGTTCTCCCATCACTATCAAAAACAGTAGACGGCTATAAGTATGAAAGTAGATCTGGACTCTTCCATCCAACTGCTTGTTGTTCTCTTGGTTTCATGTATAAATAATCTTAGGCTTAGCTAATCTGACACCGAACTCTTCACAGACCTGATCTCAACTGTCTTTTGAAATTTTGGGAGGGGATACTGATGGCAGTCTTCCATCCTTTCATGATGTAGTGTCCCGCAAATGTGCTTCCCTTTTAGACTGAGGCTACTCTCTGCTCTGTCATAGCCTTCTGACTAGGTAAAAAGGCAGACACTGTTTCCACTTTCTTGGTCTAGTAGAGACTTTTCTGCATTGGTTAAATTTTGTGGAATTTGTAATAGTATACTTAACTTTTTACATTTTTCAGAGCCACTGGATTATTTTAATAACTTGGTTTGGAGCTAGATCGCATCTAGGATATGGATGGAGGAAATAGTTAGCGAGCAAGACTTGACCACAGATTGGATACGGGGATTGAGAGAAGAATCAAAAGTGCCTTCAAGTTTGTAAGCTTAGCGGTAGCCTGAACAGAAGTAGGAAACATTTGGAGCAGATGTGATTTGGAGGATGGGAATAATAAATTCCATTTTGGACATTCTGAGTGAGAGGGATCTGTGGGACACATGGGAGAAGATGTTCAACATACAGCTGTCAGTTACAAGACTGTTCCAGCACGTGATTAGAGCTAGGTGTGTAGATTTGGGAATTCTTTGCATAGACATGCCATGATGGTTGGTGAGCATTCCCAATAGATAGTAGGAAGAGAAGAGTGCTCATGGTACAGTATTGGGAGAAACTTATATAAAGGGAGAGGAGATCAATTCTAGGAGCTGCAAAGGAGACAGTGAAAAAGCAGTCATATGGGAGGAGATGCTGGGTAGAGGGGAGGGGTCATCAGAGTTGAGAGAGAAGCTAATATATCTGGGAAGATGAGGTACAATAATGACATCGGCTGCAGAGCGCTCAAAGGGGATGAAGACTGAGGGACAGGTTGTGGAGTTTCGCAATCAGCAGGGCATTGGAAACCTTGGAGAGCAGTGGAGAACACTGAGTGGGAAACATGGACTGTGGGAAGTAGGAGCGGGGAGAGCAGATGGTTCAGTGAGGTAGGCAGTGAAAGGGAGGAGAGAGAGAGAGGTCTGAGGAGAGCTTGAATGTGTCTGACAGCAGAGTCGAGTGAAGGACAGCAGCTAGGAAAGAAAGGAGATTGAGAGAAGAGTCATCAAGAGTATGGGCTCTTACGAGACATCAGAAAGAATGGATCCAAAGATCTTGGTTACAGAGAAGAGCTGTCTTTTCTGAAAAGAAAGGTATTAAGGAGGGAAGGATGAATGAATATGTAGGTGTCGAGAATAGTAGTAGATGTATAGAAGTTGACTAGAGGGAGGAGATGCCCATGGCTTTTTCATAGTATGAGGCTAGGACACCTATTGGATAGGGATGGCAGGGGAGGCAGCTGGAACTGGAGGTAGAGGAGAATTTTGAAACAGCTGATAAAGGTAATGAGATCACTAATCAATCAAGAAAGAACAGAAGTTTCCCATATAGCCCAGTTGAAACTAAATAAAAGATTTTCTTGTACTCAGCACAGGGATGGGATTCCCTCTGTTAGTGTTGTAAAACAGTTTAGGAGTTGAACATCCCAGAATGTTGGTGGGACTCATGTATGGTCCAGGGTTAGGGGTTGTCAGGGAGGCTGTGTAGAGCTGACTTTGGCTCATGTTTAAGCAGAATTAGGAGCCCAGGGCAGGTTATGGAGTGTGGAAACAGAGGGAGATGGAGGGACTTGAGGCTGTGGTTGGAAAGGAAGAGAGATAACAGAAACAAGTATGGTAGAGGTGGAATAAACCTCCAAAGGGGAACACAGTACAGAAGTCATCATAACAGATGAGGAGTAAGCTAACTTCCTTCTTCTGGCCCACTCTGTCTCTGGAAATTAGGTCAGTAATGGAGAGGATGGCCATGGAGATAGTTTTCTAGAAAGTTAGGGGTAGCAGCCACATGATGCTGTGGATCGAGTGCTTGACCTGGAGTCAGGAAGACCTGAATTCAAATGCCGACACAAACACTTAGTAGCTAGGTAACCCTGGGCAAGTTTCTTGACCTTTGTTTGCCTCAGTTTCCTAATGTGTAAAAAGCAGATAATAATAAGCCCTCGCTCCCAGGGTTTTTATGAGGATTAAATGAGTAATAATTGTGAAGCACTTAGAACAGTACCTGGCATGTAGTGGAGGTTATATAAAGGTTAGCTACAATGGCGATGAAAATAAAAATTGTGGTGATGATTTTAAAATGCCAGGTTTCTGTTGGCATAAGAACAAAGAAAAGAGCGGAAGATGAAGTGAAGTTTGACAGATTTTCAGGGCTTCCAGAGGGCACATGAAGAAGTGGAGAGAATGGAGCAGGCAGTCCGTGTCTGTTAGGCCTGTGACTGGAGGAGTGCTCCTGGCTTGAGCCCTTTACTGTCAAGGGTCCTGTGATGATGGAGGGCAGTGTTGTGGTTTTCTGCTATGCAAATACGACAAAATTAGGGGATCTGTCCCCCCAGAAACCAGGCAGAATCACCCATGGTGGTAAGCATAATTATTTTATGTATGTGTGTGTCTTATTTTACTCTGTCTCCACAACAGCCTGGTGAGGTAGGTTATTATCCCCATTTTACACATGAGGAAACAGGCGGAGAGAAGTTAAGTGACATGTTCAGGGTAAAACTACTGTATTACCTAGCTGCGAAAGGGGATCATTTATTCAGCCCTGTGTGTCAGCCCCTAGTATATGAGCCCCTGGTACTTTTGGACATTTATTTTGATACTGGAGACCCTAGTTGGTCCTTAAAAATTCATTCAATGTTAGGCCAGTAAGGTAGATAAGTGGAGGGTGTGCTGGGGGGAGAAAGCAGGAATGTGGTAGGAACAAAGGGGAAAGGGGTGAGAATGAGATAGAGGAAAAAAAAGGGACCCAAGAGGAGAAATGATGCTAAGCTTTCAAGTATTAGTGCAGTGTGGAAGCCAGCTGTACTTGGGTGATGTCCTTTAGATGTTGATTGTAACCTGAACCTTTTGTTTGTGGCTCAATGGCTGTCTTCCTCGAACTGAACAGAGGTTCTTAAACCTGGGGTCTCTAAACTTGTTTTTAAAATATTTGATAATTGTACTTCAAAATGGTTTCTTTTGTGATCCTAAGTATATATTTTATCATGTAAAAATATTATTCTGTTTAGGAGCCCAGAGCCTCCACCAGATGGTCACCAAAGGGGTCTGGTATAACAAAGATTGAGAACCCCTATCTTAGAACTTGAATGTAAGAATTTCTTAGAATCTTACCTTTAGAAGGCATTTTAGAACCATTATGATGAATTAAACCACCAGAACAGCTTACTATAGTGTCATTTTATTCCTTGTATCAGCATTAACTAAATTGGTGGCAATCTATGGACCATATCTTTCCCCATATAGAAGATTAAAATTGCTTGTAAATTATAGATCTGAGTTGTGTCTCAGTGCCAGTTTATCTTGCTTTGCTAAGTAGACAATTTGAATGTTTTTTGTTTTTTTTTGTGCTTTAGGAACTTGTTCGGAAAGGGATACCTCATCATTTCAGAGCAATTGTTTGGCAGCTTTTGTGCAATGCTCAAAGTATGCCAATTAAAGATCAGTATTCTGAGCTACTGAAAATGACCTCACCCTGTGAAAAACTTATCAGAAGGGACATTGCTAGAACATATCCTGAACATGACTTCTTTAAAGAAAAAGATAGTCTTGGACAGGAAGTTTTATTTAATGTAATGAAGGTAAGGTTGCTTTATTAATTTTTTAAATGAAATATTTTCACAAAGCTCAAGTGTATAGATATACACCATGAAACCTAGGCTCCTTCACAAAAACCTGGGCTTTGGGCAATTAATTACTCTTATAGCATGATTTTCTGCTTGCCTTTTGTTTGGAATTTTTAAATATTGACTCTTAATCTTACAAATTTTTCTTCTTGCCTCAGTGTCTGACCTTAAAGTTCAGTAATTACCTAATAATTGTTTCATACATAATTTGATGGGGATGAGGGAGCTGTAGGTACAAGAAGGCAGATATTTTCCCTGTGGGCCAACTCTATAAACTCTATGCAATTTGTAAATCTCCACTGCATAGAGCTAACTCTTCACAGAACAGGCTGATTTCTCACCTCCATATGACTAAAACTTGGACTAGCTATTGACTTAGCCTGTCTCCCATCATTCAGATTTCTTCCTCCAGCATTAACAAGAACAGTCAGCAGCTCAGGTTTCATTGAGGCTCAGCTGGGAATCAGCTACTCTGGTGTTTTCCTTCATGCTCTTCCCTGCCCAGAATTTCTTCCTCCTTTAGTGTAAACCTCAGTGAGACCACTGCTAATTGTGGATCCTTTGAAAACAGCTTCAGCCTTGCCGACTCTTCACTTAAGTGCTTTGCTAAATCCTGTCTCTATCAGATAGAAATGATACTTGATTTCTAAGCTTTGTTGTATTGCCCAAGTCTGTACCACTGTCTCTCCTCTCTTAGCAGAAAACTTGCCACTGGGAATTGTCTAATGAAATTTCAAATCTATGAATCTTTGGTTGGGCTTGAAATAGGTAGGATTACATCTTTTTAATGATCAAGAAATTTTCCTTCCTTAATAAAAGGCTTAATACTTTGTTCTTTTTAGGCCTCTAGAGAGAGATTTTTATCTGACATTGGATTAAAATATTTTTAACTACTTATTTTTCAGGCATATTCTTTAGTGGATCGTGAAGTTGGATATTGTCAGGGAAGTGCTTTTATAGTTGGACTGCTGCTCATGCAGGTAAATTGGTTCATGTGTAGCATGAATAAAATTCTGAGCCAATAGGCTTTCATTTAAACTCTAGGAAAGAATTATTTTGAGTTGATTATATTCATCTTCCAATTATAGACAGCTAGGTGCTGCAATGGAGAGAGCCCTAGACTTGGTGTCAGGAAGGTCTTAGCTCATATTTGGCCTCAGACACTTACTAGCTAGCTGTGTGATCCTAGGCAAGTCACTTAAGTTCTGCCACAATTTCTCTGTAAAATGAGGCTAATAAAAGCACCTATCTCTCAGGGTTCTTACAGGATAAAATAGATAACATTTTTAAAGTGCTTTACAAACCTTAAATTGCTATGTAAATTTTAGCCATTAACTAATACAGTAGTACTAGCAACTGCAACCTCTTTATGCTTGTTTGCAAAATGAAGATAATGATACATGTATTTCTTAATTCACAGAATGTTCTGAGAAGAGTATTTTGTAAATATTAAAATACTTTATAAATGTAGGCTGTTGTTGGTGTGTGTTTTCCAATTCTTGTGTAATTTCTTCTGAAATATTTAATTTTTAAAATATTTTTTACATCATTTAAGGAACATTTCAAGTACATTACCAGTAGCCTTAGTAAATTTGCATAGTTCTAATGCGCAAGCATGCACGTGCACACACACACACACACATCATGAGTATCAGAAGTACTTTACGTTGTCTTTTTTCTAACGTAGATGCCAGAAGAAGAAGCTTTCTGTGTGTTTGTTAAACTAATGCAAGATTATAGACTGCGTGAACTCTTTAAGCCAAGTATGGCAGAATTGGGCCTTTGCATGTACCAGTTTGAATGCATGATACAGGTAAAAAGTTCAATGTTAACGTAGCATACATATATATAAAACATAATTTCCTACAAAAGGACACAAACATTAACTTAATATGTAAAGTATTTTAAAGCAGAGTCATTTATTCTAATGACGTCTTATTAGGGACATTTTTCTTTATGCTGACTATACATTAACATGGAACAATAGAAATGCTATCCCTGCCTTGGAAGAACTCCTCTGGTAATGCTTGGAAGAGGTCAGAGGCCCTCCAGAGGGCACAGTGACACTGACTGATGGCAGCCATGAGCCTCTCACATCTGGAGCATGGAGCTTGGCTGTGTCAGTTATCCCAGTGTCTGTGATTGGGCCTTTATTTGCCTTTATTTTTCCACTGCAGGCTCTGCAAGCCCTTATGGGACTAACATGGACAGTGAAGCGATGGCTGTAATATCGTGCTAGTGGCCATTCTGTTCTTCAGCATGCGTTTTTTAATTTTTTTGTGTATTTGGTTTACTTATTTATTTTGTTTTCAGCTTTCACTTTTATAAGATTTCGAGTTCCAAATTTTCTCCCTCTATTTCCCTCTCCCCAAGATGGAATGCAATCTGATATAGGCTATATGTATACAATTATATTACACATATTTACACACTAGTCATGTGAAAGAAGAAACAGAGCAAAAGAGAAAAGCCATGAGAAAGAAAAAACAAGAAAGAGAGAGAAAATCATTGACTTTAATGTGCAGACTCTCGTTCTTCCTCTGGCTGTGGATGGCATTTTCCATCATGAGTCCTTGGAGAACTGTCTTGGATCACCGTATTGCAGAGAAGATCTAAGTCTGCCAAAGCTGATCATTCCATGGGGTTGCAGAGCATGCGTTTTAAACTGATGGATGACCCTGTTGTAATGTTGGTACCATCTAATGATAAGACTGATACATAAAAGAACTGACGAGCTTAAGAATGAAAGTGATTTGTAGTGACTTCCAAAAAATCAATTTGAAAAGAAATACATTGTATCAACATTTTACCTACTACTTACATTTCTTATTTTTAACATGTACATGAAATAAGATTGTGTCATTCTTTATTCACTAACATTTTGAGCCTGTCACTTTGCATATCTAACAGCGTAAATAGGCCATTAAACTTTCAGTGAAAAAAATAGAACTTGATCAGAAATACTAAGGAGGGTATACTAGTTGTAAATTCATCTTTCTAGAGCTACTTACTGTAGGGGCTTTTCCTTGGTGCGCTTAGAAAACCAGAATTGTAAACTTTTCCATCTTATCCTGGGGAAGACTATAATATATATAGGCAAAAGGAGGTTGTATCTTGTGGAAGATGACTGCTGGTGTTTTACGTATTTTAGGGTGAAACCCTAAACCTGCATATGATCCATACCCATATCAGTAACTACAGCATTTTTTTTTCACATATGTGAAATCTTGTTTGTCAGTCTTACATTCTATTGATGTTAGGCTTTTATAGATTGTGTATAATTACAAAATTCACTTACATAGTACATTACTAGAGTATTAGTCTTTTGGGTTGATTGTGGATGGAAGAATTCGATAATGACACATAGCATTTGCACCTGGGAAAATCTAATCCAACATGTTCCTGATGTTGTTTGTTCATATCTCTTTGCTTATAACTTTCGTTGATTTAAAAACAATGACACATTTTAAGAGACTTACTGTCTTGTATTTTGCCTTCTTCCAAGGAGCATCTACCAGAACTCTTTGTACATTTTCAATCTCAGAGTTTCCACACATCTATGTATGCATCGTCCTGGTTTCTGACCATCTTTCTTACAACTTTTCCACTACCGGTGGCAACAAGGATATTTGACATATTTATGTCTGAGGTAAGCTATTGGAAATCCTTCTTACTCTAGTACTTAAGGATTTTAAATTTAAATATTTTTTCACTCAAACTTTTAAATAGCTTTTTGTGTAAATGACTTGTTGAATGAAAAGGTATTCTTCAATGCTTTAAAGATTTATGACCTTATTACTCTGGGTCCATCTCCCAAAAATGCAAATCACAGCCTTTCATAACCTTTGAAGATGGTATTTCTCAGTTATTGTGGCCAGAACATTCTTTACCTAACATCTAAACCTTTTGCTCCTAAGTCAGTCTAACCCTAGATAGACTGGTTCTCCACCAACTAAGGTATAATCTCTCATTGGACCATCGGAGCCTGTGTACTTGGTAGCTGATATCTAACCATGCTTGTGCTTGGCTGGCAAAGCATTTGAGAGTTCATAGTCAACACCATGTGACAATAATTCATCTAAGGACAAGCATTTATTAACCATATAAGCATAAAGAGGATCCTTGTCCTCAAGTTGCTCACATTTTAATGGTGAAACACAACACATAAAAGGAAGCTGATAACTGGGGAACTGGGAAGGTGAGATATATGGGGTATATGATGGCAATGTCACTTTCATTTGAGTGGTAGAGAAAGTCCAGAGTTCAGCCTAGAGAGGAATGAGGATATGGCTGGCCTAGGCTCTTTCCTTAAGTGGAGTCTGGGAGAGGACTGCAGGGGAAGAGGGTACTTCTAACGTAGGAATTCCAAGGCTGGACTGAGCTTCCAGGATGAAGAGGTTTCTGGGACATAGTAGACAAAGTCTAGTATTTAACCATGACAGTGGAGGAAATAACACACCTGGTCTTTATTTTTATGGACTAGTCAGTTTTTTGTGGAAACTTTCTAGGCTACTACAACACATTGGGGTACCATATCATCACTTGTTAGTTCTTCGTTTGTTAGACCAGCTTTGCAGGGAAATTCACTATTTGCATACTCATTTATACTTAGGAAGTACACAGTGTAAAGTCAGGTGCTATTTCCTCTCATTGCCTATGTTTTTTCATCCTACATACACAAGTATATTAAAGCAAAGTTTGTAATCATTTGAAGTCTTTTGTAAAATGAACAGTTTGGCATAAAGAAAAGGTTAGTATTCTACCCTGGGATCCCAGTCCTAACTCCCCGTCCCACTCTCCCTAAAAATGTTCATAGCCTTACTTTGTTTTTATCACCCATAAATGCACCTGTTCGATGGTATTGAGATAGTTCTAACTAGCAGCTAGGAGTACTTCAGGCATTCCTATTCTACTAAGAGGTGATGCTGGCTTTGATGATTGCCTCAGATTTTGAGAAGAGTAAGGTTCTCACTCTCCCTCCTCAACATTTGCTTTTAACATTTACTTAAAAAAAACAACTTTTTATTGATTTTGTTAGCGCCATCATGGTTTGCATCTTCCTCCTCCTCTTCCCAGAGAACCATCTTATAGAATAAGTATTTCTTGAAAGCCCCCTTCAAAGAAAAAGATGTTCTCCTCCAAAAGAAAAGAAGAGAAAACCAGCGTCATTGATCAGAATATTGAAAAAGCCTGAGACTATGTGCTCTGCTCAACACTTGTGGACATTCCACCTCTGCAGAGGTGTCAGAGTGTTGTTTATAATTTGGCAGCATTCCCTTTTGATTCTTTTATGTGTTTTTTGTATACATTGTTATAGTGACTGTGTATTGTTTTCTTGGCTCTGCTTTTGTCCCTTTGCATCAATTCATAGGGATCTTTCTAGGTTTTTCAGTTTTTAGTCACATATCATTTCTTACAGCTCAGTAACATTCCATTATATTCATGTACTGCGGTTTGTTTAGCATTCCAGCGATGGCCGTCTTCTTTGTTTTCAGTTCTTAGTTTTACAAAAAGTGCTGCTGTAAATATTTTCATGTATATCAGTGACATCCTCGGAGTAGGATAGAATAATAGAATCTGTAGGTAAAAGGATATTTCAGTCACTTAATTTGTATAATTCACAATTGCTGTCCCCTGATGCTGCCAACGTGGACCATGTTATCTTTTGTTGTCTTTGCCAGCGTGTGGGGTGTGAGGTAAAACCTCCCCTTTATTTGATTTGCATTTCTCTTATTGCTAGTGATTTGTAACATTTTTTCATGTGATTGTGAAGACTTTGCATTTCTTCTTTTGGGAACTATTTATTCCCATGCTTTGAATATTCATCTGTTGGAGAACATTTACTGCCTAATTGAAGGTAGTCTGAGGTTCAACAGTAGATGACTTGTTAAAGTGTTCAAGGCTTAGTGCTTGAATCGGGTTTGTTCTTGAATTAGGGATTCGAGGATTGGCCCTGTTTTAGGCCAATTAGGAATTCCAATTTAGGAAATTAACCAAAGCAAGAAGTCTTTGAGAGCTTATTTAAAAATAGTTAGACTGTAAAATGCAAGTAATATAGTAGAAGGAAGAAAAACACCATGATACCTTTTATAAAGATGTGTTCTTTGAATCCTCTAATAAAGGCTTTTTATTTTGTATTTTTTAGCAGTTGGAGAAGGAAGAGTGTATTTCCTACAAAAACCTCAGTAGATCAGTTGAAGTTAATGTCACAATAGCAAGGATCAGGAGGAAATAGGCTATTCTATTTCATTTTAAACCTTTCCTCAGAAAGCTTTTATTGAAAAATAAAAATATGTAAATATACAGGTTGATTTTTAAATATCTGCCCCCAAAATTCTAGATAGGGAGAGTAATAGCAGACAGTTGATTTGAGCTACTCCCATGTAGTCTGATAAATTTTGACACTCTTTTAAGTCATTTGGTTAGAATGTGTGGCAGTTTAGAATTACGTAATTTTGCTCTTTTAGGGTTTAGAGATCGTGTTTCGAGTCGGACTGGCCGTTCTTCAGATGAATCAAACAGAACTCATGCAACTTGACATGGAAGGAATGTTACAGGTGAGTCCATGGGCTCGTTTCCAATTCGAATGTCTTCAGATTTGGCAGCGTCAGTTGACAATAACTGGTACTAATTAGTTCTTGTGATTTACTCTTATTGCCTCTTAGCACTTTCAAAAGGTCATTCCTCATCAGTTTGACAGTGGTCCAGACAAATTAATTCAAGCATCTTATCAAGTCAAATACAATACAAAAAAGATGAAAAAGTAGGTATTGCATGCATCTCTTGCTTTTTTTTTTAAGTGGAAAAAGTTTGGGACTCTTTAAATGTTGTGTGTATGTTTCTGTTTTACTTTTCCCAATTTCTTCGGCAGACTTATATCTTTAGTAAAACTGATGCTAGTTAGTGCTAATATTTAAAGGTACCTTTCTTCTATTCATTATCTCCAGTTTATTCTGTATATAGCTTGTTTGTGTTTTATGTCCCCCATTAGACTATGAGTTTCTTGAAGACTGGGACCATCTTTTACCAGTTTTTATATTCCCAGCACTTAGCATTCAACTCTTAATATATTTGCAAACTGACAAAACGCACTAGAATCAGTCCTAGAATTAACTAGAGTTGGGATTTTTAAGCATTTTGTTCTGCCTGAGTAAACTTCGTCTTTGTTTTCCTTAAATAATCTCTTCAGTTCAGAACCACCACAGTTAATCACAGATTTTAGCTTAAAGATAATTTAGTTTTTTCAACTTGTGTTTATGTTGTGATGAATTATGTGCGCATCTTTATCTTAAAAGGACCTTGAGGAGAAAAGCCAGTCTTATTCCCTTGACTTTCTTAAGTGAGACTGTTAAAGTTTGTACCAGAAATGGGAATGCCTCTCCCTCCTTAAAGACCTTGAGAAGATAGATTTATTCAATTTTAATTTTTAATCTTTATTAAAATTGGGAACTTCTCTGCATATTTATGTTTTGTAAAGTAACTATGTATGATTTTGAATTTAGAGCAATAAAAGAATTGGACAGTAATTAGTTAATCTAAAATATATGAAAACCATTTGACAAAAATACTTGTAGAATATTAGGATCTTAGAATAAGAAGCAATCTGAGAGGCTACCTAGTCCATCCTCCAGTCCCATGCCAAAATCCCCTCTAGAATATCCTTCATAGAGGTACTGCGTTCTCCAGTAATAGGAAACTATTTTAAGGTAGCACATTCCATTTTGATAAGGTTTAATTATGAGGACACTTTCCCTGGTATTGAGCCAACATCTGCCTTCCTGAAACTTCCAACGTTGATCCTAGTTCTGCCCTTGAGAGAACAACAAACAAACGAATAGATAAATAGACAATCTCTCTTCAGATACCTGAAGACAGACTTTAGCATGCTGCTGTGATCTCTCTTGAAATGATGTGGTTTCAAGACACCCCTCTCTGCCTTCACCTTTCTGGTCACTCCCTTGTGGACCCTATTCTGGGTGTCAAATCTCTCTTAAAATGTGCTCCCTGGTTGTGGAGTGACTCCTGCTGGACATGGCTAAACTGTTCCCTGCCTTGTTTTGGACATTTTTTTTATTAACCTGGCCAAAGTTTACATACAGGGTTTGGTAGTTACATCACAGAACCTTTGACTTGGAAGGAACCTCAGAGGTCTCCAGCCCTGGACAAGAATCTCCTCTTTAAAATACTCTGCAAGCTGTCATCCATCCTTTGCTGAAAGCTGGCCAGTGAAGGGAGACCTCCTGCCTGCTGGTGACGTCCATGCTGCTCTTGGACGGCTCTAATCATTGGAAAAGTGTCTCTTCTTTTTGCAGACCCATTTGTGTCCATTCTGCTTTGGGGAATCAAAGGAGAGCTGTTATCATTTGCATTCCACTTGACAGCTTTCAGATACTTGAAGACAGCTACTACACTTTCCCTGTGTTTTCTATTCTCCAGACTAACTATTTCCAAAGTCCCAGTGATCTCTTAGTTGCCGAATCCAAAAGTTTTTTCTCAGTCTTCATTCTCCTTGACCTCTTTGCAGTCTTTGACCTTCTTAATCATGTTCTCCTCCCTAGAATTGGAGGACACAGCTCCTTTCTGCTTCTCCTTTCACCTATCTGACCACTCCTCTGTCTCCCTTGCCGGATCCTCCTTCAGATCATGCCCTTTCTTCTGTAGGGGTCCCTCTGGGTTCTGCCTGTCCCCTCTTCTGTCCTATGAATTTAGTTACCATCTCTGTACTAAGATTTGCATCTCCTGTTCTAATCTCTTTGCTGATAAATTTCAGACATCTCTGCTGGATGTCCAGTAAACATCTAAACTCAATATTCCAAAGCAGAAGTTAGTCTCTTTCCCTCTCGTTATCCCCTTAGTCCCTAGATTCTTAGTTTTCCTGGATTCCTCACTCCAGTCTCTTTCAAAGGCCTGTTGAGATACCGTGACAGCACCTCTTGAATGTGCTCCCTTCTCATCTCTGATGCGGCCCCCGACCTTGCCCCCCAGGTGCAGGCAGACCCTCATCTTCTGGATTATTGCAGTAGTGGCTGGTGGACCGACCCGTCAGGTCTGTCACCTCTCCAGTCTGCCCTTCGCTCAGCCACGAAGATGATTTTCAAAGCTGTGGTCTGATCAGGACATCCACCCCCACCCCCTACAGTAAACTCCAGTAGATCCCTGCCCCCTCCAGGGTCAAACCCAGAAGGCTCTGTGTGCTATTCAAAGATCCCAGAGATGAGCATGTGACATGAAAATGTCCTTGGCACATCCTAATCCCTCCTGCCTGTTCAGTCTCCGCTCCCTCACTCCTCACCTTGTTTATGTTTGTTAGCATGTTTCTTCCCTGTATCTTTGGTGCTTTGCATTGTGCCTTGCACATAGTAGGTGCTTAATAAATACTGATTGACTGACAGATTGTGTACCAGAGAGTGTACCGCAGAGTGGAAAAACAAACACAAAACTGCCCCTGCCCCCTGGGAGCTTACATTCTAATGGGGGCGTCAGTGCATGAAAGGAAACTAAAAAACTGAGGGAGAAGAAGGAATGGCAAGGTGGACTGTGAGCTCAGTGGAGGAAGGATGGCACGGCTGGTCTGGAGAGAGTCCTCCTGCCCCCAGTCAGAGAGAGGAGGTCCCTGAGAGGGGACACTTCCAGGGCTGAAGCAGTCTTCTAGGATGACGAGGTTATGAAGTGTGCTGGAGAAGCCCACCGGCGTACTGCCTGGTGGGGAATAGGGCCAGACTCCAATCCCCGAGAGCAGGCAAGCCCTCTGACCCCGAGTGTTTAATACCCTAGCCATCAAACCTGCTTTGAAACCATCCAGTTACATTACTGTCTATTCCAAACTTTTCCATCTAAAATATGAGAATAGTCTGACAAAAACTTTCAAAAAACTACCCCAAACTTTGTTAAATGTAGATAAATTATATCTCCAGCATTCTCTTCATCTACTAGTTTAGAAATCCTATTTTTTTTAAAAAAGGAAATTATACATTTTCCTTTTCCTTTAGTTTTTCCACCATACAACTTCTCTTGTCTCCAACCCCTCACCAAGGGACAGGTCCCTCCTGCTTTACCTCTAGTCCTTCTTTTGTCCTTATTGAAGCCTGGCTTTTCTGCCTTTGGGGAACACTTCACTGTTCCCAACAACTGAACAAATCCCTTCACCCTCTTCTCGAGGAGGGAGATCAGCTTACACTTGCAACACAGCTCCTAACCAACAAGCAGAGGCTGCTGTAGCATCCAAGCCAATTACATAGTGATTACTGTGTTAGAGCTTCTTTCTCTACTGAAATTTTTCCTCTCTTTCCTTTACCTGAAATTATGTTCATAGGAATGCAGTTCCATTGCATAATGGATATTTATTAATTTATGGAATTTGCTTATAATCCACTTTGGAGGAGTAATTTTATTCTAGAATTTTGAGTAATATCTATGGAATATTCCTTTTCAATGCTTGTATTGGAAAACAGGACCAACATTTGACATTATAGACTATTACGTGAAATTTTTGCTGTGTAGGTCATATTATCATGGTCTGTTCTGAGTTAAATGCTTTTAAATATTATCATTCATGATTTTCATTCCCTAAATACTGAGAATATATTATGTGCATAGTATCATTCCAGCTGCTGTGAATGATACAGAGACCATAATGTCTTTTAGGACCTTACCTTCCAGTTGAGAAAAGGTTCATACATTTCTCATAGACGCTGATATGTCCTAATGTAAAATTAAGAGGAGGTGTTAAAGGAACTTGGAAGAGAGAAACATTATCTCTAGTCTACTACCCACCACCATCAGGTTACTTTCACTTATGTCTTCAGGGCAGACTTCTTTCAACTGTACTTTGACACAATTATTTTCTACCCTTTATTTATGTAGCTTTTTGAACTTGTCCCATATTCTGTTTTGTATTTTCCATAATACTTCTCTGATTAGTCAGGATCACTTTTAATTCTAAGTTTGTCTATCAAGACTGTAGTAATGTTATCCAACTTAGGGTTTTACAATTCTGCACCAGAATTTCATGAACATTTAAGGATTTAGCTTCTTATTTTATAAAGTGGGATGATATGTACATGATTTCTAGTCTCTTTCCTTTCTGTATTTCTGTGATTTTAAAAAATGATGCTTCTACCTAACCAGCATTCCTATTTATAACCAATGAACCCCATCAAGGTTTATCCTTTCCTGTGGTTTTTAAAGTTTTGGTTAATCTGATCACTTTGAGAAAACTTACATCAGAACTTTCATTTTTCTCTTAGGTTAGAAAAGGAGTACACTACAATAAAAACTAAAGAAATGGAAGAGCAAGTTGAAATCAAAGTAAGCACGAGGAAGCACCGCAGAGCTGCCCACATGGCAAGGGGCTGCTGGCTTCTCTGGGTATTGCTGTTGGTTTACAAGGACCTTAGGATCGACAGCTCTTTCTTTTCTTTTCTTTTCCTTTCTTTTCTTTTCTTTTCTTTTTTTTTTGTATTTGCCAATAATTTAGGTACTGGGGAAAAAAATGTAATTCCATCCCTGTGGCTTGTAGCCCAATACACTAAGCTGAACACAGTTGGATGCCGTAAGCTGAATAAAGGGCAGCTGTTTACTTTTCCTCCTTGTGGGAATACAGAATGAGAACTGGCTTTCTTGGGAAGACATACATGTCATCATGTGCAGGGATCAGTTATGGTTAGAAGCATAACTGAGATCACGCAGGTCAGTGGCTTTCAGTGGTTGGAGCTGACTCAGCCTGCTTGTCCCCAGATCCACAAATCAGTCATTTTCCAGTTTTACCCTTCCTTTAGCCCCTACCATCCTTCTTCTGAAGGAAGCAGAACAGATAGTTTTCCTGTAGGTACTGAATACATTTTATCCCTTTATGATTTACCTCAGAACTTTCTTCCTGAATAAATAAGTAGTAATAATAAAACATTATTAGGTAACTTAAATTTTAAGTCCCTATACATATATGTTTATATAATCAGTATTTATCTTTGTAATAAGAATAACTTAAAAGATAATATTTATAGTAATCCTATACTCAGAAAACCATGGCTTCTTTATCAAATTAAAAAAAATTAAATTATGTCCTGCTAAAATCAGAGAAGCTTTTATATTCCCTCTATGTACTCATACTAGTAATATGCTCACTCTGTATATACATATACACATATACACATATACATATATATTTATACATATATACGTATATTCCACCTCATTGAATCTTATACTATTATTTTCTTCTTAAGATATGCTTCTGATGTATTTTCCATCTAATTAGTGCAGTCATTGTCTGGATCCCAGCCTTTCAGCGCGGCTCTTCCCCGGTCAGTACCTCAGGATACACTCTCTAGCCTTCCTGGGTCAGCTGCTGACACACTATTTGATATTTTTCATTTTTGTAAGTTCTAGCTGGTCAAAAAGGTGAGGATCTTTTCTCAAGGTCTCAGTAACATCAGTGACAAAACCATTTTGGTTCTTATGGATGAGGATTACTAAGTCTGGTTGAAATCCCTCCTTCTACCCTGGAACAGTAAATTTAACCAAACCTCAGTGGTTTGTGGCACTCTAATGACTTTCACTAATCATTGTGCCATCAGGTGATGATCCCGCTCAGTTGAGGGTAGCCATGGCAGAGGATGTAGGGGACCATATATATTCTCCTCTAACATCACAGAAATCCTTTGGTTTTGAACCTGTCATTGGATGTCTTTTTTTGCTGTCAGTCTATGACAGCATATCATAGCAAATGACAGCAACCATCCATTATATATGTGGAAACCTCACTCATGTCAGCCAACATCTTAAAAGAGGAGCCCAAGGTGTAAGTTGCTATGGCTAAATTGTTCTTGTATGGGTATTAATTCTCCTCTCATACAATTCATAGCCTAGCCTTGTGCTCATCAGGGCATGGCCTAAGGGGATAACCTGCCTTAGCCCTGCCTCACTGCTGATGCTCAGAGGAAGAAGCCATCCTTGGAAGAGATACAAAAGTCTTTCCTACCCTAGTAGAGACAGGGAGACTTGGTGTTACATTAATGGCCTCATTGTGCAAGCTGGGCAGCATCAGTGCCAGCTAAAAGGTACAACGCCTAGACCATCACACACATTCTCTTTGTATGTTTGACATCACCCCAGGTGGACTTCAGCAGAAAATGATGTTCCAGCAGCACTCATTGGCATGAGTACATTCTTACCACCTTTATTAGAGTTCCTTCATTACATTAAAATCTGTCCCCCTAGATCAGTTGTTTTCTCTATCCAGTACCTAATTCTAACTGGTTCAGGAGATGTATTATTGTAGCACCTCAGACAAACCCATATAGATACATGGGTTCTAAGAAGGATTTCGTAACATCAGCAGGAGTATTGTAGTTTGGCATGAGCAGAGGTAAAGCTGTGAAAAAAAGTGTTACTAGGGACAAGTGCTTCTGTAAAATGATAACAATAACATCTAGCATGGATACAGCACCTTCACATTTGTGCAGCACTGCTGCATGTTACCTTACTTGGTCCTCATGACAACCCTCCAAGGTAGGAACTGAGACTGAGGTTAAGAGACTTGGGTTACACAGGGTTACACAGCTAGTAACTCTCTGAGGTGGGATTTAAATTCATGTTTTCTTACCTCCAAGCCCAGTATTCCATCCATTCAGCCACCAAGCTGTAAAATGTGGGGATGCGACCCAGTGATGAAGCCTCATTAGTTATTTCCCAAAAAGTACAAGGGTGAGTAGTCCTATACAGTCTCTGTAGTCAGGCTACTTGCTCTGCAGGGTTTCATGTTTTCGGCTTAAAATCCTCACAAGTATCATTACGTTGAAAGTTCCCTGGTACTTTGTTTTGTTTTGTTTTTAATTGAATTATTTTATGTTTTCAGTGATCGACAATCATTTCTTTATATTTTAGATTTTTTCCAATCCCTTCCCCCTCATTCTCTACTCTCTCCCTGAGATGGCATACAACCTTATGTAGGTTCTACACATACATTCCTATTAAATGCATGTTGCATGGAAGAATTAAAATGAATGGGAGAAACTATAAAACAGAACAAAACATATTAGAAAAGAAAATGGTCAGTTTTTATCTGTGATCCAATTCCATAGTTCTTTCTCTGGATGTGGAAGGCGTTTTGCCTCAAGAGTCCATTGTAAATTTTTAAGTCCATGCATTTCAATGAAGTTCTAAGTCTACCAGAAAAATTCCTGGCACACTGTGGTTGTTGCTGTGTGCAAAGTTCTCCTGGTTCTGCTCCTTTCACTCAGCATCAGATCATATAAGGCTTGCCAGGCCTCTCTGAAGTCTTCCTGTTCATTGTTTCTCATAGCACAATAGTACTCCATTACATTCATATACCACAACTTGTTCAGCCATTCCCCAGTTGATGGGCATCCCCTTGATTTCCAGTTTTTGGCCACCACAAAGAGAACTTCTGTAAATATTTTTGTACCTGTGGGACCCTTTCCCATTTTTATGATCTCTTTGGGATAGAGTCCCAGAAGCAATATTACTGGGTCAAAGGGTATGCACATTTTTGTAACCCTTTGGGCATAGTTCCTAAGTGCTCTGCAGAGAATAGTTGGATTAGCTCACAGCTCCACCAGCAATGAATTAGTGTTCCAGCTCTCCCACGTCTTCTCCAACATTTATCATCTTCCTGTTTTGTCACGTTAGCTAGTCTGATAGGTGTGATGTGGTACTTCAGAACTGTTTTGATTTGCATCTCTCTAACCAATAATGATTTAGAGCATTTTTTCATGTGATTATAGATAGCTTTAATTTCTTCTTAATTCCCTGTTCATATCCTTTGACCACTTATTAATTGGGAAATGACTTGTATTCTTATACATTTGACTCAGCACTCTATATATTTTAGAAATTAGGCCTTTATCACAGACATTAGTTGCAGAAATTCTTTCCCAGTTTTCTACTTCCCTCATAGTCATGGTTGCATTGGGTTTGTTTGTGCAAAAACTTTTCAATTTAATGTAATCAAAATTACCCATTTTGCACTTCATAATGTTCTCGTCTCTTTTTGGGTCATAAATTTCTCCATTCTCCATCAATCTGACAAATACACTATTCCTTGCTCCACTAATTTGTTTATAGTATCAGTCTTTATACCTCAATCATGTATCCATTTGGACTTTGTTCTTGTGTACAGTGTCAGGCATTGATCTATGCCCAGTTTCCACTGTTACTCAGTTCTCCCAGCAATTTTTGTCAAACAGTGAGTTCTTATCCCAGAAGCTGGGGTCCTTGGGTTTATCAAACAATAGATTGGTATATTCTTAAATACTGTGTCTTGAGTACCTAACCTATTCCACTGGTCTACCCCTCTGTTTCTTAGCTAGTGTCAAATGTTTTTGATGATTGCTGCCTTATAATACAATTTGAGATCAAGTAAGGCTAGGCCACCTTCCCTAGTATTTCTTTTCATTAATTCCCTTGATGTTCTGGACCTTTTGTTCTTCTTTTGATATTATTTTTTCTAGCTCTAGAAAATAATTATCTGGTAGTTTGGTATGGCACTGAATAAGTAAATTAATTTAGGTAGAGTTGTCATTTTTATTATATTAACTCGGCCTACCCACGATTAACTGATATTTTTCCACTTACTTAGATCTGACTTTATTTGTGCAAAAAATGTTTTGTAATTTTATTCATGTAGTCCCTGGGTTTGTTTTGGCAGTTAGGCTTGCAGATATTTTATAGTGTCTGCCCTAGCTTTAAATGAGATTTCTCTTTCTATCTCTTGCTTTTGGGCTTTGTTAGTAATAATATAGAAATGCAGATCATTTATGTGGGTTTATTTTGTAACCTGCAACTTTGCCAAAGTTGTTTATTATTTCAAGTAGTTTTTTACTTGATTCTCTGGTATTCTCTAAGTATATCATTGTATCATCTGCAGATAGTGATAACTTAGTTTTTCCTTTGCCTGTTCTAATTCCTTCAATTTCTTTTTCTTCTTTTATTGCTGCAACTTGCACATTAAGTTTTTTAAGGAATGCTTGTTTCTTCTCTTAGAATGCTAACACTCTATCATCATGCAACCCCTTCCATTTGCTCAAATAAATTTATGTTTTCTGGGTTTCTCTTGACTCTTGTGTTTATATTTCAGAGTCCCACTCAGCTCGAGTCTTCATAAGAAATGTTTGAAACTCCTTTATTACATTTTTACCAGTTTCTCTTTCATGCTATTCTCTTTCCAGTTTTTTCCTCCAGACTTTGTATCATTTTTTATATCTTGCTTCATTTTTTCTAGATATTCATATAGTCTTTGGAGAAAATCCATTTTTCCTTTGAGTTTCTACTTGAGTTATTACAGAATTATTCTTCTGGGCTGGAATTTTGGATATCTCTAGATCTGCAGTAATTTTTAGTACTGGTCCTTGTCCTTGGTTTACTAATTTCTCCATTCTTAATTTCTGGTTTGGGGTTTGTTTCTACTTGGGGCCAGTTTCTTCTTGCTCCTGCACTAATCTCTGCTTTTCAGAGTTAGTCTCCAGATAGTCCTCCCCTCCCTGCCCCTGATCTTTGAGATTGGAAGTTCTGGGTCTTCAATGCCCTCTGACTTCTCGGTCCCAGGAATCTCAGATCTCCTAGACTATTGCTCTTGAGGGCTCCAAAATTCCCCTTGTGGGTTCTCACAAATCTGGAAATTTCTGACCTCCTTGGGACTTTCTTAGGGTCCCACCTCTCTTGCCTCCTGAAAGAGTCACAGAGTCTTTCTACGTTACAAAAATCTTTGGGTGATTCGCAATGGACTATTTTGCCTGTACCCAAGCCTTTGCTTACAGTCCCCTATTGCCCACAGGCTTCTGAATGGCTTTTGTGCAGTGAAAGAAAGGGTAGAAGAACTGGCTTACCATAGTTTCTCATTGGATTTCTTCATCATTTTTCAAGCTAGTACAAGTTTGGGGCTTTAACTTAGTGGATATGTGAGAGCTAAATAGTTTGCCTATATTCAGACCATCATCTTGGCTGGAAGTCAAAAGTTCTTGTGAATTCTACCTTTGCAATATTTCTTGCATCTATCATCTGTCTGCTTAATAGCTATCACCCTAGTTTCATTGTCTTCTCCTCTTTCAAATACTAACTGCACTGCTTTGCAGAGCAGCTAGGTGGTGCAGTGGTTTGAACACCAGTGCAGGAGTCAGGAGGACCTAAGTTCAAATCTCACCTCAGACACTGGACAGTCACTAGCTGTGTGACCTTGGGCAGGTCACTCCTCATCCTAGGTCATCTCCAGTCATCCTGAGGAATATCTGGTCCCTGGATTCAGATGGCTGCGGAGGAGGAGTGAGGCTGGTGACCTTCACAGCCCTCCCTCAGAATAAAGTCAAGTGCAAGTCATGTCATCATTTCTCTGATGGCATAGTCTTCTTCTGTCAACGAAGGATGAACACACACACTACTTTGCATTTAAAGCCCTCTACAACTTGATTCTGTCTTATCTTTTCAGTCTTCTTATGCATTATTTCCTTTCTTCCACTCTACAATCTGGCCTGCTTGTTGTTCTCTGGGATTTTACCTTGGCTGCTCCTCTGGTCTGTCAGCCAGTGAGTTGGGGAGACTGTACTTCCCTCCCTCTGGCTCTTGGAATCCTTAGATGCCTCAGAGCTCAGATCAAATGCTACATCCTTCATAAGGCTTTCCTGCTTCTGTCTCCTATTCCCACCCCGCCTCCACAGCTAGGCCTTCCTCTTTCCCACCTAGGCCTTCCTCTTTCCCACCAAGTACTTGCATTTATTTTGTATATACTTATTTTTGTACATTTTGTCTCCATTGAGAGAAAGACATTTCTTAGGGAAATTCTTCCTAAAAACTCAGTGCAATTCCTGACACATAGATGGTGCTTAATAGATACTCTATGATTGATTACAAGGCTTTAAATGATGTGGCACCTGCGGGGCTTAGGATCGGAAAGCGCCCAGACCTGGCCTTGGATGCTTTCTAACTGTGAACCCTGAACAAATAATTTGTTCTCTGTGCTCCGCAGGTAATTCCCTAGGATTGTCAGCTAAGTTAGAGATGGTTGGGATCTGTTCTTTACAGTCTTGGAAGCTATTTCCACAGTGGTAGTTCTGCACATTACTGTAACACTCTACAGTGACTGATAGATAGTGTGACTGTTAAAGAGTGTAATAGTGAGAAAGGAGAGGTTTTGTCGGGTTTTTTTACTACTGTTTTCTCAGTGTTCTCAGTCACGGTTCGTGTGTGATGCTATTCTTCCATAGAGGAAATGTCTGCTGGACTTAGTGTTACTTTTAGCAGATTCACCTAAAAGGATATCATTGGTGGTAAAACATTTTAAAATTTAACTTTCTTTGCTTATGTTTTTTTCTAAACTTCATGTCATCGTAATGTTTGTTGAACTGAATTGAATTATATATATCTTAAGGATCTGGATTTGGGGAAAGTTTTTTCTCTTTTGAGAATACTTGCAATCATTACTTTTATTTCTTACAGAGATTACGGACAGAAAATAGACTTTTAAAACAGCGCATTGAAACGTTAGAAAAAGTAAGTATACTACTGCTTAATTGGATCTCTGTCACAATTATGCATTTGCCTTTGGGGAGAATATTATGTTATGAACATTGCATGGCAAATGTAACATCTGTCCACTAAACTGCAAAATTTGCTGCTTAGCTTCTTGCCTGTTTAAATAACTTGGCATTAATAAGAACTAAATATCTTACATGCTTTCAATTTGAAATTTTAAACTGAACTTGTTTACAATGTAAACGTTGCTTTATAAATGTATTCCTGGGCATTTAACCTGTGAAAAGAGAAACAGGTTCTCTATAGTCAAGTCAACAAAAGTTCCTTTTTATTTGACATTGCCATACATTTTTCAAAAGTTACCTTAATTTTCCAACAACTGGTTAAATCCTTACGAGACTGACTTATAGCCGAGCACTGGTATTTTGGATAAGGGAAGTTATTGGTTATAGATAGAAATTGTATTGCCTGTTACATTAGATTTCATTATATTATGAGATTGACTCTTTTAGTCCTTAGAAAGTCTTTACTTCACCTCTGACCCTTTCCATTTTTGTCATCAAAGAGTTACTTAAACTATTTAATACTACTGAGCCCAACGTGATCATTTTGACAGGTGTTATAGTTAACTTAGTAGTACTCTATTTTAAATTAATTTTCACCTTCTAACTACATGTTCTGGTTTTGATAACAAATTTTCCGTGTTTGGATATCTTTCCTTTACTATTTGATCCCAAAGTAAGCTGGTTTACCATAATTTCTAATTCACATTTATGTATCATTTTTCATTTTATTTCTTCATAATATCCCTATTGTACAGGTTGTGCAAGTATCCACATTTTAGAGACGAAGGAATTGAGACTTAGGGAAGGTCATTCACTTGGTTTGTCAGAGCTTTGTTCTTCTGATTTTCTCTGACTTTTTATGTTAAAAATGGAAAATTAAAAAAAACACTTTAATTTGTCTTTAGTAAGCTTAATTATAAAAGATGAAACAAGTAGTGGTTTTCAGAATATTGCTAACTTTTAAATGTTGCAAATATGTTATCATTTCTAAGTTAATTCTCAAATAATTAAAGAAATATATGTCATTTTTATTGTTGGCATTTTTGTGGATAAAATTTTTTTTTATGAAATATTGGATGAATATGGGCAAAAGAATATCTTTAAATAAATGTGTTCATGTTATTTGATAGATAGCAGCACCAGGTCTATTTTACTTTCTCTGTAGAATTATTAAAATTTTAGTGTCTTGGCAGTGTGACTGAGGTATGTGACTACTGTGAAAATGCTGTTTTTATAAAAACTCTCTAGATGACTATAGTATTGAATGACTTACCCCCGTAGTTTGAAGTTGATTTACATTTTTAAATTTAGTTTTAAAAAATTGTGGTTTTGTATCTTTAATTATATTCCATCCATTCATTAAATGTTTTGTTTTTGTATAGTATAGCAAGAGTGCTAAATTGAATATTTAAAAACATTGAGGTCAGAGGTGACCCTTGTTCATAAATTTAACTACTCATTACATAGAAAGAGAGAGACTGAAAGACAGATTATAGATAATTGTTTTTGGAGGCAGCCATTCCCATAGAAGATGCATTTTCATTTCAGTGAAACAGTATTATAGTTGCTTTCAGGAATGGTGAATTTGGATTTAAAATTCCATAAAATTCAGTGCCTTCTTTCTTTGTGTAAGGAACCGTGTCACTAAGTAGTTATAAAAAATATCATAAGCACTCTTAGTTCTGCAGCAGTAGAGTTATTTGCACTCCTTTATTTCTAGATTTCAATAAAGAACCAAAGTCTAAGAACAATTTACTTCATTTGGTTGTTGTGGTGAATTATTTCACTTTTATTCTGGACATTCAACGTAACCTTCCTTGCTTTGCCTCTTTGGAAGCTGCTCTCCCACAAGCGCCCCTGCACTTTGTAAATTCAAATGTATGCTCAAATTCTGCCTCCTTTCCATCCATGTGGTCTGGCCATTCAGTGGCTGTGCAGAGGTGGGGAAGCCAGGCAGAATGAGTTACAATGGGGAGGGTTCAGAAAGCTCTTTTCTCTGCATCCAGCAGTTTAGGATTAGTGTTAATCGTCAAAAGTAGTGTATGACTTTCTGTATTTCACCTTAGTCTTGACATGTTTTTGTCAGAATGATAAAAGCTAATAGCTTAAAAATAAATATAAATTCAAATTTCCTAATATAGAGCATATATTCTCTCAAGCTCTTTACGAAAAGTAGGTGGAATTTGAGCATGGTTTGTTTCTTTCTATTCTCAATTTTATCACTTTTTCACTTTTGTTTTATTTCTTTCCCTTATATTCCTCTGAATTTTTCCTTTTATAGGAAAGTGCTTCCTTGGCAGATAGATTGATACAGGTATAGTTCTTGAGCATTTTTTCCAATTTTCCTCCCTACCCCTGCAAAAAACCCCCCAATAATCTAAACACCAGACTTAGAAAACCCTTTTTTAATGCATGCACATTTACATGCATTTACAAGGAAATATTTTAGTTATTAGATTAAACGGACATAGACAGTTCTTGATAGTATCATCCTGGGTTTATTTTTAGGTTTCAGTCTTGGCATTTGCACGTTATAGATTTAACCCTATTTGAAATCCTGTTTTAAATAGTACAAATTATAATCTCTGGACCCTGTGAAATTTACTTCTTACATTGGAAGTGTTTAATCGATGCATGTGCAGCGGAATAATATTGCATGAATTGAATTTTGCAAGAACAATTGACTGTCAAGTTTAATTTCACATTTAGTTCCCCCAAGATTTGCTCAAGTAGCACTGAGTTGATAACTATTGATTATCCAAATCTGTGCTATGCTCTGAGGTCATTTAATATGGCAAAGTAAATAGCGAAACCTCACAAAGGCAGTCTTTCTTGCATCTGTCCTCAATTGCTTTACAAAAAAAATTATGTCCTAAGGGACAAGTGACAAGAGCCCAGGAGGCTGAGGAAAACTACCTCATAAAACGGGAGTTGGCCACCATCAAACAGCAGAGTGATGAGGCCAGTACTAAACTGGAGCAAGCTGAGAATGCCATCAGGGAGCTCCAGGACCAGCAGCGATGGGTAAGGAGCCTGGCAGCACTTGTCTCAACTTTCTCATTCACTGTTTTTTCATTTCAGTGTTCATGGCACGATCTCTGTGCTCTGCGCATAAGTATTTTGTCCTCCATAGCGAAAGGTCTTGGTTATTCAGGGCCGAGCTCTGAGTTGCTGGAGTAGACACTTTTGGTGGTGGGCCTTTAGCTAGCAGTGTCCTTGGGGTCTTCTCAGGGAATACAAGTGCCCTCTGCCTAGTGGGCTCTTCGTACCACTTGGTTGTCAAGGTGTTTATTTCAGTGTGTGGCATTTTTTTATCCCAAGTTCAGGCAACTATGTAGCAACTATGTATGTGAAGCCCATATGGGTCCTAAAAAAGTGGTGGGTGCTGTGAGAAGAGCGTTCGCTCTGGCCTCTGAGGAGCCGCATGCAGATCCCCCCGTGGTGTCTCAGTTTCTTGATCTGCTTGGGTGACGTGGTTTCTGAGGGACCTTCTCAGCCCCGAATCAGTGACTCTCTTCTGAGCTTCACCAGTGGCTCATGGAGCGGAGCTCCCTGAATCCAGCTCATCAATTTTATAATCCCTGGGGGAGTCGGCCTCATTTGGCTCTCAACACAAAGGTCCTTTAATTTCTGGCCCTTCAGCTGAGCTCCTACTGCACTCTGGCATCTCGCTAGTTAATGCTGAGGTGTCAGGGATGTGGGGTGCCACAGAAAGGATTCGCTCCAGCAGTTTAGGGTTACAAAAAAACAAGAAGAAGCAAACTTGGGAAAAAATGGAGGGGTGAGAGAGTGTGAGAAATCCAGGATGACTCCTGGAGTGTGAGCCTGAGGGACTCAGAGGATAGTGTCGCCCTCCATGGTAATAGGGAAGGTTCAGGAGAGAAAGTAATGATGAGTTCTGTTTTGGACATGGTGAGTTTAAGGTATCTACTGGACATAGAGTTTGAGGTGTCTGAAAGGCACTTGGGCATGCAAGATTAGAGGTCAGCAGAGAGGTTGAGGCAGGAAAGGTGAATCTGAGAATCACCCCCTTCCAAGAAGATAATGAAATTCATAGGAGCTGATGAGATCACCAAATGTAGCAGGAGAGAAGGAGAAGAAAAAGGCAGCCAGGACGGAGCGGGAAGGCGTGCCTAGGGGGAGAGGGCATGATCTAGGTAAGGATCAGCAAAGGAGGCAGAAAAGGACAGGACTGAGAGGTAGAACAGAGAGAGTGGCATCCCATGGAAAAGCTCAAGCAATAAGGAGAGTGGACATTTGAAGGACGGACTGGAAAAGTAAAGGAAAAATATTTCTCTATCGAGGTGAACCACCTAAAGTATAGAAAGTAAAGAAAACTTGGTAACTGCCAGTTTATTATTTTTTCTACCTTTTGCATTTGTGGAAAATATCACTTTTGATTAGACACAGGGATCGCAGAAAATTCATAATTTGTAGTTAAGAAGAAACGAGTCATCCATGTAGTCCACTTGTTAGTAAAACAATATAATATATTAATTAGATTTGGACATTAAACTGTACTTGGGATGGATCAAAATGTTATTAGAGTGCCATGTTCAGATTTAGTTTTTCCACATCCTTTTTCAAATGCTGAAACCTAGAGGTTGTTTAGAGAAGATCAGTGGATGGTAAATGGGGTCTGTGAGTTTTGAGGCTGCTGTTCAGACTGAGAAGGGGACAGGAGTTAGAAGTGACAGCACCTCCCTTTCACTCAGCCTAGGACCACGGTGTGGGCACGCCAGGAATGTGGATGGCTGCTCTTGGTAAGAGGACATTTACCACTTACACTGCGTTCTGGTCCAGGCTTTTCCTCTTGGCCTTGGGTGGGAGGGTCCGTTAGCCTGGAGGTTCTGACTCCAGTCTCTGAGATGTCTAAGCCAAGGTTAAGAGATAACATAACCATCTTCAGCATCTTTTGCTCCACAGTAGTTTTCATGAAGAATCTGGAGTCGTGAAGGTGACTTTATACCTACAAAGAGCCAAATTAGGAAGAAAATCAGAGTTTCATTTAGATAATTTCTCATTTATTGGAATGATCCAACAATAAAGTAAGCCATGAAAGAAAGTCACATTATCAGTAGCTCTGGAAATTCTTTCAAGTGAGACTACTGCGAATTCTAGGCTGTCAAGAGGCAGTCACTAGATACGGTCACGTACGGATAGCTTTGATTTAGTAATGAAGTCATGGTCCTCATTCTACTTAATCCATTGTGTTTACTTTTTATGAAATGAGTATCGGAATGTTTTCTTTTAGCCCTTATATCCTATATCCTTAACTCTTTATATCCTTATATCCTTAACTCTTTAGCTAAGATGCTTTAGAACTGTCATTTAATTTGAATAAGAAGTTCACTGAATTGTTTTGTTTTTAAGGTAGTCAGTTAGTCAACCAGCATTTCTGGTTCCTACCTCCAGTGTAACAGTCACTCTACTGAAAACTGGTGTTAAAATGAAAAGGTCAAAAGCAATCCCTGCCCTCAAGGGTCTTACATTTTAGTGGAGGAGACAACATGTACAAAACTAAGTGTGTACAGACTCTCTACAGAGTAGAGGACGACAGTCTCCTAGAAGAAGCACTGGGAGAGATCTCCTTCAGAAAGTGGGCTTTCGGGGCTGAGCCATGAAGGAGCTGAGGAGGCGCAAGCCAGGGGATATTGTCTAGCCTGATGACACTGTTTTCTTTTGCATGTTCTGTTTATAACCATGTTGTCTAGAAATAGGATCAGACTTTTTCCCTTAGTTTTTTTAACTAGAAAAACCATTTTATATTCACCTGCAGTTTAAATATTGCATACATATGTTGATATCTTCCCATAATTTGTAAGTAGTTCATTGCAATGTAATTATATTAGTAAAAACTCTTAATTCACATTGCCTTTTTTAAATTTAGAACAAATAGTTATTCACTGTTCCTCTAAAAGCTATCTTAATTTCCAAGGAAAAAATATTGATATATTTCTTAATTTTCAAAATAAGATAATCTAAGAAAGACTTTGCTTTCTAGAATGGGAATATGAATATATTCATTTAACATGTCCACCTTACAAATCGCTCGCATGCATTCATTGTGAGGAGTGAGAGGAATTTTACATGCTGATTTTCAGGGATACATCTGCTGTGTACAGTGTGCTTTTTTTTTAATTCATCTGTAATAACAGGTGATGTTTTTAGGGGGCTTTAAAGTTGTCAAATGCTTAACATAGGTTATTTCCTTTGTGCTTGCCTGAGTGAGGTAAGTGCCACAGGTATGATGATCCGCATTCAGATGAGGAAACTGAGGCCCAGAGAACTTCTGTGACTTGCCCAGCGTCACTTGTATCACTAAGTGTCAAGGTCCTGATTTGGGCAGCTGCGCTGTGCAGTGGGGTAGAGCCCAGGACCTAGAATAAGAAAGACTTTAGGTCCTGCCTCAGCGCTTCCTGGCTGTATGACCCTGGGGCTGTCACTTCACTGCCTTACTTCATTTGTGAAATGGGAATAATAACACCTACCTCCCAGGGCAGTTAGGATAGAATGACCTAATATTTGTTAAATGCTAGCTGTTGTTATTACTTGAACCTAGACTTTCTTGACTCCAAGTGTGACCCTATAGGGCAGCTAAGCTGGCGCTGTAGTGCATAAGGTGACTTCTCTTCCCAAGTTCAAGGGTGACCTCAGACACTTAGTAACTGTGTGACCCTGGGGAGGTCACTTCTCTGCCAAGAAAACCCCAAAGAGGGTCACAAAGGGTCAGACACGACTGAACATGAACATGATACAGACCATAGAGAACCAGAGACTATCTGTGTTGGAAACACTGCCTTTCAAATAGTTTGTTTTATATTTTTGAGTATGAGGATGTTGGGAATTTCATGGCACTCTAAAAAATGGCTGGGAAAATTGTGCCTTAAAAAAAGAAAAGGCAGCCCATTTGGGATACGAGAGAAGCATTTTAACAAAGCGTTCAGGACATCAGCTTTTCTGCTTGCCTAATATAATACCCTTTGTTTTTTGCAGTTTCTTTTTAGCTCCCAGTCTCCATACTTGAGAATTTCATCAAGTCAGGAGCTGGGATGGAAATTTTGGGGTTGCATTGTGTAATCTAATCATAGAAATCCTTTCTTACATCTTGGAAAGTTGGGTGATATCCGCTTTTCTAAAATTGGCCACATCTTTATGACAATCTACGTATTTAAAACATTTGTTTCCTATGTAGCAAGATTTTTTAAAAAATCACTTATTTTAAACAGATTGCTAAAATAGAATTCTAAATCAAGCCATTCCTTTTTTTCTCCTTCAGATCTCACCAGCTGGTTAATCTCATACTCCATGCTAATCCTCATTTTGTTTTGACCAGAGGGTGAACTTGACCTCTAAGGTCTCTTTCCATTCTGCAGTGGTTTGGTCCAGTCTTCATTTCCTGACAGTTCTGGAAAAACATACATTGTTACACATAAATGTCATCAGGTTGTCTTTCTGGTGACTGAGAATGGCCATGAAACATTGAAGAAAAGGAAGAAGAGGCTTTCTAACATCTTTGAACTTCTCTGTGTTAGAGTTTAAAGGATAATTTTATTCTCTATTTCACTAAGGCAGATTGTTGTCAAAAACAGAGGCTGCCTATCCAATAAAAGAGTTTTGTCAGTTTAATAATAGTCAGTGAGCATTTATTAAATGTCTCCTGTGTGCCAGGCTCTGTGCTAAGAGCTGGAGGTGCCTCTAAGAATAAGGTCATCCATGGGCTCAAGGAGGGGATAGAACCTGGGGGAGACTGCACACAAAAGGGAGCTGAAAGGGGAGGAGGAGCCGGACGGGGAGAAGCTGAAACTCAGCAGAGCAGCTGGTGGGAAATGAAGAGTGGGAAATACTGAGCCCTCTATAAAGGGAGGCTTTGGGAGAAGCTTTTAGCTTTACCTTTCAACCCTCCAAAAAGAGGGGAGAAGCAACTGAAGGTACTCAGGAATTCCTTTAAATATACTGAAATATTTGCTTTGTATCTTGCAGGAATATTTTGAGGAATGGTTATAGATATAAATCATAAGATACAAATAGTCCATCATTGTCCTTTCTCTAAAACATGTTTATTAAATAGTGTCTGCCTTTTTCCCATAGATAACTTTTATTGTTTTGGTTTTACCTATTTCCCTTGGTAATTAATTACTGACCAAGTTTGCTAATGATTAAAGACAAAACAGAGACCTATTGGCTCTATTTTTTGTTGTGTTGTAAGGTCAAGCTTTCATACTCATACTTTCTTGAGAAATAAAGTTTAGCCTGGGGATGACTAAAGCACTATTCATTCTGCTTTTTAAATGCCAGCATTTCATCTGGCATTTATTTAGAACCCACTATATATGCTCGATATTATCAAGAACGTTCATGGCTAGAAAAGGAAATACAATGGTCAGATTTAGAGTTGAGTTAGGATGAGGGACCATGATGATAGTTGTTACCTCTGAGAATTACAAGAACAAAAGCAAGGCTTCCCATGTGTTTGATAGATTTTAGGATTTGTGAAATGACCAAGACAAGCATTATGTAGAATAAGAATGTGAGGAGGGGCTGTAATTCACCCTAATATGGAAAGAGAGTATGGACATTGAAGGAAGGATAAATCCATCCAAGTGTCATTACTATGGGCATACCTCCAGAGATAGTTCCAGACCAGCACAATAAAGCAGATAAATCACGATAAAATAAGTCACACAAGTTTTTTGGTTTCCTAGTGCATAAAAAAGTTTTATTGGCACCATATTGTATTAAATGTGCAATCATTTTATGTCTAAAAAACAATGTTAAAAATATTTTATTGCTAACCATCCCCTGAGATTTTGACAGATTGTAATCTTTTTGCTGGTGGACGGTCTTACCTCAGTGTTGATGGCTGCTGGCTGATCAGTGTTGTGGTTACTGAAGATTGGGGTGGCTTTGGCAATTTCTTAGAATAAGACAACGATGAAGTTTGCCCCAGAACACTCGGAGGCCATCGCATTATTGATTGATCTAATTTCAATATTTTTGTGTCTTGGGGAAGATGTAGGTCCAAAGAGAGGGACTGAGACAAAGAATGGCCAGTTGGCTGAGCAGTCAGACACACAACATTTATCTGTTAGGTTCACCATCTTCTAAGATCAAGGTCATGACTCAAAGCACCCCAAAACAATTACAGTAATAACGTAAGAGCTCACTGATCACAGGCCACATAACACATATATAATAACAAAAAAGTTTGAAATATTGCAAAAATTGCCAGATGTGGCAGAGACGTGATGTAAACGCATGCTGTTGGAAAAAATGGTTCCAACATACAGGATTGCTATGAACCTTCAAACTGTAAAAACCACAATAACTGTGAAACACGATAAACAAAATATCCCTGTATACGTGAAATTGCTGTTCAATGAAGAAATGGACCTTAACTTTCAAGTAATTTAGTAACCAGCCTAGTAGGAGAGGCAGAACATACACATACACATACACGTACACACACAAAACTGTAACACAAAACAGTACCTAAAAGGTTTAGTCGAGTTTCTTATGATGAGGGGAAGGAAGGAAAACTTCATAGTAGAGGTAACAATTAGTCTGGGTGGAAATACTAGAATTTCTACAGTCTGAGAATGGGAAGGAAAAATGTATTTGGTCTTGAGAGAATCAGGGCATTTCAGATGTGCAACACAACTTGGTAAAGGGACCAAATTAGCACAGACTTTCAAAGAAAAGTAAGAAAAGTAATTCATAGACTTCTGGAAACAAGTACAGATACATGCAGATTCAACACTGTGCCCTCAAACTTTGAAAATGTTCATTTGTTCATTTTCTTGGATCCATTCTAGATCTTCCCACTTTCTCTGGGTTTCGCTGATTGTGGCCTTTCTTCCCCTTCCCTTCTGAAGGGACCCGCCCCCCCACCATATTTATAGAGTTGAGGGAGGAATCATTGCCTTTATATTCTTTTCCTCACTGTTCTGCTTATCTACAGATTTAATTGTCTTTGTATGTCAACAAGATGAGAGCTAGGACCTTCATCTCTGCCCCATTGTGTCCTTATTGCACTTCTGTCAGTGACTGACTCACAAAGTTCTTAACCTGTTGTGAACTCTTAAAAAAAATCTTAAATTATATTTCTGATTTCCTTTGTAATCTTGTGTATTTTTTCTTATTCGTTTAAAAACGTGATTCTGAGATAGACTCCACAGGCTTCATCAGCCTACCAGAGGGGTCTGGCAGGCACAAAAAGGGTTAAGAACATCAGCCCTTGCAGGAGGCATTTCATGGACTTCCATGTATATTCTAGAGCTCTCTCATTTCTCTGCAACCAAGTGTAGCTCTAATGAGAGCCTCTGTTTTTTAACCCTAAACCCCAGTGTTCCCTGAGTTTTCCATAAGACATTCTAGATTTTAGGGTTGCTTACCTATAGTGAATCCGTATTAAAGCGCTCCCAACATAAAATCTGTATCATTGATCCAGTAGACAGTTTCATCTTCTGTTGCTAACTGGTAGGTTTATCGAAAACATACAAACCACCAGTTACACATGCAGACCCACTCATTTAAGGTATACCAGGATGTATGTGCTGTGTACCTTTCAGTGCTCTAGGCAACTCTTTAAAGACTATGAATGGGATTTGTCCAAGGGGATCATTGTGAGAGCACAGGGAACTCACCAACCAACTTACATTTAAAAAACAAGTGTCCAGATGATGGAAGCAAGACCAGGTGACAAAGGTGAATAGAAGGGTGTGGTATTATCATCAGAAATAAGAAGCCCCAAATGAGCTAAGGCCAACCAGGGGAGCCAAGGACATCCAAAAGGATGTTGTTAGTTTTATTGGGAAGAGGAGGTGGAGGAGAATCAAAAAAGAGATAGGACCTTTGCTTGGTGTGGTGGGACAGGGAGGAGGCAGAGCTATTTATTTCTCATTTTGTATGTTTTCTCTGCATGGGAGAAGGTCCTTTCCATTGGACAGAACAGAAATGATAACAAAGAAGTTGATATCCAAGATAAGTAAAGAGTTGTTAAGTAAGAGGTGGTATTTCAAAATGAGAAAGGTACCATGAGGTTGGGAAAGGACAAATGTCCTGATTAAAAAAAAAAATGGTGGGGGGGGCAAAGGAGGAAACAGTCTGCAAGCTCAAGGTCAGGGAACTTGACTTGGATGCTTGGGAAAATTTTAGTATACATTATCATCAAAGAGATGATTGGCAAATATCTAGAAAGAAAATGAAGAGTAGCCATTACAAGTTCAGTGTCACTAGGGCGGGAACTCTCCTGCAGAATGCCCCAGGGAGCTATGCTTGGTCTTGTACATTTTTTTAATCAGGAACTCAGATAAAGGCATCCATGGTATGTTCTTTTGCAGATGGCACAGAAGTGGGAAAGAGACCTAACAAAGTGGATGATAGCCATTATATAAAAGGTCTTGGTAGGCTAGAGTTGCTTTACCAGTATAAGATAAAGGAGGCATGAATAAATAGTAGTTTGTTTGGAAAAGGTAGGTTAGAACTAGATAGAGATAGCAATTGAATCCCATGATTCACAGTGAGGCTCCTGCCCCTCCCAGCTTTATTTAATTTGCTTGTTTTTCTTTTCTATTTAAAGGGGCCATCTCCTGACTACGTTTGAAACAGGCCTATTCACTTAATGGGCATTACCTCACTTTGAGGAAAAGGCCTTAGCGTAAAAGACCAAGGTCTCTCCAGTCATCTGATAAATATTTGGTCACAGGATCCAGATGGCTCTGGAGGAGAAAGTGAGACTGGTGGCCTGCACAACCCTCCCTCACTCAAGTGCAAGTCATGTCATCATTTCTTTGATGTCATGGTCCTCTTCCAAAATAAAGGACAAACACAACAACAGTAGAATCCACAGGAGCTCATAAGATGAGCAAGTAAAATAGCATAGGAAAAGAGAAGGCAGTCCAAAGCAAAACCTCGGTGGCTTTGTAAGGGATGATATGCATGAAGATCTCATAAAGGGAACCGAGAAGGAATAGTTTGGAGCAGAATCCAGAGAGAAATTCGTGCAGAAAACCTAGAGAGAAGAGGATGTTAAGTTGAAGAGGGTAATTTGCAATGCCAAAAGTTTTAGGAAAGTCAAGAAGGATGAATATTGAGGAAAAGGCCCCTAGATTTGGCAGTTAATGTGGTAACTTTGCAGAAAGCAGGTTCATTTGAGTTTGGAAGCCAGGATATGCAAAGAGTGAGGAGAGGAAAAAGAGTCTGCTTTCTTAAGGAGTTTAGTCACAAAAAGGAAGAGAACTTTGGGATGATAATGGGTAGATGGATCAACCCTGGGGGAGATGTGGACAGTTGGGAAGCAACCATTAGGAACAAATTGAAGATAAGCAAGAAAATAGGGATTATATAGAGAAGGCAGTCTGCTATAGAAAGCTGGATGGAATGGGATCACTTGTACATCTAGAGGGATTATCCTTGACGAGGAGAAAGGCAACCTCTTTTTATGTAAGGGGTAAGGAGGTAATAGTGGAGGAAGACATTTGGGTGGTGTGAGAAGAGAGAACACCCATCTAATGACCTTGTTTCAGTGAAATATGAGGCAAGGTTCTTAGCTGAGAGTGGGGGTAGAAGGAGCCATGGGAAGTTTAAGGGGAATGAGAAGGTTTGGAAGAGCCACTGTGGAGGGTGGAATAATGAATTAATTAAGAAAACGGAAACAATTTGCTTTGCAGCAGTGAGAGCCCAGTTGAAGTTACCTAATGTGGATTTTTAGTGGATCCAATTAACTTTTTTCAAGCTTCATTCAGAGAAGGGGTGTGTGTGTGTGTGTGTGTGTGTGTGTGTGTGTGTGTGTGTGTTTGCGTAGAAATCAAGGTTTGGCAGGGCAAGGTTGGCAATAAAAGATTATGATTAAAGAATTAAGTAGTAAAATAAGGGGTCAAGGGACTCAAGTTGCTGGGAAATGAATGTAAACAGAAGGGGTGTGTGTGTGTGTGTGTGTGTGTGCGCGCATGTGTGTATGTGTGTGCGCGTGTGTGTATGTGCGTGCGCGTGTGTGTTTGTGTAAGTTGAGGTGAAATGAATTAGTACAAACAATTGTGGGGATGGAGTTGGAAAAAGCTTCCTTTAGAAGACAATGTAGAGACCAAGCCTTGAAAGACAAATGAGGAGGGGATGCCAAGCAGCCATGGGGGACACCTGAGCAAAAGTGTAGAAGCGGGAGATTGAGCACCAAGTTCTGGGAACAGCAAGGAGGCCAGTTTGAAACATAGACTGTAGAGAGTCTTAGATCAGAGCATTATACGTAGTCCTGGAAAGCTGGGCTTTGAGAAAGTGCTGAGCTGAGAAGTTTGTGTTTTATCCTACAGGTAGTAGAAAGTCACTGAAGGTACTTGGACAGAGTTGTGATATAAGAAGGACTCCAAGACAGAGACTTGTAATCTAAGTGAAAAGTGAGGAGAGCCTGAGGAAGTCAAATGAATTCCATTTTAGAAATATTTGAAGAGGGGTACGTGTATGCTTTGTGTGTGAGAGAGACAGAGAAAGAGTGAGAAAGATCTGTGTAGGGATAATTGACTCTTCCATTGCTGATGAGATCACCAACAGGGAAGATGTAGAGAGAGAAAAACTCCTAGGACAGAGGCTGGAAAGATGCCCACAGTTAGGGGGCAGAACACAGATCAGCATCCCAGTAAGAAAGGCCTTAATATATATTTTCACTGTTTTCTGAGAAAGCAGGGAAATGGTACATTTTTATATAGAATTCCCACCCAAAATGGTAAGTTTGAAAGTTGTTACGCATAAATGGTGACTCAAAATAACAAATTTCCCAAGTATATGGTACAGTTGATATGGTAATAAAAATTTGACCGCACATTTAATATTGGCATTTTGTTAAAGCGGGTTCCCAGTGAAGTGCCAATGCATTGTTGGTTGAGTTTTTGTATGAGCCAGTTTTTATTCTGTTCCAAGGAGCCTTTGTGTGTATGCATTGCAGATTTGCACATCCATCCCTACCATAAAAAAAAAAAAAATTAGCAGCAATCCATCCTGGTTGTCACTTTTATATGTAAAAGATGGCATCTTTTTTTTTTTAAGTGAAGTTTCAATGGTTTATAGAGTGATTTGGGGGTGAAATTTTACCAATACTTTGCAAATGAAGCTTGAACCATGTTTATCAAGGCTGTAATTTAGATCTTAATGCTGGTGAAATTCTTCAGTAGAATTACAGCATACCCATTGCTTCATTTTTTAAAATATGTATGCTCCCCTTAATGGGACTGTGATTTTCAATAGAACCGCTTATTTGATTTTTAAAGGTAAGTAATAAGTTCACTGCATTGTAACATTCTTGAGCTTCTTTAAAAGATTCATTCTTTGAGGGAATTCCATATGGAATGATTTGTGATATAGAAATACATTTACTTATCTGTGTGTTTATATTAAAATAATATTTTAATTGGAAGTGATAATATACTATTCAGGTAGATCATATTATGGTCCAACTCATCAGTAGAGGTTTTATTTTATATTTTTGAGGTTTTTTAATGCTACCATGTTGATAATTATTTAATAGATAACTAATTCCGTAAGAATTTGTTCTGAAATTAAAGAACTATTATCCTTTCCACTTCACCATCTTTAAAATGCAAAATTAATGAATACTATAACTATAGTATATTGAAATAGATTTTTACTGCTGCTAGTCAGATCTCTTCTACATTGTTTTTGTGTTTAACATTCATTGTATAAAAAGGCCTGTGTCATAATGAATAGAGCAGTTGCTAATGGGAAAAGGAATTAGAACCTTTGATGTTTCATTTCCTCCTTTCAGTTTCTTATTGCAGCATCAGCATTTTCTTTTTCTAGAAGCTATCACTGCCCTTTATGGAAATTTTAATTTTCAAAGATAAACACATTTTTTGGTTGTTAAGGAATTCAAGGTAGTTCAGATGATTATGGCTATTTTTTTCCCCTCATATTTTGTTACAGGATAGGTTTGTGTAAAATTGTAGCTTCCATAATCGATAAACTGTAGTGCAGACAGTTATGATTTTAGGAAATTAAATTACTCCGAGCATTAAATTTACTATTAATTTATGAATTAATGGTAATTTATGCCAGATAGTATTTATGGACATTAGAGTTAGATTTTTTTTTTTTTTTTTGCTGATTTGAGAAATATTTGTCATTTACCGTTGACTGAGATGAAGTCCGATTAGGGGGGAAGGGAAAAGAGGAAAAGGACCTGCCATTGACTGGATTTCCATAGAATTAATAAGTATGCAATTGAAAATGTTTAAATGTATTTACAGTTTTCAAATTGTTTATATCTCTTTACAACTTTAATACATTTATCTGTAACTTGTAGCACAAATGCAGCTCCCGCTACAGTGAAAAGTTTGTGCTACAGCTGGAGGAAGAGTTAGTTCAAGCCAGGCTGAACGAAGCCGAGTCTCAGTGTGCCCTGAAGGAGATGCAGGATAAAGTCCTGGATATTGAAAAGGTAATAATATTAATGTTCAAATGCATACTGCTCTTGTTACTAGATATATCACATTCTAATACAGCTCTTCACAGTTTTAAAAGTACTTTTCCCAAAATAATCCTGCAAGTTCATTCAAATTATACCAAAAAATTGACAGTACTAGGAATGGAGAAGACATTTAATTAATGAACGAATAAAACTTAACCTTACAAGTTTTGCCTATTAGAATAAGTCCCAAAAGAAACTAGAAAATAATTCTTGGAACATCTCCTATTACCCTCTGTGGTTTCATCAGGTCATGAGGTCCATAACAATGTCATTTTATTGCTCTGTATTTATTTAGAATGTGTACTCTGCCTGTTTCTGAAAGGATATGAGGCATCTTACAACCTTAAATACCAGGCCAAATGGGACATTTGGGGTGGAAGACAGCACAGAAGCCATCTAAAGAAGAGTAAAGAGATGAG
Organism: Bettongia penicillata ogilbyi; assembly: GCA_023548195.1. Lineage (NCBI taxonomy): Eukaryota > Metazoa > Chordata > Mammalia > Diprotodontia > Potoroidae > Bettongia > Bettongia penicillata. The sequence goes on from JAJHZJ010000096.1 coordinate 14,367,561, forward strand.
GTCTTGTTGAAGTTTGGGGTGCCGGGGACCCCAAAATACCAACACGCTGGGTCCTACCAAATGAATTCGACTCAAGCCTTCTTTAAGCCAAAGAAAAACAAAATTTATTAAAGATTCACTATATTGGGTTGCCTCTTTAGGAGCCTAAGCATTTATAACACCTATATTAACAAGCAGGCCAGATAGCATCTCAGCTAGACAGTCTCAGCTGGATTGAATCTGAGCGCCTTTATGGAGGCAAGATGGATCTTATATACAGAAAAGACTGAGGGAAGAATCTGGGATCCCAGGGATGGTCTTGAAAAGGGAGGTGAGCCTGGAATGTAGATCAAATCCGGGAAGGATCTTAATGGGAGTGGCCAGTTGTCCAGACGGTAGGCGAGGATCAAGAATGGGGAGTATCCTGGCTGGGCAATGTGGACCTCAAGAGAATGCTAATCCAAGGAGCCCTGAAGGCAAGAGTTTCCAGGGCCATTCAGACAAAGGGGACCAAAACTGGTCAGCCTGGAATGTAGATAGTCCAGACAATAGGATTTTGATAGGATCAAGGATTAAGGGTGGGAGTATCTGGGCTGGATGATATGGACCTCAAGAGAATGCTAAATCAAATAAGGGGAATCCAGGGAGCCCTCAAGGCAAGGCTTTCCGGGGATCCTTCAAAGAGATGGGACCCCCTCCCTCACCTCACCACATTCCGTACCCTGTCAGTCTTGCCAGGGACTTGAGAGAAGCTGAATACCATTTGAACCCTCAATTGATTTCTGGATGTCCTAGCATCTAAAGCAAAATGGAAAAAGCCCATTGGGTTCTACATAGTTGCTGTTTTATTTCCAAAGAAACCCTAGAAACATCTCTGTGGTTTGATTTGTTGTGTATTCATTGCCATATGGAGTAGTTTATTATCAGTTACAAGACAGAAAGTGCTTTGTGTGACACATACTCCCAAATATTTATTTAATATTTATTATTATTTAATAATAATTTTAAAATTTAAATATTTAAAAAGCCAATCTTAAATAGCACAAACTTCAGCAAATCCAACAGTTAATGCATTAAGATACTTGGTAATGGATTTATTACTGACTTGTTTTTGGTGTGCCAATAGCCATGTGTTTTTGTGATCCAGGCCACAGAGGTCATACTTGTGTTCATATATGGATTGATGCAGGTGTCTGGTGATACCTTTACTAAAAAGTTTTTCATCATTTCTCCCATTTTTTCTTTTGGTTGAGAAATACTAGTTGTATGATACTGTTTTTGCCTCAGTTGTAAGGATTCTTTCCAATCAAATTTGGTGCTTACTTTGAATAATTAGCTTATAATGTGGTGTGGCACAATATTTGAGTCTATCAGATACTTATGCAAGCGTTTCAGATCCAAAGTTCTTTCAAGAGAAAAAAAAATCATCTTTATCTGTAGCATCCCAGAGTCTCCTAGTTGTCCTGAAGGAAGGTGAGAGGCTGTCAAGGCTAATTCATGCCCAGCCAAGGAGCTGTCAGTGACACTGTGAACCTGGGGCTGTCAGATGAGTGCTGACTTTGGAGTCTGAAGACCTGGGGTCAGATCTTGCTCCTGCGAGTTACTGCCTTGGGTAACTTTGTGCATGTCTCTTAGCTCGTTGGACCTTAGGTTCCTCAATTGTAAGATGAGAGGACTGGACTGGAATACCCTGAGGTCCTGTGCAGTTCTAAGTCTATAAGCACAGTTCACTTGGTCAGCTAGCCTTTAAACATAACACACTGAAAGTAGGAAGAATGGAACATTTGACTGTCTTTATGACAGAGCAATGTGCAGACTTAAAGGTTTTCTTCTTAGGCAGCTTGCTGGGCCTGGGAAGACCTGAGTTCAAATATGGCCTCAGATACTGGTTTACCTCAGTTCCCTCATCTGGAAAATGAGGATAATAGCACCTACCTCTTGGTTTATTGTGAGGATGAAATATGATAATAATTGTAAAGTGCTTGGCAGTACCTGACAAATAGTAAGTGCTATATAAATGCTAGTCATGATTTAGCGTCTCCTACCCTTAATTTAAACTTATAAAAGATTCTACAGTAGATAGAATTATGAAGATAGTTTTAATAATCAGTGAATATTAAGACAGCAATGGAAAGGAAGAACTCTATTTACTTTAAGTGTTTGCTACTATCTTGGAGGATGTCCTGCCTGGGGACCAAATGGGTATTCTCTATCAGTGGTCTTCCTTTGCAAGTATTCCTATTCAGAGATGATATTGAAATGATGTCACTGAGCCCTCAAGCCTATGACCCTTTCTCCCTGAAATCTATGGTGGTTCAGGAGACAGTCTGCCTCTCTGTATTTGTAGACTAAAGTGAATGAAAATCTTCTGTCACTCAAACTTGACCCTCACGGTGTTTTTGTATGTCTGTAGGGAGATGGGGTGGCAGGGGAGAAAGAAGGGACTTAAGAAGGAGAAGGAGAGGGATGGAAGGAAGCAGGAACGGGAAATGGGAAGGATGGAAGGAGAGAGAGACTGAAGTGAGTGAGAGAGTGTGTGTGAGTGAGCTGAGTCCAGAGTTGAGTAATATGAGGAAATTTTGCCAAGTCACCTTTGATAAATTGTACAGTGTTTTCATTCATGCCAAGCTAGGTGGTGCCACAAAAACCTATTACTTTAATGGAGTGGTATTTTCTTGGTAACAAAATGAGGCTTTATAACTCATGAATGCCATGATTTTAGAAATTAAATCAAAGTTGTAACTCACTCAGGGACACGTTACAGATTAAGTGGACTGCAGTATATGACTAGTTATCACTTGTTTACAAAAAGTGGAGTAAAAGATACCAGGAAGGTGTAATATGGAAAAGCAGATGGGCAAGTCCTCATTATCCAGGCAACAAATACTTTCTAAGGGCCTCTTGTGGACTTGACCCAGCTGGGTGCATCAAGCCCTAGAACATTTCAGAACTCCTGGAAGAGATCCAGAGCCATTCAGAAGAGTTTTGTCAGTTTAGGATTGATTACCACAACTGCTAGTTAGCCTTTCCCCGCAAAAAAAATTGTCTCGTATTTCCTTGGTATAAATTTGTATGTATTTTCCATTTCTATGTGTGTATGTTATTTCCTCTGATAGAATATAAGCAGCCACTTCTTTCTTTGTATCCCACAGTGCTATTTAAATAAATGCTTCTTGATTGTTAGTTGATTCATGCATTTTCTCCCCTCCCCACTCCTTGCGAAAGGCCCCAGAGAGATGAAGGACCTTGCCGGGGAAGGTCACACAGGAAATGTTGGAGTTGGATTCCAGCCCAGTGCTCTTTCAGTTTCAGTTCAGTTTCATCATGCCTCAGTCCTATTGGTGATAGTATAAAATATTGAATATAGAAATGAATTGTAGGGAAAATGACCACTTGAGCCATTTATCCTCAGCTAATGATGAAGAGTTGATTATTAGATAATCGATAATGGAATCAGCATTATGAAATTTGAAACCAGATTTGAAATCTTTACTAGCAAATATGTAAGAGACAACACATTCTCATCCCCTTGCTGGTGGAGCTTCTCTCTGAGGATTAAAGCTGTAGTGCCGCTGTCTCTCTTATGACTGGCCTTCTGGCCATGGCCAGTCTGCAAACTCCATCAGGGCTCATGGGACATAGGCGACAGACAAAGGAAAGAGCAGTGCATTTCTTCCCCCCTCAAAATAAAGATTGCAAAGTAAAAGAATGTGAACCAGTGGCATAAAGAGCTGACCTGGAAGTCAGGAAGACCGGGTTCAAGTCTCACTTGTGATGCTCCTCATTGTCCCAGGGCTCTCTCGAAGATTATTCGTTGCAGAACAGTTCCTCCTCTGCATTGGCAGACCGAGTGTTCTTACCACCAAGCTTGGGGGCTGCTGCAAAGTAGCTCTCAAGTAGAATAGTCCATGAGTGGTTTAGGTTTGACTTTTTTTCTTGTTTCAGAGAAACAATTCCTTGCCTGATGAGAATAATATTGCAAGTCTTCAGGAGGAATTAATTGCAGTGAAACTGAGAGAAGCTGAAGCTTTGATGGGTTTAAAAGAGCTTAGGCAGCAGGTAAAGGATTTGGAAGAACATTGGCAGGTGGGTATTCCTTCCTACCTTGTGTGCGCAAGGATGGCAGTACCAAGCCATCCAAACTGAGGGCCTTGGGCTAGGCCTGGGGGTTGGGGTGAGGGATGGTAGGGAGGGATGATAGGACCTACAGAACTCAAAATGAATTCAGTCAGATGAAAGCATTTAAGAATGGGATTCCTCCTCTCAACTTTGGAACCAGGAAATCTGAGTTATAAACCAAATGAAAGAAATACTACCTTGGATTTATAACTTTCTAAAGAATTCCTTTGTAATGCCCTCTGATACACTAGGACCTCCAGTCTTGGCCAGCATCATGCACCCAGCACAGGGGTGGTATGGTGACCATTTCGTATGGCTCCAGCTTAAAATTGATTGATCCTAGAATGGTAATACCTGAAGGGTGAAATCTTGTTATGATAAATATTTTTTCCACCACATTTTTATTATAGAATAAAATAATCTTTAACTTATTTGAACAATATTTTATTCATAGAAATTTTTCTTTAACTTGGACAGTCTGTTGTGATGGCTTTCAGTTTGTTTGAAGAACTTGTATGTGGTGTATTGCCTTTCTTCCTAGAATGATAAGACTCATACTATTCGGTGTTTTAGCGCCATCTAGCTCGGACTACTGGGAGGTGGAAAGATCCACCCAGGAAGAATGCCATGAATGAATTACAAGATGAGCTGATGACCATAAGGCTTAGAGAGGCTGAAACCCAAGCAGAGATAAAAGAAATAAAACAAAGAATGATGGAAATGGAAACACAGGTATGATGGGAAAACTAAATCTTAATTAAAGTTATGAATAAAGGATGTTTATGTAGCAAACCAAATAAATGCTTAGTGATGTTTCTCTAAGGCTTTAATGGTGGGTCACTTAGGCTATAATATTTTTATGTCTAAAAAGGTTTTAAGATGTTATTTTTTTGAGGCAAGAAGGAGTAGTAGGACGACTCTGAAACAGTTATCGAAGATCAGCCTCACCAGCTCACTGTTTGTCATGTTAAAAATACTAGACAAAAGATCCTGCTTCTCTCCAAATAAGACCAAGTTTAAGCCACCTTGATTTAGTTACTATGATGGTACAGTACATTTGTTTTTATGTTGTGTATTGGGGTATGGAACCACATTTCAGGAATACCTGATGGGGATTTTGATTTTCAGAATTGTTTTTATTCAGTCAGCAGGGGGCACCCTTAAACCAGGTAATTATTCTATTGCATGTGCTCTGCATGTGATCACTTGTTATGAAAAGCTGGTTTTCAGATTTGTTCCATCTTGGAAATAAAGGACTCCTCAGAAGGAATCTCAGTGTCAGAAGAGTTTATCCAACAAAGGCTCTCCATACTTGGGTCAGGGACAGAAAGCTATCCCCAAACACCTTGATTCCCTTGAGAGACCCATGCCAGGCTGGTGGCTAGCCGGTGATATTGCCACACTGCTGATAAGTGCTGCTACGTAGTTTTCCTCGTGGTTTTGGGACTTGCTGGGCCTCCCAAACCTGATAGAAGTTGTTCTTGTGCAGCTTTTCACCATCAGATTGCCATCTTACACTCTTTATGTAAGAGTGTGTGACCTGAGGCTCTGGTGAGGGGACTGTTGGGCTGCTCCCAGGACGCACAGGTCTCGGATGACAAGAGTGAGGGAAGGGAGAGGTCCTTGTCCTGCAATGGGATTTCCATGGGCTGAGGAGAGTGAGATCTTCCACTCCTCTGCCACTGTCCTCTCTTCAGTTCCTTCTGTCTTTCAGAGCTTAGGCTTTGACAGATCCTCGATTGACCCATTGGTGTGGATTTCTTCCTTATTGGTAGAAAAGAAAAGAGCAGGCTTGCTCCCTGAAGTCACTTAGAAGAATTTATATTTGTATAATTGTAAAATTTCCTTTTAGACTTGAAATGATATGCAAACCTTGGTGCCTGTTAATGATTAGACTGTGCATATTAATTACAATATATGTTTTAAGAAGGGGGTGTTGTATATCTTTGAAGGTTCAATTTGGTTATTGCATAAATGACAAACTAAGCTAAAGTGTTGGTTTGACTATCTTTCAATATTAAAATTTTTTCATAAAATTTTCAAGTATGTATTAAGTTCAGTTGGTATATGAATGGTACAAAGATTTTTAAAGCCTTGCATAGTAAAATGGGTAAGTACTGAATGAATGTGTCAGAGCTTTCCAGTGTTTCATGTCTTACTTCTGTCTGCTTTTATATTTTTTTAATTATTAGAACCAAATCAATAGCAACCATTTAAGGAGGGCAGAGCAGGAGGTGAACAACCTGCAGGGGAAGGTCCAGCGTCTTTCCACTGAGAACAGAGAATTACTCACCCAGTTGAGTGAAGCAAGGCGCAGGCAAGCTGAGACAGAGTACAAGGTAAGGGGAGGCTGCCTCATGCTGATTCGGGACCCTGGGTGATATGTTCACCCGCCTCTCTTCTCCTGTGTCCTGTCTGGAGCAAGGTCTGTTGTGCCCAGAGAGGCCACTGCAGGAGCTCAGCTTCAGGCTGCCAGCATCACTGACTCTGCTCCAGACTGTTCTCTCAGTGCTCTGAAGCTCTATACTGTCCTTCAGAGACTACATAGTGGGATACGGGGAGCCAGGACTAGGAAGTCTTGAGTTCTGGCCCTGTGACCGTGGATAAGTCCCTTGACCTATCAGCATCCCAGGCAACTCTCCTAAGAGTTTGAGGTTGTGCAGCAGGTTCTGATTTACCTGGTAATAGGGACTTTTCTCACTGAGAGTTCCCAGTGCTAAAGAAGTCACAGGTCTAGGCACCTCAGCCTCCAAATCTCTATTTAGATTTTTTTACTTACTTACTTTTACTTTACTTACTTATAGCTAGTAAGTGCCTGGGACTGGATTTGAACTCTAGAAGACTGGCTCAGTATCCTATTACTAGCTCTGTGTGACCCTGAGCAAGTCACTTAATCCTGTTGGCCTCAGTTTCTTTAACTGTAAAGTTTAAGTGTCTGAGGCAGGATTTGAACTCATGAAGATGAATCTCCCTGATCTCAAGCCTGACGTTCTGTCCACTGTACTGCATTTTTAAAACATCCTTCCTACTCCCCACCAATTTGTTACATTCTATTTTGGCCATATTCTTAAAGACCCACAGGTGAGCCAGTGGTCTTGCAGGCGCTAAACAGATATGCTTTTAGCCAGACTTTTATTATTTGGGGGATGTAGGAGAGAGTTGGGGAGACCAGATCTGTGATTCCATTGGAATGGTGAACTCCTGATGAGGAATTTTCCATATCAATGCCTGCTCTGCAGCAGAGTCTTAAAGTGGGAGTCTTCTGTCTGGGGACCTTCAATTTGTACTTTTAATATTTTGAGAACTATATTTCCATATAGTAGGTTTGCTTTGTAATCCCACATACTTCATGCATTTAAAAACATGACTGAGAAGGCTTCACAGAGCGCCTGCCCTAGGGGGTGACCCACACAAAAAAAGTGAAGAGCCTCCACGCTTAGAGAGTTACCTGAGAATTGAAGGGGCTGAGCCCGGTCCAGTGACCGCACTTGGCTTCTGCTGAGCCTCACTGCAGCTGCTGCTCCTGCCGTTTTCTCCCTTTAGAGTAGTTTGATACTAGTTTTTTTTCATTCAACTCTGATTTCATTCATTGTAGCAAGCTCCATTAATACATAGGCAACTGTTCTGTAACTTGTATTAGTTGCCTTGGGCACTGAGAGGTTAAGTGAAGGCTCATGGTCACACAGCTAGTATATGTGCCAGGGGTAAGAGTTAAACCCGGCCAGGTCTTCCAGACCCTAAGACCTGTTCTCAATTCATTATGCCAGACTATTTGATACTAGAATATTTTATTTATATAAGCACAAATAAATATTCTGTAAAGTCCATAGTTTGTTGGGTAATCTGTTCATGTCTACATCAAGACAAAAACTTTTCTTATCTTATTTCCCATTTGGCTTTTTCCACACACCCCACCCCTCCCCCAAAAAAATTTTTTTAAAGAAGGGAAGAAAGCTTTATGATGGGGAAGTAGTTCAGTTACTTTTCTGAAGTCTCTAAACACATGACAGTGAGCATTTGTAAGCCCTAAAAATGAATTACTGAGGGCAACAGAATTTCTAAAAAATAGGTTAGATATTCATCTTTCCAGGCCTGGTTTAGTTGTAGGTCTGCTTAGAAATAGGGAGGGAATGATGACCCTTAGATATTCCTTCCAGCTTTACTGTTCTATGATAAGAAAATAACAGCCTTTCAGTGGTTCATATAAAGCTGTAATTCCATCAACTAGTTCTGGTGACATTGCAAACCTGAGTGAAGTTCAAGTGGTTTATCAGTGTCACTAAAAGCCAGAGATGAAATTACATCCTTATAAATATGTAGAACTGCTACAATTCCAGTGGCAGAAATCTGTATGGGAGGCTGAAATTTGGACACACCAGCAAGAGCTTTTTGATAAATAACTTAGCTAATTTTTTCCCAAACAGCTATTGAATGAAGTTACACCAATTTAACTTGTATGACTTCCCTGGGTCTCTTGCTGTGTTTGTGTAGTTTTCAGAATAGGTGTGTGAAGTGTCTCATGGCCCTCCCAGTAGCCCTCGCTGCTGAGCTCATAGGCTGGTGGTATCCATCCTGAGGTTCAGATGAGGAAGTGGAAGTTGACGGGCTTGCATTCGCACTCAGGCAGTGGCCCAGGCCCAGACAGGTCTCAGTCAGACCTTGGAGCCAAGGTGACATGCTGGGCTTCATTTCTTAAGTTTGACTGAAAGCTGCACTTCTCACCATTTTTGTGTCCTGGATCCTCCTGGCATTCTGGGGAAGTCTGTGGACCTCTTCTTGGAATAGCATTGGAAAAAGAATTCATATTTGAAGGAAATGCTAAGTTTCAATTAGACATTACTGAAAATAAAGGTACATTTTTTTTTCCCCATCCAAGTTTACAGACTTCTTGAAATCTACTGTATCCATGAACCCTTTGGGTTCATAGACACCATGACTTGACTTTGTTATTTTTATAACAGTGTTGCTGGAATCAATGTAATTTGTCAAAGGCTTTATTAATCAAAATGCTTTTATCGGGCAGTCAGTAATTTATTATTTCTTGAAGAAAATGATTTTCTTTGTGTCAATGAAATGAACAGATTAAAAGCTTATTACATACTGGCAACAGTCAGGACTGTAGTTTGTCATTATTTACTCAGTGAATCTGTGAAATCTATTCTAAGTGATGACTCTCGTGTACCCCCAGACCCTTGTAGGAGGATGGATTCGTTAGGCCCTTGCAGCCTGTGGAATGATTTCCGTGTATTTCTGAGAGTCACTTTTGCTTTCCGTGCCCGTGAGGCAAATGCCATCTCAGCTTTGTTTTTTAATGAGCTATTTATCTTAGATAGTTAAGCATTTCACATGGCGGATCTTGGTACAGCCGTAGAGTGTTTCATTGTTCTGGCATCGCGTTCAGTCAGTCAGCATCTAGCACCTACTAGAACCATGAAACTTGATAGACTTTAAGGATACAAATAAAATGAAAGCAGCGGCAGTCCGTGCTTGTAGAGAGTTTGCATTCTAATTGGAAGATAGCCCAGATGGGGATGTGTGTATAAGCACACAGACAGATAGCGACTGAGACTAACGAGGATAAAGTGCTAAAATACCAGGTCAATTACGAGGAAAAGCGGAGGAGTCAGGAACAGTAATGCTGGAACTTTCAGCTGTTTTAACAGCATTGAATTCTAGGACAACCTGGACAATCTGTCACAATGGCTGGAGTCAACAATATGTTAGAATCATTTTTGAAATTATCATGTCCTCAGATGCTAAATATGGCTCACTTTATATAAATGCATATTAATTAGATTATAACAGTAAACTTGATTGGTAAACATGAAGCCCTGAGAATTTAAAAATTATTTTTCATCATCATACATGGTACAAAAAAGCAGAACTTTTTTATTTTAGAAGCATTATGTATAATAAATAAATGTTATATTGTTATATATAAATATAGTATATTATATATAAATAAATATGTAATGTATATAATGTAATAAATATAAATGTGATAAAGCACAGAACTTTCTATTTCTATTTTTGTCAGTTTTTTACCAAAGTTGTGTTTGAAAATCACTTCATGAAGGAAAAAACATTATACAAGGAGCAACTAAAATACATTATTAGGTGTCTGAATGATTTTCCTCACAATCCCTAATCTGAACTCAAAACTTTTTTTTGGTTCCAAAATCTATATAGGGAAATCTATTTCTAATTTATACTTGTTAGTCCATCAAATGAAAGACATTTATTAAATGCTAGTCTGTACCTAATTAAGCCTCTGTCATACATACATGTAGAGATTCAATCCTTTAATTCTCCAAGTTTACAGTTTTACAGAGACAGGCAAAAATATCAAAACTGAGCTAGCCTTTAGAGGAGCCCCTCCCAAACATTGGAGCACGTAACTCTCGTATTAGGATAGAAGCATCCTGCTGACTGGCAGGTTTAGGAGGGATCTTCCTGTGTAGGATTGGGACTGTAGCTCTTCCAGAATTAACAGCAGGGTCTCACTAGAGTATCTCTAGTCAGTAAATGCCTTGATGCAAGTTAATGTTAATGACCTGGCTTTCTTGACCAAGTAGATAAACTTTACTCCCTTCCTATCAATCACTGAGTTGTTGAAAGAGCACCAGTACACTTTCCTAGAGCTGCAAATTTAAGGTCCTTTTCTGGGGTGAGCTATGAGAGAATTCTTTTGTCATGTTATCATGGTACATAGGCTAGAATGTGAAAGCTTTTTAAACTTAGGTTTCCGATTTTTACTGGTATAACCCAAAATAGCAAAAACTCTTCCTTTGTCAAGGGTCTGGGGTTAGGGGACCTTTCTCATTTTTATTTATTTATTGCCTTTCACCACTACCACCATCGTAGATGTTATTATTTGGAGTGCAAGAGGATGCCACAAAATGCAGTGGCCGCAGTCTCTGTAGCTTGACTGGCTACACCTCCACCTTCAAATGCAACCATGGAAAATTCTATCAAGACAAATAGCAAAATTTACTTAAAGGCATAAAGGCATACTATTTAGATAGAAGTTCAGGAGGTAGTGTCCTATTCCTTTTCCTTCGCAATGCACCTTTTTACGCTTTCTGAATTTAGAAGACAGATTGAAGACAGAGAAATGTGTACGTTTTGCATTGTTTTCTCCCTGTCCTCAGAATAAAGAGGAAGTGATGGCGGTGCGTCTCCGAGAAGCAGACGGCATTGCTGCTGTGGCTGAGCTGCGGCAGCACATCGCTGAACTGGAGATCCAGGTACCCGTGGGAGAGAGAAGCTGCTGTTCAGCATAACGGGGTGGGGCTGGCCCTTTCCTCCTATGTTCTTGAACCTTCCCTGACCTTATCTCCCTGTTCTCCAATAGCAGGCCAATAGTATTGCTCTTCTCCTATCTTTCCTATGTGGAAAATTCAAGACAGCTAACCAAGTAGTTTAACTGAAAAAGATATATATTGCATAATGATGCACCTGCCATTCTTGACACTTTTGACTGCCGATGCTCAACCATAGGCTTCTTTGTTGCTGTAAAGCAGGGTTAGATGTAAAGTGCTTCATCTGGGGAAAGTATTGTGTTTATTTAATAGCATACAAATTTTCTGATGCTGGTTTATCCTAAGGAAAGTTAGGTGGCATAGGAGATAGAGCCCTGGAGTTAGGAAACCCTGCAGTCAGATACTTTAGACCCTTACTAGCTGTGTGACCTTGGGTAGGTCACTTAATCTGTCTGCCTCAGTTTCTTCATCTGTAAAATGGGGATAATAATAGCACCCATCTTTGAGGATCAAATGGGAGAATATTTGTGAAGCACAACAGAGTCTGGCATATAGTAAGCACTTACTAAATGCTTGTTCCCTTCCCTAAGGAAAGAATTCCCTTACCCTTGGCTGTCCCATGCTACTGTGATCCATATCTTAGTTTCATCACAGAGAAATCCCCCACAGAACTGTTGTGTGCCGAGCTTTCTGCTTTACGGTTCTGTGGCTAAACCATCCACTTTTCCCAGGAAGTAGGACAAGCACATATTCTTTGACTTCCTATTTTCAAAAGATTGGAAATTTGTTCTTCTCACTCTTTTTTTCTAGTCTGCACAAAGTCTAACCTATCTGTCATTTCTACTTAGTATAAAACTCACCTTCCATCCAAAAACCTCCTTTTGGCTTTAAATCAAACCTCTAAACTGTTTCCTTTGTAAAAATGAATCCTTTCAATTCTTTGCTTCAGAATTCAATCTGTTTTTATTGCTTAAATTATACATTATTTCCTTATTTTTAATCTAGGTTATATATATAAATATAGGACCCTTTTGCAATTTGAAAATTCTATCAAAGCATAATTTTATATTTATTTAGAATACTTTACGTGAGGTATCACATTATTTGATGTATCATCAATGGCACCATGCTTGAACACTCTAAGGAAATGCTTTTCTTTAACTTTCATTGTTGTCCTTAAATAGTGGAAGAATTGGCTATGAGTTTATGATATCCTTTCACATTTTCCTTTATCAATAGAAAAATAAAATAGGAGTTTTAAATGAAACATCTTCTGTGATTAGGAGATAGTCATTGAGGTGCTGATTTTGGTAAATACTGGAGAATATCAAGTGGTGTAAAGTGGTTTGCAAACCTTACAAAACTATTTAAAGCTACCTGTCATTGTATTAAAGAAAGTGTCAGAAAATTTACAGTATCAATACAGTTCCTATTCTCTCAGCACTATGAGTTGCTAAGATGGCACAGTTCAAGCAGTTTCTTGGTGATGCAGTGATGAGCCAAGTCCATGACATAGGCTTGTGTTACTTAGGTTTTTAGCATGTACTCCTTGGAGTAAGGCCTTCTTACCCCTGATAACAAAATGTCCTTTACTATTCATCTCAGCAGTATTTCAGAATATCCATGTAAGTTCCGCCAGGGGGAGAACTTGTCTTTAGTCAAGAGTTTGTGTGTTTTGAATCTCAGTAGACAGACCCTTGCTCTCCTGATATTTAGTAACAGAGTACACCTTGAGGAAGAAAGGGCTTTATTGACCTGTACTTGCCCTACATTTAGAAGCTTGGATTGTGGTGTGCTCTTGAACGGAGCCCTTAAAACGAAGCTTGCAAACATTTGGCATTTATTGGCAGACTTGTGGAAATACTTGATTTCTTACAAATATATAGCAAAAGGTGCATAGCTTTCATAACTCTAAAAGCTTAGTTGGAGGTAAAATTTTGGTAATTTTAGAGGCTCCTTGGTGGACTTGGAGAGTACCAGTGGAAGGCAAAGAGCCCTGGCCTGGACATGGGAAGATCAGGGTTCCAACCTCACCCCGTATGTGCTGTGTGACCTCGGTAGTCATGCCTCTGAGGGGGGAGTCATCTCCTCTCTGAAATACCAGTAATGATATTTGTAGTCCTTATTCAGGGAGAAGAAGACACCTCATAAATCTTAATTTGATGTATAAATGTGAGTTGTTATTCCTGGTTAGATTATGTTTGCATGGTTATGTTCTATAATACGATACTGCAGTTTCCATTAATGTCTCATTGATTTGGTGTCATTAGAGAATGAGGTATTCTACATAAGTGAATTTTGAAAGTAAATGCTCATTCCTTTTAATAACTGAAACAACTTCTTTTAAAATGCTAGTTACCTTGAAGAAAATTATTTTAAAATAGACTACACAGTTCTCTGCCTTTTTAGACACATTAAAAGAACACTCTATATAGGGTGTCTGTGTTTTTAGTCCTGGTTTATCAGTAACTAAAATGTCCATGGAGGTTCAAACATAGACCATTTACTGACTACATGATGTTTCGATGAAAGCAAGATACTATGAAGTGATTGCATTTCTGTTGTCGATAATAATAAAACTCAGTTAAGGTAATTAAAGTGTTAATCATTTATTCTTTTGATGTGACTCTTAAAAATAAAGCATTTATAAGTTGGTTTATTAACTCAGTTTAGGCCCATATTATAATTTATTTGAATGTAACTATTGTGATTGAATATGGTATGAAAAACTGTTAAGGACCAGAATCCAGGCATCAGAAGTGGCTTCCAGGGCTTAAGAATCCAGAATTTCCAAGTACTGTCACCCTGATGATCAGAGTCCTGACAATTTCTTGCGTTTTCCACAGAGAATAGAGAGCACTTTTTTTTTCTAATTCTGAATTTCATAGTACAAAAATGTACAGAAAAAGAGGACATACAAAGGAGAAGCTGTCTGCATCCAGAGAAAGAACTGACAAATAGAAATATATTTGGAATGGTTTTATGTACACGTGTATATACATGTACACATGCATGCACATATACACATATTTGTTTCTAATGGTAGCCATCTCTAGGGCAGTGTGGGGAGGGAAGAAAAAAGGGAAAACAAAGAAAGTTACATGATGACTGTTATATATTTAAAAGGAATAGCAAATTGAACATAATAGATTTGCATTTTCAACTACATTTACCTTTCTATCTGCTCTATGTTATGGAAATGCTTGTTTTATTTCTTAAGTTCAGAAAAAGATAAATGAAATTAAAAAAAGAACAGAAAAAGAATTATATGTGAAACTTGAGGTCTGTTGCATACAATTTACTTTTTAAAATGTATATGATAGATTGAGCATGTTATTTTCAAAGCTGTCCTTGTCTGTTTCCTTCTGATCTTCCTTCTGTTCTCTTCTATGCATTAAAAAAAAATGACTTTATTGACCCTCTTTTCTTGCTTTTTTATTGGGTAGATAGAACATATATTAAATATGTAACTATGGTCTAGTCCAAGGTGGGGAACCTGTGACCTTGAGGTCACATGTGACCTTCTAGGTCCTTGGGTGCAGCCCTTTGAGTCCAAGTTTTACAGAGCAAATCCTTTTATTAAGGGGGTCTGTTCTGTCAAGTTTGGATTCTGTCAAAGGACCCCCCTTGAGGATGTAGTGGGCCACATGTGGCCTTGAAGCCCCAGCTTCCCCCCTGCTGAGTGCTGAGCTGAGCACCGTGCACTCGAGATATAAATACTAGCAGTCGACATAGTCCCTGTCCTCAAGGCTCTTACATTTTCATGAGGAAAGAGAACTATATACACAGAGGGCTGCTTGAAAGAGGGGAGCAAGCTACTTGCAGTTATTTAAAAATGAATCCCTCTTCTCCCTTTCACCACCAGACTCCTAGGAGTAATTGTCCGCATTGGCTTTCTGCAGCGCCCCCATTCAGCAGAAGCTGCTCTGTCAGATGTTAATCATGCATCTGTTCGGTGCTAAATCCGTGGCCTTTTCTCAGTCTTGATTCTCTGGAGCTTCTCTGGAGCCTCTCTGGAGCTTCGGATACTGATAGCCACCTCTTCAGTCCTTGACTTCTGTGCCAGTGGCCTTGCCTGGTTGTCCAGTTGCCTGTTTCACCACTCCTCCTCAGCTCCCTCTACCATCTCCTCCAGTGCTCCTGTGTCCTATTTATTAGAAACCTCATCAGCTCCTATGATTCGAATATTATCTTTCTACCCAAATCTCTTCCTACCCAGGCCTTACTTCCTCCTGAACTCTAGTTATGTTGGTTTTTGTTTGTTTGTTTTCAGTTTCACAGATTTATGAGTATTTTACTACTCAGTCATTTTACTCACCTGTCTTGACATTGGGCTATCACTTCATTTGGGACATGATGACATTCAGGAATGGTGATGCACTGCCAACTGCTTACTGGACATACTTCTCCCTAAATGTCTTACAGGCATCTCGGATTCGACTGGTGCAAGATAGAACTCACTCTCTTCCTCTCAGCCCTGCCATCACGGGCACCGCCATCTTCCCAGAGCCCCTTGGATTCTTCCCTCTTCTTTGTTGTTCCCCTTCCCTGTCATTTACCAAGCTTTATTGATTGGACCTTCTCAGTAGCTTTTCTGTCTGTCTTAGCTCCATTCACACAGCCTCCACCCTCTGTTACCTTCCCCTCCTCTCTGGAGGACACTCATTGCTGGCCATCCTGCTTCCAGGTCCTTCCCTCTCTGATCCATTTTCCTCACAGCTGTCCTTGCGACATTGCTGAGGTATAGACTGCCCATGTCACTCCCTGGTCTAGGGCAGTGGTTCCCAGACATTTTGATCTCAGACCTTTTTACACTCCTAAAAATTTTTGAGGATCTCAAAGAGTTTTTAGTTATGTGGGTTGTAGGTCTTGCTGTTTACCACAGTAAAATTAAGATATCTTTAGTTTTATTATGAAAATAGTTTCAACCTCGGGGTCTCTGGACCACACTCTGAGAACTGCTAGTCCAGGGGTGGCAACTTGTGGCTCTCTAGGTCCTCAAGTGCAGCCCTCTGACTGAATCCAAACTTCACAGAACAAATCCCCTTAATCAAAGGATTTGGTCTGTATAACTTGGATCCACTTCAGGTGCCTCCTCCTCAGGGTAGCCTTGCCGGATTCTTCTCATTTCTACAATACCTACTTTTGAGTGTGTGTGTGTGTGTGTGTGTGTGTGTGTGTGTGTGTGTTATAGACTC
Organism: Bettongia penicillata ogilbyi; assembly: GCA_023548195.1. Taxonomy (NCBI): domain Eukaryota; kingdom Metazoa; phylum Chordata; class Mammalia; order Diprotodontia; family Potoroidae; genus Bettongia; species Bettongia penicillata. The sequence goes on from JAJHZJ010000096.1 coordinate 14,384,119, forward strand.
CCCTTAAAAATGTGAACTCCTCTATTTTTTTGGTATTGCTAGCATCTTGTGTATTTAGTGCCTTGCTAGTAGAGCTAGTAGAGCTGGCCTGAAGTCAGGATGACCTGAGTTCAAATCCAGCCTCAAACACTTAATAGCTATGTGACCCTGAGCAAATTACTTGCTCTCTGTTTGCCTCAGCTTCTTCATCCATACAGTAACATAGCACTAATCTGTTAAGAAGGACTCTAGCAAGAATCTTGCCAGCAGTGACTAAGAGAAAGATCCTCCTGTGATTGTGGCAGGACAGTCTATTCCCTTTACCCTTATAGAGATGGACAATGGAGACATCCTTGAACTCCTGGGGGAATAACCTCCTCTTGCCATATAACCTGGAAAAGTTCAGTCAGCTTTTGTGTGAGCAATGGTCCCACTACCTTGTAAATCTCAGTTGGAACAGAGTCAGCACCAGGTGCTTTGCCATATGAAAGGAGCCTAATTGCACTCAGAACCTCTTCTTCAATTGGAAGTTCAGCTAAGGAGGGATTGACTTCAACCTGAGGCAAACGGTCAATGGCCTCAGCATTGATTGATGATGGTCTGTTGAGAACAGTATGGAAGTGTTCAGCCCATCTCTCTAGGATCATGTCCTTATCATTAATCAATGTCACTTCATCAGTACTGAGTAGTTGTGATGCACCATAGCTTTTTGGTCCATAAATAGCTTTCAGGGAATCATAAAAGCACTTTGGATTGTTACTGTCAGCATAAAACTGAATTTCATCTGCCTTCTTACTGAGCCAGGAATCCTACATCTCTCTAAGCTTTGCTTGTACTTTGCTTTTGATGGAATTAAATGCTGCCTTCTTAGAGGTAGATGAACTATCCTGCTGGTAAATCCTATAGAGTTCTCATTTTTCATTTAGTAGCTTCTGAATTTCCTCATCATTTTCATCAAACCAGTCTTGGTGTTTGTGAGTGTACTGACCCAAATGAGCAAATGCAGTGCTGTACACCAGATCTCTAAAAGTTGCCCACTCCTTTTCTGCTCCACTGTTGCCAACTGTGTGTTGGGTCAACTTTCCCTCCAAGTCAGCAGCAAACTGTTCACGCTCAGAGAAGAGCTCTAATTTACTGACATTAATTCTTCTGGTAGTCATTTTGCCTTGGGGACAGCGTTTTGGATGAATGTGACTATTTAGCTTGGAAAGGATAAGTCTATGATCAGTCCAGCACTCTGCACCATTTTTGCCTTTGTTGCCTTCGCATCTTGTCTGTCTCTTCTCCTTACAATCACATAGATGTTAGATGCCAGTGTTTGCTGCAAGGGTGCATCCATGAAGTTTTATTCTACCTGGAAGATGGTCATATACCTAAGAGCTAGTGTGACTTCAGAAAGGGCCGACGAACAGTCGATATGGTGTTTGTGTCTGACAGGAAAAGTACCAGGATCAGAACAGAGATCTGTACACAGCATTTGTAGATCTGACATTTGACATTGTTAGTCATGAGGGCTTATGGAAAATTATGTCAAAATTTGGTTGCCTAGAGAAGTTCATCAGTATTGTATGTCAGTTTTACGATGGCATGTTTGCCTGGGTTCTGGATAGTGGACGATGCTCTTGTGCCTTCCCAGTCACCATTGAAGTGAAACAGGGCTGTATGCTTGCTCCCATGCTTTTTAGCATGAAGTTTTCAGCCATGTTGTCAGATGCTTTCAATGAGGATGAAAATGGCATCAAGGTCAACACCATACTGATAGTAAGTTCTTCAGTTTGAAAAGGCTACAAGCCAAGACCAAAATGGAGGAAATATTATTGCATGGTTTTCTGTTTGCAGATGACTGTGCACTCAGTGCAGCTTCTGAAGCTGAGATGCAACAAAGTATGGATCAATTTTCTGCTGCCTGTGCTAATTTCGGTCTAATAATTAACACCAAGAAAATACAGGTGCTCCATCAGCCACCACCACACCATCCATATGTGGAACCATCAGTTACAACAAATGGAGAAGTTTTGAATGCTGTGGATAAGTTCACTTACCTTGGTAGTGTACTTTCAAGGGATGTTCACATTGACAATGAGGTTGATATGCGCATTGCCAGAGCTAGCTCAGTGTTTGGGAGTCTCCAAAGAAAAGTTTGGAAGAGAAGTGGTATTAGACTGACTACCAAACTGAAGGTCTACGGAGCCATCGTGCTGACTTCTTGTATGCCTATGAAACATGGGCAGTCTACCAGTACCATGCCAGGAAACTGAATCACTTCCATTTGAACTGTCTTTAGGAAGATTCTGAAGATATCTGGCAGGATAAGGTACCAGACACTGAAGTCCTTGCTTGAACTAAACTGTCAAACATTCAAGCTATGCTTCGGAGAGTGCAACTCTGATGGTCTGGCCATGTTATTCGAATGCAAAGTGTACCCTTGCCAAAAAGACTATTTTAAGGAGAACTCCCATGGGGCAGGTGATCACATGGTGGTCAGAAGAAGCAATGCAAGGACACTCTCAAGGTCTCTCTCATGAGCTCCAGGTTTGATTGTGTGACATGGGGGACACTGGCACAGGACCGCTCAGCTTGGCATGTCTACTTCAGAAAAGATGCTGTGCTCTATGAGCAAAGCAGAATTGAGACAGCACAAAGTAAACGCAGGACACGCAAATTTGCAGTAACCACCCAAATGTTCACACCGACTATCTGTGCCCAGTCTGTGGTAGAGCATTCTGAGCTTGTATTGGTCTGGTCAGCCGCAGTTGGACACACTGAAATTTCACTGTATCATAGTCATGTCATTTTGTTCCTCCTCGAAGCCGAAGGACAACAACCAACCAACCAACCAGCCAACATAGCACGTTCCTCCTATTGTGAGGCTCAGGTGAGATGATGATTGTGCAGCACTTAGCATATGCCTGATGTATGTGTTGTCTGACTCTTCATGACCTCATGGACTGTGCTGCCCATGGGGTTTTCTTGGCAGAAATATTGGAGTAGGTGACTATTTCCTTCACCAAGGATTGAAGGGAAATAGAAATTAAGTAACTTGCCCAGGGTCTCACAGCTGGTAAGTTTCTGAGGTCATATCTGAACTCAGTCTTCCTGAGTCCCAACCCAGTGCGCTATCCACTGAGCCACCTAGCTTCCTCCAGCTTCCTGTGTGCCTGGCACATGGTGAGCACCATATAAACGTTAGTTGCTGTTGTTAATAAACGTTGAATTGAATGATGCATCTGAATAAGACTTTAGTATAGGTGCATAAAATTACCACATAAGAAATAGTTTGCGATTGGACAATAATACCTATTTCATTTTTTTTTTTTAAGATTAGATCCAGTTCTTCATAGAATTGTAAGTCTTCATAACAAGGTAGAAGGGACCCAAAAAAATGCAGAAATTTATAATAGCAAAGAAACATAAGAAGTTGGACTTGTGGTTGAGGAAGTGAATACACTTAGGTCACTTGTCCTCCTGATTTTTCTGTCTTTCATTTACAAAGCTAGAAACCTTCACCGTTCCTGAGGTTCACTACGTCTATCTCCCTGCCCTCCCCACTCCCTATTTTTTTACTCTAAGATATTGAGTACTACAGAAAGCTCTCTGGAGAATCCAGCCCCAGAGTCATCTGTCCTAATGAGGGAACAGAACCCAGAGTCTTCTCAGTATAAGTAAAAAAAGTGAGAATTTCTTAGAAGAATTGAAATTCCCTCCCACAAATCATCTTCAAACAGCCTTTTCCTGTCTTTTGTGCACTGAAGAGACAGTTGATGGATTTTGATGTTGAAACATACCCCTGTTTTCCAGATAACTGAGGCAGAAAGGCTGGCAGTGTATCAAACCGAGTGTATCAAAGGAGCGGTCTGCCCCTTCTGTCTTGCAGTAGGAGCCTCTCCTAGGTACACTCAGTGAGCCAACCTGTGTCTGAGACAGTAAGAGCACAGTTACAAGACCATCCTAGGTTTAAGAAAGTCAGATTTCTTTAGAAGGGAAGAATGCACCCTGTATTCAGACAGACAGACAGACTGGCTGATACTGCAACCTCTTCTTGGTCAGTTTCTAAGAAGCCAGCTTTTTTCATCATCTGTTGCTTATCATGCTGTTGAACTTGCAGCTTATCTTGGTATACAAAAGTTATGTTTTAAATTTCATCCAAAAGGGGTATAGTTACTAGCAAAATTTATATTAAATCAACTTTTTGTGCAAGCCTGGATGCTAAGATTATTCTATAATCAATATTTTTAAGGACATCAGTTTAACATTTAACAATACCTAGTTGTTAAAAAGAGGAGATAGTCATTCGGCATCTACCTGTCCTCAGTGAGTTCATATCACCAGACCTGGATGCACTGTGACCTAGAATACAGAAAAAAAATGCCCAGAATGAGTGCTGAACCACTGGTTGTGATCTAGATATTAGGAAACAAGATAGGTGCTTTAGTACTACAGAAGGGCAAAGGTCCCAGTTTTCAGAAAAGAGGGGTGACATCTGCAAACTGTAGGTCAGGGTGGTTAGCACATATTCCTGTCAGAATCCATCAAGGGGTTGGTTTGTGAACACATAATGATGATTATAATATTGATTGACTTCTATCTGGCATGGTAAAGTTTGGAAAATAATTTATATACATAACCTCCTGAACCTCACAACAGGTCCATGTAGTTAGGTGCTACAGTTATTTATTTATGTATGAAAAAGCAGAGTCAGAATGTTAAGCAACTTGCCCATGTCCAGATGACTATTTTGTATTAGAGGGCAGTTCTACCATAAGTCTTCTAAACTCTTATTGACAGCCTTCTGTCCCGCTGTGCTGTTACACTTTGACCATAAAAGGCCAGCATGACTTTCTCAAGAACAACTCATGCCACAGTAACTCCGTATTCTTTTTGGACAGAATAATGTCAACTGGTAGACAAGAGAAATAATCAAGATATAATATGCTTGGATTTCAACAAAACATTTAACAAAGTTTCTTATGTTATATATGGTGGATAAGGTAGAAAGATGTGGGCTATATGATAAGACATTTAGGTGGATCTGGAATGGGTGGGATAAATGGACTTAAAGAATACTCATTTATGGGTTTCTATCAGCTTGGAGAGAAGTCTCCACTGGAATGCTCCAGGCATCTGACTTTGACCTAGACTAGTCAATATTTTTATCAAAGACTTGGATAAAGACATATAGGGCATTTTGGTCAAATTTGTAGACAGCTAAAATGGTGAGGGGATAACTACGTTGGACAATAGAACCTCAGAAGGCTGGAACGAAGCCAACTGGAAAAAAGTACAATTTAATTGGGATGAGTGTGACATTCTGTGCTTGGGTTGCAGCAGTTAACTTCACCAGAGCAGTGAAGGTGAGGCATGAGTAGACAGCAGTTTCTCTGAGAAAGATGTTATGGTTTTAGTTGACTGCAAACTCAGTGTGGCTTAACATTGTGAAATAGCAGCCAGAAAACCCACCAGGCTTTCCTAGGCTACGTTCAGAGGGTGATTGCATCCAGAACAAGGGAGATACATGTCCCGGTTTAGCGTCAGATAGTATGTTTTAGGAAAGGCACAAATAAGGTAGAGTGCTCCCCAAGGAGGGGGACCCCTCCGGTAAGAGAAGAACCGTTCAAGGTTTGCTGAAGGGATGTTTGCCTTGGGGAGGAAGAGACATGATACCTGGGTTCAAGTAGTTGTCTTGAGGAAGGGAGGAGACATGTTGTGCTTCACCTCCAGGGCAAAATCAGGAGAATGAGCTGAACTAGCAAAGAGGCAGATTGTGGAAGGACAAACGAGCAAATCGATGCAAAAAGTGGAATGGTTCCCCCTCCCGGAGTAGTGTGGCTGCCCTGCCCTAAGTCTTCAAGAAAAGCCTGGAACCAGGCTTGTTGGCAAGGCCGCAGGAAGAAGTGTGGTTCCGAAGATGGCCAGGCTGCATGGCCTCTGAGGTACCTTCTAGTTCATAGGTGCTCTCATTTTTTGGTGTAGTTTACATCAGAAAATCACGTCTCCGACTTCTGTCAGTTAAATTGGTGGGGAAACAGTAAATAGGAAGTTGATCTTCTTTCTTTTCATGAAATTTGGTGAGTTTGAACTATTCTTTACCCTCATACTTTTACGTCACTGAAGGAGGCTGTGTTTTTATTTGTTCTCCATATAAGGAAACTGAGGCACAGAGGATCAGCAGGGCAGTTGCACAACTGGGAACTGAACCCCATCTAGAACACTTTTTAAAAGAAGTCAAGTTAAAAGCATGTTGAGATTTCTGGCTCATAATAACAAAGTTAAAGATCTCTACAGCACTTTGTACAGGATAGCTGTTGCTTAGTTACAGAACTCCAGGGAGCTCTGAATGTAGGGGCATATGCACACTCAGAATCCACTTTTGGTTCTTCACGCTTCCAACAGGCCAAACTTGGTTCCTTTGCCCAGAAGATGACCTCGAGGAATGGCTCAGACGGGCAGTGTTCCCAGCTGCTTTGGGTTTAAATAACACCCACTTGAAATCCTGTTCTGACATAGAACCAGGGTGAGGTTTAAATCAGTGTGCCACATAACCGTAAGCTTGATGAAGGAAAGGAGGTGATGAAACTTTTACCATTTAATTTATTCTGAGGAAGGGATGATGAAAAATCGCCAATATTGACATGTTATAACCTTTGATATGCCTTTAGATGCCTGAACTTTCTTATAGATTATTTTAGAAGTCCTAGAGTAGCTTTTGGGATTTGTGTTTTATTTATCATCTGAACTGACCAGGGAATATTTGTTCTTTAAAGACTGCCTTTAAAATGCATCCATTTTAGGGCTTATATTTAGAGCTATTTCTTTACATATTAAAATAGTTGTTTTCAGTATTTTTTCCTTTTTCATGAAATCACAGAATTTCAAGGTTAGAAGGAATTTCATAGTCCATCAAATTCAAACCACATCTGAGTAAGATGATACTTTACTGCATGCCTGCCAATCATCACCCAGCTTTTTGCCTGAAGTTTTCCATTGATACTGCTTTCCAAGGGAGCCCATTTGAGTTTTGGATAGCTCCAGTTACTGGGAATGTCATCTTTTCATCTTAACTTATGGTTGCTGCTGCCACTGCCACCACTACTTTCTTCTTCTTTATTACATCAATTGCTCCAAGTTCTGTGCTGCAGGGTCAAGCTGGAAAAATATAATTTCTCTTCCATATCTGCTTAAATATCTGAAGACAGATGTCATATCCCCTCTGTATTCTCTTCTCCTGGATACATATCCACAAGAGAAGCCATTGGTGACAAAGTGGGTTGAGCACTGGGCCTGGAGTCAGGAAGACCTAAGTTCAAATGTGGCTTCAGACACATACTAGTTGTATGACCCTGGACAGGGATGCCATCCATTCTTCTCTTCAAGTCCCTGACAAAAGTGACCCTCCCCTGAGACCATTTTACAGATGCTTCAGTCGCTTTCAGATGTGAAAAATAAAATGAGTTCATTTCACATTTTAGATTACTTAGCACCAGAAGCCTGAAGTGTGCTAGATACTGTATAGAGTACTTCATTCTGGTTGCCATCCCATCAGGCATGGGCCTTTTAAAGCTATAAAAGTATTTGTCTTACATCCTGGTTTTATATGTGTATGTGTGTATGTATATACGAATGTATACTCGTGTGTCTATGTGTTGTATGTAAAAGCTTCCTATGGCTGTAGACTATGCCTTGAGTATAGTCATGATGGTATCTAACCAGTTAATATTTACATTTGTACTTAGGGTTTTCAGAGACTTTAACAACATACATGTCATTTGATAGTCACAGTAACTTTGTGAAAGTAATTAAAGTAGTTATCCCATTTTACAGATGAGAAAACTGAGACTCAGATATCAAGGCTATCCATCCTCAGGTCCTCTGACGCTGAGTACAGTGCTTTGTCCTCTGTGTCCCATTGCCTCTCGAGGTGGGAATCAGGGATTCTTTGGTGAGTGTACTTTCATTGACGCAGTCACTGCGGACCTCTTAGAATGATGCTCTTAAAAAGGAGAAATGTGAGATTCACATGACTTTAATTGTAGATTTTTTTCCCTCTTTGTTGAAATTAAATTATATCTTACGTTTGATTTTTAATTGAAAATAATTCCTTTTCAGTCCAAGGATCAATTGAAGAAATCCTGTTGTGGCAAGCAGTTTATTGACATACCACCATGCTATAAAAATTCGGTTTGTTTGGCATGTCGTTTATGGTGAAGATCTATCAAAATTTTTACCATTACCTAACCTCAAACATCACCAATAATTATCTTTAGAGGAAGTTAATGATGGAAAAAGAATGCATCAGTTTTCTAACATTATATTTATGCAATCTACTCTGAGGATAATTAACTTTGATCAGTTGATAATGTTGAAGTCTTATGCAATTAAAATAAGGATTACTGATAAATAGCTTTGGTACATGATAAATTCACATGTCTAAAGTTTACTGTGATCAAAGAAAAAGGAAAGGTGCCTGTATGTTCTAAAATATTGTTAGCGGCTCTCCTTGTGATGGCAAAGAGTTGGAAAATAAGGAGATGCTTGTCAATTGGGAAGTGGCTGAACAAGTTGTGGTATATGATTGTAATGGAATACTACTGTGCTACTAGAAATGAACGAGCTGGTTAACTTTAATGCAATATAGAAAGACTTGCATGAAAGAACCAAGAGGGAAGTTAGCAGAACCAAAGGAAGATGTACACAGTAGCAGCAGAATTGTTCAAAGCATCACTATGAACACCAAGTTATTTTGAGTACCATTAATACTCAGATCAACTGTAAAGGACCTGTGAAGGAAGATGCTATTCGTCTCCAGAGAAAGGAGGGATAAATACAAGTGCTTGGGGTGTGACTTTATATATATATTTATATATATATATATATATAATATATATTTATAAATCTATGCCAAATGGCGACTACAGTTAAAAATTTAAAATATAACAAAAAAATTAAATTTAAAAAAGTTTGCTTGGGGATATGAGAATTAATTTTTAATTTTTAAATTAATTTTAAAATTAGTTCCAAGCAGTATAAGTTTAATGGCCTTTTTGGAATAACAACATTGAATTTTGTGCACAAATTCTGTCTGTTTGCTTAATTTTCAAGGATTGGTTGAATTCTATTGATTTTAGGCATTTGACAAGAGATCAGTTAGCTGCTGTATAGACAGGAGAGTTTTTTATAGTTCTAGGATTTTTGAGTTATAGAACTGATTAATAACCCAATTATTAATTATTTCAAGAAAATATAATCATGAATTATAAAAAATTAATTAAACTTAAGAAAGAAAATTTAGTGTGTCAGATACTGCTGATACAAAGGTAGACAGTACTTAGTTCCCCTCTCTTCCTTCTCTTCCTCAGATTTGATTTTCATTTCACCCAAAGAAATGCCTTTTCATGACCCTGTTTGTGTCTTCTGGTTACTGAAATAGAGAGATCATTTAGCCTTTGTCTCCATATTTTTAAATTACAGGAAACTTTTTTTTACTCTTATCATCAGCGGTACGTGATACGTGTATGATGTGTTTTTGGAAGTTTAAAATGAGTCACTATGAAGTCGCTGAAAGGCCACCGCTTACCACATTTACAGTTCTGAATAAACTTGTTTAATTTTTTTAATGCAAAGTATGTATCTTTACCACATTGACTGAAGTGTTACCAAAAAAAAATAGCGGCTGTGAGGTAGCTGACTGGTTACAAAGCAGTACCAAATCAGTAAAAACTTACTCAGAAAGGCTTAGTGGTCGCTCTTGATGTTTCAGTAATGTCACAGAGCTTAATCAGAGTGACTAACTTACCCAGGCTCACAGATTTACTTAAATCATTTGTTTTTCTGATACTAGTCACATAGATTTCAGATACAATTGGCATCAATCTTTTTCCAATATGTGTATTTGAAATGTCATTAAAATGACACTAAAATCATGGCCATACCATAACCTGCTACGGTTCACTCTCTGGCTGTTAAGCATAGTTTTATGATGTAAACATTAAAAAAAAACTCAAAACACTACTTAACATTTAAAATGGATGTTCATATGTTAGAGGCCCACAATTAGCCTTTTTAAAAAACAAACAAAGATCTATGTTTCTTAAATTGTATTTTTGCAGATATAGTATTAAATAAATACATTTTAAGAAAAATAACCTTTCTAGTTGTATTTGAGACCAAGCACCTTGCACAATGTCATGACCCTTCTGATACCACAAACTTTCTGTAATACGGCTCCCAAAGAAAAACCCACATCCTATGTATAACCTTAGATTTATTTTGAAACCTCCATGAAGAGAACATAGAGATTACTAATTGTTTCTGTTATTTCCTTTAAGGGTATGAGGTCTAATTTATGACCTGAGTTTCTCAAATGTGCCAGATCCATATGTAACAAACTTATCTCTGTAAGTTTGTTCTACATAAGTGGTCCAGAGTCCTGGTCTGGGACGGAGAAAGAATTTATAGATAAAGCCTTTATGAAATCCTCACTGTGCACCAAGGCATGGTGCTGAGCACCGAGGATGGAAGTAGAAGGTAGGGCACACAAGGCAATGTCTTCTCCTGAGGATCCAGTGGGAGGGGAACCTGTGGGAGGGAGAGCTCACGGCAGAGGAGTCTGGTTGGGAAATGGTGACAACTGAGATTAGGTGGGATCCCAAGGGCAGAGGCCAGGATTCTATGCTGAGGGGGAGATTAGGATGACAGCCAGAGTGCAAGCATGATGGCCTGGAAAGGATAGGAAAATAAATGAGGCTCTGAACATTCTTGTTTGAAAATTAATGACAACAGTGATAATAGCTAATGAATATAGGACCTGAAGGTTTGCAAAGAGCTTTATAAATACTGTCTCATTTTATCCTCAGAGTAACTCTGGGTGATAAGTGCTACTATTATCCCCATCATACACTTGAGGAAACTGAGGCAGACAGCAGTGTAGTGACTTGCCCAGGGTCACACAACCAGATTTGATCTTGGGGCTTCCTCACTTCCAGGAGCTGGCTCTGCCCCTTACTGCTTCTGTTCTGATGGGCTAGAGATGTGGCTTCAGGATTCCTGGAGGTGGTACGAGCTTGTGACCAACCCTTCCCTGACTGTTATTTGTGCCTACTGGCTGCCTTCCTGTTTGCTAGAACTTATGCTGGCTCCCTTGAGGCTGCCCCTCTCCCAGTCTCTGACAGTTTCTGGCCATCCTTTGGGGCAGTTCTGTACTGGAGGAAGACTTTCCTTCTGTTTCTCTGTGGTTTTCCATATCATTTCTCTGTCTAGGGCCCTTTTTAGATATGTTTGATGAGAAATGAGTGGGAGAGCAGGACAACCTTCTTCTTCCCATTTTCCCCAAGAGGCAGTCATGGAATCTCTAGAGGAGTACAGACCTAAGGAGCTGCCCTGTGAGCAGAGAACATGAACTCTGCCACCCGTCTGGTGCTCATAGACCCTGTTGACTTGTTTCTGGAATCCGTATGTTGCAGGGAATGAAATTGGAGAATAACCGAATTTTCAGTTTAGATGAAGGATTGCTGTAGTTTTAGGTGCTTAATTTTCTACAATTTTTCTTGAACAGCTTTAAGTAAATGTAAATCTAATTTGTAAGGTGCTCCTTTTAAAAACTGTTTTACTTTTTCATCAGACCACTGGAATCAAACCCAACTGGCTTTGTTAGAAATGTTTCTGTAACTACTTCTCTTCCCCTGCTCACTTAAGGATTCTTTTAAACTATAGAATCTTGTCTTCTATTTTAGCCTGTTGCCTATTTAGTTCCAAAGACTGGGGGAGGGGAGTATTTGTCGACATTTTGTCATCTCTGAGAAGCACAGTTTAGTTATGCAGATTTCATCGTATAGTCTAAAATCAAAATCTCTATCTGTAAACTTTCATTTAGTACTTTGCATATTAAATAAACCGTTTTCACTTTGACATCCCTCAAGAACTTAAACGGGCATCCCATCTTCTCCTTACTTTCCCCCCTCGATTGGTTTGAGACCCTAGATCAGAGAACTTGCAATCCATGGATCTGTTACACAGGGGTCCATGAACTTAGATGAGGGGGGGAGAAACCTTTTATTTCAATATCATCATTTCCTTTGTCATCCTATATATTTAATTTTGTTCATTTAAAAAAAAATTCTCAAAAGAGATACACAAGTTTCACTAGACTACTCAAAAGGTCTATAATGCAAAAAAGATCAAGAGCCTCCTGCTCTAGACTTTGAAAAGAATTACAGGGTGTCTAAAGATATTACTGATAGTCTTTGTTTCTGTGTGCGTGTGTGTCTGTGCGTGTGCGTGTGCGTGTGCGAGTGCGATTCTGGTTACAGTCCTCCGATCTTGCCACAGGAAAGGCACTTCCTTAGACAGGAAGAAAGCAGATTTTAACATGTAAGCAGTGTTTCAGCCACAGGTTTCCCAGTAATACTTTAAAGTGATCACACTGTTTGCTTGAGAACCTACTAAAAAAAATATAACTGAGAGTAAAATGTTAATAAGGTATTTTCATAACTGTAAGGAACTTCCAGAACTAGACATTATATGGAATAGTGGGTTTGTGCATTTTTTCTTTGAGATTTTGATATTCATAAAAAAAAATTCTTCTGGCCTTGAATTTCTAAACTTGATTAGGTTAGCCTGACCTTCTGTTTAATATGCAGAAGTGTATTAAAAATTTCAGTCATTGAATTTTCACCTTCTTGGGAAAGTCAGTGCATTTGCAACAGTAACAAAGAAGGACTTTTTTAATAAACATTTTCGTCCACATAGGACCTTTTCCCTCTTCTGTATTCTCTTTGGGATACAGGCCTAGTAGTGACATTGCCAAGACAAAGGATGTGCACAGTTTTTTAGCCCTTGGAGCTGAGTTCCAAATGACTCTCCAGAATGGTTGGATCAGTTCACAGTTCCATCAGCAGCGCATTAGAGGCCTTGTTTTCCCACATTCCCTCCAGCATTTGTCATTCTCCTTCTCTGCCATGTTAGCTAATTTAGGTAGAATTGTCATTTATATTAGTTCAGCCTACTCATGAATAATTAATATTTCTCCAGTTGTTTAAATCAGTCTTTATTGGTGTGAAAAGTATTTTATAACTGCGTTCATATAGTTCCTGGGTTTATCTTGTCAGGTAGACTCCAGAGTATTTTATATTGTCTACAATTATTTTAAAAGGACTTTTTCTATCTCTTCCTGCTAAATAATGTTAAGAAAAGTTTCTTTTATTCATCTGCTTTCTAACATTTCTAATACAAATGGATGTTGTATTTTTCAAAAGCTTTTTTCCACGTCTGTTGATATAATCATATGATTTTTGTTGCTTTTGTTATTGATATGATCAATTATGCATATAGTTTTCCTAATAATGAAGCAGCCCAAGCAGGGGTAGTTTTGTACTAACCTGCTCAGGATGTACAATGTTTCTCTTTCACCTATGGTCCCCTAATTATGCTGAAAATGTAGCCTACTCTCTCTTTGGAAGCAAAGTAAAGGTTAAAAAACACATCCCCACTCTTCAGATAAACAGGGAGAATGACTTGCTCCTTTGGAAAAGAAGGAAGAAGGCTTGAACACAAACAAAAAGCGCGGAATCCTCCTTTTTGTCAGGCTGAGTGGAGGAAGGAGTGAATAGAGGACCGCTGGAGCTAGTCGAAATGAGTCCCTTGCTAGAGAGCAGCCATCCTGGACTCTGAGAAGGAAGGAGCAACGTGTCCTACAGGCAGTAATGGTGTCAGTCTGCTGGTGCTGTCAGGTGAGGGACTATCCATCAAGGGTCTTGTAATGAAGGATAGTGACTTCTTGGCCTGATAGAAAGTTGCAGGTACACAATACATCAGGGAAAAGCCCCCCAGAAAGAGAGGTTGTTTGGTGTGGTGGATAGACATCATGCTGGGTAAATCACTTAGACTCTTTGAAACAGTTTCCTCTTTTGTAAAATGGGGAGAGTGGTAATTGCCTTGTCTGTCTAGAGGTTTGTGGTAGAATTAATTCATTTTTAAAACTTCAAGTCCTTTTTTTTTTAAATTTATTTATTTATTTAACTTTTTACATTCATTTTCACAAAATTTTGGGTTCCAAAATTTTTTTCCCCTTTTAATCCCTCCCCCCACCCCAATACCCCAAGCAATCTAATTTTCCCTATCTCCAATCTGCCCTCTCTTCTGTCATCCCTCCCTTCTCTTGTCTCCATTTTCTCTTTTCTCCTGTAGGGCCAGATGACTTTCTATTCCTCATTAACTGTATGTCTTCTTTCCTAGTAGCAACAACAATACTAAACAGTTATTCCTAAAACTTTGAGTTCCAAATTCTCCCCATCCCTCCGTCCCCACCCATTCCCTTTGGGAAGGCAGGCAATTCAATATAGGCCATATCTGTGTAGTTTTTCAAATGACTTCCCTGATAGTCGTGTTGTGTAAGACTAACTGAATTACCCTCCATCCTAACCTGCCCCTCATTGTTTCTCTTCTGTCTTTTGATCCTGTCCCTCCCCAAGTGTTGACTTCAAATTGCTCCCTCCTCCCTTTGCCCTCCCTTCCATCATCCACCCCCTTGCTTATCTCCTTCTCCCCCACTTTCTTATACTGTAAGATAGGTTTTCATACCAAAATGAGTGTGCATTTTATTCCTTCCTTTAGTTAAATGTGATGAGGGTAAACTTCTTGGTTTTTTTTTTTGTTTTTTTTTTCCTCAGCTCTCCTCTTTTTCCCTCCACTAAAAAGTCTCCTACTTGCCTCTTAAATGACATATAATTACCCCCTTCCATTTCACCCTCTTCCCTCCCACTACATTTCTCTCTCACCATTTACCTTAATTTCTTTTAAGATGTGGTCCTATCCTATTCAGTTCAATCTGTGCTCTCTCTCTCTGTATGTGTGTGCATGTGTGTATGTGTGTGTGCGTGCATGTGTGTACATGTGTGTGTATGGGCCCACCAACTACCCAGATACTGAAAAGTTTTAAGAGTTACAAATATTGTCTTTCCATGTAGGAATGTAAACAGTTCGCTTCTGGTAAGTCCCTTAAGACTTCTCTTTGCTGTTTACTTTTTCATGCTTCTTCTCATTCTTGTGTTTGAAAGTCAGATTTTCTTTTCAGCTCTGGTCTTTTCATCAAGAATGATTGAAAGTCTTCTGTTTCATTGAAAGACCATATTTTCCCCTGAAGTATTATACTCAGTTTAGCTGGGTAGGTGATTCTTGGTTTGAGTCCTAGTTCCTTTGACTTCTGGAATATCCTATTCCACGCCCTTCGATCCCTTAATGTAGAAGCTGCTAGATCTTGAGTTATCCTGATTGTATTTCCACAGTACTGGAATTGTTTCTTTCTAGCTGCTTGCAAGATTTTTTCCTTGAGCTGGGAGTTCTGGAATTTGGCCACAATGTTCCTAGGAGTTTCTCTTTTTGGATCTCTTTCAGGCAGTGATCAGTGGATTCCTTCAATACTTATTTTGCCCTCTGGTTCTAGAATGTCAGGGCAGTTTTCCTTGATAATTTCATGGAAGATAATGTCTAGGCTCTTTTTTTGATCATGACTTTCAGGTAGTCCCATAATTTTTAAATTGTCTCTCCTGGATCTATTTTCCAGGTCAGTTGTTTTTCCCATGAGATATTTCACATTCTCTTCCATTTTTTCATTCTTTTGGTTTTGTTTTGTGATTTCTTGGTTTCTCAGAAAGTCATTAGCCTCCATCTGTTCCATTCTAATTTTGAGAGAACTATTTTCTTCAGTGAGCTTTTGAACATCATTTTCCATTTGGCTAATTCTGCTTTTGAAAGCATTCTTCTCCTCATTGGCTTTTTGAACCTCTTCTGCCAATTGAGTGAGCCTATTTTTCAAGGTATTATTTTCTTCAGCATTTTTTTGGGTCTCCTTTACCAAGGTATTGACCCGTTTTTCATGCTTTTCTTGCATCTCTCTCATTTTTCTTCCCAGTTTTTCCTCTACCCATCTAACTTGCTTTTCAAAATCCTTTTTGAGCTCTTCCAAGGCCTGAGCCCACCCAACATCCCCATGGGATGTCTGGGGTACTGAGGCCCCGCCCTCCACGTCTTTCCCTGATGGCAAGAATATTTCCTCATCAGATCCAAAAGTCGGGATCATTTGCATCTGTTCGAAAAAACTCTCTATAGTCTTATTTTTCTTCCCTTTTCTAGGCATTTTCCCAGCCAGTTAGTTACTTGACTTCTGAGATTCTGCCCACCCCCGCCTAGATCCGCCCAGCTAGTGGTTGGGGTCTGAGATTCAAATGTGCTTTCCGCGCTGCCCAGCTGCTAATCAATGTGAGCTTTAGTTCTGGCGCTGGGGTGGGGGCAGGGCCACCTCCCAAGCTCAGTTCCCTCAGGGGCTTTATGCAGAGGCCTTCAGTAATAGAGCGGGGTGGGGCAGGGCCTGCCCCCAGGCTCAGCTCCCTCAGGTTGTTTATGCAGAGACCTTCAGTAATGAAGATCCTGCCTGCTGCTGGGGGAGTCCGGGGCCGCCGCCGCCACTGCTGACTCCGCTGCCGCCCACGCCTCTGCCTCCACCGCTTCCTGCCCCTGTCTCTGCCGCCGCCGCTTCCTCCCGAGGGGGGCCCGAGTCATGGAGACACCCCGCTCCCCTCGGCCAGCCAGCCGTCTCTCTCACTGACCTGTAGCTTCTGTGGGCGGAGGGACTTTCCCGGCTGTCAGAGCTTCCGTCCCTGAAGCCTGCTCGGTCAGCTTCTCTGGGGCCGCGGCCAGGGCAGCACTGGGGTGGGGTCCACTTTCCGGGGCGCGACGGACTCTGTGGACGGCTCTCCAGGGCTCTCTGGAACGGAAATCTCTTCCACTCTGTTTCTGCACACCTTTCAGTGATCCAGAAGTTATGGGGGTCTCTTTTTACATTAATTCTATGGACTGTGGTTTCGGAGCTCGTAAACTTGCATCCTTCTACTCCGCCATCTTGGCTCCGCCCTAAAACTTCAAGTCTTATATAAATGAAAATTAGGTTTAATCTTAATTTGAGATTTTATGCCTCAGAAGAAATATAAAACTTAGTTCAAAAAATATTTTATTCATGAAGAAATTACTCTTCTGGCACAGACCTGTTATTGAATACAGGAAATTAGTGTGAAAAATGAGCAGATCTCAAGTTGAATATAATTTAATAAAGTTAACCTGGAGTGTTTCTATATAGAAAAATAATAGAAAATTAGAATTGGGACAACTCTACATAATCACCTTTCTAAGTTGTTTAATCTGGGTCCTCAACTTCTTTCTGTCCTTGGATTTTTTATTAACTAATCTAATCCCCCAAATGATTTACTTGAAACAGTAGTTTCCTGTGACATTCATCCCCATTCTTCCCTTCTGGTTCCTCAATGAGAAAGCGCATGTATATTATCATTACATAACCGAAGGTGCCTTTGCAGAGTCTCCAACCCACAGAGTCACCTGTTTGAACTTTTTTTCTAATTCAGCTTTCATAGTTGTAGATTAGAAGACAGGTACCAAGGCTGTTACTATACTATCCAGCAGAGTGTTTGATGGCCAACTTTGAGAGGGACAGAGGGGCACCATCTCCTGCCAGGAAAAGCTGAAAGAGCCGATGTGGTTAGCTTCAGTCGTTGTCTTAGCAGGACCAAGGAGAGTGGCTTTCAGATGTGGGAAAGGGCTGTTGGAAGTACAAGACTAAGTAGAGGTGGAGAACGTAGAGAACTTTGTCTCAATTAGAGCTGTTCCAGGCATGGAATGGACTGCCATCATGATAAAGTATAATATGTTCTGAATAACGTGGAGGAGTTTATCCATAGTCAAATGACTAATAATTGCATTTGTGTACCATTTTCAAGTTAACCCAGCAAAAAGGAAAAAAAAAGTTATTGGGGCGGATTGGGGAGGGAGACTCAACAGTTAAGAGGAAATTGTGTCTCTGAAGGCATCCAGATGACTGCTTTTTGGTTTGTTTCTCATTTTAAAAAAAAAAAAAAAAGTGATTTTATACAAGTGTCAAATCAACTGACTGAGTTATTTGGAATTTTTAAATAACCCTAACTTTTTAAAGTAGATTTTGAGAACCGTCTTGTTTGTATATAACAGTAATATAGCAATAAATGTAACATTTTATAATAATAGCCCTTCCCTTCCCCTCCTCCATTTCTCTCTTTCTGATGTTGTGTATTTATGAATGAAATTTTTTTTTAAGTTGTAGTAAAGGTAAAAATATATACAAAGTACTTACCTCACAACATCTTTGTGACTTAGACAGGAGAAATAGCCCCATGAGGAAATTGAGATACAGGATGAGTATGGGCAGTACTAAATCATTGTGCTGGTTAAGTGTAAATGTCAGGACCAGGATTTGAACCCAGGTTTACTGGTTCAAGTAGAGAATTGTTTGGAATGACTTTAGATGACCCTCTAAGCTCCCTTTCATCCTTAAGATTATATGAAATAACCACGTTATACTTTGACCATGTACTCTTATTCATGTATCTTCACTATTTTGCTACTATGTAAACATTAGAGACATTCCTTCATAGCACTGAACTTTCCAAATAAGCTGTTGTAGCCCATCCTCCAACTTGACACAAGTTTTGTCTGTAACAGGTTTTCCATAATCCTTCCACAATTCCACCACTAGTCCTGAGCCTTGACTCTAGCCTTTCAAAAATTCTTTTGCCTGCTCCAATATTCTTTGTTCTTTCCAAATCTACAATATATTCATCTCAGTTTTTATTCATAATTGTCCTTCATGTGGAATTTCACAAGGTCCTGAGTATTTAGTTTTCCATCATAAACTAATAAATGCATCTTAAAATAAGTTATTCTGCTTCAGAGGTGGGGATAGCACACTTCCACCCACCTGCCATATATTTACTCTAGCAAAACTCTAAAATTCTCATCAGACTGAATGATTTTTAAATCTAATGAGAAACTATAGTAAATGACTTCTTCCACTCCAGGAGAATTGCACCCAGATTGTCCCTCCCATATCTACAGAGGATAACCTCCCACTGTGACAGTGCTCTGTGTCCTGAGGCAACAAGAGAAAAGGATCTCCTAGAAAGGTCCAGGAATAGTCAGAAAACCCCAGTGGGGTGCCAGCCAGGCACAGGGGCTCTGAGGTCCTTAACATTCTGCCCTGAGATCCAGGACCCAGGGCAAGCTGGCAAACCACCACACTCAGGAGGATAGCAGGAGGTGAAGCAAAACGCCTTCATTCAGCAGCAGCAACAATGAATTCAACCACCATTAAAGAAAACATCCAGTATGAAAAAATTGCTGCATATCTAATTCTATACAATTGCAGGCTCAATTCAAAGGAAAATAATGGATTTTTCATAAAGACTACCTGAATAACTAGAAGAAATGAAGCAAGAGATTTTAAAAAATGAAATAAAATCTCTTGAAGAAAAAATTAGCAAGAGAATAATTAACTTAGGAAAAAAAACTGTTAAAACTTACCCAAGAAATAAAATCTCTGAAAAATAGACCATGCAGAAATCAGTGATTCCCTGAGACCGAAAGAAATATTAGAACAAAACCAAAAGATTGAAAAAATAGAAGAAAATAGGTGATAACTGATATAAAAAACAACTGATCCAGAAAACAAGTCAAGGAACTATAGCTTATGCTCTCCTGAAAACCATGATTATCTTCTAGTTTCATATTTCAAGAAGTCAAAAATGAGAACTCCCAGATATATGAGAAACAGAGGGCAGGATGAAGGTGGAAAAATTCACCCATCCTCTCCTACAGGAAGAAGTGCCAGAGATGCTACAGCAAAAACCAAAACAAAACAAAACAAACTTGCTTCAAGCATCCAGAGAAAAGAAACTTAACGTGCCTAGGAACAGTGGCCAGGCTCCTCTTCATCTGGCAGCTTCTGCTCAACACGAGGTGTGAGAGAGAGGCTTACAACTAGGAATGTTAAATAAGGTGGCTTATGCATAGCATAAGCTGAGGTACACTTGGGCCTTCTAATGAAAGCAGACTTCAGAGTACTTCTGGTGAAAAAAAAAACAAAACAGGGTTGAGTAGGAGCTTTGGAGTGTACACATAAGTCAGACTTAGAAAGGTCCATTTATTTATTTGAGTAGTTGGAAAGAGCTGAGTGACGTGTAGAGCTTCCATTCTGACCTGAGCAGAAGAACCAGGCTCCTTTCAGAACCTTCTTGTCTTCAAAGGACATTGAAGGTATTAAAGGAAAGATGAAGAGACTCCATAGAGGTTTACATTCTAGCTCCTAAAAGACAGATATTTATTTTCAGATATTTATTCCCTGAGGCCAAGCTCTATGCCTGTCATAAAGAAGACACTTGATAGAAGCTTTCCACGTATTCAAAATCTATTCAGAATTGGACCAAAATTCCCAAATAGGAAATCAGTTAAGAACTAAAACTGACATAGAAGCATAGAGTGAGAGCGATGGTGAAATTCTAATAGTACCCACTTTGACAGTTCATTTATGTGCATGAATGTGTATGTGTGCCCATGCATGCGCACATGGATATGCCTGCATTTAAAAACAGGATCTAGGACTGAGATTGTTTATAAATAACTTTTAGATCATTTGTAAGTCAAAAAGTACTATTCAACTGCTGACCTATTTTGATGAATGCTATTTGTGGACATTGGCAATTGGCCGGTTGGTTTAGAAGAAAGTTTACTTTTTTTTTTTTTTGCCAATAGAGATATTAGAATGCATGAAATAATTACATTCTTCTAAGAAATTGAAAATTTGATTACACTGTCAATTCTTTGTAACACTAAGGTTTTGTTATTTTGAGTAGTTTACTTTTCTATAAAATGGAAATAATGGTCAACTAAAATAAGTGCCAAAATAAAGTTTTGTTTGTACTGTTGTCCCTTGAAAGTTTTTACTAGAAAAAGGGCAGTAAAGTTTCATTAATACCCACGTGACCAGTGCTTCGAATGTAGGCTAATTTGAATTTAAAAGTAGTGACTGTGTGCCATGTCTGTACTATGCTAAACTCCAGGGATGCAAGCAAAGGTTAAAAGACATCTGTCCTCAAAGAGTTCACATTCTTATGAGGGAGACCACATATAAATAAGTGTGGACAGAGCATAAGGAAGATAACCTTCGACGGCTCAAGAGACTGGGAAGACTAAGAAAGAACTGGAATCAGTCAGTTGACTGATAAACGCATATTGAGCTCTGCTCACAGCCCAGTGGGGGAGGTAGCTATGTGCAGGCAAGACAGAGCCTGAAGAAATTAGTGGTGATCAGTAGTGGGGAGGCACCAGAACTAAGGGGGATTGGGAACTGTTTCCAGAATACTCTAAAAGAAATTGCCTCTTACTGTTTCTAAAAGTCTGTATGCATATATGTATGTATGTACAAAGAGGGGGAAGGTAAATGGAACTGATATTTAGAAGAGATCCTCAGTCGACTTGCTTTAATGAACATCTAAAAATGTTCATATTTGTTGTTTGGAGGCAGATGCTTAGGGGTACCAAGCAGTTAAAATATTTCCTGAGTCATCTTCTTTGCCACATAGCATTCAGTTACTTCTCAACCCTTTCTCTAAAGGCATAGCATTTCTGAGTGGTGCAGGACCTCTGCGCTGGCAGTTGGGAGAAAAGGCCCCAAGGGTTGACATGTCCACAGCCCAAGGCCATCCAGCAGGTTTAAGCTAGAACTAAAAAGGGCTCCTTCCACCACAGCACACTACACAAAGCCAAGGTGAACTTAGAATCAATCAACAAGCGTTTATTAAACCGCAGCCAGGCACAGGGGTACAAGTGCAAAGAGCAAAACAGTCTTTATTTGCAAAGAGCCTACATTTTAGTTGGGGTTGGGGAAGGTCTGTATAAATGTAGGTCTGTATAGGTCTGGGTCTGTATAAATGAGATAAATGTAAAGTTACCAAAGGCAGATCTATACAAAGTAGTTTGAGAGAGAAGGGACTGGCAATCTTTCAGGTTGGTGGTGCTCAGCTCTTTAAAGAAACAGAAGGGCTTCTGAGTGACAGATGAGGAAGAACTGCATTCCAGGTCCAGGGCACAGCTGATGCAAAGGCACAGAGGTGAGAAGTGGGCTGTCCCTTATGAGGAACAGAGGTTAGCTGAGTGAATCCCAGAGTATGGGAGAAGGAGTGATGTTAAGCAAGGCTGGAAAGATGAGTTGGAGCCAGTTTGCAAATAGCTTTAAGAGCTAAACAGGGGAGTAGTTATTTTATTCTAGAGGCGTGGAGAGGAGGAGAGAAAGTCACATGGTCAGATCTGTGCTTATGGAAATCTACTTTGGCATCAGTGTGTAGGATACACTGAGTAGTCAGAAGCAGGGCTGCATTGGTATCATCTAGATGAGATCTGTGACTTCTCTGGGCTCAAGTACCTCTCCCTGTCCCCTCTAAAGTTACCTTCCATTTACTCTGTAGTTTATAGACCAGAAATTCAGAGCAAGATGGGATTGGAGAGATTAAGTATACAGATGAGGAAGCTGAGGCAGAGAGAGGTTAGGTGACTTTCTACTATCACTCGGTGGGGAAATTTTTGAAACAGGATTTGAACTCAAGTCTTCTTGACTCTAAGCCAAGGTTTCTTAACCTTTGCTATGTCATGCCCACTTTGGCAGTTGGGTGAAACGTATGGCCCTCTTTCAGAATCAAGTTTTTAAATGAATAAAATAAAATACATAGAATAAAAAAGGAAATCCATTATACTGAAATACAATTACTGATATGTTAAAAAATAAAATCATAATGAATCCCAAGCCCCCTGCCCTTCATCAGCTGTGGCTTCAAACTTTGCTAGGTGCTGAACTGAAGTCCCTGCTCCAGGGTCAGAGTCTCCCAGCTGCTGTCTACCACTGCTCCTGCTTTTTGCCCAGACACAGCCCGAGGCCCACAAGCCCTCTTTGGCCTGGTCTGCCCAACCCAGGAGCAGGCTTCTTCCTGGATCAGCCTATGACCAGAGCTGCCAGTTAGCAGTCCCTGTTGCCCCTGCTCTCTGCGTAGTGTCAGGCCCTCTGTGCTGGGTCCATGCCTCCACCATAGATAGGCACGGTTCAGGCCATGTCCTCGAGGGGCATCTTTCTCAATGGACTCTGTTGACCTGATCAGGACTTGAGCTGGGGCTTTTCTAGGTCTTTGTGGAGTAATTGTGAGGACGGAGGGATGGAAACCAGACTACATTGCTTCCTCCTACTCCTGTCATCTTCATTAGTCTCCATAAAGGTTTATTATTAACTTAAAAAAAATAACAATTATCTGGGCAAGAAGTGGAAAGACCTCAGTTAAGGGGGCAGCTGTGTGAGTGCTGTCTGGAAAGCCTGCTCCCTAGTTAGCAA
Organism: Bettongia penicillata ogilbyi; assembly: GCA_023548195.1. Classification (NCBI taxonomy): domain Eukaryota; kingdom Metazoa; phylum Chordata; class Mammalia; order Diprotodontia; family Potoroidae; genus Bettongia; species Bettongia penicillata. Next base: position 14,407,340 of record JAJHZJ010000096.1, read on the forward strand.
ACTTGTTTTCATTGTTTCTCTTTTCTCACCTCCATTATCTGTTCTTTCGCTGAGACCTGGCTCCTCCTGAGGACTGTGCAGCCCACAGTACCAATTGTAGTTTTAGACACACTCCCAGGTCATAGTAGGGAAATCAGAATATTTCTAGTTTTTCCAGACTTTCCCTCCATCACTCAGTAATCTCTTCTCCTTGGAGTGCCCTTTAGTCCGTACTTGTCCTGCAGTCGAGATTCTGTTCACTGTGCTCTGGCCTCCCCCAGGACGCTGTCCTTCCTGCAGTGAGTTCAGTGCCAGATTCTCTGTCTTTCCACCCTGTGCTGTCCCTGATACTGGGGAACTTCAAAAAAGAGAGTGATATTCTTTCAGAAACCCTAATCTCCTAGTTCCTCAGTGTACTCATTTCCCATTGACCCTAATCCTGGACTTTACCTCAGCTATACATTAGAGATGGCTGTAGCCTTGATGGTACCATCACCCATAAATGCACCGTTGATGAACTCCAAAATTCCCTTATGTTAAAGCCATTTATCGTTCCAGTCTTCCCTCTGCCTCACTACTCCCAGCTCTGTTCATCCACACTGTGACTTTCACTCCTTTCACCTCTCAGCTCTTCCCCAGGCCACTCGCTTCTGCTCCAGCTACACCGTCTACACTCTTCTCCACACTCAAGTTTGGAGGATTCCCACCATATGCCACCACCTCTTCTGTTCACATGTAGCTGATTGAAGCTCTAAAAAAATCACAAAACTACTGACTGGCTCCCCTCCAGGTTTATGTTACGTATGTAATCTCCACTGGGCCCTCACTGTGGCAAGGCAGTCCTTTTACACCTGCCTGCTCATTTAACTGTCTGCCTCACCGGAGCAGCTCTTCCACACGTTTCTATCTCTCCTAAAACCCTACCTGGTCCCATTCCCCCACCCTCTCAGCTACGAACCTTGCTTCATATTTCACTGGGAAAAAGTGAGGCCTTTCGCTGAGAGTTCCCTCTTGCCCCCTTTCATGTCACCTAGATGCCTTGCCAAGGCCAGCCCTTTGTATGTACGGGTGATCCCCCTTCCATCCTGTGTCCTCCAGCAAATGGTCTTTTCTTTCATCCCCAGTCTCTCACTAATCTTTGGTCTCTTGGTCTCTTCCTGTCTACATCTGCTTCCCTGCCACCTCCAAACACACCTCCAAACATCCTCACTTATCCACCCAGTTCCCTCTAGCTATTGTCCCATTGGTTAAATTTTCTGTTGTTGATGGCCTTGACTTCCTTTGCTCTTAACACTCTTCTTAACTCTGCCGTTTGGCTTCCAGCCTCATCATTCACCTGAAACTGCTCTCCCCAAGACTGATCTCATATTTGCCAAATCTAATGGCTTTGCTCAAGCCTCACCCTCTTTGACCTCTCTTCGACACTGTCACTCTTTCTCTTGTCCTTGATACTCTCCTAGGTTTTGTGACTGTCCTCTCTCCTGGTTCCTCTACCTGTCCAGCTGATCCTTCTAGGACTCCTCTGCCAGATGCTAATCATGGGTTTCCTTCAGGGCTCTGAACTGGGCACTCTTCTGTTTTCCTTGCATCCTGTTTTACTGGGTGATCTCATCAGTTCCCATAGATTGAGTTATCATTTCTATGCTAATGATTCTACATTCTGCCCCAGCCTCTTTCCTGACCTTCCTCTTAGATCTCCACTTGACTTGACCATCTCAGATCTGATTTCTGCATACATCTTAAAGTCATCATGTCATAAAAAGAATCTGTTATCTTCCCTTCCATGATCTCCCCTCTTCCAGACTTCCCTGTTATTGTTGAAGGTTCTCCTGCCCTCCCAGATACTAAAGCTTGCCACCTAGGTGTCATATCTCCAACTCTTCACTCTCACCATCCCTTCCCCCCTACCCCTCCAATTCCAATCCATTATAGAATCCTGTCAGTTTTATCTTTATAACAGTTCTCTGTTATGCCCCCTTTACTCCTCACATTGCTGTCACCCTGGTTTAGGAGATCATTACCTCGCACCTGAACTGTAGCACTAGTTGGTCTCCCTGTCTCAACTCCCTACCCAAGTCATCCTCCACTCTGCTGCCAAAGTGATCTTCCTAAAGTGCAGGTCTGACCATGTCACACACACCCCTTCCCTATTCACATTCCCAGTTATGATTGCTAACTCTCTATTTCCTTCTATTGTCTTATGCTTTTCCTTCTCTTTTTCCCCCCTCTTTGAGTCTGTTTTGCTTCTGATTAATGCCTCCCTTAATCTAACCTTCCTCTAATCTCCTGTCCTTCTCCCCTATCTCTTACTTCCCTTTCAACCCCTTTCCCTCATATTTTCCTGTAAGGTAAGATGTATTTCTATATCCAATTGTATGAGTATATTTTCCAGTTCAGGTGAAAGTGGGTTCAAGTGTCACTTGTTTCCCCCTTCCATCCCCCCCCTCCAGTTACTTGTATACCTCATTTATGTGAAATAATTTTTCTTATTCTTCTTCCTTTTCATTTCTTCCATAGCTTTCATTTGGTTTTTAAACGACTTTTTAAACTCTTTTTAAAATTGTTTTATCTCTTATAGGAATTCTTATTGGACTTGCGTCCAAGCTGAATTTTTCTTTGAGGCTTTGCCAATTGATATTTTCAAGTCATTTTCTTTCATGTTTCTGTCTTAAGCTTCCCTCTCAGCATAGCAGCTCTTTATGGTCAGATACTTTTCCTGGTCTGTTCATTCTTCCTGCCTCCTTCTTGACTTTGGACTTTCTGTTAGTGCTGGGCTCTGCACACTTCTCATGGGGGCAGGGTGGAGGGATGTTTTAATTGATCTTTTGTCCTTCTGTCACAGCTCAGTCCCTTCCCTTTCAAACTTTCATTGTTCTCAGAGTAATGTGATGGGGGAGAGGTCTGAGCTCTGCAAGCTTTTCCTGACCCAAGTTTGGGTCTCTTGGCTTGTACAGGGTTGAGAGTTTCAGTAGACTGCCATGGGATTCAGTCATTAGCCCACATGGCGGTTGGGAGCAACTGAACTGCCAGCTCCAGTTTGATCTGGGACACCTACCCTGGTTATTTCACTGCAGGTTTAGATGCTGGTCTGAAGGCTAGAACTGAGTGCCTGCTCTGCTCCTGGGATCAAAGACACAAAGCTACATTTCCAGAACTTGTTCTTTATATAGTAAACATCTCAGGCTGTATCTATAGCTGTTCCTTTCCACCCAGGATTTGGGCCCAGAACTGGATGGTAGTGACAGAGCTGCCAGATGGCACCCATTGCCACACCCAGGGCTGGTTCAAAGAGACCCTAAGATTTCTTTCTGCCCTGGTTCCCAGAACACTAGACGGCTTTGTGCTGTCCTAACTCTGTCTTAGACCCTGTCCCTAGTGCCCCGTCTCTATCACCCTAAGCCGTTCTGGTCTGGTAAAATGATTCACAGTGACTTTTTCTTGGCTTTTCCATGCGTGTTCTGCATCATTGCAGAGAAGGGATTAGTGGCAAGGTAGGCTCACTTGCTTCCTCTCACCCCGCCATCTTGACCCCAAAGAGGGGTACATCCCACCCCTCTTTGACATCTCTACAGCTTTGAATACTGTCAGTCACCCTCTTCTTGTCCCTCTGGATTTCCATGATAATACTGATCTCCTCTGGTTAGTCTCCTTTGCTGGATCTTTATCCAGATCGTGCCTATTAAATGTGTGCATCATCCACAACTCTGTCCTAGGTCCTCTGCTCTTCTCTCCCTATACTGTTTCACTTGGTGATCTCATCAACTTCCATGGATTCAATACCATGTCTATGCTGATAATTCTCAGATCTACTTATGCAGCCTTAGACTCTCTCCTAACCTCCAGATTTGCTTTTTCAGAGTGCCTGTTATATATCTGAAACATCCTGTAGGACAGCCTAAACTCAACATACCTAAAATGGGACTTATTTCCTCCCCAAACTCAGTTCTGAACTTTCCTGTTACTGTCAGGTATACTACCATTGTCCATTCTCCCAACTTACAACCCAAGTGTCAGCCTTTACTCCTTACTCTCTATCACTCCCCATATCCAGTCTGTGGCTACTTACATTTTTTTTTAGCTTTATAACATCTTTTATATATGCCTTTTTCTCTCTTCTGCACTGGCCCTCGTTGCCTCAAGCCTGGACTGTTGAAGTAGCCTGCTGGTTTGGGCTCCCTGCTTCAGGTCTCACCCTCCCCAATTCATTTTTCATCCAGCTGTCAGGTGAATCTTCCTAAGAAATAGATCTGACCATGTCACCCTTTCCCCACTCCCCAGTAAACTGCCGTGGCTTCCTGTTGTTTTCAGGAGCAGATATAAAATTCTCTGTTTGGCTTTTAACTTTCATATCTAGCCTCTTCCTGCCTTTCCAGTCTTCTACTTTACTCCTTTCTAGGCACTCTGCTCTTCAGTAACAGTCTTCCTTACTGTTCTTCACACATACTCTGTCACTCAGCTTCAGGCATTTTCCCTGGCTCTAGCCTCCTACCCTCATCTCTATCTCCTGGCTTCCCTGGCTTCCTTCAGGTTCTATCTAGAGGGCTACCTTCTATAAGCCTTTCCCAATCCTCTGGTATACATCTTGTTTGTATATAATTGTTTTCATGCTGTCTTTCCTTTCAGAGTGTGAGTTCCTTGAGAGCAGGGACTGGGTTTTGTTTTGTTTTTTTTGTCTTTCTTTATATCCCTAGTGCTTAGCACAGTCCCTGGCACATAGTTGTTGCTTCATAGATGCTAGTTGACTAACTAACTGACATTGGATATCTCTTTGTTTTTTACTGTAAACATTTTTTTTAGTTCCAAATTCTGTCCCTCATTCTATTCCCTCTCCTAATTGAGAAGGCAAGAAATAGCATAGTTATTATACATTTGAAATCATAAAAAGCATATATACATATTACCCAAGTTACAAAAAAAAAGAAGCAAGAAAAATAGAGAAAAAATGTATACTTCAATCTGCACTCCGAGTATGTCAGTTCTTTATCTGGAGGTGAATAACATTTATCCTCATTAATGTCCTTTGGAATTGCCATGGGTCGTTGTGTTAATCAGAGTTGCTAAGTCTTTCCAAGTTGATTATCATCACAATATTGCTGTTGCTGTGTATATTGTTCTCCAAGTTCTTCTCAATTCAATTTGTGTCAGTTCATTTAAGACTTCCCAGGTTTTTCTGAAACCATCCTGCTCGTCATTTTTTACAGCACAATAGTGCGCAATCACATGCCATGATATGTTAAACCATTCCCCTGTTGATGAACATCCCCTTAATTTCCAAATCTTTGCCACCATAAAAAGAACTGCTATAAACATTTTTGTACAAATAAATTATTTTCCCTTTTATTTGATCTCTTTGGGGACAGACCTAGTGGTATTGCTGGGCCAAAGGTCATGCACAGTTTTATAGTTCCAAATTACTCTCCAGCATGGTTGGATCAGTTCACAACTGCGGTAACAGTGCATTCGCCTACCTATTTTTCCACATCCTCTCTGGCATTTGCCTTTTTTTGTCATCTTAACCAATCTGATGGTTGTGAGGCAGTACCTCAGAGTTGTTTTAAGTGGCATTTCTGTACTGATGAGTGATTAGAGCATTTTTTTCATATGCCCATAGAGAACTTTTGAAAGAAATCTTTCTTCTTTTGAAAACTGCCTCTTTTATCCTTTGACTATTTTATCAATTGGGGAAGGGCTCCTATTTTATAAATATGACAAAGTTTTCTGAGACCTTATCAGGGAAACTTGCTATAAAATTTCCCCCTAGTTTCTTGCTTCCCATTTAATTTTGGCTAAACTGATTTTGTTTGCGCAAAAACTTTAATATCATGCAATCGGAATTATCCATTTTTACCTCTTATGGTCTTATGATCCTCTCTATCTCTTGTTTGGTTATAAACTTCCCCTCATCACAGATCTGACAGATAAATTTTTCCATGCTCCCCTAATTTGCTTAGGTTATCAGTCATTATGACACTGGATGAACTTTTGTATGAAAACATAATCTGTATGAGCATCTTTTCTTTCATTTATTTCCCATTTCCCATTTTTTAACATCATAATTTGTTCAAATGGCTCAGTTTGAAATTATTTTACGTGCATGTCTTTTTCTCAATTTTGTTCTATCTTTGTATTAATTTTGATCTTTAGGCTAACAAGCTTTTTGTCTAGGTGTACATAGGGAGTTGATTTGGAACTCGGAATTTTAAAATGAATGCTAAAAATTGTTTTTACACCAAATTGGGGAAAAAATAAAATATTAAATTAAACATTTTGGTCAGTGACTTGGATAAAGTCCTAGATAACATGCTTGTCAGATTTATAGATGGCACAAAGCCAAGATAGATAAATAACATATAAATGATAGAATTGAGATCAGGGAAAAAAATTGATGAAATTCAGTAGGAATAAATTTAAAGGATAACACTTAGGTTAACAAAATAAAATTCATAGATGTGAGATGAGAGAGGCATGACTGGACAGCTTTCACCTGCACTCTGTAGACCTGCCTCTGTGGGTCCATTTGGTCTGAGGCACATCCACCCCCACAGTGTATTGGACTTCACACTAGAGCTAACAAACAGCACAGTTCATTTAGTCTAATTCCTTACCAAAGCATAAGTATTCTCAATTAAAACCCTCCTTTAAGGCTACCTGTGATAGGAAACTTTCAAGATAACCTGTTACGTTTTTATCATTTTTGCTTTATTCAAATAACCTTAGTTATTCTAACAAGTCCTGGCTTGTTTTCATTTCCATAACTAGATTTCTGAACTAGGTTGAGCCGAAGCTGACCTAATGAATGTGGTGGCAGGCCGGCCTCTCTAGACCTTTCCCCTCAGTAGGAGGCACTGCATGCACCTAAGGAATCAGGGCTCAAAGAGCCCAGAGGGAGGCAGGAAGGTTTGTTTTGGTTTGGATTTTTTGCTGGTCCTGTGATTTCTACAGTGTAGGAAACTTCCAGTGAGAGGCTTCTTTTACCAGATCTGTGTCTTGTGGGTGAATATGCTCATCATTAATCTTATGAAGCCATTTAATATTTTACTTCTCCTTCATCTTTGGCTTCATTATGACAACGTGTTTTTTGGAGGCAGCATGATGGAATGAACTGATAGACTCTCCAGCATCAGGAGAGACCTGGGTTAGAATTCCTGCTAATTGTGTGACTGTTGACAAGGCACCTAACTTATTAAAGCCTCTATTTCCTTATCTGTAAAATAAGGTTAACAATGCCATTAGTACCTGGCTCACAAAGTTCTGGGGCATCTGAAATGAGGTCATTCGCGGAAGTGTTTTGCAAACCTCAAAGCTTTGAATAAATGTTTGTTAGAGGAATAGTTGCCATCAAATCATAGCCATGTTTGTATCATTGTTTAGATTCCAGCATCCTCTCTGATGGCTTTTGCAGCCTCCAAAAGAGACAATATATAACTTTGAAAAGAACAGCTCCCATCTGCTTTCTCTCATTTTTTTTTTTTTTGCTAATTTGATTGGTAATATGAATGTATGATCTACCCTGTACTCCTTAGGCAAAAATTAATTCCCTGATTTGGTGCTAGTTCCTCTCAGTCAACAAGTATTTATTCGCACCAAGCATTGTGTTGGTGATTAAAAAGAAATGCAAATCATGGCCCCTGCTTCTGAGGAGCTCACATTCATATGGGGGAGATAACATATAAGTAATTATACTCGTGTATATGCAGTGTAAACGGCAGGCAAATCTCAGAGGGAAGTAAGTAGAAGTGACAGACGCCAGGAAATCTTACTTTACAAAACCGGATCAGTTAGGTTTAGACTCAGGTGAAATTGAACTGATTTGTAGAGATTGTTAGGTGAGGAAAGAACACATGCCCTCAGGGCATTTGCCTCTTGATAGTTTATGTTCAGTTGGACAACAGCTGTGGATGGTATTTATATTGGGTGTGTATGTACGGCTTTTTATGTACAAAGATGGCGCTACTTATCCACTGACTGTAGGAAATACTCTCTGAATTGTTCTTCTGGTAGCAGTGGCAGGTGTGGGGTGGTGTGTTCAGGCTGTGCTCACTTCACCTTCAGCCTTTAGTCTGACTAATGGCACACATTAGAATGAAGGAACTCTTGGTGTTGAAAACACCAAGAACATTGTGGAATCTATCGATTTGATGACTCTCAATCTCTGATCCCATGAACTGACATTCATCACTATCCTGTTAGTGTCACCTGTGAAAATGCCGCATCCTGGGCATACATGGGAAGGAAAGGACAGCCCAAAAGGCATTCACCAGCGTGGTCCAGGTCATAGATCTGAGCTGACCGTGAAGCCCTTTCATCCCTGCTCAATCTTCTCCTACCAGAACTGACACATCCTTCTTTGAACAGTTTAGAATATTCTTTTTCCTTCTAGGCACAAACAGACTTCCCAGAGACACCTCAGAGAACTCTCCACAAACTCACTGCTTTGGTTCTTGGGGTTCCACTTAAAGGATCATTCTCCCTTTGAGAAGAGAGGACAGACTGTAGTTTCATTGATGCCTGGAATTCCAAGGGAGGGAACTCCCTCTGCTGATGCGCATGGATGCTTGCTCTGAAACTTAGGGACTGAAAGGAGTGACCTTTGGTGCCCAAGAGGTCATAGAACAAGCATTCGTCAGACTCAGTCTTTCCCCACTGCTCTGTAGACTTTCTCAAGTACTTAGAAATTTGTCAGGGGAAAAAAGAATTTAATTCTTTGACTAATTCAGTTACGTGATCTTTCTCATGACTCTCTACAAAAAGGTATGAAAACCTCTGTACTAAAAGTTGTTTGGAAACAGCAAGTATCATGTCTTCTACGTGATAGTTTCGCAGACTAGATTCGTAGGATTTCAGGCAATGATATTTGAGTGACAGGATCTCGGTTACCTGATCTTTCTTCTCTGAAATAAGGGCACTGTGGTTCAGATCCCTTGGGAATTGAGAAAACCTGTTCAAGAGTTTGCTTTATTATCCTCCAACAGAAAGAAGAAGGGAAGGTTCAAGGGCAGCTTAATAAGTCGGACTCCGCCCAATATGTGAGGGAGTTGGAAGAACAGATAGCCGAGCTGCACCACGAGGTGAGTGGGGTGGGGGTGGGGGTGCTGGGGGAGCTGACAGCCCCTGCTCGTCTGCTCCCCTTTCTCTTCCCAGCCTCCATGGTTTGAGGCATGTTCATGCTTACTGGTCACATTTTTATGACTGAGGAAAAAGACCTGGTGTGCCCCATTCATTATGAACCTAACTAGTATTTTTAAAGGTGATCTTCATGTTTAATGTTTGTTCCTTTAGCAAGGATTTTTTTCAATGAATCTATTTAAGCCCCAAATGGAGAATTTATGTTTTCTCAAGTCTCTTAATCTTTTAGAAAGGAACTTACAGCATTTAAAATTATCTTATTTAAAATTTTCATATTAAGTAATTTTTGTTATATTGGAAAGTAATCTGTTTGCAGATTCATAAGTCATTGCAATGACTCTGTAACGTCCTTTATGCCCCTAGAATAGATATGTGGTGGGTGTTTACCGTTGGGGGCAAAGGGAAGTCTTTCTACCTCCGTCACCTCTCTCCCCTTATGCTGGTATTACTGAGATTGCAAAAAAGGATACTTGCTTAATATCAGTTAACAGATTTCTTAGTATGTGAACACTTTTAAACTGACACCACCTTGAATCTGTGAAATTCTTAGGAAATTTTCAAGTATCTTCACTGTTGCTGTGGTATTAGCATAGACTATTTGGATTTTCTTTTCATTAAAATTCAGCATGTGAGGTTTTTGCCTCTACCATATAATTTTCCGTGTTCATAACTGTTCATTTTGGGTTAGTAGGATATATAGGTTTTTGCCTTCATCTAATATTCCTTTATTTGATTATTTCGTATGCTTTATATGGAGTAACCATTTTGTTATTTTAAAATTACAGTAAAGAAAATAAAGTAATATCAGCTTACTATTACAGGTTTTGAAATTACAGATGCTAAATAAAGCTCATTTGGCCCAAAAGTGAGGTTGAACTCTTAGGAACAAAAGCTTTCACATCAGTTTGCAACCCACTTCATTTCCATTTAAAGGCTGAGAGACCTGCGCCCTTCCATTTTACAGGAAAGGTAAACAATCTTGGACTTTCTTGGATGGATTAAAGAGTAAATTCCAAAGGTAGAATTCTAAGGTAGAATCTCTTAAATTTAGAATCTTAGTAGAAAATGCTTATTATGAGATTTCTGTCTAGAGTCACTTTCTCCTGTTGAGGCAGCAGGATAGTGCGGTCAGAGCATCACTGGCTTTGGAGTTCAGAGACTTGGCCCAAGTCCTGACTGTTCTTCGTGATCTGGGGCAAGTTGCTCAGGCTTCTCCTGTGTAAAATGGGGAGAAGGAATCTTATTCTGTGTCTTGATCTCTCAAGGTTGTTGTGTGGATCAAATGAGACAGAGTACATAGGAAGTGCCTAATAGGGTCAGATCTAACATCAATGTGAGCTCTTCAGGCCCTTGTAACAGTTTACAGGGCATTTTGGACCCTTTGCTGCTTTCCCTTGCTACTGTTCTTCTTTGGGACCTCTCTTTGCTTCCAAATATGTCCCAAAGAAAGAAAAGCTAGAATTGAAATTAGCGTTCAGTAGCAGTGAGAGGGAAAACAACCTTTTAAAAAATATTCTCTGAATTTCAGAATAATTGAAACATGACAATTCTTTGAAGAGTATGTAGTTTTTGTAGAAAACTATCGAGTCATATGTGAGTTCATCTAATTAGTAACCATGCATGTTTTTAACACTGTAAAGTAAAATTTGTTAAACACATAAAGCTAGAGCTTTGGGTCTGAAGAAGAGGAAAACAGAATTGTTGGATTACTACATACGAGATTTTGAGGGCCCAGGATCTTTTATTTAAAAAATAACAAAATCTGTAGCCATCTGTGTGACACTTCTTAGAACCAGTTTTCAAGTTAGGTGTTCTGGCATACTCCTGCCATGCCTCTTCCTGGGGCGCGTAAAGCTTGTTGGATAGCTTGAGCTGAGGAGTTCTGAGCAGTACCACTGAGGCTCCTTCAGTATTGGAGTGGGGCAGAGTAAGGGACATTGTGCTCCCTCAGGAGGCAAATCAGCCCAAGGCATTAAAGGAGCATGCCAGTCAGCAGTGGCATCCAACCCCTATGAGGCAGCTCTACCCTGAACCCGAGCAAAATAGGAGTACACAGGCTCCCCTGCCAAAAAATAAGGGCCTGTTTTTATCTATTGGCCACAACTAAATGAGAACGTTGTTGATTCCTCTCCTGTCATTTGAAGGCTACTTTAATGTCAACAAACAATAACAGTGGGAATATAGTGGAAGAGCCTGAAACTTAATCATCTCTTACATTCTGTAGAACTCCAGTAATAGGAAAGTTCTTTACTTTGAGGCAACTTATTCTCTTTTTTGATAGCCATTGGAATCTGTAAGGCAACATTAATTTACAAAAGACATATAAGCCTGCTCATTAGATGAATATTTACAGTTGGGAAGATCCAGGCATGAGGTATGACCATAAAACACTGAGGTGAGTGGTCATGCAGCCTGTGCAAACCTTTTCAGGATACTTTGCACACAGCCACAAAAACGTGTAAGTTACTAAGCCAGACAGTGTGGTGGCTCGTGACAGGCAGGAGGAGCAGTGGGTAATGTGCTGATTGTGCAGAGAGCAGTATCAGCTGGCCATGGGAGGACAAGGTGAAGCCTCGACAAAAGTTCTGGATTGTCACAGAACCAGGGTAGGGCAACACCATGTAGGAAGAGCTGGGATCAGACCTTAGTAAGACGGGGAAGTCATAACGAAGAAAATGGTGTTTAGAAAAGTAAACCTGCAAACAAGAGGAAATGGCATGTGCCCTGTTTACTTAATCCTCTGAGGGCAGGTGCTGCCCTTTTTCTTTTTACTCCCCTGCACAAAGCCTTACATACAGTAGGCACTTAATATGTTTTTATTTAATTAAGTTGATTGCTGAAATTAAAAGAAGTGAATATTGAAAGAACTCTTTATTTTCATACTTCAATGAATAAATGAAAAGTAATTCATCAAAAACTTAAAATATTCTAAGCACCAGACTTACAAATACAAAAGCAAAACATCCCCTCAAGGAGCTAACAACACATATAAGGACTAAGGATGTTTGGGTCCCACAGAGATGATGAGTGGGCCGATAGGGCAGTTGGTTGACACTCCCTTTCCAGAAGCAGTGGTTCTGTCAGTTTGATTACTAGAGGAGGGAGGGAGAGGGAAAGCCAAGGAGAAGGATCTCTAGTTTCATCAGTGTGTCTGCCTCATCTACCAACAGCATATAGCCCATTTACAACTTTGAAGATTGTCTCTGAATATTGCAGTGTCCAAAAAACTTGTACCCCTGTGACCCACCCTAGGGTTGAGGCTCTTTAACTGGGCCAGGTTGTCCTCTAGCCCCAGACATGCAATACATCACGAAGCCCATCCTCAAAGCCTTTCTTCCATGGAGGGGCCCTCTAGCCCTCATTGTTCCACTAACACAGCCTTTAGGAGCTCAGTCACCTCTGTCTGTGTCACTGCGAAATAGTGAGGTTCAGAGTTGGAAGAATTCCATGTGTGCTTAAATAAGGGAAATTCTCATTGTTTGCTGTCAAGCAGAACATCCTCATAGAGATATAATTTTGATAAAGGAACAGTTCTACCTCCTTTTTTTTTTTACCCTGAAATAACCATTTAGAATAAAAACTTACTTCCAAGAAATCATTTCTGTTATGTTTGGCTAAACCTAGAACCATGTGTCAACAGCATAACTGTGCATTATTTATTATAACTTTTCAAAAATATTTCAGATCCTCTAACAGGAGAAGAGTATTCTCTTAAATCCAAAGTATTCTTTACTGAGGATTTTTAAAAAGCTATTTTATACCTCATAGTACATAGTAGGAACTTAATAAATTCTTTGTGATTGATTTTTCTGATCCAATGTTAATATGTTTATAAATTTCAGGTTTTCCACTAATTAAAATATTAAAAATGTCAAGTCCCAATACTCTGCCCCCCAACCTAAAGTATTGTTTCCCATGGATTTATGACTAAAATCACTATTTCCTGCATCAGTGAACGATTACTAGCTACTTCTTAGGGGGAAAAAATGCATCATTTGAAGGGAATGTGTGAGTTCTGAGGACTCATTTCACAATGGAAAAACAGAACAGTCTTCTAATCTCTGGTTTTATATTTGCACTTACCACTAGAATTGGCTAGAGCCTTTGAACTTCAGCTTGGAAAATGTGTTGAAATGTCTTGAAATGTAAGTGCTCTCTTTCTCAGTGTGACCTGTTAGTGGCCTCTGTGTTTTATCTGCACTTCTCCAAATGCTGAAGGAAACGTTGAGACAAACTTGCAAGTTCATCTTCCTGGAGATAGGGCCATGCTGTGCATGTTGGACTGACCACAGCCACTCACTTTGTGCATGTGTGACCTGTTCACAAAGATGACATACCTACACCCCTGTGGTACACCTTGGAAGTTACTGTGATGCTTTGATTACCCCTATGGAGAATTAAAATTCTTGGCCAAAACTTAGCACAAAATGTCAGGTTATTTAAGTTACATTTCTCAACATACCCATGTTATTCCTGGGGAAAAAATTTTAGAAGATGATGTGCTGCCTTTTATTCTAGCTATAGGCTAACATCTCCATTCTAGTATAACCCCATTATACCCTACATAGACAAAGAGTTCAGAGAGGCCTTATGAACTGGTGATAGAGAGAAGCCAAGGGAAACCAGCCTGACTTGCCACTGATGCATCCTGGCTTTGTGACTCCAGACAAATCACTCACCTTCTCAGGCAACTAAGAGTCTAAATTGCAGTGAAGATGCCAGCCTACAACTGGCAGAAGATTTCCTCACTGGGAGCTTCATTTTCCAGTAATCATGGATCCTGTTCTTATCCCAGTACCAATTTCCAAATATTTATATAGTCTTTTCATTAAAATGGAAATACATGGACTTGCATTTTTTAATGTATGCCATTCCCTTAGAAGTGAGTGCTAGTATGGTAGTAGTTGACAGAAGGGCAGCCTTGGAGACAGGAAGATCTAAAATCAAATCCATAGGCCCATCACCTGCTCTCCAGCCCCAGTCCATTCTCTGAGAACTCTATTTTAAAGAGAAGTTGCCTGGCAAGATGTAGAGGGAATCTCCACACCAGGAGTCATTCTGATGTGTCCTATGTCCCCAGGGTATCCTTAGCTTTAGAATTATGCTGCTAAAACCAGCAGCTTTTGAGGAGAATTAGTGCCTGAGTTGGCCCTTGGAGAAAGGTAGAGACTTCAGCAGATGAGATTATGGGATTGTAGAGTGAGAGGTGACTGTAAAGGACACTGGGCAGAGTCAGGAGGCTGGAGTTTAAGAACTGGCTGTGCCATATAGCATTGTGTGACCTTGGCCCATCCTTTCCTTTCTCCTGGTCTCCATTTCCTCATCTGGTTTGGTTTTGTTATTGTCTTTGTTTTTTAAGAAAGAGATCTGGACTAGAGAAGCCTTTCACAAGTTCCTTCTAGCTCTCAGTCTATGGCCCAATGGCTGAACCCTGCTCCCTCTCATTTTATGGATCAAGAAACTGGGTGAAGTCCTTTTTGGGCATAGGGTAGGAGAGGCGTGCGAAGAGGGCAGAGCAAAAACGAAGTGCAGAGAGTCATTCGTTTCGATAGAATGTGATGTGATCACAGTCAGCGGTATGAAAGATGGCCTGGAGAGGAAATAAACTGGAAATAGCCTTTATTTGAAAGAAATGTAAAATATCAGTGAAGTTTTCCTACCAATTCATGGTTCCCCTTACTTCACCCCCAAACAAATCGGAAATTATAAATGCCCCCAGGGAAATTCTTTTCACATTACTTCCTTGCATTTGAAAGAAAACTTTTTTTGCAGCAGCAGCAGTCAAGTACCATTTCTCTCCTTCATAAGAACATAAGTCAGTTTTAATTAATTTCTGGGGTATACAACCAACCAGACTCCCTCCATTTTTAATTTCTTTAATAATAGTAAAAAAAAAATAGAATAAAAACAAATGAAGGTCTTAGAAGAGAGAGTGAAAACATGTCTCCTCCTTCATGGTAGGGAGAGGGAAGCCTACTAGGGCAGAAGAATGAATACATCTTTAGACGCAGTCTTCGTGTCTTGTATCTTAATTGTTTTTCTTTGTCATAAGAGGAAATTCAGGTAGCAATGAGAATGGAAAATTTCTGTGCTTTAAAGATCAAAATAGTATTTACACATATATTTATTTGTTTAAGAGCTACCAAAAAAAAGTGAAAATATTTTTATTTGTATTAAGGTGAGGGTTCCATCTCAATTAATGTAATCAAACACAGAAGACCCAGACGTCTTTGAATCAATCAGTCAGAAGTAAACTAGAAGTGAATAAGTTCTTAATCATCTTGAAAGGATCGTTGGGGCTTTCGTCATTGGATAATTCTGCCCACAATGTATCTTGGAACATCTGGGCCTGTGTTTCACATAGCAGGTTAGTTTGGAATAACAGTTCCAGCATCATTCAGTCCAATGGTGATTGACTTCAACAATGAAGGACTCCTGGATGGTAATTAACCTATGAGGGGAGGAGAAAGGAGGAAAAGATTGCTCTCTTCCTGCTTCTCTGACTCTCTCCCTCTTTCTGCCTTTGTCCCTCCTTGACCAGGTGATGCCTTTGTGAAGTTTAAAAGGTCAGAATAGAGAGAGTTCCTTATTGGTTAGCTGTGGCAATATTCACAGGAGCCATTATCAGTGTGACTAGAACAGGCTAAAGGGAGAGGAGATGGGTGGATAGACAGATGGATGGACAGACAGACAGACAACTAGATAATCTTCTCTAGGAGCTGATAGACACGCCAAAGAAAGACAAATTTATTACTCTAGAAGGGCATTGACCCTTGGAGCCCAGCAAAGAGCTACACCTAAGGGAAACATTACGATAACTCCAAGGAGGGAGAAAAGGACTTCCAGCAACCAGGAGCTGAATTTACCTTTGGGTCCTAGGTGCTTTCTAAGTTAAAAGCCCACTCTCCTTACAGACCTTGCATGTATGTACAAGGTTGGGGGGATGTTTCTCTAACAACTGTCATTGCTATACCTGCTTGGTAAATATCCTTTCTAAAAATTAATTAACCCTAGCTGATAAAAATTGAGTAGCATACTGAGTGAAGGCTCATGAGTACCAGTATTAGAAATTCTAGTCATTTGTTAAGTCTAGTCCTAGAACCCCAAAAGGAGAAATAGTAATAGAGGCCCCCGAATACTCTGCCTGACAGTTCAAGTAAGAATTAAGGAAGTGGCCCTGGAAAAGACTACAATATATACTATAAACAGAGTTCTTCTGTCTCAGATTCCCACTGTATGAGAAGATAGCCATCAGTTTTCTAAATAATCAAAAATGAAGCAAAAATTGTAAACTTTACCATGATTTACAAAAAAAAAAAATTTACTATATTCTAAGCTTTTTAAAGAACTTGAAAATGTGTTTTTATAAAATAAGAACATTAAATATAGGAAGTGTGCACACATGGGAGAAGTAAGATCATGCTCTTGATCATTGTTGAACTTATAAAATTTAATTTTATATACTTTAATATCATAGTGTTGGGGACAGAAGCTACCATGACTGTGTCTCCGAAGGTTTATTCTCATTTTCATCATAATTTAATGTTGTAGTTTCTTCTACATGGTTGTTTGGAGTAAGTTCTGTTTTCTTCTTTGTTCTTCTGGAGTTGGGGAGATCAATTGCTAATTACAAATGTTGATACTACTACCAGAAATTTATTTAGCCCTGTACCGAAGCTGTGGTTCCTGCATTGACTTCAACTAGTCTTTGCACCCTGGACAAGTTACTCTCTAGGCTTGTTTACTCTTTTGCAAAATGGGAACCCATACACACACCCTTCCTTTGACCTTACAGTGGAGGGCATTTTTGAAATTATACCAGTAAGTATTGCATTTATTTTATCTGAAATCTTTTCTTACTTGTACTGACTAAACATTTGAGGAATTGAATTTGAGAATATAAAAGTGTTAAAGCATTTCTGAAGCTTCTTAAATTTGTATATGCTGATAGCTCTTCTGGCATCTACCAGTTAATGTAAAATGTTTTTATCTATGGGTTGTATACATAATTAATTGCTGCCAAAAAAGATGAAAAGAAAAAATCATCCAGATAAGATGGAATGGCTTTCCTTAAGCCTTCTGTATTTCCTACTAATTGGATGGGACTTATGAACTAAGAAAGAATTGAATGAGATAAGGCTTCATTCTCTACATGCAGTTACAAATAGAGTTGTTTAAATATTGGCCTCTGTGGTTCTTGGAACCCCTTTTTCTTAATTCAAACTCAATGGAATTCATTGATTTATAAAACTGTCGGTGAATTCCATGTCGCTACTTTGTCATGCTGCTTTTATTTCCTGTTAGATCTTAACAAAACTCAAGTGTGTTACCTCGATTACAGGAGTGGTATCCAAGATTAGAGCTGACATTCTTACCCACAGGCTCTATCAACAGACCACAGACTACCTCTGGAGGCAGAAATAAGGTCCAAAAATAGTGATTTCTCTTTGTACTTAATGGATTTTTTTTAAAGAACCTATTTAGAAACATCTAATTCTTTTGTGTTGATGCTATATTTCAGAAACTCAATAAATTTCTCTCTAACAAATTGTCCTAAGTAGTCACTGCTAGCTTTCTCTTATTGTAAAAGCTTAATAGCCAAAGAAAGCTGTTTAATTATATTCGAATTTTGTAGCATATGACACAAGAATTCATTTAAGGTTTAATCCAAGTTCAATGCCTTTTACCTACAAAATGTTGCATGTCTAGTTTTAAAATGAATGCTTAATCCAAGTGTTTCAGATAATTCTACACATATCTCTTATCTTTAGTTAAGGAAGCATTCTATGGCTGCTATTCTGATTACCTGAAATAGTCACTTCATGCCCTTAATAAACAGTATAATTTCATTGTATGAGATAGTCCTTTTTCTTTTCCATAATACAAGTACTGTATAGAAAATCAGTCAGTCAGCAAACACTTATTAGCTGTCACTGTACCAGGCACTAGGCCAAGCACCAGGAATGTAGAACTAGCCCTTGCCCTCAAGGAGCTTGTTCTCATAGGGAAGGCAAGACATGGAAAGGTCCCTGGCACGGGGGCTTCATAGGGAAAGCCCAAAGGGCAGCCTGGAGAGGAGGGAGACATGGCTATCCTGGGCACCCTCCTTAAATGGAGGCCATCCAGTGGGCAAGAGAGGCTGAAGGGCATAAGAGCATGTGAAACGCTTACCTGGAGGCTTAAATTGTAGAATTTTAGAGCCATCTTAGACATTGTCTAGGTCGTCTTTCATTTTTATGATAAGTGAACTTAATACTCAGATTGGTTAAATTACTTGCTCAGGGTCAAATAGCTAGATAGGAACTAAAACCTTTCCAGTATTTGTTATATAAAGGGGTATGATGGTGGTGGGTGGGTGTTCGTGTGTGTGTGTGTTAAGATGTAAAGTCACCTTATATTTTTATAAGCTTTCTACTCTTTAAAGCTTTAAATTACACCCAGAATGCTGTACCAGCTACTTCTCATAACCCCTCTTCAGTATTCAATAGCACTCTCAGGTGAAAATCCCAAACTGAGTTAACAGAAATCCATCCTCACTCATCTTCTTTGCCTTCCTTTCAGAGACAGGCCCTGGACTTCTATGCCATCCAAGGCTGGAGGATTTGTCTGACTTGATCTTTCAGAATCTGCTCCAATTTCCAGTGGGTGCTACTAAGATTACTAAGCTTTTCAGTTAGAGTGGATGATATGGAAAAAGATATTTTTGAGCCTTTGTGTTTGCTGTCTCCAGAAACTTCTAATTAGATAAAAATAAGAAACTCTTTGAAATATCCATGTGAGTTCCAGAAAGAGGGAGGGAAATGAGTTCAGGCTGTTAAGGAAGTTCTTTCTGAAGAGATCAGGGTCTAATCAGTGGCAAGACATTCAGTAGTTGCCTCTGAAAATTAGTTTCTCCACTACAGGATTTTGTCATCCCTTTCCTTCCCTTTCAACAAATTCACTTCTTCTAGTATTGATCAGGTGCCTACTTTGTGCTGAGTGCTGGGGATTCAAAGGCAAACTTCTCCTCAAGGAACTTATATTCTACTGAACTTTCCCTGGTGTCCAAGGACAGAGTACTGCATCTACCCCATTCAGAAGGAGGGGAAAAAACCATTCCAGCTAGTGAGGCTAGGTTCTAACTGCTGTTCATTTTTATGTTTTGCTTTTTTTTTACATATGCCTTAGGAAACAAGCAAGATGTTAAAAAAAAAAACCGGTTGAAAAATAACGGTTCACAGTTCTGTATATTACAATTTTAGCCTCTTCCTGCTTTAGATAAAAAGATATATTGATGTCATCTGGATAGAAATGTTTTGGAATGCTAATGGTATCATAGGTTAGGAAAACTCACATTAGAGGATTCCCAAATAGGAGGAGAAATGGGTAGGAGAGAGAGAACTGGCAGAGCCTGGTGCCTCTCAACCAAAGGAAAAGTGTCCAAATCTACCCCAAAAGGTGCAGAATGAGGACTTTTAAGTAGCCTTTGAAGTTTGTGTTTAGGAGGTAGTTGGGGGCCTTTCAGGCTAGGGTCAGAAGCTCAGTTACAAAGGGTCAGGGAGTGAGAAAGTGGCTGTATCAAGTAAGGACAGTTTTTTAGGTTTCACAGTGAAGTATACACTGCTTGGGCCTCGATGTCTTCCATCCATGCTGCTCTCACTGTACCCCCCCAACCAGATCTCCAGAAGCCAACCCATTCTGGAAGTCCCCATGCCAAAGTTCTGCTTCCCGGATGCCTTCGACCATCTTCCTACCTCACTTTGTAACTACTTGCTCAGAGAACACTGATCACATCAGTGTTATTGCTCTGGAAAGGGCATATCGTTAAGCTGACCAGTGGCTCTCCCTTCCCTGTGACTTCTCAAACCAAATGCTCTTCTCTTGGCTTGTCTTCTCCATTAAATCTCGAGCTCCTTGAGGGATGGGATTATCTTCCCTTTGTATTTATATCTCCAGTGCTTAACACAGTGCCTGGAACTTACTAGGTGATGAATAAATGCTTTTTAATTAATTCCTCCTTATAAAATGACAGAAAGCAGGATGGGGACAAAGAAAAGCACTATCTGAGCAGGGAGGCTAAAAACATGATTCAGTCATCCTCCTTCACGCTCTCTTTCACCAGGGTCCTTCCCATGTGTTTATGTGATTCAGAGTCTCTCCAGTGTAGAAGGAAGGAAAGAAATGTCTAAGAAATGGCAAAATTAAGGGCCCGTAAAGAGAAGTTAATCTTAGTGAGGATGAGAGGGAGGGAGTAAAGGAAGCTGTAAAGAATGAGGTGATGGCGCTGGGAAGAGACGGGGGCGGGGTTCACATGGGATAGCTCCTCCATCTTTCCAGAAAAGCATGAAGAGGCTGAGTCTTCTTTTACAAGTGTGTATGAGAGGAAAAACAGACAGGATTCAGAAGGGTGGCTATGAGGGATGAGATTATTAAAATCGATGCAAGGGGCAGCTAGATGGCACAGTAGGTAGAGCACTGGCCCTGGAATCAGAAGGATCTGAGTTCAAATGTGGCACTTAGGTGACCCTGGCCAAGTTACTGAATCAATGCAAATAGAGCCCGAGGAGCATTAGGCAGCATCAAAAATCCAGCTCAATTTGTCTGCCATGATTAGTGATGTTTGCTTTATGATATAGAAGTGTGAGTAATTCTCAAAGAAAAAGAAGAAAGAAGTGGCAGTTAGGAGACTACTTTTAATAAGGAGTTAAAGAATGAATTATTTATTTTATTTTTATTATATGCCAAGTCCTGGAGATGAAATGAAAGAAGTGAGGCAGCCACTGTTTCCAAAAAACTCACTCATACTCTACAAGAAGGCAGCGCAGAAAAGAGAATCCCTCTGCGGGGCAGTGCAGAGGCTCACAAGTGTAATGGCAAGGCTCAGGATCCTTACGCTCCCTCAGGAGCTCAGATGGCAGGGCCCAGGAGCCTGGAAGAAAAGAGACCAGGCAGATGGTGAGGCCCCAGGGCCCTCAGTCTCACAGAGGGAGTAGAGTTGGTGCAGCCTGTCTCATCTCAGTGGGGTGAGCAGTCAGGTCTCAGGATGGCATGTGAGGGAGGTGGTGGGGAGAGGGGCAAAGGGAACAGCACCTCCGCTAGTCGTTGTTAGCTTCCAGGTCAGTACTCCAAGCTGCGCAAGTCGCTGCCCAATGCTCAGAGACAACTGGTATCAAATAATAGGAAAAAGTGTCATCCTCAAAGCATCTGTTCAAAATAAGGAAAGCTCTGTTAAGGTGTAGGCTTAGCCTGTAAAGGGAGGATAGGGTTAATCAAGACTTTGTAGCCCACTCCCCCTTAACAGACGAGGAAACTGAGACCCAAGAAGTGAAGTGGATTGCCCAAAGTAACCCTGGGAGTAAATGATAGGGCAGGAATTTCAATCCAGGTCCTCTAGATGCCAAATTTTAGGGAGTTCTTTCCTCTGAGCTACTTGGCTTAATTGGTTTTTTCTCCCTCTTCTTTTTTTTTTTTAAATCTATGCTCCAAGGGAAAGTTCACTGTGTTGAGGAAGGGAAGAGGGTATATTTAGAAGTAAATGTGGTGTGGAAAATAAGACATCAATAATACAAGAGCATTTTTAAAAGAAGAAATAAAAAACGCATGAGGTCTCAAGGAACCCAGTTCCCTCAGGCTACACAAACAGCTGCAGTGGCCCACGTAAAGCCACGCACAAGTGAAGCCTGGCCACTGATGTCCTTTCACATAGGAGTGTGTAGAGTTTGGACAGAGAGGCTTAAATTCATTCATCTTCATTCTGGAGTCAGCCTTTATACTGCCCCTGCTGTGTGTGCTGTTAGGCCAGAGTCTGTGGTGGGTACAGAGAAGTGGACAACTAGTCTTTGCCCTTGACAGCTCCCCATCTACGTGGGAAGAAGCCTGCAGCTAAGAGTGCACAGACCCTCTGTCCGTAGGAGTCATCAACTAAGGGAGCTGGAAAATGAGAGGGGTGAGGGAGAAAGAGACTGCGTGGGACAGGAGTATTGGAAGGGTCTCTGAGGCTTTCTTTGTGGGGATATTTTTCAAGCCTCTATGGAAATGTAAGGTAGTTAACTACAACTCCACCAGTACTGATAAAAACAGAACATTACCCTAAATTCTCCCAACAACTGTCTTTGAAAGCCTATTTAACATGGCATTGAGTGGGTCCTAAACTCCAATGAGCCCTTTTATTCCAAGTATCACATTTTTGGAGCCCATGAGCAGCTGCGCTGGCAGCATCATAGCAACCTCGACCTCTACACTGGTGAGCCCAGAATTGAGACTTTGTAGCCAGGAACTGTTTGGAGGACGTTGGCTCTGTGGAACCAAGACTTCCATAAGCATTTATTAAAAATTGTGAAGGAGGACAGTAAAGTGAGGCAGGAGGTATCCACAAACCTAAAGTAAGCCCAAGAGGGGTAAACCCATGAAGTGTGCTGTCAAAGCTGATAGGTACAAATGGACATAGGAGGTAGTCTGCAGGACTTAAACTTACAAACGCACAAAACTTACCTAAATACTGTCTGTCCTCTCAGTGTTTGCATTAGCTGAGACAGCTAGACAGATTGCTGTGATATAACAACAGAGCCGCTGCTTGTTTGGCCTTATCTGAGAAGCTGTTGAGAGATTTTCACGATGACTGTAGATGCTGATTGATCGAACGTTACCCCTCACGTCTCCAAGTGCAATTTGTGAGTCTTTGACTGGTGGTTCCGGTGTTCCTTGAGGTGTACAGGATTGCTATTCTCCGCTTTCACAACTTGGAGGGTCTTGAATGTGTGCACGATAATGTGTTTCTTAATGTAAAAACTTAAATGTAACATGCATCAAAAATATTGAATTATACTCTGTATTTGTCAGGCACATATTGAGGGAGATGGTAGGGAAAGGATAACTCTGCATCTCCCATCCCCAGACACACACACACACATTCACTCACTCACTCTGATCCTGGCCCTTGGTAAGCTTACATAACTTGGAGAAAAAAATACATGAAGTGACTTAAAACACGCTGTCAGAGAGCACAGGAGTGGTTATGAAAGACTTCTTGAAAAGTAATAATTGATCCAGTATTTAAAAGAAAAATGGAGGGGTAAGCTAGTACAGATCTTTGTGACAACTACTTCCTTTTTAAGATGTCCATTAACAATTCCTTTAAGGACATATTATAGAGAAATACAGTCTTGTGAGGACTAGATTGAAAATGAGATGACTTGGTCAGAATTTTGTAAGGTGAAAGTTCAAAAAAATGGACATCAATAGTATTTACTTCCTATTATTGTTTTTAATCTCCAAGATTATGGTTAGATGAATTAAAGGCACATTTTAGATGTTCTGTGAGGTTTGACAATTTGATTAAATAATTCCCCATTTTACTTTAGATTTTTTTTTCTAAGATATTAATCTCTTTTAAGCATAGGCATTTATCTAAGAGGATATATAGGAAATTTAAATCCAGGTTAAAATTTATTTAAAATGATGATAGTGGTCTCAATATTAGAGGGTCAGAGAAATACCAGGGAAGCTCTTCCCCAGCTTTCGAAAGCAATGCGCTGCCTGGGTAATGGATGCCAAAAAGCAGGAAAAGTCATCCTCTGTACTTCCAGGACTCTGCCCAAATCGATTCTGATTCTCCTCTTCCCAAGCCTTTGGGGCCCACGGTTCATGTTGTAAGATTACCAGAGGAAGGGGCAAGGGGCCGTGCTTAGCCCTATGGAAGGAAGCTGTGGCCCTTCTCTCTGCACTGCCCCTGCACATACTATGACCTCGAGAAAGCCCACCTCCTTTCCTGAAAGCCTAGACCCCTCAATATTTCTCCTTTATTATTCTTTGATACAAAAGGATGATAAAATGTACTTTAGGGAAACAGGAAAAGATATACTCAGAAATGAAAGTTATACAAAAACAAAAGATCTCCAGAACAATTTTTAAATTCTTGTGAACAAGACAGAGACATGAGTTAGAAAAAAAGTAGAATTAGATGAATTTAAAACTACTTGGATGGCGAGAGCCAATTAAATAATTATTAATAGTTAAAAGAGAGACTCTCATAGAATATCCCAGGGAATCTATGTTCTTTAACATTTTTATCAGTGGTTTGGATAAAGGCATAGATAGTATGCTGGATGTCAGGATTTAAATATATCTTGAGTGGCTAGAACATTAGACCAGAGCTAGACGGATAGACGTAGTAAATATAAGGTTGTTGTTTAGATTCAAAAAAATCAGCTTCATGAAAGTTAGAAGATAGGTGAGGTGTGGCTAGCCAGCAAGTCTTAAAAAAACAAACAAACAACACAATTCTTTTAAAAAAGCTCTAGAGATTTTTCATTATCACTGTGCTGTCACATACAAAACCTGAATTCATTCTTTATTAGGCTGTATTCCCAAATTAGAGCACATCTGGAGTATCGTGAGTGGTTCTAAATACCACATATTGGGGAAGAATGTTAAAAAGCTGGAGAGCATCCAGACACCACCAATAGTGGTGAAAGGCCTGAGATCTTGCCCTGTGGTGACTGAGTGTAGGAACTAAGAGTGTTGTCTCCAGGGACCTGACAGAGCATTTTTCAGGTATTTAGAGGGATGTCATGGAGAAGAGAGACTTGATTTGCTCTGCCATGTCTCAGAAGGCAGTACTAGAAACAGCAAGTCCACTTCAGCTTCATGTGTAGAAGAATTTCCGACCAAGCAGAGTTATCTGAACTTGAAGTTGACTGCCTTGTGATGTAGTGGGTTCCCCCCTACTGGTGGTTTTGAAGCAAAGATTGTTTGATCACTTGACAGGCATGTGGTAGAGTGGATTCTTACTCAAGTGTTTTTGGGGCGAGATGGCTTGGGAAGTCCCTGACAACCCTGAAAGTCTGTGATTGCATGAGCTTCTTCTCAGATCCTTTCACTTTCCAGGGTTCTTCAGTAATGAGCATGGATCTTTTCTCTCTCACAGACATTTACCTAATTGATAGCAACTAGCTTTCTAGGCCTAAGGGCTAAATAAGGAATTACAAAACATCTAACTTTAAAATTCTGTGCTCCTTCTCTTGTTATTTTTTTAAAGTAAGTATTATTGATGCCCTTTGTTTTTACATTACAATCATTTCTGGAAACATTCCCTGGGAATTGAACTTCCCCTCATAATAAAGAAGAACAATTAGGCAAAAACACCCAATACTGGGACTGTCTGTGTGACAGGGTCCACAGTGTTCCACCCTGGTGGTATCTCCCCTCTCACCCGAAAGACAAAAGATAGAGTTTATTATGTCTTCCCCAAAATCATTATTGGGGGTTTTTTCTGCTCCCATCTGTGATTTTCATTGTCCCGGTCATTATGTATGTTTTCATTCTGGTTCTGCATCTATTCATACAAATCTTTCTTCTTGTTCCACACTCTTCATAGTCATCATGTCCTATTGCCTGGTTCCATTTCATACATATGCCACAGGTTGTTCACCCATTCCACAATCAGTAGGCACCTCCTTTTTTGCTAATTCTTTGCTGTCACAAAAGGTGATATTATTTAGTATTTTGGTATGCATTCATTCGACCCTGACTTCCGTTTTTTGCCTCTTGTAGTTTATGCCCAAGAGTGGAATCCGTTCATGGGCCACTTTTTTGGGGGCATTTGTTGATGTAAAAAATGATTGAACCAGTTTACACTTCTCCCAGCAAAGCCCTCTAACATTTAATATTTGAAGTTGTCATTTTTGCCAGTCTTCAGGGAATGCAGTGAAATCTCAGAATTTTAATTTGTGTTTCCCTTGTGATTTGGAGTATGTTTTGCTATGGTGATTTATAGTTTGCAGTGCTACTTTTGAAAACTAGTCTTATCTTTTGACCTGTTATCCATTGGAAATGACTCTTGGCCTTGCATGTTTGTCTCAACTCCTTGCATTATCTTGGATGTCAGACTTTTATCATTGTCATTTGATAAAAAGATATCTTACCCATTCAACAGTTTATCTTATTTCTATATTCATTGATTTTGTTCGTGCAGAAGCTTCTACATTTTCTACTTTATCTTTTATGATCAGTTCTGTCTGTCCCTTGTTTGGTTAAAAGTTCTTCCCCTAGTTGTGAACCTGATTGTGATCGGTTCCTCCTTCTGCTCTCGTCTAATTATTTTTTTACCATATACTTTTTAAAATAAAATTTTAACATCTTTTGTTTTTTGCATCATCAAAATTTCTCCCAGTATCCCATCCCCTGGCAGCTAGAATGTGCATTAGAGGACTGGGCCTCAAGTAAGGAAGCCCTGTGTTCAAATATAGCCTTCAACTATCACTAGCTGTATGACGCTATGGGAAAGTCGCCTGACCCTGTTTACCTCATCTGCAAAATGAGCTGGAGAAGGCAATGGCAAACCACTCCAATGTCTCTGCCAAGAAAACCCCAGGTAGAACGTGAAAAATCAGAAATTCTGGGGACGTTTAGAGCCTCAAAATAATGTCCTTTTCCTTAAAAACATGCTTGGCGTCATATTCCTTTGGAGGCTCTGGTGCAGAATATTTTAATAAAGCAGAGTTCAGAGGTGACTTGAACATTTCTTCTGTCTTTATAATTTAGACAAACTAAGTTACTGCAAATATTGTTTTTGCCTTAAACTCCTGACCTACAGCATACAGTAAAAGATATTAAAAATCCCAGACTCTTAGAAAACACCCACCTCTACACACACACACGCACGCACACATACGCACGCACATGCACACACACACACACTTTTATTCCAAACAACTTATTCAAGGGAGGATAAACGGACACTGTTTTAAACATCATTTCACTTGCATCAGCGTTCTTCCCAAATGGATCACTTTGAAAATGTGCTTCAAAATGGGTTTTATTCCAACTACTGCTGTCATTGAACAGAACTCAGTCAGATCCACAGTTAGCTCTCAGATTTACAAAAGCAAAGAACTTCAGAATGTGGTTGGAAGTGTTCGGTGCAGTAAATCATGTGCTTTTCATGCACCATATCTCTCAGATGCAGTTGGACATGAGATAATCAGATTTTCACTCCCCACAAACAACAGTAATGGAAGGCAAGTGGAGAGCCAGAAATGTTGCTCTTCGAGAACTCGTCAGAGACCAAGAGTTGCTTTGCTGCCTGTCTGATTTAAGTGGTTGTGGTCAGTCTGAGGAACCTGTGATATGATAAGATAGCATTCATAAGGTCATGTGGTTTCCAAGCACCCAATCTTAGTGCAGCAGCCTCTGAGCACCCCAGGATGAAGGGGAGGGGGAGGAACAAGCCTTGCATGTTCAGAAGCTTATCTTGTGGTTCAGTGACATAAAGTATGTTTTCTTCTGAATATTCTATCAGGATTTAGATTCTTTTTGGACATGTTGAACTTAGAAAGTTTATCCCTTTAACCTGTGAAAAATATTGCATTTTTGTCTCCAATCACTCTTGAATATAGCGAATGAATAATTTATTAAATGCGTACTATGTGCAAAGAAAACCCTGTGCTGAGAGCTTAGAATAACAGATAAGACAAAAAAGAGGGGCTTTGCCCTGAAAGAGCTCCCAGTCTAATGGGGGAGATAATCCCTAGGGAAGGTAAAGGTCCCTAGGACCCTGGGGTACAGCATGAAAGCAGATGGTCGTGCCTTTTATTTAGTGTTTTTTCCATTGATAATAGAAAATAATATGAATAAATAATTATTAAAACTTTCATCCCAATTTTTTCTGATTATTAATCATTTTTTCTGTTTCTCCTATCTTTATCAATGGACATTTAAAATTTAACGTCAATTGGTAGTCATACTGGTATTGTTGAAGATAAATCAGATACTAGATATCGGTGAGCAACTAAAGTGAATTTTTTAAATCAGTGGGAACTGTATATGGGAAATATTGAGTTTTGCTTTCCAATAAAGAGAACATTATAATTTCCCTTGTTTTCTCTCTGGCCACACACATGTTGTTTGGGGGTTTTGGCTTTGGTTGTCTTGGGGTTTTTTGCTTTAAATAATTATTGCCTAAGGTTTTAGAATATCTTTCTTTTAAAAATACTTTTAAAAACAGAATAATTCTCACATGGCCAAATAGATAAGGGCAATCCTTCATGAATGCTGAGAGATGAACATATTGCCCATTTTCTCTAGATAACAAAAGTAGTATCCTGCCTGGAAAACACATAAGGGAGCCTGAGACTGAAACTCTGCATATGCCAGTGGTTGAGTATAATGATAAAGAAACTGGACCTCCGCATTTCCCATAATCTCTACGGTCCGCACAGCCCAGAGAAACTTAGCTTTATTGTATACAGCTGAATTCATGAGGGAGCCTCATCACATGTTATTATCAAAAAGATGGTGTTCCTCCAGGGTGAACATGAGACGCTCACGTAGACACGGTGCCTAAACGAGACTGAGGAAGGTAATGGCATCTTCGGTTTGTGCCACAGTCAGCTTCCTGCTCTGCTCTGCCACTCTGGACCAGATGAGAGGAATGGAATAAAATTATCTTTAAAGGAGCTCCCAGATGTGAGATGCTAGGACTGCGTGCATCGCACATTCTGTTTTGCAGCATATTTTAACATGTTTTGTCATTTGGTCATCAGGGCAATTATCAATAAAATAATCAGCAAATCCTGTGAGCACCTACTATGCACCCAGTACTGTTCCGGGAAAGAGGGATAAGACATTTCACACACACACACTCACAGAGAGAGAGAGAGGGAAGGAATGACCTGACCTAGAAAAGTATTTATTAAACATATAGTTATTTTAAGTAAGCAGTACCTAAGAGCCAGGGATGCAGAGTCCCTCCATTAAAAGAACTCTCATTCTTCATAAAGGAGAAGGTCCAGTTGCAGGGCTGTTGGAAAGGCCTGATGCATACCACTGGCCTCCTGTGAGCTGAGGACCCAGGTAATGCAAATGGTCCTGGGAAGGGGATGCTCGGGCCAAGGATCCGGGAGGGGAAAAGCCCTGGGTTACCTCTGCCTGTTGTGGGTATTGGAGAAGGTCTGTGGCCTAGTGGGAATTAGGCAAAGGGAACCATGGGGAAGGAGGACAGGGCTCTCTTAAACCTGTTTCTTCTGGCCCCTGGATCACCTATAGGGACAAATAACCAAAAAAAAATTAAAAAATTGGCAGTGGGGTTGAAAGTGTAAATTTATGAGCGTTCAGGGAAAATAATGTGATTGGATGGAGATGAAAGAGTATATTCATGGAAATTCAGCCTTGAGGGAATAGGGTGATGAGAACAGAATTGTCCTGGCACTAAATTAGTAGAGCCGAGAATAATTATACAGTAAGTAAACCCTTGGCACACCAGTCATGGCACTTTGTGGTCACTTCTCTTAAAATTTTCCTACCTGGAACAATTCCAAAGTTAGTGGCCAGCAGCTCATCTCAATATCTTTGTAATGTAGTTACTAGTGTACTGGACCTGGAGGGCAAAACACTGAATTCAGATCCTCCTCAGATGTTTTCTGTGAGCAGGTGACTTACCCTCAGTTTACCTCTCCATAAAATAGGGATAATAACACCTACTTTAAAGCATTTTGCAGACCTTAGAACACTATATGTATATTATTAGCTATAGTAAGATGGCACAAACACAGTTTACTTTTTAAATGTGATTGGCTTTATGATAATGAATGCAGTTACAAATAGAGGTCATTATGTGACACATAACATTTTATTTAAATAAAAATACAAAAGAATTATTTTAAAATTCACACAAACTGTTGTGTTAATAACTTAAGACAGCTTTTCAATGTTCATTCCAGGCAGGCAAAGGGTTGGCATTGGGTGATGGATGCTACTGAATTTTTCCAAATTTTTTTTCAACTAAAACAAAGTTAAATCAAATGAAATCTATGTGGCCTTTGATGTCATTTTTAAAAGTTCTGAGTGAAAGAATTGTGAAGTGATTTATTTCCTGTAATTGGTCATAAATTTACATAGAACCATATATACATTCCTTGCCTCAGAACCACTTTGTGCCTTCTGAATAATGAAGGTTTCGGTTGCTTTTATGTGTCAGCTAGCAGGAAGAGGGTCCATGATCACAATATTTCATTTTTCCATGTGATTGTAGTTGTGTACTTTGGGAGGAGAAAAAACTGTTTAAAAATTCCTTTTTGTTAGTTCTCTCCCCATACTATTGGAGAGATGCTAAGTAACTTCAGGGGCTTTGAGGATTAAGTTATTTAGAAAACTTCTCTCTTCCTCCTGAAAACCTTGATTTTTAAAAATGGACTTGTACATGTACTTTATAAATAACTTGTAAATTCTTTATAAAGTGATTATAGTCAGTATTTCTCAGATGTGTTTTATCCGATTTTCTGATGGCTAACCAGCTTGAAATACACGAACATTTCTTAGTACAGACATTTTAAAAATTATTACTTGAATCATACTTTTACTGCAGTTTTTCAGAGTTTAGTTAGCCTACATAGCTGTAGCTTTGTCTGTGTAGGGAGTGTGTAATGTTCAAAAAGTCATGACCTCTCATTGATCGCTTCTATTGGTTTCCTGTTCTGATTCACTGGAAACCTTTTGGTCTGAATGCTTACTGCTGGTTTTAATCTGTCACGTTTACAATACAGTTTTTGGAGAAGCTGATAATAGAGCACAAATTTAGCATTTAATTTCCTGCTCACATTTCAGTTTTTGAGAACTGAAAAGTCTAAAATGGGAGGGGGGGGAGTTTAAGAACCCAGCTTAAATTGCTGAACAAAATACATTGGGTTTTTTGGAAGATTACCCATGAAGTCTTCAGAATTTAGAATTGCAGGTTTTAGCAATAGAAGTAAAGTGAGCCGTCAAATAGAAGTTATGTTTCTTGTTCTAAATACTGTTCGGGAGTTTATTAGAAGTGCATCTCTTAAGTTTAAAAAGCTGCAATGTGATGTTTTGCAGGGATTGAGAATCTGTAGAACCCAAACGTACTCATGGGTGCCTTATAATCTCATATGAGTCAACCTTGGAAATTTACTGCAACTGTTCACTTTGTATCACATGACGCACTTGTATGGTTTAAACCCTGTCTAGTGGTGATCAAAGTTCATCTGGTTAGGGGTTTTTTTTCTCTCTGTGGATGGCTTTTTTTCCACTTTGTTGTGGATTGATTGTCTTTCAAAATACTCAGTTCAGTCCTTCCTCTCATTCTTTTGAATCTCAAGAGATGTTAGTCTTCAGCACAATTCTTTACCCTTAGTTGTTAAATTTGGTGAAGGAAAATGCTAGAGGAGATGATTTTACATCACTCTTTCTGCTTTATCTTTGTAACTAAGTTTAAAATCATCACTGATCTCTTGAAATAAAAAGTTACTGTTACTCTGTAGTGTAGTAAAGGGAAGTAGACAACGAACTGTGCTGAAACTAGTCTGGGTGGCCCCAACTGATAGAAAAAAACCTCTCGCTCCCAAAGGACACAGTCTCAGCACAGATTTGGGATTGTGAGTTTTGATAAAGAACATGTATTTAGAAACCACAAATAAAAATATGAAAAAAATTTCCACGTTGGCAATGAGGTGATACTCTGAAGCAAGTTTCATCTTTCCTTTTATCTTAAAGATTGCATTGCTTAAATAAGAATGTTCAAAAAAAACCAGCACAGGCTTCTTGAGTTCTATGTATGTGATACATTGGGTTCCATCTGCATAAATGCATGTGTTTCTGCATCTCACCAGCCAAGTCAGCAAACATTTACTTACTGAGGAATGTCATCTTTGGTTGTGGTTCTCAGATGGTGATAGCCTTCTTGTCCCCTCTAGGTTAAATTGAAAGAGACAGCTTTTCATAAAATAACTTTTCTTCAAAACAGTTGCTACTGCCTGCTGTCCACGCCAGTTTCTAATGGGTCCTTTTTGTAGTCTGAATTGTTTTATATACTCTACTGTTGACTATTATAAACTGCCCCCATCCAGGCTAGAAGGATGGCAGCTTCCTGGTTCTTATTATTTAGTGCTGTAGTCTTTGCAGTTCTACAGTTCCATTTTCATTAACAGTTTTCCTTTGTAAATTATGTGTTTTTGTGCTGGTTTCTGTTGTTCGTGTTGCTTGAAACCAATCAGGAAGTTCTCAGTTCTAACCTCCATGAGATTTGAATTGGGGCAAAATCGATGAAAAATGACTGCCAGGATGACTTCCCTGTTCAAAACAAAACCTCTCCATATTTTGACTTTCTTCCTCTGTCTTTCTCTCATGCTTAACCTAACGAGGCAGTCTGCATCAGGTAAGAAATAGTATACTGCTCAGTCTCCTATGAATGAGATGCCTTCTGGGTACATGTTGATGCTGTGCATCCGACTGCATGCTTCTCACTCCAGAGTGGAGAGAGGGATGGGTAGACTCAGCAAGTCAGCACTTCAGTGTTTGTCTTCTCAAACACAGCATCGCCTTGTGCCGAGAATAAATAAATGTGCATATAATAATTATGTTAGCAAGTGGTGATTTCAGAGGCCAAACTTAGAACGCCATACAGAAGGTGTCGATTAGGCTTTGTGCCAATTACTTGTTTAATAGTAGACTGATTTTTAAGTTACTTCTCAGTAATCAATAAACACATGGAAATTAAAAAGAAATCTTTGCAGTTGTGCTTTTTAACCTGTTGGCCAGAAAAGGAATTTTGTTTGTTTTATTGAAGTTAGATTTGGAGATAACCTAGGGTTCTAAAAACCTGTGTGATTTGGGGTTGGAGGAAGCTTCCCATCACTGCTGGAGAGCTTGGCTGCACAGACTCTTAAAGACCGGGTCATTAGACAGCCGTGATCTGCACACAATAGCATGAAAAGTACCCTGAAAAAATGTAATTTCTTTTGCCTGAAATAACTTATTTTTGCCATTTTGGTTGAGTTACCTTACTTGAGTGAAAACTGCTAAGCAACCAAATAAATTTTAAAGCAGTTGCACTCCTTGTTTATTTAAAAGTCTTTCACTGATGACTACTTCTAGGGAACATTCACATTCCCATATATATATATATGAAGACAACTGGTTTTACTTCCTTTAACCAGAAGTGGAGAGTTATTTGGACACCATGTTGATGTAATTTTTGATATTAAAATCAGGAGACTTAGTGATTTGGAATAATTAGAATCCTCCAGAGACATGCTGCTCCATCTTCACATAGATGTTTCTTGCTACTGTGTTCCAGTTGGTTTCAGTTCTAACAAGTCTCATATTAAGCAGTTAATACTTACTTCCAGTATGTTTTCTTTTTTTGCTTAGTGGCTAAGGAAAATGGTTCAGCCCTGCAGGCCTGCTCCAATACTCATCCCCAGAAAGAATTCATATAAATGTTGATAGCTTTTATTTAAGAATCCATAATGGACTTCATTTCAGCAGTGACATTGTATATTATCTGGAAGTCTCATGGTATGATCCTCAGGTTATTTGCCATTAGAGGAAGGCACTGATGATAAAAATAATATACAGAATCTACTCAGTTCAGAGCAAAACTGTCAGCTTTAAAAAAAAAATTTCTTGTCAAGTCTCTCCCTCAGTATCAGCATGTGTAGCAAAGGAGAGAAAACATAGGTCTCTTGGTGCTGAGGGAGCAAAGGAATGGTCCCTGTCCACTAGTAGGTCAGCCTTGGCCGGACACCTTGTCATATGGGCTCAGTTGTGAGCTATGGTTCAGCGAATGTCTCCATGTCATCTCTCACCATTGCTAGAAAATCAGTACAGGGCATCCCTCACATTATGAACCGTGTCTGTCCTGCCCAGGACTGGAAGAGATGGCCCTAAGTGTCACCTTTATTGCACCACACCAAGCTTCTAAAATGACCTATCTGTTGTGTTTTGTCTCTTAAATTGTTTTTTTTTTGGCCCAGATCTCATCAGTGTGTCAGAAACTCCCCATATGGAAACTCCTTTCAGTGATACAGATCAGCAGATCTGATTTCTAATCTGAGGGAGGTGTCAGGGACACTGAGAGGTAGATTGGGCCTGGCTCAGGGTCACGTGGCCAGCATGGGTCAGAGGCCAGGCAGGAAGCTACATCTAGAGACGGCCAGGAAGACTGGCCATCTTGCACATTGCTCAGAGTACACAAAAAATGCTTTTTCATTTGTTCATTCATAATACACAAACAAATACGGAGTTTCCTTATTCAGAGAAAGAGCCTTGAGGCTTATAACATCAGGATGCTCCAAGATCACCAGGAACTAACCAGAAAGAAGAATGTCTCAAGCCATGAGGCAGCTAGGTGGTACCATAGTGCACAGAGCATAGGACCCTGAGCCTAGAAGACCTGAGTTCAAGTCCAGGTTTGGTCACTTATTAGCTGTGTAATGTTAAACAAATCATTTAACTAAGTGGCTTAGACAAGTTATGTGAATCCATGCCTCAGTTTCCTTATCTGTAAAAATGGGTATAATACCCATTATTATCCTAACAGGTTTGTTATAAAAATCAAATAAGATAATTTTTTTTTCTCATTCAAAGTATTTATTTCAGTGCCCCCTCATTGTAGACCTTTCTTTAAAAATGTCTTTAAATTTACTTATTTTAGCATTCTTTGCTTTTTAAATTTTGAGCTCCAAATTCTCTCCCTCCCACACCCTCTTATACCTATTGATAGGTAAGCAAGAGATAATATTCTTAAAAGACTTAGCACAGTGACTGATACATATATACTATAGAAATTCTAGCTAGTAGTATTACTGTTGTCGGACTTTTGTTCAAAACTAATCCTAAAGAAGTCTCCTGTACCAATAATTTATTTGTTTCAAACCTCCTGACTTTAATTGGATTTATTACATTGTACCCCTACAATCAGGTGCCAGCCTTGTCTCTCCAGCTTTGTCCCCTTCCTTATAAGTTGCCTTTCCCATATTCTTCATTACACTCAGGACAGATAACTGCCATCCCTCATTCCCATCCTTCCCTGATATATCTCCATGCTTTTCCTTGAACTGTCCACCATGTCTGGAATAGATCGCCTCTCCTTCTCACATTGTGATATGTAACAGTGTCTTCGATTTCCTTGCTTCCTTCTGATAATTTTTTACCTATAGAGTAATAAAAATCTCTACTATAGAATGCCTGAGAAAGAGAACATGCCCTAGCTAGGAGTCTGGATCAGTAGCCACAATGAAATCTTTCATGAATTTCCTATTTTAAGCACCCATCTTTTCTGTGCTCTGTCTTAAGGTTGGCTCCTAGAGGGGGAAGAGGAGTGAAGAGGAACAAATGATTATGGGGGGAGGTCATGGGATAACCAGTTGGGGAGGGACGTGTAAGGGGAGCAGGTGGTGAACAGGAGAAGAGCGATGGCCGCTCATGCCTAGGAGGAAGCAGAAACGTTTCTCAGAGTGTTTTAATCAGCCAGTCAACAAGCATTTATGAAGCACCTCCTGTCTCCCAGGCA
Organism: Bettongia penicillata ogilbyi; assembly: GCA_023548195.1. Classification (NCBI taxonomy): domain Eukaryota; kingdom Metazoa; phylum Chordata; class Mammalia; order Diprotodontia; family Potoroidae; genus Bettongia; species Bettongia penicillata. The sequence goes on from JAJHZJ010000096.1 coordinate 14,442,732, forward strand.
CCATGCTGGCACCGCCTGTGCCCTCCAAGAACCTCCATTCCATCAGGACATAGGGACATATCTGTACAACACTTACTAAGTGAATACGTACTCGTTATGGCAAGGAAAGCTTCAACAGCTGCAGGGATCCAGAGAAGCTGCTTGCAGAAGACAGAACCTGAACTGGGTCTTGGAGAAGACTCCAGATTCTGAGAGCTTGAGTTGAAGTAGTTGCTCTCAGGCATAGTGTCCACTAGGACAAAGATGCATAGGCTGGAGATGGGGACATTGTGAACGAGAAACAGTAAGATCAATATGAGAAGGAGAGTGCAGTATGGAAGAACGATACAGTCCAGCCTGCCCTGTAGGAAAATTGCTTTGGCAGCTCTGCGGAGAATGGATTAAAGAGTTAGAGGGGGTGAAGCTGGAAGCCAAACTGTGATCCTCTTTGCAACGATTCAGCCAAGAGGAAATAACACAAAACTGGTCCCTGCTGCTAAGGAGCTCACGTACTAATGGGAGAAGCACCATGTAACCAGGTGCTTATGAGACACAGAGGAGAAGATTGAGAAAGCCGCCAACAGAAGGTGACATTTGAGTGTAGTCTTGAAAGAAGCCAAGAATACTGAGGCAGAGATGTGGAGGAGTACATAGGGGACAGATGACACCAAGATTCTGGACATGGGTAACTGGAAGCATGGTGAGCCCCTTTAAAGAAACAGTTCCAAAGAGAAGTTAGTTCTCTTTGGACATTCTAAGCTTAGGATATCTGTGGAACATCCAATAGGCAGTAGGTAACTGGAGCAAAGGAGGGAAAAGTGGGTTGGATAAATAAGTCTGGAATCTATTCAGAGATGGTTGAACCCATCTGAGATTACCACGTGAAAGTGTATTGAGAAAAAAAAGAGAGAAGAGAACCCAGAAAAGAACTTTGCCTATATGCTCTTGTAAAGTAAACTGTGAAGGAGAGATTAGAAAGGCAGGAGAACTGAGACATTTTAAAAAAAAACCACACACACAGGAGAGAGTGTTCAAGAGGAGAGCTTGGTCAGTAAGGTTAGATGCTACAGAGAGGTCAAGAAAGTTAAGAGTGGAGATTTTGACCATTAACCGCAATCACTGGTAACTTTGGAAAGAGCAGTTTCAATTGAGTTGGTAAAATTGGGATCCTGTTATTAGGGGTTAAGTGAGTGAGAGCAGAAGTGGAAGTAGTGAGAGTAGACAGTTTTTCTTCTGGGATCTGGGAGGAGAGATACAGCGCAAAGACTTGGAATGGTAAGGTCTAGTGAGAATTTTTCTGAATGAGGAGAAGACTGATGTGTGTTTGTGTGTTCATTTGTCCTTCGTTGCCGAAGAAGACCATGCCATTAGAGAAATAATGGCATGACTTGCACTTGACTTTGTTTTGAGGGAGGGAGGGCTGTGCAGGTCACCAGCCTCACTTCTCCTCCACAGCCATCTGAATCCAGTGACCAGATATTCATCAGGATGACTGGAGATGACCCAGGATGAGGCAGTTGGGGTTAAGTGACTTGCCCAAGGTCACACAGCTAGTGAGTGTCAAGTGTCTGAGGTGAGATTTGAACTCAGGTCCTCCTGACTCCTGCACTGGTGCCCTAGCCACTGCACCACCTAGTTGCCCCCATGAGGACAACTGGGCCATATATGAAGGTGTAGATAGGGAGAACCCATATAGATCAGGAGAAATTAAAGTGTACGAAGAGAGGTGAGCAACCTGCGGATTGGTCTTATCAAGAAAAGGACCACCTCTTCTTCAGAGAGTAAAGGAAAAGAGAATTGGGAATAATGTAAAGTAGAGGGAAGTCATGACCAATGGTAAAACATGAGTCAAGATCCTTAGCTAAGAGAGTAGGAAGGAAGACTGTTCAAGGAAAGGGAAAAGATTTGAAACAGCCACTGGTGGGAGTGGGATAGAGTCAGTTTAGGAGCAGTAAAATGATGTGTCGCTACAGTGGAAAGTCTACTTGTTCACTTGAGGTTAGCACACATTTATTTGTAGTGAACTCAGTCAACACAGTTCTAGGACTTCCTCCAGGTCCAAAATTAACCCAGTCCCTACCTCAATTCTCTTATAAATCCCAGAACTTTCCATGTGTTCCCTAAAAATTATGGTTCCCAGTCTGAGAAAGTGTTCTTGAGGAAAATATACTTTCTTGTTCTTTATTTTATAAAGAGGATGCTAGTTAAACCTTTTTTGTCTTGTAGAACTAACTGCCTCGTAACCATATGGTTCTGTTTCTGTGATTGTATTGCTGCTTTTCTAAGTCTGTGATTGAGTAGCAAGTTCTTATGATATAGCATGCATGTGGAACTTTTGCTAATTTATTTGCCACAACTATTAGAAACAGAATTTGAAACATCTCAAAATGGATTCTAGAATGAACCAGAACCTAGAGTTCTGTCAGGCGCTTGTTCATGTATAAGCAGTTCACAGCTTATAAACTTAGAAAGGGCTTATGGCCTCCCAGTTCACTTACAAGTAGATTGGGACTCAGAACACATTTTCCAACAAAAATAATGTTCTAAGTATTGGTTAAATTCCTAGAGCAACCCATAAAAGTCTAATCTGTAATGCAGGTTAAAAAAATCAAACAAACAAGATTTGCATTGCAAAAAACAAAATAGAAAAGAAGCTAAATTTTAAAACAATGTATTAATCTTGGGCAGGTTGAGGAAAAGAAAGTTAATTAGAAGAAGATGAGCTAATACTTTTTTGTGACCTCTGAAGAAGACCAGGGTATTTTGAAGGTTTGTTAAGGCTGATGTTCCTTATATCAAAATTCACTTCATTTTCCTCGGTAAAATGTATTATTAGCATTAGATTTATACTTATGATCAGGATTATTTTTTGGTTCACAACTAGAAGTAAGAGGGAGAGAGCTGAATAAAAGAAGAAAAAAGAAAAAGTTAGAAGACAGGGTTCCTAAAAACAATGGGGATGGGTGTATGCACATGAGAAAGATTGCTTGTGGTATAATTAACTGAACTGTGTACAGAAAGAAATGGGTGAATAGTGTGGACATCTCACAGGGTTGTGTTTGACCTTCATTTTCAAAGGCCATGACATCAGAGAAATGATAACATGACACTTGACTTTGTTTTGAGCTGAGGGAGGGCTGTGCAAGGTCACCAGCCTCATTTTCTCCTCCTGAGCCATCTGGGTCCAATGACCAGATATACATCAGGATGACTGGAGATGGCCCCGGATATGTTGTAGGGAAAAAGGAGAGGAGGGCATGGTGGTAGGTTGGGTGTTTCTCCGTGTAGGCCAAGACTTAAAAATTAGCCAAGTGTTTTTAATACACAGGAATACGTCGCTATTTCAGTTCCCTTTTCAGGTGAAATAAGCCAAATTAACATTTGTCCAAGACCACGGAATGTGTGTTCTTACATGCTTTACAGCATCCATAGGTAATCTAGAAACCTGTTTTAAGCTCCTTGTTGAAACTTCACTTATCTCCCAAGTCCTTAACCATGCTACTGACAGGGAAAATTTTTGAATTTGACTTTATTTCCCTTGGGTCATCCATCCTTATAAAAGGTTATCCCGAGGAGGGAAATGCCCCAAGGGTGAGGAGAAGCCAGAAGGAGCATCAACAGCAGAGGGGAAGAGTCATGAAAAGTGGGTCGTCTGCTTCGGAGCAGTTGGGAATGGAACTTGTTATGCTTTTACTACATCTGTAATTGTTTGGTTCTTAAAGTAAACATCTCTCCAGAAACACTGGAACTTGAAACCAGGACTGGGCCAGCTCAGACGAGTCCGATAGATTGCGGTCATGGATACTTTGCTCTTAGAGAATTTTATTTGAAGACTCATGTTAATAACAAGATCTGATTCTTGTCTGATTTGGGGCTTTTTAAAAAAATTAATTCTGAGAACTTCAGAAGTCCCATCTGGTTGTAGTTAACTTGAGCATAAAACGTTCATAAAGAACAGTGGAGTTTTTTGGATGAGTTTTCCGACTCAGGTATAGAGACACAAAGTGAAACCTGAAGCACACTTTAAAACTTCTTTGTGTATCAACTTAACCTGTGCTGTGTCTTAGGAATTAGGTGGTTTTTTTTGGTGCTTGTTTTTCCATAAGTTGACATCACCTCAAGAATGGACAATAATATTCAGCATAATTTTAATTAGTAAAGGATTGAAGTGTGATTCTTTTTTTCTTGCCACTGAAAAACAAAAACCCTATTTGCTTTTCTTCTTGTATGGGTAGACAGTATAGGGATGGTACAAGAATTTCAGCCTGTTAGTCCATCAAAAGAAATCCTCAATCTGTGATTCATGGCAGCTAAAGGAAAAGTTGATCTATCCTAGCTCCCCCTCCAGTCAGCGATCCGTGCTGAAGGAGGCTCCCGCCTTCCAAACAATCAGGAAATTGCGCTTCCTGTGCTCTGCCTTCCTTCCTAACAGCCAGGAAGAAAGAAGAGTGAAGAAACACTGTTATTTCTTTCAAAAAAAAAAAAAAAAGACTGGGAAAAAAAGAGAAGGGGAGAGATTGCACTTAATTTGTTCTAAGACTGGGTGCTGTAAATCATTGTGGGGTTGCAGTATTGTGATATGAAGTTGCCTCAGAATAAGGCAGTTGTGATAATGCAGTATTGCAAGGGAGGATCTCTGGTGACTGGTCCTCCAGCTTCTGTATTCTTAATTTCTCTGTTTTAAGCATAATAATAGTGTTTGCAGTATCAGTGTATTCTAAGTGTTTTTATGTTATTTTTTCTTTAAAACTTGAAAAGAATGCAAACTTGCTTCCTGAGAAGTGAAGTTGTTGATATTTTCAGCTGGAAAATATTGACTGTTTAGTTTCTGAGTATTGTTTTCCGGTTCTTCTGCAGTAAGAACAGGATGGCTCTTATTTTTTATTTTACTAGAAACAGCTCAGAGTATTGGAGTAAATAGAGCAAGTGGTGGAATAAGTGCAGGAAGGTGTAAAAACATCCTCATTTATTTAGAAGGCATTTTTATGTAATGTAGTTGTCTTTGCCTCGTCAAAATGTATTGTAGGGACTTGTTAAGTTTCAGTGATGGGTTAGCTTTGTTATAGGAAACTGGTGCACCTCGGACGATGCTTACAGCTGTAATTTAAGGGACAAGTGATCCCTGACTACTTCTTGTAACTTGTATTTTGTTGGAAATTTGTTTTGTTCTGTTTTTGCTAAATATTAATGTACTGGTTTGGGGGTCTTTTTTTTTTAAACAGCTCCGGTGCCTAAAAGGCAAGAGGGGCTTCTCAGACCAACCCACTTTTGATGGGATCCACATTGTCCACCATTTAATAGGAGATGATGAATCATTCCATTCCTCTGATGAAGATTTTATAGCTAATTCCATTCGGGAAGGTGGAGTCCATTTTCCTCTGCACAGAAGATCTGACCTAATGACTTTGGACCGTGCCGCAGAAGGCAGTAGTGAGAGTGAAACGGAAGATGGCATATTGGAGACGAGAGAAAGCAAGAAGGGAATTGCTAAGGAGAAGCCACAGAAAAGAAGAGAAAGTTACTCCACTACCGTCTGATCATCACTGTGACGTCAGGCCATGGCCTACGAGATGGGTGTCGTTACTGAGGGACTAAGAAATCTGAGAACAAGTGATTTCAGACCTTGGGGGCTCACTTTGCCCAGGACGCACATATCCATTTTACAATCTTTTTATCTTTGCCAAATCCCCTCCAGACCACCATTGCCATAGACTAGCCTTAGAGTATGGTTAATGGGTAAAACAGTATTACTGGATATTATTTTTCATGAATGTTTCTTGTTTTGGAAAATGCAAATAGAACACATACCACATGGGAACCATTTTGAAGTTCATAAATATGTAAAATATAATTACTTTTCTTTGAAAGAAACTGCTTGTGTGCAATAGTTTATGCTCAGTGAACAAATTGTGTTTTTATGTTTAGGAATTTGAGTTTAAGATGGCTGTTCAGCAAAGCATAGATCAGGATGTACATCTGATTTACCTTACGTTTGTTTTTTATTATTAAAAATTACTGTATTATTGGCAGCCCGCTGAAGGCTTCCAAACACACCCTTTTTCTGTACAATTTTATAAACGCAAATTAGTGGTTCTGTATTTGTCCTGAGGGTTTCAAAAGAAATTCTTTTTTCCTTTAAGTTGTATGTGCATATGATGCTTTCCATGTGTTACTGGTCAGATAGTTTGTTAACTATACTGTACTGTTTATTTGTACATATTTATAAATCTGTACCAATCTGAAGCTGTACATTACACATCATTTTATATGGGGAATGTAAATGTTTGCAATATGGCTGCTTTGGGCATTCTAACAGGAATTCTGTATATAGAGAGTTGAAGTGAGTTTGAAAAATACACGATAAACACTAATATTTTAATAGCTTTAGTATTTGACAGTCTTTGACACTAGCAAATTCATGACTTAACTAATGCTTGTTCAAAAACACTATTGATGGAAATCTTTTAACGACATGAACCTAATAAATTTTTCATGATTTAATAAAGTTGTGGCATATGTTGGTTAGTCAGTGCTAATATTCTGTTTTATGCAATAACAATCCAGGATACATCCCTGTTATACCTCTAAAGAATCTAGAAATATTCATACCAAGTTTCTTGTCTTGTCTGCTCCTCAGTGGAGGCAGTAAGGTTGTGTTCTTCCTTCCAGGTTCTAACAACTTTAACACTCACATTTTCCTCTGCTGGGTTATTTAAACCTTACAGTACAAGTCTGCAAAATAGAAACTCTAACCACACCACAGTCACTGTAGGACCACAGTACTTTAGTACACAGATGCACCTCCCCTCCCTCTATCTGTATAGAGATTTCAGATTTCTGGAAATTTAAATGGGAAACAAAAATTACCTCTTTGTTTTCCTTTGTAATAACCCTAGAGTTTTTTTTAATTCTGTTAGATTTAAAACATTGTGAGAAGGGGTCCATGCACAGACTTCTCCAGACTGCCAGAGGACCCTGATACACAAAATATGGTTAAGAACAGCCTTTTTACAAGATCAGCTGGTCCAGCCCACTACTCCTGATCCATCTGACTTGTCCTCGACTTAGGATACAAAATGGGATATCTTCCTCGAATATTTCAAAGAAAGATTTTCCATTTAGCAGCAGTGTTGTCTAGTGGCTAGAAAGCTGACCTTGAAACCAGGAAGACTTAGGTTCAAGTTCTGACTCTGAATACATACTGGTGGTGTGACCTTGGATAGATCAGTCTCTCAGTGCTCTAGGCAAGTTTCTAAAACTCTGTGTTGAAGAACAGATGTTGACCTACATTGGAAGAGATTTTCATCACCCAAGAGCTCCCTAAAGACAGGTTTAATGTATTCCGAGCCAAGTATAGTACTGGATCAAAATGGAAAATACACGACTGTAAGTCTTCTTAATAAAGGTATTAAAAATTGTTAGAGAAAAATCATCCTCTTTAATATACTATGATTTGAACATGTATGTATTTGGAGAAGTAAAAATAATTAAATTTCCTTTATATCATAAGTTAAAAAAAAAGATCTTCAGTGAAAATGAATGTCATTGATTGGCTTAAAATGTAGACTAGAATCCTGTTTTAATTCCATACTCTAAAACCTGAGTCATTAACACTTTTTGTGATAGACTCCCTTGGCCGTCTACTTTTGTACTCTTCTCAAAATAATGTTTTAAATGCACAGGATTACAAAGGAAACCAATTCTTTTGTACTAGATATAATTTTTTCCAATCCAAATTCATAGACCTTCCCTTGAAAATCTCTCCATGGACCCCAGGGTAAGATGCCCTGCCCTAGAAAATTTCCACTGAAGAATGATCCAGGTACTGTAACGAGATAGTAGATTATCTAATTTATTGGAAATGATCATAGTAAGTCTTAATCTGTTTGAGACCTAGCACTTGAACTTTTAAAAGATAAGAAACAAGGAACTTTTTACTAAAGAACTTAGACTTTGCACCTCTTATTTTCAGTCCCCCTTCTACCCCCTGATTCTGCCAAACTTCAAAATCTTTGTCCACGAAAAGTGTTACAGGAGTCACCAAGTTGATCATGCCTTACAACCCAGCAAATACAGCCATCAAGACTTTACCCCCAAAACATCCTGGAGAGAAATAATAAGGATATCTTTTTGAAAAATCAAACCTACCAAATAGGAGACAATATATGTGTATATATGAGCACACACACATATACATGTGTTTGCATATATACATATATATGTCCAGTAATTGGAAGGTGTCTGAATGAATTATGGCATGATCAAATGTTATGCCATTAAAAAGGATGGCGATCAAGCACAGATATATAAAGAGCCTAGAAGGGGATGCGGAATAATATTAACAACCAGAAATGATCATATCCTGGGCACAACTACATATAAAGTAAGGAGGAAAAAGGGACCCTGGAGCAGGTCTAGAAGGAGACTAAGGAACATCTTGCCTTGTTCGTTAACTGTCAAATCATTTCATTCTGCTCTATGACATAGATGTCTAGCTTAAGATTTCCCCCTTCATGTATTTGAGTATTTTGTTGATGGCTATTAAGTTTGTACTTTAACTTTTTTCAAGCTTTGACATATTGAAAAGTGTTCGCTCTAGCATTCCCTTGTCATTCGTTATCGGTTAGGTCTGATGGCAGATTTCCCTAGAAGAGGCCCAAGCTGAAAATGCATTACTAAAATGGGTAACAGCGATTTATTGGAGCTATGGTGAGTGCTATTTGATGGTTTTTCCTGGTGCCTTTCACAGAGAAAGTGCATGTTAAGATATGGAGGAAAGCCATTTTCCCTCCATAAGTAGAGCAGTGAAGTATTCATCAGTTGGCGTAATCTGTCTGTGGTATTTAGAGGACAACAGTTCATATCAAGCACCCTCATTTCCAGAAAAATGACCCATTCAGTATTCTGAATCTCTTGCCAGTTCACATAATTTACATACATAGCACTTGAAAGCTTATTTATAAACTGCTTATATAAAGCCTTGTCTCACTTGGTCCTCCCAACAGTGAGATCCCCAGACAGTCATGAGATTGACCTGGTAATCCATCCAGGAAAAGCCACGCAAGTACGGAATGTTTGTTGCCCAGAATATAACAGGCAGTTGAATTAGCCTATCAATGCACACATCTTTGATAACCACTGCAACTGGATATTGGGTTGGCCCTAAACTGGAGGAGGAGGAGGAAAGTGGAATGGCTTACATTTGGGAAATTACACAATGTTTTGTTTGGTTTGGTTTTTTCGACTGATGTCAAGCTATTCTCTGTCACCAAAGATCTTTATTTAAAAAAATAAAAACAAAAGCACCGGCATTTTTGCTGTGAATCATTGAATGCAATAAACTCTGAAGACTTACCATTGCAGGGGACCCAAAAAACAATGGAGATACATGGTGGGCAAGAGAACTCCAGCATGTTACTTAGGATGACTTACATTAAAGACGTGCTGTCCAAAAGAGATGGACCAGACACAGGAAAAGTGAAGGGTGACAAATGAATCATTGGTTGACTTAGAATTCATTACACATCACACACTGAGGATAGAGACCAGAGGTAGCCCTTGCCCTCAGAGAGCTTCTGTCCAGTTAACGGTGTATTCACACATAACTAAATAAGCCAATACAAAGGAATGAGATGGGAGGAAAGGAATCAGGAAAAGACTTCATGCAGGAGGTAGCCCATGATTTGGATTACCTTTCTGGGGTCTGTGAGGCACAGGTGAGGAGGGAGCACGTTGGAAGCAGTGGGAGATAATGCTGTGAATACAGCTGTATTGCTGTATACCGGAACAGTAAGGATGGAGAGTAGACTTCAAGTGAGTAAGCTGTGATCAGCCTGGAAAGGTAAGACTGGGACACATCAGATAGCAAAATTAGCCAAGAGGGTCAAGCAAAGGAACTTTGGGTCTAGAACAAGGGTTTTCTGTGTGCATCACAGAATCCCTAAAGTAGCTGGAGAAGACTCCACAGAATTCTGTTTTTAAAGAATTTAACCTTTTCCAGTGCCAAGATGACAAGGTGAGGAAGGAACCCTCAGAAGCCCTCCCAAATTCTGCTCCAAACAACTAGAAAACTGCCTCAAAATTAGTCTAGGAGCAGGGAAGGACTATCTCACTGGGGTGGGAGGGGAATGAGGTCCAAGAGCAGCAGCCTCACAGCAGGGATCCTGCAGCAAGTCTCCAAGCCTGGAGCAATCCACCAGCCAAGCCCCACCTTCCTGCAAACTAGCAGCCCCTAAGCAAGTGAGCAGCCTGTGCAGCTCATCAAGGCCCTACTCAGCACAAGAGAGGCCTTGACCCCAGTGCAGACCAATAACAAAGCCCTGCCCCAGGAGCTGGACAACAGAGAGATCTTATTTCCATAGCAACCCTGTAGCAGAGCCTTACCCCTGGAGCATGCTAGCAGCCAAACCCCACACCCAGGGAGACCCCAACACACACCCTCTCCCAGTACAAGCCAGAAGGGAAGCCTACCCTCCAGAGAAAGCAAACAGCTAAGCCCTGATGCCCAGTAAAAGCCAGCAGCAGTAAGACCCAGAGCCTCAAGCACAAAATAAGCTTGGGACAGTGAAGGACCAGAGTTCAACTCTCAAGTCATCAAAAAAAAAAAAAAGATCAAAAGTGATCAAAAAACAACAAAATTAGAAAGGCTTGACTATACGAAGTTATTATGGTAATAGGAAGGATCAAGGTATAAACTTAGAAGAGGACAATAGTGTCAAAGTGGCTACTTGTGAAGCCTCAAAGAAAAGTATCCTTTGGTCTCAAGCCCAAAAAGAATTAAGAATTTTCAAAGCAAATTAGAGAAGTAGAAAACTTCTAAGTATTCCAAGAGAATAATGACAAAAGAGACAGTAGCATAGGAAAAGATATATAAAAATTTACTGAGGAAAATAACTCCCTAAAAAATAGAATTGGCCAAATAGAGAAGGAAGTACAAAAGCTCACTGAAAAAAAATAATTCCTTAAAAATTAGAATTGAACAAGTGGAATGACTCTATGAGACATCAAGATAGAATAAAACAAAATCCAAAAAGTAAAAAGAAAATTAGAAGAAAATGTGAAATTTCTCATTGGAAAAGCAACTGGCTTAGAAAATAGATCCAGGAGAGATAATATAAGAATTATTGGGTGATGTGAAAGCCATGATCAAAAAAAAAAAAAAAAAAAAAAAGCCTGGACATGTTTCAAGAAATTATCAAACTGTCCTGATATATTAGAAGCAGAGGTCAAATGGAAATTGAAAGAATCCACTGATCAAAGCCTGAAAAGAGATCCCCAAAATTAAAATTCCCAGGAGCATCGTAGCCAAATTGTAGAGCTCCCAGATGAAGGAGAAAGTACTGCAAGCAGCCAAAAAAGAAACAATTCAAATATCATGGAGCTACAGTCTGTATTACACAGGATCTGGCAGCTTCTACATTAAAGAGTCGGAGGGCTTGAAATACAACATACTGGAAGGCAAAGGAGTTAGGATTACAACCTACCCAGCAAAATTGAATATAATCTTTCTGGGGAAAGAATGGACATTTAATGAAATAGATGACTTTCAAGCATTTCCAGTTAAAAGATCAGAGCTGAATAAGAAAACAATTGAATTCAAAATACAGGGAAATGTAAATATAAAAGAGTAATATAACTGGAAATATAAAAAGGTAAAGAAACAAGAAAGTGGAAACATAAGAAGTTCAATAAGATTAAACTTTATATTTGTATATGGCAAGATAATATTTGTATCTCTTAACTTTATTACTATAAGAGAAATTAGGAGGAGTATATGTAGGCAGAGGGTGTGGGATGATGGGATGATATCCCCCCAAAAAAAATTTTTTTAAAAAGGGATGAGAAAGAAAACTGCACTAGAAGAAGGAGTGGGGGGGGGGGAGATTAAATGGAGTAAATTATCCCACAGAAAAGAAGCATGAAAGAGCTATTATAATGGAGGGGAAGATTGGAGTAGACAGAGGTGGAACGCAAAGCTTAAATCTTTCGTCAAAAGGAGGACTAATACACTCAGTTGGATAAAGAAATCTATTTTAGGCCAAGATGGCAGAGTAGAAGGACGCAAGTTTACGAGCTCCAACCCACAGCACGTGGAATTATTGTAAAAAGAGATTCGCGTAACTTCTGGACCACTGAAAGGGGTACAGAAATGGAGTGGAAGAGATTTCCGTTCCAGGGAGCCCTGGAGACCCGTCCCCAGGGTCCGTCGCACCCTGGAAAGTGGACCCCACCACCAGCGCTGCCCTGGCCGTGGCCCCAGAGAAGCTGACCTGAGCAGGCTTCAGGGACGGAAGCTCCGGCAGCTGGGAAAGTCCCTCCACCCACAGAAGCTACAGGTCAGTGAGAGAGGCTGGGCCGGAGGAGGGGAGCGGAGTGTCTCCGTGACTCGGGCCCCCTCGGGAGGAAGCAGCAGCGGCAGAGACGGGGGCAGGAAGCAGCGGAGGCAGAGGCATGGGTGGCAGCGGAGGCAGGCAGCAGCAGCGCTGCCGCGGCAGCCCAGAACTCCCCCGATAGCAGGCAGGATCTTTATTACTGAAAGTCTCTGCATAAAGGGAGCTGAGCCTGGGAGACGGCCCTGCCCCACCCCGCTCTATTACTGAAGGCCTCTGCATAAAGCCCCTGAGGGAACTGAGCCTGGGAGGCGCGCGCCCCCCCACCCCCCGCGTTCCTGAAAGTCTCTGCATAAAGCCCCTGAGGAAGCCGAGCCTGGGAGGTGGCCCTGCCCCCATCCCAGCACCAGAACTAAAGGTCACATTGATTAGCAGCTGGGCAGCGCGGAAAGCACATTTGAATCTCAGACCCCAACCACTAGCTGGGCGGATCTAGGTGGGGGTGGGCAGGAATCTCAGAAGTCAAGTAACTAACTGGCCGGGAAAATGCCTAGAAAAGGGAAGAAAAATAAGACTATAGAGAGTTTTTTCGAACAGATGCAAATGATCCCGACTTTTGGATCTGATGAGGAAATATTCTTGCCAACAGGGAAAGACGTGGAGGGCGGGGCCTCAGTACCCCAGACATCCCAGGGGGATGTTGGGTGGGCTCAGGCCTTGGAAGAGCTCAAAAAGGATTTTGAAAAGCAAGTTAGACAGGTGGAGGCAAAACTGGGAAGAGAAATGACAGAGATGCAAGAAAAGTATGAAAAACGGGTCAATACCTTGGTAAAGGAGACCCAAAAAAATGCTGAGGAAAATAACACCTTGAAAAATAGGCTCACTCAATTGGCAAAAGAGGTTCAAAAAACCAATGAGGAGAAGAATGCTTTCAAAAGCAGAATGAGCCAAATGGAAAAAGAGGTTCGAAAGCTCACTGAATTTAATAGTTCTCTCAAAATTAGATGGAGTCTAATGACTTTATGAGAAACCAAGAAATCACCAAACAAAACCAAAAGAATGAAAAACTGGAAGAGAATGTGAAATATCTCATGGGAAAAACAACTGACCTGGAAAATAGATCCAGGAGAGACAACTTAAAAATTATGGGACTACCTGAAAGTCATGATCAAAAAAAGGGCCTAGACATCATCTTCCATGAAATTATCAAGGAAAACTGCCCTGACATTCTACAACCAGAGGGCAAAATAAGTATTGAAAGAATCCATCAATCACCACCTGAAAGAGATCCAAAAAGAGAAACTCCTAGGAACATTGTGGCCAAATTCCAGAACTCCCAGCTCAAGGAAAAAATCTTGCAAGCAGCTAGAAAGAAACAATTCCAGTACTGTGGAAATAAAATCAGGATAATTCAAGACCTAGCAGCTTCTACAGTAAGGGATCGAAGGGCATGGAATAGGATATTCCAGAAGGCAAAGGAACTAGGACTCAAACCAAGAATCACCTACCCAGCAAAACTGAGTATAATACTTCAGGGGAAAATATGGTCTTTCAATGAAACAGAGGACTTTCAATCATTCTTGATGAAAAGACCAGAGCTGAAAAGAAAATTCGACTTTCAAACACAAGAATGAGAAGAAGCATGAAAAAGTAAACAGCAAAGAGAAGTCTTAAGGGACTTACCAGAAGTGAACTGTTTACATTCATACAGGGAAAGACAATATTTCTAACTCTTAAAACTTTTCAGTATCTGGGTAGTTGGTGGGACCACACATACACATGTACACGCATGCACACACATACACACATGCACACACATACAGAGACAGAGAGCACAAATTGAACTGAATAGGATGGGACCATATCTTAAAAGAAATTAAGGTAAATGGTGAGAGAGAAATGTAGTGGGAGGAAAGAGGGTGAAATGGAATGGGGTAACTATATGTCATTTAAGAGGCAAGTAGGAGACTTTTTAGTGGAGGGAAAAAGAGGAGAGTTGAGAAAAAAAAAAAGGCAGGAAATTTGCCCTCATCACATTTGACTAGGGGAAGGAATGAAATGCACACTCATTTTGGTATGAAAACCTATCTTACAGTATAAGAAAGTGGGGGAGAAGGAGATAAGCAAGGGGGGGATGATGGAGGGGAGGGCAAGGGGAGGAGGGAGCAATTTGAAGTCAACCCTTGGGGAGGGACAGGATCAAAAGACAGAAGAGAAACAATGAGGGGCAGGGTAGGATGGAGGGTAATTCAGTTAGTCTTACACAACACGACTATCAGGGAAGTCATTTGAAAAACTACACAGATAGGGCCTATATTGAATTGCCTGCCTTCCCAAAGGGAATGGGTGGGGAGGGAGGGATGGGGAGAATTTGGAACTCAAATTTTAGGAACAATTGCTTAGTATTGTTGTTGCTACTAGGAAAGAAGACATACAGTTAATGAGGAATAGAAAGTCATCTGGACCTACAGGAGAAAAGAGAAGATAGAGACAAGAGAAGGGAGGGATGACAGAAGAGAGGGCAGATTGGAGATAGGGAAAATTAGATTGCTTGGGGTATTGGGGTGGGGGGAGGGGTTAAAAGGGGAAAAAAAATTTGGAACCCAAAATTTTGTGAAAATGAATGTAAAAAGTTAAATAAATAAATAAATGAATAAGTAAATAAATAAATAAATAAAGAAGATTCAGAGAAGAAGAAATAAAATACTTAAATAACCCAATCTTAGAAAAACAAATTGAAGAAACCATCAAAGAACTTCCTAAGAAAAAATTTCCCAGGACCAGATGGATTCACAAATATTTCTACCAAACATTTAAAGAACAGTTAATCCTAGTACTATATAAACTATTTGGAAAAATAGGCAAAGAAGGAGTACCATAAAATTCCTTTTACAATACCAACATGGTGTTGATAACCAAACCAGGAAGAGTCAAAACAGTGAAAGAAAATTATAGACCAATTTTCCTAATAAATATGTATTTATTTGTCTATTTAAAATACTAGTAAAGAGATTACAACAATATATCACAAGGATCCTACACTATGACCAGGTGGAATTTATGCCAGGAATGCAGGGCTAGTCCAATATTAGGTAAACTATCAATATAATTGACCATATCAAATAACACCAACTGAAACAGAAAAAGCCTTTGCAAAATACAGCACCCATTCCTGTTTAAAAAGAAAAATACTAAAGAGCATTGGAATATATAGAGCTTACCTTAAAAATGATAAGTAATTGTTATCTCAAATCATCAGCAACCATTATCTGTAATGGGGATCACCTAGAAGATTTCCCAGTACAATGAGGGGTAAAGCAAGGATGCCCATTATCACCTCTGTTATTTAATATTGTACTAGAAATGTGAGCTATAGCAATAAGAAAAGAAAAAATTTAAAGGAATTAAAATAGGCAACTAGGAAACAAAATTATCACTCTTAGCAGATGATATGATGTTATACTTAGAAAATCCTAGAGAATCAACTAAAAAACTACTTAAAGTTATTAACGATTTTAGCAAACTTGCAGGATACAAAATAAACCCACATAAATAATCAGCATTTCTATATATTACCAACAAAGTCCAGCAGCAAGAGATAGAAGGAGAAATTCCATTTAAAATAACGGTAGACAATATAAAATACTTAGGAGTCTTACCTTCCAAGATAAACCCAGGAAACATATGAATACAACTAGAAAACACTTCACACAAAATCAGATATAAACAATTGGAAAAATATTAATTGCTCATGGGTAGGCCAAGCCAACATAATAAAATGACAGTTCTACCTAACTTAATATATTTATTTAGTGCCATACCTATCAAAAAAAATTTATAGGGTTAGAAAAAATAATCAAATTCATCTGGAAGAACAAAAGCTCAAGGACATCAAGGAAATCAATGAAGAAAATGCAAAACAAGGTATTCTAGCCATACCAGGTCTCAAACTGTATTATAAAGTGGTTATTATGAAAACAATCTGATACTGGCTAAGGAATAAGAGTGGTGGATCAGTGAAATACGTATAAATTATATTAAAGTAAATGACCATCATAATCTAATGTGTGATAAACCCAAAGATCCAAGCTTTTGGAACAAAAACTGCCAGGAAAACTGGAAAATAGTATGGCAAAATGTACTAGGTATTGTATCATACCATATACCAAGATAAGGTCAAAATGAGTACATGATTTATACATAAAGAGTGATACCATAAGCAAATTAAGAGAGCATAGAATCATTTATTCATAAGATTTATGAATAACAGACAAATTTAGGACCAAAGAAGAGATAGCATTACAAAATATAAAATAGATAATTTTGATTATGTAAAATTAAAAAGTTTTTGCACAAACAAAACCAATGCAACCAAAATTATAAAGAAAGTAGAAAACTGGGGAGGGGGAAGATTTGCAACAAGTATCTCTGATAAAGGCCTCATTTCTCAAATGTGTAGAAAACAGAGTCAAATGTATAAAAATACAAGTCATTCCCTAATTGATTGATCGAGTCTATCAATCAGTTCTATCAGGTCAAAGGATATGAAAAGGCAGTTTTCAGATAAAGAAATCAAAACTCCAGTCATACCAAAAAAAGTTCTAAATTACTGTTGATCAGAGAAATGAAAATTAAAACAATTCTGAGGTACCACCTCACACCCATCAGAGTGGCTAATATGTCAAAAAAAAGATGTTAGAGGCTGAAGGTGATGTGGGAAAACTGGAACACTAGTGTATCATTGATGGAGGTGTGAACTGATCCAATCTTTCTGGAGAGCCATTTGAAAATATGCCCAAAGGGCTAAAAGATAAAGATCTTTGGGATATAGACCTGCTAGGTCTATATCCCAAAGACATTTCAAAAAAAGAGGGAAAGACCTCTTGTGCAACCTATTTGCACAAAAATATAGCAGCTCTTTTTGTGGTGGTTAAGAATTGGAAATCAAAGGGCTGCCCATCAATTGAGGAATGGCAAAACAAGCTGTAGTATATGATTGTAATGGAATATTATTATTTTATTATATTATTATTGACAAGCAGATTTCAGAAAAACCTGAAAGGACTTGCATGAACTGATACATAGTGAAGTAAACAGAATCAAAACACAGTAATAGTAATATTGGGGGATGAAGAATTGTGAATGTCTTAGCTATGCTCAGCAGTACAATGAGTCAAGACAATCCCAAAGGACTAATAATAAATCATATTATCCACCTCCTAGAAAGAACCGATTGAATATAGCCTGAAGCATGTTATTTTCCACTTTCTTTCATTTTTTTCCCTTCTATTAGTCTTCTTGTACAAAATAACTAAGATGAACATGTTTTTTTACAATTGCACATGTATAACCTATATCTGATTATTTACCATCTCAGAGAGGGGGAAAAGGTGTGAGGGGGGAGGGATAGAATTTGGAACTCAAAACTTTAAAAATGTTTTTTAAATTGGAAAAAATAAATAATTGAAAGAAATTCTGAATTTGTTAGAAATTAACAGAAATAAAGATGTAATTTTTTTCCATTCAAGTTCATGAACCCCTGCCCCCTAAAGTCTTCCATGGACCCCAGGTTAAGAACCCCTCTCCTAGAGGCACTAAGAAGTGACTGAAGTTTTTTAGGGTGTAGGACTGACCCTTTAGGAGTATCAGTGTGATAGATATGTGGAAGATAAATTGGAGAAAAGAATGACCTCAGGCAAGGATTACTGCAATAATCCAGGTGAGAGGTGATTAGGACCTGAACTAGGCAGGTGGCTGAGTGGAGAAAAGGGACAGATTTGAAAGACATGGTTGAAGCAAGATCAGTAAAACTTCACCACTGGTTAGATGGTTAATGGTGGGTGAGGAATTCAAGATGATTCCATGGCAGTAAATCTGATGACTTCTAGAAGAAGAAAGGAAAAGATAATTTTCTAATTAAAACATTTTGCATTTGAAATGTCTATGGGACATCTAATGGGAAATGCTCAATAGGCAGTGGATGATGTGGGACTGGGGTTCAGAAGAGAGGTCCAGGTTTATATCTTAAATCAAATACCTGGATCAGATAGGGCAATGGGCTGGATGACCTTTAACAATTCTTTCAGAGGCAGCTAGGTGACTCAGAGGTTAGTGCACCCACCTGAGAGTCAGGAGGATCTGAGTTCAAATATGATCTCTAAAACTTGGCACTTGCTAGCTGTGTTATATATATATATATATATATATATATATATATATATACATATATATTATATATACACACATATATATATATACACACATACACACACATCTTTAATGCACAGAGAAGTTTTTATTATTATTCTACAGCCCTAAATATTGGAGCTTTACAGAAAGTTGATGTTTATACGTTTTCTTACTCAAGCTTTTGCTGCTCTAATTCTAATGGAGCAGTAATAATTAAATCATTTATTCAGGCATTCACCAATTGATGGGCATCCCCTTGATTTCCAGTGTTTGGCCACCACAAAGAGAGCTGCTATAAATATTTTTGTACATGTGGGACCCTTTCCCATTTCTATGATCTCTTTGGGATATGCATATTTTTGTAGCCCTTTGGGCTTAGTTTCAAATTGCTCTCCAGAATGATTGGATCAGCTCACAGCTCCACCAACAATGAATTAGTGTTCCAACTCTCCCACATCCTCTCCAACATTTATCATCTTCCTGTTGTGTCATGTTTGCCAATCTGATAGGTATGATGTGGTACCTCAGAAATCTTTTGATTTGCATCTCTCTCATCAATAGTGATTCAAAGCACTTTTGCATATGACTATAAACATCTTTAATTTCTTCCTCGAAAACTGCCTATTCATATCCTTTGATATGAACAATTGGGGAATAACTTGTATTTTTGTACATTTGACTCAGATCTCTACATATTCTGGAAATGAGGCCTTTATCACAGACATTGGCTGCAAAAATTCTTTCCTGGTTTTCTGCATCCCTACAAATCTTGGTTGCATTATGTTTAGTTGTACAAAAACTTTTCAGTTTAATATAATCAAAATTATCCATCCTGCACTTTATAATGCTCTCTATCTCTTCTTTAGTCAAAAATTCTTCTTTTCTCCATAAATCTGATAAATACACTATTCCTTGCTCCACCAGTTTGTCCTTAGTATCAATCTTTATACCTAGATCATGTACCCATTTGGACTTTATTCCTGTGTACAGTGTCAGGCATTGGTCTATACCTAGTTTCTGCCACACTTTTATCCAGTTTTCCCAGCAATTTTTGTCGAACAGTGAGTTCTTATCCCAGAGGCTGGGGTCCTTGGGTTTATCACACAGTGGATTGCTATATTCATTGCCTTCTGTGTCTTGAGTACCGAGAATATTCCACTTGTCTACCCTTCTGTTTCTTAGCCAGTACCAAGTGGTTTTGATAACTGCTGCTTTACAATACAATTTGATATCTGGTAGCACTAGGCTACCTTCCCTAGCATTTCTTTTCATTAGTCCCTTTGATATTCTGAACCTTTTCTTCTTCCAGATGAATTTTAATATTATTTTTTCCAGCTCTAGAAAATAATTATCTGATAGTTTAACTGGTATGGCACTAAATAGGTACATTAATTTGGGTAGAACTGTCGTTTTTATTATTTTGGCTCAGCCTACCCACAAGTAACTGATGTTTTTCCACTTACTTAGATCTGACTTTAATTGTGTGAAAAGTGTCTTGTAATTGTGTTCATATAGTCCCTGGGTTTGTTTTGGCAGATAAACTTCCAAATATTTTATAGTGTCTACCCTAACTTTAAATGGGATTTCTCTTTCTGTCTCTTGCTGTTGGACATTGTTACTAATATATAGGAATGAAGAAGATTTTTGTGGGTTTATTTTGTAACCTGCAACTTTGCCAAAGTTGTTTATTATTTCAAGTAGTTTTTTACTTGAATCTCTGGGATTCTCTAAGTACATCATCATATCATCTGCGAAGAGTGATAACTTCGTTTTTTCTTTGCCTGTTCTAATTCCTTCAATTTCTTTTTCTTGTGTAATTGCTACAGCCAACATTTCTAGTTACCATACTGAATAACAGTGGTGATAATGAACATCCTTGCTTCACCCCTGATCTTATTGGAAATGCCTCTAGCTTATCTCCATTGCATATAATGTTTGCTGCAGGTTTTAGGTAGATACTGCTTATTATTTTATGGAAAGTTCCTTTTATTCCTATGCTCTCCAATGTCTTTAATAGGAATGGGTGTTGTATTTTGTCAAAAGTTTTTTTCTGCATCTATTGAAACAATCATGTGGTTTCTGTTAGTTTTGTTGTTTATATGATCGATAATGCTAATAGTTTTCCTAATATTGAACCAGCCCTGCATTCCTGCCTGGTATGAATCCTATCTGATCATAATGTATTATTCTTGTGGTAAGTTGCTGTATTCTTTTTGCTAAAATCTTATATAATTTTTTGCATCTATATTCATTAGAGAAATTGGCCTATAATTTTCTTTCTCTGTTTTGTCTCTTCCTGGTGTAGGTAGGGAGGGAGGGGGAGGAAGGGGAAAAAAGTCTAAGTTATATGGTAGTGATTGCAGAAAACTGAAAATAAATAAAATTAATTTTAAAAAATAATAATTAAATCATAATCTAGCAAACAGGAATTCTTTCAATAATTATATGGAAAATGAAATGAGTATAATTTATCTTTTCCAGAATGACAAGAATGAATTAAAGATACTGTAGAATATAAAAGCTGTCATGCATTTTATTTTATCACTGAGATGTTTTTAAATACATAACACACCTTTTTCCTAGCACACTTTAAGGACAGCCATTGGCTTTCTACTGTTGGCTGCCTGCTCAGGTTAGCACAAGTCTCCCTCCCTTCCAGTCAATCATGATGTTGTTCAGTTGTTTCCACTATATCTGACCCTTTGTGACCCATTTTCTTGGCCAAGATAGCAGAGTGGTTTGCCATTTCCTTCTCTCGCTCATTTGACAGATGAGGAAATTGAGGCAAACAGGGCTAAGTGATCCTGGACAAGTCACTTACCCCTGATTGCCAAGGAAGGAAGAAAGAGAGAGAGAGAAAGAAAAATATCCTATTCCAGAAGGATAGATAGGTAAGCCTATCCTGAAAGGAAGAAAGGGAGGGAAGAAGAAAGTCCTTTCAGGATAGGCTTGCCTATCTATCCTTGTGGAAAAACAAAAGTTCTTGAAAACCATGCAGTGCCCAGGTTGACTTGAAATTGGGTGGCCAGTTTATCTATAGCTGACATATATAAAATGCTTTAAAGTTTGAAAAAAATTTGATTACCTTTATTTCATTAATACATATGAATAATAAGACAGGAAAAAGCAGGCTAGATGAAATTAGTGTTTTCAGTGATCTCAAATAGTAACAATCTCAAATGGCAAAAAAAAAAAAAAATGCAAATGACCCAAAAGCAACAGAAAAATAAATGGTGGGTATAAGCAAGTTTCAGTATTTTTGCCAGCTATGGTTAGAAGAAAAACCTCTGGCTTTAGCCTTTCTCTAACGGGTCGTCTCATAGATTGGACCACAATAGGTCCCTGCCCATACTCCACTTAATGACTGTATTTTGGGCACTGTTTCTCTTTGGAACAGCAACCCAGAGGGCTTTGCCCTCCCAGCTTGATTTTTTTCTTTTTCTAATTAAAGGGCCATCCCTTGACTACTTCTTAGAGAGGTCTATTCTCTGAATGGGGGTTATCTCACTTTAAGTGAGTACCTAAGGGTCTCCCATTGCATCTTGAGCCATTTCCAATTATTCTGATGAATATCTGGTCACTGGTCCCAGATGACTCTGAGGAGAAAGTGAGGCTGGTGACTTTTCACAGCCCTCACTCACTCAAATCAAAGTCAACTGCAAGTCATGTCGTCATTTCCCTGATATCATGGTCCTCTTGCAGAATGAAGGACAAACTCAACAGGTTGTCTATATTCTGACGTAAGCTCCTTAGGTGGCGCCATAGTGCACAGAGCGCTGGCCTGGGAATCAGGAAGACTCATCTTGATGAGTTCAAATCTGTGTGACCCTGGGCAACTCTCTTAACCTTATTTGCTTCAGTTTCCTCATCTATAAAATGAACTGGAGAAGAAAACTCTAAATGGGGTCACAGATGGAAGAGTCAGACACAACTGACTCCAAATTCTATATGTCCAAACATAAACTAAACCCACTGGAGAGCTCTCACTAGATGACCCTTCTGAATTCAAATTCAATTGGTCAACAATAGAACTATTTTTCCTTATAGATCCAACCCTCATCTCTTTCTTCCAGTGACATTCCCATCTTACCAGTGGCCTAGATTCATAACCTGGGTCATCCATGACTCTCCCCTTTCTCATCACCTTCACCCAATCATTCTCCATTTTATTGGCTCTACCTCCACATTTTTTACATCAGTCACGTCTCATCCATCCTCTCCACTCCCCTGACCACCCCTTTAGTGTGGGACTATATCTCCTCTCATCTGAACTATTGTTATAGCTTCACAATAGGTCTCCCTTTTCTACTCTCATCCTTCCACCATCTTCCACACAGCTAGCAAATAGTTCTCCAAAGGTCTAACTCTATCGCTCCCCTTCCCTAAGCAGCTCTGTAGGGATGGGGACCAACCTGTGCTTTCATTGTTATAGGGAGGTCCCAGTGAGGAACTTACTCTTCCAAAAAGAAGTCAGCAATTTATAGTCTTAGATACTTGCCCAGGGGACCAAGAGTGTAAATTACTTCCCTGGAGTATATCTTCCTGGCTTCAAAATGATGAATATAGAAGCATGGGAAAGACATGTATGACCTGATGTAAAGTGAAGTATGCAGAACCAGAAAAATAATATATAAAATAATTTCAACAATGTTAATTAAAAGAACAAAACAACCAAAACTGAATGTTCAAAATTATAGTGAACAAGGTTAGCCTCAAAGAGAAAAGAGCAGGCATCTTCCTCCTACTTTGAAGAGAGGAGAACAGAAAATCATGGGTGTAGAACATTGTATATAGTGTGAGGTTTTTGTTCTATGTGTTGGTTGGTTTGGTTGAACTGGAGTTCTTTTCTCTCTTTTTTTTAAATTGTTATAAGGGATTGTTCTGTGGGAATGGGAGAGGGGATACATTGGGAAATCGGAATTCTAAAACAAAGATGAATAGAAAATTATTTTAAAAAATAAATTGAACTATCCCTCATCTTCCCCTTCCTCCCCACTAATGTTTATTGATTGTTGGAAAAATTATAAAATTGTCATCAAAATGGACTACAAAATCACCTTGGACTTCTCCTAAAGGATTATAAACATAATTCAAGTTGCTGTGAAGACTCTGCATTGATTCCCAGTCCCTAGACCAATTGAAAGAGGACAACACAGGGAAGTTAGTGATGAATGAGCTACCTCTCCAAGTCTGTCCCACAAATAAACAGTTCTATTTTAGAAAAATTAGTGGGGCAAATGAAAGACTGTTGGTTTGTTTAAAATAACTCCGGGGAGTCAAAGGCTGCAAGCCAGACAGAGTTACATGACTTCCTCCACACGCCAGCCCCAAGACCTGTGATTACCCAAATCGCAGTTATGGCACCAAGGGAGGGTACCGCCCAGAAGGACAAGTGGAAGGCAGGTTGCCAGAGAAAGAAAGAAGCTGCAAGTGTCTCCGGGAATTGATTTGACTGATTAAATGGGAGAAAAAGATCAAATGCAAAGAAGTTTTCCATTTCTAAAATGGTGCCCAAAGGGAGTCCTCCTCTTTCCTTGAAGATGAACCCGCAAGATGCAGGTCCAGTCTGGGGCAGGCAGCACTTGTTAATGCTGCCCTACCATCTTGCATTTCTTTCTCTAATAACAATAGCGAATATTTGCATAACACTTAACTATGTTCCAGGCATTGCGTCTTTACAATTATTATCTCATTTAATTTTTACAACAACCCTGAGAAAAAGGTGCTATTATTATTTCCATTTTAGACATGAGGAAACTGAGGCTGACAAAAGTTAAGTGACTTGCCCAGGGTCACACAGCCTGTAAGCGTATGAGGCTGAATTTGAACTCAAGCTTTATTTGACTCCAGGCCTGATCTTCCATCCACTGGGCCACATGACTGCCCATATTATCTGTCTACATTTTGCATTTCCCCAGGGGAATTTAAGCTTCTTGAGGACAGGAACTGTTTCATGTCTAAGCAGATGTTAAACACTTAATAAATGTTCTTCTGGATTCAGTGGAAGTGGCACAAAAGTCATTTGTGGTAAGATCGTAGGATTTTAGAGGCAGCCAGGGCCTGGAGTCAGGAAGACCTGAGTTCAAATTCAGCCTCAGACACTGTTTGTGAGACCCTGAGCAAGTCACTTAACTTCCATCTGCCTCAGTTTCTTCCACTGTAAAATGAGAATAATAGCCAACCTACCTCACAGGGTCATTGTGAGGATCAAAAGATGTGATGTTTTTAAAACATGTTGCAAACCTTTAAGGAAGATATATGTCTACATAGATATAAATAATGTAAACATATATATATATTATATATATTTAAGGAATAAATTTGTGTAGATACAAAATAATATAAATATAAAATAAAAATATATCTTTAAGGAATATATATGTGTGTATAGATATAAAATAAATATGAAATAAAGATATGTTATATACTTTAGGAACAGATGCATGTAGATAAAAATAATAAATATAATATATCTTTAAGGAATATGTGTATATTGATATTAAATAGTATAAATATAACATCTTTAAGGAATATATGTGTATAGATATAAAATAATATAAATATATAGCAAATATGTAATGTTACCTATCTTTAAGGAATATGTGTATATAAATATAAAATAACAAATATAAAATGTCTATATTATAGTCAAAGTTTTTGAAGGACCTTTGCAATCATCTACTCCAACTGCCCCCTCCCTAGACACAAATGAGAAAATTGCAGTACAGGGAGGGGTGACTTCCTTATAGTCATCCAGGTGGACAGTGCTCCCCACCAGCTTTCTGCCTCCCAATCCAGGGCTCTTTGGCAGCACCCCCAGATCCTTTCAGACCCTTCCTCCACAACCATGACCTCCTCTGAAGTTCATGTTCTCCATGTGTATCATCCAGTTCAGATTCTACTGGCAGGACATTCTCCTTCCTTCCTCAGTGAGTTCAGGCCTGACTCAGGGTTTTTCTCACCACCCCAACTCCTGTCCTCATGTTTGGAAACTTCAACATACAGCCCCCCACCTTCTCAGCTCCTAAATCTATTCAGTTCACATGATCTCCACCATACCTGAGCTACACACACACACACACACACACTTTCTCCCTCCCATGACCCACAATGTTGTGTTTCTATGTTTAAGAATTCTGTAATGCCTTTAGCTGATCATCTTTTATCATTCTATCTTCCCCTATACCTCCCTGCCTCAGTTCTTTCCCAGACTGTGACCATCCCCCAGCATTCTCCTCCCTTCCTTATTAATTCTATTTATGAACTCTATTGTAGATTAACTCTACGTTGACTCCATTGCCCCTTTGTGTTCTAGAGGATCATGCCTTGCCAAATCCCAACCTTGGATGACACCCACCATCTGCCTCTTTTACTGCTGTTCATGATGCTCTTAAATGAAGCTGGAGGAAAAAAAATCCCATCATGAAACCTCCATGACTGGGTGCAGATTTATACTACCTAATCTCAAGTGGGCCATCGCAGAAGCAAGGTAATCCTTTCATACAGCCTTAATCTAGTTACTGTCCAGCCTTTTCTTCAGTCCTCAGGCTTTACCCCACCCCATCCTCTTTGCTGAGGACCGCCATTCATTCCTCACTAAATAAATAAATAAAACGAAGTCATTTGATGAGAGCCCTTCTGGCCTTGTCATCTCACACCCCCATCTCCTCCTTCACCTTGCCTCAAGTGAAAGTGTGGCTTTGCCCCTTGTTGAGGCCAGCCCGCTGCTTTCACTGTGGATGCCCTCCTCTCCTATCTTTTCCAGCAGATTATCCCCATTATCATCCCCGTACATGGTCTCTCTAATCTTCAAACTCTCAAACTCCACTGGCTCTTTCCTGTGGCTTGCAAACATACCCACATCTCCCCCATCCTTAAAGAAACCCTTGACCCAAGCCTCCCAGATGTGCTCTTCCTAGAATTCTCAGCAGCCTGGCACCCGATGTCATCATTCAACTGAAACAGCCACCTTCAAAGAGATCAATGATCTCTTAAAGGTTTAATCAAATGGCCTTTCCTCAGTCCTTTGAACCTTCAACTGGTGGATCATTTTCCAGTCATCTCCACCCCACCAGAGGTTGGGGCTCCTCGGTTGGCTACTATAATTCTGGAGTTGAACCTTTGGATTTATCTAATCAGGAAGAAGCCAGTACTCTCCCCTTCCCCCATCTTCTTTCATTAGACTATAAACACCTTAAGGGCACGGACTGGTTTGTTTGCTTGGTTCTATATCCCCTGTACTTAGCCTGCTTCCACATAAGTATTTCATACACGGTCAGTTCATCTCTCCTCTCCTTCCTTTCTTCTTTCTCTTCCCCTTCTCTCTTCTCTCTCCCTCACCCCCTCATTTCCCCCTCTCCTTTCCCCCCTCCCTTTCCTCCTCACCCCTCACTACCACCACCCCCATTTCTGTCTCTGTCTCTCTGTCTCTTTGTGTCTGTCTCTCTCTCTCCCGCCCCTTCCTCTTAGATGTTTTCTCTAGGTTTTCATGACACTGCTCTCCCTTGATTCTCCTCTTACCTGTCTCACTGTTCAAGCCCACTAATTGCTGGTCTCCTTCAAGGCACTTTTCTCTTGTCCTTCGGTTCAGTTTCTCTTGGTGTTCTCCCTGGCTCCCATCGGTTCCGCTGTCATTTCTGCGCAGATGAATCCCAGATCTATATACCCAGCCTATGTCTCCCGAACTAGCCACCTCACCGGTTCTCTTGAATTAAGTCTTGCCAGCATCTTAGACTCAACATGCACAAAGCAGAGGTTATTATATTCCTCAAAAAAAAAAAAAAGAAAATCATAGCTTCCTTCCCTGCTTCAGAACCTCTCTATTGCTTCCTATTTTTCTCCCACTTGCCCAGGCTCTGACCCCTCCCTTGAGCTCATCCCCCAGAGTCAGCCCACATAGGCAATCTTCTTTCAAATCCAGTTGTACCTTTTGTATACGTCCCTTCCTTTCTGCCCTGGGGCCAGCCCTCTTCCCCTCTCAGCTAGACTATTGCAATAGCTACTACCTAGCTGACCTCCCTGCCTCAGGTTCCCCAACTCTGATTCACCCTCCATCCTCCAAAGTGATTTCCTGAAGAGAAATTTCTGACCATGACACCACCTCCGCAAACACACACTCAGTAAGCTTCTATGGCTCTCTATTGCCTCCAGGATTACATAGAACATCCTCTGATACTGAAAGCCCTTCACATCCTATTCCCCCTGACATTTCCAGTCTTTTTTCATCTTAATTCATTTGCACACTCTAAGATCCAGCAAGCCATACATCACAATCTCCCAACTCCATACATTTGCAGTGCCCCCATACCTGGAGTGCTCTTCCTCCGCACCTTTAATGCCTAGTTCCTACCCATTTCCCTTCTTTTCAGAATTTCCTGAAGCAATTTCCCTAAAGGGCATCAAAAGCAAAATCTTCCATTTGTCATTCACTGCTCTCTTCCAGGCTTCTTCCCCCCCACCCCACCCCCACGCCTGCCTGGGAGCTCTCTGAGACAGCAGGGCAGGGTCTCCTGGCTATTCCATGGACAAGATGCCCATCTCTGACTCTCAGCATTTTCCCTGCCTGTCCCTTGTGCCTGGAATGCCCTCCCTCTTCACCTCTGCATCCTGGCTTCCAAGGCTTCCTTCAAGTCCCACTTAGAAGCTGATGTTTTTGTACAACTCTGCCTCATTTAAATCTAATTCATGCACAAGTCAAGACATCACCCCATGATGTTACTGGTTCTCCTTGACAGATACCTTTTTTTTTTTTTTGAGGCAATTGGAGTTAAATGACTTGCCCAGGGTCACACAACTAGTAAGTGTCTGAAGTCACACTTGAACTCAGGTCCTCCTAACTCCAGGGCCAGTGCTTTATGGACTTCATCCACTGAGCTGCCCTCATTGGTCGTCTTTGAAAACAAAGGACGGAAACATTTCCAAAGGACTCTTGATGCAAAATTCCATCCACATCCAGAGAGAGAATGAAGCAGACTATTTTCTCATGTGTTATGTTTGGTTTTTCTCATGATTTCTCCCATTTGTTTTAATTCTTCTGTGCAACATGACTAATGTGAAAATATGTTTAATGAGAATGTATATGTAGAGCCCATATGAAACTGCATGCAATCTCTGGAGGGAGGGAGGAGGGATGGAGAGAAAACAAAATTTATGAAAGTGATTGCTGAAAACTGAAAACAAATGACTAAATTTTGGGGAAAATGGAAACAAAGGATGAATAATGAGTGCCAGCTAAAATCTCATCTTTTACAGAAAGCCTTTTCCAATTACTCTTAATTCTAGTGCCTTCTATTAATTATTTCCTAGTGATACTGCATGTTGTCTCCCCCATTAAATTGTGGGCTCCTTGACCAAAGGGACTGTCTTTTGCCTTTCTTTGTAACTCCAGCATTTAGCACCGTGCCTGGCACTGTATATGTAATAAATATTAATAAATCTGTATTGCCTGATTCTATTCCGATATGACCTGCCTTTCCTAGTTCTCTTTCCTCCTTGTATACCACACACTCACTCTCCACAGATAGTGCCATCCCTAGGACATTATTTCTTTTCTACATTACACATATCTTTGTATGTACATGGTATTTGGTATGTTGTCTTCCCTGTTAGAATAGCAGTTCCACTTTCTTCATATCTTCCATATTTATAGCACAGTGCCTGGCACACAAAAAGAGCTCAATAAGTGCTTGGTGACTGAATGAGAGACTGTAATTCTTGGGTCCAAGTGTTGCTTCTGACTCATACTGACTTGTGTGACCCTTGGGGCCTGGGGTACCTCTCTGAGACTTAGCTTTAGAAGGTGTTGGTCTACCTTGATGGAGGAAGTTCATTTCAGGAAACTGAGTTTATTGACCAACTGAATACACCAAGCCGTCTCTTGTTCAACAAGTCTTCCTTGAGCGCCAACTGTGTGTTATGTTATGTTGGGTACTGGGAGGTCTACAAAGCATTGGGGGAAATGAAAGTAATTGCTGAGGTGACTGGGAGATATTATGACTTGGAAGGAAAGGGGAGCATGAAGGGCAGTAGGGAGAGATGAATGAAGGAGCCCAAACATGCCTCATTGGAGGAGAGTATTTTATAAACCTCAAAGCCCAAAGTACTGTCAACAAACTGCCATCTGAGATCCACAAGGAAGGCATCTGGCAGTCTAACTAGAATGCTCCTAGAACTGAGTGTCATTGACCCGTTTGTCAGTCTGGTAAAGTCTTATGGGCCCCTTCTCACAGTAATGTTTTTAAATGCATCAAATAAAATACATCAGATCCAGAGGAAACCAGTTACTATAGTAAAATACAGTTATCCAAAAAAAAAAAAAAAAGGTTTTAAAGATTATGGACCCCAGATTTAGAACAGACTCTGTTCTCAAGAAAAACGATTCTTGAATCATGTAAACAGGATGAAACCTGAAGGACAGAGAATGACATTTTATCCCTTGAAAGGAATTAGTCTGATGACATCTTTCTAATGACATCCTGTTAGCCATGCCCCTTCTTTGGCCGATCTCCTCTGTGTAACAGCTCAGCAGGTTTGATCTACCTGGAGGTCATCCTATGTGCATGAAAGTTAAGGAATCATTGTATGGTTATGCCAAAAGGAGTGGTATGGTATTCAGGGTGGCTCTGACACCTCCCCAGGGACCTGAACCCATCCTTGGCCAAATGTAAAGGTTCACTGGTTCAGTTCACCCTGTAGAGAATGACTCCCCAAATGACTCCCTAGCCAAGGTCCTTCAGACAAGGAAGGGCCTACCTAATCCTGAGCAAGAAGCCAAGCACAGGGGTGGGAAGTTTGCACTCAAGCCTATGCTAGACTCGTAAGTGTGTGGTGACACATTCTCTGTGCCTACCTCAGAACGTCTGAGAACAGTTAGAAACACCCAGGTGCACCTCAACTGCCAGAATCATGTCTGCCTCCTCTCCTACTTCAGAATCTACCATGTGTACAGTATACATTTCCTTTTCAAAATTAAAAAAAAATACATCAGACAAACAGCATCTTTAAGGGTTAATAGCTGCTTTGCACCCAGCTGTCCCTCATCTCTTGTGACTGAAATCAGCAGTGGGGAAATCGTCCTGGCCATTTAAGGGAAGGAAACCCAAGTCCGAGTGAGCCGGCCCAGAGAACCAACACAGCCTTCTCTTTCTATCTACTTCTGAATCAGTTTAATCCATTCAAGCAGCACCCAGTCCCGTGGTGTAGTTTGATGGGACCTAGCAAACGGATGAAAATTTGAAGATATGTAGGAAAACCCATCTAAAGTGAAGCCATGTGAAGAAGGCCAAGGACATGGTGGGTCCTGACTCCAGCTATGTAAATGAAGACAATCTTGAACCACAACAAAACACAGTTTGTGTGTCCCTGCCAATGGAAGAAGGATGTGCCTTCTCTGTGAGCAAGGCAGTTCTCTGAGTAGACCATTAGCGGAAAACATCTCCACAGAAGAAGCAATGTAAGGAAATAGAAAGAATCTAAGTTGGATGCAAAAGAACTAGGCCCTTGTCCTGGTCCTGCCATCCATGTGACTTTGGGTCAGGCACAGAACTTCTCTGGACATCAGCTTCTTCTGTAAAATGACATTAGATGATTGGTCTAATGGCGTCTTATCAACCAAGAAATAATCTCTATTTTCAAAGTCCTCCCCAATCTGATACCATGATTTTATGCTACTCCCCTTGATGGATAGCACAGGGCTCCAGCCATGCTGGATTACTGGCCCTCTCAGACACACTTCCTGCTGTCTCCTTGCTCTCCCTTTGGCCCCAGAAGCTCTCTGTCTCTTCCTACTGACCACCCACCCATCCAATTAAATTAATTCAATTTGACAAACATTTATTTCATTGTTCAGTCACTTTTTTATTTGTGTCTAGTTCTCCATGACTCCATTTTTGGGGTTTTCTTGGCAAAGATTCCAGGGTAGTTTGCCATTTCCTTCTCTGTCTCATCTTACAGATGAGGAAACTAAGGCAAACAAGATATAGTAACTTGCCCAGGTTACCCAGCTAGTAAATGTCTGAGGTCTAATTTGAACTACTGAAGACAAGCCTTCTTTATTCTAGGCATGGCATTCCATCCACTGTGCCATCCTACTGTCCTAACCTTTTATTAAACACCTACCATGTGCAAAACATTGGCCTAGACACTGGAGATAAAGGAAAAAAAGTGCCCTCAAAGTAGTTTATATTCACTCATTCTTCTATGGGACAGCTAGGTGGTAGACCTGAAGTGCTGGGCCTAAAGCCAATACCTGAACTCAAATCTGGCCTCAGAAACTAGCTGTGTGATCCTGGGCAAGTCACTTAACTCTGTTCATCTCAATTTCCTCATACGTAAAATGAGTTGGAGAAGGAAATGGCAAACCACTTCAGTATCTTTGCCAAGAAAACCCCAAATGGGGTCATGAAGACTCTACAACAACATTCTTCTACACACGAGTCAAAACCTTCCTCCTTCTCTTCCTCCTCTGAAGTCTCAGCACTGTACCTGTCTTTTATACATTAGTCACGTGTTACCTTGCATTATGGTCATTTGTGCATAATTTATCACCTCTAATATACTATTAGCTCCCTGAGGTCAGGACCCTTTCTAATTTATCATGTTTCTACCTCCCCCAGCACATTGTTCATATAATAGGCATTTATTAAGTGAAATAATGATCATAGTTCTGTTTGTTTTACAGCTAGATGTATCTGAAAGGTCAACCAGTACATCCCCACTTTCACTGAACTTGTACTTCCCCCACATTCCATGACATCCCCCTGAGAGAGTTCCACCTTCACAGGACTATTTCTCCAAGCTGGTCAAGTTGCTCCTGAATCCCCATCTAGCACTTTTGAAGGCCTTATTCCTGGACAAAATATTGTCCACAGATTCTCCTTCCTGAAAGAGGAGCAGATCTACCTAGAGTTTTCAGTCAAAGCTTTTATGAAAATTTTCTTAGGCTGCAGAAGACTCAGAGCACTGTGCCACAAGAGACCAGCTTTGCCAGTGATCTGCTGGATTACCTTAAGACAGTCACACAACAAGGTACAATGGAAAGAGTGCTCATTTAGCCTCAGTAGGAGATTGGAGTGCAAAAGCACTGGGAATGGAGTCAGAGGAATCCTGGGTTCAAATCCTGGCTCTTGATACTTAACTCCATGTGTGACTTCATCCATGTTGACTTCCATTTCATGGTTTTTAAGATGAAAGAGCTGGGCATCATACATACGTTAGAGGAACAAGAAAGACATTGCCTTTCAGATCTGTGGATGGGGAAGCGTTTATGATAAAACAAGGGATGAAGAAGATCACAGAGGATAAGGTTGAAGGAAAGCTGGTGACTGGGAGGAAATATTGGCAGCAAGTTTTTCTGATAAAGACATCGTTTCCAAAATAAATAAGGAACTGCTTCAAATTTGTAACCAGGAGACTATTCCCCACTTGATAAATGGTCAAAGGATATGAAAAAGCAGTTTGCAGAAAAAGAACCCCATTTTTCATAAGATATATGAAAAAATCCTCCAAATCACTAATAATGAAAGAAATGCACCTCAAATCTATCAGAGTGGAAAAATTGACAAAAATGAAAATGGTGAATACTGGAAGGATGGTGGGAAAATAGGTACATTAATATTTTGTTGGTGGAACTGTAAACTTGTCCTGCTATGGTAGAAAGCTATGCCCCCAAAGTTATTAAACTGCTTATGTTCTTTGATACCTCTATGAGATCGACACCCCAAAGAAAACAAAGAAAGAAGCAAAGGACTCAAATGTACAAAAAAACTAAAGCAACTTTTTTTTGTGTGGTGGCAAAGGACTAGAAACTAAGGTGGGAGGGAACCTATCAATTGGCTGAACAAAGTATGGCATATGAATATGATAGAATGCTAGTGTTCTGTAAGAAATTATAAAGGGGGTGGTTTCAGAGAAACCTAAAAAGGTTTCTACGAACTGATGCAGAGTGAAGTGAGAAGAAATGGGGGGATATATATACAATAACCTCAACAGTGTAAAGACACACAACTTTTGAAGACCTAGGACTTCTGACTAATACAATGACCAACCATGACTCTAGAAGGCTCATGATGAAACATATTACCCACCTCAAAGAGGGGATGGAATTAGGGTGTAAACTGAAACATATAATAATGTATGCGGTTTGGGGGCCTGTCCAAGGTAGGAATCTTGCTTCACTATGCAGAGTTACAAGGGTTTTGTTTTTCTTTCTTTTTCAAGGGTGGAAGAAATGAAATGGAGATAAAAGTTGGTTTTTTTTAAAATGATCAGTGAATTGAAGTAATGATTTCTTAGTTCCCTTTTTTCTCTAAGTCTATGATCCTATGTCAATTTCTTTTTGTTTTTAAATGCTTAAACCTAATTAAAAATTCAATTTTAAATGTTTAAATAGTATCAATTGAGCAAACATTGTGTTATTATTTGATTATCAATAAACATTTATTAATCACCACTTAGAAGACATGCATTATGTAAGTTGACGGGGATACAAAACCAAAGAATAAAGCAATCCATGCCTCCTCTGCTTTTTTCCAAAAAATAACAAACTTTAACTACATAATGATGACGAAGATGACAAACTTGCTCTGGCCTCTCTCAATTTCTACTCTTTTGTACTTACACAGTTTTGTTGTCATTGTGTATTCAATTGTAGTCAATCCTGGCAAAGAGTTATTTGAGGAGATCAGAAGCACTGACATAGGGAGGTTGTCAGGCTTGTCTTGGGGGCTGCTCTTAGGTGGGGCGCTTGTCCCAGAGCCCCTCCCCACCAGAGGCTTTGAGATCAAAGGAATCTCCTTCATAAAGGGTTAAGCTTCTCTCCTGCCCCATTCTCTCCTACCTCCCAGAGTTATTTTTCTTTTGGGGTCCAAGGCTCACTCTGTCCCAAGGAGGCAAGTAGGCAGCTCTCAAAACAGAGCCAGCCAGGGCGCCCCCAAACACCCTTCTACCTCTGCATTTAGTCCCCATCTCCTTCTGATTTAGGCCATTTGACATGGAAAGGGCCAGACTTCGGGTACGTATTATACGATTCCTCCTCCTACCAAGAAAGAACCAAGTTTATGACTCTTATGAATGGCCAGCGCCTCAGAACCTTTTCTTAGGAGTTTCTGACTCCTTAGTCAGAACACATTGACTCTTCCCATTAGACTACCTTGTCTCAAAGGGTCCTCGGGAGGAAAGTGCTTTGTAATCATTCAAGTGCCCTGTAAATGTAAATTGATGATGATGATGATGACGTTGCAGCTGTTGCTATCTTCCCCAGTAGATTAGACTGGGGATGCTGAACCTCTTTTGACAATCTGGTGAAGTCTCTGGAACGCTTCTCAGAAGGATGTTTTTAAATACATAAAATAAACTACATAAGATTACAAAGGAGGGTGTTTGTATAGAAATATAGTTATCAAAATATATTTTTAAAAAAGTTCATGGGCCCCGGGTTAAATAACATCTAGACTAAACATTTTTTGAGGGTAGATAACCAGTCTTGTTCGGCTTACACTCCTCCCTAACCAGTCCCTAGTATGATGCCTTCCTCCTGGTAGGGAAGAGAAGGGGAAGGGAATAAGCATTTATTAAGCATCTACTATGTGCCAGGCACTGTTAAGCACTTTACGAATATTGTATCATTTGATCCTCACAACAGCCTTAAGAGATGCTATTATCATCACCATTTTATAGTCGAGAAAACTGAGGCAGATAGAGATTAAGTGACTCACCCAGGGTCACACAACTAGTGAACGTCTGAGAATTTGAATTCAGGTTTTCCTGCCTCCAGACCCAGCACTCCATTAGGCCACCCCACTGCCCAGTGGTTTCTCTCTCCTCCTTCCACTTTTCCACCCTTTTTTATGTGTTGTCACCCCACATCCATTGTTAGAATATACGCTCCTTGAGGGTAGGAGCTGTTATACAGTTTGCTTGTGTTTGTAGCTCTAGCAGTTTGCTTGGTACACAGTAAGTGCTTGATGAGTGTTTATTGTCTAATTAAATGAATGTTGAGCTAAAAACCTGCTTCTGAAGCCTCCCTTTCTCCAGTCTGCTTCCTCAGCTCCTCCCTCCACCACTCCACCCAAGGATCTTCATTCAGCCACTAGAGTTAAGCAGAATGGGTTGACCTTTCTATATGACAGCCCTCCATTTTTTTTGAAGACTTTTTTTATTATTTTATTTTCACGTTCTTTTCTTGTGTAGGTTAAACACGCCCACTTCCTCCAGTGCTTTCTGGTATGGCGTGATCTTCAGTATTCTCAACATCTCAACCTCCTCTGAACGTTCTCCAAGGGTTCAATTCCATGTCTGCCAGGATGAAATCAACATCATACACCAACCCATCTTTATCCATGACTCCAGCTTTGAGATATTCCTCTTTTCCTTAAATGTTACACTGAGCACCCAGGCTCCAGAATTGGTCTGTTCCAGACTATAAGACATCTCCCTTAATGTGATCTAGGATAGCATTAGCTTCTGGTTACTGTGGTAAATCACCCCTGTTTGGGAAAGTGCTGTTACATCAAAGTGATTTTCCCATCATTCCCCAATCAGTCAGAAATAATTCACAGTAACCCTATGCAAAAAAAAAAAAAAATAGCATGATCAAAACACTCAACCTCAATTAGCCAAGTTTACTAGATTAAAGGTTTGAATTGATAAAAAAACAAAAAACAAAAAAACAAAAAAAAAACCAGTTAAAATGTGTGTTTCAATCTAAGATTTGCAAAAGCACTTTTAAAAAATGCCTTATCTGATTACTCCTCCTTCTAAACAGGCTCTCTTCTCTTGGCTTCCAAACAATACTCTCTCCTGGTTCTCCTGTGTGTTAAATCACTCCTTTTTAAGCTTCCTTTGATTTCCCATCATCTGTCTCCTGCCACCTGACATCTAGGGTTTCCCAGGTCTCTGTCTTGAGCCCATCTTTCTGTTTCACACACATATATAGCTTTTGCTTCCCTTTTCCCCAAAACAAATGAACTCCTCTCTCCTTCTTTTCTCTGTTCTCTCCTTTACTCTCTCCTCCCCTTCTCTCTGCTCTCCTGTCTCCTTCCCTCTCCTCTTTTTCCCAGGTCTCTCCCTCCCTTCCCCCACTCAATTGCAGCTCTTTATAAAGTATGGTGAAGGAAGGGAAGATCCTCTCCCTCTTCTCTTTATGATACCTTTCTCTTTCCCTTGTCTCAGAGCAGTGATATAAAATCAGCAATCACAAAACACATGCTATAAATGGGGGAAAATTATCACTCCAAAACAAGAACCTCTAAGGGAAGTTCCCATTTGTGTTGTACAGGAATTTTGTCATATTGAATGCATGAAATAGTCGATTGACTGACACTTGGAAATGTTATAAAAAGTTGGGGGGGTTTTTTGGTAATAATATCTAACCTGTATAAATATATTAGCATTACTTAATTCAATTTGAAAAAATTGTGCCCTAAATATGTATTTTGCTCATCATTTTTCTATTCCATACGTAAAGGGGGCAAAGGAAAGAAGAAATAAATTTCTTTTTTCTTTTAAAAAGTTGCTTATTTTTGAGTCTTATCTCAGTCCAATAATTATTTACAGTCTCTTTGCTTTCTTGATTTTTAATGAAAGCATGAAGCATCTTATGGACATTGGGAGCAAAGCAGACAATTACAAGATTTGTACTGAAAGAAAGATATTGATTCTAAGATGTCTTCATGAAGGTTGCAATCCTTGAAATCACCCCCTACCTCAGCCCACAGGGTTTTTTCAGGTTCCTTATGCAGCACTGCCTAATGCATTCAATGTTTTTTATATAATTTCAAGAAACTTTTACTTCAGATTCGCAGGTGTGCAAAGGAAGCTCATCTCTTGTGTAACTTCTGGCCGTTTCTTTAGAAACTTGGATGGCAAGAGATTTCCTTTGATTTCAACCTGTCGTCTGCGTTTTCTTTCAAATTAAACTTCTTTTGTCTGCATGTAGTACGGAGAGGGGAGAGAACTGTTTTTTCTTTATTGTATTTGTCTTTTAGTAATCGTTTACTCAAATATTAATTAAAAACTCCGTACTGGGCACTATTCTAGGTGCTTAACAAAGTTTAGGTAACAATACTTATTCTCTTTCAGCTGTTATTTTTTTTTTTTGGCGGGGGGAGTATACACAGCGATTACAGTTGTTGAGTTTTGGGTTTCTTAAGCATGATACTTTCATACCAGGAGTGCAAAAGAAAGTGTTCTTTCAGAGAAGTTGCACTTGCTTCTTTGGGGGAAGAAGGGAGTTCTTTCCTGGGAGGGCGGGACAGGGGGAAAAGGGGGAAGGAGAGGAAGTTGACAGAAGGTTCCCAGGAGAAGGTCACGATTAGACTTTAAAAGATGGGTTCGACCACCCAACAAGGACAGGAAACATCCTCCGCATTGCGAACAGAAAGTGAGGCGTGGAGGTGAGAAAATAGCCTAAGCATTCTTAAAGAGACAGAGGTTTCAAAGTTTTAAATCAGTGATCAGGGACACCAGCTTTTTCATCAAAAAGGATCTATGTTTAGTAAAATGTGTTCACTCTCGCCAAACTATCTCCTCGTTTCTCGAATTATACACGAAACCCCATTACTGTAAACTTTAGGAAAGGGCAGAGTACTGAAGAGGTTTGATTAGCCTAAGATCCCATTAATTTTCTCCTTGTTAACTAACAAATGACGCTAATTCGGACCAGAGTTTAACTTTGGGTAGTCTAGGAAATAGAGACTTACTATGCAAATCACTCTGTATTCTTCAACAGGAATCCCCAGGGAATTTTTCAACTATTTAAGAAGTCTATTTTGATTGTCTACACTGAGAAAAAAATGTTTTATGCAATTCCCAACCACCTACATACTACCGATTGCAAGGCTGATTACAAACCATTCTTATACTTTCATTAAAGGAAGTAGCCCACAGACCTTATCTATGGCAGTACTCTGCCTGGTTCCTGCAGCTTCCCCGAAAGTAAGTCTCCTCTATTTCTTTGAAAGGGTGTGTTACTGAGTGTGTTTGTGTATTGGGGGTTGGAGGGGTGGTATTGTGTAATTTTGCAGGAAAGAACAAAACCTTTCCCCTCAAAATTCAGCATTGAAAATTCAGCACAGCATTAGTGTGCGCCAAATTGAATAGAATTTCATTTCATTCAATACGTTGGGAAATCTCGGCGATATTGCCCCCTAGCCACGAGGAACTCATAAATGACAAATAGCCTTCAGGGAAGCAGTACCAGGCGACGGAAGACAGTTCATATGGGTCACGGTCTACAAACACCTAAATCTGTTTGAGGCTTTTGTGTTTGATTAAGGGAGGCAGGATCACTAAGTCTTCGAATGTCTGGACTGGAAAGTACCTCAGAAGTAATCTAGGCTAATTCCCTCCATTGGCAGGCGAGGAACTTGGAGTGCAAGTGAGTTGTCCAAGGTCACAGAGTCCCGAGGGCAGGGACCAGAATGCCTGTCTCCTGAGCCTTACCCTGCATGTCGTTGGCACTATTCCATTCATTCAAAATATATTTACTGAGCATTTACTGTATTCAAACATAGTATGTGGGATTGACAAGTTTACAACTATGAGGCGGGAGGTGAGGAGAGAAGGAAGAACTTAGTTGAAATCTGGACTCTTCCAGCTGTATGAGTTTGGGCGCGTCACTCAAGTTTTCTTAAAATAGGCGCTTCTTGAAGGCAAGAGCTGTTTTTGTCTTCTTTAAATCCCTAGGGCTTAGCCGGGTGCCCTAAGGAATTGAACTGATCGAACTTTATTTTCCTCGGGTGTAAAATGTTCATTCATTCAACAAAAGCATTTATTAAGGGTCCGTTGTGTACCGGGCAGAGTTCGGAGCTTAGCACTGTGCCTGGCGCATAGTAGATAACTTAATAAATGTGGGTTAAGCTGACTGCCAGGAGCTTAGTATTCGGGGATCCAAAAGTGGACCAGCTGATTGACCAGGCGTCAGTCTGTGTCTGAACCTGCAGGGACGCCTGCGGTTGTTAGTGGGCTTTTGGTTGGTGCCCAGGCAGGCACTCTCTCCTCTTTTGGGAATCGTAGGGAAGCGGGCAAGGCTGGGCGCTCTGCACGTGGTGTTTGGGGAAGCTACTTCCCACTTCCACCCCCACGCACGTGTTCCCCGTCCCTGGCCCCTTGCACCCAGCTCTGGGAAAGGCCTGGATCGCCCTCGGGGTCAGCTGAGGAGCGGGTGCCACTCCGCCCCCGCGTTCCCGGCCTGGCCTGGAGTCCAGAAGCTGGCTCGGCCTTTAATTTTGCAGCTCTGACCGCGGTAAGCCAGGCCCAGGAGCCTCGAAGATCCGCGCGTGACGGTGGCCCGCGGGTGTATACATGCGCGCGGGTGCGCGTGCCAGCTGGCGGCTTGGCCTCCTCTCCCTCCCTCCCCCTGCGCCCGGGGCAGGGACTTGCGAGCTGCTCTCCGCCGGGGGCTCGCGGCTCGCCCACCCATTCCAAATTTAACCATTACCTAAATCCGAAGGGAAATGAGCAAACCTCTCGGATGGGGCGTCAAGGTATTTTCAGCCCTGCTGGGCGTATTTATCCCGAAGTGTTTCCACAACAAGTTATTTCGGGGGCTGCGGGACCGCTCCCGCTCCCTTCAGACTTCTGCCCTTCAGGTCGGCCCTGTAATAGCTAGTGTAACAATGAGGGCCCCCAGACTGGGGAATGGGGGGAGGGGGCGGCCTCGGAGCCCTCAGGCTGTTGGGGGCTGCAGGTCAGGGAAACATGGGAGCCTCCGGGTACCGGGGATGGGTGGGAAGTGGCCTGCAGACAGGGGAGGGTTAGAACCCCCAAGCTTGAAGGGGTTTCAGGCCCTAGGAGCTTCCGAGCCCCCTGGAACCTAGGTGGGGGTAGGAGGTGGATTTCAGCCTGAGAAGGGTTCGGATGGCCGAACTTGGGGGGGTGAGGCCAAGGGCAGCGTCGCGCGCGCTGGGTTCGGAGGGGCGTGCTGGCAGGAGGCGCCAGCAAGACTGGGGGGACCGAAGGTGTCAGAGGAGGGGGCAGGGGTGCGATTTCCGAGGTGCGTCCATCGGACTCCTTGCTCCCCTTTCTCCTCCTCCTCCTGATCCTCCTGTGCGGCCCGAGTCAATCTGTGTCCCGAATCTGTAACTTGTTCTCGCTTCGGAAGTCGCACTGGGGGCCAAGAATAGTTCAGTTTTTTTCGTGTCATTTCCAGAGCCCAGTGTTAACCCATTCTCCCTCCCGCCCCCCCCCCGCCTCCCCTCCCCCAATCAACCAGTCAAGGGCAAAAAGTCGAGAGGGAGGAAAGTGGGAGGAGAGACCCAGGCCTCCCAAACCCCGGCCTCTGCACCTTGCCCAGAGCCTGCTCTCCGGCACCCTAGTGGCCCCAAAACCAAAGGAATTGACGGGGGAGGGAGACCAGTCCGACTCCTGGAGCTCTACTCCTGGGGGAGGGGGGGTGAGGAGTAACTGCAAGCCTGTTCCGGGTCGGGGTGGGGGGTGCGTCGTGGCGGCTACCAACTGAGAGTGGTCTGTGCTAGCCTAACTCGGCTCCCTAACGCTCAGGAAGTGAAGTTTGTGGTTTTGGGGGCTGAGCTCGGAAGGAGTTTTGAAAGAAAAAAAAAAGCAGTCAGAGAGCGCGGTCTTCCAAAAGCAAGACTCAGTTTGAAAGGGGCTGGAGAGAGCAGTGGCTCCTGGGTGCCGACCTGTGCATGGTAAGCATCTCCCTTTGGGACCTTCGGGGTGGGGTTGTGGCGGGGGGTGGGGGTGAGGGGCACAGAAAAGGAGAGAAGGGGTCGGCCAGGCTGCGGATCCCTAGGATAGGGCCTGATCACTCTGTCCGTCAAGTGACTAAGTGGGTGCACTCCTCTCCCTGCCCTGACCTCGGGTCAAGTGGGAGAGAGGGTGCGTCTTCCTCGGCCTGCGACCCAGCTCCTACGCTCCGGAAGTTTCACAGTGCCCAGCTGCAGGCTCTGCTGCCCAAGTTTTCTTGGGGGGCCCAAGACACTCTCCTACCTTGGTGCTCCTGACTTATTTGGGCTGCCACACCCCTTTCTCCTGAGATGGAGGAATGGAGAGGTATTGGAGGAGTGGGGAAAGTGTCCTGGTCGGTTTGCCTTGTTCAGAAGTACGTGTGTGCGGGGGTTCAGGGGGAGGCCCCTAGGGAAGGAAACAACTGGAAGAAGAAACCCACCTAAGGAAAAGGAGCCGCTCCCTTCACCTTCTCCGACTCCCAGGTTCCCAGGGCCCTATGAGTTTGGGCCTCTTGTAGGAGTATGAAAACTTGGCCACTGGGAGTCTGGAAGAGTGTTCTGAAGCTCTGTTTCTCCTGGACCCTTTTAGCTGCCTTGCTCAAGGAGACCTGAGTCCCAAGCTGAGTCCTTGCCTTCCCCCGCCCCCCAGCGACGCCAGCTGCACTCTGGAGGCAGCCTTCCCACGAGTTGTCTCTGTGGCCTTGGCCAGGCGCCGACGGGGCACGGGGAAAGAGAGGGAGTCCCAAGGAGCAGAGCTCTGCCCCAGGTCCTGAGAAGCCCGAGTCTTGGCTTCCTCTTCCTTTCTCGTCCCGCCAACCCAAGGGAGCACTGGTCCACTGCCCTGGGTAGTCATCTCTGACAGCGAGTACCAATGGAAAAACAAGGCAGAGGGTATATTTGTGTGGCTAGGCCAGGCCTTGGGAGATGCCCGCTAAATGCGCCCAAGTTGGGGTAAGAGGCGACTTTTCTTGAAAACATCTCCAGGGTAGCACAGAACCACTGCTCTGGAATCTGGAGAACCGCAGTTGGGAGCGTAAGGGACAGCGACACTCCTCAGGCCTCCCCACACTGAATTTTCTCCCCCTACTTGCCCCCTCTGCACCTCCTTCAGAGTGCTTTGAAGGGCAGGTGGACCCCTACTGTGAGGATTTCCCGCCTATCCCCCTCAGCCTGAGGGTGATGCTCAAAGACACCTTTCTGTTGGCTTTGCATTTTTCTTCGATTTTAATTTTTGTTCGCGGAGCTGGCTGGTTTGGAGTTGTTTGTGGGTATGCAGTAGGATGTCAGTTCTTGAGCGCAGGGACTGCTTCAGTTTTGCCTCTGCATCTCCAGGGCCTGCCACTTAGCAGGCTCGGAATAAATGTTGGATGAAGTGAATTGACGTTGCTCCTTCTTTCTGGAGGGTCCATCTGTTTGGACGACAAAAGAAACGCAAGCAGAGGGAGACGTGGTGTCATTCCGGAAGGATTCCTGGGAAGAGACTTGATCACCAACCAGTGCCGGGACAGTATACGGATGGCCAGGTGTGTGTGTGTGTGTGTGTGTGTGTGTGTGTGTGTGTGTGTGTGTGTGTGTGACAGACAGACATAGACACAGACAGACAGACAAAGAGACAGAGAGCTCCTGAATGTGTATGTGTGTGTGTTGTTGTGTGGCAGTGAGAAGGGAAATAGCATCTCTCTGAATAACACGCTTATAAATCTTAGAAAGGAGAGTGTTTTTGAAATATTTCCCTTTCCTCCCCTTCCCTCAGTTATCCTTTCCTCTAAAGCCAATTCACCCAGGTAGCAGGATAGAGTAGGGTGAGATTGGGGGGAAATAAAATTCTATCTTCCAGCTCAGACTAACCCTCGAAATTTACAAACTATGTTTTCTGTCCTGGAAGTCTTGGGGCAGTTTTCCCACATTTCTGAGCCTGGGCCCTGAGGACTAGTACTGTTTAAAAGATGTTAACTGAAGTGGAGAGGGTGAACACAGCCATGAGGGAGAGCTCAACCACTGGAAAGGTCCCCTGTCCCCAGTTCAAAGGAGCACCCATCTGCTTGAAAAGATAGCGGCTTCTCTCCTCCCTTCCCTTTGTTGTCCTAAGGTCCCCTAAAGCTGGAGAATTGGGTGCTCCCTCTGGTAATGTGGAGGTTAACACCGCGCAGATTCGTTTTAAAGAGACCTCACCTGTTCAGCCATAGAGGACACCTGCGAGAAGGCACAGGAGCTATCTCTGCTCCCTTCCCTCTACAAGAGGCTACTCCTTACCTCTCACCCAGTCCCCAGCTTGACTGTGGGGACAGGGAGGTGAACTGAGTAGGTAAATGGGAAACGGCCTTCGAAACAGTCCTAGTTCCCTAGCCTCTCCTGGCAGCAGCGTCTATAATAGCAAACTGCAGCCCAGAGCTGCCCCCAGGCCCCTCCTGCCTCCGGCCCTCCTCTACCTGCGGGTAGCGGCCTCGGCCTCCCGGGAGCTCGAATTTCCTTACTGATGAGTCTGTCCCAATAACTTTCCGTTCTCCCTGGGCTCTGCTTCTCACCTGATCCTAGAGTCTGAGAGTTTCTAGAGTATAGGGCTGGGCCTCCAAGGCCTCTCCCAGTATGAAACAACTTTTGTTTACAAAAAAAAGAAAAAAAAAAGCTTGGACTACCGGAACAGAAAATGTTCCCTTCTTACAGGTAAAAGCCAGGGATTGAGAATTACTGAGGCCAAGTTTCTTGTTTACTTCAGTCCTCCTCCCCCTCATTGTTGTGTCTTTGATCCACTCAGCGGCCATTTCCAGAGCTAATCATTCTCCATAGGCTGTGTGTGATTTCATTTAGACATCTGATTTCTGCTCTTGCTGTGTATCTGCCTGCCCTCTTGGCCCCCTGTCTTTGTCTCTGTTTATCTGAGCTTGTCTTCTTTCGCAGACGGGACCCTGGCTCGGCGGTCCCTTGGCCTCCTAGCTACCCCCTTGCACAGTAGGCGAGCATCTCAGTTACCGTCCAGTGCCCCTCCCCTACCCCCTCCCTTCCAGATGACAGATACAGGCCAGGGATTGAGTGACCGAGTTCGGGTAACCGAGTGAATCGAGACTGTCTCACTCTTGGCCCTCCAGGAGGGTTTGATTTCCCCAGCGAGGTTTGAGGGGAAGGGGAGGAGTACCGAAGGCGGGGGACAGATACAGTGTGTGGAAACAGGGAAGGAGAGGCCAGCTGTGGGGTGGAGGGGAGAGAGGCCTGAGCTATCCTAAGGAGAGGCCCCTTTGCTTCGAGGGCCGTCGTTTTATGATTTGGGTTTGCGTCTGCGGAGGCAGCCGGTGGCTCTAGCCACCTGTCTGAATGCCTGCCACCTGGTGAGCGGAGCAGCGCCACAGAGGCTAAGGCTCCTCCCCATGGCGGCCCCTCCCTGACCCGGGCCCCATCCCTCTCTCCTCTCATTCCCCATCCCCCTAGCCAGGCATCTTTCCCTCGAGCATTGCTCAGTCCCCTCCCAGCTTTAGATCTCTTAACCCACGCTCCGACCCTTCTTTCCCCAGCAGGTCTCCTCCGAGGTGGCAGCTTGGAAGCCGAGCAGGTGTGACTCTGGAGTGAATTTGGTG
The DNA here is from genome assembly GCA_023548195.1 of Bettongia penicillata ogilbyi. Lineage (NCBI taxonomy): Eukaryota > Metazoa > Chordata > Mammalia > Diprotodontia > Potoroidae > Bettongia > Bettongia penicillata. The sequence continues at coordinate 14,487,483 of JAJHZJ010000096.1, forward strand.
CTCGTCGAACCTGGAAAGAGGGACGGAGAGGTGGTCGCGGTTGGAGAACAGGGGCAGCAGGGGTAACGGCGAAGAGGATGCCTCGGTCTTTCCTTGTGAAGAGCAAGAAGGCTCATAGCTACCACCAGCCGCGCTCACAGGACCAGGACTACGGACTCCGCTTGGAGAATGTGCTGGCGCAGATCTGTGCAGGTGCGGTGCTGAGTCGATGACAGGACACTGAGGGGCTAGGTGCCCAGAGGCGGCCTCGCGCAGTTAACGTGTCGTTGGCCCCTTGTCAGCCCCGACACTGGCCCTCAGTCTCCTAACCGCCCATGCTTCCCACCTGGGGTCCTTTCTACTCTGGTCCACTCCGGTCCTGTGGCTCCTTCCTCCCCTTGAAGCCAAGCAGAGTAGAAAGGGGGCTCCTTCCCTTTTTCCCTTTCGGTCCCCATTCTCCTCCCCTTGAATTTCTTCAGTTCCTTCTGCGACCCCTATTGCTGTGTTATTTTTATCTTTTTTTTTTTAAAGAGTTAGCTTAGGAGACAAGCTACCCTCTTCCTCACTCCACCGACGCTGCCCTCTTAAGCCTGAGGTTCGGTAGGCTCTGTGGACACTGTTCCACTTGCTGTCCATTCACATCCACTGACCCTTGATAGGGAAATGAGAAATCTGCCCTTATCCTCGCAGTGAAGACAGAAATCTGTCTCCAATGGGCTGTTTCCTGGTCATTGCACCAGGTGCCCTAATTCTCCAACTCCCAGGGAGTGCCTAAAGGGGGCCCCTTTCCCCCACATCCTTGCTCTCAGGGCTCCAACCCTGGACTGAATCATCTCTCTTGCTCTTCTTCCGAGACAGACAGCAAGATACCAGGAGACTCGAGCCCGAGGCCTTCTGAGCCAGAGCCCCAAGGTCCTATCTCCCCGGAGTCCCAACTGACTGAGGCCCCTGACGCAGTCTCAGTGTCTCCAGCCAGCTGTGAAGGCAGTGTCTGCGATAGGAGCTCGGAGTTTGAGGATTTCTGGAGGCCCCCATCGCCTTCCGCATCTCCAGGTAGCTAGAGCCTTGAGTCTGTAGGGGTGGGGAGGGTGGGAGGGAGAAAAAACTAACCAGCTTTGGGTAGGTTGGCATTGTGGGGGACCTCTGAGCATAAGTTTGCGTCTGTATTCAGTTTGGGTTAAATCCTGGCCGCTATGGGCAGGCAACAGTTAAGATCCAGGAAATTTCTGCACAGGTGGGAGCGAGGGGTCCAAGTTATTTTATGTGTATTTTTTCCCAGAGGGAGCATTAGAGTTTTTTGTTGATTGAGATAGTTTGCGTGTTAAATAGGGAAAATCACACACACACACACACACACACACACACACACACACACACACACACACACCCTTTCTCTCTTTAACTTGATTTTCCGATCATAATTTTTTAAAATTGGGAGATAAGGTGACTGGAGAGCCCACTTTCCCTGTCCCCACTCAAGGACAAGACATGCGGGTACAGGAAGGGTGGAGGCCACTGCTTCTAGGGGTGACTTTCCGAGCTCAACTCAGAGTGAAAGGGCGGAGGCACGCATCACCAGGGGGTGTTTTCCCGAACCCAGAATGTCTCAGCGAAGAGGGCACCCCCAACAATGACTCTTACTTGACGTGGTCAAGTCGGGGGAGAAGGCTTTGGAGAGTACCGCTGTGAGTTTATGTGTATTTCTGTGGCGGAGAAAGTCACTGAAAAGGGGAGTGGGGAAATGAATTTAGTGTCCTGAAGTTAAAAAATGGTTTATACATAAAACTACTTGAAGCATAAGAAGACTTCGTACTGAAATAGGGACAAAAAGCGGAGGGGGCGGGGAGGTATTTCTATAAACCAATCTCTCTCCTGGTTTTAACATCCAGAGTTCAGTACTCCACCAATATCTCTTCAGATCTCCTATCTAATCTGAGATTTGGTCTTTGATCTGGAAGGGGGAGTGCTCCATAGCTCCATATCTCGGATGGCTCCCTTAGGCTCACCTCCCCTTCTGGAGAGCCAGCGATCCTGGGGAAGGGTCTTCCTTGAAAAGAATTCCTAACCCCCAGCTTTTCCTTTTGTTTAGTTAGGGAATCAGAGCCGAGACATAGCCAAAGACTCAGGGTCTCCTTGGTTGTCGGAATATGAATGAAGTGAATTTTGTGAAAAGGAAGTGATTGCATAGACAAACGTCTATTTGGCTTGGGAGACTGGTTCCTTCTGTATTTCCGGACTGTAAAAATTAGAGCCTGCAGTTGAGCTGGATTTTTCCCAGAGATGTAGAATCCTAGAATCTGAACTGAAAGGGACTTTAGAAGTCATCCATCCCAACTTTTGCTTTACAGCTAAGGAAACTTAAGAACCAGAGAGAGAAAGTAACTGTCTTAGGCTATAGTGAGAGGTGTGACCAAACCTAGAACCCACATCTCCTACTTGGAGTTCTAATACTTTTCCCATTCTGCCATCTCAGAAATTCTTTTTAATTTTGTTAAGTGACCATGAGACTTGGTTCCTAGTTTTTTAGAATATGCACACCCTCATTATTTTTCAAGACAGTGTATTGTGATTTTGCTAAAACGTCAGCGTTTCTATGAATACAGTTTCTCCATGTTTGTCTTGGCATGTTGTGTATTCGATCTTGTAAGATGAAAACACAGAATCTAAGTCTCTCTAAAACATTTTCTAAATAAACACTGGGCTGATTCTGTTAAGTTAAGCGATACTGATTGGACTATTCTCCAACGAGGTTGTGTTTGCTTGTATAATATACTCACAGCATATATGCGCATTATTAGTTTGAGAAAAATCTGTGGGTATGTGTGCTGCTTCTGGAAACAAAAAGAATTTCAGAGGATCTAGAAATCCGATCAGGTGAGAATTTTAAGTGCGTAAATTCTGCAGTACTGCCCTGGATATTTGTCTGCCCGGCTCTGGTCCCCCTTGTCGCCCCCACCCTTACCGCCTCCTGTCCCTAGTTCGGCACTTTTCAGCTTTCAGAAAGATAAAGCCAGTTTCTTGTGTCTACCGCTAGATGCATCTCTGCAGCATTTTGTGGTATCCCTCTTTCCCTCTCGTCCTGCGAACTCTTTCACCTCCCCCGCCCCCCTCCCCATCCCCAGGGAGAGAGAAGGAGGAGGAGTCAGCTTTGATGAGTTCTGCCCCTGACCTCCCCAGAGAGGTAGCAGAGCGCTGTCCAGAGGCTGAATTTTCTGACCATGACGTATTTCGTCAGAAATCGTTCCGTTCCGTGCGGTGTTAGGGTCAATTCAGCAGCTATCGAGCTCTTGAGTCAGAACATTCACGCAGGGAATGACAGCCCCTGATACAAGCCACAGACACTGGGTGGGCCGGTTCACCCTGGGCCGCACCAATTCGATCCTTGTCTTTAAGGATTGTCCTGGGAAAGATAAGGAGAGGTTAGTGGTGCATTTCCAGGCTGGGTGGATTTGGGGACTGATTTTTGTTGCTTACTTGAAGAGTTAAGATAGACACCTGGTCCCGGGGCTGGGAGTGGTTGTGACAGTGCCTTCGTGTCCCTGATGCTTCCACAGCTTCCGAGAAGTCCGTGTGTCCCTCCCTGGACGAGGCACAACCTTTCCCGGTACCCTTCAAGCCCTACACGTGGAACAGCCTGTCAGGCTCCGACCTGAGGCATCTGGTGCAGAGCTATCGGCCTTGCCATGCCCTGGAGCGAGGCTCTGGGGTGGGCCTCTTCGGAGAACGGAACCCGGAGCCCACCGCTCCAGCAGCCCTCTACGGCCCGGAGCGGGCCTGTGGCGGCGGAGGCAGCGGCGGCTCCGCCCTGGGCCTCTACAGGGACTTTGGTCCTGCAGTGGCGGCGGCGGCCCGCTTATACGAGCGACCGTCGGCGGCTGGTGGGCTGTACCCGGACAAGGGCTCCGGCATCAAGGTGGAGTCCGAGCTACTCTGTACTCGCCTCCTGCTCAACAACGGCTCCTATAAGTGTATCAAGTGCAGCAAGGTGAGCGGGGTCCCAGTGGTCCATCTGGCCCTTCCTCATCCTAGCGCCCTGTTTTCCTGCGGGGCCAGCTCCTTTGGTCCGCGGGCCCCAGAGGTTCTGTGCCTCCCCTCTAGGTGCCTGAGCTCCTCCCGTCCGCCCCTCTTCTCAGACTCTTTCTTCCCTCTCCCCCATCCCACGGCACCCCAGGTGTTCTCCACTCCCCACGGCCTCGAGGTGCACGTGCGCAGGTCCCACAGCGGCACGAGACCTTTTGCCTGCGAGATGTGTGGAAAGACCTTCGGGCATGCGGTGAGCCTGGAGCAACATAAAGCCGTGCATTCACAGGTAAGCGGCCCAGCTCGCCTGCAACTAGCAAATCACTGTGCCTCGCACCCACGTGGGATAAGGCGCTGGGGTTACCTTGAATAACTGACTCCACCGAATCATGCTTTAAGAAGTTGGGTTCGAGTCTTCCCAACCTGGTCCTAAGGTCCTTAGGGTCGATTCCCAGTTCTCTGGAATAACTTTTCCCTCTTACTTCTCCCCAGCAGGGCGCTATTTTCCCATCTAGCCTGTGTCAGAGACATTTATTGGCTGTATGACCCCTAGACTAGTCATTTAACTTTTCAGTACCCTGGGTATAACTCTTTAAGATCAAGAGCTGCCAAGCAGATGACATGGGAGTTTCCTATGTCAATTAACCCTGTCTCTAACCTCTCTTCTTTCTCCCAAATATCTCCGTTTAGTGCCCCTGGCCTTCATCCCTTTTGTGGATGAGAAAGAGCACCTAGCTCTCTGGCAAAAATCTGTTTGCCCAGTTAAGGATCCGAATGGATGCTCCATCACTCTGATTTTGATAGGCACTTAATTTGAAAAGATTTCTCTCTGTGTGTGGGGAAAAAGTAATTCAAACAAACGTCTCTGTCATGGTTGTTCAAAGGACATGGAGAGAAGGTGAAATCTATAGCTAGAAAGGATTTTTAAGCCCAATCTCTTCATTTTACAAACGAAGTAACTGAGACTCAAGGAAGTTTAATGACTTGCCCAAGGTCACACAAGGAGTAAATGTCAGAGCAGAAAATGAAGGCAGGATCCTCTGACTTCAGAACTCTGCATTCTTTCCACCTTACATCAAGAGTCTTAACTGACTAAGAGGTGGGAAACTTTGAAAAGTCTACTGGGAGGGAGGTGTATGTGTGTAAATGGGTGTGAAAAATTGAGGTGGGGAGATTTTGTGTTCAGAGTGGTTCACAGAGTGAGAAGTGTTTTCGTAGGGAAAAAAGTGTACAGGGAGAAAGGAAAGGGGGGAGTGGAAAAGAATGGTAATGTGGGACAAAGAAAATGAGGTGAGTAAGCAAGGAAGGGGAACATGTGGCGTGTAGGGGAAGAATGATATATGGAGGAGATGTTTTTGTGTATTAAGGGGCAGAGATAGTGAGGGAGTCAGCTACTTACATTGTATCAGCCTAGGTTGACTTCACAAAGATTCAACAATTCAATTCAAGAAATATTATTAAATTTATTAAATATTTACTAAATAAATTTTTATTTATGTGGGGGATGGGCACTGTGCTAGGGACCAGGGATACAGATGATGAAATTGTCCCTGATTTTAAGGAACTTAAATGACCTCTAAAGTCCCTTCCAATTCTAGGATTTTATGCTCCCAGCAGCTTACAGTCTCCTGGGGAGAGGGAGACGGTACAACAGGTACACAGATAAGAAATAAAAAATAATTTCAAGAGATCTCTTATTAGTGATCTATTGGAGGGGGTGATGAGGAGAGTTGATACCTAAGCTGATACCTGGTTCTCTCTCTACAGGAACGAAGCTTTGATTGTAAGATCTGTGGTAAAAGCTTCAAGAGATCCTCTACCCTTTCCACTCACCTGCTCATCCACTCTGACACCCGGCCCTACCCTTGTCAGTATTGTGGGAAGAGGTTCCATCAGAAATCGGACATGAAGAAACACACCTTTATCCATACAGGTAAACACCAGGGTACCCTGACCCAAACAGCTCATCTTAGAGCTACACTCTCCACACAAAAACTCCTTCACCTTTTTTTCTTGTGTCCATTTACACAAACACCTTTCTCTTCAGCTGTTCCCCCTTCCCTACCCTTAGGACCAGCATATCCTGCTCTTTCTCTATATGCCCCCAGTACAGTAGGGAGGTTTGGAGAAAGTCACCTCAGTGAAGAGATTGGAGTGAAAATGAATCACTGCCCAGGTCAGTCCCTTTTAACAACATCTGTCCCCAGTTTATTTAGAAAAGGGCACAGAGAATGATCATGGCACAGAGTGAGTGGTCGTGGTTGGATGGAGGGCCTCCCCTAAGATCCTAGTCTTGTCGTGTTACAGAGTCTCCATCCCCAGAAAGAACAGACCTTCTATTCTTGTCCCACCTAACCCTAACCCTTCGCGAACTCCTGCCACCAGCTCCAGTTTGTTGGATGAACGTCAATCTTGATATTTGTACATAGGCATTTATGGGGCTCCACTTTGCCTATTCAGTGGATCTCTTCAAATACCTGGCTTTACTATTATTTGGCAGGAGGAAATATTTTGTGTGTTTTCTTGACTACTTGGTCTGTCCTCAAAACTTAACCTGTCCTGTGGTCCAGTCCTTCATCTTACTGAACTCTGTTATCTAATCTGATGGGTTTAAGGGAGTGATCACTGGATAAAGCTCTAGCCTCCCAGATAACAATTCTGTTTTGACTGGGGAGCTCTCAGTGCTTTAACTGCAAAGAATGAATAATATGGAGATTTTGTGCACCCGGGGGAGACAGTGTGGGGCCGGAAGGCCTCCCAAGGCTCTTTTAATCACAGCTGAGGTGGCCACCAACGCCTTGGGTGGTCTAATTTGTGGCTTTGCCTTTGAAAACTGGTGACACACTGGTGCCTAAGTCACAGTCTTCTTTCTCCCTCCCCCGCCTGCCCTCAAAAGGGTAAAACCAGGTAAAGTGAGTAAAGAGACTAAACCGAACATTGGAAACCACCAAAGTTATTTAGAAAAAAAAAAAAACAACAACAAGAAACCTCCAAACCTCTTGCAAGAGAGTTAGATTCCAGGATTGTCTCTACCATGCATTAGCAAGCCGTTAGACAAGTCACTTCCCTTCTGGGCTCATCAGTTTTCTTATCTGGAAAATAAGGACCTTGGGCTAGGTAGTCTCTTCTGGTCCAAGGTTCTGAATCTGTAAGTCTGGATCATGGACTGATGCTTAGGACAGTACAGAGTGTGAAGAGTTACAGGCAAGCTGGAAAGGACATGAAAGCATAGATATCTGGAGCAGCAATATTTAAAGGGAGAAAGAGATAAAGAAAAGAAAACATACGTTTCTAAGAAGACTACCTCAAGACCTTAAATGTTGTCTAGGACAGTCTAAAGTAGTGGGTGGAAAAATGTGTTTAGAAATCTCTGGCATTTACCCATTCACTAAATAATGCGAGAGCTTATTCCTGGTAAAGGGAAAGCCAGTAGGTCTATGGTTTGCTTGTTACTTAATTTACAAACTATGATGAGAATGTACCAGTTTCTAAAGAATCTTGTTATTCACCTCAGGAAAATAGAGGGAGAGGAAGAGGAGTGGAAGAGGGAAAGAAGGAGAGAGAGGGAGGGGGAGAAAGGGAGAGGGAGGGAGGGAGAGAGATGGATTGTCCTTATAAGAGCAAAAGGAGTCGGTGGAATGAGTGGAGAAAGACAAGATTCTCCCAGCAAAAAATTGTTGGCCAAAGTTGTATTTTAAAATTAGGATTTGGAGGTAGCTAGGTAACATTGGATAGAGAGAGTGCTGTCAGTCAAGATGACCTAGGTTCAAATACAGCCACAGACTCTTAGCTCCATGACCTCAAGATATCATTTAACCTCTCTCAGACTCAGTTTCCTTATCTGTAAAATGGGCATGATAACAGCATCTACCTCCCAGAGTTGTTGGAAAGCTCAGAAGAGATATTTGTAAAGCACTTTGCAAACCTTACAATGCTATATAAATGCCAGTTATTATTCCTACACTTTTAGTACAGTTTTTAGTCATTCCAGTTTATCCTTTGGTCAGATACCATGATAAGCTTGAGGGATATAGAAGTAAAGAATATTATCTATTGATACGAACCATCACGCTCTTTTTGTGCCGCACAATGCCCCCTTGCCAATTTGAAAATTTTCCTAAGGAATTCAGAGAAACAAGAGGAACAATTGAATGAGAAACAGTGAGTCCTGTCCTCTCAGTTTGTACAGTTTTTTGCTCACTTTGAGAGTGGGAGCTCCTTGATGGAGTATAAATTAGGCTGTAGGAAAACCTTTTGCCCTTTTCCCCTACTGCAGGGGGCTATTTGAAGCTTGGGTTTGGAACATCTCACTTAGACAGGGGGCAATAGCAAATGCCATCTTTGTGATAATAGGTGGCAGACCATGGGTCCTCATTATTGTACTTTGCCTGGCAAGATGATTTTTGGTACCTAGACTCACATGTTCACAAATTTTCTGTATACTGCCTGACTGCTGTAATTCAAGGATCCTTTTGCCATGGTCTTCTGGGTTAAGCCAGGGGTCTATGGGGAAGCTAGCTGCTGCCCTGGGAACAAGGCAGATTTCTCCATACCTTTTTGAGGACAGGTGATTTATCTAACAGATTTTTTTTTTTCTTTTCCACCTGCACACCCCATGACTCCAATTCTCTCCATCTTTGCAGGTGAGAAGCCCCACAAATGCCAGGTGTGTGGTAAAGCATTCAGCCAGAGCTCTAATCTCATCACTCACAGCCGAAAGCACACTGGTTTTAAGCCTTTTGGTTGCGACCTGTGTGGGAAAGGCTTCCAGCGAAAGGTGGATCTCCGGCGGCACAGGGAGACACAGCACGGGCTGAAGTGAATCCTAGTGAGGCTGCTAAAGCATCAGTCAACACTATTGGGAACAGACTCTCGTTTTTCTGTCTCATTCCTTCCCAGGTCCCTGTATCCCATCTCTACCCCCTCAACCTCTACTCTTCTCATGAATTAGAGATCTAAGGACTTCTCCTTACTTCTCTCAAGTAACCCAGAAGGGATAGCAGCAGCTTTAAAAAAAACAATTTCCACCAAAAGTGGAAGCTAACAAACTTGATGTGTCTTGGAAACACTGGACAAGCTCATATTCCTGAAACCTCAGACTCAAGCTGGGATCAGACAAATCCAGCCATCTCGTCCCTCTGCACACCCCACATCCAACTCAACCCTTCCACCAAGCTAAGAAGTCCTCCAGCTAGAATCTGAGCTCTTCCTTTCCCCTGACCATTTGACTAATATCTGAGTAATGGAAGGATGCACAGCTTATAAACCAGAACCATTGTAATGGTTTTAAAGAAAAGGTGAATGAGAGGGTCTTTATTTCTACTATTTCTTCCATGGCTTTTTTTTTCAAAAGCCCTATGTCCTATCAAGGCAATTAAGCTATCTAGAAGCACACAGACTGCCTCTCTGTGCACTCGCAGGCTTGTTCAGAAGTGGAAATAATTGCTACTGTATGCTACTCACAAAGCCACAAGCTTAATCAAGACATCTGTACCAGGCTGGGCAGGAAAATAAGGAAGGGGTATGGTATTTGTCTGAAAGAGTTTGTGTTTCCTTGTGGGTTTACCAATGAAAGCTAAAGAACAGAACGGTATCTTACTACTTCAAAATTATCTGTGGAACAAATATCTACTGAGCATCTACTGCATTTGAGACATTGAACTAAGGCATTGTGGGAGATATCAAGATGACCTGTACAAAGACCTGCCTCTCAATGATCTTGTGACATAAAGACTAGGATTGGCCGTTGCCATGCCTTTGGAGAGGCAGTGACCAAAGACTCAGAGGGCATTACTAGCTTTTCTAGGGAGACTGGAAAGTAGCTGAAAGACTATTTCAAGGACGTGTTTGTAACTTTCTGTGGTTGCTGTTTGTTTCTTTTAATTTCTAAACTCATGTTTGTTAAAACCTCTGGACCTGCAGACATGTGTGACCGGTGGATTCTGCCTTAAACACATTTTCATGTACTTTAGAGGAGAAGAATGGGGTGTTGACTTTGACAAGGTTTATCTGTGTCTGTAGATGTTATGGAGTGGATTATGTTTATTGATACATATTTATTAGAGTAACATTTAAGTTAATAAAGTATTGAGAATATACACGTGGACTTTTATTAAGTCAATGGAGAGAGAAGATCGTAAAATATGGAAGAAATTCAATTTTGTCTGAAGGGAAGAAACAAATGCAATGAGGAGGAAAATAAGTTCATATCAGAATATTGACAGTGAAACTCAAACCACCATCTAGAAAAGATTGTCCTGTGGGTGACATTTTTATAGCACCTGGAAATTTACAAAAATATTTTCTGCATATTTTCTCACTTAATCTTCACAACTCTGTAAAGTCTTTCCCCACCCACCTGCCCCAGGCTTAGAAAGGCGGAATGATTTGCTCATAGACATACATGGTAAGTATCAGAGACAAGATTTAAAATGTGGTGCCCCAAAAAGTGCTAGATTAGGAGTCCTCAAATGTCAGGTTTGCTTCTGAGTTAGCTGTGTGACCCTGAGATTAGTGTGACCCTGAAGTTAAGTGTGACCACTAAACCTCTCTGCCTCAGTTTCTCCATCTGTAAAAAGTGGAAAATAAGTTTGGAGTTTAAATGAGATAACATGGAAAGAAAGTACTTTGCAAACCTTAAAGCTAGCTGTTTATTATTAAGTGCTAGCTGTTATTATTGTTATCTTGGGCAAATCATTTCAATATCTGTTGGCTTCAGCTCCTTCATGTATAAAATAAAGCAGTTAGATTAGCTGATCCCCAAAGTGCTTTCCAGTTCTAAATCTATGCTTCTATAATCCCAGCCCTCTTCCCATTAAACTGGGGATCTTTTATCTCTGTGCTCCAAGCCTTGGGCATTTCCTACCACTTTCCATCTGCTCACAGATGACAAAACCAAGCCCTATCCTATGGAAGCCCCGAGGCCCTGAAGACGCTTTAAAGTCAAGAGCTATAGTGGTGTAGAGTAGCAATCAGGATACTGGTTTCTAAACCTGACTTTGACCTCAATTATTTCATCAACAATTAGTGCTTAGTGCAGTGCGAGGCACATAGTAGGTACTAAGTAAATATTTTCGACTGCCTGACTCATGTCAAGACAAGTCACTTCTCTGGGCCTCAGTTGTCCCAATTGTGAAATGAAGGAGTTAAAACTAAATTGGAACTAGTTTCCCAGCTCCCTTGTAGCTCTAAAACTCGGCCCAGTTGCTCTTAGAAGGGGAGGGCAGGGAGTAAAAGAGTAAGATTAGCTGACTTGGTAAAGTCCTTATGAAACTACGGGGCAGCGATACATGGTGCTGGACTTCGAGCCCTACCCTGGGAGATACTTGTGCAAATCAAGAGTGTGGACAGCTCTAATAGTGTACAAAGTAAAGCGTAATCCCTTGGTATTCTGTAAAAACAATCAGAAAAAACCTCATGCTAGCTCAAGACTCAGCTACCCCCGGTTCTGTTTGGTTGAATTAACTTCAAGTATTAATTAAGCACCTACTAGTTGCTAAGATTCAGACACAAATTTAACAGTCTCAGCAGGAGCTTACGTTCTCCAATTATGATTGTAGCTTGGATCTGTTGTCTTCCAGACCCGTCCATCTCCATCCCTTCCCCTCCCAGTTGCTTTCTAATTTTTTCCCTCATTTATTCATCTCATCCCATCTTATAATTTCAGCTACTTAGCTGTTTAACTTATAAAATGAGTTTATAGAACTGAGTTGTCTGGAGAGATATCTCTGGAAAGAGCTTCCTGGGATGCTTTGCCAATGGTCCTCAAAGGCCATTCATAGGATCTTTGGCATCCTCTTGTTCCCAGAGAAAAAGAGGGAATTTCCTTCCCCCCCTTCCCCCCCCGCCCAGAAGTCTTCATACAGTATGGTTATTACTGTCATGAGAATAGAGAAGTTCCATATAGATTTTAGTAGAACTAATTAAAATAAGGATTTCTCCCCTCCTTGTGGAAAATGCCCCCGGTTGCCTTTCCAGACCTAAGACTTACTGAATATTTTTAATTCCCCTATATATGCTCGATAGGGGTACCCCGGCCTCCCACCCACCACCTTTGAAGGAGGGAGAGGGGATTTGCAATTTACTGGAGGAAATGTCAATTCTCCTGCTTCAGAATCAAAACAGATTACTAAACCTGTTACCACATGAAATTTGAAGATTGTGAATATCTTAATGTTATTACTTGATGCCATTAAAAATGGATCAAGAATATTCCATGTGTCATTATTCATGAGGGAGGCTCGAGGCCTTTTGTCTGCTACAGTAACAGTAGAAAGAGTAACTGGAGACATCAGAGCACACCTTTGTTTCTTTCTCTAAATTTTTAATAACACCTTCAGCTAGCCAGTTGGTGAAGCTCAGCCCTGCACAAAAGGGAGAAAAGCACAGAGATCTCTGGGAAGCCTCGGTCCTTTCAGTCTTGGGGTGATCTACACGGGCGATGATCAAATTACCTATCAGGTGTGCCGAGCGATCAGGATTCAGGCCAGCCCAAAAGGTGAATTTCATCTGATTGATTTGAGACCCGAGAAGAGAACGGAACAACCAAGGGGGAAAAATTGCACCTCTAATTAAAAAAATTACGCAGTATTTTTCATCGACAAACTCGGACCATTTGGCTTCTAAGACTGATTATGTTCAGCATTTGTGTAATATAATTATGGTTTGTTTTGTTTTTACCTACGTCAGTTATCGGAAGAAGGTTATTTCAGAACCCCTCAATGTGCATGCCCACGACAGCGGCTGCATGCTTTTTCTAAACTGGAATCTTTGTGAAGGGTATGGGAAATATGCACACACACGCACACATATTCACACGCACACATATTTGGACCAAATCACTTCCTTTCCCTGTGCCTCCGTTTCCTCATCTGTAAATGAGGGGGTTGGATAAGAAGACTTCAAAGATCGCTTCCGGATCTAAATCTGAGATCCTAATAGGAAGCACCTCACTTTCCAGAGCCCCAGGCCTATATGTGCCTGAGGGGTGGCTTATCTGGGAGCTTTCACATGGAGAGAAGCAGAGAACTTTCCCTACCCAATAAAGTCATAAGTATGGACAAAATGATTATTTAAACAATGGAAGATCTGGAGGAGTAATTTAGACTCTTGTTTATTAAAAAAAAAAACCCAAAAAAACAAAAACCAAAGCATTTACAGGGCCATCCAGGGGGCAGCATGGTTCAGTGGGGGGAGAAGAAGGATCTGACTTTGAAATCCTGCCTCAGTCACTTAAGCTTCTCTGGACCTCAATTTCCTCCTCTAAAATGAGGGAGTTTAGAGTAAGTTATCTGTTGAATCGTACCCAGCTCTAAAATCCTTCAGTGAGATGCTATGCACATCATAATGGTAAAGACTCTTGGCAATCTAGTTCCTGGAGGATTAAGCACACACTCCAATACAATTATCCACTTCTTAACAAATCTTTCAGTCATGATGTAAAATGCCAAAGGATACAGTAATGAAATGCTGATATCAAATGAAATACGTGGAGTGCTTTGCAATCCTTAAAGTCATTATCATCATCAAAGACAATCCTGACTCCCTAGGATTGCACCCAAATGTTAAAAACTATTGACTTTTTGCTTGCTAAGTTTCCAGTTTAGCTGGGGTATGCTACAATTCCCTTCCAAATAACTTTTGCTAACAGGTGAAGGATAATTAATTAACATTTACTTTACTTTTGGAAATAACATCTCAATTACATGTACTCATCAGATCTATTCCTTTATATGAGGACAAGGTGTTTGTTTTTTAAAATTATTGTCAGGAATGTAAATACGAAGGAGAAACAGAAGCAGGAAGATGTGGTTTGCTTTTTGGCTAATTTTTTTTCAATTAAAAAATTGTAAATACATTATTTATTTATTTTAGCATTCTTTTTAAATTTTGAGTTCTAAATTCTCTCCCTCCCTCTCACACTTCCCTTACCCTCTAAGAAGACAAGCAATATATCAATTATACATGTGAAATCATGCAGACCATATTTCCATATTAGCCATATCACCAAAAAGCAAAAATTAAAAAATAAGTGAGAAAATTATGCTTCAAGAGGTGGATAGCATTTTTTCATCAAGAGTCCTTTGGAATTGTTTAGGATCAGTGTATTTATCAGAGTAGACAAGTTTTTCACAGTTTAATCATCATTACAGCATTACTGTTACTATGCACAAGGATCTCCCAATGCTTCTCTCTTCACTTTACATCACTTCATATAGGTCTTGTCATGTTTTTCTGAAACCATCTCTCTCTTCATTTCTTATAGCACAGTAGTACTCCATCACACCATGGCTTATTGAATCATTCCTCAACTGATGAGCATCCCCTTGATTTCCAATTCTTTGTCCCTACGAAAAGAACTACTATAAATATTTTTGTACAAATAGTTCCTTTTCCTTTTTCTTTGATCTCTTTGGGATACAGACTTAGTAATGATGTTGCTGGGTCAAAAGGATATGCACAATTTTATAGCCCTTTGGGCATGGTTCCACATTGTTCTCCAGAATGATTGGAGAAGTTCACAACTCCACCAATAGTTCTTTAATGTACCTATTTCCCTTCATCCCCTCTAGCATTTGTCATTTCTGATAGGTGTGAAGGAGTACCTCAGTGTTGTTTTAATTTGCATTTTTCGAATCAATAGTGACTTAGAACATTTATTCATATGACTATAGATAGCTTTGATTTCTTTTAAAAACTGCCTGTTCTTATTCTTTGACCATTTGTCAATTGGCGAATAACTCCTATTTTTATAAATTCATCGTAATTTTCTATATATTTGAGAAATGAGGCCTTTATCAGAGAAATTTGCTGTGAAATATTTTATATATTTCTTTGTCAATGGCACCTTTTAGCGAAATGTAGTTTCCTTCATTATCTCTTTTAATTAGGTCTATTTTTGTTTTTGCTTTGTCTAAGATCATTATTGCTACCTCTGCCTTTTTTTTTTTTACTTCAGCTGAAGCATATTAGATTTTGCTCCAGTCCTTTATTTTAAATCTCTGTGTGTCTTTCTATTTCAAGTGTGTCTCATGTAAACAACATATTGTTGGATCCTGGTTTCTAATCCATTCTGCTACCAGCTTCCATTTTATGGACAAGCTCATCCCACTCACATTCAGTTATGATAACTTATTATGCGTTTCCCTCCATACCATTTTCTTCTGTTTCTTCTTCTTCTCTCTCTCTTTTTATCCTTCTCAAAAGTCTGTTTTACTTCTAACCACTGCCTCCCTTAATCCACCTTCCCTTTTTTCATCCCTACTCCTTTCTCTTATCCCCTTTCCCTCATATTTCCCTATCAGACAGCGTATATTTCTATACACAGTTGAGTATATACATATATATGCATATATCTTCCCTCTTTGAACCAATTTAGATAAGAATGAAGTCCAAGCATTGTCCGCCACCCCATTTCTTTCTCCACTCCTTGTACCCCTCTTTTACGTAAGAAAAATTTCCCCCTTCTATCTCTAGAGCTCTTCCCCCTTCTCCCCGTTCCTCTGCATTCTTTTGGAGATCATTTCAGCATAACAAACTCACACCCGTGCTCTCTGTATAAACTCCTTCTAACTGCCCTAATAATGATCAAATTCTTTGAAGTTACATGTATCATCTTCCCATATAGGAATATAAAGGTTTAACTTTATTGAGTCCCTTATGATTTCCCTTACGATTTTACCTTTTTATGCTTCTTTTGTATATTGTGTTTGAATGTTCAATTTTCTATTCAGCTCTGGTCTTTTAAGGAATGCTTGAAAGTTCTCTATTTCATTAAATATTTACTTTCTCTCTGAAGGTTTATACTCCGTTTTCCTGCTCAGGTTATTCTTGGTTGTAATCATAGCTCCTCTGCCTTCCAGAATATCACACTCCAAGCCCTCTGCTCTTTTAATACAGTAGCTGCAAAATCTTGTGTGATCCTGACCGTGGCTCCATGATATTTGAATTGTTTCTTTCTGGCTTCTTGCAATATTTTTTCCTTGATCTGGGAGGTCTGGAATCTGACCATAATATTCCTGAAAGTTTTTATTTTGGGATCTCTTTCAGGAAGTAATTAGTGAATTCTTTCAATTCTATTTTACCCTCTGAATCTAAGATTCAGGTAGTTTTCCTTTATAATTTTTTGAATTATGATGTCAAGTCTCTTTTTTCTGTCATGGTTTCTTGTAGTCTGATAATTCTTAAATTATCTCTCTTCAATCTATTTTCCAGGTCAGTTGTTTTTCCAATGAGATATTTCACATTTTCTTCCATTTTTTCATTCTTTTGACTTTGTTTCATTGTTTCTTTATGTCTCGCAGTGTCATTAGCTTCCACTTGCCCACTTTTAATTTTCTTCATTTTCTTTTGATAATTTTCTGCAGTGAGCTTTTGTGCCTTCTTTTTCATTTGGGCTGCTCTTTTTTTTTAAGGTATTCTTTTCTGCAGTGAATTTTTGTGCATCTTTTACTAAACTGTTAATAGTCTTTTCATGATTTTCTTGCATTGCTGTCATTTCTTTTCTCAGTTTTTCCTCTACTGCTCTTATTTCTTTCTTTAACTCTTCCAGGAATTCATGTTGTGCACTGGGTCCAAAGAGCATTTTTCTTTGAGACTTTGCTTGTAGTTATTTTCATATTGTCTTCCAAGTTTGGTCTTAATCTTCCCTGCCACAGAAGTAGCTTTTTATGGTCCAGTTCTTTTGTTACCGTTGTCTGCTCATTTTCTCCAGCCTCTTTCTTGACTTTGAACTTTATCTTAAAATTGGGTTCTGTTCACCTAGGAGTGAGGAGGCACTGTGCCAAGCTTCAGGGATTTTTTGTGTGTTGATGTTTTCAGAGCTAGTTCTGATGCTCTGCAAGTTTGTGGTATTTTAAAGATGGTATGATTCAGGGAGCAGTGTTGTAATGAGACCTTTATCAGAGAAACTTGCTGTTTTTCTTTCTCCAATTGTCTCTCTTTTAATCTTAGCTATATG
The DNA here is from genome assembly GCA_023548195.1 of Bettongia penicillata ogilbyi. NCBI lineage: Eukaryota > Metazoa > Chordata > Mammalia > Diprotodontia > Potoroidae > Bettongia > Bettongia penicillata. The sequence continues at coordinate 14,504,440 of JAJHZJ010000096.1, forward strand.
AGCTTTATACAAAAATTTCTGTATCTAACATGTTTATAATATGACCTTTTATATTAAGTACATATATCTATTTGGAGCTTGGTATAAAGTGAATAAAGGTACAAATCTAGTTTCTTCCAGGCTGCTGTCCAGTTTTCCCAGCAATTTTAATCAATTATTAAGTCCTTTCCTCAGTAGTTCAGGGTTTATCGGACTCTAGGCTACCAGGTTTGTTTGCTCCTGTATTTTGTATACTTAATCTGTTCTACTGATTGATCTATTTTTTAGGCATTTCTAAATTATTTTGCAAATTACTTCTAGGACTCCTTCCCTCCCAATTTTTTTCATTATTTTCCTTGAGATTCTTGACCTTATATATCTCCATATGGATGTTTCTTCAAATGAGTTTGATTTCTGATAAATTCAGCTTTAAGAGAGTTTGTTTGAATTCTGTCTTTGAAACACAGGATTAGGTTGCTTTCTCAGTCATTCTTTTTGAGAACTACAAACTTCTTAACTAATACAAATTAATTCAACAAGCATTTATTAGGAGCCTACAATGTTCCAGGTACTCTTCTAGATACTGGGGATAAAAAGAATACATCCCTGACCTCAAGGAACTTAAACATCTACTAATGAATGTTCTGAAACTGCAAATCCTTATCCTGCTTGCATAGTCAGCTCAAGCATAATACACAGTCAAAGTCAGAATTGCAGGATAAATAGGAAATAAATAATAATCTAGAGATATTGGAAGTCGGGGAAGTAAGGAGGCAGAAATGAGGAGGAGTATTCCAGGTGTGGGAGAAAGCCAGAGAAAATGCCTAAAGCAGAGAGTTGGGGGGTCTTATTCATGTTATGGCAAAATAACCAGTGTTACTGGATGGAAGAGTAGGTGGGAGGGATGTAATGTCTGTGAAGACTGGAAAACTGGAAAGGACCTGGGTTATGAAGAACTTTGAATATGAAATAGAGGATTTTTTAGTTGATCTTGGAGGTTATAGTTGGAACCCACTGGAGTTTATTGAGTAGAGGGGCAAAATGATCAGACCTATGCAGCAAGAAAATCACTTTGGCAGCTAAATAGGAGATGGATTAGAGTGGAGAGAGACTTGAAGCAGGCAGACCCACAGAAGGCTGAGATGGGACAGAGGAATAGGTCACAGGAAGTGAACAGGCTGAAGAATTGAATAGTTAGAGTATCTTAGGGAAAGTCAGCATGTATCCTGAACTCCTCTAGTATGAGGGCAGGAGTTGGGGAGGAAAAAGAATTGTGAGTCAAGTAGTGAACTCACTGAGGAAGGAAAGGGGAGTCATCTGGAGGTCTATAGTTAACAGCTACCAGTATTAGGGTAGTAGACATGGAACTCAAGGGTAATAGCATGAAACTCAAGGAAGTAGGGAGAGAACCTGGAAGAGTCAATGGGGAGCAAGAAGCATTCCACCTGTCTTACTTCAACTAGATGAGGAATGAGGGAAGGTGCAGTCAATGCTGGAAAGGAGAACCAGAGAGGCTGTGTCATCAGCAGGGAGACAAGTCTCAGTTTTCAGATGGGGAAGTTGGAAAGAGTGGAAGAGGAAAATGTTGAAGATGAAGGCAAGTTTGTTACCTATGGAACAGACATTCCAGAGGGTATAATTGAAGAGGTAGGTGGGGTTTGGTTGGGACATGGAGGTGGGAGAGTTGAGGTGGATGGGGAGCAGTGTTTGTATGATAACCTACAAGGGTTCAGAATCACTAGGACGGGTAGGATATAACCAGGGGTGAGAAGGCACCACTCCCCTTACCAGAAAGACTGGGGATTAGGCAGGAGATGGAAAATCCAGTTTCCAGTGACTTTTCTCTTCCTCTTCATATCCCTTGGTCACTTATTTACTGGAGACTGGTTCTTTGTGTGTGTGCATACATACATAAATACATACAAACATATATTGTGATGATTACAAAGTTTCAAAAGACAATTTCTGAGTAATTTGATCATTTTATTAATAAGGTCAGCAGGTTATTAATAAAGGAATGGTCATTTGGACAACTCTCTTAGACCAAAGACCCCTAATGGTAATGGGGTCACAGTTTATATGCCCTTTGAAGAGGTGTTTCTGAGGAGTGGCAATCAACTGGGATTGGTTAACACAAAGACAGGTGTGGGTTATATTAAAATGAAGGTCCTGGGGTACATGACTTAGGTCACTCGAATCTTGGTCAAAGAGACATCAGTTTCTATATCACCTGTCTTGATAAGGAGAATCAATATTTTCCCAGGACCTGTCTGAGCAAACACAATGAGCAGTAATACACCCATTAGGCAAAACTTACAATTTCTTTTACTGTCTGATTAGATCTTGACCTGGGTAAATTTCTAAGAGAAATTTCTGACACTAGTTGGTTTCTAGAAAAGGGGGGAAACCTTGGTCCTAATACAATACCTAATTATTAAGCATAAAAGAAATATTCATTTCTTACAATGTACACATATGCATGTATATTTATATATAAATTTATAATTATATATAAATATATATATATATTTGAATTCCCTATATTTCTTGGATATCAGACCTTATCAGAAATTGCCTCCAAAGATTTTTCCCCTCAGTTAACTTTCCTTTCCAATTAAACTGTATTTACTGCGTTTGTATGTCAATTTTGTTTTGAGGATTTTTCCTTTCACTTGGTTGTATGAAGAAGTTGAACTGATGGGCTTCCTGAACTTTGGACTATCCTAGATTGGGCAACATATTTAATTTGGCCACCTAAACAACCTTTTATCACTGCAGTAGATAGACCTACTGGCTGCTGTTCTTGGAAATGCTATTAAACTTTGTATTCAGAATGGAGCAGAAAATATATTTAGGGGGAGAGCACCACAGTGTTCATTATCTTTCTTTTTCTCCACTAATTCAGATCAAGTATTTCATATTTAATTTGACTTATTTACCTTAGATTCATAATTATATTACTTTCAACAAATTAAATACTTGACACATATGAAAAAGACACAGCTTGTCTTATGTATTGAAAGCATCCATCTTCAAGAAGGTTGCAATCTATTTGAGGATACCAGTAAACATGAAACAAGTGCCAACCGAGCACTAATGTGTACTGAAATGATGAGTGGTAAGGTACAGATTATGGGCACAAGCAGGAGTTGGGAGACAGAGATCTTTAATAGTCAAATAAAATAATTATGGGAGTCACTAAGGAAGAGGTGCTTTTCTTTGGACCCTGAAGAATAAGTAGAGTTTTGTTAAGAGGAAATAAAGACATTTCAGGAAATTAAATCTGACAGGTTAGACATCATTTTTGTACAAGAAAGTTGTTAAGAAAAGGACACTCATGACCTTCAATTCTTGGCTTAAAAGGAAATTGCTTTTAGATTATTGCTAATTCTGGAAGGAAAAATATATTCCTATTGAATAACTGGGAAAATGTTTTAAGTATCGCTGCTTGTTGTGTTTGTCCTTAATTCTCAAAAAGGAACGTGACATCAAGATGATGACATGACTTGCAGCTGACTTGGATTTGAGTGAGGGAGGGCTGTGCAAGGTCACCAGTCTCACTTTCCCCTCCTGAGCCATCTGGGACCAGTGGCCAGCTATGCATCAGAATGACCGGAAATGTCATGTGAGACCCTTGCCCTTTTAGGCTAAGGTATGATCAGATTCTTACTTTGAGTGAGATATACCCATTCGATGAATAGGCTCCAGTTACTCAAGGGATGGCCTCTTCAATAAAAAAAATCAAACTGGGAGGGAAAGACCCTCAGAGTTCCTGGGTAAAAGAGAAACAGTTACTATTTAGTATTTACATTTACTTTTACTTTATTTACTATTTATACTGCTAGGAAATTTATTATTTGCTTACATGTGTGTCCTTCATCCTTGAAGAGGACCATTACATCAGGGAAGTGATGCCATGACATTTGAGTGAATTGGATTTAAGTGAGGCAGGGATGTGCAAAGTTACCAGCCTCACTTTTTTCTCTGGAGCCATCTGGGTCAAGTGACCAGATATAGATCAGGACAACTGGAGATGGCTCAGAATACAGTGGGAAACTTTGGTCTTTTTAAGCTAAGGTCTTTAGTAGGTCCCTACATGCCATTGTAGGTGAAGGGCCTGAAAGCTTTGCGTGAGCAGGGGACTATATGAATGGATGATTAGTATTCTTGTGTGCCTATAAAGAATTCCCAGAGCTAGAATGACCTAAAAACAAGACAAAACACATCTTAAGATGATTCCCTTTCACTATCAACTTTTTCCCTCATTCCTTTGATCTTTGTCAGCTTTGATATACATATAGATATAATTAGAAGACAAGCTCCCAGAGGGTAGGCATTGTTTTCCCTTTGTCTTTGAATTCCCAGGGGTTCTCACGGTGCCTCAAAACTACTAAGTATTATGTACAACCTATATGGAATTGCTTGCCTTCTAGGGGTGGGGAGAGAGGTCAGGGAAGGGAGGAAGGGAGAAAATTTGAAAGTCAAAGTGTTAAAAACAAATGTTAAAAATTGTTTTTATGTATAATTGGATGGAAATAAAATATTAAATAAATACCAAATGCCAAAATACTAAATTAAAAAAAAAAGAAAACCCCAAATTGGATAAAAAACAAACACTAAGGGTTTAACAAATATGTGCTGATTGATTTCTGATTAACAGTTACCATTCAATTAAATTCAGTTAAATGCCTACCATACACAAAGGTGCTAATGGACAGCTCCAGTGGTTTTTTCTCAATCCTCCTCCTACCTATATGGCCATTACTTTGCGGAATTCCTTTGCAGAATCTTCATTCCAATTCTCAATGTATTTACCCTGCTCTTTCCTTCTAACCTCCAGATTTGCATCTTCAACTGCCTATTGACCATCTCAAATTGAGTGTCCCATAGCTGTCTTCTCAGTCTTCTTTGCTGAAGTCTTGAGCTGGGCCATTCTCAGTGACTTTGGGTGTCCCACAAGGTTTTGTCCTGGGTTCTCTAAACTATTTCACTTGGTGAGCTCATCAACTCTCATATATTCAATTGCCAAAATTGCCAAAATTATCAAAATATCAATAATTCAATTATTTCTACATTGATGATTCTAAATCCAATTTTCCAACCCTAACCTCTGGACTGACTTCCAGTCTTGAATTTCCAGCTGCTTATTGAATATCTTTAGCTAGATTTCCCACAGACATCTTAAACTCATCATATCCAAAATAGAATTCATTATTCCCCCCTACAAAACCCTTCCCTCCTCCTAACTTCCCTATTACCATTGAAGGCATCACCATAGTCCTTTCTTCACTCTTCACTCTCCCTTACACTTCCATATCCAATCTGCTGTCAAGACCTGTGGATTTTACCTTCTTAGTACCTCTTGTATGAACCACTTTCTTTCCCCTGACACTGTAATCACCCTGGGTGCAGGCCCTCATCACCTCATGCCTGGGCTATTGTAATAACCAGCCGGTTTGCCTCCCTACCATAAGTCTCTCCCCACTCCACTCTATCCTCCACTGAGCTGTCAAAGTGATCTTTCTAAAATCCAGGTCTGACCATGTCATCCTCTCCCTGCTCTATAAACTTGAGGAACTCCCTTTCATCTCCAGGATCAAATATAAAAATCCTCTGGTCTTTCCTGTAATTCCATCTGATTCTCTATCCACTTTTGTCACCTGGTTGCCTCTAATAGAGGAAGGAAAATATAAAATAGATCTCTTTTTAATAGTTTCTTCCTTTTAAACAAACTGAAAATAGCTTAGAGTTTATATGTGATGTTATTTTATTCATTATGTAATTTTAAATAAATATAATTATAAATATAATAATTATTAAGATTATAACGCAAATTATTTGAATTTTTTCATATTCAATAGGGGTCAGAAGAATGATATGAGCACATCTATGAAAGAGTAAGATCAGGGTGGTAAGGTTGGAGGATGGACTGGGACAAGGAGAGGGAGAGAGTCTTTAGAGACTGCCAAGGTCAAAAGGAATTATCATCAGGTGGCCAAGTTCTGTTTTCTTGTTGCTTTTCTTTTTTTGCATACTGAAGTCTTTTTTTTTTTAATTTTCATGTCAGTCATGTTGTAAAGTAGAATTATAACCAATGGAATGAACCATGGAAAGAAGACAAACAAAGCAAACAGAGAGAGAGAGAGAGAGCAAATAATCTGCTTTGATCTGCATTCAGACTCCATAATTCTTTCTCTGGATGTGGATAGCATTTTCAATCATGAGCCTTTTGGAGTTTTCTAAGAACCTTGCATTGCTGAGAAGAGTCAAGTCTATCAAAGTCGGTCATCGAACAAGTGACCATAACTGAGTACAATGTTCTGGCCAAGCTTTTGGTGATGTGCCTCTATGAAATTAGCTAACTTGATTATCAGGCAGTAGCAGATACAGTGGACTTCAAGGGCTTCAGTTGGATAGAGCCTCCTTATAATAAAAGAGAATTTGAAAAAAGATTCTCTGCACATAGAAGGTATTTAACACATAGAAGTTAGGGAGAGAGCTCACCTTTCCTTGGGACTTCCATCTTCATCCTACTCTCTGAGATGCCAATAGAGTCATTGACTATCCTGAATGCCTCCCTTCTTTGCCATGGTTCAGTTTTTCCTTTACTTCATTCTTGCTCCAACTCAGAGGCTCAGAATCTCATAATCCTCTTTAGCCCTTCTCTCTTCCCTTCCTTTTCACCTTCCCCCTTTCCTTCTTCCTATTGCTCCCCTCCCTCTTTCCTTCCTCCCCTTCCCATTTTCTCTTTCTTCCCCATCCCCTCTTTCTCATCCTAATTTTTCTATTACTTTCGAAGGCACCACTATCCCATCCTCTTAGTCACTTGAACTCTCAACCTTGTGTCATTCTGATGTTCTCACTCTCACTCACCATCCAACTCGTTGCCAAATTTTGTTTATTTCATCAGGCTCTAGTCACCTTATCTCCACTCACATGGCCACATGGCCCAAGTTATGCCTTTAATATTTCTCACTTGAACTCTTTCAATTATTTTCTAACTGGTCCCTCATATATTCCCACTCTAATCCATTTTTCATTCTCTAGCCAAGGTGATTTTTTAGAGCTTAGGTTTGGTAAAAACTAAAAACTATTCCCCAATAGACCCAATAAGTCAAAAGATATAAACAGGAAGCTTTGTAAAAGAAGAAATCTAAATCATCAACAATCAAAATGCTCTAAATCAAGAATAATTAGAGAAATGTATTCAATGTGCAGTATGAACTAGGTATGGGACAAGTATTTATTTCCTACACATGTAAAAATGCTAAACACAGAACACTCACAAGCATGTAATATAACAGAAACGAATTTAAGGAAACATTCAAACTCAGTTCTTTACTGGTTTTGCATCACATTTGACAGTCTGGTAAAACCTATGAACCCTTAAAAAATCTTTTTAAATACCTAAAACAAAACACATAGGATTACAAAGGAAGCTGATTATATTGAAATAGACTTCCTGAAATATATCAGTGAATCATTTAGGGATCTATTTACTGCAAGTCAAGAACACTCACCCTAAACATAAGGTATTTTGTGGATTCCCTGAATAGGCATTTTCCCCCTTTCCCTTTTTTACTTTCCCCTCTTCTCTCTTCCCAAGTTCTTTCCACTCCTCTCCTTCCCTCCCCCTCCTCTCTCTTCTCCTCTCCTCTTTTTCCTCCTCAAATGCCCCTTTCCTGCTCTTCATTCTCCTCCCCTTCTTTCTCCTCTTCCCTCTTCCTCCTTTCCTCCTCTTTCCCCTTCCTTCATTCCCCCTCCTCTCTACCCCCCCCCACCAATGTCCTGGTAAAAGCTTAACAACTTGTTCATTAAAAAGAAAATGTAACACAGGACACACTTTCAAGTTTAATTTACATTATTAACATTTCTCCCTCACTTTAAGTCTAAACTATTAACAATAAATAAATAAATCAAAGACCTGGTTTGGAGCTTTGCAAGTTTCTGAGATGTAAATGGTCACACTAGAAATATCACAGGGGCCTCTCTCTGGTGGTGATTGACTTTCAACATACCCTTGCCCTCTCTCTCCTCTTCTTCCCCTCTTCCATTCTAAAATAGCCTCTCCTTTGTATACAAATTGCTTCAAACTTGACCCAGATTCACACAGTGGCTTTGATTGACTCAAATTGGTGTACAGGCCTTCTCAACACTCTGGTCAGAACTGTTTGAGTCAATCAAAAAGTGAGCTCATCTAGTCAAGGCATTGGAGTCAAATGGTGTGGTTCCAAACCCCACCAAATGTAAACAGAAAGACCTAAAGAGGAAAAAGACTGCAAGACAGACATGACTATGAATTTCCTTCCCTCCCTCATTGTAAGGTGGAGGACTAGAGGTGTGGAACATTGAATGAGATTTTGTGCCTACCATTCGTGGTGTTTGGTTTTGCTGAACTGGGAAGGGAGGGTTGGGAGGGAGGGAAGAGGGAAGAACCCCTCCCCCATACTTTCTTTTATATTCTTTAAACTTTATTAGATTTTTCTTACACCTTATGCCACCAATACTCCTCCCACTCCAAACTCTTGATCTAGTTACACTGACCTCTTTGTCACTGCACAAACAAGACCTTCCCCAGCATTTTCTCTGGCTGTCCCCCATGTATAGAATGTTCCCCTTCTACTCTGCTTCCTGACCTTTTTGGCTTCCTTCCCAACATAAATCCCATCTTCTACAAGAAGCTATTCTCAATTTTAGTGCCACCCCTCTCATTATTTCCTGGTTTTCCCGTATACAGCTTGTTTGTGCAATTTTCTTTTGTTTTTTGCTTTTTGTTTCCCCCATTAGATCATGAACTCCTTGAGGGCAGGGACTGTCTTTTGCCTCTTTCTGTATCCCCATCTCTTAGCATAGTGCATGGCATATAGGAGGTGCTCAATAAACACTTATTGCCTAGCTTATTGATTGACTAGAAGGATCTTCACCACTTATTGGCTATGTAATGTTGGGAAAGTCCTGGACCTTATGCCTCCCCCTGCCCCCAGATATAGAATAAAAGGATTGACATAAATTCCAAGATCTCTTTCTGCAGTGAAATTCAGTGAGACATTATTATTCCACCTTAGTCTCTTTTGGAATACCTGAACTTATAGATACTTGAAAATAAAGGACAATAAATTAATTTCTCTTTGCAGTTAATGGCTACACCTGTCTGCCCCTCCACACTCACTTTAACTGAACAAATAGCCTGTTTATCAAACTGACCAGCAGAAGTACAAAATATCACCTGCTTCACATTACTGTGGGGTAAGAACCAAATAATCTGTTTCTGGTGATCTCATCAGCTCTTATGGATTCAATTATGGTCTCTAAGATATGATTCTTAAATCTACTTATCTATCTATAAACTCTCTTAAGGTCCCACTATCCTCCCCCTCACGAGGTGTCATCTTTGAATTCTCTATTTGCATTAGTATATAACTATCTGAAACCAATGATTTTACTATTAGTTCTTTCTTGGATTTTATCACTTATGAATTTCTGAGATCACTGATGCTGATATTCTTTTTACATTATAATTTATGGTACCTAATCTGGTGGTTACTATAGTTAAGTAATTTCCTCCTTACTAATGCACAAAAGCATGGGTAATAAATGAACAATAGGTTCTAATTCAAGGAGGTAAATTGAACCTCATAGTTATGTCTGAGATTTGGCAGGGGTGGAACCCATAACTGGAATATAGTTTTGAAATGTTTACCTTATTGAAAAAGAACATGATAGGTAAAGAGTGATGGGAGGGAGGGGAAGAAGTATTATAGATTAAGAAGATTTGAATTTATTTGAGTAACAACAGGAAATAGAGAAGGAAGCACAATGGAAAGTATTTGGGAGAGAATAAGGGAAGAAGAAATGTTATAATTGGAATAGACTACAGACCACCTAGGTGGAAAGAGGAAATAGATGAAGAATTTGAGAAACAGTTCACAAATCTCTATAAATACAAAAAAGGAAAAATATAAATCAATAAATAGAGAAGGAGGAGGAGGAGGAGAAGTTTTGTGTTAAAATACTTTTATAGAAACTTTTTAGGAAGGTCTAGAAATTAGCTAATTCTATAATGTTTGCATTAAGGATACAAATTGAGAACAGATGTTCATCTAACAGAAAAGGAAAGCAAATAAGTAAGAATGCTTTTATTAAACAGTTTATATGTGCTAGGTAAGAGGTAGCTAGATAATGCAGTGGATAGACAGCACTGGGCATGGCGTCAGCAAGACTTTTCTTCCTGAACTCAAATCTGGCCTCAGACATTTACTAGCTGTGTGATGGCAAGTCACTTCATCCTGTTTGCCTCAGTTCATCATCTGTCAAATGAGCTGGAGAAGGGAATGGCAAACCAATCCAGTATCTTTGCCAAGAAAATCCCAAATGGGGTCATGAAGAGCCAGACACAACTCATCCATAACAAAAATATGCTAGGGACTATGCGTGACGTATTTGTGATATTACTTCATGACAGTCAGTAGTATCCAGCTTTTGGGATAAAGGAAGATAAAGGAAGTTCAATAAGCACCATGCAATAGTAAGCCAGAAGATTGTGGCTAATTACATCTGATCATACAGCAAATATTATTAGTACTTCTGATATCTTATAGTAAATGCTAGTATTTTCATGTAGATTCTTTACTCTTGATCTAGTAGTTTTAAAAGTTAGAAGCTTTGTAAATTCAGTTGTTCAATAGGCCTTTCTCAGTCTTAATTTACCTGGTGGGAAAAAGGGCTGGATTTGGAATTACCGAACTTGGATTCAAATTCAATCTCTTCCTCTGAGACAAATGAAAAACCTGAGAGACAGAGTTCCTGCGTAATTAATCATCAATTTATTAATTAGGCTAGCTGATAATCAAGACGGTCAATGGTTTCTCTTGGTAACCACAGACAAAATCATGTCCATCCCTGAATGCTTCAGAACCTTTTGTAAAAGGAGGTGGCCCCTGATAGGTGAAAATCAACCCTAATTGGTGAATAATTAATGAAGGAATGGGCTAAAAGTCTTCAGCTCCTCTTGCTGAGAAAGTGACTTGACCTTGAGACTGCATGACAATCCGGACAAAGGAATTCAACTGTATCCAGACCACTCTGGTTTTCTCCTTCCTAACATGGGTTACCCTAGATCACAATAAGAAACCCACAAGGGCATAGACTTACTTCTTAAGGGCAAGAATTCACCTAGATTAGATTCTGTTCTGTAGGGTCTTCTAGGTGGGGTAGGATGGGAAATTTAAAAGTAGTAGTATGTTCTTACTTAATGATAAGACCTGAGTTTAAATATTTTCCTAGCTGTGTGACCCTGAACAAGTCCTCTTTATCCTTCAGTTTCCTTATCTGTAAAATGGGGATAATAAAAACACCCGTCTCCCAGGGTTTGTAGTGTGAATCAAATGAGATAATATGTGTTCTGCAAACCTGAAAGTGCTATAAAATTCTAGTTGTTATCGTTATTTGCTGTTATTGTTATCATTATGAACCTGAAAGAATTCTTGTCTAGTGGGAGGGTGGGTTGAGAATCAGAAGACATGAAATTTTTGTCTTGGTTTTGTTCCTTGCAACCAATGTGACCTTGGAAAAGTGCCTTGATTTCTCTGCCCTTCCATTCATTTAGTTTGTGAAAGGAGGGTAAGGAAACTTGTCCTGACCACCCCATGAGGTTAAAATGAGATGATTAATCAATTAGAACTTATTAAGCACATGTTGTGGGCTAGGCACTATGCTAAGAGCTGGGGGTACTTGAAGAAAAGAAGGATCAATAGTCCCTCCCCTCAAAGAGGAGAATCCATGTCTATAAATAAGAATATAAAAGATGCACATAGAATAGATGGAAGATATCTGTGGAAGGGAGGCAATAACAATTGCAGGATGCAGGAAAGAACTCCTGGAGAAGATGGCATTTGAACAGTCTTAAAGGAAGCCAAGCATCCTGAGAGGTGAAAGTTAGGAAGGATAGTGCTACAGCCCTGAGGGAAAATGTGAAAGGGCTTTGAAAAATTAGGAATGCATTTGGCAAAACTGCTGAGAAAACTAGAAAATAATTTGGAAGAAATTAGGCATAGAGTATTACATATTTCATACCATGTATGAGATACCACACCAAAAAAACTCCAAATGTATGTGTGACAGACGTAAAAGGTGATATAATAAGCAAATTAGAGAAGCAAGGGAAGAAATTGCCTTTCTGATCTGTGAATAAGGGAAGAGCTCGTGTCCAACTATGATATAGAAAGGATCACAGAAGAGAAAGTGGACAGTTTTGATTCTATAAAATTTTAGTCTTTGTACTAACAAAATGAATGCAGCTAACATTAGAAAAATGGTAACTGAGAAGAATATCTTTGTTGCAAGTTTCTCCGAAAAGTCTTATATGCAATATGTATGAGGAAACAATTCACTCATAAGATTAAGAATCAGACCCCTAACAGATAAACTATCGAAGGAAATGAAGTCAGCTTTCAAAGGAAGAAATCCAAACTATTACAAAGCTATATAAAATGCTCTAAATTACTACTAATTTGAAAAATGCAACTAAAGTGATCCTGGAATTCCACCTTATGCCCAGCAGACAGGCAAAGAGGAAAATATTATATGTCAGAAGGGCTAAATGAAAACAAAATTCACTGACCTTTAAAATTAAATTTTATTTTTTAATCAGCAAAATTCACCTTTGTTCCTTCCCACCATTCCTACCATTCTGTCCCAATGGAAAAAGAAGAAAAAAAAATTCCTGTTACAAATATATATACTTAATCAAGCAAATTTTCTTATTGGCCATGTTCAACCCCCTTCCTCCCCCCGCCTCCCCAAAAGTCTCATTTTGCAATCTATCTTTCACCTCTCCATAACAACATAAATAGTATATTTTATCATGAGTTCTCTGGTATTGTGACTGGTCATTACGGGAATCAGAGTTCCTAAGTCTTTCAAAGTTATTTGTCTCAGTATTGTTGCGATTTTATAAATTGTTCTCCTAGTTTTGCTCGTTTTGCTCTAACAGTACGTACAGATCTTTCCAGGTTTCTCTGAAACCACATTCTTCATCAGCTTGTTTAACCATTCCCTCACTGGTGGATTCCCAATCTTTGGTCACTGCAAAAAGAGCTATGGATATTTTTTTGTAGTGTTTGCTTTGCTTAAAACTAATCCTACTTTTGGCAGGAAGTGGAGCAGTGGATAGAGTGCTGGGTCTGGAGTCAGGAAGACTCATCTTCCTGAGTTCAAATCCAGCTTTAGAAACTTAGTATCTGTGTGACCCTGAGCAAGTCCCTTAATCCTGTTTGCCTCAATTTCCTTATTCATCAAATGGGCTGGAGAAGGAAATAACAAGTCACTCCAATATCTTTGCCAAGAAAACCTCAAATAGGGTTACGAGGTGTCATCCATTTTCATCCTATTTCTTTTTTTAAGTTATTAGCAACAATATTTTTAAAAGACCCATCTTTATGCCATCTTAGGTGACCCACCTCTTCTAAGCTAGGCACCAGGATGGGTCAAGGACATCTACTCCCTTATCAAGGGACACTCAAAGAATCCTCTAAGTTTTCTGAAACATCAGATCCAATGTATTACTGACATCTGTCAGTAAAATTCCACCCTCTGGTTCATGTATTTGTTGATTCTCACACTAGAACAAAAAGACATCCTATTTGATTGGTACCATTTCCCTGAGCTGCTTGGGGAAGGGAAGATCTCATGCCCTCTATTTGCAGATTAAGTCTTCGAGTAATCTTTGGTTGATTTCTTAATTCTTGCTGTAGGACTTCCCAAACATTAATTTTTCAGAGTCACTTTTTATTTTAATCTTATGGCAGTTACAATAGTTTAACTAGAATTGAGAGGAGGGTTTTCTCCTCTAGCACTATCTGGCTTTACCAATTTTCCAAGAATTGAGAGGAGGGTTTTCCCCTCTAACACTATCTGGCTTTACCAATTTTCCATGATTTGCCCTCTTTCTCTCCCTCCCCCCCAAAACATTTAAAATTCTACACATACTAGTGTTTATTTATTTGATATCTCTTGTTTGGATATCTTCATCTTTAAATTATCCTTTCCCTTTCTTTATCCAGAGACTCATCCTCTGTAACAAGAAAGGAGAAAAACTATTCAGAAAACCACCCAACACCTCAACTGAGTCTAATAGTATGTATAATATTGCATACCAGTATAGTAGGTGTAACCTTGCAAAGACATGACTTTGATGATCATGAGGGGGAACACTGATATCGAAATAAGCCATGAAAAGTTGTGCACTAGTTTTCATCAACATCAATCACTAAATAAATATTCAGCAAATGCTTATTTTCAATATCCAATAAATGTTTATCAAGAGCCTAAAAAAATATTCCACATCAGTAGTCCCCCACCTCTACATGGAGAAAAGGTAGTACATTTGCTTATTTCTTATTTGGGGCCAACCATAGTTATTATAATTATACAACATTTAGTTCTATCTTCCCCCACACAACACATTTATATCGTTGTAGTCATTGTGTAAATTGTTTTCTTGGTTCTACTTTTTTCCCTTTGCATTAGTTAATATAATTATCCTGAAGATTCTTTGTTTCATCATAGTAAATTTTTCTTATATCACAGTAATATTCCTTTCCATTCATGTAACACAATTTGTTTGACCATTCTCCAGATGATGGACATCTCCTTTGTTTCAGATTCTTTGTTACTATCCTAACATCCTCTCAGAGCCTCTCCCTTATCAAGCACTAGTGGGTTGGAGCTCAGAGGACTCCACAGCCCCAGGTGAGAGGTACTTTCTGGGTCTACACACAGAGTCACAGACAGAAGCACACACTTAGTGAACACATGGCCAAAGTGGCATACCTCTGGCACCAATGGGCCCCACTGCTCTTCTTGGGGGTGTCCTCATGATGTCACTGCTGGGCTCTCTGTTGGTGGTGGCATCTCCTATAGGGCACATTCTTCCACCGCCAAACGTAATGATTCATGGACAGAGATGGGGAGAGACTTCCATGGAAGTCAAGAAGTTGTCTGTTGTTCAATCGTATTTCAGTTGTGACCCCAGTAGGGGTTTTATTGGCAAAGATACTGGAATGGTTTGCCATTTTCTTCTGCAGCTCATTTTACAGTTGAGGAAACTGAGGAAGTGATTAGCTCAAGGTCGCATAGCTAATAAGTGCCTGAGGTAGGATTTGAGTTCATGGAGATGAGTCTTCCTGATTCCAAGTCTAGTGTTCTATCCAACTAGCTGTCCTGAATAAGGGAGACCTGGGTTCAAATCATCCTTGGACACTAGGCAAGCCACTTTAACCTCTGTTTGCCTTAATTTCCCCATCTGTAAAATGCGATAATAATACCACCTACCTTCCAGTGTTATGAAAATCAAATGAGATAATAAGTGCAAAGTACTTAACACAGTGCCCGGCACACAGTGAGCACTATATAAATATTAGCTAATATTATTGTTATTGATCACTTAACTTCTGTCTGCCTCAGTTACCTCATCTGTAAAATGCAGGTGCTAATAACACCTACCTTCCAGTGTTCTTTGAGGATCCCATGAGATAATAATTGTAAGCACCTGGCACAGCACCTGGCACAGAGTAAGCCCCATGTAAACAGTAGCCATTAGGTGTTATTCTGGAAGAGGCATGAGAGAAAAGACAGAGAATCATTCCTTCTCAGAAGACTGCAGGAGAGGACCCCTTGGCCTGACAGATCTCCTGCTTTGGGTGACTTCCTAGACAGTGTCTTCTGTTTGCAGAGTCAGCTGACTTTTTAAAGGCTCTCCTCCTCTTGTCACTAGCTAGCCAATCCATAATTCTATCACCTTGTTGTAAGAACATCCTCTTAAGTGAGAACTGTAAATATAAAGACTTTCTTGCCACTTTCTAGACCAGCTATGACAGGCCACTCCCGATTTCACACTCTTTTATAACTTGTGAATAGACCATTTGAGGTATGGGCCACTCTAAGTCCAGAAATGGCAGCCTCTAAAGTAAGTTTTGTCCCACACCCTTAAATCACAAAACATTCTACACACACACACATAGAGGCACATATGCACACATACACACACACACAAATACGCTTTAAAAAAAATATGTACTTTAAGATACATTTACAACTATTTAAACTTCAAAACATCTGTGCCATCTCCAGTCTTCCTAATCTACATCTTTCTAGATGGCTCCAGAGGGGAAGGTGAGGCTGGTGACTTTCCACAGCCCTCCCTCACTCAAATCCAATTCACTTGTAAGTCGTGGCATCATCTGTCTGATTTCATGATCCTCAAGAAAAACGGACAAACCACCCATTCACAAATTTAAAAACAAATTTCTAGATGCTGTAATAAAATATTTCTATGAAAATCGACCATTTCCCCTGTGTCCCTTTCATCTTCTCTTGGTACTTTTGTATCCTTATGTGTGTACATGTTTTTCTTGTATTCAGTTCTAATAAGTGAATGCATAGTGCTTCTGGTTGTCCCTTCACATTGCTTCCCACAATCCCTCTTAAATTTCTTTAGATGACTCATATTTGTCATTTTTTCCTTCCAGTTCAACAAGCAGTAGGTAAGCGCATACTTTGAAGAAGGAAAGGGCAAATCACTCCTGTATCTTCACCATGGAAACCCCATATAGAGTCCAAAGAGTTGGAAACTAAAATATGAACAATAATAAAAGCCTTTATTTTGTGCAGGGCACTGGGGACACAGAGACAAAACCAAAATGCATCCCTTGTCTTCAGAAAACTTCCATTCTAATAGAATGTGCATTCCGTGACATTGCCACATTATATATTGTTCAGTCCCAGGAAATATATTCTGATTCCTACAGTTGCTAGTGTCCTCCCCTTGGAAATTACTTCTACATATTTTGTATTTAATTTTCTACATACTTCTTGTATCCTCCTAGGACAGTAACTGTTTCATTTTTGTCTTTGGCAACATACCTAGGACATAGTAGGTGTTTCACAGATTCTTGTTGAACTGAATTAAATTAAATTTCAGCATGGTTCCTCTTTTGTAATGATAGTGGCATCTTTGTAGAAAAAAGGGTACAGAGGGTGCTAAAAATCACCCAAATATTCAATCATCCTATAATCCTTTAAGGGCAGCTAGATGGCACAGGGAATAGACCCCTGGGCTTAGAATCAGGAAGGCTCATCTTACCAAGTTCAAATCTGTGTTTGATTCTGGGCAAGTCATTTTATCTTGTTGGCCTCAGTTTCCTCACCTGTAAAATGAACTAGAGAAGAAAATAGCAAAGCACTCCAGTATCTTTGCCCAGAAGCCCCCCAAAAAATGAGGTCATGAAGAGTCAGGCATGACTGAAATAACTCAACAGCAACATAATCCTTTAGCTTAGGTCTATACATGAGATCATTATCCCACAATATCAAGAAGATAGTAGAGGAAGAACTGCGTTGTCTCAATCTTGATATTCTTGCTAGAAATGAAACCAGAAGACAGAAGGAAGTTGTGGCAGAATGAAAAATGGTTCATGGGTTCCCCTTGGAGAGGCAAGTAAAAGAAGCAACAAAGTTGGTTTTATTGTATGTCCAAAGGCATTAAGAAACATCACTTCATGCATGGCACATTTGATTGTCTGTCTGGTCATGCAGTGCTCATACACATTTGTAAAAAGACCACTATTTAAATAATCATAGCATATGCGCCAATTTCTGTAGCAGAAGTTGAAAAAATGGATACATTTTATGAGGATCTCAGTAAGACCCTGCATGTTAATTCAACATATACTTAATGAGATATTTGTTGATTTCAAAAGTGAGAACCAGTGAGGATGGTAGAGAATATATTGGAAAATATGAATCACAAAAAAGAAATGGGAGAGGCTAGAGACTCAATGGCACAAATGCTTTCAACATAATCAGACAGTGTTGGATGTGGCAAATATAGTATAATATTACCCCCCCAAATTAAATTGATTATATTTTAGCAGACGGGAAATGATTCATTACTGAGTCATTCTTGAATCAGCTGTCTGTTATATAGTCAAACCACAGACTTTTAAAGCAAAGATTGGGATTAGTAATAATCTAGATGAAACTGCTCTATTTAAATAAATTATTGAGAATAAAAAACAGGGTAATGTATGGAATAAAAGACATAGATATCTACTATTATAATTTTCTATAAAGGCTCAATTGATATAAGCCTATCTTTATAAGAAGAAAACCTAAAAATCACCTTAGTCATTAAGCACTTGAATACTATGAGAACAATTTATTCCAATGGCTTTGAAGGCGGCTGAAGCAGGTGCTGTGGAGAACTTAGAACTTAGAAATGGAAGATTTCAAGATCATTCACTGCATCCTTGGCCATTAACATTTGTCTTGACTTTTGTCTTGCCAAAGGACTTCAATGACTTTAAAAGAGAAAGAAAGGTGACCATTTTACTACTCTGCCTCAGTTAAACCCAAATCACACTCAATTCAAGATATTACCCTGTGATGTCATTGGTCCTCTTTGAAAACAATGGACAATAATAACAATTTGTCAAGTAGAGAGATATGGTAGCCAAAGGCATTGCAAGTTTACAACATAACCACTTTTTTTTATATATTACAGAAAGGGTTAGTGGAAGACTAAGAACAGTGATCACTTTATAAAACAGAAAGATGCAATAGATTATAAAACTAGTTTCAAGAAAGCTCAGCAAAGACTACTAAGCAAAGCCATCCTGCAAACATTTAAAGATGAAGTTGGAAGGACAACACACAGATAAAAGATGGAAAAGATCTGCAAAGATTTTCTTTTTGTCATCAAGAAAAATGACATCACGACATTTGAACTACAATAGCACAGTCCTATGCTGTGTTTATAGAAGAAGTAGAAATGGCACTAAAGGGAACAAAGATGGGGAAAGCAGCTGGGTTAGACCAAGGAGCTCCATGCTAGAAGCAACACAATTGAGAGGACACTGAAAGAACAAATAATATGATATTTAAAGGGGAAGAAAGTCCTAAGATCATGGAGAGAAATCTCAGTCCTTATTAGCACCAAAAGAGGTGCCTGAAAGAATATAAATAATTAACAAACTTTATTCTTACATTCTCATCTATGTAAAATTTTTATGAGAATAAACTATACATACATCAAGAGAAACCTAAATGAAAACATTTTTAGGGAACAGGCAAGCTGTCACAAGTGATATTCTACCTGTCATTACCACATTCAAACAACTGAAACACGTATAGAACACAATATGTCATTGTTTATTGATTATAAGAATGCATTTGATTCAGTAGAGCAAAATACTCTTGAAGACTGTCTTCCCACAAGGGGTTTCCCATGTGCGCATCACAATTATGCATTATACCTTGAAAGATACAATAGCAGGGAGAACCTTGTTCAATGACTCTCTGACTCTCTCTCTCTTAAAATCAGGTAAGGCATAAAACAAGGAAATGTAGGCTCACTAAAGATATATGATGCTATCGTGGAGGAAAACCACCTCAGAGTCCCAGATGGTCCATATGTGATCCTTCAGATGCTCCAGTTTGCAAGTGATAGAGATGATGCCGGAGGCATCAAACTCAGACTCTGGTGACCAGTATGAATGAGTTGAAATCTGCATATTAGGAGGAACACCTACATCAAAGATCCCAAACATGGTGAATTCTGGTAGAATACAAGCCCTTGGGGGGTAGGGATTGTCTTGTTTGTTATTTTATATTTCTAGTACCTTAATAAATGCTTGATTAATTGTTGAAATTGATAACTGACCTGTGGGTTTTTTCTGTGATTTCCAGTTCTTTACAAATATAAATTATGCTGCTATACAGGTTTCTGGATGCCCATCTTTTTTTATCTTCCTTTGTTTCTCCAAAAGCTTTACAGGTAAGCAGAAGTAAGCTGTTTATAGTAGTAAAAAACACTGTGCAATCAGAGGACCAGGGTTTGAATCTCAATTCCCTAATTCTCTTCTTGGGCTTCAAGTTTGGGGAGAGGGAGTGTGGCATGGTGGGAAAGAACAATGGCTTTGAATTCAGAGATCTTGGGTTCAGGTTTTGCTTCTGACACCAAACCTGGACAAGTCACCTAGGTCTCAATTTCTGCATCTGTAAAAATAATAACTATAATAATATTCATCTATCAAATGAGGGAATTAGAGGTCCTTTCCAGAGCTAGATCACATGATTCTCCATCAGCATCTGAAGGAGTGATGGAACATCAGATTGTGCTAGGTTAATATGCATGTGCAGCAATGACTTCTCTGCTTAGGTATTATTTTGGTTTCAATTTTACTGTATTCTTGTGGCTTTTTTCTGTCCCTCGCCCCAATCAAAGCTGTTTTAGATGTCTCTTTCCCTCCCATGTTCTCATTTATCTGAAATACCTTCTTTGAGCACGTTTTCAATGTCGTGTGGTTTGTCGGTCATTTCTGGCAGCCACCGAGGCCTTGGTTACTTTTGTTCCATTCCAGGTATGGGGAGCCTGCCGTTGTTGGTGCTGGGTGGCTTCGAGCTAAACTTTGGCTTAGTTTTGTGTAGTGTTAATCAAGAGACCTCATTCCCCCTCACCTCCCGGCTTCATTCTTCAGTTCTCTGACTTGGTTGATGCGCCTTAGCCTCCCTGGATCTCTGGCAAAAATAAATAAGACCTGTAGATTCCTCCCCTTGGAGAGATACTCTAAAGTGAAATGAGAAGATGTTTCAAGCTTCAAAGAGAAAGAAGACCATTATGTGCACCCAAAGACATGTTATCTTTGTCCTCTGGGAGACCTCAAAGTAAGTTTGATTGCCAATGATTGCTGAGGGGCTAGTTGGCCTTGAAGAACCCAAACCCAAAGGGGTTCCAACACCTTTTGGGTAGAATTACTTATATATAACAGCTTTGATTTCCCCTATTTGTCTCATGGATTTTGAGCTGGAAGGGACCTGAGAGGTCATAAGATATACCTATTTCATTTTGCAAATGAGGAAACTAAGGCCCAGGGAGGTCATAGGATTTGTCCAAGGTCACACAGGCAGTAAATTTACATAGGTGGGATTTGAACTCAGGTCCTCTGACTCCAAAGTCCACTAACTTTTTTCCTACTGTACCATGTAAGGGAAATGGAGCATATGCTGACCACTCAATTGATTGATCTATCAACAAGAATTTATTAAGCCCTTACCATGTGATCAGCCTTATAAAATAATTGTTGATTACTTTTTTTTTGTGGTATCAAAAAATGGAACAAAATAGCACCCAAGACTTGGGGAATTCCTGAAGAAGCTGTGGTTTAGACTATGATTGAATATAATTGTGCAGTAAGAAATGACAAATAGGAAGAAATCCAGGTAACACAGGAAGACATGGGTGAACTTATGTGCCAGGTACTGTATTAGGCAACACTAGACAAAAATAGTTTCTGCCTTCAAGTAGCTTATACTCTTTTAAGGAAAAAGAACAGGTACAAAGATAAGCAAGAAGGTAGATAGATAGATAGATAGATAGATAGATACATACATACATACATACATACATACGTAGATGGATAGATGGGTGGATGGATGGATGGATAGATGGATAACAATTTGGGAGAGATGAAAGTGAGGAGGAAAATGCTAACAATGATGAGGGTCATCAGGAATGTCCTCAGGCAAGAGATGTCAGTGGAACTAAGTCCTGCCTGAGTGGAGATAAGGGCGAAAAGAGTTGTAGAAGGCAGTATGAGAAAACAGTCCAGTCTTTCTAGACAGCCTATGGAAAGGTGAAAGCAGGAGGTAGGATGTTTGTATAGGCAACAGCAAGAAGAGATGTTTAACTGGAACTGGAACATAGAAGGTGTGGGACAGAGAAATGGGTAATCAGCTTGAAAAGAGGTGGTAGCCAGATTGGGAAGGACTTCCTGTGCCAAACCGAGGTATAGGTATTTGATCAGTAGAGGGCCCTTGAAGCTTACGGAGGAGGGGAATGAAATGCTTTGGAATGTCTGGAGGGAGGAAAGGAAGGAGAGATGATTGCCAACACTGATCCTCTTAGCTTGCCCCTTGGATCAGCAACACTAGCTGGTCCAGTCTCATACAGAGTTCACAATCTGAATATTTCCACAGTCCTTCGCTTCTGGACGTCGTCAGTTCTTGACCTGGTCTAATCTGGATCACCTTTTCACTTAGGCAAGATGGTTCCTCACCACCTTGCCAACTGGATGGCTGCCCCCACCACGAAGGTCATGGGTATCTGGGACTGCATAGTCCAACTCAAGTTAAGTGCAAGGCCATCGGAACCCAGGGAATTCTGGGTAGGTAGTTTACTTGAACATCAGGCTTCTGAGACCATGCCTCTGAGGATGAATCTCAACAGGCTGATTACATTCTTGCAAGTGAATTCATCTCTGGAAACAGAACAACAACAGTTACATTTATGTAGCACTTTGAAACTTGCAAAGTGTTTTACAAATACCTCATCTTATCTTCACAACAACACTGGCATATAGTTTCATTATTATCTTCATTTTATGAGGAAACCAAAGCACAGAAATGTTAAGTGATCTGCCTGTGGTCACACAGCGAGTATAACTGTCTGTAGTTGAATTTGAACTCGTGAGAACTTCTAGATTCCAAAATCAACATTCAATCCACTGTACTAGATGCCTGGCAAGTTATAATTTTAATTATAAAGAAATTAAAATCCTGGCTGATGCTTACAAAGAGCTTCAAGATTTCCAAATATTTATGTATTATCCCATGTGAATTTCACAATAATGCCATGGGGAATAGGGATTTTATTCCCATTTTACAGATGATGAAACTGAGCCTTAAGTGACTGGCCCTGGGTCATATCTCTGCTAAGTTTCAGAAGGAGGCATTAACTCTATCCACTTCAAGAGGCTTCTTCTAAAGCAGGCATTCTTAATCTGGGGGTCTAGGATTTTCTTTCTCCCTCCACCCAATATTTTGCTATTTTTCAATATAATTGGTTTTCTTTGTAATCTTATGCATTTTATTTTATGTGGGTAAAACCCTTATTCTGAGAAGAGGATCAGTCCATGGGCTGATTCTCTAGACTTTTCATCAAAGGGCTCCATCATACAAATTAAATGAAGTCCCCTTCCTGCTCTGAGACTCCTGGAAGAACAATGCCATCTCAGGCAAGAAGCAGCAGAGGGAGACTTTGCTGACTAGGGGAGATCAAAGACAGGTTTTGATGCTTTTTTTCTTTGCTCTCTTTGACAGGACTGAAACTGACATTGCTTTTCAAGCTTCCCTCTTTGCAGGAATGTTCAGCAACCTGGAAATCACTCGGGCCAGTATGAGATTGTCTTGTCTGCACAGGAGTGTTGAAAGGGTGGTTTGGAGATTTATTCAGACAATGTTGATAAACTTCCTCCTTAACCGTCTCCCAGCCTCCAGGACAAATGGCCACCGATGCTACAAATCCTCCAAATGCCTGGCCCTGGGAAAGCAAGAAGTTGCAACCTCCAGTTCTACCTAGCACAGAACAATTGATCCCATGCCTCAGCTCCCAAGCTTCTGTTTGGTGAGCAAAGAGTCCAGAGAGACTCCCCAAGAGCAATGCTATTGTGTAAATGGCACCCTGCACGGACTCAGGAAGTATCACAGCTTCCTGATTGCCAATGTTGATAAGGGCCATGGCAGTTGTGGATGAAAGTACCAACTCCCCAAAGATGTAGGCAGCCTTGACATCTCGATATCCTGAGGCAGTTGCCAAAAAATGCTATTATATCATGACAAGTGAACTAATCTGAAGGAGATCTTATCAGAAAATCAAACTGATTGTGCAGCAGTTCCCAATACCTACAGGACTGGAAATGTGTGTCAGAGGGTGGGCAACTCCTTGTGACCCCCTCATTTTACAGATGAACAAACTGAGGCCCAGAGATGTGAAGCAACTTGCCCAGAGCCACACAGCAGAAGAGTAAGAATTTGAACCCAGCTCTCCTGATTCCCAACGTGGTGCTTCTTGGACTGAACCATGCAATGTTTTGTTTGCCTTAGTTTCCTCAACTGTAAAATGGGAACAATAAGAGCGCCTACCTCCCAGGGTGTTGTGAGAATCAAATGAGATAATATTTTGTAGCCCAGTACCTGGTGCCTAGTAGGTGCTATATAATGGCTATTTATAATTATAATAATATCATCATCATCATTCCAAGGCATAGTCAGCTTGAGGAAGCCTATCAGGACTTTATCACTTAACTGTTTTTAAGGACTTGCTTAATCAGCCAGTCTTTATTAAATACCTACTATGTGCCAGGCACTCATTTGGTGTTTAGTCCTATAAGTCAACTGTTTGTAGCTTTCATGAAATACTTGGAAGCTGTGTTAAAGAAGACTTTTGTTGTTGAGTCATTTCAGTGGTGTTCAATTCTCCATGACCCCATCTGGAGTTTTCTTGGCAGGGATATTGGAACAGTTTGACATTTTCTTCTCTAGTTCATTTTTACAGAGGAGGAAATTGAAGCAAACAGGGTCAAGTGACTTGCCCTGGGTCACACAGCTAGTAAGTGTCTGAGGCCAAATTTGAACTCAGGTCTTCCTGACTCCAGGGCCAGTGCTATACCCACTGCAGTAATGGAACTATATATTAACCTTAGTTTGGGTCATCTGAAATGGGAATCCTCACAATACTGAGAAATGCTTATCTAGTTCAATTTCTGACTCCTATAAACCCAATCTACCTCTGCATCTATTGTTTTACAAACTCTCTAACATTAAGTTCCAGGAGTTGTTATTCCCATTTTGTGGTTAAGGAAAACTGAGGTTTGTGCAGTATATTATTAAAACCATCCTTTTTATTTTTAGATACAGGGGAAGAAACATACTGCTGCTTGGGTGTTGGTTGGTGCTTCTGGAAGTAGAAAAATGAACCTGGCCTCAATAATTGATAGAGTTCTGAAAGGTTCACAAAGCCCTTCCCAAGCTTCATGGGTAGTGCCATGAAGAGTACCAAATTTGGAATCAGACGACCTGGGTTCAAATCCTGACTCTTCCTTTTTGGTCTTCTTTATTTTTGATCTTTTTTGAAGATAGCTACTTTATTTTTTCCAGTTACATGTAAAAATCGTTTTCAACATTCATTTTTACAAGATTTTGAGCTCCAAATTTTTCTCCCTCCCTCCTTTTTAGCTCTCTCCTCAACAAGACAGCAAGCAATCTGATATAGGTTATACATGTGCAATCATGGAAACCTATTTCCACATTAGTCATGTTGTGAAAGGAGAAACAGAACAGAAGGGGAAAACCACGAGAAAGAAAAAAACAAAAAAAAGGGAAAATAGTATGCTCCAATCTACATTCGGATTCCATGGTTCCATGCCTTCATCAGACTGTAGGTGGAGTCTGGTGCTCAGTTTGATGTAAGAAGGACTTGGATATGGAGAAAGCGTCCCATTGAGTCCATACTCTCCGTGGATGTGGGAAGAATCGGGGCTATTTAGTCTGGGAGAAATGAAAACTCAGGGTAGCGAGGAGACAGAATAGCTGTTTTCAGGTAGCTGAATGGATGGAAAAGAGATGACCTGGTTCTGCTCGATCCCAGGGGGCAGAGGTAGGGTGATGTCTGAAAGCTGTAGGCTCCAGGGCAGGACTGAGCTCACAATCAAAACTGTTCAAATTCTGAGACTGAGCTCCTAGAGGGCAGGAGCTGAGGGTACCATTGGTCATGATCAGTCGCTTCAATCGTGTCCGACTCTTCGCGACTTCATTTGGGGTTTTCTTGGCTGTGATTCTGGAGTGGTTTGCCATTTTCTTCTCATTTTACAGAGTAGGAAACGGAGGCAAACAGGGTGAAATGACTTGCCCAGTGTCAATCAGTGTCTGTGTCAGGCCAGATTTGAACTCCAGTCTTGAACTCCAGTCCTGGTCCCGGTGCTCTATCCACTGCACCACCACCTAGCACCTAGTAAAGGCTTAATAAATGACTATTGAGGACCGACAAGTGAATTTCCCCTTATTGAAGGACTTCTTCAAGCAGAGACTGACTACTAGTACAGAATGTTTCAATGGGAATCCCTCATGGGAGGTTAAGGCTAGACCCCCTCTGAATTCACTTTCTGCTCTCAAGATCTATGCTGTGAGTCTGAATTCTCTGGATCTATCTCCCTAAACGTAGAGACCTCTCATAAACTCAGTTTGGATAGTAAGAAGGGAGGGCAAAGATTAAAAACAAACAAACAAACAAACAAAAACCACTTCTCCTACTTAAACTAAACTAAAACTCCTCATGGCTCCTCCCCAGATGGAAGACTCCTTGAACATTGACCTTCCAGAATCCGGTCTCGGCAGGCATCCCTGGAGCTCACAGAGGCAGCAGCCCTGATACTCTTGGGTTATTTCATACTAGATATAGGTATTCCAGCAGTTTGTGGACTGAAGATAACTGATTTAGCCTTCTGTGATAACCGAGACTCCCACTGTCTGATAACCATTTTTGCAGGAGCTCAGATAGGCAAGATAGGAGGGAATTCTTTAAAATCCTGGGACACTTTTCTTAAATTCAATAGCAGAGACATGCCTCATCAGTTTCCCCAGCAAGGTCTTATCTAATCTCCAAGAAAAGGTCTTCTCTAATCTAGCTGGTTTTTTTTTTCTTGGAGTCTCTCCCTGGCCTGGCTTCTCTGCCTTTGTGTACCCACTCTTCATAACAGACAGCCATCAGGAAGCTCCAGAAGATTTGGAAAATGTTAGAGCTTGGAAGGAATGTTCTAATCTAGGTTTGCTCTCTTCCAGCCTTCATTTACAGTTAAGGAAACTCTCCATCTATCTCCATACAGAATGTACACAGTGCAGGGGATTGGGTGCTGGATTTGAATAGAGGGCTTGAGTCTGAGTCTGTAGTCTGCTCCTTACTACATATGTATGTGCGTATATGTGTATGTGTGTTTATATGTACATATATGTGTGTATACACACACATACACACCTTGTGACCCTGGGACATGTCACTTAACTTTGTTTGCCTCAGTTTCTTCATCTGTAAAATGACCTGAAGAAGAAAATGGCAAATGACTCCAGTATCTTTGCCAAGAAAACCCCAAATGGGGTCACAAAGAACCAGACACAGCTGAAAAATAACAGAACCACAACAACTGACCTCTGAGGTCCCTTCTAGCTCTTAGGAGCTTTCCTTACTCATTCTTGGGGGATGGGTAGATACTGAATCTGTCCTGGGAAAGAATCCCTCCCAATCTGACCAGGGCAGCTTCCAGTCCCCTGGAAAGTGTCAAACACCAAGCCCAAAAAACCCCTAAGTATGCCCAGAACCAGATTAAAATAAGTTGGGAAATAGTTAATAAAATAAATAAAAATACAAGACAGCCTAAATAATGCTAATTTGTGGTTTTCTAAGTCAATATTCCACTCCAGGGATCTGTTTCTATTTGAGTAGGACACCCTGGTCCTGGGGGAGGGAGATTTTGTAACTCCAAAGTGGCTTTCGCTGTTAATACTTTTGTTCTAAGTGAAATTTTCCTTCCATAGCCACAGGCTGTTTCTGCTTTCCAGACACCCAGACTAGACAATAGATAATTCCCTCCATTCATTTGTAATTGCCCAGTTCCCGAGCTGCAGCCTTCATAGACCTTTGGAGGTTCCAGTTTTAAAGCATTTAGTAACTTTTTTCATGCTTTATGTTCTCATGTGACATTGTGTGTGTGTGTGTGTGTGTGTGTGTGTGTGTGTGTGTGTGTGTGTAAAGATCCTCTATTTTTAAACCTAGCCTGGTAGACATGTCAGAAAGTCCAACTGCATTATTTATACCAGCAGTGGCTTCAGGGGAGGTATATGCTCTCATTAGCCAAGGGATGACATGATTTCAGCACGAAAGAGATTTATATCATTATCCTATCTCACTGGAAACACTTTGTGGAAAATATTTGAGGTATCTACTTTAGAGACTACTGGATATAGTTGCTGCTGGACCTGAAGTCAGGAGAGTGCCAGGTTCAAAGCCTGCCAAATACTAACCAACTGCTACTGGGTGGTCCTGGGCAAGTCAGTTATTTAATTTCAACCTCAGTTTTCTCATCTGCAAAATGGACATAATGATACCTGCAATACTTACCTCCCAGAGTAGTTGTGAAGATCAAGTGAGAAAACAGATGTAAATCATTTTGTGAAACGTGAGTCACTATGAAGGTGTAAGCTGTTATTGATTATTGTGGTGAACAAATAAGATGATCTATACAGAGGGAAACAGTTGGGGTGGGAATGTCTAACTGAAATAGAACCTGGGGGTACACAATTGTACGTAAGCTTCTCTGTGGGCCATACTCTTTTAGAAATTCACATCTATTAACATTTTGTTATTCAGTCATGTCCAATTTTTCATGACCCCATTTGAGGTTTTCTTGGCAGAGACACTGGAGTGATTTGCCATTTCCTTCTCCAGATGAGGAAATTGACACAAGCAGGGATAAGTGACTTGCCCAGGGTCACACAGCTAGTAAGTCTCTGAGGCCAGATTTGAACTAAGAACAATGAGTCTTCTTGACTCCAGGTCTGGTACTCTATCCACTGCACCACTTAACTGTCCCATATTAACATTATCCATGTTCCTTTGAATTTTTTATTTATTTTGTTAAATATTTTTCAATTACATTTTAATCTTATTCCAACTGTACCTGGGACTGAGCCTTAATGCAGCCAGCTTCTGCATGTTGGACAAGTCCTAGACAAGTCACTTAGTCAACAAAGTATTTATTAAGTGCTTACCATGTGCCAGACACTGTGCAAAACAGTGGAGCTACAAAGAAAGGCAAAAGACTGTCCCTGCTTTTAAGGAGTTCACAGTCTAATGGGACAACTAGGTACAAACTAGATAAATGGATGGATGGATGGATAGATAGATAGATAGATAGATAGATAGATAGATAGATAGATAGATAGACAGATAGACATAGGCAGATAGATGATGGATGGATGATGGATAGTTGGACTGATAGAATAAGCAGATGATAGATGGATGGATAGACAGATAGATGATAGAAAGATGGATAGATAGATGGATAGATAGATACGTATCATCAAATATCTATGTGTATGTATATATCTTACTTATGTTTAGTTTTTTGCATGTTTTCTCTCTATAAGTAGATATAGATATGGATATATATCTACAGCACAAATTGGAGATAATCTCAGAGGGAAGGCACTAAGATCAAGATTTAACTTTTCTCAGCCTCAGTGTCCTCATCTGTAAAATGGGCATCTACCTCACAGGATTGTTGTAGGGATCAAATGCAAACATATTACAAATATCAGCTTTTTAAAATGGTCTGATATTTATTTTACACATTTTCCCCAAGACTTATCACACGTTCATTGTATCACATTTTTCATTTTGAGAATTTCATGTTTAAAGGGCCCTCAATTCACAAGTGTATTTTTTGCAACGTTTAAAGGAAAGATCTTGGAATTACAGAATAGCGGTCAGTCAAGTGGTGCAGTGAACAGTGCTCTATTGGACTCAGGAAAAGCTGAATTTCAATCCTGCCTCAGGCAGTTATTCAACTATGTGACCCTAAGCACTAGACTTCTCTTTGCTTCAGCTTCCGTATTTCGTTACTTACCTTCAGAGGATCAAACCAGATAACACAGGAAGAGAGTTTTGCAATTTTTAATGGGTTGGGTGAATACTGCCTATCATAGAATGTTAGAGTTGGAAGGAAACTTAGATCTGTTCGGTTGTTTTAAATGCTTTCTGACCCCATTTGGGTTTGTTTTTTTTTTTTTGGCAGGGATACCGGAAGGGTTTGCTTTTATTTTCTCCAGCCATTTTACAGACAAGGCAACTGAGTTAAGTGACTTGCCCAGGGTCAAACAGCTAGATTTGAACTCAGGTCCACCTGCCTCCAGGCCAGAGGGTTGTGCGCTATGGCTCCACCTAGTGGTCTCCATAGAAATCATCTATTCTGGATGAGGAAACAGGTCTAGAAAAGCTTACTGAAAGACTGGCCTGCACTCTCACAAGTTAGTAAGCAGCAAGGCAGAGATCCTAGTCTGGGTCTTTTCACCAATTTCTACTGTGTGCCACTTAGACACAGGGCAGATATGACTCAGGTTCTCATGAACACATCTGTAGATTCCCAACCATCTGGTTACAATTTTAAATTTAATTCTAATTGAAAAGTGAGGGGAAAGATTTGAACCTCAATGACCTGAAGAAATACCTCTGTTCTCTTTATCATTTTGTCTCTATAGACACAGCCCAGCAGACTTCCTGGTTTAGACATGTAGCTAGCCATGTGACCTTGGGCTGGTAACTTAACCTCTATCTGTCTTAGTTTCCTGTAAAATGGGGATAGTGATAGCACCTACTTCACAGGACTATTGTGAGGACCGATCTAATAAACATTCATTTAAATCCCTACAGCATGTGCTAAAGGCTGGAGATGCAATTAATAAAAAGAAACCCAGATCCTACCCTCATCCAGCCTATAATCTAAAAGGATCATGAGATAACATTTGTAAAGCACAGTGTGCGCCTGGCACATAGTAGGCTCCATACAGGTTTTATTATTATTTATTATTTCTTCCCATTGAACTCTTTAGAATCCATTTCAATCAGTTATTTTCATTTGCAGGTGTTTTACTGTGAATAAAGTTCTTGGGGGAGAAAAAGAAATTAATTTGAAAAAATACCAACATATTGAAAGGAACACTGATGAAAATCATTGATGAAAATCATCCTTCATAACTGCACCATTCCCCACATTTTGGTGTCAGTCCTTTACTCTTTGTCCCCGACACAAAACACGTGGGATAGGAAAGTTGAATTCAGCCAGACTGTTAAAAGACAAGACAAGTTAAATAAATTTTTATAATAAGTGATTGTTGGGAAGGCGGAGTTGGAAGGAGCCCTTGTCATGGAGTCTTCAGATCAGGATTTGAATTGTGCCTCTGACAGTTACTCGATGTGTGACCACAGGCAGGTTGCTTAACATCTCTGAGCACATTCCTTCTCTGGAAAGTGGGAACAGTGATAATGCACAGGGGTATTGGTTATTTAGGAGGCTTAATATGTTCTAGAAATGTGAATAGGAATATTTCTTTGATTGAATTTAAACTTTATTTAACTATTTTTTTTTCTGTGTCATTAGGTCCCCTGGAATTATAGAACGTGTTCTTTCTCCCTCCTCAAATAATTCTTTCCTTATGTGTGTACTGTCCTCTGGGGTGCCCCTCCCCCATTAGAAAGTAAGCTCCTTGGTAAACATCTATTCTTTTCCTCTTGTATCCCCAGTACTCAGCACAATATCTCGCATGTTTAATAGGTATTTAGTAAATGCTTGTTAGACTATATTCCACTGGAACTACATGAAAAATGTTTACATAGTAATAACTAACATGTCTATAATACTTTAAAGTTTGCAAAATGCTTTACAAATATTTTCATTTGGTCCTCACAGTAACTCTTGGAGTTAGAGACTGTTATCCCCATTTTACAGATGGGGAAACTGAGACTCATAAAGGTGAAGGGATTAGCCTCGGGTCATATATGTAATCCTTTTCAGCCCTACACACAGAAACCACACTTGAGATCACACATAGTGTGCTTTACCGGGTAAAATTCCAGACTTAAAAATGGTTCAAATTCTGTTTCTGATTTTTAGCAACAGTGTGATCTCAGGTATTATTATTATTATACAGCTGAGGAAACTGAGGCCAATAGGGTTAAGTGACTTGCCCACAGTCACACAGCTAGTAAGTGTCTCAGGCAAGATTCGAACTGACATCTTCCTGGGTTCATGAAAAATGGGTTTTAAAAATCCAACATTATTTATAGTGTTCTGCACCCACAGTCCCCCACCTCTGCAAAGAAGAGAGGAAGATGTTTCCTCCGATCTCTTCTTTGGCTTGCTCTTTATAATTTCACACCATTCAGTTCCAACTGTTTGGTTGTTGCTATTGTGGTTTGGAGTGGCTTGGTTTTCTCTTTTACATAAATCAGAACTAGGGAAATAGACTTTGTCCTTAAAGACTTCCTTTGGTGGTTCTAATCCAGTTGGCCTTGGGTTAAAATTATGGACACTGTGCAGATTGTTTTCCTTTGCTTTATATCAATTAATATGTCTTCCCATGTTTTTCCTCATCTGTCACATTCATCCTTTGTCACAGCACAATAATATTCCATGAAATTCACATGCCACACGTGTAGAGTCATGCTCCAATCAATGGGCATCAACTTGGCTTCCACTTTTTTGACACTACAGAAAATACTGTTAAAAATATTATGGTGCATGTAGGACCTTTATTTGTAATTGGCCCTCTTGGGGCATGTACCTAGCAGTGGGATCTCTGGATCGAAGGATATGAACATTTTAGCAACTTTCTTCAAAGAATTCTAAATTGCTTTCCAGAATGACTGAAATAGCTTATTTCTAAATGAAGAGGGTAGAAAGCGTACCAGTGAGCTGACATTCCACCTCTAAATGTAGAAGAAGCTACAGCATTAACTCTGAGTTAAAGCTGAAGGGGTCTTATGGTTGTCTGTATTTTATTTTTTGTTTTTTCCTTTGTCCTCCTGAGGTTATTTTCCTCATGCAGTGACACCCCCAACACTAATCCAGGTTTGAGTAGAGAAGAGGGCACAAGTTGTTCAATAAACAACTCTTTCCCACTCCTAAACAATGACTCCTCAGAAAGAAGATTAATTTCCTAGGGCACTCTAGGGAATATCTGGGTCCCTAGGTGGCCAAGTGGATAGAGTGCTTGACCTAGAGCCAGGAAGATGTGAGTTCAAATGTAACCTCAGACTCTTACTATGTGACCCTGGGCAAGTCATTTAATCCTATTTGCCCGAGTTTCCTCATCTGTAAAATGAGCTGAAGGAAATGTCAAACCACTCTAGTATCTCTGCCAAGAAAATCCCAAATAGGGTCACAAAGAGTTGGAAACAACTGAAAAATGACTGAAAAGCAACATAGAAAATGTCTAAGTCTTCAGGGCACACTGGTACTCTTATCTGCTCTAATTTTTCCCAGGCAACCCAGAAATCATACACCTGCGCCACCGTCATTGCAAGTCAATTTTCCTATCTCAGATTTTCAAAAAAGAGAACAAACAAGCCATTTTGATCCAAGGCCAACTGGATCAGAACCACCAAAGGAAACCTTTAAGGACAAAAGTGTATTTCCTTATTTCTGATTTATGCAAAAGAAAAAACCCCAAACCAAAACAAAATCTCTTTCTTCACGCCCCACTGTGCCTTACAGCTGTCCAGATGAGCCAATGGCTACCTGACTTTCTCATTCATTTCTCAGGATCTTGGGCAGAAAGCAAACATTTGAGCAAAGGTGAGCACTCCACCCAGTACTTTATTTTCCTAAATCACTCCCTTGGCTAATGTTTCAGGGATGGACACGTGACACATCTGGTTCCAACCAAATATTTTCAGTCCTGCAGGTCCCAAGGTAAATATTTGCCAGTTCAATTGCAGGAACATTGGTAGCTCCAAACAATGTGTCACTTAGCAGCTTTCAATCAAGGCTGGCTGCAGGAAGAGAAGGACACATCTGCTCTGAGGCTCCCCTGCATGGGGGTCTTTGGGACCTTCCCTTCTTTCTAATTATAATTGAGGAATCATTCAGGGACTGTTCCTTGGGGTATAAAGAAAATCTAAAAAGAGTCAACTCACCAAACATTCATTGAGTAAGGACCATGTGCCAGACTCTATGCCACGCTGAGAATGTGGGGCAAGGCACCAAGGAGCTCACAGTCTAAGAGGGGAGATGAACATTCCCTTTCTTTCCTGGACTTCCTGAATCAAGGAGGAAGCAATGGCTGGAAAGTAGGCCCTGGGGAGACATCTGGGGGTTCGGATGTGCTGCAAGTTCTGATGAGCCAAAGACAGTCAAAAAAGGTCCTGTGATCCTGGGCCGCACTAATATCTTCACCGATTCTCATCTCTGGGGAGACCATGATTTCAACATCGGGTTACAGTTCTAGGCACCACCTTCTGGGAAGGACATTGATAGATGGGGAGCATCCAGTCCAGGGTGAACAGGGTGGTGAAAGTTCTTGCCAATTAAGCATTGTTTTGAGGGTTCAGGGAGGTAGGGAGCTTTAGTGTGGAGAAGAGAGGATTTGGCTGGGCATGGTGGAATGACTGTTGTCTTCAAGTATTGGAAGGGCCATGACATGAAAGAGGATCCCAGTTATTCAGATTGATCCCAGAGGGCAGAGCTAAGAACATGGGGGCAGAAGTTGCAAAGGGGTTGATGTCAAGAAAAAACTTGGATTTTAATGTGGAATGGGCTCACTACCTTGGATGGTAGTGAGCTTCCCATCACTGGAGGTTTTCAAGAAAGGCTGGATAACCATATGTTCCTTATGTTGTAAAACAGATTCATGCCCAGCTACAAGCTGGATCAGATGACCTCTTAGCTTCTGAGAGTCTCAAGTAGATAATAATAATAGCTAGGGGAGTGCCAGTAAATGTTTAACATCCAGCTCAGGGGATGTGGGGGAGGGGTGACGTGGACCATGCAGGGACACACTTTACATTTAATCTGAGCTATTAACACTTTCTCCATCACTTAAATCTGCAGAATCAACAAAATAATAAACTAAGCCCTGATGGCCTGTTTGCTGAATTCTGAGGTGTAAATGCCCACATAGAAAATTTAACAATTGACTCAATTCAATTATTCGATTACTCCAACTTTAAGGTTTGAAAAGCGCTTTATACAAGTTCTCCCATTTGAATCTCACAACAACCTGTGAGAGAGGTGCTGTTATATTTATTTTACAGATAGAGAGACTGAGGCAGAGAAAGAGTACCTGATTTTCCAGGGTCATAGAACCAGTAAGTGTCTGAGACAGGATTTGAACTCAGATCTTTCTGACTCTAAGTCACATCTCTAGACACTAGATCTCCCATCTGCTCCACATAAACAGGCTCCTCTTCATCACTCTGGGGGTGGGCGTGAGGATAGGGGGAGTGGGGTGTGAATCAATGCAAAGAGAGTATTCAGACCAGTGAACTGTGAAAACTGGCTCACTCGCCAGTTTCCAGAAGTGATTTCTTCACAAGACGTGTTACTTTTCCACGTGTTACTTTTCCGCTCTGACCATACGTTCCCCTGTATTTGCTGAAAGATGAGTCGGTTTGTGGTCACTTGGAAGTGTGGAGGGGGAGGCAGGAGGAGCCAGGAAAAAAAATGTTTCATGAAAATACTGCTTTATTTTAGGCCAGAAAGGAAGTGTAGGAGGAGACTGGGAGGGAGTTGGGGTTCACAAAGGTCTCCGGGAAATGATTTGTGGCATCACAGACTCAGAGATTTTAGGTCTTAATGGAACTTGGAAGATCATTTGGCCAAACGGCTTCATCTTACGGATAAGAAACTGAGGCTCAGAGACACTGACTGATGAGCAAGTTCATACAAGTACTCAGAGATGGTAGGTAACCTCTGAACCCAGTCCTCTGACTTCAGATTTAGTTATGTTCCTTATAACAGGCTGCCCCTGATGGGAAAGTACCCTTCTCTCCCAGCCCCCAAGCTCTGCTTTTCCAAACGTTTCCCACATTCACTGACCTTAATGCTTGAAATTCTCCTGCTCATTTTTTGGGTTTAAGGCTTTATCTTCTATTAGCGCGCAAATGACCCCCCAGAAGGTGCCATGATATCAGCAGTCTGTCAAGTAGGCTTTTTAGTGTGGAAGACCTGAGTTCAAATCCAGTCTTAGACTGTAGATATGTGACCCTGGGCAAGACCTTTAACCTGTCTACCTCAATAACCTCAGCTCTACAGTGGAGATAATAATTAGTATCCCCCTCCTCGTCTCATTGTGAGGATCAATGGAATAGTAGTTGTAAAGCATCTTATACAGTGCCTGCACATTGTAGGGACTTATTTCCTTCCTTCCTTCCTTCCTTCCTTCCTTCCTTCCTTCCTTCCTTCCTTCCTTCCTTCCTTCCTTCCTTCCTTCCTTCCTTCCTTCCTTCCTTCCATCCTTCCTTCCTTCCTTCCTTCCTTCCTTCCTTCCTTCCTTCCTTCCTTCCTTCCTTCCTTCCTTCCTTCCTTCCTTCCTTCCTTCCTTCCTTCCTTCCTCACCCCTTACCTGGAATATGCCTGTGTTAGGAAGGAGGCTAGAAAGAGTTCCAAGAAAATGAAACCCTTAGGGGAGTTGGGGGCACTGAAGGGGAGGTGAGAGGGCACGGGACCCAAACTTTGTCACCTAATGTTGTGACCAGCCCATGGAATGGTTAGGCAGGCAATCTAGGGCTGTGATCCAAGCACTGGTTTCTGTAGTTAAGGCATCTGGCCAGCTTCACCTTGGCATTTACTGTCCATACATGACTCTGAACAAGTCACGTCATCTTCCTAGGCTCCCATTTCCTCTATAAAATGAGAACACTGGACTATATGGACCTGAGAGGTCGCTCACAGCTTTAAATTCATGACACCAGTATCTCATATTAATGTAGCACTCAAAGTTAAAAAGAAAATTTACATGAGGCCATGCAACAGGTCAGCATCAGAGCTGGTATTTGAACTTGGGTTACTTGGCACTAAATCTAATGGCCATGTCTGGGGACAGGACAAGGGCTGTTTGGATTCCTCCCTCTTCCCCTCTTATGACTATTTGAGCTGTGGGGCATCAGGATTCTCTTCTGAATACCTGGGGGTGGGCATGGGGGCTGCTAAGGCATAAAGAGTTATGTTTGACTGCACAGAAACAGGAAAATTCATGGGATACACCCTCCCATGTCTATGATGTCTGCTCCAGCCTGGTAAAATGAAGTCACTTTCACTATTTGTGCCATTGTCTGGTGCCCCTCATGTCCAATGCCTGTCAACTCTACCTTTGAATAGATGTTCATAGTATAGAGGTGTGGAGTTTCTGTAAAATCTCCCAGATTCTAGTCTCTAATTTCTTCCTCCTGAGGTACACTTCCCCATATATTTTTCCCCATCCTCACCTTTTCCCATCTTTGTAATGAAATCACCCAGCTCAGTTTTTGTTGATTTGATGTTTTCAGGGTCTAACCAAGTTCCTTATAGAATTTCTTTTTAAATTTAATTTATTTTTTTGTTACATTTTTAGGCCTCATAGAATTTCTCTACCATTTCTTCTTTGGTTCTTTTGTAAGCTAAAAATGTGGTCCCATTGTGGTCTTTTTGCAAAAATTTGTCCTTACTACAACATAATGACCAGACATCCCTTGAAATTGTATATTTTTTTGCTTACTAGTATTTTTCCCAATTATGTGTAAAGATAGTTTTCAGCATTCATTTTTGTAATATGTTGAGTTCTGAATTTTTCTCCCTCCCTCCCTCCTTCCTCTCCCCACTCCCCAAGACTCCAAATAATTTTATATAGGTTATCCATGTACAATCATGTTAAACATATGAAATTGTATTTTTTGCAGCTCTGGATCCTACAATAAAACTCACACCTCCAGCTCCTTTCCTTGCCTCTCCAAGAAATGCCGGTGTGTCACCCTGCCCTTCAGGGGCAACTTCCTTCTGGTTTAATTTATGGCAAGACTCTCAAGGTTGATATGGTTCAGTACCTCCAGTATCATATATTCACTTGTTGGTCACCAAACAAATGACCTCACATCTAGAATACCTATAATCAAAGTGAATCTTGTTGGCAGTATATTCTTTGACCTAATATTTAGACAAGTTTTCTTCATTTGTTTGGCAGAAAATAATTCTTAGCTTGTCTCTGAAAATTGGTTCTCTGTGAAGTGGTAGCTGACATTTATATATCCCTTAAAGGTTCTCAGAGTGCTTTCCTCCCATAATCCTTCAATAGTTCAAGTATAGCAAGGTCCATTTTACAAATGATCACACTGAGGTTCAGAGAATTTAAGGGATTTATTGTGAAGAACCGAAGCTAAGTTTCCTCCCTCCCAGGTCTTGTCTTCTTCCCTGGACCCTGCTGCCTCCTCTCAGGGTTGTCCCCGTTATTCATGACTGAATTCTCTCCAGCACACGCCTGGACTGGGCTGCTATGTGGGGAGTCAGGGATGGAGCCCCATCTGATGTGAACTCAAGGCAGAGGAAAACAAATCTGCCACAAACTTATTTACTCGATCTGACTGTGACCTGTTCTAATGGCATCCTTCCTCTTAGACTGCTTCTCTTCTCTTTCTTAGGTCCAAGATGCTGCTGCTACAAGTACTTCTCCTCCTCCTCCTCCTCCTCCTCCTCCTGCATCTCCTCCTCCTCCTTTTCCCCAAGGGTATAGTCAGTGCCCTTTCTCTCTGATCACAAGACCATCTCGTCTTGTCCCTCCCTGAGCTCTGGTCCCTCCCCAGCCCTGCTTCAGGGGAGTAAGAGGTCATGCTTCTTATATGTCACTTGGTCTTTGAGATTTTAGGATTCGGGGTTCCTTGAGCACCTCCTTCTTTTTGAGTGTAGGCATCTCTGCCTGCGATAAATCTTCCTCTGGGTCTTCATCCTTTGGGAAGGGTGAGAGTGGGGGAAGGCTGTTTAGAAGTCATTGACTGCCTGCTGAAGCCATCTCCTTCCCCTTCTGGCCAGAGGATGCTCCAGCTGTCCCTGCCTCTGGTCTGGGGCCCTCTGTGCTGGCCGGAGTTCCCAGGAGTTGCAGGCCCAGGTCTGTGTAGCTCCCACTCCCACACTGGCTCCTCCTGGAGGAACAATGAACACTGATGTCAACAGGGTTGGCATTTCTCCTACTCTCATCTCTGCCTGTTGGAGGAACCACGAAGGAGAATGTGACTGAATTGTTTGTTTCTCCCTGTGAACCTGCTCCATATATCCCTTCTCCATTAAAAAAAAAATCTCCTCAGGAAACCTTTGGATTCCATTTGTGTCTTTGACAGAGCTTTCCTGTACATAAATTCCATGTGTGATCATGGGGGGAAAAGAGGCACAGAGAGGTTTAGGGATGTCACTTGGTCTTTGAGATTTTAGGATTCGGGGTTCCTTGAGCACCTCCTTCTTTTTGAATGTAGGCATCTCTGCCTGTGATAAATCTTCCTTTGCCCAGTGTCACATAGTCACATACCTGAGAGTAGATTTGAATTTAGGTCTTTCTTACTCAGGGGCAGCTAGGTGGTGCCATAGTGCACTCTCTGTGGCCCAGAGTTGGGTCTGGAGTCAGGAAGACTCATCTTCCTAAGTTCAAATCCAGCCTTAGACACTAGCTGTGTGACTCTGAGCAGGTCACCTAGCTCTGTTTGCCTCAGTTTCCTCATCTGTAAAGTGAGCTGGAAAGGAAATGACCAACCCCTCCAGGATCTCCACCAAGAAAACCCCAAATAGGATCACAAAGAGTCAGACCAGACTGAACAACAGCAAACTTCCTGACTCCAGAAGCTATTGTCTCCTGGATTATTTACTGATATCCTTTCTCACTCTCTCTTTTTTCCTTTTGCATAGGATATTTCTTTCTGTCTTTGACTTTCTTAGGGTATTTGCTTAGCAGGATCTCTAATTCAAAGTTTCTCATTCATTCATTTTTCCTTTTCTTAAATTTATCAGTACTTTTGGGGTTTTTTTTAGATCACCTTTATTTTTGAACATATCCCTCCTAGGACCCATCCCTGGTCAGCCATCCCTTATAACAAAGATTAAATAACAAGGGGGAAAGACCAGTTTAGCAAAACTGAACAACATGTCCATCATGCTGGACAATATATGCACACCCACAGTCCACCCTTCCACTTCTGCAGTGAAGGTAAAGGGTGCATTTCCCCAGCTCTTTTCTGAGGGACTTTCCTTTCTAGATAACATGTCGGGATCCCCTCTCCTTCAGATGGGGTGGATGTCTGTGTGGGGCTACTCCTCTTCCTGCCCCTGTTCCTCAGGGCTAGCCCTGGGTAAGAAACAGCTTTGTCTGGGCCTGCAGATGTTAGGTCCCACCCACAAAGCTAGCCCTCCCAGGAGGCAGCCAGAGATAGTGAAAAGAAGTCTGAGGGTCAGGTTTGGACTCCCAGCTGTCATGCATGGCCTGCAGGACCTTAGCTAAGTTGCGTTTGACCCCTAAGCATACATCACTCTTCTCAGCTATAAAGTGACCAGATTATCTCTAAGATCCAGTCTGGCTTTAAATCTGTGATCGATGACAGAGAGGGTCACCGGAGAGTTAGGATGCCACAGAAGTCATTCTAGAGGCAAGAAGAAAACACCTCAGCCAAGATAGGTAGGAAAGCAGCTCTCCTTATGCTCTTTCTGAAATTTCTTTCATTTAAAGATAATTCTTCACATAAAATAGGGCAAGTGCTGTGGGATCCCTAGTGTAAAACAACTAAAAGGAGACCAAAAGACTGGTAAGTGGATGAGGGCACTCATGTTTAATCTCATGTCCTGAGTAGCAACTCCTCTCCCTTCCCCCATCTCTCTCTCTCTTTCTCTCTCTCTCTCTCTCTCTCTCTCTCTCTCTCTCTCTCTCTCTCTCTCTCTTCCTCTCTCTTAGTTTCTCTTTCTCTCCCTCCCTCCTCCTTTCTCTCTCGCTTTCTCTTTATCTCCCTCCCTCTCTTTCTCTTCCATTCTCTCTCTGTCTCTGACTCTCTCTGGCTTTCTATCTCTGTCTCTGTTTCTGCCTTTGTCTGATTCTCTGTCTCTCTCCATTCCATTTGGAGTGTAGGTATGTGGCCTGTTTTCTGAGGTTTTGTCCCCAAATTTGTACCTGGATACAGTGTGGGTTCTGGAGCCCCACAGGCAGGAAGCAGGTAGACGAAAGTGCTTTCTAGCCCCTGGATATTTTTCCGTCCATCTTTTTTTTTTATTATTTTCTTTGAAAGCATGTGTGTGTGTGTGTGTGTGTGTGTGTGTGTGTGTGTGTGTGTGTATGAGACAGAGATAGAGAGACAGAAGAGAGCGACAGAGACACAGAAAGATGTCTTTAAATGTCTCTGGCTTATAATCATCTAGAGCAGGATATTTCGGTGGCTTTGGATATTCACAGAATTTTGGAGCTAGAAGAGATCACCAAAAGAAAAGGCTTCACATTCCTGGGATAGTCATGTTAGTCAATGATGAACCACACTGGTAGGACTCTATATGTATAGGGATTACAGGGACTTCATTACAGACATGTCTCAACTCGAATTAATGGAGTGTGAATTGGCATGGATTGGTACTGCTGACTTTTTAAGGTCACTCAAAGACAGTATAGTGTAGTGAGCCAATGATGATAGTGCCAGATTCAAGATCTACATTTAGATCCTGCCTAAGACCCTTACTAGCTATAGGCAGGCACTATGGGCCAGAGGTTTCTCATCTGTAAAATGAGGGGTTTGGACTTAATAAGATAACTTCCAGTTCCAAATCTAGGACTCAGTGAAATGACTGGAATCATCTTACATGACTGAATGGTAGCATCCTGGAGTTTGGAAGGCACCTCATCACCTGTCTAATGTAACACATACCTGAATAAGGACCTTCTCTTCAATATGTCTTCATGTATGTGTGTATGCATGTATACTAATGTATACTCACACCTAAATGTAACTCATACTGGAATAAGGACCTTTTCTTCAATATGTCTTCATACATATATATATATATATATATATATATATATATATATATATATATATGCATGAATGTATGTATGTATATATGTATATAAATTTCAAACATTTATTTTTAAATTTTGAGTTTCAAATTCTCTCCCTCTCTCCAGTTTCTCAGCTCTAGCATCTCTTGTATGTCCTTGATGTTTCCTTAGGTCCAGTGCTTCCCCAGTTAGTCCTGACTCCCTGTTTATCTCTTATCATCATGTCAGCTACATAAGTTTTCAGCATCCCTTATCCAGGAGATTCCACTATCTCCAGGCAAATTTTTCCCTCCACAGGCTCCTTGGAGTATTCCACCACTTGTCAAACTAGAGATTCCAGGTGAAAGAAAATGACGTTTCTTTATGGAGAAAATGATGCACATAGTAATGCACAACAAGCCAAGAAGAAGAAATAGCTCATTTGTCTTTGGGACCAGAGTATAGTGTCAATTATTCCCACATGGATGAATGAATTGAAATATTTACGTATCGGGCATTTTGTGGTTTGTGGTCTGTGCTCTGTTGTTTGAGGGAACAACCTCTTAGAAGTGAAATCAAGAAGGCTGACATATGATATTGTCATTAGAAAAATGGTGAGGCCTTGGGCAGAGACAGGGTGATTCAGAGGGAAGAACTCTAGTTTTGGAATCATCGGACCTAGGTTCAAATCCTGGCTCTGCCACTTCCTACCTGTGTGATCTTGAACCAACACTTAACTCCTTAGGGCCTCTGTTTCTTCATCTGTAAAGTAAGGGGGTTGAACCAGAAGGCTTCCCGGGACCTTTCCAGCTTGGTATCTATGATCACCTGACTAGATGACTTCACAGGTTCCTTCCAGCTAAATGCAAGCCCTTATGATCCTATGTTGGTGAGCAAAGAGCTCCCTTCTCCCATAAAGGGTGGCATTGCTCTCCTTTCTGCTGATGCCATAATAGTCAAGTCAATGAGCATTTATTAAGCACTTTCTGTTTACCAGGCTCTGTGCTAAGTGCTGGGAATCAAATACAAGTGGAAAGAAAGAGAATCCTTGCCCTCAAGGAGATTACATTGTAACAGAAGAAGACAACCCAAAAAAAGGAAGCTAAAAAAGGGAGGAGGGAGGTAATTGGGCAGGAGTATGGTAGAGAGTTAGGAGTGAAACCCAGAGAGGAATACAGGGGTGGGCATGGCTGACCTGGGTACTTTCCTTAAAATGGAGCTTTTGAGAGAATTTGAACAATCAGAAGATGGGTCTTCAGGGGAGGAGTGATCCTCCAGGCTGCTGGATGATGGGGAACAGAGTGCGGAGAGGGATTTGGGAGAGTACCGAAGAACGTCATACAAATGGAAAATGTTTGGTGGCCTGCTTGGACTGATTGTTAACAGTCCCCTAGTAGTGATGATATTATCCAAAGCTCCTTTCAAATGCCAAGCCTTTATTCATTCCCTGGGCCCTTCAGAAAGGAGGAAGTCGCTCTCAAAATATCACTGTGAAAATATCAATGTGAAAGCTTGGCCATCTGAGCCTTGCCTACCTGGCCCCAGAGGGCACAGCAGGTTCAAAGAGCAAGGGTGACAAGGTCCCCTGGACTTTATCTGTACTGCACAGGCCTCTCCTTAGAGGCCACAGGTTGGGAGAATAGATGAAAGTGTGGAGTGCGGGTCAAAAGCTCTGCGCTGCAGACACAGCCTCTCCCAGACTTAGCTTTCTCTTCAGTTTAGTAGGGATGATTATTCTTGAATAACCTTGATGGGAGGCTCTGGGCCTTATGTGAAATGCTATATAAATATGACTATTATCATTTCTGACCTTCCCTAGCTGGGCCTTTTCTGCAGGAGGAGAGGTGGCTGCCTATCTCCAAATATTGTCTGCAATCCTACCATTCTAGCACATTCTTAATGGTTTTCCCATAAATTCTAGAGTAAATCCTCTTTTAAAAT
Organism: Bettongia penicillata ogilbyi; assembly: GCA_023548195.1. Lineage (NCBI taxonomy): Eukaryota > Metazoa > Chordata > Mammalia > Diprotodontia > Potoroidae > Bettongia > Bettongia penicillata. The sequence goes on from JAJHZJ010000096.1 coordinate 14,547,763, forward strand.
GCAAATAACTGAATTTGAGTTGGGCTTATATAGGATTTGGTTGGTAATCAGTTGAGTGTGACCTCATAGGATACCTGCTGGGGTCTGTGTGTGTGTGTGTGTGTGTGTGTGTGTGTGTGTGGGGTGTGTGTGTGTGTGTGTGTGTGTGTGTGTGTGTGTGTGTGTGTGTGTGTGTGTGTGTGTGTGTGTGTGTGTGTGTGTGTGTGTGTAAGGGAAGCAGCCTTGGACCTGATGCCAGTAAGGAACATGGGTTCAAATCCCAGTTCTATGAGACCATGGGCTGGTAACTTAACTTTTCCAAGACTCCGTTTCCTTGTCTGTGAAATGGAAATAATGATATCACATCTGGAGCACTTGCCTCACAGGGCTGCCAGGAGGTTAAAAGAGATGAAAGAGAAAAAGTGATTTGCAAACTTTGAAGTCTGTCATAAATGGTGACCCAGCCATTGCCTGCTCAGACTGCTACTTCCTAGCGGGGCTCAGTGTCTACTGGCCTGGCCCATGGACCTTCTGTGACCCTTTTCTCTCTACCTTCCACCTACACCGGCATCAGTCTCTGGGGGCCTGGTTCCAAGGAGACCCAGGTGTCATTTCAGTACCACCAGCTCTTCAGAAAGCTTAGACGCCCATCGAAAACTGAAAGCTCAGATTCCGACTCATCTCTGGAGAAGTCTCTGCTCCTTCCTGAGCATGTGTCTCCGGGGCCCCAGCTTCTTTGGTTTCTGTGGTTTTAATGCTTCTTGGCAGTTTTCGGGTTTCCAGATGGCGAGTTTTTTTGGTGAGGAGGAGGGCACCTTCATGGGTAGAGAAGGCCTGCCGAACCCCAGAGGGACCTGTCTGCCCAAGCAGAGGAAGCCGTTGAATTTTGAGTCAGAGGACATGAGGTGGATCACTGAACAAATCAATCACTCACCCACAAAAAGATACAAAGATGTAAAAGAAAAATTTGTCCCTGACCTCAGAGAGATTATACTCTACCTGAGGAGATGAGAGCAAATACCTCTGAGGGGATGGAAAGAGTGCTAGATCTTATCAATCATTAAACAGTGAGAATTTATTAAGCATTTCTCTCTCTCTCCTTCACTCACCCTATCTATTGATTCATTCAATAATTTATTCATTTAGGCATTTATCTGTTCATCTATCTTTTTATTTATGATTTTTTTTAACCAATCTTTATTTACTTGTCCATTCATGTTTAATTTTTCATTTACGCAGCTACTCACTTAGCTATTTATCCGTCTATCTTTCCATTCATCGATTCCTTCAATCATTAATGCAGTCACCTATTTATCTATTCGTTCATCTTTTATTTATTAATCTATTTACTCATCTATTTATTTGTTCATTTATTTTCTATTTTTCATTCACTCATCTATTACCTTATCTCTTTATATAATCTTGCCTCCTATCTATTAATCAGTTTGTCGATCCGCCTACCTCTGTATCTATCTGCCTATCTATATATCTAGCTGCTTGTGTATGTATGTATGTATGTATGTAGGAATCTATCGGTCTATCTATGTATCTGCCTGTCTGTCTATGTATCTATCTGCCTGTCTACCTTGCGCAGCCCTCCCTCACTCAAATCAAAGTCAAGTGCAAGTCATGTCATCATCTTGATGTCATAGTCAACATGTGAGTGGGTAACTTCTCTCCTCTCCCCTCTTCTCCCCTCCCCTCTTCTCTCCTCTCCTGTTCTATCCAGGACCAAAAGCTCCCTTTTTACCATTGGGTTTACTGGCTACATTTCTTGCTCAAAGAACAAGTCTAATTCACTTTGGAGCTCATGGATTGGACACCAGGTCCTTGCCCACCTAGCACAGAGTAAATGTAATTACTAAATAGTAATTGTTTCTCTTTTACCCAGGAACCCTGAGGGTCTTCCCCTCCCAGTTTGATGTTTTGATTAATTTTTTTTTTTTATTAAAAGGGGCCACCCCTTGAGAAACCACTTAAAGAGGCCTATTCATTGAATGGGTGTATCTCACTCAAAGTGAGAATATGATAAGACCTTAGCCTAAAGTAGCCAAGGTCCAGCATTGCATCCTGGGCCATCTCCAGTAGTCCTAATGTATATCATCAGGCCATTGGACCGAGATGGCTCAGGAGAAGAAAGTGAGGTTGGTGACCTTGCACAGCACCCCCTCACTCAGACCAAAGTCAACTGCAAGTCATGTCATCATCCTGATGTCATGGTCCTCTTCAAGAATGAAGGACAAACAATAGCCTGTCTATGTATGTATGTGTATGTATCTTTTATGTATATGTATGTATCTTTCTATCTAATCTATCTATCTATCTGTCTGTCTATCTGTCTGTTTACCTATCTACCTCGTGATGTGATGTGCTCATTACTCTTTACCAGATGACTATACACAGGCAAAGAATGAAACAACCTTTACTCTCAAGGAGCATGCATACTAGGGGGAGAGAAAATGGATACACATGTAATTCTAAGAAGAAATAAATATCTCTAAATCTGAAGTCATTAAATACAAAATAATTGGGGGGCATTGGGGAGGGATCAGGGCATTGCATGTAGAAGGCAGAGAGTGAGCTAGTAGGAACACAGAGCTGGAAGAGACCTTTGAGGCCATCAACTCCAGCTTCCTCATTTACAGATGAGGAAACTGAGACACATCAAGGTTAAATGACTTGCCTAGGGTCGCACAGCTAATGAGTGTCCGAGGCAGAATTGGAACCTAGGTTTTCCTGACTCTAACACTCTACCTACTGTATTACCCACCTGCCTTGTTCCTTTGCAACCTGTGTTGCAACCTTGGGTGACATCACCTCTTCGGGTCTCATTGTCCTCATCTGTAAAATTAGGGGCCTGGCACACAGCAGGTGCTTAATAAATGCTCATTGACTGGATCATCTTCTCCTCCTTCTCACGAAGCATGGGAATCACTCAAGGCTCTGTTCAGGACCTCTCTCTGGTGATCTCATTAGCTCCCAAGGGTTCGGTCATCATCATTCTTATTCAGACGTCTCCTGTGTCTGTATGTTTAGTTCTAGTCTCTGTTTCAAGCCCCAGTATCATACTGTTGATTGCCTGATGGACTTTTTCATCTTTTTCATCTTGAGGTATCTCAAACTCAACATATCCCAAGAGCTCACTGTTGTTTAGTCATTTCAGTCATGTCTTGTCCCCATTTGGGGTTTTCTTGGCAGAGATACTAGAATGGTTGGTTTGCCATTTCTTTCTCAATTTCACAGATGAGAAAACTAAGGCAAACAGAGTGAAGTGACTTGCTCAGGGTCACACAGCTGGTGTCTGAGACCAGATCTGAACTCAAGAAGATGAGTTTTCTTGACTCTAATACCAGTGCTCTGTGTACTACGATGCCACCTACCTGGGTGGGGGTCCTCGAGGTCACATGTGGCCTTAAGACCACTAATCCTCTTATTAAGGGGATTTGTTCTATGAAGTTTAGATTTGGTCAAAGGACACACTTGAGGATCTAGAGGGCCACATGTGACCGCAAGGCCACAGGTTCCATACCCCTGTGACCTATCCCACCCATTTCTTCCAGTCATGCAAGTTTGCAACTTTGGGGTCATCTCTGACTTTCATCTCTCCCTCATCCTCCATATCCAATCAGCATTTTAGATTCTGCATCAATCAATCCATCAACGAAAAATATTTATTAAGTGCCTACTGCATGGTCAGGCTCTGGGGATATAAATACAAAGAAAGGAACAATCCTTACTCCTTCGGCAGTCTGGCCCAGATCCCCTGTTCCAATTTTTGTTGGTTTCTTTTGCTTACCTGAAACCCTCTGAACCCAGCTGACATCACAACCGTAGAGTGGTTCATGTGGTGGGGGTCGGGTTAGATGGGGGAGGAAAGGTAACTAAAATTATCTTCCTGGAAGCAACTGCTTCCCTCACAGTTGGCAACTGAGTCATGACTCATGGGTGACCTTTTATGGTGGCCAGATGTTGGACACAGGGGAGGCCTCTTCCTGAGAAAGAAATGGTATTTGGATGGGGAGGTGACTAACCATGCCTTGGTCATAGGACTTCCTAATCAGAATTGCCCACAAACCAGGATTTCCACACCTAGTGAGGAGGGTTCAACCCTTCCCAGTGTCAACAGTGATAAATCTATCTCAAACAGGAGAGATTTTTAATCAAAATAGAGGTTATAGGCTTAGCAATGCTAGAGCTGGGTCAAAGGGCATGCGCTAATTAGTAAATGTTTGGGTATTATTCCAAATTGGTTCCAGAATGATGGTACCCATTCATAGGTCTACCAGTAATGCATGAATGCACCCATTCCTCACCTCCAGCCCCTCCAATATTTTTTGTTTTCCGTTGTTTGTCATCTCCAATGTGATGTCTGTGATTGTTTTAACATGCATTTCTCTAGCTAGTAACGTCTACTTTCTACAATCTATCAAGCTAGCGCTCCATGAGCCAAGTCCGCCCCTGGCTGCCCTCTGCCCCTGTCTCAAAAGCCTAGTGCTCTCCTCCCTGGTCTTTGGGGTCAAGACTCAGGGCAGCTGCCAGTTTGAGGGTCACTGGAACATCTGTCCAATCTGGCCCATGCACATCATGTTTGAAGATACTGCTGCTGCTGCAGGCCAAGCTATCCCTTTGTGTGAAGGCCTGGGCAGACCCGGTGTGAGCCATCCTTACCTCAATGGTGCATGCATGCAAGGACTCTTCTTGGGTGGGATGGGCTCTGAGCTCTTCTAATCTGCTGCTATTCGATGTGGGTCTCAGGGTCTCTTCAGGGGGAGGGTGTCTGATGTTTATCATTCATTGATGTCCAAGGATTTAATGAGAAACTACTGCATTATGTCCTTGCCTTCAGCAGTTGCGGGGCTGTTTGTGTTAGACTACAATGGGGATTCTTTCTCTGTGTGTTGGACTCAATGGAGGCTAAGGTCCCTTTCAACTTTCAAATTCTGTTGATCTGTAATTCTGCACTGAAGTATCATTATTATCATTTGGAGGCAGTTGGGTCATACAGCTAGTAAGTGTCTGAAGCGGCATCTGAACTCAGGTCCTCCTGACTCCAAGACATGACCATGATTAAGTAGTAGGTAGAATTGGGGTGTGGAGAGAACAGCCCTAGACGTGGAGCCCAAGGGCTTGGATGAGCCCCAGCTTGACTTGTGTGACCTCAGGTTCATTATTTAATGCCTCTGGGCCTCAGTCTCCTCATCTGTAAAATGCAGATAATAACTCTTGCCTTGCTTAGTTCACAGCAGGTAACATATGTAGGGACCTCAGGCATTGTAAAGCACTCATCAACTGTAAGTTTTTATAGGTCAGTAACTTTGGGGCCACCTTCCCTGGGCCTCCTCCTGGAACCACCCTCCACAGGGCCCAGGTTATGGCAAAGTCCATACTGTCCACACCCTCCCCAGGTCCCGCCTGCCACAGCTGCGAGGCTGCTGGGGATGTGGGATTCTGGGTATTGCTCCAAGTCTGAGCTGGCAAATTTCCTCTGCTTTTGAGTAACAGAGTCCCAGTGTTTCAGAGCTAGAAGAAGCCTGGAAGCAGTTAGCTAGTCTCAACCCCTCACTTTCTAGAAGAGCCCAGAGTCAGAGTTAGTTAATGGCTGAGGTAAGGCTTGAACCCAGGTCCCTTGACTCTACACTCCTCTTTAACAGCAAAAGTACTTTATTTTAGTGGGTGATTTTTTTTGGTGAAGTAATCAGGGTAAAGTGACTTGCCTAGGGTCACACAGCCAAATTTGAACTCAGGTCCTTCTGACTCCAGGGCTGGTGCTCTATCCATTGTGCCACCTAGCTGCCTCTAACAAGAGTCCTTAAAAAAAAAACAAAAAAAACCTAGGCACTACAATGGATAGAATGTTGGACCGGAAGTCAGGAAGACCAGAGTTCAAATCCATCCTTAGCTAGTTCTTAGTTGTATGGTCTTTGTTTGCCTCAGTTTCCTCAAGTGTAAAATGTGAATAACCACAGTACCTGCCTCCCAGGGTTGTGGTGAGGCCCAAATGAGACAATATTTATAAAGTGTTTATCACAGTGCCTGGAACATGTTGTTCAGTGATTTTTCAGTTGTGTCTGACTCTTTATGATCCCAACTGGAGTTTTCTTGGCTAAAATACTGGTTTGCCATTTCTTTCTCAAGCTCATTTGACAGATGAGGGATCTGAGGCAAACAGGATTATGTGGCTTGCCCATGGTCTCACAGATAGGAAGTATCCAAGGCTGGATTTGAACTCAGGAAGGCTGGCCCTTTATCCATTATATCATCTGGCTAGCCTGCCTGGCACATAGTAGGCACTTCATAAATGCTTGTTTTTCCTTCCTTAAAAGAAAAAGTCCTTAGACTAGGCACATTTTTAAAAACATTATTAGCTAAAACCATCAGTTAGCACCTTAATGAACATTGGTTGGTTTACAACCTGCAACAACGAAACAGGAAAGACTTGACTGGTTGAGGAATGGGGAATAGGAAGGAGGGAGAGAGCACCGGGACCGCATTTGATTGACTTGACCATTTTTGTCAAGGGCCAGCCTTAGTCCTACCACTGAAAATCATTCCATGAGCTACTTTCGGCTCTGTGAGGGAAGGTGCCCTACCCTCCTTCCATCAAAGCTTAGCCTAGGTCTTCCCTTTCTTCCTTCTTCTTTCAGTTGGCTCTTTGCTAGGTGACAGCTAGCTACATGGATGTGGGAATTCCTGCCAAGGAATAGGTATCATGGGTTGCTCTTCTCAAGTATGACACTCTGATAAGAAAACTTGAAAATCTTAACTCAAACGAGCAACTGCTGGGGCAGGGAAGGTGGTTAGGCCGGCTTGTAGGGGAAGACTTTGGGGCAAGGATGTTTTCTACAGCCATCATGGTGGCTGACCCCAGAGGAGCCCCTCTTGTAGGGTGACATCATAGACAGAGTTCGGAGGTAGATTGGGATTGACAATTCGGTTCTTCTGCTGATTGTCTGTGTGACTTGAGCTGAGTTCCTTTACCTCTCAGCCCTCAGTTTCCTCATTTGTAAAATGAAGGAGGTTGACAAGGAAGTTGAAGACAAAGGAAAAATCCCCTTTACTAAAAATAGTTGTTGTAGCTCTCTGTGGTAGCACAAAACTGGAAGCAAAGGGTAGGCCCATTACTCGGAGGATGGCCAAACCAATCGCAGTATGGGAATGCAATAGAATATTATTGTGCTGTAAAAAATTATGAGCTTGGGGGACTCAGAGAAACGTGAAAGAGGTAAAGCAGAGTGCAGAAAGAGGATCCAAGATTGTAGTACATACAGAGTCTGCAATACAGACAGCAGATGAATCACCACTGCCATCTTGGTTTTGGGAATAAGAAGATGAAACCTATCTCCCTCCTTTCAATCACTGGGTAGGGATCTAGGGTTTTGGAATGTTGTGTGTACTTTTAGACATGGCTGATGTGCCACATAGTTTTGCTTCAATGTTCACCTTTGTCACAGAGGATTCAGAAGGTGGGGGAATATTGGGAAATGATTAGGATGCTTAAAGAATACAACAACTTTAAAAAAGGAAAACATGAAATGAAGGGGGTTAGTGTAAAAACATGGATTTAGAGCTGAAAGGGATGTGGGGGTGGGGGAGAGAAATATTTATTAGGCACTTACTGTGTGCTAAGTACTTTACAAGTATTATTTCATTTAATATTCTCTTAAGTGTATTGCTCTGATTTTACAGCTGAGGAAACTGAGGCATAGAGAAATTAAGTGACTTAATCAGGGTCATACATACAATTGGGCATGGGATTTGATTCCAGGTTTCCCAAAGGCCAATAATCAATCCATGATACTACATTATCCCAAATGAGGTCCTTTCTAGTCTGTGATTTTATGGACAAGGTAGACAATGTTTCCAGGGGCCTGAATGTGTTTCCTTTCTCCCTTTTAGGCAAAGTTGTTGGACCGTTGGACTGCCATAAGGACTGAGGACAAAATAAAGGCAGAACTTTGTGGGGTGGCCAGCTGGCTGGCCAGCCAAGGCCAGGCTCTGGGCCTACATCTGGCGCTGGCAAAACCACAGTCCAACTTTGGCAGAGACAGATTAATAGCTTGAGTTCAGCATTTATGGGATAATTGGCAGGTTATCTGAGGCATTTATGGAGTATTACGAAGGAATGGTATCAGCCCAGGGCAGTAAATACGGAACTCTTCCGCCCCAGCCCCACCACTGACTGACTCACCTAGCTAGTGACCTTGGTTTGGAGAACCTCCGTAGTCTCAGCCTCTTGCTGGAGGCAATTCCTTGGATAATCTCCAACCCAGAGGGCCCCCTCATTCCCCCAGGATCCCAGGCTGCAGATGGGCACCTACAGGATGGTCCAATTGACTTATGGGGATCAGCTTACTCTAGGGGCCTGGGGATACCAAGAAGAGATGGAGCTTCTAGGTAGACATCTCTACCTAGTTTTCAAGACCCTCCAGGATCTTGCCCCACCTCATCCCCAAAGGCAGTTGGCACAATGGATGCCATGTTAGACTTATAGTCTAGAAGACCTGTTTTCAAATCTTGCTGGGAATGCTTTTGAGTTGTGTGATCCTGAGAAGGCATTTAGTTTGAATCTCAGCTTTCTTATCTGTAAAATGGGCATAAGAAAATACCCAGTCTATTACCCAGACCTGTAACTTCAGGAGAACCTGGTGTGGAATGCTTCCTACCCAGGCAGATCAATCCTTGTGGTGTGATGTCTTAAGAGAGCTGGGGGTGGGGTGGAGACGGGGAGTTACAGTTGCCCAATGTCTCACAGCCAGTTCTGCGTGGGAGGTAGGGATTTTCTAAATCCGAGGGCAGTTCTCTGGCTACTATGTTACATTCCCTCTCCTGGCCTATTACAAGACTTAATGGAGATCATTCGTAAAGTACTCTGCAAATTTTAATAAATGTCAGCTCTTACCACCTTATTTCCTACTGCATCCTAATCCAACACTCAAGCCAAATCTAACTCTGCCTAATACTTGTAATCACTTCCATGCTTTCCATCCTCATCTAGAGGATCAGGTTTCAAATCCTGCCTCTAGGATGTACTACCTTTGTGACTTTGAGTAAGTCATTTGCCTTCTCTGGGCCTCAGTTTCTCCAAATGTAAACTAAAAAGGTTGAACTCAATGGCCTTTGAGCTCTAAAGCTATGGCCAGAGTTGGGATTCTACGGCTTATTTTAAAGCTTTCCCAGAATGCAAAGGCCTCCAACTTCTCTGACCTCCAGGAGCAGCACAAGTAATCACAGCACAGCTTTTAGCCCTTGATTTTTTCACCTATGGCCCCCAAACCCAAATTCTGGGTTTGCTTGGGCTGGATTCAGTCTTAGGGGTGTGGGAAAGTCAGAATTTGCCTCATTTTACCCCAACTCACACTTTGCCTGTTGTCATTGAGTTGTTTCAGTCGTGTCTTACTCCTCCTGACACCATTCGTGGTTTTCTTAGCAAAGATATTGGAGTGGTTTACCATTTCCTTCTCCAGCTCATTTTATAGATGAGGAAACTGAGCAAACGGTGAAGTGACTTGCCCAGGGTTACACAGCTAGTAAGTATCTGAGGTCAGCTTTGAACTCAAGGAGAGGAGTTTTCTTGACTCCTGGTCCAGCACTTGATGCACTATGGCGCCACCTAGCTTTCTCTAGAATAGAACAACAGAGCTCAGGTCTAGGTCTCCCACTACAAATATTATCTCATAAGGGCTCCAAGCATTCAGAATCCATCTTCACTGAATCCCACAGAAAAAATACAAAAGCCACCAAGGACCCACAGCAGTACGTGAACATGTGTTCCCTCCTTCCCTCTCCCATGAGTCCCCAGGGACCTATACAGTCCTCCAAAGTCACAGCACCACCCTGTGTTCTGGCAACTCTTAGAAGGGAAACATACTTGAGGTTGCTAGAGATTAGACAAGCTTTCACCTGCCTGTTAGTCTCTCCCTCCTCTCACCGCACCCACCTAGGGACCTCTAGAGTTAGCCAGCTTTACAGTGCTACCCTAAAGCCTTGGGGCGCTTCTGAAAGGGAATTTTGTCTGTAGGTTTGTACAGAGTCAACCCCCTTCCTGCTATGAGTCTGGTAGAGTCCGATGCCCAATGGCCAGGGTGCTCCTCCAAAGTGTGACCTCATCCTTCTATTTGGCGGCATCTGCATCTTCCACACTTTGCCTCTCCTTTAATCCTCAGCATCCCACACTCCCTGCTCTTCAGTCCCCCTTACCTGGAATTCACTTCCTCGATAATTTCACTATTTAGAATCCTTAGTTTCCCTTAAGGCTCAAATCAGGTATGACCTTCTCTGAAAAGCATCTAATTCCCTGAAGTTGTCTCTCCCTCTTCAATTTATATTAAATTAATATTTAAAAACATTCCCCAAAGTGGAGTGTAAACTCCTTAAGGCCAGGTTTCTCCCTTCCTTCCTTCCTTCCTTCCTCCCTCCCTCCCTTCCTTCCTCCCTCCCTTCCTTCCTTCCTCCCTCCCTTCCTTCCTTCCTCCCTCCCTCCCTTCCTCCCTCCCTCCCTCCCTTCCTTCCTTCCTCCCTTCCTTCCTTCCTTCCTTCCTTCCTTCCTTCCTTCCTTCCTTCCTTCCTTCCTTCCTTCCTTCCTTCCTTCCTTCCTTCCTTCCCTTTCTTTCTTTCCCTGAATCTCATGGTCATCCCCTGTTCATGAGAGTCCTGTCCCTGTGCCACCTCACAGCAGGGCCCTCCCTATTTCCTCCAGAGGAGTCGCTTGGTGTAGTTCTACCTGAATGGGGCCTAATCATCTCCCCTTCTACTTCACCCCTCCCCCTCCCAGTAACTTTGCTCCAGGCACCAGAATTCCTGCCAGCAATAGAACTGGATTTCCAAACTGGGAAGAGATGAGAACATGATGCAGAGTAAATAACTTTTAATGATATTCTGTTCTCTGAGAGGCAGCCTGGATGGCTAGAGGGCCAGCCTTGGAGCCATGCAAACCTTAGTTTGAAACTTAGCTATGTGACCATGGGAAAAGTCACTTCACTTTTCAGTGCACTCTAATCAACAGGAAACTCAGCAGCTTTGGAGAGAGCAAGAACGATGAGGTTTAGATTGATAGAGTTCAGGGAACTCTAATCAATAAAATCAAAGGTACAGACATTTTAAAACAATTGTGTTGTGAAGTGGATTTCTTCCATCTACCTGAGGCAAATACACAGTCCCCTCTCCCCCCACTACTGGCATTGTTTCCTCCTTGATATGGCTCCAGAAAATGAATTTCCTTTACTCAGTATTTCCAATTCACTTAATTTTCCACCAAGACTGCAGGTGCCTGCCAGGGCAGATGGGAGAGAAAACTCATCTTGAAATTAAAAAAAAATTGCAGAGGGCATTCTGGATAATGTCTCCTACTCTGCACAACCTCCCCTCCTTTGTATTCAGTCAAATGTGGAAAATCCAGGCCAACCCTACTAGCGATTGTCCTGTATCTATGTTCCCCTTTGGGACTCAATCCTTTAAAAGGCAGTCAATGACAGGTGCCTCCATTTTCTCTCCTCTCCCCTCCTCTCCTCTCCTCTCCTCTCCTCCCCTCCCCTCCTCTCCTCTCCCCTCCCCTCCTCTTCTCTCCCCTCCCCTTCCCTCTTCTCTCCTCTCCTCTCCTCTCTCCTCTCCTCCTGCATCCTTACAAATAGACTTCTGACCTCATCGTTCTTGCTCTCTCCAAAGCTGCTGACTGCCTCCTGATTCCCTAATCTAATGGCCTTTCCACAGAGCTCATTCTTTTTGACCTCTCTGTGGCACTTGCTGGCCATTCTCCCCTCCCTGCTACTCTCTTCTTTCTAGGTTTTCACTACACTGATCTCTCCTTGTTCTCCTCCCATCTAACGTCTCCTCTGTTTTCTTTGCTGGATCTTCAGAATCAAGGGATCTCCCAGTGCTCTGACCTGGACCCTCTTCGCCTCTTCCTCTATACCATTTCAATTGGCAATCTCATCAGTTTCAATGACAATCTTGATTTATATGATTCTCAGATCTACTTGTCCAACCCTATGCCTGACCTCTAGTCTCCCATCTGCCTTTTGGACATCTCAAACTGGATGTTTCATGTCATTGGTGAACAGTCATTTCAGCCATGTCTGACTTCATGACCCCATTAAGGTTTTCTTGGCAAAGATACTGGAGTCATTTGCCATTTCCTCCTCCAGCTCATTTTACAGGTAAGGAAACTGAGGCAAAGAGGATTGAATGACTTGCCCAAGGTCACACAGTTGGTAAGTGTTCAAGGCCGGATATGAACTCAGGAAGAGAAGTCTTCCTGACTTCCATAGACATCATAAATTCAGCATGTCCAAAACTCAATTCAGTGTATTTTCCCCCAACCCTCCCCTCTATTTAACTTCCTTATTACTGTTGAGGTTCCCACCATCCTCCTAGTCACACAGGCTCACAAGGTGTCATTCTTGACTCATTCGCTCTCACTCTTTTATATCAATCAGCTGTCAAATCCTGTCTATTTATACACCCCCTTCCCTTCCCTGACACTGCCACCCACCCAGTGCAAGCCCTCATCACCTGGATTAATGCAAGAGCTACTAATGGGTCTTCCTGTCCCTGATCTCTCCCTACTGCAATCCATCTTCCACTCAGCTGTCAAATTGATCTTCCTAAAGCTCATACATGATCACATGACTCCCCATCCCCGATCCAATCAACTCCAGTGGCTCTCTATTACCACTGTTTGATTTTCAAAGTGCTTTATAATCTGCTTGCTACTTTTCCAGTCTTTTCCCACATTGCTCCCCTTCACATACTCTGCTATCCATTGCCACTGGCTTCTTTGCTATTCTTCTTACAAGACATCCAAGCTTTTTCGCTGACTGTGACTCTGCCTGGACTCTTCTCCCTCCTCATCTCCCATTCCTGGCTTCCTTCAAGTCTCAGGTCATGTCCCAATTTCTGCAAGAAGTCTTTCCCAGAGCTTCTTTATGTTAGCTTCTCCCCTCAATCTATCTAGTTTATATCTTGTTTATACATAGTTGTTTGCATGTTGTCTTTCCCATTCAACTCTGAGCTCCTTGAGAGCAGAGGATGTTTTTGTTTGTCCTTAGTGCTTAGCACAGTGCATGGCACATAGTAAGCACTTAATAAATGTTAGCTGACTAGGTGGTGTCATAATGCAGAGTGTGGAATCTGAAGTCAGGAAGACCTGAGTTCAAATTCAACCCCAGGCACTTACTATGTGACCCTGGGCAAATCACGTCACCCTGTTTGCCTCAGTTTCTTCACTTATAAAATAGTTTTAGAAGGAAATGGCAAACTACACCTGTATCTTTGTCAAGAGAAGCCCAAATGAGGTCATGAAGAGTGGTACATGACGGGAAAATGACAACAGCTAGTTTACTGACTTCTGCAGACCCTGGTGAAAATGTACATATATGTAGAGAGGAGGTTGGGGGCAGAGGTTGGAGGGGAGAAGCCTCAGAAAGAGGATGCAGGCTCAACAGAATTTTGGTGCTATTTCTTCCATCTGATAGAGTAACTGTTCCAGGAAAATGTGAGACAATATAACAGTAGATTCTCCTCTGTGCTCTTTAGGACTTATAGAATTCAGTGTATCACACAACCTCTGAGGTAGAATGGACCTCAGTAAGCACCTAGCCCCACTCTCTCACAGTTTCTTGGTTTGGGATATTTCCTTGATGTGTGTTTCCCAAGCAGAGGGAGCAGCTTGGTCTGCTGCATCTGGTGGAGGTGTGTTTGGTACTTGGCAAATCTCTGGGACAAACAGGTGCAAAGCTTAAAATATGGACAACTGGGATAGATCAGGTTTCAGCAAACACTACTGAACCTGAGCAATCATTGGCCCACCAGCAACAGGGCATTTTTATCAGCCAGGTTAACAAGTTATTTATAAGCTTAGAGTCCAATGGTGGTCATGCTTCATTACAAAGATAAGCCTTTACACAAATATTTAGGACCTTCATCCTGTGATCTCAAAGCACTTTTCTGCCATAGTCACTCTTCCTTTTTTCCCCAAGCTAGGCTAGGAGTTCTGGAACTATTGTCTGGACACCCAGCCCTAAGAAGGTTTCTTTGTGCATCCCTTAAAGCACCTGAGATACTCTAAAGACTTGACCTTTCTTTCTCCTGAAGCTTTTCCTTTGACTTCAAAAAGTAGTCCTCTGAGCAGTGCTGGGGATGGATTTGCAAGGGTAGTACCCTGTCAAGAAGGTCATTTCTGGGTGGAGTCCTGGGAAGAATAACTCAATGATTGGATTTTCTTAGCAGTAAGAAAAGGGGGAAAGGTAGTGATGTGTAAATAGATTTGAGATTTTTGGATGCTGTAGGAATTGAGATTTTTTTTTTCTATCAAGAAATCCTGTTGTAGCCCCTAAAGGGTAGCAGGAGAGCTTGACAGAGCCATAACTAGGGTGGGGCAACCTAGGGTGCCATCATTTAGATGATGCCCTTATTCCTGGGGTGGGGGGAGGTGGGAGGCTTCCCTTAAAGGTTACACCAGTATCACCTTAACTAAAATGCTAGACTTGGAGTCAGAAAGAACTGAATTTGAAATCCTATTGAATAACTTAGTGAACCTGGAAGATTTCCATGATCTCTCTGAGCCTCAGGCCCTTCATCTGTGTAATAGGGATAATAACAGGACCAAGGATCAAATAAAATGTGTAAAATGTAAAATTTAAAACTCAATACAAATTAAAATGGCTTTTGTAGTTCCTCCCGTGGCAGTCTGGAGACACAATTCTAATGCCTGGTGCCTCCTGGCCCTCAGCTAACTTAGCCTCCCAGAGGTGCCGTCAGACTCTCTGGATGCAGGCCACCTTCTCTCCTGTGCCCATGGTCCAATTGACTTCTATGCCACTTTCCTCTCCTTTCTCTCCCCACATTGAACTTCCTTGCCCTGATTGAAAGGATTCCTAGTACCAGCTCTGGTAGGCTCTTGAAATGGGGCTAATCAGACCCAACTTCTCTTTGCTACCTGCCCCTTGCCACTGTTGGACTGAAAACTGTCATCTTCCCTGGAGGAATGTATCCCCTCATTTATTTATTTGAATTCCTTTTCCAAATCCATGTTTCTTGGCCTAATGGCAACACATTTAACCTGTAAGGAGATCCATGTCCCAGACTTTAAACCAACAAAAAACCCTGGGTTTTGAAACCAAACTAACTTGTGACTCAGAAGAGTTTACACCAGCCAGGTCTTGCTTTGTGACTCAGTTTTGGCTACTGAAGAGTGGGTGGGAGAGGGACATGAGGGAAAGCAAAAATCTCAGCTCAGTGCAGTGAGGAGGCTGATTTCCAACTCTAATCTCTTCCAGAGAGAACTGAATCTCTTTCAAAGTCGTAGCTTACAAGTGCCCTAGCAAGCTGCTAGTTCAATTCTCTCATTTTACTTTATGGATTTTCTCTTTTTTATTGTGAACCTAACAACTACCAAACATGAATATTTCTTTTTTTTTAAGTTCTCCATGCTTTCCTTCTGTTTTCAACATTCACTTTTATAAGATTTTGAGTTCTAAAAATTTTCCCCCTCTTTCCCCTCCCTCCTGCCCAAGATGGTAAGCAATCTGATGGAGGTTACACATGTACGATCATATTAAACATATTTCCACATTACTCATGCTGTGAAAGAAGAATCAGGACCAAAGGGAAAAACCATGAGAAAGAAAAAAAAAAAAGAAAGAAAAGCATATGCTTTTATCTACATCCAGACTCCATAGGTCTTTCTATGGATGTGGGTGGCATTTTCCATCATGAGTCTTTTGAAATAGTCTTAGATCGTTGCATTGTTGAGAAGAGCTAAGTCTAACAATGTTGCTGTTCCTGTGTACATGTTCTGGTTCTGCTCACTTCACTTAGCATCAGTTCATGCAAGTCTTTCCAGGTTTTTCTGAAATCTGTCTGCTTGTCATTTCTTATGGAACATCACTATTTGTTTAGCCATTCCATAGTTGGTGGGTATCTCCTCAATTTCTGATTCTTTGCCACAACAAAAAGAGCTGCTGTAAATATTTTTGTACACGTGGGTCCTTTTCCCCTTTTTTGAATGTCTTAGGGATACATACCTAGAAGTGACATTGCTGGGTCAAAGGGTATGTACAGTTTTATAGTGCTTTGGATATAGTTCCAAATTTCTCTCCAGAACAGTTGGATCAGCTCACAACTCCACCAACAATACATTAGGGTTCCAATTTTCCCACATCTTCTCCAATATTTACCATTTTCCTGTTTTGTCTTGCTAGCCAATCTGATGTGATGTGGTACCTCAGAATTGTTTTAATTTGCATTTCTCTAATCAATAGTGATTTAGAGCATTTCTTCATATGACTATAGATAGCTTTAATTTTTTCATCTGGAAACTGCCTATTCATAACTGTTGACCACTTATCAATTGGGGAATGACTTGTATTCTTATAAATTTGACTTAGTTCTCTATATATTTTAGAAATGAGATCTATGCATATATCAATATACAAAAAAAAAACAAAAGAAAGGCTATACATGAAACTGTTATGTAAGTTTTTAATGTGTATTATTAAATTTAATTTTAGTAACAAAATTATCATTTTTTCTGTCCCCTCCTGAATTCTTTGTTTTCTTCTGGGTATTTTAAAAATGTTTTATTGATGCTCTTTTGGGGCACATCTATCACTACCTACTAATTTAACTCTCTCTATCCCTTCTTTTGAAACAAATAAGTACAAGAAAATGGCCATGTCTGAAAATGTATGTCTCACTCTACATCCCCTACCTCTTTGCCCAGAGGTTGGAAGCTCACTTCCTTTTCAGCCTTCTGAAGTTATCATAGGTCATTTGATTGATCATGGTTCTTAAGTCTTTCACTATTGTTTGACATTTTTGTCATCATGTGTACTGCTTTCTAGGTTCTGCAAATTCCACTCTGCATCAGTTCATATAAATCTTCCCATGTTTCTCTGAATCTTTCATATGTACAGTACATTCCCTTGCCTCCATATGTTTCCAGTACTTTATTAATTTAATCCAATAAATATCTGTTAAGTACTACAATGAGGCAGGCACTATGTCAAACAGTGGGGATACAATTAAGAAGATAGTCCCTGCCCTCAATGAGCTTACAATCTAAAGAGGATGACAACCCAAAAAAGACACAGGAAAGGGGTGGGTAGGAACAAGATATGGGTGGGTAGTCAGCATAGGGGTATGGGATGAAATATTGTTTTGTGGGCTTAAAAGCAGGCAAGTCAGCAGACACAAGGCAGAGTGATCTGAGAGGCCAGTTCCTGCTCTCTATAAAGGAAAGAATTAGGAGGAGTTTGGTACTCTACCCTCCAGCCTTCTAATCAGAGAATAAAGGAAGGCTGAGGGAGGTGGTATCAGTCAAGACATGGTGGTGAGTTCAGAAGTGATGTCCTTTATCTTGGGAGGGATATCTTGTTCCATGGAGGTGAAACTAGGCAAGCCAACAGATACAAAGTGCAAAACTTTATTAATGGGAAAAGTGCTATGATTTTATACAGATGGGTCTTTTGCCTGTCTTTAATCCCTTTGGAGTATATGCCCAATAATTCTCCCAGAATTTCACAGAGAAGAAAACTGGGGCTCAGATAGGGGAAGCAACTTGCTGAAGGTAATACGAGAGAATGAGAGACAGAGAGAGATGGGGGATGGGGGGGAGAGAGAGAGATGACATTCAAACCCCAGGTCTTTGGATTCAAAGTACAGTACTCTTGCTGCTGGTTGCCTTCTCAGCAAAGAATTAATTTTTCAAACCTCTCCTGTCTTATCTCTCATTAGCTCAGGGGATAAAGAAGACTGGATCATCAGATTATAGATCTCAGTCGACGTTAGGAAAAGATAGCAGCACCATGAGTGAGGAGAGACTACAATAACTTTTTAAAAAATTCTTTTTTAATAGTATTTTATTTTTTCTGATTACTTGTAAAGATAGTTTTCAACATTCATTTTCACAAGATTCTGAGTTGCATATTTTTCTCCTTCCCAACACAGCTCCCCCCAGACAACAAGTGATCTGATATAGGTTATGTAAATACAATCATGTTGAATGTCTCCCCTAATAGTATATAAGCTCCTTCAGCGCAAGGACTGTTTCATTTTAGCTTTTGTGGTTGGAGTGCCTAGCGTAGGGCCTGATCCATGATAAGTGCTTAATGCAGGTATATTAATTGATTGAAAAGTCAATGAAGGTTAGTGTGATTTAACACACCCCCTCCAATCTCTGACATTGCCCTACAGGGAAGGGAAGTCAATCCAGGACTGCCACAGGAAAAAAAAAGTTAATCCTACAGCACCAGTCAACCTCTGACTTCTCCAGACATGGATATCTTCACCTCTCTCTTACTTCCAAGGAACTCAAATCCACTGGTGCTTCAGCCAGGATCTCCTAGAGTCAGAGGTAATTTAGGAATAATTCGCCTCCACTTTATTGTGTTAGATATGTGAAGAGTTCCATTGCTGAAACAGACAAGAAAAGGAGGCAAAGAAAGAAAAAAGCCTTTATTAAGTACCTAAAATGAGCCAAATACCGTGCTTTACAGATATTATCTCACTTAATTCTTACAACAATCCTTGGAGATAGGTGCTATTATTATCCCCATTTTACAGTTTAAGGAAACTGAGGCAGACAGAAGTGAAGTGACTTGCTCAAGGTCACACAAGCTAATAAGTATTTGATGTGGAATTTGAACTCAGGTCTTCCTGATTATCAACACTATCTACTCTGCTGCTTAGTTGCCTAATTATGCAAAGAGTAACTTTTGTGTAAGGAAACAGGATGAAAACAACTAGTGAAAGATAGAAGGTATCATCTCTTTAAAATGTAGACAGTTTGATTGTTAAAAGGGACAAAAAAATAAATCTTTGCATATGAAAAACTGTTAAAAATACACTTGTGAAGATGCAGTTTCGCTGATAAAATATGGAGGGACAGTGGCTGTTAGGACCGGATAGAAATCTGCCTCAGATGAAAGGGCTGACAGAACATGTTTGAGGTCAAAGAAATAACTGAGGGAAAATCAGTTCATTTGTACATGGCTGCTTTTAGAGTTTGAAAAATGACCAGATTCTAATGAATAAAAAAGATGCTTGGAGACTATGGAAAGATTAAATAAAAGATGTTTAGTTCACTCACACTTGATAGAAAGATAGCTTCTGTGGGTTTCCCCTCATAATGGAAAGATGAATCACTGACCACTAGGATGCTCTGATACAGGGCATAAGAGTCAACTGAATAGTGGAAGAAAAAATCCAGTTGTGTAGGAGTTGAGTGTGAAAAAGCCAGCAGGTGGGTCAGTGGGACAGGAAGCCCTCAGCTGCTGTGCTGGGAGTCTGCCAATTGGAAATTGGAAAAGAAGCTTTGCTTTGTGGAATGGCTGAAGAAAAGGATGGAGAGCTTTCTGGGAAGCTCACTGGAAAAGAAATGAACCTTGCTGTGGTTTGAGCTGTTGCCTTTTGATGCCACCTACAACTTGAGAGGGGTGATACCTTCTAGAGGTGGGTGGTTACTCTCTACTGCCCTTTCTGACTTGAGAAGGAAAAACAGAGGCAGGGGTGGGATGGGGAGAGACCGGCTTTGCTTCTGTTTTGCTCCTAGAAGAGGAATGGAGCTGATCATACAAAGCAGAATCCTAATGAATACAGAAAGAGTTGTCTGGGTTTGTCTATGTTGAGAAATCCTGATGAGTTCTACTGTGATCTCTGCTTTGTGTATAAGGCTTGGAGCTGACTGGATGAAGCAGAATCTTCTCAAGAGAAGAGCTGACAAGGCTTGTCTGTATTGTCCAGAAAGTCAACCTCAAGTTTTTTACCTCTCTGACTTAAAAGAACTGTTTGTTGCTACCGTGGCATAACACTTTCTCAACACCCTAAGGATAAACATTTGAGGGCACAGTAAGTTTGTTACTGTTTCACCAGTTAGAGAACAGAAGAGAATGGGATTTGTCCAGAAGGAGTTAGCTAGACAAAAGTCTAAGGCACAGATGAAAAGCTAGCAAAGACATGGTTTTGTGTAGTAAAGATTGCTCCTGAGGGATCGAATGCAGGAAGGCCTGAGTTATGAGTTACTCCAACCATATGGGTTTCCCCACTCATTACTCTCTGCTAAGTTTCTATAAGTGTGTGTCCAATTCCTTGGGAATACTATATGTACATTGGTGGGTGAACCAGGTTTATGGGTGAGCTGTGATGCTTAGATTATTGCATCTGCTTTATATTAATGGTGATGCTATAATTACTTGTGCTGCTGTCTTATAGTTAAGTCTGCATGCTGCAAGTGTGGAAGTGGCTATTTATACTACTTTTGTAGTAGTGGTAGGGGAAGGGGAGTAGAGCAGAGAGATGGATTGAGGGGGCCACCAAATTTTAAGAGCAAAGACTGCCTTTGGATTAACAATGTACTCCTTGAGGCTGGGGTCTGGCAACATTTCCCAAGATCTTATCTGCCAGTATTTGTTAGGTAAAGATCCTGCCAGTCATCTACCCACCCAGCAGGAGCCCTTCCAGAATTACCAGAGCTTATAAGATTTTCATGTTCCAGAACTGTATTGATTTCTTAGTCTCTCACCTAACATGAGGGCAATCACACGTACAAAAGTACCTGCTTCAGAGAGATGACATTTTTCATTTCCCTGCCAAGCAGAGGAGTAGCTTTTTTCAATTAGCTGTATATTGGAATAGGCCGCATCTTTATCACCAGGACAGTATGTCTGTCTCTCCCTCCCTTCCCAAGGTTAAGTTCCTTTTCACTCACAACACAGGTACTACAAATGTCACTGGGTGAGGGGATTATCTTCCTCTCTTTCCCCCATTAGGCCCCATGACCCTAAGAAATGGCCTTAAGTTTCGTTCTGGTCTATCCACCCAGACCAAGCCATGGCAAGTTTGGAGGCAGGATTCCAGGCTGAGTCTTGCAGGTGGACCAGTTGTGAAGCCAAGATGCCTGAGCCTCAAGGCCAAGGAGGCCTTTGGAGCTAGTGGGACTGTGCCATAGTCACTGAGCTAAGCTGTGAACCTAATTCTCATCTCTTCCCAAAGAGACCAAGATGGCGCAGAGAGGAGAGAATTACTTCCCCCCTTACCCCATATTGGGGGGATGTTTGTGTTTGTCCTTGCTATGCTATTGAAGTAAATAGTCCTCTGTAAAAGCTAAATACCAGCCGCTGTGATTAAATGGAACTGGGTGTAGAGGGGACCTCCTCACCAGTATCCATGCGGGCTTAAGTCAATGGCAGAAAGACTAGATGCCCTTGTCAAATCCCCTTGAGGGTACTGGAGAACTCCGGGGAAGGGGTGAAATATAAGCTCCGTGGCTTTCAGGCAGTGGGGGCCAGGGTTGTCACTGTTCCCTAAATCTTCAGAAAATGGGGGATCTTGTTTCAACATGGAAAGGAAGATGGGCTAGTTTTCGGACAAAAGTCTAAGGCACAGATGGTAAACAACACCTTAAGGACACACTAACAAATTGCTTGCTCTAAGCCAGCGTGGCTGTTTTATTTATTTGGTTTTACTTTTTTTAAAGCAATGAATGGGAATGGAAATGAATATGTAAGAGAGCATAAGAATTTTTTTTCAAACTGTCCTAAGCACAGTTTTCATTTGGGGAAATACTCTAAAATGAAAGAAAAAGTAAAAGTTCTCTAGCCTTCCGGGAAAGGCAGCCTAGTTCATGCCTTTGTTGGGGTGGGGGGGACCCCCATACTCGGCTCAGAGTTCACCAGAAAGCCACTGGGCCTCTCCACCTAAATGCAGAAGTGCCCTGAGAAGACTCACTTCCTGGGGAGAAAAGACCCAGGAGAGGAAGGAGGGGTCTTTCTCCCTTCCCCGTCTGTTCTCCCCCTAAGGCTACAGGACAAGTCATTGCACCAGAGAGCAGGTTTTAAATTCCTTAACCTTTGTCGGGAACCAGCTGCTCAAATCTTGGCAGGCCCTTGGCCCTAGTAACTGACTTGGAAGAAGAGAAGCTGGGATCTCACCACACACCTTGCAGACTGGGGAGGGGAGGAGGCTCCAAAGGCACATGGAAGCAGAAGGATCCCAGTGATAGGTTCAAGTTCAACATTTATTTAGAATACAGACAGTATCATGCAAGAGGCCATGTCAGGTTCAAAGTGCCAAAGAAAAACAAAAACTTTTGAATCTGTGGAAGACCTGTTTTCTCTGGAAACATTAAGCTCTTCTTAATGAAAAGGCCCCAGCCTGAGTTTTCTGACTAGCAGACGCCTTTTTTTCCCCCTTTCCATCTGGCTGCACAAGTCTCTCTGTGACAAGCTAAATCTGTGTCTGTGACCCTCCAGCCAGCACAAAGAGAGACCAGTCACTGAACTCCTCTGGGCCTCAATTTCCTAGTCTGGAAAAAAAAGAGGTGGACAGAATGGATCAAACTGTTTTCCTCCTGGCCATTCTATCCATTCCCATTTTTCAAAGCCTGCCAGGGGCTAAGAGCATACAAAGCTGAGACAATGAGGCATCGAGCAATCAGCTCTGATTCATCAGGCCTCACTGTATGCCAGACACCACTGTAGGTGCTGGGAGTACAAAGACAAAAATGAAATAGTCCCTGCCCTCAAGGAGCTGACATTCTATGGAAGAGAACACTTACCTATATATGCATATACTAAATCAGTACATGGAGTCACCAGCAGTGGAGAAACCACAGCCTCACAGGGAAAGGGGCTCTCGAGCCAAACTTGGAAGGAATCTGAGCCACAGCAGCGAGAAGAGACTATAAAGATGGAAAGGGAACAGGAGGGAGGGTGGTGAAGCTAGATCTATGGGGGGCCTTGAATGCCTTGTCTCTCCTGAAGGCCAGCTCCCCTCTCCTTGGATGGCAGCACACAGCAAAACTAGTCAGTTTGTGGCTGGGAAGGACACTCTATGCTCCTCACCTGAGGCCTGGTGATGGAGGACAGGCAGGACTCGGCCTATTCCTTCCTGCTGCCCCTGTATTTGATCTCAGGGTTGGGACAGACTAAAGAAACCATTTAGTTCAAGTCATGACTGAAAGAGAATCTCTTTGGCAACGTAAGTGACAAGTGGTCACTGAACTTCTGCACGAAGACTTGTGGTAGGACCCAAAGCTGCACATCTGGATGGCCTGATTGCTGGGCACATTTCTGAAAAGTAGCTCCCAAGTTTTCAATTCTCATCTCTATGAAAATGATCCTAAAAATCTATTTATTCAGTCCTAACCATGAAAAGCACATAGCAGGAGATTAACAAATGCTTGTTCCCTCCCCACTCCTCCTTCAGTTATCCTGTAGACTTCGGAAATTCAAAATGTCCAAAAGTGAACTCATTATCTTCCCCCATCTTCCTAACCTCCTTATTACTCTAGAGGGTGCCACCGTCCTCCTGGTCTCTCAGGCTTGAAACGTAGGTTATTCATCCTCCCCCGCATTCAGTCAGTGGTCAGACAGACAGGTCTTTCACAACATCTTTCAGATACACTACCTTGTTTCCTCTGCTGCTTCTCTCCCTCTCCCCGTCCCCCATCTCCCTCTCCCTCCTCTCTCTCTCTCTCCCTCTTCTCCCTTTCTTCCCCTCCCTCCTTCGCTCTTTCTTACTCTCTCCCTCTCCAATCCCTGGCTCCCTTCAATCCACCAACACTGGCCTCTTCCCCGGTCTCTGGGCATTTTCCCTGGCTGTCCCACATCTCCATTCTCTCCTTCCAGCTGCTTACAAGTGTCTCCAGAAGGAAGCCTTTCCCAGCACCCCTTTATGTCAGTGCTCTCCCTCTGAGATCGCTCTCAGTTCACCCATCTGTAGCTCGTTTGTACACAGGGATTTTCATGTCATCTCCCCATTGGACTGTGAGGTGTCCAAGGCAAGGACTGTCTTTTGTTTCTTTATGTATCCTGAGTGCCTGGCACACAGTGGGTACTTAATAAATACTCGTGACTGATTGAACACAATACTCCTGATATGATCTCACCACATCACCTCCTGCTCCGGAACCCTGCTTGTCTTAGTCAAGTCTAAGATTAAATTTGTTTTGGAGCCAAGTTACCCCGTTGATTCATTCTGAACTTGCCAGCCTCTCTAGGGCTCTGATCTTTTTTCAGATGAACTGCTGCCTGCCCACACGCCTCTCCCGCCTTAGACTTGTGAAACTGACCTTTTGAACCCAAGCAGGAGCCCCTCTACTCCTCCTAGTTCACTTGTGGGCCAACATTTGCATTTTGGAATGCTAACAGCAATCCAGCTTGTGAGTTACCCCCTTCCAACTAGGGGTACTCTGTAAATTTGATGCCATCTCTCCAAATGGCTGATAAAAACAGTGACCCAAAGCCAAGCCTGGATCCTTGGGGCAAGCCCCTGGGGGCCTCCTCTGAATTCAGCCTCCAAAAATTGGTGCTGTGAGCTCAAAGCCGTCTGACACAAGCACAACATTTCACAGATAAGGGAACTGAGACATACTGGATTAAATAATCACCACTATTTTGGGTCTGGCCATCCAACAAGCTCTATCTGTGCTACTGCCCAGTCCACATCATTTTTCTTTTTCTCTGTAAGTATGACTTGAGGGACTCTATAAAATGCTCTGCTGAAAGAGGTGAACCCACAGGAGACGATTTTAGCCCTGGTGTGGCTGCTGTTTGGGGAAGCCATGCTCACAGTCATAATCGGATTCGGTAAACATTTACTAAGTGCCTATTGTGTGTCAGGCACTGTGCTGAGTGTTGGAAATACAAATAAGAAAAAGACAGTCCCTGACCCCACGGAGCTTACAACCAAATGATGCCTCTTTGGGATCATGACTTCCTATTCTAGCTCCTCAAAGACAGTAGAGACCTTAAAGGTGGTATAGTCCAGCCCCTTCATTTTAATGTTGAAGAGACAGAGATGAAGAGAAATCATGTGATTTGAGCAAGATTATCTAGGCGGTGAGCTCAGAACACAGATCCAATGGTCTTCCCATTAGGTAGAATTCCCCAAAGGTATTCAATCATGGTTCCACATTCTCATTTTGCCAGGAAATGAGTCAAGCTCACTCACCTGTCCTCTCTATACCTTCCCTTGGTTGGAAGTTTGCCTTTTCACTATCCTGAGGCACCAGAAGGAACAGATTGATTCCTCATTTCTCTGAATCACCAGGATGTGGTTCCTCTAGGTCTGGATACTTGAACTCACCAAGGGCGCTTAAGAAACCCACTCCTCTTGGGTTTCAACTCCCTATAAATGATTTTTGCTCTTTCCTTTCTAGTACACATTCTCCTTAGCAGAGAAAACAGAAACCAGAAAAAAGCCCAGTAGTTCTGCCTTCTCTTCTCCATGGATCAGGATCATTTCATTCTCTTTATCCCATTCAAACCAGCAGCAGTGGTTCAATCTCTCCCTCAGGCTGCCTCATTCCCACTTTTAAAAGGCTCAAACAAAACAGAACCCAACCCTTTTGTCATCCTTAGCATCCCTTGCCAAGTGTGGCTCTTTCTGAGTTTCAGTTTTCCAGAGGCTACTCTCAAAGAACCATGCCATTGTTTTCATTCTTTAGTATTTGCCCCTGCTTTCATCTCTGGTACCTGTTGCATTTTCTTCTCTGTCTCAACTAAGATGGAGAGGCCACTTTCCAAAATGCCAGCTTCAGCAATCAGCAATTAATTCCTTGGTACAGCGGACAGACCTCAGGCTTGAGAGTCAAAAGAGTCTAGGCCAAGGGTGGGCAATCTGCAGTCTCGAGGTCACATGTGGCCCTCTAGGTCCTCAAGTGTGGCCCTTTGACTGAACCCAAACTTCACAGAACAAATCTCCTTAATAAAAGGATCGGTAAAACTTGGACCCAGTCACAAGACCACACCCAAGAACCTAGAAGGCCACATGTGACCTCGAGGCTGCAGGTTCCTCACCCCTGTCTAGGTACAAATGCTCCTCCTGAAGCTTCTATCCATGATCTTCCTAGGCCTCAGTTCCCTCATCTGTCAAGTCAGGGGTTTTGACTTGATGGTCTCTGCAGCTCTATGGCGATGACATGGGTGAACAACAGCAACCTCCCTAGTTGCTTTCACAAAATCTTCATTAAGGCAAGCGGAAAAATGACTAGTTGGAAAAAGCTCCAGAAAACATCCAGATAATTTAAGTTCCATCTCAATAAGGCACCATCAGTGGGGTGCTGGACTTGGGGATGACCTGAGTTTGGATCTTGCCTCTTGATTTTATTGACTGTGTGACAACAGGAAAATCACCTCTAAATCTGCTTCACGATGGATCAAATAGAGAAATACAGACAGTTCTTTGCAGATTTATGAAGACCAAATAAATAAACTGCCATTACCGTAGCCCACTCTGGTACCAAGCATAGTTAGTTCCTACTTCTGAACCCTCTGGGAATACTGCTGTCCCTCTCTACTGATCTTTGCCCAAAATGTTCTGTCATTCTTCCCTGAGCTAAAGCCTGGATTTCCTCACATTCGTTTATCTTCCTTATGTCCAATCTAAATCCGTTCCCCCTTCACTTAGCTAAGGTTTTACTATTTTTTGTGAATAAAGTATATTTGTCTAAGACCACATCCTAGTCTTAGGGATGTCCAGGTTGTCAGTTTGCTTTAGCTTCTCCAAATGACCTTGTTCATTATCAATATTTTGTACAGTTGTAGTCAGACATCTGAGCCCATGATTTTATTGGTGAATCGGTCCGGTCTTCTAAGAATTGTTTTGCCTTATAAATTTTGCCTTCTAAGAATTACTGGTCTTCCGTGCTGCTGTTCCCCTATGGCACAGCTATTTTTTAGAGTATCTAGATTGGTAAATAGGCACATTTCTCTTTCCTTCCTTTTAAAAGTCCTTTTAAAATTCTAGGCAATGGTATTTTACCAGACATGTAGCAAAGTGGGGTTGTCAGTAAGTTCTCTTTCCCATCAAAAATGTTGTTGAATCTTGGATCTGACTCCTTCCCAGTGGTTCAAAGGTATTTCAAGCCAGAATTTCAGATGATCACAGATTTTAGGGAGGGGATGTACCTGCAGTCTCAGACTTCAACAGCATTTATTTCTTCCTTTTAAAACATTCTTTACTCTTTTCTTTCTAACTAGGCACTAAAAACATCAGTAATATCTTTGACTACATTCTCAATATTCCTTGTAAGTGAAGCAAAATATTTAAATGGGTTGGCATAACTAAACCATGCTCTTTTTTTTAAACGGTGGCTTAACAATATACACCAAAAGGAATTTTAATATCATTCTTTTATCAATTCATTTAATAAACTGGCCTGCACAAAGTATTATAGGTATTATTTATATGTGTGTTCCAGAGTAGTCAGTAAACACATTGTCAGTGGGCATGACAAGGATGAAGATCCAGCAAAGGAGACTGAGGAGGGGCAGTGTGAGAGGCAGGAGGAGAGCCAGGGCAGCCATGGCCTGTAGAAGAAGTGAGGGATGGAGAGACTGGAGGTCCTGGAAAGGACAGAAAACAAGACCAAGGGGTACTATGGTCAAATAAAGGCATTTCAGGGTTCATGAACAAAGAATGCCTGAAGCTGGAATCCAGAGACCCGGGATATAGAGTGAATGTATTCTGTTCTGCCAACATTTCAAACGTTTCAAGGGTTTAGGGAGGAGGAGTGAGGGGCCAGAGGCTTCTACTATGAGCTATTGTGCAAGACTCCCTAAATTAGTTCTACCAGTCCATTTTGCAGACAAGGAAGGTGAGGTGCCAGTTCAAGGTCACAAAGCTAATGAACAGAAGAATTAGACCAGAGCCTGGGTCTCCTGATGCCCAGTCCAGGGCACCTTCTGGGGAAAACTGATTTCCACGACAGTTCTTTGCCTTCTGTCAATTTCAGATTATTCAGAGAGGCCTCCAGAAACCAACAGGGGGTCAGGATATGAAGTTCTATGGGTTACCACTGTTAGAGTGCCTCTTTTCCTGAACCCCTTAGCCCTCCACTGTCTGTCTAGCCTCTCTAGGTTTACTTAGGGCAATTTAATGGCAAGAATGGCACTGTGTGGTCCTGGCAAGTCACTTCACCTCATTTGACTTAATCCATTAGAGAAGGGCATGGCAAACCACTTCAGTATTTTTGCCAAGAAAATCCTGTCTGTGAGGTCATGAAGCGTGGACACAACTGAACGACAAAAATATGATAGCACCCTGTAGGTCTGGCATCACAACTAATATATGCCATTTGACAAGGCAACCTCATTTCTAGATAATGATTTTCTTGAAAATTAAAGACAATTTCAGGTTTCCTGAACTCTAAGAAAAGATAACCAAACTTCAGACTTGACTTCAGGTTGCTGCATGCCCTGTAAACTCATGAGTCACAGCTTTTCTAAGAGCGATGGAGTTGAGTGCCAAGGCAGTTTCCTGTGAACACTCCCTTTATCGACACTTGGTTTATTGCTTGACAGTTAACTGGTGAGTTCGGCCCAGAGCAGGGATACTCCCCCATCTCCCATCAGTCACGACTTTGATTTGGGCTGGAACGGACACAGAGAAGCCAGGCCAATGAATGTCTTCTTAGGTGCTGGCTCATATCTGGATACTGAAACTTGAACTTTAATTAAGGAAATGAAAGCTGCACTGTCTCCGTAAATGATGACATGCCCGACCTGGGAGAAGGAAGTGAGGTCCTCCTTCTGCTGTCTCTCCTCGGACTGCATCTGTGAAGCAAGAGGAGGGGCCCTTGAATAAGTTGTAGTATATCAGTGTGATGGAATACTAGTGTGCTATAAGAAATGGTGAACAGGTGGACTTCAGAAAAACTTGGAAAGACTTCTACGAACTGATGCTGAGTGAAGTGAGCAGAACCAGGAGAACACTGTACACAGTAATAGCCACAGTGCGATGACTGATTTTAACAGAGTTAGCCTTCTCAGCAATACAAGGACCTAAAACAATTCCAAAGGACACATGATGCAAAATGCCACCCACATCCAGAGAAAGAGCTGTGGAGCTGGAATGCAGAGCAAAGTAGATTATTTTCTTCTTTTGTTTTGTTTCTTTCACTCTCATGATTCCTCCCATATATCCTACATCTGACTGCATGCAGTCTTGAGGAGAAAATTTTAAATTTATGGAAGTGAATGTTGAAAATTAAAAATAAATTTAAAAAAAAGACAAGGGGACCAGAGAGAAGGCTTCAGAACGCTTTCCATATGAACTGCTTGGTAGTTCTTTAGTCTAGTATGAGCCAGGCTTGCTATTATAGCAGAATGTAAAGAACACAGATAAGCATGTAAAAGAAGTATGTAATACTTAAAATAACTGTTACCAAGCCCCTAAAACAGGAATCACAGGGAAAAGGTTGGGCATGAGGCTGGGGTTCAGAAAGGGCAGGAGGGAAGCGAGCTAACCTTGGCCAACTAACCTAGGGCACCTGACACTTCCCCAAGTGTTCATGAGGTCAGAGTCAGGAGGCTGCAAACCCAATTCCTCCAGACCCTCATCCAAGATCCACCTTGGCCAGCAGAGCGTCACTGGTGCCATGCAGCCCAGTATTGACCTCCTTCCAGTGACCTGGGCAGTTTAAAGCTTTACTGCTCACATACCTGTTACACTGTGACTTTGACTCCTACACAAAAGTGACAAAGCCCCAATAAGGCTTGTGCCAGAACACTGTGCATTTTATAGACTATCTTTAGGTGTGAGTACCTCAAATTTTCTCTTAGAAATGGATAAAGGGACATTTTCTACTTTAGGAGAAGCCTGCAGTAATATGGATGGCACCTCCCCAGGACAGGGACTGGTCAGGGAGCCATGTAATAAATCCAGAGAGGTTCCCAAGCCCCTGCTCTCAGGGCTGGGGAAGAGAATGTTCTCTCCTAGGCAGGGCTGGCTCTGAGGCTGCGTTAGTTCCTACCTCCTGGTGGAAACTTCCCAACTGAGAACTTGGAAAAGTGGGAGCTGGGGGAATGAAAAGCACTCACTTTAAAGTTTATAAAGAGGAATGATGGGAGGTGTCCTGACAATGGCTGCTATAGCCCTGAGAAAAGGAGCAGAGGGCACAGCAGGAACACGAAGGGGATGCACAGCCCTGTGACCTCTTGGGCTGACATTTGGGGATTTGCATTTAGGGTTCAAGGGCTTCAAACTGGTGGGTAGGTAGGGGTGATGGGAGTGGTAGGGAATCGAATCAGAAAGGGGCAGCAAGGGGAGGGCAGTGAGTGACAACTCACCAATCTGGCAAAGAGTTAGCTGTAAATATCCTGGTTAACCTTTCAAGGTCTTCATTCTTGAAATGTAACTCTTCCAGTAATGTGGCTATAAACTGTGTATACACGGCATTTTTCTGGGAATGCTTCGGTCTTGGGATCACCTGGGACAACCTGCAAGCAGAGCACAGAAGGTCTGTGTCTGGACGGTAGGGGAGGCATGGCTGGAACTCCTGAGCTGGGAGGAGGGGCTAGCAGGGGAAAGGGTCCCCATTTCTGCCCTGCTTCAACAGCAGACTTCCAGGCCCCCTTTGCCCTTGGGTAAACTGAGACTATTAACACCTGTTCTGAGTTGCTCAACGGGATTTGTGAGGATTACTAAGAAACTTTTCTTCTAAACATCTGTAACACTAATGAAGGTGGAGAAAGACTCTCAAGAAAGAAGGGGTGATGGCAGGGTGCCAAAACAAGCTTCTGACTCCAAACCAAGTGAAGGAGGAGGGGGCTCCAGGAACAGAAAAAAAAGCTCCAGCCCATTGTCTAACTAATGGATCAGCTATTTAATTACCGTAAAGGCTGAAGAACAAAAGAGGTCCCACTGGACAGCAGGCTTCAAAAAGCCTTTGCCAATCACATTTCTGGCAAACTTTTCTAGAGCAGACTGGTCTGAGATTTTCCAAATATTGACATGTTTCCCACCAAACCCTTGTAAATGGTTACTTAATTTCAGCCATTGCTACTGGGCACATCAAATCGGAATAACTGAACTTTCAGAAGCTGTGCATCCATGGTACTGATAGGTAGGCCGAGCACAGCACACACCACACAGGGATTCTGGAAGGGAAATACCCGGCTTTTTCTTGTCTTTCTATGAAACTGCCCTCAGCTGCCCAGTCAGAAAGCAGGAGCTACAAACTGACATCATGACAAACCCAATTTAAATGAAAAGGCCCTTGAGCCCTGCTCCCCACCTTCCTACACTCTTTGCCCTTCCACCTACCCCTCCTAACCCTGCCCTTGTCTTGGCTTTCTGCTCAAGAGACCAGGGAGAGCAGACAGGAACCAAGATCAGACTTGTTTCTACGTCCACGGCCAGCTCTGTCTGCAGGGATTCCCCACCCACCAGGCAAGAGTCCCCAGCCTGTCAATCACAGATTCCTGTGGGCTCTATTGCCAGGCAGCAGTGGCATCTAAATGCTCAGAGGCATTTTCAAAGGGGAGGATGAAGCTGTGGCTTGGAGACAACTGCCCGCCATTCTTTCTCTACCTCCCCTTCTACTCCTTGGTGAGGGGTGAGGGTGGGATGAAGGAAGGATATCGAGGCTTTAGGGAATGAGAAAGTAGCTCTTCTCTACAAAAAGATTGATGAATCCCTGCCATTTGAGGCAACCTTTCCAAAAACTCTAAGTAAACACATGTCATCAAGCATTTACTAAGCACCTACTATGTGCCAAGCACTGAAATACAAAGAAAGGTAAAACAACAAAAGTTGTTGTTTTCTGCTTTCAAGGAGCCCGAGGGCTAATGAGGAGCCAACATAAAATAATTATGTACAAATAAGATGTTATATACAAGATAAATGAGACTGGAGGGTTAGTGACTGGTTCACTTGGGTGAGTCAGGGATGGGACTTGGTTGGAGCTTTCCCTGGTTTCCAGGCAGGTCCTCTATTAACTATGCCATGTAGCCTCTTAATAAGTAGATAGTATTATAATGCTTTCTATAAAAACTCCTCTTAGGAAACTAAGAAAAAAACCAAAAAATTCAACAAAGGAATGATGTTAAGGAAGTTAACTTTCACAGAAAACTGGTCCTACTGGGCTAAAATGATGACAAAATTCAAATTTAATAGTAACATTCAACATGTGAGAAAATGACAGAACATCACTAAATTAGCTTCTAGACTTAAGTAATCAACTCTGGACTTAACATTCAGGCAATTATTATACATAGGAACAGTGTGTAAATTTCCAAAAAAAATCCACTAAAAATTCTTCCTGCCTGCTGGTGCACTGAGGTTTGCTCCTAGAGTATGAGCAATCTAAATCAGCAGCAGGTAAACCCAGGTCAAAGGATAGCCACTTTGGGCACTGAGCTTTTGTAAGGGCTCAAGTAGAGAGGGCTGACTGTTTCAAAGCTGCCTCAGAGAACTGCAAATTTGGCACATGGTCATATGGCAAAAGGAAGGGCTGATAGGAGAGTTCATGGGGGATGAGGTCTGTAAATGTGCTTGAAGACAGCAATATCAGTGTGAAGTCTGGAGAAAGCTGCATCCAGTCACTAGTCCTTGGCAATTCTATCCCTTGGGAGTCAGGATTTCCTAGAGTCCTAATTAAGTCCTAATTTCCTAATTAAGGCTGCATAATGTTGACTCCAGAAAAGTTGTTAATCAATGAGATTTTCATTTTCCCCCATCTTCTCTTGTAGTCTTGGTTTTTTAAAACAAAGGGCAGGGGTGGAGCCAAGATGGCAGAGCAGAAAGATGGACCTGCTGCAGCTCTCCCCTCATAGCCCATAAAATACCTGTAAAAAATGACCCTAAACAAATTCTACAACAGCAGAAGCCACAAAATGACAGAATAAAAGAGATTTCCAGCCCCAGACAGCCCAGAAGGCCAACAGGAAAGGTCTCAGTGTGGAGCACACAGACAGGAGTGGTGTAGGCTTCAGGGCACGGAATCACAGGTAGCAGCTGCAGTTCTCAGATTTTTCAAACCACAAACACCAAAGACAGCTTCAAAAGTCAGTGAGAAAGCCCTTTCACCTGAGTGAGAGGGGAGCTTGGTCAGGCCCCACCCCCAGCCCCTGGGGCAGCAACCACTGAAGCAACAGCATCTAGTTTTGGAGTCCTCAGTTTAAAGACCCTGGGGGAATCAAGCAGTTGATCTGGGTCTCAATCCTGAGTGGAAGACCTGGGGTGAGGAGGAGCACTGATGTGGTGGAGCTGGTAGAGGCTCTGGAGAGGGAATCCGACTTGAAGATCCTGACCAGAAAAGAGTGCTTGTGGTTGCTCTCAAACCAGAGTACCGCCCAGGACAGGAGAAACTCCTCTCCTTTGATTATGCTACCTTGGAGGAACTGAGAACTTACACATCCCTGGAGTATACCCTCAACTTGACAAGGACTTAAAAATCAAGTAACTGGCTGGGAAAATGCCCAAAACAGGGGAAAAGAATATAAGACTATAGAAAGTTACTTTCTTGGTAAAAAGGTGTTTTCTTCCATCCTTTCAGATGAGGAAGAACAAAGTCTACCATCAGAGGAAGACATCAAAGTCAAGGCTTCTACATCCAAAACCTAAAAAAAATGCAATGGTCTCAGGCCATGGAAGAGGTCAAAATTGGGAAGAGAAATGAGAGCAATGCAAGAAAATCATGAAACATGAGCCAACAGCTTGCTAAAGAAGACCCAAAACAATGCTGAAGAAAATAACACCTTTAAAAATAGACTAACCCAAATGGCAAAAGAGGTTCAAAAAGCCAATGAGGAGAAGAATGCTTTCAAAAGCAGAATTAGTTTAATGGAAAAGGAGGTTCAAAAGCTCACTGAAGAAAATAGTTCTTTAAAAATTAGAATGGAGCAGATGGAAGGTAATGACTTTATGAAAAACCAAGAAATGACAAAACAAAACCAAAAGAGTGAAAAAATAGAAGACCATGTGAAATATCTCATTGGAAACTGACATGGAAAATGGATCCAGAAGAGATAATTTTAAAATTATGGGACTACCTGAAAACCATGATCAAAAAAAGAGACTTGACATCATCTTCCAAGAAATTATCAAGGAAAACTGCCCTGATTTTCTAGACCCAGAGGGTAATATAGAAATTGAAAGAATTCACCAATCACCTCCTGAAAGAGATCCCAAAGGAAACTCCTAGGAATTTGTAGCCAAATTTGTAGCCAAATTCCAGAGTTCTCAGGTCAAGGAGAAAATATTGCAAGCAGCCAGAAAGAAACAATTCAAGTATTGTGAAAATACAATCAGGATAACACAGGATTTAGCAGCTTCTACACTAAGGGATCCAAGAGCTTGGAATATGATATTTCAGAGGTCAAAGGAGACAGGATTAAAATCAAGAATTACCTACCCAGAAAAACTGAGTATAATAATTCCGGGGAAAAAAATGGAATTTCAATGAAATACAGGACTTCCAAAGATTCTTGTTGAAAAGACCAGAGCTGAATAGAAAATCTGACTTTCAAACACAAGAATCAAGAGAATCATGAAAAGGTAAACAGGAAGGAGAGGTCTTAAGGAACTCATTAAAGTTGAACTGTTTACATTCCTACATGGAAAGATGTTATCATGAGACCTTTCTCGGTATTAGGGTAGTTAGAGGAAATATATATGTAGATGTGTATGGTTATATATGTACCTGTATATTATATATATACGCATATTATATATATACGCATATATACACACACACATAGAGGGCACAGGGTGAGCTGAATATGAAGGGAGAATAGCTAAAAAAAATAAAATTTACTAAGAGAAAGGGAGAAGTGGAATGTAGCAAACCATCTCAAATACAGTGGAGGGGAAGAGGGGGAAGAGAAAGGCAATAATTGAGCCTTACTCTCATAGGATTTGGCTTAAGGAGGGAATAACATACATTCAATTGGATATGGAAATCTATTTTATCCTTCAGAAAGGCAAGGGGGAAGGGGATAGGAGAGGGAAGATAATAGAAGGGGCAGCAAATTGGGGAAAGAGATAATCAGAAGTAAACACTATTGTGGGAGGACAGGTCAAGGAAGAGAATGGAATAAACAAAGGCAGGATAAGACACAGGGAAATGTGGTTAGTCTTTTACAACATAACTACTATGGAAGTGCTTTGCATTGTTACACATGTATGACCTATATTGAATTGCTTGTTTTCTCAATGAGGGTGGGTGGGGAGGGATGGAGAGAATATAGAACCCAAAGCTTTAAGAATGAATGTTAAAAAATTGTTTTAGCATGCAACTGGAAAATAAACCATACAGACAATGGAGTATAGAAATCTATTTTGTCCTACAGGAAAACAGAGGGGAAGAGGGAGTGGAAGAAGGGTAGGTAACAGAAGGGAGGACAGACTGGAGGAAGGAGTGCATGCTGTCCTGGAGTGGGTAGTGGAGAGAGATGGGGAGAAAATTTTGAATTCAAATTCTTGTGGAAGTGAATGTGAAGAACTGAAAAATAAGTAAATGATATATTAAGGGGAAAAAAAGTGCAAATTGCAAGCAGCTCAAGCAATCCCAGCTGTTTAGGAAGCTCCTGTTCAAACCCAACCAGTCCTCACTGAGCTACTTTTTTTATGAGGCTGTATTTGTCTTCACTCTTCAAAATCACACTCTTAGACACAACTAAAGGACTGGGATCATGAACACAGTTTGCAAAATCACCTGGCAGAAAATGGAGAACCCACTCAGAACTATAAAATCAGAAAGTCTCCTTTGCTGTTTCATCATGGATATCACATTCCTCAACTATGGAGGGTCCCTAAGGTTCTGTCTTAGACCCTTTTATCTTGTCCTACAGTCTTTTAGTGACTTTATCAGCTCCCATGGAATGAATTATCAGCTCCATACATGCGACTATGTTTCCGGCCCCAAGCTCCTCTAAGCTTTAATGACACATCACCAATTGCCTATTGGACGTTTCAAAATAAGTGTTTCAGAGGCACATCAAACTTAACACATCCAAAGCAGACCTCTTTCTCTTTGTCCCCAAGTACTTTTTTATTCCAAACTTCTCTGCCAAAAGCAACACCGTTCTTGCAGTCTCCCAGGTTGGTAATGTTGGCATTACCCTGCGCCCCCTGCCTCCCCCGCCCAATTCCACATGTTCACTCAGTTGCCAAATCTTGTGGTTTCTGACTCTACAGAAGTTCTGGCATCCAGCTTCTTTCTATTCACACAGATACCACGGTGGCTTAGGCCCTACCATGTAGCATCTAGCGATAGCTTCCTAACTGCTTTCCCTGCCCAAGTCTCTTCTCATGCCAGTTCATTCACCACCCTGCTAAAATGATTTTCCTTAAGCCCAGATCTGACCATATCACTCACCTCACTCCCTTACATAATAGACTCCACTGGCTCCCTATTGCTCCAGGATAAAACATACTCTTCCCTGTTTAGGTTTTAAGGACTTGTACAACCTGGCTCCAACTTATCTTTCGAGTCGTTCTGGACATTTCCTACCCTCCCTTACCTTGTCCTTCTCTGTCAATCACATAACATACTTCACCTCTTGTCTCTGGAATTTTGCACTGGTCATCCCCAGGGCACAGAACAGACTTCTGTCCTCACCTTGGCCTCTCCCTCTCCCTCTGAGACACAGTATCAGGACCACCTCATACTGGAAGTCTTTCCTGATCTCCCACCTGCTAGTGCCCCTACCTTATATTTAACTACCTTGCATTTATTCATTTCATATTTTCTCTGTATATACTTACATATGTCTTTGCTATCTCCTTTCACCCTACTCCTTGAAAACAGAGATTGTTTCATTCACTGAATTTGTGTTCTCAGGGACTACTGTGGTACATGGCCCCTAGTCAGTACTTACTAGATGTGAGTCCAACCTCCTACTTGACTTACTTACTGCCATATTCATTCTTATCACTTGTGTTCTTGGAGAGTCCAGGAGTATGTTTGTACATTTTCTCACTAATGAATAAAACTGCAACTTCTCTCTCAATGAACCAGCTCAGAATCCCCATTTTAGTTTGTAAAATATTACTTTTTTAGTAAACCATAGAAACTTCTTTCCATAAGCAATTTCTCTCTCCCTCCTCATCTGTACTTCTCAGGATCCTTCAAGGCTCCACACAAATGTCACCTTCTGAAGGAAGCCTTTCCTGCTCTGCCCTCAGCATCACCCCAGCTCCCAAAGCCTTTTCCTTCCAGGTGCTCTGTGTGTATCTTGTATGAACCTATTTATTTTCCTGCTGTCTCCCTTATCAGGATGTAACGTCCTTAAGGGGTCGTCATATAGTTCTTTAAGGTCTATAAGGTGCTTTACAAATATCACATTTATCCTCACAACAATTCTGAAAGGCAAGTGCTGCTATTATCCTCATTCTAGAAATGAGGAAACTGAGACAGAGAGCAGGTAAGTGACTTGCCCAGGGTCACAAAGGGAGAGTCTCTAAGGCCAAATACGAACCTAGGTCTTCCTGACTCTGGGTCCCACACTGTGCACTATGGTGCCATCTAGCTGCCTACTGTTTCCCACAATGCCTAGCACTAGTGCTTGTTAATTATGTATCAAATCTCTTAGGCTTATCTTATTGGCATACAATCTGTCAAAAAGGTAACCAAAAATAACAAATTATTTACAATGACAAAGCTTCAAGAAAGATCCCAGCCACAGGCACCTCTGACCATCACAACTCTTCTCACGTCTATGACACAGTCCCACCATTCAGTCATCTCAAGATACCTCATCAAGTCTTTCTTCAAGAATTATCTTCATTCTTTATTCAAAATAAGGCTTAAAACATTTCTCTACAGAGGAAAAGGACTACTTTCCTTTT
The DNA here is from genome assembly GCA_023548195.1 of Bettongia penicillata ogilbyi. Taxonomy (NCBI): domain Eukaryota; kingdom Metazoa; phylum Chordata; class Mammalia; order Diprotodontia; family Potoroidae; genus Bettongia; species Bettongia penicillata. The sequence continues at coordinate 14,585,311 of JAJHZJ010000096.1, forward strand.
TCTGTATCTCTCTCCAGACTAGAACAGGAAAATAGGATCTTCAAGATGATTCCTTAAAGACTGGCAGTTAAAGTCACTTTAAGATCGGATAACTTCTCTTAAAGCTATAGTACTGATAGCCTCATCATCATAGAGGCAACTAAAGGTGGTGTTATTCACTCTTACTGAACAAAAACACGATCCTTTTCAGTCCCTCGCACTATTTGGTGCTTATCCCTCAGAAAAGGTGTCATCTTTACTGAATTTCCACAAAGTCATGTCTATGAAAAGTAGCTACTTAGGTCTACACAACAAAAGCAAACTGGAAAGAGGTTCGCAAAATTCGATTAATCCAATCTGATCTGGTCAGGGTAGAGGGACAGCCGTGGCATTTATCAAAATGCAGGCACAGTGCTCAATTTCTTACAAAATAAAAGCCTGGCTTTTGTTCTGTTTTGAGCTTTGAAATGATAGTATATATATATGTTCCAAAATATGTTTTATGTGTGTTTATGTATATTCCTAGTGAACTTTTAAAAATCTCTTTCATCCTGAATTACTCCTTATCTGACATCATAATAATCATCTGTGTACACCACAGATTCCCTCTCTCCTACCCACTCCCTCCCCCTGGACCAACAGAACAGAGGCTTCCTGAGGGCAAGGACTGGTTTTAAGTTTTGTCTTTGCATCCTCAGCCCCTCATACACATAGGCACTTAATATACGTTGGTTGGATTAAATCGTTCCTGTGCCTATTTTAATGGGGGACACTCCTTTAAAGGACAAAGAAAGCAGCTTCACTATGAATTTGGTGCATGTGCCTACACACATTTAGACATTAATTTACTAAATTTTCTGTCCTATACCTACACTCTTGTTAGTGTAGGAATCACCTAGAGGAGCACTTCCTCCACCAACAATCAGCACTCACTCTGCAATGTATAGTTGTGAGGCTTGCTTTGGCCCCGAGAGGTTCTGTGACTTGCTCACAAAGGTCTGACTAAAATACAGGCCACACTCTTTTCTGCTTTGCTCTACTTATGCACCAGTATACATTCAGTGGCTATTTAGGGAGTGTCTAAAATGTTGGTCTGAGACTTAAAATCCAAAAGATGTCACAGCACTTTATCCAGGTAGCATTTAGTACTGACTTCTTTCAAGGTGCAAGAATTCACTGTTTTTTTTTTTAATAAAAATTTATTTATTTAACTTTTTACATTCATTTTCACAAAATTTTGGGTTCCAAATTTTCTCCCCTTTTATCCCCTCCCCCCATTTCAATACACCGAGCAATCTAATTTTCCCTATCACCAATCTGCCCTCTCTTCTATCATCCCTCCCTTCTCTTATCCCCATCTTCTCTTTTGTCCTGTAGGGCCAAATAACTTTCTATTCCCCATTACCTGTATTTCTTATTTCCTAGTAGCAAGAACAATACTAAACAGTTGTTACTAAAACTTTGAGTTCCAAATTCTCCCCATCCCTCCCTCCCCACCCATTCCCTTTGGGAAGGCAGGCAATTCAGTATGGGCCATATCTGTGTAGTTTTGCAAATGATTTCCATAATAGTCATGTTGTGTAAGACTAACTGTATTTCCCTCCATCCCTATCCTGCCCCCCATTGTTTCTATTCTGTCTTTTGATCCTGTCCCTCTCCAAGAGTGTTGACTTCAAATTGCTCCCTCCTCCCATTGCCCTCCCTTCCATCATCCCCCCCTTCCTTATTTCCTTCTCCCCCACTTTCCTGTATTGTAAGATAGGTTTTCATACCAAAATGAGTGTGCATTTTATTCCTTCCTTTAGTCAAATGTCATGAGGGTAAACTTCTTGTTTTTTTCTCAGCTCTCCTCTTTTTCCCTCCACTAAAAAGTCTCCTGCTTGCCTCTTGAATGAGATATAATTTACCCCATTCCATTTCATCCTCTCTCCTCCCACTACATTTCTCTCTCACCATTTACCTTAATTTCTTTTAAGATATGGTGCCATCCTATTCAATTCACTCTGTGCTCTCTGTCTCTGTATGTACATGCATGTGTGTATGTGTGTGTGCATGTATGCGTGTACATGTGTGTGTGTGTGTGTGTGCGTGTGTGATCCCACCAACTACCCAGATACTGAAAAGTTTTAAGAGTTACAAATATTGTCTTTCCATGTAGGAATATAAACAGTTCACTTTTGGTAAGTCCCTTATGACTTCTCTTTGCCGTTTACTTTTTCATGCTTCTCATTCTTGTGTTTGAAAGTCAAATTTTCTTTTCAGCTCTGGTCTTTTCATCAAGCATGCTTGAAAGTCCTCTGTTTCATTGAAAGACCATATTTTCCCCTGAAGTATTATACTCAGTTTTGCTGGGTAGGTGATTCTTGGTTTTAGTCCTAGTTCCTTTGACTTCTGGAATATCCTATTTCATGCCCTTCGATCCCTTAATGTAGAAGCTGCTAGATCTTGAGTTATCCTGATTGTACTTCTGGAAACAATACTGGAATTGTTTCTTTCTAGCTGCTTGCAATATTTTCTCCTTGACCTGGGAATTCTGGAATTTGGCCACAGTGTTCCTACGAGTTTCTCTTTTTGGATCTCTTTCAGGTGGTGATTGATGGATTCTTTCAGTACTTATTTTGCCCTCTGGTTGTAGAATATCAGGGCAGTTTTCCTCGATAATTTCATGGAAGATGATGTCTAGGCTCTTTTTTTGATCATGACTTTCAGGTAGTCCCATGATTTTTAAATTGTCTTTCCTGGATCTATTTTCCAGGTCAGTTGTTTTTCCAATGAGATATTTCACATTCTCTTCCATTTTTTCATTCTTTTGGTTTTGTTTGGTGATTTCTTGGTTTCTCAGAAAGTCATTAGCCTCCATCTGTTTCATTCTAATTTTGAGACAACTATTATCTTCAGTGAGCTTTTTAACCTCTTTTGCCAATTGAGTTAGCCTATTTTTCAAGGTGTTATTTTCTTCAGTATTTTTTTGGGTCTCTTTTACCAAGGTATTGACCTGTTTTTCATGCTTTTCTTGCATCTCTCTCATTTCTCTTCCCAGTTTTTCCTCCACCTGTCTAACTTGATTTTCAAAATCCTTTTTGAGCTCTTCCATGGCCTGAGCCCACCAGACATCCACCTGGGATGTCTGGGATACAGAGGACCCGACCTCCACATCTTTCCCTGATGGTAAGACTATTTCCTCGTCATCAGAATTGAAAGGCAGGAACATCTGCACCCCATCAAAGTAGCTCTCTATGGTCTTATTTTGCTTCCTTTTTCTGGGCATTTTCTCAGTCAGTTACTTGATTTCTGAGATTCCTGTCCACCCCTGCCTAGATCCGCCCAGCTAGTGCTTGGGGCCTGAGATTCAAATGGGCTTTCCGCGGCAGGCTTGGCTGCTATTCAATGTGAGCTTAAGTTTTGGTGCTCAGGTGGGGGCAGGGCCGCCTCCCAGGCTCAGTTCCCTCAGGGGCTTTATGCAGAGACCTTCAGTAATGGCCCTGAACTTCTGCCTGCTGCTCGTGGAGTCCTGGGGGCTGCTGCCGCCTCTGCTGCTCCCTCCGCTGCTTCCTCCCAAGGGGGCCCGACTCACGGAGACACCCCACTCCCCTCTCGGTCAGCTCAGAAGTCTCTCTCACTGACCTGTAGCGTCTGTGGGCAGAGGGACCTTCCCGGCCGCCGGAGATTCTGTCCCTGAAGCCTGCTCGGATCTGCTCCTCTCGGCTGCGTGGCCAGGGCAGCTCAGGGGTGGGCTCCGCTTTCCGGGGCACAACGGACCCTGGGGGACAGCTCTCCAGGGCTCTCTGGAACGGAAATCTTTTCCACTGTGTTTCTGCGCGCCTTGCAGTGCTTCAGAATTTGTGGGGAGTTCTTCTTGCAGGAAATATATGGGCTGTGGGTTCGGAGCTAGCATACGTGAGTCTTTCTACTCCGCCATCTTGGCTCCACCCCCCGAATTCACTGTTCTTAATGAATACCTAGCCTTGGGTCACGGAGGCAGGATTCTGACAGCCCAGGCTGCAGAACTCTAAGGCCCCAGAGCATGGTGAGTATCTCTCATGTTCACTGGGGCACAGATATATGAAAAAGGGCTGGAAGTGCTGAATTACAACCCAAAACTTCAGGTTGGGTAGACATGCGAAGATTCCCCCATCTACCACAATTACTTGCAAGTCACATGTTATATGTGTATGTGTGTTTGTCCTTCACTGCCGAAGACCATGCCATCAGAGAAATGATGACATGACTTGCACTTGACTTTGTTTTGAGTGAGGGAAGGCTGTACAGATCACCAGCCTCACTTCTCCTCCAGAGCCATCTGAATCCAGTGACCAGATGTTCATCAGGATGACTGGAGATGACCCAGGATGAGGCAACTGGGGTTAAGTGACTTACCCAAGGTCACACAGCTAGTAAGTGTGTCAAGTGTCTGAGGTGAGATATGAACTCAGGTCCTCCTGACTCCTGCAGTGATGCTCTATCCACTGTACCACCTAGCTGCCCCCTACAGGATAAATGATTCAGAGTTGAAAGAGACCTCTGAGGGCATCCTGTCCACTCCTCTCCTTTTCCAGCTGAGGAAACTGAGGCTCAGAGAAGGGACTGGAAGCCCAGGCCTTGAGGCCATCTTTCCTGACTTCTCCACTTGCTGATTTAGACATACAAAGTCCTCCAACTCCAAATTGCACAGCTCTCTTTTTCAGTGCATCAAATGAGTACACAAGCCGGCCTCCTTAACCAATTGATGGAAGTGTTTTATACGGGCAGGACAGACCAGCTTTGGCACTTCCCACCTGGATGACCTTGGTCATACTTCCTGCGTACCTGTTTATGTGGTGTGTGTGTGTGTGTGTGTGTGTGTGTGTGTGTGTGTGTGTGCGCTTTAGTTTCTAACATATAAAAGAAGGGTTTGTACCAGATCTCTAGAGGGTTCTTCAAGCCCTCAAACCCTATAGCTTCTCCCCTATTAGCATGCTGTTTGCTACTGGCCCTGGCCCGGTTGCCTGTTGGATTCTGAGATTCCATTTTCTTGTTTGCTTGCTGCTCTCCCACATGTCCAGGACTGAGGCTACAGGGCCATTTGCATTGACCCTGACCAGCAGCGATCTGGGATAATGCCTCTTTACCAACTCCCTGAAGATCTAATACATTTCTCACTTCTTAACCTATAGAGGAAAGCCTGGAGTGGTGACCAGGGACTTGAGAGATTGCTTCCTCCCTGAGGCTAACATGGTCATATTTTATTCAATTTAAATAAATTCAAACACTGACCAAATAGTCAGTGCCTGGCTCCATCCTATAAGGCAAACACAAATGAGACCTGGTCAACACTCTCCAGGAGCATTCAATCTTATTAGAGTGGTAAGACAAGAACACAAAAATGCATACTATAAATTAACATTTTAGTATAATACATTACACTAAGTGTAATATAAAGTGCCTAAGTATAGAAAAGAGATACAAAGCTCTGTACGAGTCCAGAGAAGGGAAGCATGTGTTCTTCTGCATGGAAGGAGGAAGGCTGCAAGGAAGAAACAGTATTTGAGTTGGACTTTGAAGGAGGAAGAGGATTTTAATGGGCAGAAGCAGGGAGGAGGAGGAAGAAGAGGGCATTCACTCCATCTACACAGGCCACAGCAGGAGGATGCACCTCAATTGGTCTGGAGCATTGTGCCTAGTAGGAGAGAGGGCTGAGGTCAGCCAGGGCTGGGTTCTAGAGAACTCTGCCTGCTGAGATCAGGAGGATAAATCTACTGGGTCGCTGAGGGTGAAGGTTCTGGAGCATCAAAGGAACATGTTCAGATCTCCGGATAAGAAGCTAAATCTGGCCAAGTTGTATAAGGGACTGGAGAAGGGAAGAGAGTGGAGACAGTCGGGAGGTAGCATAGGGGAGAGGGGTAGAAGGCTTGATTTATGTGGAGACCATATGAATTACAAAAGGCACAGCTAGATGGATAGAACTTAGTAACTGGACGTAGGGAGGAGAAGAAAGAATCAAATGGGACACCGAGGCTTTAAGCACGGAGGACTAGGAAGACAGTGGTGGTACTGAGAGAAACAGGGAAGAGGTTTCGGAGGAGACATGAGCTGGTTGAGTTTTAGACTTGGTGAATTTGAGGTGCTGTTGGGATCTGCATGTGGAATGTCCAGCAGGCAGCTGCCAAGGTAGATCCTAAATATGGGAAAGAGGCCGGGTGAAACAGATTTGGAAGTGATCCACAGAAAGGATACAGTTTAAAAGAATGTAGACCAAGTCAAGGACAGGGCCTGAAGGGAAGGAATCACTCAAGAGACTAAGGGGAACCCAGAAAGGTAGGAGATCCGGAAGAGAGGGCCACAAACATCTGAGACTAGCATGTCTGGAGGAGGAGGAGGAGGAGGAGGAGGAGGAGGAGGAAGATGAGGTGGTCAGCAGGATGGAAACTGCCCTAAAAGCAATGGACTTTACTGAACTTCATAGTTGCTCACAGCAGCGAGGGACGGTCAGGGTTAAGGAACACAGGGAACACAGACAACCCCACACTAGTGTGAGCCATACAGATAGTTTGAGGTGCCCCTCTCACCGTCTCCATGAGTCCTCAGTTTGACCCGGATTAGGGAAATGAAGCCTCATGTGCAGTTGCAACCAAGCTCCCACCTCTATCTAGGTAGCTGACTAATTCTAGTTGGCTGACGTAGGTCAGGAGATGAGCAGTTTAGGGTGGGGTAGAGAGGGAACTGGAGCCTCTTAGAAAAGCAGTCTTAATTGGCTCAGATAAGGCTAAACAAAAAGGTTAGTAAAAGTACTTTTAGTCAAGGGCTTTGCTCACAGATATTCATCAGTCATTCTGGCTGCTTCCATCCATGTGTCTCCCTTCCTTCTTTGGGGAAAGAAGGCACATCTAATTAGCTTGTATCAAGTAGGCACTTATATTTCTTACTTAAAGAAGGCAGCTAGTGAGCTGGGTTTGGAGTCAGAAGAGATTCAGATACTAACTGTGTTGTCACAAGAAAGCCTGTAATACCGCAGAGGCTCAGTTTTCTCTCTGTAAAATGGGTACAATAATTGTCCCCAAATACCTCATCCTGGGTCATCTCCAGTCATCCTGATGAATATCTGGTCACTGGATTCAGATAGCTCTGCAGGAGAAGTGAGGCTGGTGGCCTGCACAGCCCTCCCTGACTCAAAACAAAGTCAGTGCAAGTCATGTCATTTCTGTGATGGCATGGTCTTCTTTGGCAATGAAGGACGAACACACATAACAGTTATACCGCCTACCTCAGAGGGTTGTTGTAAGGAAAGTATGACTTTCTCTTATTGACGCTTCAAAGGTAAGGAGACTGTAAGTGTGAATATATATTGACTGCTTTTTCTCCCACACTGTCCTTCAAACCTATTATTCTAAGTGTATTCTGTCTCTTACTCTAAACCATGACTACTGACTTGGATAAAGGAATGACTGCTGTCACTCTAGGAATCACTGCTGCTAACTTCGGGGGAGCCCAGGTACTTAAGTAAGACTAGGTAATTAAAGATCAGAGGCAGCTGGTTCCTAGTGGCTACACAGCCAGAGTCACAAAGATTCGGGTTCCAATTCCATGCCAGCTACTTTCGTATGACCATGATCCTTCACCTCACAGTATCAGATTCCTCACCTGTAAGAAGGGGCTAATACTAGTTGGGCTGTTGTAAAAATCAAATGAGAGGACACATGGAAAATGCTTTGTAAACCTTGAAGCATTATATGAATGTTTATTCAAATCATAGACAAATTCTTCTGAGCATATTAGATAGTCCTGGGGTGAGTCACTCCCCTTCGATCATTCTTTTCTCACTGGTGTTTTGTGGACTGTTGCACAAGTGGAGGACCATGGTGTCAAAACTGGTGTTTATCAGTTAGTCGGGGTTTTTCTGTTTGTTTCTGTTACAAGACTTGCTAGTATGGAAAACCAGAGAGAGAGAGAGAGAAAGAGGACATCCGAAGATGTCTGAAAGGCAAAAAGCAAAATGCATCAAGAAAAAAATTTTAAATTAAATTAAAATAGCTAGAGTATTTGATCCCTACATGGAAAACCAATCTTTATTTGAAACATGATACCAACACAATGACAAGAATGGTTTTAAATTATGCCATCTGTCAGAGAGACAGTACAAGTGCCTTGCTATGTTCCTGTCCACCTTTAATCCATCATTCTTGCTCCTGAACAGAACTGAGTATCTGTATCAAGTCAAAGAGGCAGTCATACTAAAACACTGTATTAGTCACTCACTGTACATGGTTGTTCCCAATTTATACGGCTCCACTGAAAAGCACATTAAGCAACTACTTGACTAGCAAATCATACTGATGTAGGAGCATGGTCACAGACCAAATAGTTGCCTACCATCATCCAGACAAAAAAACTGATGCTAAAAACCAAACATTTCTCTTAGGTATCACCCTGCCAAATACTCATCATCTCCAAAATACATGGAATGAAAAGCTGTGCAAATGCAGGGACTGATAAAAAAATCAAAGCCACGTTGCATCAGGCTGAGGTGCCCATCATCCAAGGATGCTTTCAGTGAGTCAGCAGAGGATGAGCTTTAGAGCCTAACACTTCTTGTTTAATTACAGAAAGCAGTTAAGAGACAATATGTTCTAGACCTTTGCCTGTCTGTATTAATGTACATAGATGAAATCACAGGCCCAGCATCTCCTTTCCATCCATACCCCCAAATGAACAAGCCATCATCTGGTGAGAGAGATAAAGAGACAAAAGCAAAACAGTCCCTGTCCTCAAGAAGCTTCCAGTCCACTCTCTGGATAGATAAGTAAATACGAGGTGATCTCAAGGGTTAGAGCCCACAACCAACCAGGCGGAAAGGAAAGCCTTTGAGTAAGAGATAGAACCTGGGCCGAGACTAACAAAGATACTTAGGGGTGATGTAACTACACTATGGGCTTCAGACAAGTCTTATTATCTCAGGGACTTACCCTAAAGTCCCTGCTTTCCTTAAATCTGCCTCCTAAAAGGTTTTAGCTGTAAAACTAGAAAGAATAACTTGTTAACAACTTCTCCACTTCAAGGTCAAGCTGCCACGCTCTGAAGCATGCTTCAGGGGCTGGGACAAGGGCTCAACTCTGACTTTGCCACCAGTAACAATGAGGACCAAACAAATTCACAGGCAGCACTGGCTCAAATCCTCTTTTACTTAAAGGTAACATAGAATATCTGATTTTTAGTTCACTCTCTATTTTATATAAAAAGTTAGTTATAAACTAATCAGCAAAAAATCTAAGGGTAAGGAGTACACAACCCCAGCAGATTTTTGTATATTAACCCAGTTCCTCCAAGTGCTTTTTTTTTTTTTTTTTTAACATGAGCAAATCCAAAACCTCTAAATGACAGCTCAGCACAAGCAATCTGGGCCAGGCCGGGTCAGAGCTGCCCTGCACAGGAAATGCTGAAGAACACTTTTTATGAAAAGCCCCAAAGTGAAAATGTTTCACAGATCAATCACATCCAGGAAAGGAAATCTGAGCAGGAAGGTTGACCTTCAGTGAAAACTCCAAGGCCTCAAACCTCCAATCTAAAGACAGTCCAGCTGCTTCCCCTGGCCAGGGCCTTACCATATGGTAAGTGGCATAACAAAAAGGAGAAAAGCCAAGTGTCAAACTGCATCTTCATGATAAGGCCTTATTAAGCTGACTACTCCACATATGCTCCACATCAAAAGAAGGAATGCCAGTCAGGCTAGAACAAGTACCCTCAATTTGTTATTACAGAGCTATCAAACAACATCTGGTGACCAGGAGTCAGAAAAGTTTCAAATGAAGAGAATGACAACAGTAAAAAAGAAGGCCTTCATTTAAAGCAGGCACTTCTATGGGTCCTTAGGTCCAAGAACTTCAGGGCTCCACAAACTAGCTTGAGCCTTGCAGCTCAGGTTAGTGGTTGACTGACTTACTGACAGAGAAGTAGAATTTGGAAATTCTGCGATCAAGCTCCTTAAATACTGCAAAACAGTGGAATACATTATCTGGACGATCTCTTCTCTAGGGTTAGTGGAGGAAATGTGCAAAAATCCCATCTCTTTAAACTGGATAGGAGAAATCACTTTACCCTCTCCATTTTTGAAGCCTGACTGGGGTAGTTAAATCTTTCAAGAGAACGGGCCCAAGCGATGAACAGAATGGAGTTAGGGTGCTGCTAGAGACACTCTGGCTGATCCTATATGAGGAGTGAGTACCTGGGGGGAGGCCAGGCCCTCACTGCAGGTGTCTTTCGGGCTTAGTGCTAAAGGAAGGGAGAGGAAGTGAAAGGCCACACCATTTTCCATCCTCTCAGATCACAGAAATTGCTGGGTTCACTGAGAGTTCTACCAATAATCAGTCAAAAAAAGAGATAGAGGCACAGATTGCCAAAAGATAAAGTTCAGTTTCATACATTTAACAAACACCTTCCAGAAGAAGTGAGAGTGGAGAGAGGAATGCCAGGGAACTTCATTACATTAAACAGGGCTTATCAAGTGCTTGCAATACCTAACACTGGGCTTGGACACAACTGAAAGTCAGCAGATACAGTCACTGCCTTCCTTCCATAGGTCTGGAATCTAACAAAAGCACCAGCTTTCAGGGGAGGGGTAGGACCCTACCGTCTTTGGCATTCAACTAGGGCTGGGAAGGTGAGTGATGAAATGTCAGCCACCTGGTTCTCCAAAGATCTGAGTTCTTATTCTTCTCCCTTCTCTCCCCAAATTCCTCCAGGCCACTTAGCGGAGTCGGGTGATCCCCTCTTATTCTAAGGGTCAAAGCTGGAACATCTGAGGGCTGAGCCAACTCCGGGTCATGCTGGGCTGTGTCCTCTCACACTCCGGTTCTACTCTGGATCACATTCATTTCTATACACCTTATCTCCTTTACTTGAGAGCAAACAGTGAATGAATTGAAGCCTCTTGCTTAGATTTTTGCCACAACATGCAGTCCTTGGCATTTTCATTTACCTTCACATGAGAGGTAAAAGAAATACAGACTGGATCTGTGGTTTCATTTGTGTAGGGGACTAGAGATGCGAGTCAGCACCTTCTCAACCCTTTGCAGTCTTAGGGAGCCATCTGGCACTGACACATGATGGGACTCTGCCAGGGTCGTGCAACCAGGATGAATCAGAAGAGGTCTTGGGGCCCTGAGGCCAGCTCTCTATCCAGCATACCACAATGCCTCCTGCTTTCACATGAACAAGTGACACGATCAGACCAGGGCACTGATATCAATCTTCACAAGCAAACACTCAAAACAGAGACGTGAAGCTAGTAACAAGCTGGGTCAAAGTGTTATTTTTTTTTTGTTTGGGGATCAAATAAACAGGAGACAAGTCTGGTTGCTGACTTCTCAAGGATTTTTTTAAGAACCCACATGTATTATCCAAAGAAATTTCCCCCTGACATTCTGATAAGGAATTTTAAAATGCTATTTTAAAGACACCCACCCTACTTTTGCTTTGCTCTGTGTGCATGAAAAGAGAAGCTTTAACTCAACCCTATCCCAGCCTCCAGGCCCTGGGCCGTTCTCCTGGCCCTCTCGTGGTAGCTCCACTTCCCCCTGCTGGCCAGAGGTGGCACAGAGCCTCTGGCCACATGGGATTCCCTGAGGATCAGTGGAAAGAGTGTCTGCCTTCCATTCAACCCACGGCCTCCAAAGCCTTCCTATTACAGCACACATGACAACAGCTTTTCTGTTTGAGTATGTCCAGGAAGGGAGAATCCATGACCTTCTGAAGCTGCCTATTCCACTCTCAGAGAGCACTACAGGTCGGGAAGTTTCCCCTGATGACTCCCTAATTCTCATCCATGGCTACCAGTTCTGCCCTCTGGAATCAATCGAACCCTCCCACACCCCAGCCTTTAAATGCCTGAAGACAACTGTCATGCCCCCTCTCCCCGGAAGTCTCTTTTCCAAGTCAAACATTCCTCCTTCCCTCCACTAATCCTCACCATGGCATGGACGTGTGGCCTTTCAGAATTCTGCTGGAGGCCCCTTTGGACATTTCCCAGATAATCAATCACATTCCTAAATTCTGGCTCCTGAACTACACACCAGACAGGGTCTACCCAGGGCAGAGAACAGCAGGCTTAAGTGTCCAGCAGCACCTTCCTTAGGCAGATAGTACTGAGTTTTCTTTATGATGAGCAAACGTGGCTGTACCAATAATTAGGAAGCTCATATGCAAGCTGTGAAGTCAGCAGTGAGGGTGGTGGTGAGTGGTTTCTGAATCTGAGTTCCTTTCCCCTAACAAGTGGCCACCAGTTTCCTCATCCTTCTCATTTCAGCAGGACCTCTACCAGCCACCCTTAAAAATGAGAAGCAACACTGATTTCCCATTCTGTAAATGCTCTGTTTTATGAGGCAGCTTGGCGTGAAGGAGGATGGAGGCCTGGTCTCAAGGGTCACCTCAGGCATGTCGTGGCCTTTTAACTTCTCAGGACTTTGGGTAGCTCTCCAAGATCAGAAGTTGCAGAGAAGGTGCCACCCAGATTTAGTGCAGGGAGCTTCCTCATCTGGGAATTCCCTATGCTAATGAAATCCCAGGGTGGGTCTATTTCTATTCCTAGGAATCCTTACTCCTCTGTCTCTATCAGGTCCCTTGACTGGGGGGGTGGAAGGGAAAGTTTCCAAGGGTTCCATGGAAGGAAAACCCAACCTCAGTGCTTAAGTGACCATGCCTCTTGATGCCAATCTAAACTGCTAGGCATCAGCTTCTGTCTTGTTCATTTTAAGAACTGAGATTTTAGGATTTCATTGGGTCACTTACCCTCTTTACATTTCACGACCACAAATGCAACGCATCCACTTGTGTCATTACAAAGGTGCACAGGCCCAGGAGGCGGAAGAGGTTCTTGCTGTATAGCCCTCAGCTGGCCAGAAACATCCCCAGGACGACAGTCACAGAATACTTGGTGTTTGGAAGGTATGTTGTGACTGTCAGCACAGGGAGATCGATTGTTCAAGTCCAGCAGAGGCCCCAGCATCCTGGGCTGGCAAACACTAACTCAACGTTTCCACCCAGAACACTGCAACAGTAAGTTCAATTCATGTTGTCAAGAAGCACTGGGATTTAGGGGAGTGAAACCATATGGCTCTAAGAAAAAGTCATCACCACCTCCCAACCAAGCGATTTAAAAAGCCACCAGCACCACTGGCTTTTACTGAACAATAAAGTCAGCCATAACTGAATGAGGCGTCAGTGCAAAAGCCAGAGCTCTCACAGAGCCCAGAGAGGGCTCTCTCTCTCTTTCTCTCTCTCTCTCTCACACTCTCTCTCTCTCTCCCTCATTCTCTCTGTCTCTCTCTCTTACACACACACTGTCTCTCTCTCTGTCTCTCTCTCTCATTCTCTCTCTCTCTCCCCCTCATTCTCTGTCTCTCTCTCTCTCTCTCTCACACACACACACACACACACACACACACACACACACACACACTCTGTCTCTCTCCCTCATTCTCTGTCTCTCTCTCTCTCTCTCTCTCTCTCTCTCTCTCTCTCTCTCACACACACACACACACACACACACACACTCTGTCTCTCTCCCTCATTCTCTGTCTCTCTCTCTCTCTCTCACACACACACACACACACACACACACACACATACTCTGTCTCTCTCCCTCATTCTCTGTCTCTCTCTCTCTCACACACACACACACACACACACACTAACAATATACATCACTGATGGGGAGGGGGGCAGGGAGGAATCAGGGAAGGTTTCATGAAAGAGACAGCATGAGGGTTTGAACACTAAAGGATGTGTTCAGAAGGGGAAGCAATAAGGGCATTCGAGACAGAGATTAAGATTTCACTACATTAAGTCTGGTGACTAAAGGAAAAGGTCCACCAGTTCTCAAGGGGATTTCTTCAGAGAATGAAATCCAATCTGAAAATACGATGTGTGCACACCGTTGCTTAAATCCAGGTACTGGTCAGCCAGTCCTTACTGACCTGAACCCTGGGACCAGCTTTCTTCTCGAGTGGCAAATACCATCTTTGCTTTTGGAAACAGAGCGCTCTCAGCCTGATTCCAGGGCCCACTTCTTCCCACCTGGGCCAAGGATGCCAGCTGCATGGGGGCAGGTGGCTCTGTTGTTGAAGTAGTCTTACTTCTACCTGCCTCAATGGCCTTGCATGACCCAGGGTTTCTGAAGAACCACACACTACTCTGACGAATTTGACGGAGAAGGGGCTGAGCCACACGTGTGCTTCATTTTGTGGTTGGCCTGGTGCTCTACACCCCTGGGGGCAGACAAGGCTGGGCTACAGGGCTGCCTGAGACCGGAAACACTGGGGCTTAACCCAAGGTCCCTCAGCACCACCATGGTGTGGGGGAGGGCTGACTATTTCTGTACAAAAACAGCCTGCTGGATCACCCAACCAGCGTGAGGGCTGTGGCCAGGCCCAGGGAAACAATAACAAAACAAACATACAAACAAAAAGACCCGCTCCGGCAGATTACCCAAGACACGCAGCGGCAGGCCTCCAATCCAGCCAGTTTTTCCAAACTTCTAATGGACCCCAATGGGTCAAACTTTTAAAACAGAGACAAAAAATCATTTAAATTGACATTTCAAGCAGCATAAAATAACCCAGGGCCATCACCAAAGGGGCCTACTTCCCAAACTATCCAAAATAAAGCTTGAAAATCTCAATCAAATTCTAATTGCTACATGCCCAGAAACACCTGGTAAGTATCGGTAGGATGGCAATGAAACGATTTCACAGGAATACATAAAATCCATTCTAAATAAGAAGCAGGTCCATTCAGTGAAGTCCTATTCCAAAAGGTTTGGTAGTATAGTGGCAAAGAGTCTTAGGCCTGCAGTGACAAAGCCCTGGCTTTGGAGACCCCAGACCTGCCCAAGGGAGGGCCTTCACCTCTCTGAGCCTTAATTCTTTCATCTGTAAAATGGGATATCCATAGTTGTAAGGATCAAATGCAACAGTGTATGCAAAAGCACTCTGTGGATATTCCACTGATATAGAAATGTTGGCTATTATTACTGGGAAAAGGGAAGAGAAGAGCATTTATGTGGAGCCTGCTATGTGCCAGGCTCTGCCCTCATAGAGCCCAGAAGGGAAAGGGAGTGGGGGGGAACTCAGGAAGGCTCCATGGAAGAGGCAACACAAGAGCTGGGCTAATTACCCAGCTGCCCCTCCCCCTCAAACTCCAGTTCTGTAATCACCACTGGCTATCCTGTAGGCATCTTGAATTCTGCATGTCCCAAATCAAACTCTTTCCCCCTACTTACCCCTTCTTAACTTTCCTGCTTCTGTCAAGGGCCTCAGCATCTTTCCAGACAAGTCTGTGGCCTTCAAGTCCTGGATCATGTATCCTCCCTCACCCACAAGAGCCAACTGGTGTCGCTGATACCTCCTCCACAGTCTCTGTCCCATTATCTCCCTTCTCTCCATTCACACAATCTCTCCTCTACTTCAAGCCCATGTTGCCTTCTGCTGGGACCACTGAAATAGCCTCCTTATTAGCCTCTCTCCCTCTAGTCTCTTTTTGCCAAATCAACTTATAAAAAGCTGCTCAAAAATCCTACAGCAGAGGTTTGGTCATTAACTCTTCTCCTGCTTCGAGGCATCTGGAGAGGACTTCCCCACAGCCTCCTAATGCCCCCTTTCTCATTTCTGCTTGAGAAAATCCTTCTCTTCCCTCAAGGTCCAAGTCAGGTGTTGTTGTACCCCCACGAAGACTTCCCTAAGGTCCTTCGGATAAATTCTCTGAGAGCATGTCACCTGAATCCTTCCTTTGTCCTGCCATGTTCTACCTGGTATCATTGTACCATATTGATTTCTGCATTACTCATATTCTTCCTACGTTCCTCCAATACTCACTCTCTCCCTCCCTCCCTCTGTCTCTCTGTCTCTGTCTCTGTCTCTCTCTCTCTCTCTCACACACACACACACACACACACACACACACACAGAGCTGTGAGTTCTGCTTCATCTTTGTGTTCTTAAAAGGCATCGAGCCCAACTCCTCATTTAAGAGATGAGAAAACTAAGGCCCATAGAGGTTCTGTAACTTTCCCCAAGGTCACAGAGAAGTTCAGCAGCAGAACTGGAATTTGAACTCAAGCCCTGTGCCCCTGAGATGTGTGCCCACATCGCCTCCTACAGTCAGAGCTTAATCGATGTTTGTTGAACTGAAATGAACTGGGCCTTAGATTTACTTTTGTAAACTGTTATGGTTGAGCTAATCAAATGAAAAGTGAAAGCCTGATCACTGAAACCACTCAAAAGGACAAATAACCTTCCAGCACTTGGTAGCACTTTAGAAAGGCCTACTACCAAACAAAACAACTGTTACTCACTCTTAGTCCATTAAAAGCAGTCCAAGGGAATACTTTTCTTCACCTTGTTCAAGTTACTGCCTCTTCTTGAAATTGTTAAGATAGCTTTCAAAAAGCAAAGCTTCTCTCATTAGACTGGATTTCCATCCACTTAGTCCAAATGAGTAAGATTTTATCACAGGATGGGCCAAGTTTTAATGGACTTCAAAGGCTGGAGAGTTGAAGGATCTTTGGAACAAGCCAGCACTGGCGGGTGGACAACTCTTATCTCCTGAGAGATGTAGATCTGCAGGCCCAGAGTCATGAGGAATTCATTCAAGGTCACACAAGCAACGCCCACCAGCACCTGAACAGTGTCTTCCAGGCCAAACCCAGGGTTCTTCTCTGCTCTTGACCAACCCCACTGGTTTACATTCATCTTGGTATGAATGAGCTTTGTATATAAAAAAGGAGCAAGAATCATGCTCACATTCACTTGAGATCATTCTGGACCAACCTCCTTTTTGCAGATCAAGAAACTCAGGACCTCAAGGCTGGAGGTGGGAAAAGAGTACTGGGTTCAAATTCCATTTTTGGCATGTGTGACCTGAGGTAACTCCCCTGACCAGGACTTCAGTTTTTCTGTGCAGCCTGTGACTCTTGAGTCTGCGACTGTCCTACCCTGCATCCTAAAACTGTGCCCCTTTTTTCACTTTCTGTTGCACACCTGATTAATGAGGAATTAAGAGCTTCCAGACAGACCTCGGAGAACAGCGCCTGAGCATGTCCAGAATTCGGCCCATACTTCTGTCCCCTCTTTCTAGCACATCGAGCATGACCCCTGTCAGATGTTTTCAGAGCATTTTGCCCTCTTTGTTCCATAGCTCCCACTTCATGCAATGCATGCCAAATGCCACCTTACTAGTGCATACATGCCTCTCAAAGGCCATAACCCCCTTAAGAGCAAAAACAACCTTTACAATGGGGTCTTCCCAGAGGCCTGACTGTGTCCCCAGAAGGGCACAACGTATTGACTCAATTGGATGGGCTGGCTCCTCACCAGGCCAGTAACAGTAGCTTCAGGGAAGTTTTGCACTGGAATTCTGAATGAGAATTCTTCCTTTTAGAGATCCATCTGACCTTGGACCCAGACTGCTGCTAACTCTCATGTAAACAGACAGCAAGAGGGTACAAACAACAAAACCCACAGATTACCCTGAACCTCACTTCTATCTCTGATTTCCATCACCTTTCTCTTGTGCTTTGCAGATTTCAAAAGGTGGTGAAGTGTACTGCTCTGAAATCTAACCATTTCTCCCTTCCTCTGACGGCTGCCAATCAGAACATCAAGATGAAGAAAGAAAAATCAGAAGACCTGTATAACTGAAAAAAAGCACAAAATCTCTGTATTGCACAACCAAAAAGAAAGTGTTTGACACCAAATATTTATCCTAGGCTATTAATACAGTGAATAGGGAACTGAAAAACACACTTCAGAGATCTTGGAAGTACCCTGCACCTAGAAAACACTCAATAAATATTTGGTGAACTTAATAATACAGAGGTTACCTGGCTAATCTAAATAATAATCTGAATATTATGTCTTTCTAACTTTGGTTCAAGGTAACATCTAACAAATGTTATTAAGAGAGAGAGAGGCTGCCTCTCTCTGAGACAGGGCTCTGCCTAGAGTGAACACTTTCCATTAGAAAGCATTAATATTTGATAAATGCTCCTAACTCAACTAGCACACACACACAGAGGATCAAGAGTTCTTCAGAATTTTGTATGGGATGCTATTAGATACTGACATCAGGTAAATATAATTACTATCACCTACACAATAACAAACTGCTCTGGAATCATTCCTTCCATCCTATCAGATTGTATGAAACACAGGAAAAAGATTTGGGAGACAAATTTCTGAATTAAAGACATGAAAAATATTCGGGAGACAAATTTCTGAATTAAAGACATTTTTAATATCTTCTCAAACACAAAAATTCTTTTTTCTTTTACTATTTTATTTTCCCCCAATTACAATGTAAAATAATTTTCAACATTTATTTTTTTTAAATTTTGAGTTCTAAATTCTCTCCCTCCCTCCCCTCTCCCATCCTTGAGATGGTAAGCCACCTGATACAGGTTATGTACCAAACATAAAAATACTGAATGCTTTACATGAATTAGTATAATATATAATTCTATATTTGTATGTCTTCATTTTTCTACATATTTTACTAAAATATTTAAATTGACAATATCATTCTTTTACAATTTTTCATCAGCTTTTCATTTAATTTTCAAATTAAATTTTATTTTCAGTTGTTTTTTTCTACCTCCCTTCCCCAACCTTTCACAGAGCAAGAAAAATAAAATCATTATAAATATGTATTATCATGTGAAACAAATTCCTACATCAGCCAAGTCCAAAAGAAATCTAGACTTCAACTGCACTGAAACCATCATAGTTCTAGGTTTTCTCTGTCTCTCTCTCTCTCTCTGTCTCTCTCTCTCTCTCTCTCTCTGTCTCTCTCTCTCCCCCCCCTCTCTCTTTTCTCTCTCTCTCTCTCTCTCTCTCTCTCTCTCTCTCTCTCTCTCTCTCTGTCTCTCTCTCTCTCTCTCTTTCTCTCTCTGTCTCTCTCTCTCTGTCTCTCTCTCTCTCTCTCTCTGTCTCTCTCTCTCTCTCTCTGTCTCTCTCTCTGTCTCTCTCTCTGTCTCTCTCTCTCTCTCTGTCTCACACACACACTGTGAATCCAATGGAATAGTAGAGGCACGCTGCCCTCTATTAGCAGGACTGGCCAGCTCTGGGGGCACATCTGCTGTGCTCTGGGTGGATTAGGACTCACCTTTGCTGACAATCAGCTGCCAGCCACCAGAGATAAGAAACTTGGGTAGATTACAGTCCTTAGTTCAAAGAAAGTGTATCAGTGGGGCCTTATTACCCCAAGCCTTTCATCACAAGAGACAAAATCAGGAAGTGAAAAGAGAATCAACATCATTGGGAGAACAAACTTTCAGTTCCTTAAATGTGATTTCACTAGTAGAAGAGAAGTTCCACATAGATTCCTAGAGCTAGAAGTTACCTTGTACAAGGACAAAAACATATGCCCCAAATATAACTGAAACATCACAAACAATGAATGGGTAGACAAAAACATCTGTGAGCTGATTTTATAAACAAGATGGGCTCACTGCTGCCTGCTGCCTCCACCAGCAATTCTGCTCCTTCTGGCCAACATCTTGAGGTACTGCTCTTGATGACTGATTTCATGATTTTTTAAAAAAATCTTTGTATCTCATCTTGGACAACCCAGTAGAGAAGCGAAGGCAACAGAGTGGAGGCTGCACTGGGGACAGAGCAAAGTTGGGGCTGCTCCTTGGCGGGGCTTACCCACCCCAAATACTGGTTGCCTACTCCCATTATCTGACACGCCTCTTTGCTAGTATTTCTATATTCATGTCCTCTTTGACTAGGCTAGAAAAGTCAACACCTCTGCAAGGATGAGCTAAAAATGCTTTAGAGAACTGGATCTTAATTCTCTAAACACTCAGGTCTTTCTTGGTTTCCAACCCTGCTGACAGTAATGTTTCTAAAACACTCTGTACGTTCCCTTGTCTTTTGGACTCAGCAGTGACTTTCCCCACCAGCAATCTTATTTCAGTCAAAGTAATTACCAAACCAAAGCTAAACATTTGTTTTTGACCCTAAATAAAAACACAGCATCGTACGTCTGTGACTTTGATTAAGTTGCTGTGCCTCAGTTTCCTTGATGATTGTTTACATTGAGCTCCAAAGTGCCCTGGAGCTCCTCTGTTCCAACCTCTTTGTTTTGTGCAGGCCCAAGAGGTAAAGGGTCTTACTGAAAGCGGCCATCAGCAGAGCTGGTAGGGAACCAATTTCCTCTGACTCCAAAGCCAGTACCCTTCCCATGATACTGTGCATTAAAAAACATCCTCTGTTGCAGTGACCCTCCCCCCCCCGGGGTTTGTGCCCTGATCATCTGCATACTAGACAAGGGAGACAGCACCAGGTACGGAAAGAGTGCCCAACTGCCAGGCCATGCTACACACCCACTGATGCCAAAGTAGCTCCTTCCCTCTTCAACCCCTGGGGCTTTCTTTTGCTTCTGGACCCATAAGTTTCTGCTTAGTTCTGAAAGGTCCTGACAACATGGCCCCAACCTGTTTCAGATGCCTCTCCCTCCCTCTGTAATGGGGTTCCCATTCCTGTGCATTTGTACTGACTGTCCCACATACCTGGAAGTGCACACTCTTGTCACTGCTACCTCACCGAATCCCTCTCTCTTTTGAAAATACAACTTGAGCGGCACCTTTGGCCCAAAGCCTTTCCCAATCCACCCTCTTCCCTGACTGCTATATTGCATTTATTCTTAACTTACTTTGTATCTGTGATGTATTTACTTCTATGTGTACTTTTCTCCCCTATTAGAGAGAAGGGATTGTGTGATCCTTGCCACACAGCAGACACAATGTTTGTTGCTTATTAGGTGGTATAAATAACTATTTAAAAACACACTCCAAATCACTAATAAGAGGAATGCAAATTAAAACCATTCTAAGGTTTTGTTTAATACCCTATAAATGACTAAAGATGGCAAACAAGGGAAAGTCAATTTAAGATGGGATTTAGGGAGGGAGACACTAATAAATTATTTGTGGAACTGTGAATTGCTCCGACTGCTTCGAATATCACTTTGGAATTATGCAAGTGACCAAACTGTCCATATTCTCTGATCTCGAAACTGCTCCTGGGCAGGTTCTCCAAAGAGAACAAAGAAAACCAAAGCCTATTAAATACCGAAGCATCCGTAACAGCATTCTTCCTAACAGCAAAACACCGGAGGGAAAAGGGGATGACGGTCACTCGGCGGGGGGCGGACCGAAGAATCCTGGACGTGATCCTTCTCCTTCCGGAGCTCTCCGCAGCACTCAGTGCTGGGGATCACCCTGTCTTCCTAGATACCACCTCCTCTGGGTTTTCATCACACTTCTCTCCTGCTAGTGCTCGTCTGACTGCTTCTTCTTGGTCTTTGCCAGATCATGGTTATTTCCTTCCCCCAAACTGGGGAAACAGCTCGAAGCTTTTTTTTAGACCCTCTTCTATATTATGTTTTTTTCATTTGGTGACTTCATTAGCTCTGACATGCTTAATCATTATTTAAGCAGATGACTCCTAGATCGATCAACCAATCAATCCATCTATCTATTCTATCTATCCCCAGTCACTCTCTTCAGCTCCAGTCTTCCTTTTTTTTTTTTTTTTAAACAGATGAGGAAATAGATCCTTCAAGGAAATCATGAGTCCAAAGTCAGTATTAGAATCTAGGTTCTAGGAGCTTGGTTCCTACTCCAGTACTCTCTGCAAAATTTTAATATTTATATTTAAAATTCATTAAAAAATTTTTTGAGTTCCAAATTCTCTCCCTCTATCCTGCCTCTCCCCCCACCCATTGAGGAGGTAGGAAATGTGATATCAATTATACATGTGAAATCATGCAAAATATATTTTTGAGTTAGCCATCTTGCCAAAAAAAAGGAAACAAAAATAAGGTGAAAAAATGATGCTTCAATCTGTACTCAGACTCTATCAGCTCTCTCTCTCTGGAGGTGAAGAGAAATTTTTCACCATAAATCTTTTGGAATTGTCTTGGATTACTATATTAATCAGAATCGCTAAGTCATTTACAGCTGATCACAGTATAATGTTGGTGTTGCTGTGCACAATGTTCTCCTGGTTCTGCTCACTTCACTTTGCATCAGTTCTTAGAAGTCTTCCCAAGCTTTTCTGAAACCATCCTGCTTGTCATTTCTCACAAAACAATAGTATTACATCACGATCATATATACAACTGATGGGCATCTCCTTAATTTCTGTCTTTGCCACCACATAAAGAGGTGCTACAAATATTTTTGTACATATAGGTCCGTCTCCTTTTTCTTTGATCTCTTTGGGATACAGACTTGGTCAAAAGTTAAGCACAGTTTGATTACCCTGTGAGCATAGTTCCAAACTGTTCTCCAGAATGGTTGGACCAGTTCACAAATCTACCAATTTTTCCATATATCCTCCAACATTTATTATTTTCCTTTTCTGCCATACTAGCTGATTTGATAGTGGTGAGCTGGACCCTCAGAACTGTTTTAATTTGCATTTCTCTAACAGTAGTGGTTTAAAGCATTTTCCATATAACCACAGATAGCTTTCATTTCTTCCTCTGGAAATTGCCTGTTCATATCCTTTGACTATTTATCAATTGGGGAATGACGCATATTTTTATAAACTTGACAGGGTTTCCTATATATTTGAGAAATGAGGCCTTTATCAGAGAAATTTGCTGTCAGTTTTTCCCCTAGTTTCCTGTTTTCCTTCTGATCCTGGCTGCATTCATTTTGTTTGAAGAAAACCTTTTTAATTGCATGTAATCAAAGTTATCCATTTTAATTCCTGTAATTCTCTCAATCTCTCATTTGGTCATAAATTCTTCCCTTCTCCATAGATCTGACTGGTAATTTGCTTCTATCACTCTTTTTGTCTAAATCATAGCCCATTTTGACTGTATCTTGATAAGTAGTGTGAGATATTGGTCTATGCTTCGTTTCTGCCAATCTCCTTCCTAATTTTCCCAGCATTTTTTGTCAGATGGTGAGTTCTCGTCCCAAAAGCTTGGATCTCTGGGTTTATCAACACTAAATTACAACGGTCATCTTCTAATGCTCATTTGAAGTGTTTATGGTTTAATCTTCTGTCAGGAGAGTATCTGGCCACATTTGCATATATACGCATACATGCATTATGTATTTCCTTAGTTAATTAGTCAGTGCTCACAGGTCAAAGTGAGATGGTTTGGGGGAGAGGTCCCTGCACAAGCCACAGATGATCCTCATGGTGGGAGAATTTTCCTCATCAAACTGCTAGTCTAAGTGGAAATCTGGGATCCTGAATGAAAATTCAAAGAGATGGTGGATGTCAGGCTCTAGTGGGAATTTCTGTCAGTCCACTCTCAAGGGGAAAGTTAAAGATAGTGGATGGAAAGACTACGTGGTGATGAAGTTAGCGCTCCTGGGCTGCCCCAGTGGCTGGCACCATTACCTAGAAAACTTAACTAAGATAAAAGAAAAACTTTGATTGCAAGAGACACTATTAGTCAAATCCACCGACATGTTTTTCTTATGACAGATGGCTTATGCTCTGACAGTGTTTGCATTTAATGTATTAAAGATTACCTATTAATAAGGAAGCAGGGATGCTTTCCACTGATACTTCTAATTATAAAAGAAACAAGTTCTTTGTAACTCACTTTATGATGATAAACTGCAATGAGGTTTATTTAAAGGGTGGGCCTGATGGGACTTTTAAAATTTTATATCTAAGTCCTGTTTGCGAAAGGCCCTCCGATGGAGCTAACAGAGCAACAGGCTTTATTTCCGTAACTGCCATTATGAAGCAATGTTTTTCAGATTCATGGTGCCCAGTCTTTTTCCTCTGTGACCCTTATTCAGACACAGTAAGGCTTCAACAATCCATCAACCAATAAGCATTTATTAAGCACCTAGGATGTGCCTGGGATTTGGCTAGGTGCCAGGGATGCAAATCCCAAAGGGAAAGAGTCCCTACTCTTAAGGAACTACCTTATGTGAGGGTAATACAAGACAATAAAGAACTAAGTAAAAGGCATCTAGAAACTGATGAAATTCTCGCATAACGAAGTTGTTACAACACAAAAATGGAATTTGACTTTTAGGCCTGTAGAACCAAGGCTGCTCATTCCACCTGCCTTCCTCTCCCCACGGTCCAGGGGGATGGTGATAGCAACATCTCAGCTGAGTTGGCACATCTCTGGGCCGCTACTATGGGCAAGAGGTGCCAACACAGCCACCGGGGCAGGACCTGGAGCAAGTCTTCCCACCCTTACCCCAGGGAGAGATGGATGGAGAATTCCACTCTTTCTAAGAATCCCCCATGATCTTCATGTAGACCTTTAGTGATCCTTATTTGGGTCCTGCTCCAAGGATGGGAGCTAACACCTTTGACATACTGATATGAAACCCTTAGACCTTTAGGGCACAAAACAACTAGGTGTGAAATAGATACAGCTAACTAGCTAGATAGATACAAATCGCTCTCTTTCTATACAGCTATCTATCTATTTCTATGATCTATAAATACCCTATTTCACACCTAATTGTTTCACACTTAGTTTCACACCCTAAATATAGAAATGTATGTATACAATATACACGCATATTTATTATATGTTGTATGTATGAGTAAGATATATGCACATATTTATACACATATGTATATACACACCTATATTTATTGACATATATACAAAACACATAATAAATACTTGTTGACTGACCCAGTTTATACATTATGGGAAAAATCCTGGAGAAATAAGCAACATATCAATTTTTACGTAGGGCTGACTGACAAGACATTTGAAATTTCAGATTAGGAAGCTGTAATTGGGTCATAAATAGATTTAGGGTTAGAAGAGACATTTGAAACTGTCTAATTTTAGGACCCCTTATTATACAGATAAAGAACCTGAACCAGCCCAGAAAGGTGCCCAAAATTTGTTCACACAGGCAGCAGAGTGGCTGAGCCCTGATGCTCTGATCCTAGGTCTAGCAATGTGATGAAGAGAAAGGATTCTGTATTCTCCCATATCTCATATAATTCATAACAAGAATCCTCTCCCCTCTCCGATAACATGCTTTACATAGTTCCTGCAACGATCTTCCAAAAGAGATGGCCTGACAGTATCAATCCTATGGCCTCTGAGACAAAATGTATTTCCAGACCTTGGCCATGTGAGGCCAGCCTGCCTTTCCAGGGTCACTGCACTCACTGCCCCCAGAAGCCCTTGCTCTAGCCACACTCGCTCTGCAGCTGCCTGTATCCGCAGCACATTAAGGACTCGCTCTGGTGCCCTCCAGGAAGTCTTCCCCACTTGTTAGCATCTCTCAGTCCTTAACCTGTCATATCTTTATATACCCATTTACTTCTTTGTTTCTCTGAACTAACTGTAAGGTCAGGGCCTTTTGTGTTTGTTTCTGTTTTTGTACTCTCAGTGCCTCGTAGCTAGCGGGTTTTAATGAATGCATGTTCAATTCCAAGACAGAGGGGAAAGCAGACCAGAAACACCAGCTGTCACTTGGCTAAAGCCTTCTTGTAGATTTAAAAAAGGAGGCCTTGGTAAATTTTTAGTTAATTCTTCAGGGATCAATAGTATATGCTTGAAAACCTTATAACAGAAATGTGCCTGGTAAAATGCTACCTACATGTGCTACATACACAATGAGTTGAGTTACTACGGAAAATGTCAAGTTTCTTTGGTTGGACTATCCAAGAGTCTTCGGAGGGCATTTTCCCACATAGCTCTCTCACATATGTATATGTTACTTCATTTGACAGAGAGCAAAAAAAAAAAAAAGCACTAAGTCACTTGGGAACACTACCCAGGTGACCCTGATTGCTACTGCAAGAAGGTGTGGGGAGCGCAAGGAGAAAGCCCCTCCTCTGCCCCCTTTCTTTGCTCTGGGGCATCAGTCATAGCAACATTCTAGAAGAAGAGTCAGGCTGGTACATCTGAGGAGGGATTTCTGTTCAAGTCAAGGGCTAGACTAGCTGGCTTCTACTTTCCAACTCTACCTGGGACCAGGGGGATGGGGTACACTTTGGATATTCAGGAAGATTATCATGTCACCATACTTGAGTGGGACGATTCTGTGGCACAGTGCTAAGCACTGAGGATGAGGAGTTGGAGCCATGAGTTCAAGGTCAGGGTCCACTGCCTATGTTAGTTACCCTGGCGAATCACAATCTCTCTAGGTCTCAATGTTCTCACGTGTATAGTGGGAGAGAGGCAGCTTGGACAAGATAATCTCTAAGGTTTTTTCTTAGCATCAATAGATATGATTCCACAGGAACTAATTAGTCAGTCACTCAGCTAGCATTTATGAAGTACTGCCTGTGTGCCAGGCACTTTGCTAAGTGCTGGGGATACAAAGAAAGGCCAAAGACAGTCTCCTGCTCACAGTCTAGTCAGGAAAAGAGCACATCAATGGCCATGGTATGGCCATACAAAGTGGGAGTGATCCCACAGAGAAGGCATTAACAGCAAGGAGCACTGTGAAGGGTTTCTTGCAGAAGGCAGGGTTGTAGCCAGGAAAGCCAGGAAGTAAAGATGGAAATAGAGAAAAATCCAGGCATGGGAGCTAGTGGGGGAAAATGCAGGGTTGGCACACTGTGTTAGAGGAATGACAAGGGGGCAGGAGTCCCTGGAGCACTGAGCCTGAAGAGAGGAAGAAGGTGCCAAAAGACTGGAAAGGTAAGATGGGGCCAGATTATGAAGGCCTTTGAACACAGAGAATGAAATGATCTTGGATATAACAGGGAGCCAGGGAACTGAATGAACAGGTCAGGGGGATATGGTCAGATCTATATCTTAGGAAGGTCAATACGACAGCTGAATGGAGGATGGAGAGGTAAGAGTCTTGAAGCAGACAGACCAACCAGCAGGTTCTTATAGTGGTCTAAGGTCCACATCGGGTAGTGACTGTCAGAGAAGGAACAGGGAAGATAGGAAATTCCTGTGGAATGTCCTTTCCTCCTTCTGCCTCTCTACATCATACCTTTCTTCCAGGTCCCAGTTCTATTTCTACCCCCTGAATGAAGCCTTAAATTCACAACAAGCTCTCTTTTCTGAATATAGTGATAACACGATAATTCAGCACTATTATTACTGTTGCTGCTGCTACTACTACTACTATTACTACTACTGCTGCTACAAAATTTATGATTAAGAGTTTAACTTCTGTTTTTAAAACATTTTGTTTTGGAGGGAATAAAAGGTCAAAAATAGATGACTTTTTCCAGCGCAAAAAAGAATATTTTTAAAAATACCAAGCCACTGTTTTCCCCCTCAGTAAATAGATACTACCAGGCAGCAAATGCCTAACATCAAACACCACCAGAGATCACCTTCCTGAGAGCTTCAGACCAGAAATGTTTAAATTCTGTTTCAGAATATCTTCTGAATCATCGTGTGACAGTCACGTCAGAGGTTCTCATATTCTTACCCTCTTAGACTGTAAAAATAATTGAGCATATCTCTCACTGTGACCCTTCACGACCCAGTCTTTTTCACCACGTTTAGTCTCATTTTGAATCAAACTAAAGGAACCAAAATTCATTTATAAATATTATCAATAAAGTAATGGGATGCACAGAATTCTATGGCAAACAAAACCAAAAACCTGCAGAAGCAAAATCCCCTTCCTGAATCCTTGTGACTAGAGTGATGAGTAAATCCAAATGTGCGTGTGCCACTTGGTATAAAATGAAGTCGGACTGCACACGAACCCTTGCGGTAGAGATTCCAATAGTGCAAGAAACTGATCTGAAGGCCCAAATGTCAAAAGTGAATTAGGATGGAGAGATTCAAGTTTGGGAATCACTTGCTCCTATAATGAACACAGAAACAAACAGAAAATTGCTGCCTCATGACCGGATTACAGCCATGGACCCCGGACTCTGAAGCTGTGTGCTTCTGT
The DNA here is from genome assembly GCA_023548195.1 of Bettongia penicillata ogilbyi. Taxonomy (NCBI): domain Eukaryota; kingdom Metazoa; phylum Chordata; class Mammalia; order Diprotodontia; family Potoroidae; genus Bettongia; species Bettongia penicillata. The sequence continues at coordinate 14,613,152 of JAJHZJ010000096.1, forward strand.
TACAATATGCATAGTTTAAAAACCACCCTAACTGTCACATGAGTCTATAGACATACTTAAAGAGGTGTAAGAATGATAACACCTCAAGAAAAAGGTTCCAGAAAAGGATTTGTGTGTGCACATTTCCAAGGATTCAGTTCCTCTTTCACAGGAGGGTGGGGTTACTATTTCACTAAGTCAGGGATGGCTAGGCTATAAAAACAGGCTGCTGAAGGAACACACCTTTCATGCCTGGTGACTCTAGAGGGGTAATCCTCCAGAGTGACTCTCTGTAGCCGTTCACCTTAAGTGGTTGCACGTGTCCACTGATGGCTTTTGTTTGGCGATCATGACCATGTCAAACTTGTTTAATTACTGATTCCCAAGGCTTACATGCTACTCCCTAAACAGCGTAGGCAACCCTAAAGCTTTTAGAGGAAATACACCATTGCACAGGCCTTGCCCATGGAGAGGACCACAGTTCATTGGAACCAGCCAGTTCAAATAAACAAAATGGAAACAGACATTTCTAGCAAACTATCTTGAAAGCTTTCCATTAGAGTCTATCAGGGGTATAAGCTGAGAACAGCAAGTGTCCATGTTGGAGTGGCCCATGTTTCTTCTTCCCTTTTAGTCTTTCTTCGTAATGATGAATAGGTCTTTTTCTGCTTCATTTGATAGCTAAAAATCTCCATGAAAAACAATATGAGCCTCTCTCTCTCTGACTTCCCATTGAGCTTACCTGACCCTTCCTGGAATATACAAATAATGGTGACCTACCAGAATTCAAGGGAGTGGTCTACTGGCCAAAGTTCTGCAAATGAAATGAACACATTTAAAGTAGAAACCCTCCTCGATGGTAATCTGTGCCAACTCAAAATGTATGCAGCACTTAGGATAAGTCTTACAGCATCTGTCACTGTGCTTCTGATACTTGCCCTGGCTCTGAGCTGCAGTCCCTCTCCTTAGCATCCCTCAGTGCTGGGCCAGCTCTCTAGGGGTCCTTGGGTTGGAGGGTCATGGTAGCAGCTGAGGGGAAGAAGGTGGGAATGACTGATCAGAGTGAAAGGAAGGTGGGAGAAAAGGGCACAGACAAAGGGAGGGGGTTAACGAGATGGCTTTTCTTGAGTGGCTGCAGAACTAGAACTCTGGGTGGCAACAACAGAGACATTTTAAAAAATGTTCTGAGGACTATGACTGCTTTAAAGAATACCCATTAAGCATGCATGTCTGAAATTGTAAGCTCCTCTGAAGCTCCAAATGCTTCCTCTAGCTCACCAATATTTACTAAGCACTGCCCAGGTCTGGCGCACCATAAACTCTCACTAAAAGGTTGTGGACTAGATAAAAGGCACCAAATACAAAAACAAGCAGCTCCTGCTGCCTGGGAACACATTCTACTGCGAGGATGATAACAGGAGAAAGCAGCAAATTCACTTTTACAAAGCCACACAAAGCATGAAAACGTCAGAGGAAAACTTACTTTTGTAGATCCACTGCTTTGGTCCTGACCCCCCCACCCCCACCCCCTACTTCCCCACATTGAAGCCATGCGTTAGCAAGTATGGAATTCCACATTGTAAACAAAGGTCTGATGCAAAGGGAAGCCACTGGTGCTATGATACAACAGCACAGAAAAGCCAAGACCTTTGGTTTCCGTGTTATAGGCCAACAATTTGCTCTCTAAGGGGCACTGAAGTCTCAGAAGTAGAAGCGACCCTGGCTTCCTGAAGACTCTGCTAGTGCAGCACAAATGAGGGGAGGGGTCCTACTGTGCTGGAAAGGGGCTTTCAGAGCAGGTCATGCACTAGACTGCATGCCCGAAGTCTGAAGACCAGTCTGGCTGAACTCAGAGACTGGTCACCACATTATGATGGGTTTGGGTGTTCTGGCCACAACAACCGATCGTATTCTCCTTAGGGAGCAAGGTGAGAAAGTGGATAGAACATTACACTTGGAATCAGAAAGACTTGAATTCAAATCCTTAGTCAGATACTAGGTGTGTGACCCATGGAGTCACTTCATGACTGCCTGCCTCAGTTTCCTCATCTGTAAAATGGGGTTGATAATGGCACTACTTTCCAGGATGGTTGTGAGGATAAAGTTAGATCATCTTTGTAAAGAGATCTGCAAACCTTAAGGTGCTACATAAATGCTGGCAATTTATTATTCAGCTTCAGAGTGGCTGCATTTAGAGAAGATGGAAGCAGCATTTATACCAATGAGATGACCCAAGATCCCTAAGGACTGAACGGGTGCCCTGAAAGGCAGGCTCTAACGCAGCCCAAAGGGGAGACCACTGCTCTAGTTAGCATCGGAAATCATGTCTAGAAAAAGGCAGGCATTAGGCCTACCTTCTTTGGAAAACCAGCTGCAATTTGCAACATTCTGAAGGTCAGAAACTTTCCAGGAATGTAGTATCTGCTAATTGACACTCTTGATGCCTCAAGGACCCAGATCAGGAACCTCTCCACTTCATTCTGTGCCCTGTAAAATCCTCCACCCCACCCATTCAGCACATCTCTCCCATCCTACTGTCTCACTGCCTGTAGAAGGACCCTCAGTTCCCTGGCTCATTCCTACTGGCCCACTCTGATTTCACTTGACTACACAGCTCATGTCCATGAGTCTATTGGTTGGCACCTTTAATGGCTCCCTAGAATCCCTTGGATCTTACATCCCAACCTATGACTCCTCTTCTCTGGCTAACCAACACCTGGCTTCTCTATTCCTGAGCTCTGCTGGAGAAAAATCAGGAAGTCACGAGGACTTTACCCATCACACATTTAGGATATACCTAAAGCCCAAGTCTCTGCTCAAGAAACTTCACTGGAGGTCAAGAGATCCCCTACTGCTTCAAGGATCCAATACAGCCACAGGCACAGGGTGCATAGAGGGGCCCCTGTGCCACAGTCTTCAGGAGGTGAAAACCCAATTCAAGGGTTTAAGGAGAGAGTGAGTGGTGAGGAAGAGGAGCTGGGGAGTGACAGCTTTTTTCAAAAGGCTTCATGAAGGGAAGGGAGAAGATAGGAGAAGAGCTAGAGGGGGTGAAAGGGAATGAAGAGAAGGCTTGCTTAGGTTTGGGGAGATCTGAACATACTTGTAAGTAGATGGAAAGGGCTTTCAATCCTCCACTGAAATTGTTCTCTCAAATCTACTCCACCTACATAAATGGCTAGCCCTAGAGCAGAAATAGCAAAAACTCAAAATGACTCATCTTAACTTTTTACAATCTGATTTCCAATTCTCAAAATGATATAAAAATTGCCTTTTCAGAAGAAACCCATAATTTTCCAAAAGCCAAACTCAATGGATTTTCCCCTCTTCCTTCTTTTACAGCCCTTGACATGGTTGACTCTTTACCACTGAAGGAGACACTTGCCCTGCAGTTTCTCCTACTTCTCCAGCCCATCGTTCTCAGTCTCCTTCACTGGCACTGCCCCCTCTCTGTGGGACCTTATCAAGGACCTGTCCTTGATTCTCTTTGCTTCTCTCTCTACCCTCTTTCCCTACTGAGGTCCATGGCTCTGACTGCACCTTCTATGTAAAGAACCTCTCCTGTCAATTCCAGACCAGGGATTCCAGTTGCTTAAAGGACGTTTCTACTTGGATGCTTCATCAGCACCACAGAGTCAATATATATATGCCCAAATCCAAGATAATAGCTTTCCCTTAAACTTGCTTTTTTTCTGACTTCTCTCATCCTGTCTGTTGCTCCACTATCCTACCTCTCTTCCATGGTTACACTGGTATTACTTACAGCCCACAAGCTCTCTTTGGCTCTCCCTTCCCTTACTCATCTCAGTCAGTTGCCAAGTTGTTGTGAATGACATCTCTTGGACTCCTTTCTCTCTACTCCAACACAACCACCTTCATCCAGGACCTCTTCAGCACTCATGCAGTAGTTTATTAATTGACACCCTTGTCTCCAGTATCTTTCTCTTTCCTTTCCATCCTTGATAACATTCTTAAAACACAGATCTGTGCTAGGTACTTAAGTGTTCACTGATTGATTCTTTCCCCTCCCTAATCTCTTACATTCAAGCAATTACCAAGTTTTGTCAATGTCACCTCTGCAAATCTCTTAAATGTACCTCCCAATTCCTTCCCAAGGCGACCTTAATAAATACCTTCAGTACTACATGTTCCTATTGAAATAGTCCAACAGATCTTTACATCACTGCTTTTTTCCTCTAATCTGTCCTCCAAATAGTTTTCAGAACATTTCTTATGAATACAACCAGTCACATATAAGCATATAAACATACCTGTATTTATGCATGGTGTAATACATATGTGTATATAAAACATGCCTGTACATGTATGTATCCATGCATGCATGCATGTAAGGTATTGGCCAGAGATTTCATATGAAGAGTGAGCTGATCCCAGCATGGAAGAGGAGGAAGAGACTGGGCTGGATTGTTCCTGGGAGTGAAGCTGCCCAGTACTTTTACTGACACAAAACCCATCCTTTAAACACTGACGTTCCTCCCAAGAATACAAATGGTGCAGTGACTAGGTTATAGCATGTTACGTGGACTTACGTACTAGCAGGGACACGAGAGATGTAGAAGGTTATTAAATGGGTCAGTGACTCCTCCATCTTTCAGTGAAAATCACAGCCAATTTGTGCCAGCCCATCCTGGGCACCTCTTGGCCCATATTCTTCCATAAAATCACCAGTGATGATCGGTGCCAATGGTGTCTTAAGATGCTGAAAAACTCCTGCCTGCACACTCCAGACCCAGCTCAGCTGACCTCTGGGCCCACTCACCAGTTCAACCAGTAACTGCAACTGTATCATTTGACGCACATCCCCCAAAAAGCTGCTATTTTTGTGAACCAACTGTTCTTGAAAGTTTTCTTGCCACTGCACTAATCTTAAAGACACAGGACTTAGAAGATCTACTCAAGATTTCAATATGTCTTTTGCCACCCTCATTTCCTCTAATAAAATCAGATGTAATGGTTTGAAAGAAGAATGGTTTATCAGCATCACACTACTTATAAGACAACCAGGCTATGCTTCAGAAAATATCATTTTGGTTTCTGACCTTTAAAAAAGCAGGGTTCTGAGATGACTGCTGTGTTGGGGTCTCTAATTTGCCAGGAAAAATGTTATTTCTCCTTCAATGCAATTAACTTAATTAAGTACAGTTAAAATGGTGCCTACAAAGGGGTTCATCCAGAGGCATCAGGGAGGACAGGTGAGCAAAGACACTAATATTTTTTGTTAGCAACCAAAATATTCAATGAAATGTGAGGAACTCTGAAAAATTCATAAGATCTGTTTCACAGATTACCAAGTCAACTGGAAGCCTGAATGGTAAAAATGACAAAAGATTTGTTCTTATAGCTGATAAAAAATTTATATCAAGGCTTTAAGTAAAGTTACTTTCTGTGTCCTGATTTAATGAATCAGATGAGCAGTAGGTGGGCAGGGTGACCCAGACGGAGCCGGCTCACTGAAGCCTGGGCTAATAATGCCCCTGGTACAGTCTTTCTTGGGACAGTGAGGCCAGAACAATGTGTCAAACTGAAGCAATATCAAAGGAAGGGGAAGCAGGGCTAGGCAAGCTCGTATTGGCCCACGACACTCCTGGACTTGGGAATGGCTGCTAAGTACTTTTATGTCCTACAGGCTTCAGTGACCCAACAAGCCCCAAAGCAGCCACCACAGCAGTGTGGTAATAAATGGTCCCTGAAATAAGATTTTTGCGATTTTGTAATTCAAGCTGAAAAACACACAAAGATTACTTGATGGTTTTAATCCTATTGAAAGGCTCAGCCTGAGAACCCACCAGTGATTTCTTAAAAGGCGAACCCATGTTAAATGTTTTATGCAGGGTTGTGTAGCAGGATTGTTTTTATTTCTCTTAAGTGCACTGAACTTTAAAATTTCATATTAACTGGGGAAAAAAGGGTCTACAGGGAGTTTTTGGATGCCATTAATGATAAAATATGTGGAAGAGAGATGAAATCTCATCAGTTAGGGGAGTACATCAGAGATACCAAACCAGTGAGACTTTTGGGATGACCACTAAAATGTTTTCATTCAGTATCAAATGCACATAGATAGCTTTTCCTTTCAGCTTTTTTCCAAAACTTTCCTATTTCAAAAGGGACTAAATAAAATACGCTTTGCTGTAAATTCTGCAGAAAGAAGGTTTAAAAACAATGCAAAAATAAAGTGATTGCGAAATAACATGTGTATCCATACATGCATGTGTGTGTAAGTACACACACACACACAAGCTATAAAACATTACTTAGAATTTAAAAACTCAACGAGTACTTACAATGATAATAATACAATAGCAATTAGAGTCCATTCTGCAGGCTTGTGGATGATATTTTTATTTGTTAACCTGAAAAAGAGTAAGAGAGGAAAATCAAATCAAATTATTTTGGAAAACGAAAGGCCCACAGATGCTCTCTGGTCCGACCCACCTCTACACCTGCACGAGGTCATCAGACTACAGAGGGTCATTAACAGAGTAATCTTCTTTGACTTCCAATGCCCTCAGACCGGGACAAAGTGGAGCAGAAGGAAGCTCCCCCTCGTTCTGGGCACATTGCCTCTATTAACCCAAGGTTGGCTCAGAAGTTGTTTCCGTAGTCATGTTATGACACGATCATTATTCCATACGTGGCCTTGAAGGCAGGAGAACAGAGGATTTGCCAATGAATTCTGGATTGTGAAAAAATTAACTCTCATTATTTTCAGATGAAACACTATTTATAGCAATATGAATAAAACAGAAGTCAGGTTCTATAAAGAAGGATGTGCTTGCATTTGTTAAAGAAAAGGGTTTTGAGATATATATATAGTAGGAGACAGATGGTATACAAAGGATAGCTAGATGGCCTAGAGGATTGAGTGCTGGGTCTGGAGTCAGGAAGACTCATCTTCAAGAGTTCAAATCTGGCCTCAGATTTACTAGCTGTGTGACCCTGGGCAAGTCACTTAACCCTATTTGTCTCAGTTTCCTCCTCTGTAAAATGACGGGGAGAAGGAAATAAAACATTCCATCTCTGCCAAGAAAACCCCAAATGGGGTCATGAAGAGCTGGACATGACAGAAAAATGACTAAACAACAGATGGTATACAGTTTTCATTTGATAAATACCATTTCAAATAAAATAACGCTGTTGCCCTGTTCTTACACAAACAACACTCCCGATGTTAGAGATGGGAACTGGGAACCAGAAACGATGTGGAAAATACATGGATATTGATCCAAATCACGTCAGTCCTTGCTTCCACCTCATTTACAAGCCCTTCTTTTGACAGAAGAATAGGCCAACTGCCTGAATGTCGCCTCCTCAAGCGGCCCTGCCCAGATCTCAGTGGAAGTGCTAAGGAACTCTGGAGGAAACCACATGGGCAGCAAGAGCTCACGAGGCAGCAGAGAGTGGATGGTGACTAAGTGTACGACTGCATCTTCACTCAAGACAATGTTATCAAAGCCGTCTACAGTCATGTCACCCTGGGCACTCTGCAGCACCCACCTGAATTTCTGAGAAGTTCTTTGAATAACAAATAACTATAGCTGTGTGGATTCTCCAACAGGTCTCTCAGGGCAGATCACTGCCAGGGAACTGGTCCAATAACAAGAAGTTCAACATCTTATTTGGGGTCATCATGGTAATGATTATCAAGCATTCGCTTCCTTCACTGTGAGCCCCATAGCCCCAATTCTTTAATCAGTCACTTTACTACAAGAAATTTGACTATAAAATTAGGCACATACACTCATAATCACAATACCCACAGTGCGATCTAAAAACACTGGCAACCCTAGTGTTCACATGTAAGAATAAGACCCACTTTCATAGAATCACAATTAGAAGGAACCACAGAAACTATCTGGAGCAGGGATTCTTGACCTTTTTGGTCTCATCGTCCTTTTTGGCGATAATCTGATCAGGCCCTATGGCCCTCTTCTCTGAATAATATTTTTAAATAAATAAAACTAAATATAGAGGATTACAAAGGAAATCAATTATAACAAAATAACTATGGACCTTTTCTTTTTTTCTGTCCAAGTCCAGACCCCAGTTTAAGGAGCTATGATCTAGTCCAACCTGTAGCTGATTAGGGATCATCTCAACAGCTGAAGAAATTCAGGGATGGGGGACATGACCACCTCAAGCAGCTCATTTTCTTAATCCCTTTTTCCCCAATAGCTGGCTTCAGCTTGCCTCTCTGTAACTACTACCCAGTGCTCTAGAGTCAAGCAGAATTAAGCCTCTCCTAGATGGCAGCACTTTAAACACCCAAAGAGTCTTTCCTGGGCTAATCAAGCAGGGTACCCTCAAAGATCATCATTTGGCCCTCACTTCCTTTGTTCTCTTGGCTGCTATCTTCTGGATGCATTCCACCATACCAGTTTCTTTCCTAAAATAGTTTCTTAATGTGTGTGCAAGTAATAGGAAAGGAAATTATATGTGTTTATTATAGATGCTATGTTGAAAGCAATTTTAAAAGAAACAAAAAGTACCCAGAGGTTTAGACGTGCAGAATAAATTACAAAAACACGTAAACATAACTCCCTTCTCTTGTTTTTAAATGCCCTGATTTTAAGATTACATAAATGTTCAAAAGATGCAGCATTTTCAGAGGTAGTGCACGTGGGCAAATTGTAAACTTTTCCTTTGCTGCACCAACAATGAACTTAATGGTTATTAAATGACTAGATCAGTTGTGTTCTATCAATAAACGGAGTTGTAGAATTTAAAATAAAGAGCTGAGAAGTACGAGTACTATTAGCTTCGAAATACAATTATCATTGCTAAAAATGTCTTTTAAAAAAACCTAAATACTTTCCATCCTGAAACTAATTAGAATAAGAAAAATGCCTTGATAAATCTTGATGACAGCAACCTTACTAAGAACCTTCTGATGGAAACACTCTGACAAGTAAATCACATGTAAAATTCCAGTTAATCTGCTGAGCTGAAATCTAATGGAAAAGACAGCTCTGACCCACTGGGGAAAAGGCTCTTCAAAGAACACAGAAAGCAGCTTCAGGCTTATGCTTTACAAGCATTATTGATCTGAGCTCTAGAAACAATCCTTCTTGTACTCAAATGGAGAAATATGGTTATTGGTGTCAATTAACTCTTCCCCAGTGCTGGTATTGATTGGCAAGGTCTCAACACTTGTCAATGTTATCAATCTGTACTTGCAAAGGAGTCAGCCTAGAAACAGATACAGACATCTGTGGCAGGGCTGACTTCCAGAAGCAGATGAGTCTGGAAGACCTTAAGTTGGTTAGCAGGCTAGATCCAGCACAACTTTCCAAAAGAATGAGTCATTTTAAACAATTTTGACTAAATCTCCAGGTAAGCAGTCCTTTGTAGAAAACAATTAAGGCAATCATTTTTAGAGACAAGTTGATCTGTTTACCTGAAGGTCTCAGAAGAAAAATTTCCAGAAAACATTTAAAAATAGGTTAGTTCCTGGTAGAAGACACCACTGACTCTTTTTACCTTGTTTTTACCCAAATTAAATAATATGCAACTCCAATGGAAGGGACTGATCTGTTAGAAAAGGAAGTACAAGGCTGCTTTTTATTACATAATGATAGTACACCAGAGAGGCATAGGAGCAGAAAGAGGAGGAGTGTTTCAAAATTTGTACCAAGATTTTATTAGATACATTGACGTCTCAGTTATCGTACTTATTAGATGGGACTGAATCTGACAGGTTGTGAGGAGCTTGGAAATGTGTGTGGAATTCAGAAGTCACTACTTGGGGTACACACTATAGACCACTTAATAAGAATGTCCCTCACATCTGGAGACAACTATTCTATAACCATGTTTGTTTTTTCACAATCAAAGGTATTCATTAAAACTTAAGCCTATGCCTTAATAAACTTTTCTTCTATAGGAAGGCCATGAACAATGAGGTGCCAATTTAAAGCAAGAATTTAAAAGAAACAGTTTCCTCATTAAATTCGAGTTGTCACCTCTTCCACTTCCTCCTGTCACTCAAGGCCTTTCACTTTAACCTGGGAATGCAATTCCATTTTGACTATAGTCTTTTCTTGGTATCTGCCCCTGTGGAAGTGTCCATGCAATGACCAGGACTGCTTAGAACAAGCTTACAGGTCCTTGGCACACGCCATGTCTTCCAGCTCACTGCCCCACTGGACTTGGGCCTTCCAACATGGAGCTCAAATCAGCTGAAAACCTAAGTTTCATTTTTACTCTAATTTGGCTAAGATTTGCTAACAGTCCAACTGGCTTTCTGGCAGAATTGACCTTCTAATGTACAGAAGCCTCTCTGAAACAACCTTAAATACAGCTGAATACACACACCAGAGCACATCAACAGTTAAACATCGGTTTTCTCCATAGATTTAGCTATATTCCAAGTGTGCACATGTAAAGAAAGAGTGATGACTCAGTTTACTATTGAGAAACTGGTTAATCCCAAATCTACGTGATCAAAGCAGGAACCAGTGACCTCCAATAGCACTTAATCTGTACCACACAAATGACCATCAGACTAAGTGGTTCAGCGGATAGAGCCTCAGACTCTTACTAGCTATGTGACCCTGGGCAAGTCACTTAACTATTCTTGGCCTCAGCTTCCTCATTTATAAAATGGGGCAAAATCCTCACAACTGAGAATCAAAGTAACACACACACACACATATATAAAGTGCTTTGCAAACTTATAAAAATGTCAGTTATTACAGTACTTTTTCATTACTGTATGTGTTAAACTTAACTCCCCAATTAGAATGTAGCCTTGAGGACAAGAATCTTGTTTTGTATTTCTAGCCCAAGGGCCTGTATATCACTGTGTATCAGCTTTTTCCCCTTGGTTTTAACTTAATTCATGATGAAACTAACTCAAACTGAATATATCAAGAAAATAAAATCTCATAGGATAAAAACATGGGGCATCCCCAAAGTCTCAGCAGTTTTAAGCTACTGAAACTTAGAGCTTGAAGAAACTTCAGCAGTCATGAGAAGCCCAGAGACAGACAGTGATTTGCCTAATGTCACAGGGCTAATAAATAAGAGAAACTTGAATTCAGATCACAAATCCAGCATGATTTCTACAGTAATAGAATGGTAAGGACATCAGAGGCCACAGTTTAGCCTGTACCTAGACAGGAATTCCCTAGAGGACCCATAAGCAGTAGGTTACGGAAGGAAGGAAGGAAGGTTGGGAGGAAGGGAGTGAGGGAGGCATCCCTTGAGGGGGAATCCACTCTATCACCCCAGAATTGCACGCTTGGAAAGGATCAATACTGCAATGCCCTCTCCTTAACATATTGAGTTTTGAATGGAAGGGGAGCTTCATCTTTCTGAGATGAAGGCAACAGAGCCTAGAAAAAAACTGAAATGCCAGGATGAGAATATGGAGCCTGGGGTTCTAGCTCAAGACTCCAAGAAGGAAGAATCACTTAGCCAAGAGGTGATGGCGCAGAGGGACGGAAGGAGACCTCCACTGTTGCACTTGGCTAATGTGCTGATTCGTTTTTCTTGACTAAGGTTATTTGTTGCAAGGAAGGGCTTCTCTGGGGTGGAGGTGATATGGGAAGCAAGAGTTAGCAGGAAGTGACCAAGATGCAAACACAGAGAAGAAAAGTGCATCACTGAAGTCTAACAAGTACACAAACACTCAGCAGCAAGCCCAAACAAGGACATTTGGTTACCACCTTTTAATATACACTTAAAAACCTCACTGCAGCAGAAGCGCATGGTTCCACAGACTGGGTGTTTGTGTCTGCTGGTGACATCTTTCTCTTCCTCAAGGGCAGGGCCCATCTCATTCTTATCTGTGTCCAGAACCAAGAATCGGGCCTTGCACCCACAAGGTAGATCCTTCACAACTACTGGGTGTATTGGATTTGGAGTCAGGACACCCAGAGGTAGAATAAGATCACCAGCCATGTGATCCAGGGCAAATCACCTCTCTTCTCTCAGGCTCACTCTCCTCAGATTTAAAGGGTGAAAATCATAGCACCTACCTGACAGAGCTGTTGTAAGGATCAAATGAAAGTAACATAAATAGCCCTCCACAAACTATAAAGTGCTAAATAGAAGCTAGTTTTTGTTTTATTTTAATAACTTAAGACAGCTCAATCACGCTGGTCCTGAAATGTCCAATAAAACTCAGACTTTATTGGGACAAGAACCATTCAGGGGTTGTGAGCAAGGAGGTAACACAGATCATGAAAGGGAGTTGAGAACAGACTCCTTATCTAACAGAGAAGGAAAAGGAGGCTCAGAGGGAGGGAGATTGACCCCAGGTCACACAGGTAACAAGGAGCTGAGCTGAAATTCGCAGTCAAGATCCCAGATCCCAAAGTGTTCTTTTCAGTCTATGTGAAGCAGGGTTAAGCTGTAAAACAGTCACACCGGCAGAAGGAAATGGAGACTGGACTTTGGAAAGTCAAAACTATGTCAATATATTGTCCGCAAAAGATAATGAGGACCTGATCTGGGGGTGGTGACAGCTGGAAGAGACAGGAGAAGACAGACACGAGAGACATCGTGAAGACCGAAACAAAAAAGACATGGCAATTGACTGGGCAAATGTAGGGGTAAAAGAAAGGAATCGAGGATGACAGTGAGGTTTCAGATCTTGGTGACTTGGCTGTGGCACTACTGACAAAAAGAAGAAAATCAGAAGGAAGAAATGATTTGGGAGGGCAGGAGAGCAGAATGTAAGAGAGGATTTAAAATATACAGAAAGCCTATATAACAAATACCACACACTGTGTTCAGAGCTATCCATCTTCTTTTAGCTTCCTTGTAAGTTTTTCCCAGGCTTCATTTCTTACAGTGGTGTTGAAATCTACATTTCCAGTTCATTTCCAAGTGTTTTCTTTACAAACCAGAATTCCTTGTAAGCTGTTGATTGCAAGGTCAAAGTAGGGAAAAGAAAACTTTATTATCTTTATTACTAACCTAAAAGTCTGGACAAGATTTTTAAGTTCAGTGTAGATATCACCCAATGTAACCTGAAGAGGACCCAAGATTCCAGGCAATCTGAAAATAATAACAAAAATGTTTAATTGCTTTCTTTTAAAAATATTTTCTTAATTCTAAATATACTTCTGTAACTTATAAGTATAATGTGTCTGTGTTGGTTTTGTCTGTAGGTAACTCTTTCATGATTTAACTGAGACTAACATTTAGGTTCTGTGACTGGCGAGGTATGCCACCAGGAGGTGACTGACAGTGACAAGTCATCACAAAGTGATCCTGGAAGGACAGAGGCAGGCTGGAGGCCAGATGGCTAGGATCTGGCACATTTTGACAGCATTTCTCACTTCTTGACTTCCAGGTTTTTTAGCGGAGAAAAATCAAGGAGTATACAGGAGGCACACACGAGAGAAACAGAAAACAAAGTCAAGGTAGGAACTGGTTCTTGGAACTGTCACGCCTCCAAGGCACATGGTCTCTATCCTGACATAAAAATCAAAGCCATCACCATGGCTGCCAGCGTGCCTTCCATTCCAACCCTTGTTTTAAACACATGATTTGCTAATGGCCTCCTAGTATAGCTCATTGTTCTACAATTCTGTCACAGGAAAAAAAAGAAGAGAATTCCCTCAATGAAATAAATGCCTACATGGTTCTAGTTTTAGAACCAGTGATTTTCATTAACTAAGATAAACCTGACTGCAAACACAAAGTGTGCTTCTGGGAGACACATGTCCTGGACAACTGAGGAAAGACATCGTACCTACCACATTGTTTCTGTTTAGACAGAGATGGTCTGCATGTAAGTACAGAGATTTAAAGAAAAATGGCTGGTCTCAAATGTTTTTCCTGTACATATAAACAGGAGATCTGGGCTATTTTTAAAAGCAGTACTTCTTGAAAGTAATTTACATAGACGCAGAAAAGTCTACCACACTTAACCAACTCATAGCATCTCCTCACCAAGGGCTCCCGGCACCAGTGAAATCCTAAGTCTGATCCTCCATTTCTCACCAAACCTCCTCCACCAAAAAAAAATAAAAATCATTGAATTCAAATATCAAAATGATATTTTTCCCAACAAATTACGTGTGCAATGTCCAATCCAAAATGAGGATCTGATAAATAAAAGTTTCAGTTTTCACTTGGAAACAATTTTTCAAAGTCAGATAACTTCATTCTCAAACTGCACTTCTGAAACTTCCTTTGTGTTCTATAAAGGTTGTTCAAGAGGCTAAACATGCTCAGAAGTTAGCATGCATGAATTTGACACAGCCCAAGCACTAGTTCTCTTGCATAAACATCACCCCAAAAACAAGTCCTAAAAAGAAATCTGAGTCCAAAAGGTACTTTTTGGGATAACTATGGATGGTTAAGTGACTGGATGGAGTTGTCATCTAGCTCTAGAAAGGTGACTTACTCACAAACTTATTTTGGAAGAGAAGCCAAGGCAGCTCCATCATCCAAATAGTGATCCTAAATGTCACTGACTGGCTAATTCTAATGACAATGAATATTTTCCTTTAGAGGAAGCTGGAAAGGGAGGAGGCAAATGGCATAATTTCTATGGTCTCCTGTACTAAAACCACAATTCTAAGGCTCTAAGGAAAAAGGAAAACTTGTAGCTAAAGATTCCAGTGCTGACCATAACCTAGTTCTCTGTATGTATGTGTTATCAACTGATGAAAACAGTTAAGATTTGGTTTTTAAAGTAGTTTTTTAAAAGCCACACTTGAGAAATTGTAATGTATAACGTGTACTACAAGTTGGTATTTGAATGGGAATAATATTTCATTCAGGAGTCAAAGATCCTAATATCTAAGCTATTTTATTTTTTTCTACTTAACAGTGTGGCAGTTCCCAGGAAAGCAGTTCTCTACTTCCCTAATCCTAATTTCTCAATTAAAGTTGTTCCTCCAATATATTATCTTTCCTCTTCACCAACGAAGCCACCCAAAGTTTCAAATAATGGACTATTTCACAGTTGAAGGAATATTTTTGGCATCTCTAAAATCACTTTTCAGAATAGCTGAATATAAGAATAAAATTGCTGTCATGTCCCAAAATTATTATATAAAATTTCTAAAGTTATTATATACTTACACTTTAGTCAATTTTTCAAGTACAATGCGTCTTCTAATCTGGTTCTGAGAACTTGAATCTATGAGTGGAAAGGTGGGATCACCCTAAATCACATTTGTAAAAAACAAAGAAGAAATGTGATTGTATTTCTTATTTTAAAGACTGGAGAATCACCACAAATTTAGAAAACAGTATTTTTCTTAATACACAGTTGGTAGTTTAGAACTAAGGATAATACTTTTAAAAAATCAATTTTTAACAAAATGATAATTTTTTAAGATCCTAGTGTCAAGGACTACTTTATTCATGTTGGTAGGGATCATAGCCATTTTAGTCAAAAACAAGCAGTGACACTGTCATAAACTAAGGTTCTTTCACTTTTATACATCTGCCAGGCATCAGTGTCTTTCCCACTTTAGCACAAAAAAATCACACTTGCTGTACAAGAATGTATTCTCAAGCATGGGGCCAGGACATCGTTTATGCAAATAAAATTTATTCCTAAATTTTGAATAAACTCTTTCCAATCACCACATATACATTCCTAAATTTGACTTAGAAATTCCTAGTAAAGAAAAACCCAAGATAAAGTGATCCAGCCCTCCTTCAAGTTGATTAACAGCTCATTTCCCAATCCGTCTTCTCCTAGCCACGGCCCTAAAAAAAGTTTGAGCTGGGAGGGTGAATTGCCTAAGGCCATTTAGTAAGTCTGTGAGACTAAATCTTTGACATTCTCTACGAACTTATGCTCCACAGAATTTAATTTTGTCCAAAATTCTCCCAGTTTCAAAGCCAGAACGGTCATTTCTGCAATATTTTGAGTCTCATACATGAATAAAGTTAAGCTCATTCTAAACATTCAATTAAGTGACACACATAAAAGAAGACCAGGATTTAAAAAGCCTCTTCTGAGACTTTACTACATGGGAACCTTTGTTCTGGCTGAAACTTCTGCCCTGCCTTTCTGGGACATCTCTACAAAGTAGAACAGTCCTGTCATTTCTAAAAGCTGCCAACAGAATCATGGCAGGCTGTTCATTGCCACAAGGGAGAAACTTTCCTGGAGCTCTTGGGGGCAGAATCAAGTATCAGCTAGATTTAAAAGGGTTAGAAAGACAGCACTCTGGGGACCCAGGAGCGTTACTGTTGCGGAGAACACACATACACAAAAAGAAGAAATCATGTTCTCTCTAATTCCTTCCTCCCTCCCCCTGTAGCTGACACCATGAGTTAAGACATACCTTATCTGTGGTTTCTGCTTTGGGAGACTGGTCATCCAGAACATATTTTCCTCTATAGAACTCCCTAATCCTTAAATTCAATGCTTCTGTTTCTTTTTTTAGGCTATCATAACTTGGCACAGGGTGAATGGCAGCGCCTGAGCCACTGAAAGGCAGAGCCTGATCCAGGGTGTTCTGAGACACCTGTCCAGCAGTGGAAATGTGACTGTGCAGTCCTGGAACTAGGACCTCCTCAGCCTGAGGAGAGGGTGGTGAGGTTGGCAGAGGGACAGGGACATAGTTCTCACCACATAAAAACTTTAGAGTTTCTTCCGTCTTCCACTCCACCAAAGTCTCTCTGAGGGTTTCAAACAAGCCTGCTTTGGCTTCAGCAGGACTCACCTGGAATGAACTGGAACCTGACAGGGCAGGTTGATTCAACTTGGCAAATTTTCTCCTAAAATGTTCTGCTCCTTTTTTGCTTATGCCTACCAGAGTGACCTGTGAACTATCACAACCGTCTTCAGAATTCTTGGAGGCTCTTGATTTTTCTGAGGAAAAATCTAGGGAAACACAGGCATTTTCCTTTTGTAAACAAAGGGCACAAGTGTGCATGTTCTCCTGGCTGTCTAACGTGCACCTGTTCAATTGCTCGGCCACTTCTGCCGCTGGTGGGTCTTGGACTTGGTGTCTGGGGTTTGCTTCCTGCCCAAGTGCCTTTCTCAGGATGCTTTTGGGATATAGCTGCTGCCTTCCAGGGTTTGAATTTGGTTTGTTTCCTGGTAGAAGAGAGGAAACAAACCCTTGCTCATCATCGCTGCTGTGGCTGTGGGTGCTGGAGGAATCAGACTCATCCTGGCTTCTGGACCGATCAGGATTCTCAATGTCTGATGTCTTAACAGCCTCATCACACAACCTGACTTCTTCGCCAGAATGGCCACTGGTGGGGGATAAGGTGGAAAGAAGAACAAACACTCACAGCAAAGAAGGCTGAGTTGCTGCCATTTCGCAGTTTTCAAAAGCAAAGAGTTTTGAATTACATGCTAAGACATGGCCAAGACTTAACTTGTACATCTTTATATGTGCTTCTCAGTGAGTACTGGGATAGATTTTTTTTGAAACTGTTCCTATTAAAACTTTTATAGAATTTTTTTCAGTTTTCATTTTGGAGACTAATTACTAGTTTCACAAAAAATAAAAATATCAGAGCCATTTCATTTAAACTTAAACTAAAATGAAGATTAGCTAGTGAAACGCTATCAACTTTTCACGGGTAATTCAGACACAAAAAAGGCAATCTGACCACCACAGCCAAGGAAACAGAAAAGTTATGAGGAAGAGGAGATAATTAAGGCCTGTTTTCCCAAACAGTGAAAGGCAGCCTGAGGCAGCAGCTCAAAGAGCTGGCCTTGGAATAAGCAGGGCTGGCTTTATTCCAGCCTCTGCTCTACTCACCAAGTGACCCTCTGAAGATTATGTCATCTTTCATGGGTGCCCAAGGTAGAGTAAGTGCCAATCTGCACTGGTAGAGGGAATTTCCTTCCCAACACCAACAAAACCATAGATCCAGTAAAAAAACAAAAACCAAAACGCCTCAAAGGTAAGGGCTAGAGAAAGGGAAATAAAGCAAATCTCAGACTCTGACAGTAATGCCAATAACAAAAGAAGACATTTTCTTTCTGTTTTTGACATTTTGAATGAGACCTGACAGATTAAGAACTTCTGAGTTTTGTTGCTGGGTGGTTTCTTTTTTCCTTGGGAGGAGGTGCTGTTTTTGCAGAGGAGAGTCAGGAATATACTTTTTAGTCATAATTTATCCCCACACCATGCTATGACTATGCCTAAGGTCAGAAGAAAAATAAGTGAGTATAATCTGGTGAGATCTAGAATCACTTCATCTTTAGCAGTTTAGGAATCAATACAAAAATCTTCAGCTGGGGGATTGGCAGTCATGTTTTTCTGTATTACTTTAAAATTCCATGTTCGAGCTATACATGACTAGATAAAGATCTCTAACCCACTCAATCTCCACACAACTGGCCCCTAGGCGGTGAGTAATAACCAACCAGGACTGTTCTTTTTTTTTTTGAGAGTGGGGAGGTCAGGAGGTCAAGCAAGGTACAGGATGGTAAGAGACATAGACACTCTAAATAGTAGCCATACCAGGTGAAGAAAATCATTAAAGAATCTAAAACATTACTTCAAATAATTACATAACTGGTAAATCCCTGACTTTAAATACTGTAAATTTAGATTTTTAAAAACCTTTCAACACATATAATTGGAACAATCTATTTAACAAAGACATGCAGCACACAGGATGGAAAGAGCAGGAGTTATGTTTGTGTCAGATTTCAACAGGTTCAATGAAGACTTCCCAGATAGGAGCAGCTGTTCACTAAATCATACAGAGCAAACCGTCCGGCTGGACAACACAAAAGAAAAAGCTCAACAGGTCCAGTATTTCATTGTATGGGGACAATGGGGTACTTCCATAATGCATCAGCACAGGAAATCAAAGAGCTCCTATCACCTGGTTTATTGCCAAGGTTTTGAACCATGGCTGTGCTTATAGATGGGATCCTGATTCAACCATACCTTTGTCCTTCCTTTAGCAGCTGAATATCAGGAGGTCTGTGATAAAGACAGAGAAAGAAAAGGATTCAGATGGTGATGTAGAAGAGGATATACATCAATATGCATCAATTACCATTCATTTATAACATAGTAAAAAGCAAGAGACTTTCCCCTCACAGGAGATGGGACAGAATTTCCACAAGGTCAGAGGAAAGGGCCAGAGAGGTCATTTTCTTATTTAAGAAACAGAAAACAAGCTGAAAGTTCATCTCTAAGCACTTTTCACATGGTTAAGGAGATTTCATAATGTAAATACAAATAGTTTAGGGCCTAATCTACTTGTTTTAATTATGCTGTTTGGAAATAAATTTTGATTTGCACTTGGACTCTTAACCTAATGAAAACTTCCAGCATGATCAGAAATTAATAATAAATCCAAACAAAATACGAAACTCTAAGAGTTAAAAATCTACAAAAATAAACACATAAAAATGGTGTAAGAGTTAGGACACGTAGTTCTTATGCTATTGAAGACACAAACTCATTTAAAACATCCAAGCATCTGTTAAACTAAAATAATGCAATATAACTTCCAGTTAAAATGAAAAATCTAACTTTCAAATAAACATCTAAATCAAGTATCCCATGGCCTAAGAGTATTCATAATCAAAGAAAAATCAAGAGTAACCAAAAGTAAACTTTTTAAATTCCCTAAGATGCTGAGCTCTATACTTTCTGTGGGAACTGAAACATTGTTTTAGAATTCTTTTCCCACTTCTTAATTACTAGTGTTTAAAATAACCAGACTTCTTTGCCCCTCATTATGCCAAGAAATCAGGTAACACCATCAGTCAGTGAGTCAGTGTGGTAAAAGAATGCCAACAAATGTTTCCAAGAGGAGGATCCATTGACCTCTAATGATTCCGAGTTTTTCTGGTTCTAAATAATCCAATTAGGTCACAGTAATAGAACATGGAGGACTTAAAGAGACCTCATAGGTCATCCAAATTACCCCTCCCTCCCCATTGTAAAGATGAGGAAACTGGTCAGAGATGTGAAGTGTCTCCCCAAAGGTCACGTGGGTGACAGCAGTAACCAAG
This sequence comes from Bettongia penicillata ogilbyi, assembly GCA_023548195.1. NCBI lineage: Eukaryota > Metazoa > Chordata > Mammalia > Diprotodontia > Potoroidae > Bettongia > Bettongia penicillata. The sequence goes on from JAJHZJ010000096.1 coordinate 14,633,070, forward strand.
ACTTGACACCACACTCTTGGACTCCAAAGACACAGACACATACACACACACGCACACACACACATACACATAGCGCCCACGGCATCCCCACCCCCCACCCCCAGCTGTATAGAAAATGCCAAGTTGATATTTCTCAAGTACAGGTCAGTCCCCTGCTCAAGAAATGCAAGCGGTTCCCAACCATCTCTAGGGTATAATACAAGTTCCAGTGTTAAGGGTTTTAAATGCCACAATTTGAACTCTGGCCAATATTTTCAGTTTTATTATATCTTCTTTCTCTTCACATGCTCTATGATCCAGCAAAAATGGCTCCCTTTGCTGCTCCTCATACACAATATTCCATTTACTACCTGTGCCTTTGTTTAGGACAGAGGTTCCCAAACTTTTTTGGCCTACTGCCCCCTTTACAAAAAAAAAATAATTACTCGGTGCTTTCCTGGAAATCTACTTTCTTTAAACCTTTAATGGGTTTTTTTGAAATTCTCATCATTTCAAAAAAACCTGAATATTTTTTTTTAAAGAATGGCATGTCTTAATTTAAAAACCTATTGTAAATTTGTGGGGTTTTTCCTGCATCAAAATTTTCATGACACAATATTGTGTCATGTAATCATTGTATCATATTATAAACAAGTCATGACACACACATATTCCTGCTGATGGATGCTGGACTTTTCAACAATGCGCAACACGCTTGCCTGCCAACACTTGCTTATTAAGATTTGTTAGTGGACTTGACCACTGATTGGTTATAATTTGGATTTTGTGTTTTTATTTGGAAAATAATATAATCACTATGACTAACTCTGTTACACAACAGATGAAGCATGCATAGTTTTTCAAAATTTTCTCCTCTTCTTTCCTTATGCTTCCGCTGCCCCCTTATTTCTGTTCATCACCCCTCCTGCCCCCCCACACAATTGCACCCAAGGTTACTACCGCCTCCCTGGATCAGCCCAACACCCCCCAGGGGGTGGGATCATCCACTTTGGGAACCCATGGCCTTGTTTATCACCCAAGTCTCAAATGCATTCACTCTCTCCTACTTTGCCTCACGGAATTCCTAACACCCTCAAAGGCTCGGTTTGAAGTGCTACTTACTAAAAAAGTCTATGTTGACCCCTCCACTGCTACTTTTATCACCCCCATCAAAAATTACTTTGTGTGTATGTGTGTGTATACACATATACAATATGTATATATGTGTATATCTATACATACAATTATGTATATGTGTGTATATTAAACCAACCACAGTGCCTGGCACACAAAGAAGTTGTCTAATAAATGCTCACTTAATGAATATTTATAAATCATTACTATGTACCAAATACTGTAACAGTTTCTAGGAATACAAAGCAAAAATAGAAACCTTTTCTTATGCTTAAGGAGCTTCCTGGATCCCAATCCTTGACAAGCACAGCAAAGGCAGGCACTCTCCTTTCCCTTCCTCTTTGAATCCTGTTCAAATGCCCCTTCCATAAAACCCTCCTTGATCGCCTCAGAATAAAATGAGCTCTCTCTCAATTATTTTCTGAAAAAATCATGAACTGCCTTATAACATCTCTTGTCTTAAACTGTGATTAAAATATTTTATTTTATTGCTTTCTAACTCTCTCCATGTTTAACTTCCCTATTAGATTATAAACTCCTTAAAGGCAGACATCAAGTCTTACACTCTGATACACATGAGATAACTAATAAGTATTGGTTGATTTTAACTATATTCTACAGCAGGGTTCTTCTCTGAGAATGCATCAACTTTTAAAAAATATCTTGATAATTTGGTTTCTTTTGTAAGCTGGTGTATTTTATTTTTGTGCATTTTTAAAACATGATCTTGAGAGGGGGTCTAAGTTCACCAGAGTCTGACACCTAACAAAATAATTAGGAATTCCTGATCTAGGTGATCTGCAAGGCAAGACTAGAAATCATGGGCTAGAGAAACTCTAAGGCTCTATAATTTTAAGATTTAACATGTAGTTTGGGGAAGGTACTGATGTTGGGTATCATTGGTTGGAGAAAAAAATAGCTGGAGGTGGGAGAAGTATTTAGATGTAAAAAGGAACAAACACTCACACCGAATGGGTCTGTGGGGTGAGAAAACTCCCTAACCTGCTTTTGAAATGACTCAAAAATGGGAGTCCCAAAGTGGATTGCAGAAGAGCAAAACCAGATTAAATCAAAATAAGGATGAGAAAAGAAAGTACACTGATGCACCAGTGATAAAGGATGAATAGGAGTGTTTAAGTCCTACTAAGAGAGAGTAGTGGATGTATTCTGAAAACCTTTATTTTACCAACAAATGAGACTACAGAGGTAAGAGGCAGATGCCAACAGTCAGAGAGGTGATCTTGCTGTAAAATTAAAAAACTCCATTCCAACTATGAATTGATGCCCTGGACACCTGAATTTCCTGGGGTAAAATGACAAGAACAAGAGGCTGACAACAGCGCTCTTAAGGCTGTAGGTTTTGGAGTCCCTTGCCAATATGAGAGTCTGTATAAAGAATGGAGAACACCAAAAGTCATGTGAAAGGAAGAGTTGACACTATTTTCCACCTCATTTCCTCTTTGTACCTTAATCCTGTCATCAGATTGATTCTCTAAGACCCCAAGTTTCTTATTTCCCTCCCCCAAGGATCAGAATTGTCTGATTTCTTCTTCCCTCTAGCAAAACCACTACTTACTGAAGCCATACTTGCATTAGGTAACTGACACCCAGGCCTGAATGAGACTGAATTTGCAAAGTGGAACCTTTTTTACCCAAGTGGTAAAATGTGGGGAAAAATATTTGAGTAGAGAGCCTTCTCCAGTTTCTTTGCTTCTCTAAGAACTGTCCTCAATCCACCAAAGGGTAAAATAAAAGGCACGACTCTTCAAGCTTGTTCACACCAACAAAGCTTTCCTTTTTCAGCAGAGGCTTGATAAAAACAAAGAGGAGTTATTGGTAAAGAATAGTGAAATTTTGAATATATTCAATTCATTTATTCAATACAGATTTACTGAGGGCACCACAGGACATTAAAAAGATGAGTAAGACCTAGATCCTTTCCTCCAAAAGCTTACAATCTAGTAGAAGGGATTACATATAAGGTAGAACATAAGTAGCGTGAGAGGATATACAAAGCTATGGAAGATGGTAGAAGGAAGACATTAATAGCTCAGGTCATCTTCATGAAAGCAGCAGCATTTGAGCTAGGTTCTAAAGGGATAAGTAAGTTTTAACAGGGCAATATATCACAAAGCCACCAAAGGTAGAAAGCGAAGGAAAGGCAGAGTGGCCCAGTTTGGCTGGCTCTTTGGCAAACAGGCTAGAAAGCTAGGATGAGGCTAAACCTTCTATGTCAGTAAACAATATAGACATTACACTGGAGGCACTGACTATCTTTGGGCATGAAACGGACAATGAGAGCCATGTTTTAGGAAAATAAACCTGGTAGTGGGGTCCAGGAAGGGCCGACCCGGGGAAGGAGTCAGGCAGTCAACTAGCATTTATAAAGAACATAATATAAATCAGGCTCTGTACTAAGTGCTAGGAAGAAAGAGAAGATTATAAGCAGGCATCTGCCAAGGGACCACAGAGACAGTGCAGGCAAAGATAGCCAGGGTCTAAACTAGGGTGATGGCCATGAGAACATCAAAAGGAAGGGATAAACTCCCAAAACACTATTGAGCAAGCATTCACAGGCTGTAGCAACTAAGTGGCTAGCAAGGGAGAGGGAGTGATCCGAAAAGATTGTAGCTGGGAGAACAGTGGTCCTATTTATTTTTTTAAAGGAAGATCAGAGGAAGGACTTTTGTTTGGTGAGGGTGGGAGAACAGAGAAGAGAAAATATGATTATTGAGAAATTTGTCAGCAAAGGAGAGCTTTAACTCAAGGAAAGGTTAGGAGTTTGGGAGAAGACAAGAGTACAGGACTACGACCACACGGTGCCCCATTGGCCACATCTGGGCCAATCATTCTTCCCCCTTCTACCATCTCCTAGGTTATTCTTTGTAACTATTTCTAAGACTATCAGGGTAAAATTCCTTCACAGAGCCTACCTGGGCATGCTTGTAGAGAGGATGGAGAGGGAAACATTGAAGATACAAAAAAGGAGGAAAGAGTCTTGAGAAGCAAGGGATGAGAAGTGTTTTTTCTTCTGCTAAAGGAGGGAAGGACAAGTAAAGATGCACAGAAACTGCAACATGAAGGGAAAGACAGCTGAGGTTTGATGACTAGCTGCTGGTTGAGAACTGTTTAGGCAAGTTTCAGAACAGTCTAGAAGGATGCTGAGGGATGACCCAAAAGGGCAGAACTGAGGTAAGGACCAGGAAAGGGGAGGAAATGCCCTACATACAAATCATGCCAATAAAGCTAATAACCTGGGGCTAGAACAGAATTACCTTGGGATAACCTTGGGAAACCAATCTTCAGATACCATCTAAGTGCTCTCTTGATTCATTTCTTTCTATGTGGCTTTGTTTTCTTTTTTTCTTTAATTTCCAAGTCGTTTTTGAAAAATTTCAGCCTTCCAAAGGGCTACAAAAATGTGCATACCCTTTGACCCAGTAATATTGCTACTAGGACTATACCCCCAAGAGATCATAAAAATGGGAAAGGGTCCCACATGTACAAAAATATTTATAGCAGCACTCTTTGTGGTAGCCAAGAACTGGAAATCAAGGGGATGCCCATCAATTGGGGAATGGCTTAATAAACTATGGTATATGAATGTAATGGAGTACTATTGCACCATAAGAAATGATGAACAAGAAGACTTCAGGGAGGCCTGGAAGGACTTATATGATCTGATGGTGAGCGAAAGGAGCAGAACCAGGAGAACATTGTGCACAGCAACGACCACAGTGTGTGAGAGTTTTTTTGGTAGACTTGGAACTTCGTAATAACGTAAGAACTTACTAAAAAAAAAAAAAAAAATCCCAATGGTAGTATTCTAACACAAAATGTCTTCCACACTCAGAGAAAGAAATGTGAAAGTGATTCGCAAAATGTAGCAGATCATGTTTGTGTATGTGTAGGTTTTAGTGTATTATGTTTTGATTTGTTATATGATTTCTTCCATTTATTTTAGTTTGACATAACATGACTATTGTGAAAAATGTACTCAATAGGAAAATATATGTAGAACCTATACAGAATTGTATGCTGTCACGGGGAGGGAGGGGGGTAGTGGGAGAAAGGTGGGGGCTGGGGGGATAAAATCTTAATAAGGAAGGGATTGTAGAAACACCAAAAATAAATAAATAAATAAATAAATGAATTTCAACCTTGACTGGTGAACTAAGGGGAGAAACGTTAATCTATGCAAGCCAAGGTGGAGAAGATGGAGAGCAGAGTGTTCCTAGGGGACAGCTGTAGTGATGACAGTGGCTGCCTCAGGTTCCTCAGTGAAGGAGATGAGCAAGTCAGGGAGCTGGGTGGAAACTTAAGATAAGGCAAACTGAGGGAGGAATAACTGTGATTGGGAGTCCCTTTCCCACCTGGAGCTTTCCTTTAATATAGTCAAGGGGCCAAAAATCTTGATGAGGATAATGTGCAGGATCAATAGGAGGGGGAAAGGAAGTTGTGGCCACAAAGGAGAAGCTCAGATTTAGAGATCCTGGAGATGGACGCTCCCAGGGCGTGGCCACACGGGGGCAGCGCGGAGCATGGAACCAGGACTATCAATACAAGTGAAGAAAACTAATCCAAGAGATACTTAAGATTCTCAGATATGCACCAGGAGGACAGCATTCCACGACATGCTGAAGAAACAAGGGTAAAAGAAAAATGTATTTTTCCTTTCATGTCAGATAAATATTTTATGTTTCCAAAAAAGATATGGGTGTGACACCTTGTTTAAGTCAATCATGGGATTTTAGTACTACTCTGGAGCTGGAAGACACTCTCCAAGGTGCCCTCATCCCACCCCTGATATGCTCAAGGTCACCCAGACAGTCAAGCTCAGAGGCAGGATGCACCCCAGCTCCTCTGACTGTCACACTTGTGCTCTGTCCACTGAACCACACTGCTCTCCTCAATTCAGTCCTAAGAAGTTCAGCATGATTTCTACAGGAGGTTCCAAAAGTATTAACCCAGTTTTAAATTATTAAACACACCCTTTATTTACTCCCTTCCCCATCTACTTCCCCACTGTTTCTAAAAGTGAAGGAGTGCTCACCTCCTTTCCCCTGCCAACTTCTCAGACCTACTGCTGAGGGTATTCAGTATGGTGGAGGTCTTTCATGGTGTTAGTAACATCTATACCCATTAACGGGCTTTTCCGACTAAGAGTCCAAGTACTTCTAAAGTGATGGGTTTGGATTTCCATGTAAAACACTTGCATTTGCTTTGCTAAGAGGGGTTTTTATGTTTTAGAATGAAGTTGACATCAATTTGTACAACATCTATGATTTTTCATACACAAAATAAACCTGTTACTCTTTCTATTCAAGGAAAATTTTGTTCTACATTTGCTAAAAGACTTGTCTGTCTACTGCATGTCACATGTCCACAGTACTGGTCAGGTAAAGATTCTTCTATTTCCTTCTACCCAGTTTAAGTTACCATGGGGATACTTCTAAGTTCAGTTACAAATAACAACAAAAATACCACAACAAAATAATCTGGTTCATCTGAGACACTAATATTCTTATCATCATTCACACCGTATTGGTAAATACGACTTTGAAATAAAAATACTTAAAATGAGAAACAATCTCCTATTCCAGGAAAACTTTGTTACTGAAAAAGTTTTATTTATGCTTCTTACCCACCAGTGGGGATTTTCCAGAAATGAGTGGGTACATATAGTAAATCCTCTTTTTGAAAACGTTTTCCTACATTGAGAAACAAATGGAGGGTTTGTTCAGGAAGAGGTTATAGAAGCTGTCTTAGAGAGGTTTCTAGCTTCCGTACCTCTAAGATGACACTATATTTATTGCCAAGAAGCAGTAAGTGAAAATCCCCTAAGCTGAGCCACATGATACACAGTACAATCCAGACAGTGCTTCCCATTCCTACCCCTTTGGCTCAGATTTAAAACTGGAGGGGACCCCTGAGGTCTTTTAGCCTAATCCTCCACAAAGAAAACTGAGGCCCCTGAGAAGTCAGATGACTTGCCCAAAGTCACATGGGTAAGTCAGTGAAGCAGGATTTGAAGCCAGGTCTCCCCACTACAAATTCGGTGCTCTTTCCATGGCCTCAAAGTGGCTGATCTTTCCAATCATGGTCTCATTTCCAACAATGGGCTTTCCTTCCTAATTTAGCTCGTGATTTTCCAAATGATAATTCAATGTCGTTGGTAGCTTTTCTGAAGTGAAAGCTAATTTTTGTAACAGAAGTTTCCTTCCCCTGAAGAAAGGTGCTCCCCCTTACCTTGGGCACCAAATCCCTATTAGTCATCTTTGTCCTGTCATTTCCACTGCCAAGAATTCTACATTTCCTCTTATTCTTAGTCTTTCTGACTTGAAAGCCCCTAATGCTTCCAACTGTGGACTTTCAATTCATTCGGAAATGAGAGATGATCTTCCCTCACAGGAGAAAAATGAATTTAATTTTTTTTTTTTTTAGAAAATTTCATTTTGTTTCTAGTAAAGTAACTTATTTCCTTATCCAGAAAATTTTCTCTGCTCAAACATTTTTCTTACCACGGGTACATCCTTTGTAAACTCTATTGTCAGTAGTGAATCTAATTAATTCTGGGTAGTTTTTAAAAATTTAAGCTTCATCTCAACTTGGGTTTTTTTTTTATTTTACATAATTAATAAAATAACACATGACACCACCAATCAACAACAAAAACTTTAAACAATATTGATCAGGAACAACATTCAAGTCAGAGCACAAAGAGGAAGATGAAGGCTATGTCCATCCTGATCTGATCAAAAAAAAAATTCTCTCATATTCTGAAAGTTGTATTTTAAAAGAAGCTAGTCAGTTCTTTATCCTAGTGGTGTCAAACTCAAATACAAAGGGAATGGAAATCCACAAATTAGCATTATCTACATTATACTATGTTGCTTTTTGGTTTTGGGGTTTTTTTTGGGTTAAACATTTCTCAATTACCTTTTAATCAAGTTCAGCCACCCTTGGAATACCTACAAGCTCTAAGTTTAATGCCTTCTGTTTTACTCTACACAATGTATCATATCACAACAATTTCTCCCTTTAAATTTTAATTTCATTTCACTTCTGCCAACACTTATATTTAATGTGCAACATTTAACAGACTGCCAATGGTTTTAAGAAATCTGTGAAATGAATTAGGTGATAAGGTTTAAAAACAAGTATGGAGAACCAGTGCCCTCTTGTGGATTTCACAGATATTAGCCACGGTCCCTACTCTCCAGGCTGGTGTTTGTGAAGACATGAATGATTACAGGTCCAGGCCAGGAATGAACATCTGGGAGCATCTAGACCACATGTATCACAGATCCAGGGTGCTGAAAGGCCACACTCAAAGGCCCTGCCAGGACAGCACAAGATCCTCTCAACAAGAACTGAGGGTTCCTCTCCACACCACACTGCCTTTATTCCTCAGACACTCCCTTCTCCCCTCCTCTTGACCTACAGGCCATTCTCTCCCCCTTCTCGTATCCAAGTTGAATCTGTAGCTTTCTTCACGAAAGCCTCCCTGCCAATGACCTCCCCTTTTCTGGACAAGCACTTTGGGTGCACTGTTCAAGGCTCTGGAGAGAACAGGGGCATCTCTGTAAGTATAACGAAACAATGGAGGAGAGACTGTTCGTGCCAAACTGTCCTCCGCACCTCAGCTCCTGACATTTCCTCCACTCAGACATCACGCCCCGCCTCTCCTCCTATTTCTGAAAGCTTCATGGGGAGGTCAGGTCAATAGTTCGGCACTTGCAGAAATATCTCTGGACTGGAGACAATCTGTGTTCAATGCCATTGACATTTGTGGCCCGCGTGGCCATGGAACATGGATCAGGAAGTATTCCTTACGTTCTTCCAGGGTGGCAGTCTTTAGGGCACATTCAAAGAGCATAAAGACAGAACTCAAACAGTTTTTATCCTCAAGAAGCTACACCTCATCCGGGGAGACAAGGGCACATAAGCGTATTTTTAAAACAAGGTCATTACTTGGTGGGAAATCTCTAGCACCTGGAGGACCAGGGAAAGTGTGAAAAGCAGCACTGAAGCCTATTGGGGAAGGTCAGGCAGAAGGTGGCAAGGGAGAGAAAACGCATTCCCTATGTGTGTGACACACATTAACAGACAGCCTGGCGAACTGACAGGGCAGAGTCCAGCTTTGCTACAATACTCCCAATTATGTACCTGAATGAAGGTGGTGGCTGAGTGGGGAAAAGGGAATGGGTGAGGCTGAAGCTGTGTGCCTGAGTTATAAGCATGAGTGAAAGCAAAGGTCAGATTTTCTGGGGAAATAGGAATCTTATTCTGAACACACTGAATATTAAGATGCCTTTAGGACATCCAATCAGACACATCCAGCAGGAAGCTGGTGAACCAAGTAAGGAGGTCTAAAGGGATCCAAGGACTGGATAAAGATTTGGGAGCTATCAGCACAGAGGTCATCAAGCACTTTAGTCCTCTGGGCCTCCCATCCCTCACAGTAACTGGTCTCACTACTCCCTCACCAACCTGTGCTGGAGCACCCCCATTTCCTGTCTGCTCTCTACTATCAATTTCAGGGATCTCATTGGTTCAATCATCAATCTTCTTGCAGATGATTCAAGTCCCCCTCCACCCAACTTCCTGCAGGACATCCCCACCCCCACCCCCCAAGTATTAACATGACCAATGAGAACTCAACCTCTTGTGCCTTCAATCTGCCTCTCCTGTAGACATCCTTATTTTTACTGAGAGTGCCACTCTCGTCCCTGACACCCAGCTATACAAACTGGGAGAAGCAGCCTGGCAGAGTGGAGAGTGATGGGCCTGACCTTGGAGTCCCTTAAGCCCACTCTGATGCTCATTTTCCTCAACTGTAAAGTGAGGCTCATACATGCCTTCCTCAGAGGTATACTGTGAAGCTCAAAGATGACTATATAGTCTTTCATCTTCGTCAGCCCTGCCCCACCACTCGCCTACAATAACCGGGCCTAGTGTGGCCACTCCTCTGATCTCTGGGGGGCTCTCTTCTAGGCTGGTCTGCCCTAATCCCACCCGTCCGTCATCACTTCCTTAACGGACTTATGCCCACGCTTGCTCTTAGGTCCCCTCCTCTCAGTCCTTCTCTTTCCAATCCATCGTCCAAACAGCTGCCAAACAAGCATCCTAAATCACAAGAAGCCTAGTCACTGATCTTTGAAAGACCACAGGAATCCAGCGTGGGACGGCAGCTGAAGAAAGCCTCGACTGTTGGACTGTAGGAGGAGGAGGGAGCAGGCCCTCTCTGCTCTGCCCGACCACATCTCTGGGTGCCATGCTTTAGAAAGGACACTGGCAGCGACCAAGAGAAGGGTGATGAGGATCGACTGAATAAACCAGAAAGGTTTAACCTGGAGAAGACTCAGAAGGAGCCAGAAATCTTTCTTGAAGGACTGAAGAGGGAATAGCCTTGTTGTGCCTGATAGTAGAGGGCCAACTGCAGAGAGGCTGCCAAGGAAGGCTCCCCAGCAAAAACAGCTGCCCTGGGTGGGAGGGTTCGTGGATTCCTCTTCACTAGGTGTTTGTCTGTCAGGATGGGCAAGGATGTCCTTTCTGATCTGGAAATTCTATGAAAATGGTGCCACCTTATTGCCTGGCTCCCTTTGCCTCAAGGATAAAATACACATTCTTTGGTCTTCCTTTAAGCCTTCTCCCAGTATGGCTTCTGGCTTCCTCTCACCAGCCTCATTTACTATCATTCCATCTTCTGCCATCTTCCTGGTCCCACCCCCTTCAGTGACCTCTTTTTGAGGCTCAGTTCCTCCGTAAAGTCACCACCACCTCTGTGAAGGCCTCCCTCAGGTCCCCCATGGTCTGAGATCTCTCCCCATCCTGGGCACATATTATAGCCCCAAGAAGGACAAGACTCCTTGGGGGCAAGTACTTGATTCCTCTTGTGTATTTATTCTCCTTGAGTTGCCCAGAGGGGAAATTGATCTGTGCTAATACAGTTAACAATTTCTTCAGTAAATTATATGCACTTAGGATGCCAACTTATTCAATTACAGAACAGAAAGACCACATAGAAATTTCTGACATTTGCGAGAGAGTTGAAGAAAAATTAAATGGTTTTCCTCAAAATTCCTTAGCAAGGTTTTAAAAGAGAATACACATTTTATGATCTGAAGACAAGCGAACCATTCAATGACAAACCCCATCAAATTATCAGTGTTCAACCTAAGCAAGCAGGGCTAGGAAACATACCTGGATAACCATGAGGAAGCTCCTCAAATCATTTAAAACCAAATCGCAAGCTAAAGCAATGAATTACAATTAGGAGCTTGCACAAATATCAGTAGTAAAGAAATACAGTTTTAGGGGTAAGACACGCATATACAACCCAGTAATGGCCAAAAGCTAACATTTTACCCCCGATTATGCTTTTTAGTTAATCAGAAATTTAATTTTATCTAATTGGTTAATTAGAGGCTAATTCTAATTAACCAATTAAAGAAGTTAAATGGTTTTCCGGTGTTTCTCATGCTAAAAAGCTTTCAGGTAAAGTATTTGCCAACTCTCCACTATTCCCCCACAGAAAACAGAGATACTTTGAAACTATGGTTTAAATTACCTTTCTTCTTCTCGAACCCATAATGGACTTTTGGAAATCTGAGCTTCAAAGTACTTAGATGCTCGATAACAAAAATTGCTGCAGAAAAACTGAAGATAAGAAATGCATTAAAAAACACTTTTTGCATTTTGTTTCCATTTTAAAGTCTGCTGAACTTTTCTTTCAAGCAATCAATAAAGCAATAAACATTTATCAAGCGCTTACTGCGTGCCAGGCACTTGGCTAAACTCTGGGGATACGAGAGAGTCCCCAGGGAGCTTACAGTCTAATGAGGGGGACAGAAAGCAAACAATCTGCATAAAGCAAGCTCTCTGCAGGAGGAATAAGAAGTTATTAACAGGAAGAAGGCACTGGAGAGAACAGGGACCAGGGGAACAGAGAGTGAGGCCAGAAAAGCCAGCCGGCAAAGATAAGGAGGCAGGAGACACTGTGCCCCCAGGCATGGGGCAGCCAGTGAAAATCATCCCAGAATCAGGAGACAGAGTGTTTGGTTTTGGGGTCACTGGATTGAAAAGTATGTGGTGGGAGCACGACATAAAGAGATTTGGAGAGTATGAAGGGCTTTGAACACCAAACAGAGGGTTTTATATTTCATCCTGGAGGTAACAGGAAGCCAGTGGACATTACTGAGTGGAGAGGTGACACAACTGGACCTCCAATTTAGGAAAATCACATTAGTGGCTGAATGAAGGACAGACTGGAGTGAAAAGACTTGAGGCAGGCAGGCCACCAGTGGCTACTGCAACAGTCCAGGCATTGAGGGAAAGGGGTTGCCAGTTTAAAAGCTCTTTTTTAAAAGCATTCCTTGCTTTACTTATGTATGTAAAATATTTATAAGTCACAGCAAAAAGGATGATATTTATAATGATTTAGGAAAAAATTTGTAAGTAATTTGATCTAGAATTTTAAAAATTATAATTTTTAAGATGATGGGATTTTCTGCTATGTGTTTCCTCCTTTCTCAAGTACAAGGTAAGGTGTTCATGTTTAAAATTCCAAATTTACACTCATACCTGAATTGATCTTTAAAACCACCACAAGTAGGTACTTTAAGGCTGCTGAAAACAGTCCTTTTAAGACTTACCTTTCTTTCAGTTATATCATAGACTTTATTTGTTTTGGTAGAAATCCTATACTTCTGTTTTGGCACCTAAAAATAGAATCAAGTAACATTAACTAAGCTATAGCACCCGCTTCACTTGCTCCAAACTACCTTGTTAGTTACAAAAGCTAAGCCGTGATGTAGTCAGCACGTCTATTAGCCAACAACGACTTACGTTTCCTAGCTTGTTGTGACATAAAGGGTAACCACAGAGATGGATGATGAAGCGCTCTTCCACGACATCCTTGTAATGTGCAGATGTGATCTGTTTCCCCTGCAGGAAAAAAGGAAATATGGAGTCTTTACCAGGATTGGACCAAGAATATACTCATGGGCTTTCTTACAACTTGTGAAAATATACAGAAAACACACTTTTTTTTTTTGCACAGAAGTCTGTAACTTTTCCTCACATCCCTCCCCATATGTCTGCCAAGTTGTCTTTAAGACAACAGCCTGGGGGGAAGAGGTAGGGAAACACCTCAACTAAGGGTCCTGACATTCCTGCCAGAAAAGCTTAATCCCACGGGGTTGAATTAAATATCTATGAGGCAGTTATGGGGCCACAGAATGAAATGGGGAATAAGAAAATATCAGGGAGATGAGGGGGCACATTAAAACATAGTGATCCCAAGTCCACAGAACCGTACTTCAGGGAGTTACTTCCTTCTAAGCAGGTGAGAACAATAACTTCCTATTTATACATTGGTTTCATTTTTATAAAATATCTTTCACCTGAGAGAACTGGGAAGAAAGAATTCTATGCTTTCCCTGTGAAAAGAACACTGAGTTCTGGTTTTTCAACTGCACTCATTGCAGAATTACTAATGGCATATACATGAGGAAGACTGCTTGCCTAGGCATTCTGACAGCTCTCATCCTATAATACTTTAAGTACAAATATTTAAAGGTCTCAAACCACAAACTTCAAAATTTGCAAACACTTACAGATTCCACAAGGAATTCCTCTGTAATGTCTTCTTCCAAAAGTTGTTCAACAATATGCAAGGCTTTCCTCTCATATTCAATTTTCTTTCTAATAGCTTCTTCCAATTCAGCTTTCCTACAGCGTTTAAAAAGATAAAAAGGCCATTACATTTACAATCATCATTATTACCAATTATTTTCTCACTAATTAGATCAGCAATAGACCTCCCTATTTTGCTAACAATCTCATTTTGCCATAAAAATCCACATCTTCCATTAAAAAAAGCAAATATAACTATATGAGACCATTAAATTAGTGGCCTGTATTTGAAGACTGGGAGTACTTAAAAGCAGTTGCAGCACACACCGAAACAAAGAAAGCAGTAAGAGTTCTAGAGCTTTCTGAAACCACAGGACTGAATCGCTTGTACTCCCCTCTGGATCTCAGAACATGAAGGCTTTTCAGTTCAGAAGGAGCAGACCTTAAGAAAACACCAGAGAGAAAAGATCTTTCTTGTTTGCAAAACAAACCTTTATTTTTGTGACATTTCAAAAAGCTGATGCAATTTTGGGGTGAGGAAGTATTAGGCAGCCAAATGGTCCAGGAGAGGCACACTGGGCTGGGCTTTAAAGGAAAGAGGTCTCCCAAGGACAGGAAGTGAGGAGGGTGCAACTTTAAGGCACTGATGCAGGAGACATATAGTAGAGTACAGGGGCCAGCAAGAAGGGCAGTGTGGTTGGATTGGAGAGGACATGAAGACCCTTCCTCTGGGCTTACTGGCCTCCAGCCATGTACATTCACTGCCTCTTATTCCTCTTTCCACACACTTAACAAATTTGGGGCAACAAGGTTTCCAATCTCATCACTCAAATGAAACAGTTCTCTCCAACAATCTCTTAAATTGCTAAGTTTCATGGTGTTTTCTCAGTTCTATTTCTTCTTGAACCCTATGCAGCATTTGACACAGCTGACCATCCTTCATCCACGGATGATCTTTCCTTCCTGGATTTTCAGGACAATCCTGAATCCTGGTTCTCCTCCTGGTTAGGCAGCTTGGTGTTGCAGCAGACATAAAATCAGAATTGGAATCAGGAAGACCTGAGTTCAAATTCAGCCTTAGATACTTACTAACCCTCCTGTCTGAACTTAGCATTCTACTTCCTCCCTCCAAGTCTTTGCCAAGCTGTCTCTTAACACCTGGAACATAGTGATGCCATCTCTCTTCACCTCTGACTCTTAAAATTCTCTGCTTCATTCAAGATACAGCTCTTGTCCCATTTCTCCCATGCCCTCCCCCTCCTTAAATTCTGATGCATATAATCATCTATAGCCATGGTGTGTATCTCCATCCCCACTCCCATCTTGCAGAACAAAAATTCCTTGAGATCACGGAGGGTTTTTCACTTTGTCTTTTTTTTTTAAATATAAATTTATTTATTTAACTTTTTACATTCATTTCCACAAAATTTTGGGTTCCAAATTTTCTCCACATTTGTCCCCTCTCCCCACCCCAATACACCAAGCATTCTAATTTTCCCTATCACCAATCTGCCCTCTCTTCTATCATCCCTCCCTTCTCTTGTCCCCATCTTCTCTTTTGTCCTGTAGGGCCAGATGACTTTCTATTCCCCATTAACTGTATTTCTTATTTCCTAGTAGCAAGAACAATTCTAAACAGTTGTTCCTAAAACTTTGAGTTCCAAATTCTCCCCATCCCTCCCTCCCCACCCATTCCCTTTGGGAAGGCAGGCAATTCAGTATAGGCCATATCTGGGTAGTTTTGCAAATGACTTCCATAATAGTCATGTCGTGTAAGACTAACTGTATTTCCCTCCATCCTATCCTGTCCCCCATTGTTTCTATTCTGTCTTTTGATCCTGTCCCTCCCTGAGTGTTGACTTCAAGTTGCTCCCTCCTCCCATTGCCCTCCCTTCCATCATCCCCCCCACCCTGCTTATCTCCTTCTCCCCCACTTTCCTGTATTGTAAGATAGGTTTTCATACCAAAATGAGTGTGCATTTTATTCCTTCCTTTAGTCGAATGTGATGAGGGTAAACTTCATGTTTTTTTCTCAGCTCTCCTCTTTTTCCCTCCACTAAAGAGTCTCCTGCTTGCCTCTTGAATGAGATATAATTTAGCCCATTCCATTTCATCCTCTCTCTTCCCACTACATTTCTCTCTCACCATTTACCTTAATTTCTTTTAAGATACGGTCCCATCCTATTCAATTCACTCTGTGCTCTCTGTCTCTGTATGTGCGTGCATGTGTGTGCGCTCACGCGCGCATATGTATGTGTATATGTGTCTGTGTGGTCCCACCAACTACCCAGATACTGAAAAGTTTTAAGAGTTACAAATATTGTCTTTCCATGTAGGAATGTAAACAGTTCACCTTTGGTAAGTCCCTTATGACTTCTCTTTGCCGTTTACTTTTTCATGCTTCTTCTCATTCTTATGTTTGAAAGTCAAATTTTCTTTTCAGCTCTGGTCTTTTCATCAAGAATGCTTGAAAGTCCTCTGTTTTATTGAAAGACCATATTTTTCCCTGAAGTATTATACTCAGTTTTGCTGGGTAGGTGATTCTTGGTTTGAGTCCTAGTTCCTTTGACTTCTGGAATATCCTATTCCACACCTTTCGATCCCTTAATGTAGAAGCTGCTAGATCTTGAGTTATCCTGATTGTACTTCCGGAAACAATACTGGAATTGTTTCTTTCTAGCTGCTTGCAATATTTTCTCTTTGACCTGGGAATTCTGGAATTTGGCCACAATGTTCCTAGGAGTTTCTCTTTTTGGATCTCTTTCAGGTGGTGATCGATGGATTCCTTCAATACTTATTTTGCCCTCTGTTTCTAGAATCTCAGGGCAATTTTCCTTGATAATTTCATGAAAGATGATGTCTAGGCTCTTTTTTTGATCATGGCTTTCAGGTAGTCCCATAATTTTTAAATTGTCTCTCCTGGATCTATTTTCCAGGTCAGTTGTTTTTCCAATGAGATATTTCACATTCTCTTCCATTTTTTTCATTCTTTTGGTTTTGTTTTATGATTTCTTGGTTTCTCAGAAAGTCATTAGCCTCCATCTATTCCATTCTAATTTTGAGAGAACTATTTTCTTCAGTGAGCTTTTGAACCTCTTTTTCCATTTGGCTAATTCTGCTTTTGAAAGCATTTTTCTCCTCTTTGGCTTTTTGAACCTCTTTTGCCAATTGAGTAAGCCTATTCTTCAAGGTGTTATTTTCTTCAGCATTTTTTTGGGTCTCCTTTACCAAGGTATTGACCCGTTTTTCATGCTTTTCTTGCATCTCTCTCATTTCTCTTCCCAGTTTTTCCTCCACCTGTCTAACTTGATTTTCAAAATCCTTTTTGAGCTCTTCCATGGCCTGAGCCCACCAGACATCCACCTGGGATGTCTGGGATACAGAGGCCCTGACCTCCACATCTTTCCCTGATGGTAAGAATTGTTCCTCATCATCAGAAATGAAAGGCGGGAACATCTGTCCCCCAAGAAAGTAGCTTTCTATGGTCTTATTTTTCTTCCCTTTTCTGGGCATTTTCCTAGCCAGTTACTTGACTTCTGAGATTCCTCTCCACCCCTGCCTAGATCTGCCCAGCTAGTGCTTGGGGTCTGAGATTCAAATGCTGCTCCCCAGCCTCAGGGCTTTCCGCAGCAGGCGGGGCTGCTATTCAATGTGAGTTTAAGTTCAGGTGCTCAGGTGGGTGCAGGGCCGCCTCCCAGGCTCAGTTCCCTCAGGGGCTTTATGCAGAGACCTTCGGTAATGGCCCTGAACTCCCGCCTGCTGCTCTGGGAGCCCCTGGCTGCCGCCACTGCCTCCCAAGGGGGCCCAAGTCATGGAGACACCCCACTCCACTCTCAGCCAGCCCAGAAGTCTCTCTCACTGACCTGTAGCGCCTGTGGGTGGAGGGACCTTCACGGCTGCTGGAGATTCCGTCCCTGAAGCCTGCTTGGATCTGCTCCTCTGGGGCCGTGTGGCCAGGGCAGCGCAGGAGTGGGCTCCACATCCAGAGCGCGACAGACCCCTGGGGATGGCTTTCCAGGGCTCTCTGGAACGGAAATCTCTTCCACTGTGTTTCTGCACGGGTTCCACTGCTTCAGAATTTGTGGGGAGTTCTTTTTACAGGAAATTTATGGGCTGTGGGTTCCAGAGCTAGCATGCATGAGTTTTTCTACTCTGCCATCTTGGCTCCTCCCCCTGTCCCTGTCCCACTTTGTCTTTAGCTCCCTAGTGTCTCGCAAAGAGTGTGCACTTAATAAACTGTCTGAACAGGTACTCAAGCTGGGTGTGATTTTCAGAGACTAAGACTTTATGTACGGAGAGACAACAGCAACCTTGAAGCTTCTCTCAAACACAAACTTATTTCCTTGAAGAAATTCCCATCATAGTCACAACACACAATTCAAACTGAACCGTAATACGTAATAATAGTAATTAATGTTACATAATAGAGGGAAAGCAGACAAACCAAAGGAAGCCAGTTAATTGCCATACCTTCTAGATGCGTCTTCACTTTTTGAAGCACTTGGTTCTTTACCACCTGCGGGAGAAAACACCACATAAGGGTCAGGTAGATACCAAAAGCACATCTTCCTTCCTTCTTTTCCATACCTCTCTTTCATGGCACATAATTTCATATTCAAGATACAGAACCAGTTAAAAAAAATCTACCAAAAAGCAAACACTGGGTTACATCATTCCTAGGTAAAGGGGTGTGATGCCAATCAAATTAAGATCTTTTGCTGTTTTTGTTTTACTAAAAGTGCCTCAGATTAAATAACGTGATTAAAGAAGATCTCCCCCACCCACTAGTGGGCCTGCCCACAGAGGGAAGTTAGATTAGGGGAGTTGTTTTGTAGGAGGGTCCCAAGTTTTGGTTTGTTTTTTTGCTGAGGCACTGGGTCAGAGGGTTATGCCCTCTGGCTCTGAAAAATGTATAAATACACCCAGGGTAAGGCTTTACTTTGGGGATCACTGACTGGAAATGTTTCTTTTGCCAGAGACTCTGGGAAGCCCCCTACAGGAGCCCTCCACCCCACCCCAAACCCAGAAGATGGTGTATGTATGTAATGGTCAGACAGTTTTGGAAGCCCTGTCTGCTGTCTTTTGATGTCTCTCTGTTTTCTCTGAAGTTCAGGGTGCTTTTTCCCCTGAACTGAATGATACATGTTTGATTAAAGTGATAGTTAACCCCTCAAAAGTTGCCTTTCCTTTTACGAATGCAGATCTAAGAATCTGTGATAGCAGGCCCCCCAGTGTATATTAGGGTGCTTACTGTGATAAGGGACAGAAAGATTTTAGCATAAAGGGAGGGAAAAAACAAGGTTTTAAAAATGATAACCACTTCCCTGAAATAGGGATAATCTAAGGATAGCCTCTGGTGTTCAAGGGGTTCCCAAACACCAGTGGTATCAAACTAAAACAGAAACATATCCCACCAGTCAAATATTGATTAAGAAAACCACAAATTAACATTATGTTGTATGGTGTTTTTATTTATTTTGTTAAACATTTCCCAATTACATTTTAATTTAGTTCAGCTCTCAAGATTGTGTCTTGAGTTTTGCTAAATAATGTCAAGGGATGTGGAAAAAGGAGGGCTCCATTCATTATCCTTCCAGTAGAACAGAAGAACAGGGAACAGGGGTCATTCTGATTTTGTCTTTGTCTTCCTCCCCAACAGTGACTGCTGCATACATGGTGGGTGGTTAATAAACAGGGTTGAATTTAAATTTAGGAGGATACCCCAAGGAGTATTTACAGGAGAACAAGGCCAAGAGGATGAGAGAGCTTAGTGTGTGGACAGGCTGGGATGTACACTATTAGAAGCAAATAGATCGCAGAGGCATAGTCTACACTTGGATTTAAAAAACCCAACTTCACAAGTTGCAGTAAGGTGGCTAGATAGTTGTCCAAAAAAAATCTAAAGGATTTAGGGACCTGAAGGCTCAACAGGATTCCTCACGTGCAAGGTCACTGTGCTAAGGATACAAAGATGAAGAGAACCTGAAGGAGGGCACAAGGACCATAGCTTCAAGATGGTGCCATGGGAGAATCCACTGAAGAAGTAAGAACATTCAGTCTGGAGAAGAGAACTTGGAGGTCAATGAGATCTGCTTCACATAGAAGAGGGATAGCTTTGCCTGGCCATAGGGCAGGCAAGGTGAGAACACATTTGCAACTGAAAGCTGCAGAAAGGAATCTTTAGGTTGGATGTAAGGAAAAATGTCCTCACACTCAGAGATATCAGAAAAAGAATGGGCCTCTTTTCCTCCCACACTAGAGGGCTTCAAGCAAAGGAGAAAATGCTTCCTGGCCTTTCAGATCTCCTCCAACTCTGTAAATAGCTATCTTTATTTTTCGGTTACTCAACAGTAACACCTCACTCCTGTTAGAGCTATTTTCTTTCTCTCCAATGCTGTTTTCACTGCCTGAAGATGCCTTTCCTTCCACCAAAGGCATAACTATCCTTTAAGGCCTAATTAAAGTCTCCTTCATGAAGACCTTCTTGGCCTACAGTTAGGAGGGGCTGAGATCAAAACTGAACTCAAGAACATCAACCTGCCTGCCTTACTTTCCTCATCTGTAAAATGCTGATAATAATGACAGCACCCAAGGACCACCTACACACCCTGCTCAATGTTGTGAAGATCAACTGAGTTAATATTTGTAAAGCACTTTGAAAATCTTAAAGCACTATATAAATGCTATGGTGGTTATCCAAGCCCACAATGGGCTCTGCCTTCTCTAACTCTTGATCTTTCTGGAGAAGGTGGAATAGCCAATCTCTAAAGTCTTCTTCTAGCTCCCTAATCTGAACCTGGAGTATCCAAGACAATCCCTGAATGACCTCAGGTCACCACTGGATTCAAAGCCCTACTCATTTTCCCCTAGGTTTGATGCCCTACCACAAGCTATCCATAATTCTCTCTTTTCACTAAAAACAATATCAGCACAAATTCCCTAAAAGGACAGATCACAATCAGATGTTAAGTGATTGTGGTTAAAGTGATTTACACTTAGGTGTGAATGACTTATAGCTCAGATTCACCAAATTCACCTAGGCCAGGCAAAAGGGCAGTTGGTTAAGCCAATTCTCAATAATCTCAAAAAAATGAATAAAGGTCCCTGCCCATCTTTTCCTTCCTACTCACAAGAATGAGTCAGTAGCTTGCCCCCTCCCCCCCACCCCATCCTATGCTCCTTTTCAGGGTGACTCAAATCTCACCTCAGACACTTGATGCTCACTAGCTGTGTGACCTTGGGTAAGTCACTTAAACCCAACTGCCTCATCCTGGGTCATCTCCAGTAATCCTGATGAGTATCTGGCCACTAGACCCAGATGGCTCTGGTGGAGAAGTGAGACTGGTGACCTACACTGCCCTCCCTCACTCAAAACAAAGTCAAGTGCAAGTCATGTCATTATTTCTATGACGGCATGATCTTCTTCTGCAACGAAGGATGAACACGCACACAGGTCATCCTGACTCAAGGTGAGAAGCTCTATCCCCCTGGGCCACTGGCTACCCCTACCCAGAGCCAAGGCATCCTCCCCCAAAACCTCCTCACTTGGCAATGCCCTGTTAGGAAGAAGCGGAAGTAGAGATCCTAGCAGGGAAAAAGGATGAGAGACTCTAAGGCCCCATCACTCTTACACTACTACACAGGATGGTCCACAGATCCTGCTCTCACCCAACTCTCCTAGCCTCAAAGGCACCTCTCTACAGGTCCCTAGATGGTGGACGGAACTCACTACTGTGACTGCGATTTTGGGCGAGTCTGTGAGCTGACTTGGGCCTCAGTTTTCTCATCTACAAATGGAAGGAGTTAGACTCTGGGTCTCTGAGGCTCTTATAGAACTAGATCTATGATTGTACAATCTCACAGACTAGGGAAGGCAGGAGGATACCAGAGTATTCCTCAGATCGCTTCTCAAACAGGGGTAAACTCTTAACACAATCTTCTAAAGCAGATGGCATGAGAATGGGCTAGATTCCCTTTAGGAAATGATAAGAGTCCTCTAAAGTGGGAATGTCACTCTTAAATAGTGAATGTTCTAAGGCAAGGTGGAGAACCTGTGGCCTTGAGGCCACATGAAAACAACGTTTTGTGAAATTTTAATTCAGAGTGGCACCTGAGGACCTACAGGGTCACATGTGGCCTCAAGGCTACAGGTTCCCTTTAGAATCTAAGAGGAACCATAGTAATCTACTGTTTGATAAACCCAAAGACCCTAGCTTTTGGGATAAGAACTCACTATTTGACAAACACGGCTGGGAAAACTGGAAAACAGAATGGCAGAAACTGGGCATAGACCAACATCTTACACTGTATACCAAAATAAAGTCCAAATGGGTAAATGACTTAGCTATAAAGGCTGATAATATAAGCAAATTAGGAGAGCACATTTAGTTTACCTGTCAGATTTATGGAGAACGGTGGAATTTATGACCCAACAAGAGACAGAGAACATTATAAAGTGCAAAATGGATAATTGTGATTACATTAAATTGAAAAGTTCTTGCACAAAGAAAGCCAATGTAGCCAAGATTAGGAGTGATGCAAAAATTAGGAAATTAGGAAAAATTTTTTACAACCAGTATCTCTGAAAAAGGCCTCGTTAAAATATATAAAGAACTGAGTCAAATTTATAACAATACAAGTCATTCCCCAATTGATAAATGGTCAAAGGATATGAACAGGGAGTTTTCCAAGGAAGAAATTAAAGCTAAAGTCACATGAAAAAATGCTCTAAATCACTACTGATTAGAGAAATGCAAATCAAAACAACTCTGAGGTACCACATCACAACCATCAGATTGGCTAACATGACAAAACAGGAAAATTATAAATGCTGGGGAAGACGTAGGAAAATTGTAACACTAATTCGTTGCTGGTAGAGTTGTGAATTCATCCAATCATTCTGGAGAGCAATTTGGAACTACATTCAAAGGGTTATAAAAATGTGCATACCCTTTGACCCAGCAATATCACTTCTAGAGCTGTATACCAAAGACATAATAAAAATGAGAAAAGGACTCACATGCACAAAAATATTTATAGCAGCTCAGCTCTTTTTGTGGTGGCCAAGAATCAAATTGAGGGGATACCCATTACCTGGGGAATGGATGAACAAGTTGTGGTACATGAATGTAACGGAACACTATTGTGACATAAGAGATGGTGAGCAGGAGGACTTCTGAAAAACCTGTGAAGACTGAACTGATGCTGAATGAGGAGGAGAGCCAGGACAACATTACACACAGTAACAGCCACATTGTTCAATGACCCACTTTGGTTGACTTAGCTCTTCTCAGTAATGCCAGGACCTAAAACAACTCCAAAAGACTCACGATGGAAAATGCTGTCCACATCCAGAGAAAGAACTGTGGAGTCAGAATGCAGACTATTTTCTCCATTTTTATTTCATTTTGTTTTCTTTCTCATGGTTCCTTCCATTTGTTCTAATTCTTCTATAGAATATGAGTAATATGAAAATATGTTTAATAAGAATGTATATGGAGAGCCTGTATCCAACTGCATACTGTCTTGGGGAGGGGGGGAAGGGAAGGAGAGAAAATTTAAAACTTATGGAAGTGAATGTTGAAAACTAAAAATAAATAATTTAATTTATATTTAAAAAAAGAATCAAAGGGAACCAGAGTCTTCTAAAGAGGCAGAGGGGAGAAATGGTCTGGATCACCCTGTCTCTAAGGGGAGGTCCCCATCCTCTAAATGGGTTCCACTATCTAACAGGGGTCCCCATCCTCAAAGGGGGTTCCCTTCTCTCTAAAGGGTTCCTCATCCTCTAAGAGGATTCCCTTCTCTCTAAGGGGTTCCCCGTTCTCTAAGAGGATTCTCTTCTATCTAAGGGGGTCCCCATCCTCTAAGGGATTCCCTTCTCTCTAAGGGGGTCCCCATCCTCTAAATGGGTTCCACTATCTAACGGGGGTTCCTATCCTCTAAGGGAGGTCTACATCCTCTAAGGGGGTTCCCTTCTCTCTAAAGGGTTCCCCATCCTCTAAGAGGATTCCCTTCTCTCTAAGGGGGTTCCCTTCTCTCTAAGGGGGGGTTCCTATCCTCTAAGGGGGTCCCCATCCTCTAAGGGGGTTCCCTTCTCTCTAAGGGGGTCCGCATCCTCTAAGGGGGTCCCTTCTCTCTAACGGGGGGTTCCTATCCTCTAAGGGGGTCCCCATCCTCTAAGGGGGGTCCCTTCTCTCTAAGGGGGGGTTCCTATCCTCTAAGGGGGTCCCCATCCTCTAAGGGGGGTCCCTTCTCTCTAAGGGGGGGTTCCTATCCTCTAATGGAGGTCTACATCCTCTAAGGGGGTTCCCTTCTCTCTAAAGGGTTCCCCATCCTCTAAGAGGATTCCCTTCTCTCTAAGGGGGTTCCCTTCTCTCTAAGGGGGTCCGCATCCTCTAAGGGGGTCCCTTCTCTCTAACGGGGGGTTCCTATCCTCTAAGGGGGTCCCCATCCTCTAAGGGGGGTCCCTTCTCTCTAAGGGGGTCCGCATCCTGAAGTGGGTAGCTGGGCCGCCTGATTAGCCCCACCTCCCACAAGGGGGAGGTCCCTCTACCTCGGCGCCTCGCCCCAGTCCCTCGTGGGGCGGCGCGGGTGGCGTGACGTGACTCGTCCCTGGGCCCCAGCTCTTACCCGCGCCTTTGCGAGCGGCTCGGGAGCTCCTGCTCCGGGGGCCGCCACGGGCCCGCGGCTTCGGCTGGTTCTCCATGTCCGCCCAGCAGCTCCTCCTCCTTCTCCCAGAGCCGTCTGGGACGCGTGTCAGGGGCGGGGCCTCCGTTCGTCCGCCATGATAGCCCCGCCCCCGGCCCCTCCTCCTTCCCCAGAGCCACCTGGGACGGGCTCGGGGGCGGGGCCTTATCTCGTCCCCCGTGACGACATCACAGGCTCCTCCTCCTTCCTCCTAGAGCCTGGGAGGTGAGACAGGGGGCGGGGTCAGGGCGGGACTTTAGCTCCTTAACCATTGACTGTCTCACCGAGGGCTCCACCTCTTCCCTGCGCCGTGGGATGTGAGACGTGAGGCAGGATGGGGGAGGGGTCAGAGGCAGGGCCTCAATCCTCCACGACGACAGCGCCACCGACTCCTCCTCCTTCTCCTCCTCCTATCCGCAGCCTGAGACATGTAGCGCAGATGAGGGCGGGATCCGGGGCGGGGCCTCGGTCTTTCCGCCATTGGTCCTCCCGCCTCCTCCTCGGGCCGGGTGGGGCGGGGCCTGAGGCGGGGCAGGGGCGGGGCCTCGACCAGGCGGAGCTGAGGAGGAGGCCCAGGCCGGCCTGGAGAGTGTCGGCGCAGGTAGGCTGCTGCGGCGGCGGTCAGGTTGCCGGGGAGAGCGTGGGGCAGGGCTTTAGCCCCAGGCCCGCGGCCTGAGCTGGGGGGGTCACCAGACTCGGCCTAGTCCAGGGTGCCGAGGGCGTGGACGGGGGCCCTACACGCGGCTTGGATCTCGGCTGAAGCCGCCTGGTCCCCGGCGGAGAGGGCGGGGAGGCCGGGAGACTGGGCGCTTCGTGCGGTGGGACAGCCTCCGAGCCCCTCCCCCAGCCCCCGAGGACCAGCACTGCCCAGCCCCCTCCTCGGACCCCAAGCACGCCGCAGGCGTCGATTTCAGGAGTTGGTCAATGTCACCGATGATGCTCAGCAGCCAAGCAGGGTCAGGGCTCCCACCCAGCACGTGCAGGGGCAGCTTCGTGAACTTGCTTCTGGTCTGTCTCCTCCCAGTGATCCTCGATTGACTGATTGATTGACTTCCCACAAGTAGGAGAGTCTTCTTTTAGAAGCCAGCTATATTCGAGTTCCCTCCTTCCCAGCAAGGGATAAAGTTACTTAAAGCTCTCCGGGTCTCAGTTTCCCTCTCTGAAAACTGAGGGAATTGGCCGTCAGTATAGGGGATGCTGAGGGGGAAGGATGGGGTGAATAGGAGAAGGAGGCGGTGATAGATTCCCTGAAGGATTAGTTGTATTTTTAACTATCCTCAGAGCTTAACCCTGAGGCCCCGTAATCCGGTAAAGAAGGGTTGTTGGATTGAGTGCTGTGGCTTCAGAATCCCAGAGCAGCGCTATCCCAGTGCTGATGGATGAGAAGGTTGACATAAGTGATTTCTAGGGCCTCTTCTACACCTACGCCTATGACCCTGTAAGTGGAGATGCTTTGAAGCCTGTGACATTAGAATATTGGAATCTCCAGTGGAATTGTAGAAGTGTAGAATCTAAGAATGGTAAAGGAGTTCCCCCCCAGTCCCTATCAGTGTAGAGCAGGGCTTCTTAAATTCTTAAACTGTGTGTCAGGACCTCATATGGGTTCACTAACAGAGAATCAGAGTTCTGAATTAGACCTGGGATTTCTCAGTATTTGGAGTTATTTTTGCATTACAAAATGCTTACTCTTTCCTCTGGAAAGTAAAGACATCTTAGAAAAAAATAGGTATATGTAAATGTGGAACTGAAAAATTTAGAGAATACATGAAAAGTTCATTTTTTAAAATATCAACTATTGTTTTATCATCTTTTATATTTTCATAGAGACTGCTAAAGTTCAGCAATTATTTTTACTAAACTCTTAAAATTATTAGATTCTTCATAATAATACTTAATTCAGAAGCATGATTATATATACCTACTCCTTAATATAATAATAAAATATCTTCATCAGTTAATTGCAGTGTTTCTGGAGGCAGTGTAGTATACATAGCACTGAGCTGTCAAACTCAAGGCCAGAGGCTCTTGCAAAACTCAAGAGTGAGGCTGAGAAAGAGTAAAATTTGATTGGGAAATGTTTAACAAAATAAAGAAAAATACAATACAATATAAATAATGTTAATTTGTGGTTTTCTAATGTGGCCGGCTGGGAGGGATTCATTTCTATTTGAGTTTGATACCACTGACATAGAGTATAGAGTCATGATCAATTTGGAGTCAGGTCTCCTAACTCAACTATGTGATAATGGTCAAATCACTTAACCTTCAACATCCTCCGTTTCCTGACCTATAAAGTGGAAATAATAATAAACCCACTATCTATCTCACAAGTTGTTGTGACAATCAAATAATTAATGTATACAAAGTCCTTTGTAAACCTTAAAGCATATATAAATTGAGCAATTATTTTCTTTCTAGTGGTTCTCTACAGTAAAACTGAAAGAAAAGTCGAAAACTCAGGAATGGCTGTGGAAGAACTTCAGTCCATAGTAAAGAGATGTGTAAGTAATTTTCTTTTTTTAATTTTTAATTTATTTTATTGCAGTCATTAGCAACTTTTGAAGATGGCCTAGAATAAGGAACAGAGGGGCTGCCATCTGTGTCAGAGAAGGGACTGTTCCCATCCATAAAACCAGAGATTCCTGACATAGCTCAAAAAAATCCTTTGCATCTATTTGAGAAATGGATCCATTTACTTTCTTTTTAAAAAAAAATAATTTATTTGTTTTCAATAATCACTTCCATAAGTCTTAAATTTTCTCTCCCTCTCCTGTCCCTCCCCGAGACGGCATGCAATCTTATACGGGTTCTACACATACATTCTTACTAAATCATTTTCACATTAGTCATGTTACGTAGATAAATTGAAATGAATGGGAGAAACCACGAGAAAAACCAAAACAAAACAAACATAACTCAAGAGAAAATATTCTGCTTCAGTCTGTATTCCAGTTCCATAGTTCTTTCTTTGGATGTGGATGGCATTTTCCATGTATCCTTTGGAAATGTTTTAGGTCCTTGCATTGCTGTGAAGGGCTTAGTCTATCAGAAACAGTCCTTGCACACTGTGGCTGTTACTGTGTATAATGTTCTTCTGGTTCTGTTCATTTCACTCAGCATCAGTTCACATAAGTTTTTCCAGGCCATTCTGAAGTCTTCCTGTTCATCATTTCTTATGGCACAATAGTATTCCATCACTTCATATACCACAACTTGTTCAGAAGTAATTGTCTTTGAACAAAAATAAGCCTCTCCCTTCCACATTGTCATTTGTATCAGAGAATGCTTTGTATGCAAGGCTGGACGTTTGGGTTTTCTCTTGGAGCAGTGTTTCTTTTTTGCCCCCACTATGAATAAATACTCCCAGGGGTGGGAGGATAGTGGAGATACCAGACACACGTTGCTTCTCTATCTTCCTAAGTTTTTCTGAATTTTAGTACATTGGATTCTAAGATAGTTTATTCGGATACTGTTTAGGAAAGTCATTAATTCTGCCCATGTATTTGTACTATGGATGTAGATCAAGACTAAAAAATCAAGTTATGATTTAATTTATTATATGAACACATAAATGAATGCTAACTTGTTGGGTTTTGTTGTTGTTTCTAAAGCAAATCCTAGAAGAGGAGGACTTCAAAGAGGAAGATTTTGGTCTCTTTCAGTTAGCAGGCCAAAAGTGTTTAGAAGAAGGGCACATTGCTCAGGTGTTAGACATTTTAGAAAATGAAAAGAACAAGGTAAGTTCAAACTGTCATGTGTAACCTTTTATACCTTATTAGATAGAGACTAGCCGACGGATAACCCTGCCCAGATTACTCAATGAGCATTGCATGAGCATTCTATTCTTAGTGTACATCTAAATAGCTAATACCATTGGGATACTTAGTGTAATAGCTTAAGCCTAACCTTCTAAGGGAATGCACAAATTCACATCTTGGTAAACAGTGTTTAAAATGGGATTCAGCTGAATTTTTTTTTCCGTTTGCCAAGTAGAACTCTTTTAGTAATGATTTTAAAACAATTTGTACTGTGTAATTCATAAAAAAATAAAACAATTAAGAGCGAGGGTTCGTGCTTATGTTTTTTAACAAAATTGGTGGCATTTACGTAGAGACTCTGATTAATTTAAAACTTGGGCTGTATTCATACAATTTTCACTATACAAAATATAGCCCAACTCCAATGGCCTGACTTCAGGGACCCATCCAAACAATAAATTAATATTATACTCTTTTATTCATTTTAAAGAAAGTTACTTGTGAGATATAAACAAAATGCTGTTTATGAAAAGATTTTGAAATAAGAAGGCACAGCTCTAACTGAAACAAGAGCGAGTAAATCCAATGCAAAGGAAACCTCAGTCCAGGTGAAGAGCGAGGAGAACTTGGAGGAGGGAGATGTCACTTTCACCGGGGGGGGGGGGGGGGTGGGGGGGGGTGGGGGGGGTGGGGGGGGGAGAGGGTTTCAGGAGGTGTTACTTGGAGGAGATGGTTCTTGATTTGTACCTGGGGGAAGGGAAGATTGAATGGTAGGAGGGGAAGAGTCTATTCCAGACATGGAGGCATTTTGTGAGCAAAGTCACAGTAGGAAAGGGTAGGATGACAATGAGGAGATGGGAATCAGTCTAATTTGGTCTGAGGGTGTGACTATGTAAAGGGATCTTCAATGTGTCTGGAAAGGTGGGTTCAGGAGGATCTCAGAAAATACCGGTGTTAGGAGTTCATCTCTAGCTGGCAGTGGAGAGGCACCAAAGGTTTTTTGAATGGTTGATTGACATTATCAGAATAGAGCATTAGGAAGATCACTAGGGCAGCAGAGGGATGGATGGACTGGAGGCAGAAGAAACAATTAGGACAGTTATAACAGTGTCATGGATCCCTGTGGCAATTTGGAGAGGCCCCTTCTATTTAATAAGGCCCTTTTCAGAGTCATACATGCATTCAATATAATACATAGGATTACAGAGGAAACCAGTTGTATTGAAATAGTGTTATATTGAAAACATTTAAACATTTATATTGAAAACAGTTTAAAAAAGTTCATAGACCTGAGGTTAAGAACTTGTATTCGTCCTTTGTTGCCGAAGAAGACCATGCCATCAGAGAAACAATGACATGACTTACACTTGACTTTGTTTTGAGTGAGGGAGGGCTGTGCAGGTCACCAGCCTCACTTCTTCTCCAGAGCCATCTGAATCCAGTGACCTGATCTTCATCAGGATGACTGGAGATGACCCAGGATGCACTGGGAGACCTTGGATCCTTTAGGCCAAGGTCTTTGCAGGTACTCACTTAGGGTGAGGCAACGCCCATTCGTTGAATAGGCCTGTTTAAGAAGTGGCCAGGGCTTTTTCTTAAGAACTCCTGTTTAGTTGAAAGCAGATAAGGGCCTGAACTAGGGTAGCATGCAGACGTGAGAGATGTTGTGGTGGTAGAAATGATGAAACATGCAGCTGGGTAGGTGTATTTTAAGTGGGAAAGAACCAGTGATGAAGAGTGATGATACCATAAAGAATAAAGACACTGGGGGAGGGATGGAATTTCTGGAAAGAAAGAGGACAGGCTCAATTTTGGATATGTTGAGATTAAGCTCTTGGTGGGATAGCCAGATCGAGATATTTATATTATATTATATTACATCATATCATATCATATATTATAATATTATATTATATTAATTACCTGCTGAGAGATCAAGAAGGATGAGGATGGGGAAAAGAAATCCTTTAGCTTTAAGGAAGTCACTAATGATCTTGGAGAAAACTGTCCCAGCATAGTGTTAGGAGTGAAAATCAGATTGACACAGAGTAGGGGCATGAACAGTGTGTGAGGAAGTAGAGGCAGCCAGTCGAGACTACTCTTTCTGCAGTTTTGGGAGTGATGAAAAAAATGGAAACTGACAGCTTGTAGGAGTGTTATGATCAAAGGAAGGATTTGGGTTTGATTTTTGGTTTTGTTTTTTAAGATAGTGAAGTCTAAATATTTTTGTGGCTTGAGAGGAAGAGATTGAAGAGGAATGAGAGGGGGGTAGTTGATGGAACAAAACCCAGAGGAGACTGTATGAGATCAAATATAGAGCTGGATCGGGTGTCTTGGCCAAGAGAAGGAATGTCTTTTACTCTGATAGGGTAAGAAAAGAGGGCATGTTGGCTAAGGCCTTGAAAATAGGAAGAGCCTCAAGTACTGTACTGTTGCTTGTGGAAGTAATTGTGTCAAAAAACAACCTCCCCCTGAGAGCTTGGGAAAATGCTCTAGCTCAGCGTCTTAGCCCTCCCCCCAAACCTTCTCTGCTTCACTATGTAAGTGATGTACCTGATTCCTGGTGAACTCTGCTCCCCTTTGACTGTCTCGACCTCAGGGGTCAGAGTGCCGCCTTTTCTTCAGGTTCAAGTGAGACAAGGTTGGACTTTTAAAACTCCAATGTATAAAAAAAATAATAAAAAAATAAATAAAACTCCAGTGTATTAAGGAAAATTTAAAATAATCACCCTATCATCATGATCAGTAACACACATATAAATGTTTTCATCTTTGCTAGTTATCTCAAAGCGTTTCTGTCAGTTTAGCCTTGCCTGACACGGCCTCAAGGCTCTATTCTCAACTGTCTATACTTTGGGGAGGTACAGCTGTCTTGCTCTTGTCAGGCACTGGGATCCTTTTCTTATCTTATATGATGGGACCTGGTCCCACTCCCCTGGGGGAGCCAGGAATGAAGGAGAGCATGAGAATGCAGAGGAAAAGGAAAACATGTTAGGGAAGCCATGAGGGAATGAGATCAAGAGCACAAGTAGGGAAATTAGCCTTGGATCAAAGGAGCCAGCAGAAAAAAGTGAGAATGGGTAGGATACGGACGTTCTGAGATTCCAAGCAGTGGGAATCTCAGCTTTCCCAATGAAGCAGCTCATCTGCTGAGATCCAAGTCATAGGAAGAGAGCTGAAGGTTGTAGAGTGGGGTGCTCTGAGCCAGGAGTTTGGGGGCCTGAGGTAGAGGGGAGTCAATAGAAATTAATAGTGAGGGTCCTCCTGAGGTTTGACAGTGTTTCTTTGCATCATTTCCTTCAGTTGATCCTTGTATGTCATGAACATGAGGTCCCCCTTCACTATCCTTATTGCCCCCATGAAACTCCTCCAATTTTTGAGTGTTCTGACTAAAATGTAACCAAACCGCCATACTCAGGTGCAGTCTGGCTAGCGTAAAGGACAGAGGGCTATTACTCCCTTGTTCTGGAAGCTGTGCCCAAGATTATATTAGCCTTTGGGTCTCCATAGACCCCTGCTGACTCCCATTAAACTAACAGTTCACTAAAGCCTCCCATTCTTTTCAGTCCACCATCTTGTTCGTATGAAGGTGATTTTTTTTTTATCCCAAGTAGAAAACTTTATATTTTTCCTCCTGAATTTCATCTTGATAGATTTAACTTAATGTTCTATCCTGTCAAGATCTTTTTAGATCCTGACTTTGTCATCCTGTGTATTAATTAACTTCCAACTTTTTGTCATGTACAAATTAATAAGTGTGTCATCTATGTTTTTATCCAAGTCACTGAAAACAGTGTTGAGCAGCCCAGCTCCCAGGGCCTTCTCCAGTAGACATCCGCACTTACAGGGAACCAGTAACAGCCCTCTCTTGGAGACAGCCCCCAGTTTGGAATCCATCTGTATTATCCATTGGTTCCACAAGAGTAAAGTGAGATAAGCTACTTCATCAAAAGCATTGCTTAAATCTAGGTAGACTCTTATCTTCAGCACTCCCCTGAGCCACCATTGTAGAAACTTTACAAAGAAGAAATGAGATGAGTTTGGCCCAACCTGCTTCTGATGACACCGTGCTGGCACTTCTTCTAGACCAACCATCTCTAGAATGACCCAGTCCGGAATTATCCCCAGGCTTGCTGATCTCCAGCTTGTAGACTTTATTCTCCAACCTTTTTTGAAATAATTCCTCTTTTCCTGTAGCTCTTTGCCATTCTGCCTGATCTCGGATTGTCCCCTGGGCCAGGGGACTGGAATCCAGAGAAGGCAGCCTGTGCTGCTGCTGTGCTGAGGCTGCGGATGCCTCAGACGCATTTGTTGGTCATTGGCCATTAGCTTCTCTGCCTCCATTTTTGTTCTGTCATTTCTACCGTTAGAATGTGAATAGGCAAGGAAAAGAAGCTGTAAGCAGCCTGGCTTTCCTCTGTCATCACCAATGTCTCCTCCGCCCCAGCAGCCTTTCTTCCAGGGACTTCATTAAAAAACTTTCTAAATGTTGCTCTCATTGGTCTCAGTTCCATGATAAATTAGGTGGGCCAGTTCCTCTTTGGGAACAAAGTGTTCCCTCCTATGAAGCGCCCTTCAGTGCAATAGGCAACATGTAAATTGGATGAAAAAGAGGCTTGGTGATGGACATCTTGGCATATGAAGGTGAAAGTATTCTTCATGAGTTTAATCACTTACCATCTTTGAATGCTTTGCACCCTTGGCCCTCCACAGCAGCTAACAGAATCTCTTATTTTCACAGCAAATAGTTTTAATCCTGTTTTTATAAGGGAAGACTGAGGCCCAGAGAGAGTCCCACAATTACTTTGAAAGCCAATGATGAAGCAGCGTGTACATAGAGTTTTTTCTTATTTGTAATCATTTGAGGAGAGTACTAAGAACAGCCATATTTGAAAAGCATGCCAGGAGATTCTTGCGGTTAACGGATCTTTGTCTCACTGCCTCTGAAAATGTTTCTCTAGGTTATCATCAGGAGTATGGGTTGGAATCTTGTTGGCCCGGTTGTCAAATGCTTTTTATTTCATAAAGACGAAGTTGATAAAAGAGAAAAATGTTTGAAAGTGCTTGATTTGCTGGTAAAGGTAAGTTAGTGAATCCTTGTCTTTCTGTAATTCCCATAAGTTTCCAACTCCTTAGTTCTTATTATATGGTAGGAAGTCTTTCATATCAAATGACTTGTAGACAGGATGAGTTTGGCTCTTTTTTTGCCTGGTTTGTTTTTTTGAGCCAAGGCCTTCTCTTTGAACCTGGTGGGATCATTGTAGAGCTGGGATGGGCTTTTCAAGTCAACCTGTTATTTTGTAGATGAGAAAACTGAGGCACAAAGTGGTGATGAGCCTTGCCCAAAGTCAAATGACCGCTTAGTGCCACATCCAAGACTTTTCCTGGTACTTTTCCCACTTTAACTGCTGTCTTGTTATAGCAGGGTTAAAAATTAGAGGGGAAGCTGGAAGTCACCCAGAGGAAGGTCCAGGATGAGGAGGAGAGATTACACTGTGGGAATGTTGGTTGAAGGAAAGAGCAGAATTTAACCTAGAGAAGAAAAAATACATTCAAGAGGTTGCTTTGATTTTATTGTGGTGGGTACTTCCATGTGTAGAAGTCCCTCTGCTAATGCAGATCACCAGTTCTGTACCTCACAATTCCAGGGGATTGTCTGGGAGCTGGGAGGAGTCAGGCAAGACTTGAAACTGTCTTGTGATTTCCAGATCATCCTCGAATATGCTATCCCATAATGCCTCTTGGGGTGTTCAGATATTTTATGGTAGTCTTAAGGGAGAGGAGTCTCATTTATTCTTATTGGTTCAACATCTAAACTTGGATGGAAGTTTTGGGGAGGCAGTTTTGCAGCATAAGGAAAGCTTTCCTATTAGCACTGGCCAAAATTAGAATGGGCCAACTCGGGCTAGAATGGAGCAGTCAGTTCTTCATCCATAGAGGTCTTCAGGGAAAAGTAGTCCAATACTTTTGAGGTTGTAAGCAGAATTCCTGGTGTGGCGAGGAGTGAAACTCAGTGATCTCTGATTTTCTAAGGAAAAATAGGGAGCAAACTACAGATCAGGATGTAGCCCATAGCTAGAGGAGGAGAGCAAGGACTTCAGTGCCCTTTTGGAAAGGCCGAGAGAGCAAGTGCTAAGAGGTAAGTAGCAAGTAGCTCTCTATGTAAGCCTATGAAGGACAGGCAGGGTAGACCAAGGAAAGGACCTTGGGAAGAAGAAGCCAGAGGAGGGGAGGAGGACATGAAACCAGTTATATGCCTGGATGTAGGAAAGCGCTGTTCCTGCTCATTGACTATCAAAGCCCCTTCTGAGACAAAGTTAGTGAAGTCACAAGACACAGCCAATCAGAAAAGAGGAGAGATTTGTTTCTGGCAAGAAAATCCCAAAAGGAAGAGAAGTCAACATCTGTAAGCCCTGGTCTGAGCCCCTGACAGTTTGAAAGGGCCCAGGTGCTGGGAGCACTGGGATTTTCAGAAAGTCTGTGGATGGGGGCTCCTCTCTGGAAATCAGCTGCCTTCCTCCGTGCCTTTTCTCTTTGTTTTAGGGAATCTGTGTGTTCAATTAAAAGACTCTGTGTAGATGGGTATTTTTTGTTTTGTTTGTGTCGATGATTTGTGCATAAAAGCGTAGCCTTATCCAAATATATAATGATCTATGTCAGTATTTTAACAAAAGTTTGCATGAAGAATCCTGTTGATGCTAAGCAAAAACAGTTGTAGATAGCCCAGGGGGTAGAGTTCTAGACTTAGAGTCAGGAAGACCTGAGTTCAAATTCTGCCTCAGACACTATTGGTGTGGCCCTGGGCAAGTCATTAACCTCTCTCAGCCTCAGTTTCCTCATTTGTAAAATGGGGATAATAATTACACTTACCTTATTGGCTTGTTGTGAGAATCAAATGAGATCCATGTAGAATGCCCTGTATATGAATGCTGGTCATTATTTGCAAACAATGTCCACGTGGCTGCCAGTCACCCTTTGTAACCAGGGGCTTCACGTGAACGTCTTTGCAGCTCTGCCGTCCGAAGGAGCTGCTTTTGGGTTTGCTTGAACTGATTGAGGAGGCCTCTGGGAATCAGCTGTCTGAAATCCTGCTTCTCCTACTGGATCCTCTGCAGGCAGGTAATGAGCGCCGTGAGGTCAACGTCCTGTGTTATTGCCGTTCTGTTATTAAACTTCATTCACTTAGTCAAAGCAAAACAAAAAGCATGTTTTACCTGAACATTTTATTAAACAGAACTTAGCTAAGGCAAGAAGCATCAAGGACATCCGGTACATTTGCATTAGTCTGAGACTTGCTGAATTAAGGGCAGATCAAGTATCCATTTGGGCTGAATAGAAAATGGCTCTTATGAAGTAGTTATAAAATGTGTATAAAGTGTGTGGGAAAAGCTGCATGTAATCATTCCACTACAGTGAAAGACCTGATTGTGCCAGTCCTCTGCTCAGAAAGGTACCATGTGTTCCCTCTCCCCCCACTGTTTGAAAAACTCTTTAGCCTGGCATTCAAGGCCCTCTTTCAGTCTAGTTCTCATCAGACTAGAATATTAGCTGTTTACTCATTGGATCTCACCCACTCTTGGCTTCCTGCATTGGTACAGGGCAACTTCCATGCCTACATCTACTGTTGAATTCCTCTTCCTTCAAGATCTAATGGAAGCGCCCCCTCTTCCACGAAGCCTTCCCAGATCCCTTGTCAGAAGTGATTCCCCAATCACCCTCACCCCCTGACCAAACCCTTCATGCTCCAATTGGATTTCTATGCACTTATGAAATTCTGGTTTGTTTTATGGTTGGGGATTTGGCTTCTTTGTCCCGTTATTCTATTCTGAACTCACTGAGGGCTAAGGTTCATGTTTTAACTTGTCCGAAACAGAAACCACTTTCCCTCTAAGAATCCACCGTTTCTCCTGCCTTCTATGTTTCTGTCCAGGTTACCTCTAGCCCTTTCAGTCACCCAAGTTCACCTCCATGAGGCCTTGTCAGCTCATTCTCTTGTCTCCACACCTCGAACCTTGTCGATTCTCCCTCCACAGCATCTGTTGTACCCACCTCCTGCTCTCTGCTCATGTGACTACCTTTCCTGTTCAGACCCTTTTGTCCTCTCCCTCTGACCTGGACTATGGCGACAGCCTCCTAGCCGGCTCCCTGCCTCCAGCTTTCTTTGCTCTCCAATCTCTTCTCCACATAGTGGCCAAATCTTTATTTCTAAAGCAGGTGTCAAACCCCATCTCTGTTCAAGGAGAGGTGTTTCCTTTCTCTCTCTCTCTCTCTCTCTCTCTCTCTCTCTCTCTCTCTCTCTCTCTCTCTCTATCTATCTATCTATCTCTCTCTCTCTCTCCCTCTCCCTCTCCCTCCTTCCCTTCTCACTCTCTCTCTTTGTTCCCTCCTCTCTCTCTCAGGCACTTAAAGCCTTTATAAGAGTTGGGACCATCTATGTCTTTGAGTTTATGAACTATCCACTCTCCTTCATTTACTCTCCCCCATCTCCAGGCCTTTGCACATGCTCTGGCAGTTGCCTGGAGTGCTCACCTCTTGGGATCCCCAGGTCCTTTCACAGCTCAGCTGGGCACCACCTCCTGTAGGAGGCTCTTCCTCTTGTTGTTAGTGGCTCTCCCTCAGCGAATTTGTATCTCTTTTTTGTTTATTCAGTGTTTGTGCATCTGTGTACATGTGTCCTTCTTAGTAGAAGGTAAGCTTCTTGAGGGCAGGATTATTTCCTCTTGTGTCTTTATCATTTCTGCACCAGGCATATGGTAGAAAGTTAGTGTTTGCACCTTGTACGTACTAGGTGCTTGATGCATTTATACAGGTGATCCAAAAATGTGTTTTATTTTCTGCAACTTAGAGCTTTCCATCGTGACTGTGACTCCTTGTCTATGACCTTTACACCTGTATCTTGCATCAGGAATATTCCATCTACACAAATTTTGTATTACCTGCAATGTGCAGTTGTCCTAGTCCTTGTGGATGGAATTTCCCAATATTTACAACCGTTGTCCCAGCAACCCTGTAATAGATCCAATTGCTGAGGGAAATGATATACGAGCCATTTCTGCCACTTCTGCATTGAGGGCTTGGAGGCAGAAATGACCAGGACCATCCCCAAGGAGACACACCAACGCTGTGATGGTGTCAGAAGTGACGGAGTTCAGAGGCAAAGAGTATCTGGCCAAAGCCAGATGAATGAATCTTATTTCAAGGACGGCGAGCCATTACTTGATCTCTTAAAATTATGGACTGAACTTTGTAAGGAGTGACAAATTAGATTCAGTGTGTTTTAAGTGAGTGAAATACTTGGGTATTTCAACTCCTAACACATGATCTTCAGAGTCCTGAGGGGAAGATAATCTACTAAGAAAATGATCAAGTTTCACAAGTTTTTCTCATTTTTAACTTATTTGTTATATCGTTAACTTATTTGTTATATAAGTGATTAATAATCAAGTAATAAGTTAACTAGGTATGGTTAAGGTAGAACCATCACCAGCACGTGGGAATGTGGGGGGCTTCCTCTGAGTAATGGTTTCATCTCTGTTTATAGTGATTCAGAAACTTCACTGCAAGAAGGCCTATTCGGTCGGATTAACTCTGTCAACCCTGTGGAGCCAGCTGTCTCTTCTCCCCGTCCCTTACACAAAAGAACAAATCGAAAAAGACCCTCATGGTCTGGGGCGGTGCTGCAAGGCCTTGGTCACATTTACTAGGCCTTTTGTGGAGGAAGTTGTTAAAAACAAAGGTCACTCCCTGGAAAACAGTCAGGAGGAGCTAAAGGCAGAACTGCTAAAGTTGTGAGTGGATTCTGTGTACTGGGAGTGAGGAGCCATTCTGGTGGTTGGATGGTTCTGTGGTGTGTGTGTGTGCATGTCTGGAAAATAGACATATAGACAGGCATGTACATAGCTAAGCCTCAGAGGGTCGATAAGTCTGGGAATTTGAAAATGATGTTGGGTTCAGTGGTGGTGCTCCAGCTGCATATATGATGCAGCTATAGTAAATTCAACACCTGCCAGCTCAGATCAACCATATTTGTTGTTAACAATAGTGATAAATTCCTATGTGATTATTTAACATTTCAAAAGTCCTTTTTTATGACAACAATACTTTGATGTTGTTGGGGCAGCTCCTTTTATAGATGAGGCTACTGAGACACAGAGAGGTTAAGGGAATTGCCCAGGGTCAGGTATCAAGAGTCAGGACTCAAACTCAAGTGATTTGACCCTTTCCACTATACCATGCTGCCCCCATACCACCATTTGCCCATTTGTCTCTTCTATAAAGGTGATCTCTGAGACTGAGAATCTTGAGGGAACGGGTCGAGTGGTTATGGTGCCAAAAGCTCATCCTCTTTGAAGGCAGTACTAGGCCTTCAATGATCAAGACTGGAAATAAGACGGTGAAGAAACAGCCAGAGTTCTCTTAGTTATGGCATAGACCAAACTTACAAATGAACCTTCCCAGTAGGGACCCATGGATGCGACCTAGATGCAGGTGGGGAACCTGGGGTCTCAAGGCCACATGTGGCCCTCAAGGTCCTCAAGTGTGGCCCTTTGACTGAATCCAAACTTCATAGAACAAATCCCCTAGGCCTTGAGACTGCAGCTTCCCCACCCTTGGCTAGACTGTCCGGTGTGCTTGATAGAATAGTGGGAGGATTCTTCCTGCTTTTGGAGGGGTTTTTTCTTTTTAAATTTTTATTGTAGAAGAAGGCACACTTAATGAGGTGGGGAGACATATTTGGAAAAACAAAACATACCAGTTTTAAAAGTTTAGAAAGTAAAATAAATGAACACAGAGAACATCCAGGTAGAATTCAATAAAAGATTGTCCTCCTGTCCACACTCTTTCTGATAAAAAGATAGTCCCATAACAGCTGTGCGGGTTGCTAGATTTTTAAAATATGCAGTGTTAGTTCAGATACATCTATAGAATAAGCAGAGATTGCTACTTAGGCAGTTTTATGTTCAAGTTGCCCCTCCCCTCTTTTTTTTATCTTAGTTGTTTCAAAAGTTTGAAATATCCCTTGCTGACTGCACAGTTCATTGAAGAAAATGAAGAAGATCCTTTAAAATCTTTTGCTTCTGAAATAGTCGTAAGTACAATGAGATTTACTTGTCTTTTACACAACAAATATTTTCTTGCTTTATGGGGAAGAACCATTTACTTTTGAGTATCAAGGAGCAAAATTGCAGAATTCTGAGAACAGTTCAAAAGTACGTACTCTCAGTGCAGTCACTTTCTTTATTTTTGGTTAAAATATTTTAATCATGGGGGAAGGCATGGTTTTGAAAATCACTATCTCATTTACACAAAATTTATCTTATGAGTGTCCATTTGGTAACTAATACTGATAATCAATACCTTGTGATTGAAATACTTTCCCATCATTTCTTTATGTGATCTAAAGAAGTTCCTAAGACTTCTGGCTCAGGGGAGCAGGCCGCGCCAAAATCTGACCAAGTGTTAGCGTTAAAGTGGTGGGTTTTGAGTCTCCGTTGGCTTTGTATTGCTCTGTTTTCATTTGCTTAGGGGAGCTTGTGCTTTCCAAATGTGGTGACCCTTATATTGGTTTCATATCACTATATAGAAAGATCCTAAACTGTACAGTAATTCATCTATTAATGAAAAAAATGCTCTCACTGTCACATGTTGCCATAACTGTATTATGCAAAAAAGAAGTCCCAAGGTATAGAGAAGAGAAAACTGGATTTAGGAAATGGGCAGCTGGCTTGCCACGGACTTCTGACCCCTGGGTTAAAATTCAAGAGTAACAGACCAAGGAGAGACTACACCCAACCAAGATGGATTAGAATGTATTTGCCAGCTGTCTGGAAATCTAATAAAAGGACTTTCAACTAAAAAGCATGGAGGAGGAAGAAAATGTCTTTGTATAATCCACTAACCTAGACACCCTCAAGAGTCATTCCAGTGAAGGAAAAGAAATAGCAGTTGAGTTACCTAAAAGGTTACAGAAGATAAATTCAAGAATGGACCCAGGAGAAAAACCCTGGCCCGAAAGGTCCAGACCCAAAGTTTAGGCAAGAATTTGTGCTGCTTTAATGTTAGAGGTCTTGGCATTTCATTTGAGTTGTTGTCATTCAGTTGTTTCCTACTCTTTGTGACTCAATTTGGGGTTTTCCTGGCAAAGATACTGGAGTGACTTGCCATTTCCTTCTCCAGCTCATTTTATAGATGAAGAAATGAGGCTAACGAGGTTGAGTGACTAGCCCAGAGTCACATATCTGGGAAGTGTCTGAGGCTAGATTTGAACTCAGGAAAATGAATGTCCATGATTCCAAGTGAGCAGTATGTAGAGCAGTGCCATATATTCAGAATGTACACTCAGGTAAGGAAATTCAGGAACCAAATGAGAGAAGACTCCACCAAATGGTGGAGACTTGAAGATGAATGGCTAAAGAAACATGGGATTTTGTTGCTGGAGGATTCCAAAAACTACCTGATTAGAAAGAAGAAATAGATGAGGACTTTAGGAAACTGACCACAAGCCTGGAATAGATGCATGAGATTGTGGTGATGGGAGATTCATTTCTCCAGTAACTGCTTCTTTCCCAAAGCAGAGCAGCTAAAAAAACTTGTTGCTTTGCCTTAATGATAGCTTTGTCTTTCAAAAGAGGGGGACCAACAAGGAGAAATTCTGTTGTGGACTGGATTCTCCCTAGCTAGTAGAGGATATCATTTCTAGGGTAGAAATGATGGTACTTTGCAGGGGTTGGGGGTGGGGAAGTGATTACTTTAGCCTAGGACTTGTGATAGAGAAGAAGAAAACTGGAAGAAGAGTGAGACATGACTAGATTTAGGGAAAGCAAAGTACATTTGGTTTAGAGGAATGATGGGCTCTTGTGGACCAGGATTCGCCAGGGGAAGGCAGCTCAGGAGGGATGAGAATTCAAGAATAAAAAGACCCTAAGAGAAATAGTCTCAATAAAGAAAAAGAAAAGGAAAAAAACTAATTGGGGGGGTGGAGCCAAGATGGTGGAGTAGAAAGACAAAAATACGCAGGGTCTCCCCACATAGCCCGTAAAATACCTGTAGAGAGGGACTCTCAACAAATTTTGGAGCAGCAGAAGTGGAGAACAACAGAGTGGAGGAGATTTCCAGCCCAGGGTGACCTGAAAGGCCCATAGGAAAGGTTGGTTGCACCGGGAAAGGTTGGTTGCACCAGATGTGGAGCCGAGTGCAGAGCCCAGCCAGCATTGCACAACTCTGAGAGGAGGACACCTTGCGGGCAGAATCTCCAGTTGCAGCAGCAGGGGGTCCTCAGATCCCACAACTCACAAGCACCAAAGATCAGTGACAGGGTTTTTTCAGCTGGCCAGGAAGGGAGAAGGGCCTTCCCATAACTCTGGCCTCAGGCAGCGGCCTGCAGAGGCCACATCAGGCAGGCGGCAGCAGTTCTCAGAGCAGCCCCTACAGCAGCCAGCATACATTGTTGGATCATAAAACCTCTAGGGGCACTGAGGAGCTGAGTCTTATCTCAGCCCTGTGAAGAGGCCCTGAGAGAGCTGGTCTTTGTCTCGCACTGAATGGCGGTGCTGCCCATCCAGCTTACCTGAAAATCAGCCCCCAGCACTGACTTGATTCTGGACGCAAAAATCTCTCCCTGCTTCCAGATCAGTGTACATGCTGGATTGTGCCACCTTGGAGGAACTGAGATCTTACAGATTCCCAGAGTATACCCTACTCTTGACAAAGGACTCAAAAGTCAAGTAACTGGTTGGGAAAATGCCAAAAAAAGGAGAAAAAATAGGACTATAGAAGGTTACTTATTTGGTGAACAGATATCTTCTCCCATCCTTTCAGATGAGGAAGAACAATGCTTACCATCAGGGAAAGACATAAAAGTCAAGGCTTCTGTATCCCAGACATCCAAAATAAATATTCAGTGGGCTCAGGCCATGGAAGAGCTCAAAAAGGATTTTGAAAATCAAATAAGAGAGGTGGAGGAAAAACTGTGATGAGAAATGAGAGAGATGCAAGAAAAGCATGAAAAGCAGGTCAACACCTTGCTAAAAGAGACCCCCCCAAAAAATGATGAAGAAAATAACACCTTGAAAAATAGGCTACCTCAATTGGCAAAAGAGGTTCAAAAAGCCAGTGAGGAGAAGAATGCTTTCAAAAGCAGAATTAGCCAAATGGAAAAAGAGGTTCAAAAGCTCACTGAAGAAAATAGTTCTCTCAAAATTAGAATGGAACAGATGGAGGCTAATGACTTTCTGAGAAACCAAGAAATCATCAAACAAAACCAAAAGAATGAAAAAATGGAAGAGAATGTGAAATATCTCATTGGAAAAACAACTGACCTGGAAAATAGATCCAGGAGAGACAATTTAAAAATTATGGGACTACTGGAAAGCCATGATCAGAAAAAGAGCCTAGACATCATCTTTCATGAAATTATCAAGGAAAACTGCTCTGAGATTCTAGAACCAGGGGGCAAAATAAATATTGAAAGAATCCACTAATCCCCTCCTGAAAGAGATCCCAAAAGAGAAATTCCTAGGAACATTGTGGCCAAATTCCAGAGTTCCCAGGTCAAGGAGAAAATATTGCAAGCAGCTAGAAAGAAACAATTCCAGTATTGTGGAAATAAAATCAGGATAACACAAGATCTAGCAGCTTCTACATTAAGGGATTGAAGGGCAGGGAATATGATATTCCAGAAGTCAAAGGAACTAGGACTAAAACCAAGAATCACCTACCCAGCAAAACTGAGTATAATACTTCAGGGGAAAAATGGTCTTTCAGTGAAATAGAGGACTGTCAAGCATTCTTGGTGAAAAGACCAGAGCTGAAAAGAAAATTTGGCTTTCAAACACAAGAAACAAGAGAAGCATGAAATGGTAAACGTCAAAGAGAAATCATAAGGGACTTACTAAAGTTGAACTGGTTACATTCCTACATGCAAAGACAATATTTGTAACTTTTGAAAACTTTTTTTAGTATCTAGGTAGTTGGTGGGATTACACACACACACACACACACACACTCACACACATACACACACACATAGAGACAGAGAACACAGGGAGAATAGAATAGGATGGGATCATATCTTTAAAAAATGAAATTAAGGGGTGAGAGAGAAA
This sequence comes from Bettongia penicillata ogilbyi, assembly GCA_023548195.1. Taxonomy (NCBI): domain Eukaryota; kingdom Metazoa; phylum Chordata; class Mammalia; order Diprotodontia; family Potoroidae; genus Bettongia; species Bettongia penicillata. Next base: position 14,676,370 of record JAJHZJ010000096.1, read on the forward strand.
TATATTGGGAGGATAAAGGGAGAAATGTAATGGGGCAAATTATCTCTCATAAAAGAGGCAAGTAAATGACTTTTCAGAGGAGGGACAAAGTAGGGAGGTGAGAGAAAAAACATGAAGCTTACTCTCAACACATTTGACTAAAGGAAGGAATAAAATGCACACTCATTTTGGTTTGAAAACCTGTCTTACAATACAGGAAAGTGGGGGAGAAGGGGACAAGCAGGGTGGGGGGATGATGGAAGGGAGGGCAGTGGAAGGAGGGAGCAATTAGAAGTCAACACTTTTGGGGAGAGATAGGATCAAAAGAGAATTGAATAAATGGGGGGCAGGACAGGATGGGGGGAAATATAGTTAGTCTTACACAACACAACTATTATGGAAGTCATTTGCAAAACTTCACAGATATGGCCTATATTGAATTGCCTGCCTTCCCAAAAGGAATGGGTGGGGAGGGAGGGATGAGGAGAAGTTGGAACTCAAAGTTATAGGAACAACTGTTGAGTATTGTTCTTGCAACTAGGAAATAAGAAATACAGGTAATGGGGTATAGAAAGTTATCTGGCCCTACAGGACAAAAGAGAAGATGGGGATGAGGGAAGGGAGGGATGTTAGAAGGGAGGGCAGATCGGTGATAGGGGTAATTAGAATGCTTGGCATTTTGGGGTGGGGGGAGAAGAGAGATGGGGAGAAAATTTGGAACCCAAAAATTTTGTGGAAATGAATGTTGAAAACTTAAATAAATAAATTTAAAAAGTAAAAAAGAAAGAAAAGACATTCTTCTAAAGAGATTTATGCCAATGCAAGAGGAATTCAACCAATTTGGATCATTAAAAGATAGAATAAGAATCTTGAAGCAAGAGCAGGTAACGGGATGAAAATGAGAGCACAGCACGGGTTGATGGACACATGTCAGTGTGGAGGAGTCTTGGAGCAGCCTGGGAGGACTTGGGCAGAATCAGAGAGCAGTTTGTGCAGTGACCAAAGTAGTGAAAAGACTGAAGAACCCAACAGCAGCTCCAGAGGATTAAAGAAGCAGCGAGTTTCCCCCTCCTGGCAAAGCTTCGACCCCAGAATGAGACATGTTTTTGGACATGCCAGCTGGTGTGGTGGTTTTTCTCGATGTGCTCAATTGTCACAGGGATTGCCTTTTCCCCCCCTTTTTTGGGGGGGCAGGTGAGTAGAGGCGAGAAGAGCTGGTGCGAGAGCTGCCCCAAATTACCCCAAAGCATATTGAGCATTTCTTGAGTACTGTAAGGTTTGCAAAGCACTTTATAAAAGTTATCTCATTGGATTCTTATATCTCTGGGAGGTAGGGGCTATTATCCCCATTTTACAGATAAGGGAACTGAGGCTGGAAGAGGTGTCATCCTTGCCCAGGATCACATACCTACCAAGCTTTTGTGGTTGGATTTGAACTCAAGTCTTCCTAACTCTAAATACAGCTCTCTAGCTACTGTCACACTTGGTAAAGATAAGAAAGAAAAAGGGTCATTGAAACGTTTTTAAAATACCCACAAGAGAAGAACAAGACATTCAGAAGGGAAAGCAGGACAGCTTTGAAAGTAACATATCACATTTCCTGTGTACTTTAAAACAAACTCTACATACCAAACTCATTTGGAGAAGAACCCCCTTTTTTTTCCTGTACTATGTTATAAAAATGCTCCCTTTTGGGGATTAGTTAAATGCAGAATAAGGAATATTTAAATATCAGCAGTGTTAAAGCTCAGAATGTACTGCTCTGACGAGAAAAACTACAGAAAATAAAAAAGGTTTTGGTACATGTGTTTTTGAGCTATATGGGATCAGGGAAAGAGGAGGAGCCCAGAAGGGCCAGGAGTGGGTTTGCAGGGGTTAGTCAGTTACAGTGGTAACTGACAACAGAGACAAGGCAGAGGCTCCATTTTTAATTTTGTTTTCTCTAAGGAATGAAAATTCCTTTGCACTAGAAATAACAGAATCTACAGAACATGCCATGAGTTCCTGTCCCATAGAAGTGCAGAGTTAGCAAGAGAGAATCTAGTTGCCCTTGTTTAATTCAAGCCCTTGACCCAGATGAATGATGTCCTTGGGGACAAGCGTGCCTTTCCAACGACTCTCACTTCAGGATGTTGTCCTTCCCCTCTAATGTCCTCCACTTCCCTCATTCCTTTGCGGTCTGTTGTGTGACCCCCTAACTCAGCTGCCAGATCTCATTGTCTTTCGTCCGTCTTCTTCCCTCTCGACTTCTTTGCTGCCTGTTTGGCACTGCTGACCACCCCCTCTGCCTGGATATTGTCTCCTTTATGATGCTGAATCCCCAGCTGCCCAAGAACACTCTCTTCCTCAGATTCAGATATCCATTCCCTTATTCCCATCCCCATTCATTCTGGCCCTCCATACCCGCTTCCCCTGTACCAATCCATACCTGCCTGTCTCTTCCACTTGTCCTTTAGAATGCCTGCTTTTTTTTTTTTTTTTTTAAAGAACTCTTGTTAGGGGCAGCTAAGTGGCACAGCCCTGGAGTCAGGAGGACCTGAGTTCAAACACTCAGACACTTATTAACTGTGTGACCTTGGACAAGTCCCTGAACCCCAACTGCCTTGCCTTTCTCCCCACAAAAAATAACAACTTCATTATATCTTTAACTTTTTAATTTCTCACTCTCCATCTTCTTACACTCACTGAAGTCTGGTTCAAATTCACTGCCAGGTCCTTTGCCTCGTCCTAAGAAAGCAGGGATCTGATGTACAGCTAGATTATACCTTATACTAGAAAACACTTTACTTTGTATCCCCAGTGCCTAGCACAGTACCATGATGATTGCTGACTCACTGACTGATGTGTACTGTTATCTGATTGTGCAGCTGGCCGCAAGAGGCCTGGTGTCTGGGTGAGTCTCTAGCACTTTCTCTGCTCTGGGACTCTTACAATGGACCCAGGAAGGAGGTGGGACTTTTGCCCTGGTTCCAATCAGGGACTGGGCTTAGAGGTTCTATCCCCATATTTTAGAACTCCGTACTTTGTGTGGTGATATATGCCTTCCAGGATTCATCAAACTGAGAAAAACATTATCTCAGCTGTCTATAATAATCAAAAACATAAAACACACTGCCCACCCCCAGGTAGACTTAGTCTAGATGGAGACAGATTTTTGTTTTAACATAGTGACTGAGGAAATATATTTTAATCACTTTATATTATTGTTATAGGGTTTGTTTTTCTTGGTTTCTCACTGAGGGGTAAGGGAGGGGATGAGAGGGAGAAAATGTGAGCCAAAAGTGACTTATCTCTAGCTAGTTATATTCATGAAAACGCTAAATGATTGCTTGTTATGTGTGAGTTGGATTAGGCTGGATAGGCACAGTGGAGAGTACTGGGCCTGAAGTTAGGTAGATCTGAGTTCAGATTCAGCCTCTGACACTTGCTAAGCTGTGTAAGCTACCTGGGCAAGTCACTTCACAAACTCTCTTTGTCTCCATTTCTTTAACTGTAAAATGGGAATAATTGTCATCAGAATCAAATGAGATAATATTTGTAAAGTGCTTAGCACAGCACCTGGCACATGGTCGACATTATATAAATGTTCATTCCTTTCCCTTTCTCTAAGGTCAAAGGTAGGCTGGGGACAGATTGTAGAGGGAGTTAAATGTCAGGTCAGTGAGTCAGCGAGTGTCCTAAAGGTACTAGGGAGCATTGGAAGGTTTGGGGGGTGGAGAGGGAAGTAGTGGTCCGGCCTGTGTTTTGCTTAGATTATGTTGGAATCTGTAAGCATCTGAATGATGAATTGGGTGAGGGGTAAGGGAGGTAAAGAGTCAGTGACTGGAGGCAAGAAGACCAATTAGGAGGCTGTTAAAATACTCGATGGAAGTGGAGAGAGGGGGCAAATTCAAGAGATGGAGAGACACGTGTTTGTTTCAGTCTCAGGTGTTTTTCTAGATTATTCTTAATATCTTTGAAATTTTTTTTAATAACCTTTAAAGTGACTTCACTTTACTCTTAAGTGACCTACCTATTCACATGCTTGACTCAACAAATAATTTTAATTTTTAAAAAGTTGAGCGATTTAGAGCTGTTTCATGTATAGTATATATAATCCATCTGTAATAGAATTTTGGCATTACCTTTGTACTAAAATACTGCCTTGTTTTCCCTCGTTCTTTCCCCTGCAGGGCTTTATATTAGCAATTGGAGACTCTCTGCCAAAGGTAATTTTTCAGCATGGAAGGAAGGAGAAGTGCTGGGATAACCCTGAGTTGGAGGAAGAAGAAGGTAGCCAGTTGGCAGAGTCCACGGCTTCACTCGCTTATCTCGTGTTTGTACAACATATCAGTATTGATCAGTTTCCATTGGTCTTGAGGTAGGAATTTTTTGCAAGAGTTTTCCATCTGGTCAGTTGCTGACACTCTACAACGTGCCTCAAGCCCATCTTTTTATTCTGTACCTAGTATGTAGAGTTTATCAAAGTACTGAAAAGTTTAAAACAAAGCGTAAGCAAATGATATTTTTATTACCCAAATGCATCTGTGATCTCATCAGTTTGGGAATCCCCTCCACCAATGATGTGCAGACCCACCAATTCAGATTACTCCATGAGATTACCCTTAGACACACCTCATGTGCTGATCTTACTTCTCCTGATCTTACAAAGATGCCAGTCCCCGCTTACCGTCATACCCTCCTTCTTGCCATGTGACTGGCCCATCTTCTTTTCCTTCCATAGGATTCCTTGCTTGATTTCTTTTACTCTTAGTCCTGGGATTTCCTCACTGGTTATATGCTGCAGCCTGCTTACACCTACCATGCACCCTCCATTGCCCCTCTGTGCAATATTGATATTAAATTCTCTGGAGACATTTGTTTTCCATATCTTGCCTAATATGTGCACACTGGTAGAATGTTAGTATTGAAAGAATGGACCTTCACGGGAAGCTTAGCGTAAGTAAAGGAGCTTTACCATAACTCTGAAGTTATCCAGTCCATGCTTTGCCTTCTGCCCAAGTTGTTGTCCATATATACTGTCTGTTTCCACGATATGTACTAATGTCTATTCTAATGCATGTTGAATTCTGAGCAGTGTACGTGTCATTACTGTGTGGATGGTCACACTGAACTCTTGCCGCGTTCTGGAGCTTAATGCAGTTAGCACAATGAATCCACAAACAGGAGGATCTCCAGGACCTCACCGTCCTCACTCTTATGTGGGAGAGTAGGCATAGTGGTCAGTGGTTACTGACATTCTTTTTTTGCAGTGAGGTACACTCTGGCATCTTTCCTTCCTTTAAAGGTTGTTCCCTCCACAACTTCATAGTTGTGTTCCTTCTAGGATAGCTTTCCTCTTTATTTTCTTTAGTGCCACTTGTCTTCTCTCCAGGCACATCTGGGACCATGGTATTAGATTCTGTAATCCTTGATTGGAAAAAAGGATTTGTTACGATAATTGCAAATCTATTTTTCTTCTGCTTAGAGTCCTCCCATTCTCATCCTTATCATGAATAGGCTTACTTGGACTTTAAACTTTATCCTTGCTTCCTTTTCTGTAGTTTTGAGACAATATTGCCCATAATTGTCCATCATTCTACTTGGTAGAATTTACATATGAATCTATAGTCTAATGTTTGCTGACTAAGTTGTCTCCTTAGTTTTGTGACAATTGATTTACATTACTTAAATTTCTATATACAGTTATTATAATCCATGTCTGTTTCTTTTCTATTACTGTCATTTTAAAATTTTTCAATTACTTGTTTTCAATGACATTTTCAATTTGTTATTGAAATAGTTCAAGGTTAAGTAGTTTTCATTTCACATTACATCTTTCCTCATTTTTATTCTTATTTATTTTTTACTAATTCTTTTCTTTGCTTTGACAAGTTGATAATCAGGTGGTAGTACACTGTAGCAGCCATAAGGAGGGGGAGATAGCTTCCAGAAATGAGAAAGTGGGAGCCCCATGAATGTCTGCCCTGGTGAGATGTCATCTGGAGCACCATATTTAGTTCTAGGGTGTTTAAAGAGGATTATCATAACCTGAAAAGATCCAGAGAAGAACAGGCAGGGTAAGAGCCCAGAGCCGTGACAAAGGGGGACAGGATGATGGAACCAGATAGGACAAGTTTGGAGAGAAGATACAGATGTAATAGTGGTCTTTAGGTATCTGAAGGACATCACATGGAGGGGGGAATTGGATGAATTGTATTTGGTTCAGAAGATGGGACCAGGATTCAAAAGGCCAGTGTAGACTCAGTTTCAAGTCAAACTTCCTAAAAACTTGGCAGCTCTTCCTTTTGGAAGGCTGGGTGACCCCTTGTCTTGGATGCTACAGTTAGGCTTCATTTCAGCTATGAGTTGGAATAGACATCCACTGAAGCCTCTCCCCATCAGAGGCTGCGATTCTGCCTCTGTGCAGACATCTGACTCAGAGTGAGTTCCCACATATGGATAGATCTTTTCCTTTCTGGTCCTACCAAATCTGTTCTGTTATTTGTGATATTATTGGGGGTTCACCATGTCCAGCTCCTACCCTACCAATTCTTTGATTGAAGAAAGACACAATGGAGACATGACACTTCCGGGCCATGTGGCCTCTCCTGTTCCTTCTTCCTGAATTACGCCTTCCCATATGGTTCTTCCATCTTCACCTTCTCTTTGCAGTGACGTCAGGTGTCAGAGTGCATGTGGATTTAATGTGGGCAATTCTGTTGAGTTCTTCCTAGAATTTTTCTACCACTTCATCCTCAGCAACTGATGTTGCTTAATAAGCAGCAGAACTTTTTTCATAGTTCTCTTTTTGCAGGTACTTATTGTTAATATTGCAGTGTGTGATGAGCCACTCCCCCATGAGGCAGTGCATCTTATTGTCTTCAAGGATGTAAGACCCACTCTACCATTCCTTTCTTTGCCTCTCCAAGGGGCATCAGGAGTGGTAATTCTATTTAGCTGTAACTCCTCTTATCAAGATTAATATGATTCATCTCCTTCAGAAATATGTCCACTTGTTGCTCACTGGCTAAGAATCACATGCCAGTGCACCAATAATCAAATTAAAGTTTATTGATAGTGCAAACATTGTGATTCTGAGTACCCTCTGTCCCTCTTTCTTAGCCCTTTGCCAGTGTCACTTCAGAAAAAGAATGGGATTGCTGAGGTTGGAGGTTATTTTTACTTTTTTGTATTTTTTATGGATTTTCATGACACATTGCTAGGGGATGATGTGCCATGTGCTTCTCTGTACTTAGTTAGGCTTGGTCCTTAGGAAACAGATTTTGTCAGTTTCTGGATCCACTCAAAGCCTTTCCAGCATGGTAGACCCTACCAGAGCTTAGCCCCAGAGAGCATTGTCTTTGAGAACCCAGGTCATCTCTGTGCCATCATGAGGCACTGGATTAGGAGTTTGTGGAAGCCTTTTATTAAGAGTAATAAATAGAACTGGTTTAGAATTTATTGGTAGCCACAGTGCTGTGGTGAGTATTGGAACTCATATGTGTAATCTCTAAAAATGTTTGTACATATATTTTATATTTTAGCCCATTGTATCTTCTGCAGTACAATATGGAGCATATCGAAGTCCTCTTGAAAAGGTAGGGTCCCTCGATGATGTCTCCGAAGCAGAGAATTATTCATTCTCCTAATTTGCTTTGTTTGGGTGTGTTACATTTACTTTGTGTTCTATTAATTTTTGTTGCATATTTATAAATCCCCTTCTTTTTTGCTTATAAAATACAAGGAAACAGAGTCCTTGTGTAATTTCTGAACCCTGGTAAACATTTCTGAGATCAGTAGACTCGGTGTTACTCACACCTTTTTGTACCTTGTAGCATTAAAATCTTAAAAAAGAGTGACTCCAGAGCCTTGCAAACAATAATGTGACTGATGTAGTGAATCTTTTGTTTTAAAATATAATTATCGTCACTATGTAGTTTTGTGTGTTCCTGATCTCTTAATACCAGCGGACTTGAGCTACATGCAACTCAAGAATTAGCACGTTTCATGTCAGACAATGAAACTTAACTGGCCTGACTTGAAGTACAAATTGACGTGTGAGGACTTGGGTCAGAAGACAGACTGTAAAACTTGATCACCAGAGAATTCTCCCAAAGAATTTTCCTGATAATTTTCCCCAAAAGGTTTAGTGTTACCATCTCAGATTTTCCCACTTCTAAAATCATGTTGGTTAAACCTTCAATATCCTCTTTCAGAGCAGAAGAATCTGTGTCCTCAAAAGGATTGGTAATATTTCTTTCTTCCCTTTTTATAATTTGAATATGTGCCCTTATATGATTGTTATCTCGCTATGACTGTTTGTGCAATGGCTTCCTCTGCAGGATCTTCTGGAGAACAGCTTGTTGCGCATGGAAGATGGCAGCCTGCTCCACCATTACTTAGAGATCAGGAGTTTCCTCAATGTGCCTCAGGTAAAGTAGAAGGAGGGCTCAATGGCAGGTGGAGCTGCCCTCCCTACCCCATCCGCTCCGACCCCAGCTTCAGGAAGGGAATCACCAAACTTTTCTGCCTTTTTAACTCCAAATATTTTTGCAGTTTCCCCAACTGCCTTGTTCAGGGGGCATCCAATGGGCCTTCTCCTTAATTGCCTGCATCCCACTCTACAATTGTATGAATCAGGAGCTTAGAGAACAAAGCTCTTGTTGCCTTTCCTTTATGTATCTCTGTACATAGAGTGCTAGGCCAAGTTCAAATCTAGCTTCAGATACTGACCCTGGGCAAGTCCCTTCACCTCTGTCTGCCTCTGTTTCCTCAGCTATAAAATGAAGACAATATTAATAACACCTCTCTCCCAGGGCTGTTGTGAGAATCAAATGAGGTAATTGTAAAGCCCTTAGCCCAGGGCCTGGCACGTCGTAGGTGCTCTGAAAGCGCTTCTTCCTTTTGCCCTCGTGCTTCCTATCCAATTCCTACCTCTGATTCCATCTGGGTCTCGCACTGTCTAGCTGCTAGGAGGAATAATACATCACTTTACTCCAAGAATTTAATTTGAATCATATCCCAGCTGCCAGCGTTACCCTTCTAGCTCCTCTTCAAGTGAATGTTAAACTTACTTATCAACATTGAAATGAAAAAATGGCTAACAGAATATTAACTTTTAAACCTTCTTTATATGAAATTCCCTAATATGCTTAATAATTGATTTTTATGTGTGACTACATTTACAAGCAACTTTTCACACACCTATATAATGTTATATTGGTGAGAGCTAGTTCATGATTGAAGTAGAAAATTGGAAATGCAGACTGCTAAGATTTCATCTTTCCTCTGAGTGACTTTGGGAAATCAGTGTCTTTATCCACATAGGCCCATGAAGCGATGGAAAGAGCCTCAGATGTAGAAGAGGGATTAGGTTCAAAGCTTACCTCTGCCAGGTACTTGTTGGTGGATCTTGGGCTGCTTATTTTTCCTCCTCCTCAGTTTCCTCACCTGCCAAATGGAGATCTTGATGTTTGTGGCTGCTGCCGTGCTCAAATGATGTTATCTCAGACTTTCAGAGCTAGAAGGGCCCGAGCAGCCATCTAAGTCCAAACCTCACCTGACCTGTAGTCATTCGGCCTTTGCTAGCTCAGGGGCCTCAGCTCCTCCTGCTTTGATTCTTAGGATGTTATTTTTTACATCAAACTAAAATCTGCATCTTTGCAGCTTGTACCTCTCCCTCCCGGGTCTGTCCTTCTGGAGCCCAGTGCACCTAACAGCCCTTCCCATACTTGGATACAGCTGCTGTGCCTTTCCTGAGGCCTCTCTCCTCTGGTTCATTTAGTCGTGGAATGGTTTCAAGGCCCTCCCCAGTCCCAGTTGCTGTGCTTGGGATGGTCTCCAACATGTCAATATCCATCCTAAAATATTCACCCCCTAGAACAGAATTTCGCCTTCTCAGATGGAGAACAGAAGGACAGAAGCTCCCTAATGTAGTCTGGGATTGCAGTAGTTTTTCTGGACGCTGGTCATGCGCTGCAGTCCCCATAAACCTTGGAGTTGGTTTTAGACGGACCACTCTCAAACACACTTTCCCCAGTTTGTACTTGTGGAGCAGAAGTTCTGAGCCCAAGTAAGAGTTTCTGTTTATTTCCAAAGTGCTTTGTTGATAGTAAAGCATCACAGTGTAAGTTATTGTTATTTTTATTTTCACGAGTCACAGAAGGTAAATGCCAAGCATAATTTCACGTAAAGATAGAAGCTCTCTAAGGATAGGGCCTGGGCCTGGTATTGCACTGTTGTGATGGACTCTGGGTGAGAAACTACCTCCTCAAAGGTCAGCCACTTACTCTAGATTGTTTCCTAGAATATCATTATCAAATTTAAATAGAAGGGCACCGGCCAGCTACGTAGTGACTAAGAAAACTACACATGAACATTATGTCGTATTGTATTTTTACTACTTTTGTTCAACAATCTGGTTCTGGCTCATGCTTGGAATGCAGTCTAAGCTGCACGTGCTATTCCCTACAGCACTCAGATATTCAATGACTTGCCTAAGGTCACATAGAACTATGTCCATGTGTATGTGTCATATTTGTTTTTCTATTTTATATACATTTAGATTCTCTCATATTACTGGCTGTCAGAAGTTGTCAGCCATAGCACTCCATTCTGTCTGATTGATATCTAAATGGTATCTGTTTGCCTTGGGAAGGGCTTTGGGAATCTGGGCCACAGGGTTGACTGAATGAACTGGCTTGTTCAGTCACACATTTATATTTTAACATTGGAGTTTTACTCTTTCGTTGCAATTTTTAAAATGCTTAAGAACTTGTGGGGGGATTCTGGTTCAACAGTAACAGTAAAGATGAGTAACGACATTTACACAGGATTTTTGATCCCATTTGATGGTGACAAGCCTGGGAGGTGACCACCGCAGGCACTGCCTCAGCATTGCCGCTGAGGAGGCCTAGCAGCTGGCTCGTGGTCACAGAGCTCATAAGCATTAGACGTGGGACCTGAACCCGCGTGTGTCGGATGTCAGGTCCTGCTCTCTCTCCTCCGTGATAGGCCGCCTCTCTCCATCCCCATTTTCAGGCCTAAGAAGTACCAACTGGGTGGTTTTCTTTTAAAATCTGCATCGTTCTTTTTGTTCATTTCTAGTCTGAGTTCTGTGGCTGCCCTAGACATAACATATCAGTGCTCAGGTTTTTCTCCCTTGGTTTGTATCATAGGGATTACCACTTACTGTTACCAGCTTTCTCCACTCTCTCCAATGGAGTGGGCCCGCGAGAAACAACAACTGCCTTAATTTTGACTCTTCCGTCTTTATTTCTTTCTTAACACTTAGTGCTGGGCACTGGGCACTGCCCTTGATTATATAACTGTGTGTAGTCAATTCAATTCTCATGTTCATTTGATGTTTTTAAATTTTTATTTGCAGAAACTGGTGAAAGTAATGACCTTCTGCCCCATTGAGACTTTGGTACGTAAACATTTCAATTACAGAGGTTAAATTTCATTAATCTTGCATTCTTTTCTCTTTAATGTAACAGTGTTATTTGCTCTTTTTTTAGAGGAGAAAAGGGTTAAAAGTGCTGCAGCTGTACATAAACAAGCTGGATTCACAAGGCAAACATATATTATTTAGGTATGACTCAAACATAGTGAATGGCTATCCTTCAGGGGGCTGGCAACAGTTTGAATTGGTGCTACGTGATGTGACAGATAATGGCATTGAAGTCGTATTCTCCAGGAAGGTCACCTGTTCACAGAAGTCTTGGATTAGTGCAGTCTTTCAGAGATAGGGATAGAATGGTCTCGTTCATTCTAATTAAGAGATATTTAGGCTCTGCATGTGTACATACACAGGAAATACAGATTATTAATTTTCAAAGAATTGGGATGCAATAAGAAATAAACATTTAAATGAGAATGAGCAGAATTTAGTTACTCTATGATCCCTTAGGCGCTTGGAAGGACTTAACAGGTTACACTATTTCACATTTGTGAATGAACAAAGACCCCTGGAGGTTACTAATCGTTTTGGTTTTTTGGAGGGACAAAAAAGTCCCAAAGCCACCCAGCCTTCTAAAGAGGCCTGCATGAATGAAGAATGGTTGTTGAAATGATGCATTGGAGAAATAGGTGGATGTAGGAAGACTGGGCGGGTTTGTGTTCTGGCTCCAGAGTCAGGCCATCTTGGGCAAGTCCCGTGACATCCCGTGGCTTCTGGCTCATTAGCTGTTTACATTTACATTGGGAAACCCAGGGTTCTCAAGTATTTCGTTTTCAGGACCCTTTTACGTTCATAAAAAGTATTGAGCATCCCAAAGAACTTTTTTTTATGGGTTATATCTTGATACTTTATTAGTTATCGAAACTGATCAGTTATTAAAATATTCACTAATTCATTTAAAATAACGATAATAAACCCATTACATGTTCATATAAATAGCAGTTTTAATAAAAAAAAATAACTATTGTCCAAAGCAAAAAATGGTGGTGAGAAGAGTGGCACTGTTTTACCTATTTTTGCTTATTTGTTTACCATATGGCTTAACAAAAGACAGCTGAATTCTCCAATCTACTTCTGCATTCAGTTTGTTGTGATCTGTTAATTAAGGTACATAGAGGGGAGAGAAGGGAAGGAAATGAGAAGGTATAGAGCACCTACTATGTGCTAGACATACTGTTGCGAAGTACTTTGGAAATGTCATCTCATTTGATCGTCATACAACCCTGCCAGGTTGGTAGTGTTGGGATCCCCATTTTACAAGTGAGAAAACTGAGGCGGGCAGAGGTCTCGCCCAGCATCACATGGCCAGCAGGTATCTGAGGCCAGATTTGAACTTGGGCCTCCCCGACTCCAGACCCAGCTCTCTGGGTGCTGTGCGGCCCCCTTGTGCCTCAGTGAAGATAGTCTAGCTTCACACGGATAGGTAGTTGGAGATGGGAAGAGTATTTTAATAGGCAAGTAATGTTTTATTATTATTAGGAAAATAGTGTTGACCCACCTACCCTCTTCAAAGGTCTTGGGATCCCAAGTATCAGTCCTGCTAACAGCTGGGGTTTATCTAACACACACTGGCTCACACAACAGCCTAGAGACAACTTAGAACTCTAGGCCTTATTCATCCCCATTTAAATGATGAAGAAACTGAGGGTGAAGGGTTAAAGCAGCTGGCCTGTAGTCATGCAAGAATTACAAATGGGACTTGAACCCACATCTTCCTGACACTAACTCCAGGCACTCACCACTATTCTGCCCTTCCTTCCGAATGAGGTACTTGGTGTCCACATGTCACTACAGAAATGTAAGCTGTTATTCTAATAAAATGGGTAAACTTTACCAAAATGTGTTCCCTAAAAGTGTTAAAGACTTAGCACTTGGTAGGCATGGGAGTTTTAAAAAATATTTTTTATCATCTTGAGCAGAACTTTCTGCTGTGGGGTCTCAAGGAGATGGAAGAGATAGTTGTGTGAAGCTGGGTCCTCCTTGCCTTAGTAAGACAAACAAATTCCAATTTAATACAGAATTGTGGTTGGTGGCTAAATGTCAGCTCCTATCACAGGTGTGAGATTAACTGATTAATTAACCATTTAACTGATTAATGACCATTGCTGTCATAAGCTGGCTCTTAGGATCACTTGGGACTTATTCCTAAAAGCAAAACTCTGGGCATGTGTGAAATATTGATCACCAGCTAATTAGGAGAAATCCTAGGACCACATGTCATGTATCTCAATTTTGTTTTCAAGGTGTCTGTTGAAGACAAGTAATCATGCAGGTGTGGAAGGCTACGTCATTCAAAATATCAAAAATCAGATTGATGCCTCACTGAAGGTAAGAACATAGCCACGCAAAATGTTATTGGTGTCAGCTTAGTTTATTTTGAAGGGATTATGGCAATTTGTAAAAATCACACAGATGGGAGTTTGGGCCCTGCTTATTTTTTCTAACCTAATAGGTTGTTTTCTATTTTGATTACTAATTTTGCCTGTGATTTTTTGAAAAAGGACCCCTCATGAATTTGGAAAGTATATTATTATATTTCCTTCTGTGACTTCCAAGAGGGAAGCGCTCCTTCCCTTGGTGCAGATTGCCACCCATCCCAGTGGGTCTGCCCCAGAGGAGCCACGCTGCCTCACCATGCCTTAGAGATTTAACCTTTATAATGCTGTTCCTACGGCATGGGGGCTTCAAAGCTGCCAGCTCTTAACCTTGTGTATCTTGTGTAGCCTCCTGGAGTCTGTCTGCTACAATTCTGTTGGATAATGGGGCTGATTATGAGGACAGTAGTTATAGAGTTCTTTAAGGTTTGCAAAGTGCTTTACTTCCATCAGCTCATTTGTTCTTTGTGCCCTGAAGCAATAGGGGAAAGCAATAATGGTAGTCCAGAAGAAGTCTCATGGGTGAAAATACATTATTTCTTTAAAGAAGGAAACAATCTACTGGCATTGTGTAATGCCAGCGATGGGCACAGTCTGGGCACAAGGGTTACGTTCTTTCCAAATTGTTTATGCTGTTTTTCCTCATTGAAGTGGACAAGTTACTGGAAAATTATGAATAATCTGAATTTTCCTAAGTTTTATCATGCTAGAGAACTTAAAGAAATATTTTTGTAAATATGTTTAATCAAAGCAGAGGCATCCTTGTAAACCACTTGTTTTTAGAGTGTTGAGTGATATATTAGAAAAATACAAAATTTTAAGGTTTTACTTAAATTTTTCCCCTCTTTGGCCCCCATTTTTCTGTTGCTTTTTAGAGGGCTGAGGACAGGAAGTGGTTTACAGGACCCCAGCTGATCTCACTTCTTGACTTTGTACTCACACTTCCTGAAGGAGCAGAAACAGACTTACTCCAGAATTCTGATCGGTGAGTGATCCAGATCCGAATTCGAACATGGGGTAGCTTAAGAAGAAAAAGTCAGTTTCAGATTTAGGGAATAGGGTCCAGAGAAGTTTGACTTTCTATGGCTTGGGCTTGGTGCATGGTTGGTTGAATTCTACAGGGATTTTTCTTAGCTTTCTGACTAAAAGATGTTGCTTTTAGCAATTTATATTTTAAAAATAATCTATAAGTACCTGTCAGAAGGAACTGTGCTTTTATGCTACTTCTGTGACAAATGTAACTTCCTCTGCACCTTATATGGCTTAACCATTCATTTGTGCTGGTGTCAGCATATGAGGTGCCATATATAGACCAGGCATGTGTTTGGTCTAGCCCAGGGGTGGGGAACCTGCAGCCTCAAGGCCACATGTGGCCTTCTAAATCCTTTTGATTGAATCCAAATTTAGCAGAACAAATAAGGCCACATGTGGCCTTAAGGCTACACGTTTCCCATCCCTGTGCTAGTCTTTAATCAGAAACTCTTGGGAGAGCATACTACCCTGAGCTTTACATATCTGTTTTCCTTCTCATGACACACTTAGTGTTATAGAAATTATTGACCAGAGCTCGATCAATGAGAATATCTTATTGGCAGGATACCTGTCCTTTATTTGTTGGGCTCTTCCTATTTATTACAAAATCTTTGTTACCCTATTTGATTTTTTCCTATCTTTCTAATCGAATTGATCCTAAGGATTAAAAACTTGGAGAGGAAAGATTTTCAAGGGAACCTAAAATAAAAAAAGGTCAAAACATGAAATTTTTTTCTTTAAATCTTTAGACTCTTTGGATCTTTAGAAACCACTCGGTATATCCTTCTGCCATCAGGCAAGGTTAACACTTGTGGATCATAGGATATGGAAAGTAAACTAACTTTGTTCTGAAGAATAAAGTCATTTCATTTATTTTACACCCTCAAAGTGTGCTGGCATTGTACAAAGTAAACTACTAAATACGTGTTGCCCTGAATGAGCTGGGAGCTAGTCAAGCAGCACTGCATAAGGACTTACTGCTACATGTCCAGAATGGTGTTGAGAATGCAAAGGAAAGCATAAGCAGCTCCTGCCTTCAGAGAGCTCACCATCTAATGGGGGAGAGAATGATGTACATAGTATGTATACAAATGACTATGTGCATACAAGTTATATGAAATATAAATGTAAGGTAGTCTCAGAGAAAAGGCCCAAGCAGTGCAATGGGAAGTGAACTGAGCCTTGAATGAGACCAGAGAAGCCAAGAGGTGGAGATGAGGAGACAGCATTCTAGGCATGAGGGATAGCCAGTGAGAAGGCACAGAGTCAGAAGATGGTGCTGAGGACAAGGAGCAGCAGGGAGGTCAGGGTCATTGCCACTGACAGGAAGTGGGAGAGGCCAAACAGAGAATGTTGTCTTTGATCCTGGAGGTGATTGGGGGCCATTGGAGTTTATTGACGAGGGGGATGACACAGTTAGCTCTGCCCTTCAGAAAGATCAGTTTGAGAGCTGAGTGGAGGATGGGCTGGAGTGGGGAGAGACTTGAGGCAGGGAAGCCAACCAGAAGAGTGTTGCGGTGGTCCAGGTGTGAGGCAATGAGGGCCTGCACCAGGCTTCTGGCTGTGTGAAGAGAAAGACGGAGACAGACAGACTTACATGAGAGATGTGAAATTAGAAACAACGAGGCTTGAAAATATATTGGATATATAGAGTGGGCATGAGTGATGAGCTGAAGACATGTCATAAGCCTTAGTGACTGAGATAATGTTGGGGTCCTCAATACCAATAGGAAACTTAGGAAGAGGGGAGAATGTGGGAGGAAGGATAATGAGATGTTTGAATGTGTTGTATCTGAGGTGCACACACAGTGGCAGCTCGAGAGAGAGTCATGCACACAAGGAAGATCACTGAATCCATGGAAGAGGACAGGGTCATCAAGCGAGATGGTATAGAGCAGACAGAAGGGGTCAGCACAGACCCTTGGGTAACATCCATGGTTAGTGGGCATGGCCTGGATGAAGATCCGGCAAAAAGACTGAGAAGGAGCAGTGGAGAACCAGGAGAGAACAGCATCACAAAAAAAAAAGGAGGAGGGTGATCACTGATGTGAAAGGCTGTAGAGAAGTCGAGAAGGATGAGGATTGAGGGTAGGCTGAGATTTGTCAAGAAATCATTGGTGACTTGGAGAGATAGTTTTGTTTGAATAATGAGGTTGGACGCCAGACTGCAGAGGTTGTGAAGGCAGAGAGGAAGTAGAAGGCTTTCTGCAGAAGTTTAGACAAGAAGGGAAGGAGAGATAGAACAAGGAGAGTGGCTAGCACAGACACTAGGATCAAGTGAGGGTTTTTCAGGGATGGCAGAGACATGGGCATATCTGTAGGCAACAGAAAAGGAGTCAGGCCATAGGGAGAGAGGAGATGCCAAAGAAGACGGGAGGGGACAGGACCCTGTTGAGGGGTCTGCCTTGGCAAGGAGAAGAACCCCTCTCCCCGTGAGATCAATGGAAGATGAGATAAGGAGGAAGAGAGGAGAGGGACCTCTAGTGCATGGCCTCCAGTTTGGGGGGTGGGTAGGAGGAGAAGACTCTCAGCAGAGAGGGGGGAGGGGGAGGGCTCTGTGATTCCCCTAATAGAATATTAGTGGCTCAGCACCCAGAGGGGCCCCACACCTGAACTCGGGCCCTCCTGGCGCCAAAGCTGTTCTCTGCCCATTCTGCCTGAGCACATCTGCTGCTTCAGATTTACTTTGACACAGAACAGCAAATCAAGTAGAGCACGAATGGTTCCTCCAGTCAGTTTTCTTGTGCTCACAGAAAGTAGAAGTGAATTTATCTATCGAGTCACCAACACTGGCATTTTATCTTGGAATTCATGAGACGTAAAGAACAGTGTGTGCATGCAGATTTTTATGTATGAACAACAGTAACAAAACGTGTGTAAAAACCACCCAGCGCGTCCCAGAATATACAGTCTTCAGCTTCTTTTAGCCATTGGCTACTGATCTAGGGTATCTTCTGTTGCAGTTTATCAAAAGATTACGTGTCCCTTTGGAACAAGGATAGTGCCAATAAAATGATTTTAAAATTGGGGAAACAGATGGTTTCCTAATGTCTGAAGAGGCTAACAAAATAACATAACTCTGAGAAAATTATATAAAGAAAAGAAGAAGTAGGCTATTCCTTGCCTAAATGTCTGTAGAAGAGTGTAATTACTAATTATTATGGAGCTGTTAAATGTGTAATGGAAACACAGGCATTTCATCCAGTTTGTTTATTGAAATTGCTGTTGATTGCATATTTTGATTTTCCAGGATTATGGCTTCATTAAATTTACTGAGGTATTTGGTTATCAAGGATAATGAAAGTGACAATCACGTAAGTGAACTATTTACTCTGCCAAGAGGGGAGATTTCTAAGGTTTTTAGTCAGTTACTCAAGTTAGTGCAATTTGATAAATATTTACTTACTAAGCACCATTTTTGTATAAGGAATTGAGCTAAGTGCTGGGCCTTCAGAGACAAAAAGCTCATGGTCACTACCTTGCAAGAGTTTATAATCTGCTGGGGGCCCACAGAGTGTGGATTTGTGTACATGGTAGGGGCCGTGGGATAAGACGGAGGAAGAAATTCAGACCAGAGGCTCTCAAAGTGTTTGAAGGAGTAGAGGACAGTGGAGGGGCCTGGCCAGTACCACGCTTGGTGAAGTGCCACGAGCTGGCCGTGGCCAGTGGCACTGCCACTCCCTTTTGCCTGTTTGCTTCTCCCCAGTGGATTTTCCAAAGACATCATGGGTCTACTCAGTCTTGCTGTGGAAATAAGGCTGATGGGTGGTTACTGACCCATGAGTTCACCTTTTGGAGTTGCATATGCTAGGAAATAACTAGGTCTTTTTTTTTTCCCCAATAACTCCATTTGTCCTACCTTAAATGAAAATTTGTAAAGTTTTTAAGTGACTTTGTCACGAATGCCAACCTCAAATTTTCATCCTTAGTACAAAAGCTGATTGCGTTAATAACACCTTTTGAGTAATGTAGGAAGTCAAAGGGGGCTTTTTATGGTTTTTTTTAAGGTGTGCATTGTTAAAGGACTCAATAAATAGAAAATGACTTGAGGGAAGTGTGTCAGAAAGTAAAACTGTGTTTGCTTTTTGTCTCCTCCGCCCTCGCCACCCACTGCAGGCTTAGTTACGCAGCTCCATGTATGTGTCACCTCTGCTGGCTATGACTGATTCGCGGGATGGCGTTAAGAATCTTTTTTAGAAACTGAGAGAAATACTTGGTAGATCCTGACATAAAGAGAGTTTCTTTAGGTAGGGGTTAGGGATTTTTAGTTTTAGTAGGAAAAAAGAGGCCCTGTCACTTTTCTTCTCCACTGATCTGAAGAGATTTGGGGGAGGACACAAAAACTGCATTTCCTTGACTCATGCTGTCACTTGATCTGCTGACTCAGAACTTCAGAAATTAGAAATTAAGCCCTGGCATTTACATTAGCTAAAGCTCTGAGTTCAGATATTGGTCCCACATTACATCTCACAGTTATTATAATTAGAGCTTACAGTAAAGTATTTTCCTCCTACACTTTGCGTCGAGAAGACCTAGGTCTGGATCCCACCTCAGACATTCTTGAGCAGAAGACAGCCCTTGGGGAATTCTTCACCTCTCTAGCCTCGGTTACTTCATCTATAAAATAGTGATAATAATGCCACCTAAAGACCATGTGAGACAGCATATGTGAAGTACTTTGCCAACCTGAAAGTGCTGTCTGAATGTTGGCTGTTATGGTTATTATCATCTGTATTCTATAACCAGAATCCAACATTCTGAATTAACAAGCCTTAAATTCACTTCGGATAGATGGATCTTCTGCCTCTGAGGTTTATGTATGCGTGCTTATGAAATCACTCTCCAAGGTTTTTAAATGCTCATTTCATTTGAAAAGGGCTGTAAGACTAAATTTTAGGAAGGCTGTGGTGGATTTTTTTCATCCTTCCTTAGATTATCAAACTAAATGGTTCTTGGATAACTTTGTATTCTAAAAAGGAGGGAGCTTGCATGCTCCCCTTATTTCTTCAGTGATTGCGTTGGCTCCCCCCCAATCTCCCTACTCCTCCCTCCCACATGTCGCGTATCTGGTTTTTGCTGTGCTCTTTGCGCTGCTTTGCTTAAGCTTTCACCTATATCTTCTCCCACACTTCAATCTTTCCATGATTAGTCATGAAACAATCATAAGAGTTATCATATATACCATGCTTCCTTTTAGTGAACATCAGAATATTTAGAAAACCCCATCCAAAGTCCATCCTCCTGTCAGCCTGCACTCTCTATTAGTAAGTGGTGGATGCTTGAGTCCCATTTGCCTCCTGTTAAGATCTCTATTTCCTCTTGCTTGTTGCCTGATTTGGAGCACTTGTGTATATGCATCTGAGGCCAGGCATCTGATTTGGATTTTCTCTCCTCTGAACTTCCACGTATCTGTGCTGCCGCTGCTGTTTGATCATCGTCCTGTACTCTGTGATATCTAGGCCATCTGGTTTATCCATGGCCATCTTCACTGGCTCCCATCTTTTTTAGTTGAAAGGCCTTTTATTGGATTTTCCAGGCACCCAGCCTTCTTACTAGACTTCGTTAGATGCGCTCCATCACTGACAAGGAATCTGCTGTCCTTCTGTTTTACCCTGTGGTCCAGAAATCCAAACCCTGTTATCAGACAGTACCTTCAGAGCATCCAGTCACTTCTCACGTCAGTGAATGACAGCAAGAAAATGACAGCAAGAAAACCAACTTGTACCTGTAAGACTTGGTAATCTCTGACAATAATTTGCAGGTTCCCTCTGGCACTATTTTCTGTGCCCTTATAAAACATCAGAAGTAAGAAGCAGTCAGCTGTTTTGAGAAGTCTCAGAAGATTCTTAGCTCTATTTTGCACATGTGCCACGGGAAGAAAACCCTCCTTCCTTGTTTGGTTGACCGAGAACAGGCTCAGTGGCTCTGAGCTGACCTGGGTGACCTAATGGCTCCTCAGCTATTACTGGATCTTGCTTGGGATGGCCACCAGCTGCTTTCTCCTCAGAGCATTCATCTCTCTCTTCTTCAGGATGTGGCTGAAACCTGGGGAGTTTGTTTTAAGCTTTTAGTGTGTAGGGTGGACTTTTCCTTTTCTTTCTCTTCTGTGTCACCCTCTTTCACGTACCATCCTGTGACTAGACAAGTGTCAGGTCTGTTTGCTACAGGAACCCTTGACTGCCCCCTCATGTCCTGAAGTGTGGAGGGGCAGGCATTCTCCAGGTCCCTTCACATTCTCCTCTGGGAGGGAGAGCGACCTCCCCACGTCATCCTTTGGTTGTGGCAGAAAGACAGACAGTGGACACAGCACAGGGCACTGCAAAATCTCCCCTACTTTCCCTCCTGGTTGAGATTTTCAGCTTTTTTTTTTTGGAATGACTTTTGGGTGTTTACATTTCAACCCTATTAAGTTAAAACTTTTTTTTAACAGCCAATATCACCTTCCAGTAACTTGACAATCCACTTTCTTTAAGAGGTTCTTAACTTTGGATCCCTTTATCAGCCCAGTGAAGCCTACAGACCCTTCTCAGAATGATGTTTTTAAATGCATAAAATAAAATATATAGTATTACAAAGGAAACAAATTCTCCTGAGATAAAAGTTATAAAAGTATTTTTAAAAAACAGGTTTGTGACCCCCAGATGAACAACCCTTGTTTTCTTTCGTCTCCCGACTGCATAGCTCCACCTCTCTTACTGCTGCTCTGTGCACTTAGCTGCCTTCAGCTGTCCATCTGCCTTTTCCTACTGACTCTGATTTATCTTGCCATCCACCTTCCCCTTTTCCTTTTTAGGTCCATTCTTCATCTTTCATATTCCTTAATTCTGTTCCTTCTCCTGCAGCTTTTCCTCAAAGAAGCTAAAGAGTTGAATTTGTAAATGGTATTTGGACCTGGAGAGTATTCTTCAAACATTCCTAACTTTCTCCCAAATTATCCTTTCTCAGTTAAATGTCTCGTCATCATTATTGGTCCAGACCTCTCAAATCCCTACGCAGTTTCCTTCTTTGTTGAGTCCAGTTCAGAGGATAATAAATGTAGGGTTGGAAAAGACCTCAGAAGGAAGTTGTGATTTGCCCAAGGTCATATAAGGAGTGAGCATGGGAGGCGGGACTGGATCCCAGGTCCTCCGGCTCCAAAGCCAGAGTCCTTTCCAGTGTCTCATTGCCTCTTCACCTCCTCTTCTTGCCTGGTCACACAGGTCATACCAGGAGTGAGTGACAAGGCGAGGATTCGAATCCAAGCATTCTTCCAGTCAGCACTCCTTCCACTGCACCATGCTGATAAACTTGTGTATCTGAGACAAATTGTAGAAATTTGTCAGATCATACAAGAGAGAAGTGTGGGTTCATCAGCTGTTGGCTAATATGTGGATGCAATGATTCAGAACCCACGTGCACAGGCCACGGATGGCACGAGTGGCACACGGCAGGTTGGGCTTGTGTTCATGGGCCCAACACGCCAGGGCCCCTCCTCCTTCCGGAGTCAAGGACTGTCTTAGGAAATGTTTTAGTTGGTAATACAACAATAGATGTCAGTAGCATGTCATGCTGTGGTAGTAATGATGGTCACAATGGCGGCTTACATTCCATGGCATTCTATGGCGTCTTCTCCTCTCAACAACCCTCCAAGGGTGATGCTGTTATTATTGTGCCATCCACATACACGTTTGCATGTGTGTGTGCGTGTACACATATGTAGAAGCATGATAATAGCACGCACCTTGGAGAGAAACAGGGACAGAGCCGACGTGGGGGCACCGGGTACTCCAGCCCCCGTGTCTCTTCTTCAGCATGTTTCCTCTTGCTCTGGATGGACCTCAAGCTTCTTGGAAGCCCTGTGGTCCTCCTCTTAAGACATACAGCTGTGAATCAGAAACTCGCGCATGTGCACCAGCTCCAGAAAAGACGGGGAATGGAAAACTTATGGGCTTGGGAATGGATTTGAAAACCAAAATGCCTTTGTGTAAAATTATTAGAATCCATAGTTCCTCTAAATTTGCATCAATAAAGCTTTAAAAAGGTCAATTATTACCTTTTTGAGTCATGTGAATTGAAAGTTTAAAGGTTTTTTTTTTTCTTTTTGTCTTGGTGTCTGATGCAAAGACAGAAGGAAACCATATTTATTTCCATAGCTACTTTCCTCCTACATGCTTCCAAAAATATGATGGTTGTGCATCATATGAGAATTTGTGGAATTCTGCTGAACAGAAGCTTAACTTCTCTTTAACACATTTTTCTTATTCTAAGTTTAGACATGTGGTTACCTAAATTTTTAATTTTAAAATAAAGACTGTTGAGGTAATACTGTTCATGAGCTATAACTAAAACCTTTTCCAGTGTATCACTGGTGGGGATGCTTTTTGAGGGGAGACAGAAGAAGAAGCTATTTAATTACCATATTATGAATTCATAGAATTCAAGAAAATTTAGAATAGAGTCCCCACTCAGTCACCATAATGCTTTTATTTATGTGCTGAAATAAATTTTTGCATTTATAGTAAATAAAAGCTTTCATACATGCTAGGTTAAACAGAAAAACTTGATAGTGGCACTTCGCTTTTATTTCCTTTTGAAGATATGAGATTAAGAATTTATACAAGAATTCTGCATTTTTCATAGCTTTTTAACCAGTAGAGAAGTTTATGAAACATTAGTTGATCTAACATGATCAATACACTTATTTGCATTTCATTTTTAGTAAGTTGTAATCTTCAGCTGTCTCTTTTACCCATGGATGGGTATTAGGACTTAAGAGCAAATAATTATAAATTCATTGGAAACAAACTGGATCACAGAGCAGTATAATTTCTCAAATGGCCCAGGGAAAACTATCTTACGTCTAGATTATTCAGATTGATTCATTTGAACAAGCATTTATTAATGGGAGGGAAGCAGAAAAAAGAGCCGTCCAGGAACTTCCTTTTAGTGGGCATTAGGGGAGAGAACAACATGTGGGATGAAAAGTAAATACAAAGGATTTATCCTGAAGTTGAAGCCCTATTAACTGAACACCAATTACACATGCAGAATCTCGGAACAGTCAGTGTTTGAGGCTGGTCCTGCAGAGGCTTGAACAGCCTCCCTGGGCCTGAAGACTTCTAATAACTACTTAGCTGGGCAGTCTGGGGGTTTGGATGGTTTCCTTTTACATGTGTCTGAAATCTGTAATTGTCGCACTCATTTTCTGTTCTCTGGGCCCAAGGAAACCAAGTCAGATCCCTCAGATCCCTCTTCCATAATACAGTCCTTCAGTACCTCAAAACAGGTGTCATTTCCCTCAAATCTTTTCCTCCTTATGCCAAACATTCCCGGATCCTTCAAGAGGTCTTCATTCAAATCATGCCATGATAAACTTGAAAGAGCCTCTGCCCCGCAGAAGCTGAGGTTCTCCTGGAAGGTGTTGTCATACGCTTTCACTTCTGGTTTTGTGTGGCTGTTCTTTCCATTTACGTAGTTGTCATTGTTCTGTACATTGTTTTCTGGGCTGTGCTTACTTCACGCGGCATCAGTTCATGTAGAAATGGAATCTTTGCGTCAACGGGTATGGATATTTAAGTCACTCATTTGCATAATTCTAAACTGATTTCCAAAAAGGTTGTCCCAATTCACAGCTCCTCCAACAGTGCTTCGCTTCGCTGCGCTCACCCCAACCCACACTGACTAGTGCCATTTTTTGTCATCTTTGCCAATTTCTGAGGTTTGCGATGAAAATCTCAGGGTTGTTTTGATTTGTATTTCTTTTATTATTCGTGATTTGGAGCATTCATGTGGTTTTCAATACTTGGCAGTTCTTCTTTTGAGAACTGTGTGGTCATATCCTCTTCAACAATCTTTTAACTGCCCGCTCTGGTGGCTTCCTCTCATTCCTCAGTCTCCTTTAATTCTCTGCAGAATGTGACACTACTGATATTCTCCCCTGTGGTTTTTCATACCAAATTCTTTTTCGCTCTTTCTGTTCAATGGCTTCTTCTCATTCTTATTTGCTGACTCTTCTGTATTCCCCACTCTGACTGACTAGGTGTCCCTAAGACTCTGTCTCCGGGCCTTCTCTGTCTTTTTTCTACACTCAGGGCCTCCATCAGTATCATGAGTTTCATTATCACTTAAGGAGACGATCCCCAAATCTATTTATTCAATCTGCCTATTTAATATGTCAAACTGGGCATCCTAAACATATTTCAAACTCTATCTGTCAGAAACATAATCTCCAAAACTTTTCCCATCTCCAAACTCTTCTGTTTAAGTTGAGGGTTCCACCATCCTTGCAGTCATCCACATTGGCAGCCATGGTGCCATCCTTCCCTCCTCATTCTCACTCGTCCCACATATCCATTGGTTTGCCAGATCTTATTTCTTCCATGACATCTCTCATTCAAATATGTCCCATTCTCCTCAGTCAGACAACCAACACACATTAATTCAGGCCTCTTGTCTGGACTATTCTAGACTGGTCTTACTGCCTTATGTCTCTCTCTTTTCCAGTTCGTTCTCTCCATGCTGCCAAAGTAATTTTCCTAAAGTGCAGGTGTGACATGTCACTCTCTCATTCAAGAAGTTCCCAAGGCTTCCCATATATTCTAGAATAAAAGATGGACTTTTTGTTTTAAAAATATTTTTGTTTAGCTTTTAAAGTCTTCTCACAACCTAGCCCAAACCTACCTTTACCAAGCCTTTTCTTGTTATATGTTACTCCCTTGTACAATCTAGCCAAAATGACGTTTGCTGTTCCTCACACCGCTTCGCTCCTCTGCATTGGCTGCTCCTCAGCCCCTCTTAGAATTTCTTTTTCCTTCAAAAATTCTTCTCACATGCTACTATCTACATGAAGCCTTTCCTGATCCCTCCAAATGCAGTCCCCTGGGGAAAAAAAAGATTCATGTCTTCATGTCTCCTCCAGTAGAATGTAATCTTTAGGGGAGGCACAATCTCATTTTCATTTTTATATTCCTAGCATAGTGCCTGGCACACAGGTGACTAATAGATGCTCACTGACTGACTGGCATGGAGGGAGATTCAGAAATGATCCCTCAGGCAAAGGAAATCATTAGAAGCTTGAGGGCAATAGGTAACATGAAACCACCGAGTCTGGTGCACAGGGAAAAGACAAGACCTGTACACCAAGTGGATGATCCAAGAGCTACAGGGAAGAGCGTGATCACTGATATAAACACAGGACGTGGTATACAGATTCAGTGTGATGTCGTACCATGAAAACAATGGACGTGCAGAGTTCAGACAAATGTGGGAAGACAAATCAGCTAATCAGTAAGGAAGGGAACCCAGAACACTTTACACAGTGGCTCCCATGATAAACATAATGGTTTGCCCTTTTTCTTCCTACCTCTCCGACCCTTCCTTCTCTGTCTCCTTGGCTGGATCCTCCTTCCTGTAATGCCTTCTAACCCTAGGTGTGCCCTGGAGTTCTGTACTGTGCCTTCTCTCTATACTATTTCACTTGGTGATCTCATCATCTCCCATGGATTTAATTATTATCTCGATGCTGACAATTCTCAGATCTACTCATCCTGCCCAGTCTCTCTGCTGACCCCCAACCTTGCATCTCCAACTGCCTTTCATTCATCTCATACTGGATGTCCAACAGACAACTTAAACTCAAAATGTTCAAAATAGAACTCATTATTTTTCTCCAGACAATTCTCCCTCCTATATTCTCTGTTACTATAGTAAGCAACTGGGCAGCTAGGTGGTGCAGTGGATAGAGCCCCAGTGCAGGAGTCAGGAGGACCTGAGTTCAAAACTCATCTCAGACACTTGACACCCACTAGCTGTGTGACCTTGGGCAAGTCACTTAACCCCAATTGCCTCATCCTGGGTCATCTCTGGTCATCCTGATGAATATCTGGTCACTGGATTCAGATGGCTCTGGAGAAGTGAGGCTGGTGACCTGCATAGCCCTCCTTCACACAAAAGCAAAGTCAAGTGCAAGTCATGTCATCATTTCTCTGATGGCATGGTCTTCTTCAACAATGAAGGCTGAACACACACAGTGAGCACCACTACCCTCCCAGTTCCTCAGGCTTCCACCTAACAGTCTGTCTTTAATTTCTCACTATCTCACACTCTCTTCCCACCCCTGCCAGTCCAATCTGTCACCCAGACCTGTGAATTCACCTTTACATCATCTCTCCAGTTTGAGCCCTGACACTGCCCCCAATCTGGCACAGGCCCTTATCTCCTCATGCCTGGACTATTGCAGCATCTATTGGGGGGAGGGGTGTGCCTGCCTCGAGTCTCCCCCTCCAATCCATCCTCCATTCAGGCACTATATATGTAATAAGGTAAGATCTAACCATGTCATAACCCACCCACCCTCAATAAACTCCAGTGGCTCCCTGTTGCCTTCAGAAGCAAATTCAAAATGCTGTTGGGTGGTGTTCAAAACCCTTCATATCCTAGCCCTCCTACCTTTCCAGTTTTGTTATACCTTGCTCCCCAACATGTACTCTCTGATCCAGTGACACTGGTTTCCTGGCTGTTTCATGAACAAGATTCTCCATCTCTTGGCTCTGAGCATTTTCTCTAGCTGTCCCTCATTCCTGGAAAGTTGTCCCTCCTCCACTCCCTGGCTTCTGTTAAGTTCCAGCTAAAATCCCACCTTGTACAGGAGGCCTTCCTTCCCCAAGCCCCTCTTAAGTCCAGGGCTTCCCCTGTTTTAATTACTCCCTGTTTATCCCGCACAGAGCTTGCTCTGTCATACTTGTTTGCTGTTGTCTTCTCCACTAGATCGGAGACTTTTTGAAGACAAGGCTGTTTTTGACCTTGTTTTGTATCCCCAGTGCTCAGCACAGGGCCTGGCACATAGTAGATGCTATAGAAATGCTTTTTAAAGAAATTTAAGTATAAACAGAAAGAACAATAAAGTAACATTGAGTTCTTCGTATGATAATGATGAAGCTGAGTCTGAGATGCGGAGGCAGACGGGCTGTCAGACAGGGTCGCCATATTCCTTCTCCTTGGATGGGAAAAGGGTATCTTCATAAGTGGATGTGATAGAAAAAAAAAAGCCTAAGTTAAAAGTGATGGTTTGGGCTTGGGATAGCTTTGATTTATATTCCTGAAATTATTACTGCAATAATCTACATGATTAACTAATTTCCTTGATTCTTCTGAATAGACTGGATTATGGACAGAACTTAAGAAGATTGAGACAAATTTCTTAAAACCACTGCACACAGGACTTAATATGTCAAAGGCACATTATGAAGCAGAAATTAAGAGCAAAAAGGAAAGCAGACAAGGTTAGTTGCTTATGTTTTTCTACTACCTGTTTAGGATCTCAAATTCAAGCAAACTTTTACATTCAACCAAAGATAAAAACTTATGGGCAAGACATATTGAATTCAGGCCAACAGGGAGCCAAATCTTTCATTCTTTCTATGTTTTTTTTAAGCTATGACTAAAATGGTTGTTGTTTTTAACCCAATGGCTGCACGAGCTGCACTCACCCTTCCCCCAAATCTGTTCTTGCTCAAGCTCAACAGACTTGCCACAACTCAATTTGCTTATTTCTGGAAGTCAAAAATCCTTCTGATCAGTCTTTTTTTATGTAGCAGCACATTTACATCTGGGTAGCACCATACTCTGAATATTGCCTATTTCCATAGAAAATATAAAATAAATCTTAAAAAAGGAAACTGCTAACTGGTTTCTGATATTTTAAGTTAATATTCTTAATACTATTATTCCTTCACCACAGTGTCTTTAATATCTGTACGATGGCATTTTATATTCACAGTACTAGAAAGTTATTCCCTTTATACTGACAAATTTTACAGTTCTGATCATCTAACAAGTCCTGAAATTTAACTGTCCTTTTCTATATTTTCCAAAAAACTCAGAACAGTTATATACCAGCAAGTTATCATTTGCCTAAATAAATCTAGGATCAGCTATATGGACTCTAATTTTGAATTAATTTAAAAATTTTACTTAACTTCATTTGAACAAACTATTTCTTTCAAGTATTACATCAGTAGGCCATGGTAATTTACCCATAATTTAAATATTGAAAAGAAAACATTTTCAAGTGAAAAACAAAAGTGGCACATAAAATTATTGGTGGAAACTGTAGCTACTGTAATGAGTTAAATTGAATCTGACAAGTGATAACTATTTTCTTCTTTTATAGAATCTCATAATCCTAAAAATTTTTGCCCAGTAACAGTTGGTGGAGAGGAGATTCCTAATGTTCCTAACATGACTCCCGAAATGCAACTTCAGGTGAATGAGGAGTTTTTAGATTTCTGAAAGTCAGTTCTTGACCTGCAGTGTACATTCATTTGTAGTTTTGTTGCTGGTGGGTTGGTTTTTTTTTTTAAAGATCTTTATGTCAATAACATTAATTTTTCTTGACTTTTCAGGTTCTCCATTCAGCTCTTTTCACATTTGATTTAATAGAAAGTGTTCTGGCCCGAGTAGAAGAACTCATCGAAATGAAAACAAAACCCCCATGTGAAGCAATGGCTCGACCAAAATGAAGCCCCCTGCCTGAAGAACTGGAGCAGCTGCAGAAGCCTCACAACATGTTTTGTCCATTCTGTGTGAAGAACTTTTTACTCTAATGTTTTTTTTAAAGAGGTTATTTCAGTCACTAGGCACTTGCTGCTAGAAAATAAATGCTGCTATTCTCCTTTTCCTTCATGGCTTTTTTGTCTTTTTAGAGAGTTGTGGCATTCTGTTAGTTTAAAACATATTACCTTAACCTGACAGTAAACTATTCCTATATTTTGTTAGTAAGTAATAAGTTTGGAAATTTCAGCAAAAAAAAAAAAGGATTTGTGTGGCATTTTAAATTCTGAAGTCTGAGACCATTCACAAGGGGTTTTATGCTGGAGAGCAACTTAGACACTGTGAAGGCCCCACACAATTTCTCAAATAGGGAACAGAGTTTCTAATAGAGACTGACACTCCCAATGTACATCAGATGCTGACAACAGGTATGTTTTATCCATTTAGTTTTCCCTACATGGATTAGTAGGCTGATTTCCTTTATTTATGGACCTCAATCAAGGTACCCTGTGATGTTCTGGGTCCTGATGCAATTAACACACTATCATCCCAGGATGAGCATCTGGAGGATCATTGAGTATGAATAATCCCTCCTCAACTGGGGTGCACTGCATTATTCTGAATAGCTCTATTAAGTAACTAAACTCATAATTGAGTATGATAATTTTATTATGCTTAGGTCTTTACATGCACAAAATGGAATGGACTTTGCTATGAAGGAAATAACCAAGTTTTAATGGTAACACTAATTCAAATTAAGGGAATCACAATCCAGTTGTATCTTACGAAGGGTTTTCCAAACAGGACTCTGCTCTATGATCTGGGCTTTAGCCATAATCATTCGGTAATGAATGTTGTCAGCATACGGTTTGCAAGTGCTCTGGAACAAAGGAAAACAACACACTATGATTGACCCAAGCACAGAAGCATCATCAGGTCAAAACAAATCCATGTTGTCATGTCACCTACAAACATTCCAACCATGCAGCAGGGAAACGTTCTGCGTCACTGATAAACCTGGTCAGGACCAAGTTGAGGCAGTTAGTCTGCCTCGTTAGTGGGTGTCCATCTCCCCAGACGTGAAATCTTCCTGGGTGCAAAGAACAACGGGCTTAGAGAGAGGACCCGAGTTCAAAACAAGATGAGTTACTTGACACCTGAAGAGAGGGATGAGGCCATCTCCATGGTCTCTCCAGCTCTCAAAGGAAGCCTGGTGCTCGTGAGCACACCTGCCTCTTCAGCAACACACTCACATTTGGTTTCTGGGGCGTGGTCAGTGCTCCCCCTTGCCTCAGTCTTGCTTCCATGTCTTGGTTACACATCACTCTTAAAGTCCCTTTAGCTTCAAGTAATTCAGAATAGCCAAGTACAACTTAGTAAGTGCTCCATTCACATCAACCTTTAATGAAATAAGCGATGCCTTCCATACTCAGGTATTAGTGCAGCTTTCCAGGAAGCTGTGTCTTCCAGGAATTCCACAGATGGATTCCATTCTGTAGGGCCTTAAATAGATTGGTTTGGACTATAAGGTAATGGAAGGTAAGGGGCACTTTGCTTAGACGCAGGACTCCAGAAATATCCTTTTCTTTACCATGGGGGTGGGGGACTTACCTTAGCTATTGTGGTCATAAGTTTAGCAGCATCTGATGGATTGTGGACTGGAATGATGCGTAAATTATCCCCCAAGAATCTGTAAAACAGATCACACACATTACAAATGTTAGACAGGCTGTATGCTTACGGCTGGCTGGTTAGTATTCTTGAAATGGTAAGGGACAAAAAGAGGGACACAGCCACTGCTGGACATCAAGCCTTTCCAGGTGAGGAAAGGCAGGGTGGGTTTCAAGGTGTCTAGCAGCTTATTTGTTACTTTTAATCCACCAGATGTATACAGAAAAGAGATGCAGGAAAGTGCTTTTCATATTTCCCAAATTGCATTGCACTCTCTGTAGATATGATTTAGCTGAAAATATCTGGTGTGACAGAAAGGGCTGGTTTTTCTTTTGGCTCCAGGATGGCAGAGGGGACATCATGCTGACTCACGGAGCAGCATCCTACAGGAGTCCCATTAAAAAGACAGGGTGACATGATGAGTTTTATCCTCTGGCAAATTTTCTTTATAGAAGTCAACCTAAATTCACCTGCCTTATTCAAAACTCTGGGGCCAGAAGGAACCTTTGGCCACCTGCAGAAGAGCTAGGTGGTGAGTCCTAGCCTTACCTCTGCTGAATCCGGAACATCAACCTCCATTCTCGAGGGCCGTGGAGGGCCGAGCAGAGGGCCAAAAAGCTGTTCCGGTGGATCCTCATGAACTTCTCAATTTGAGCCAAAAGGGTTTCTTCAGTTGTCATAAAACAGTCCTGGGCCTCTAGTAGTAAAAATGCAACCCCTAAGCAAGGGAAACATTATGTAAATAGCAGTTTGTTACAATAGAGGTCAAATCCAGTGATAAATGATATTTACAAGCGAGCAACATTATGAAGCAATAGTCACCCTAACACAATTCTGGTAAAACAGAACAATCTGGAACTGAATCGAGGCTGTCCTAGGAAGCTTTTTTCTGGAATTTTTGCCTTGGCCACCTTTAAGTCAGCTTGTTTCGGGCCATGACTGCCCCTTTTTAAAGCCAATCCTGGTGAATGTATCAGGGTGCCTCCTAGGCCATTTCTACCTCTAGTTATTAAGCTTCTGAAAAGGAAATGTGTCTTTGGATGTCTCCTTTCAGGGAATAATATAAAATTAGGTCACTAGTAGTCTCATGACTCTGTACCTATTTTACTTTGTAATGCAAAGCAATCAATTGTCTCCATTTTTTTTTAACCTAGCTAACTTTGCTTATTATTCTGGGAAATCTACAGACAGGAAGGGTTTGGTTTTTAAATCTGAATATTTTTACAATCTTTGTGTATGGAGTATGACTTTTCTACTACAATTTCTCACATATTGTGCTACATATATGATCACTTCAACTTCTGTCAACATATTCTATATCAACAAGAACCAGCTTATTAGCAAATATACTATACCAGACAGAGGGAAAATAATGGATCCAGGTTCTACTGAATTTGAAAAACGAACTCTGTGGTTTTCATTTTTCAAGATGGCTGCAACTTCAAGACTCTACAAGAAAAGAATATCAGATATATGCATGTGTTCAATCCTCATTGTTTAAAAAAAAACAAATTTTCATACTTATTACAATCAACCCAAATGAATCACAATAAAGCCATAATCTAAACTATTTACATTTTAATTTTAAAAATGAACAAAAGCACAGCAACATCTTATCTGCTCTGTGTTCTCCATTGATTTCTATGCACTTAGAAGACCTTTTTAATATAGCAGTAGTCAGGTTATATCTTGATTTTGCTTATTTGGCAACACTTAATATATCTTTTTAAATTTCTTTGCATTTTTCATGTTTGTCACTTCATTTTTTTTTTATGGGGGCAGGGAAAGAGGGAAAGTCTAGACCAGTAATTTCGCTGTTATGGAAATCTTCCAATATGGAAAGTCTCTCCAACAATGCAGATTTAAATTAATTCAATCTCATTAAGTAAAATTAACTCATCTTGAATTTACAGTCTTAGAAAGTTGGCTGGGGCACTGAGCAGTTAAGTAACGTGTCCTTGAACACACAGCTTGTTGGTGTCAGAAGAAAGTCTTGAGAGTCTTCCTAATTATGGTCAGCCTCTCATCATTTTACATATGGCACAATGAAATTCCATTATACTAATATACCACAATGTATTTGTTCCCTCCCAATAGTATGACATGAAAACTGCTTCTAATTACTTTTACAATTACAAATAAAACTAAAATGTTTTTGTACAGATTAGATTTTTGCTCTTAATAACAACCCTAGAATATAATCCCTGTCCAAAAAAGCTGTGGTGATTCAGTTATAACAGTATCTTAGCATGTCTTTCTCCTTACCCCTACTGACATAAAATTATTTTAAACTTAGCTAATTTGATGAATTTTAAATGGTGCCATAAGATTATTAAACTTGCATATCTCTGCTTATTAGGGTTTGACTGATATGAAGTGGTTATTAATTTTTTTTTTGTTTTCTCTGAGAATTTCTTATTCCTATTTTTTAGTCACTTCTCCATTAGGGGGAACTTTTGTTAATTAATATCAGCTCCTTGTAAATTCTGCATGCTGATTTTTATTGGAAATATAAATAATTTCTGCATGCTGATTTTTATTGGAAATACAAATAATTTCCCCTAAACTTTTTATTTTTTCTTTTGAAGAGAATGATTTTTTAAAACTAGGAAAACCCCTTTACAAACAAATCCATCTATTTTTAATCCATTTCTTCCATTTTTCCAGTTAACACAAATTTTTGTCCTCTTCCCAGGGCAATAAATATGCCATTCCTTTTTTCTTCTAGTTTTTATAGGTAAATAAATGTATTCATATTACACAAAAATGTATTTGGCCAATTATTAAACTAACTACAGCTGAGGCGTCAGTTGCTGAGGATAAAGAGGAAGAGCAGTTCTCCAAAGACTTCTAGAAAACCCTCCAGTTAAACCAATTTACACTCTGACACTTGGGAAAAGGAAAGGATGGAGAGAAATAAATAAATGGGAATTCATGGTACAGGAAGGGGAACAAGATGCCGCGAACCTATAGAGTAAACAGAAGCCTCATGCTTTATATCATGAACATTTTCTTCAAGAAAAAAATTTGTCACATGGTAGATCACTAAATACCAATATAAAATGTATGCTGAGAGAGAGAGACAGTTCTTACTGATGTGGGTTATCTTGGAATCAGCCCTCTATATGGTCAGGGCCTCCTAGGATCAGAATTAATAAAAAGCCAGATGAATAATGAGAAAAAGATGCAGCATGCAACTGAAACCACTCAACTCCTAAGCACAGAAGCTACTCACTAAGCAGCAGAAACAGGGAATGGTTAACAAAAATGCCAACGGTGGTTATAACACTGTTAGACACAAGTTTAACTGATGTGAATAACTTGCCACAAACAAGGAAACCAAAAGAGCACAGAAGGTACCTTAGTCAGCAAATATCTGACCTTCTTGCTAAATGGCCACCAAAGGCAGATTAGTAAACAAATTTATTCAGATCTTAGGATACATCAGCAGTATTGTCTCATAAAGCAGAAAGATGCAGTGGAGGGTAAAACCAGTTTAAGGAAAATTTGAAAAGATACTCAACCCAGCAAAGTCATCCAAGGACTTTTAAGGACAAAAATAAGGGGGCAACAAACAGAAGAAAAGTGAGGGAGAAAGGGAACTGTAAAAACCATTATGACAGATTATTTTCATCATCAATGACAATGGAACCACTACGATTCAGACCAGGAAGAGGCAGAAGGTTGAACAAAGACAGGAGAAGCAGCAGAAATGGTATCTCCTGGAGACCACCCAACTATGGGAATACTGAAGCTCTGATACCTGAGGTATCCCAAGGAGGGAAAGATACCAAAGTCATGGAAAAAGGATTGAACCTTATTATTAATACCTGCCTGCCCCCACCCCAAAGCAACTGAGAAACAGCAGTAACTCGATGTACATGCCTACTTTCCCTTCTATGCAAAATCTTTTTTTCATCTATATACAAATCAAAGGGGTCCTTGACAAGGATACTAAGAGAGATCAAACAGGCTTTCATAAGTAACATTCAACAATAGATCACATCTTTACCATTTCACAATCTAAAGTCGCAGTATTTGAAACTGTAATCATGTAAAATATGGTCAACTAGTTCCAGTTCAGTGGAAATTTATGTGAATTCCAATAATGCTACCACTTCATGGGATTCAGTACTCACACTAATATGGACCTAGCTGTAGAGAATATATGCTGATTGTTTGTTGATAACGAAAAAATTTGATTTGGTAAAGCAAAATGCCACCTTATGGGCTCTTTTTCAACAAGGTATCTGCCAGCCATCATCAAAACCATTTCTTGAAAAAATATAACAAGAGGAGGTGGAGCCAAGATGGTAGATTAGCAGTAAGCAGTATAGTAAACTTCTACGCATCCCCATTCCTCCTACCAAACAAAACAAAACAACTGTCTTTCGAACAGATCTAGAAAATACACCAAGTCTTGATTGGGAAATCCAAGAAAAAGAATCCCAGTGAGTCATTTTTCTGGTTAAAGTTGGCGTAAGGAGACAGGGAGATCTGTAGACATGGGGGACAGTTGAAATAGCACATGTCCTGCCATGCACCAGGCATTGTGCTAAGTGCCAAGGATACAAAGAAAGGTAAGAGACAGTCCCCCTTGAGGAGTTCACAGTCTAATGGAAGAGACCATAAACAACCATTTATGGGAAAACTACATACAAGATAAAAAGAGAATAGTCAGCAGAGGGAAGGCACAAAAACTAAGAGGGATTTAGGAAGGCTTCCTGTAGAAGGTAGGATTTCAGTTGGGACCTAAAGGAAGCTGAGAGGAGGAGAAGAGGAGGAAAAGACAGAGAAAATGCCCAGAGCTGGGAGATAACATGTCTTGTTTTAGGAACAGCCAGGAAACCAGTGTCACTAGATAGAAGAGGACATGGAAAGGGGAGTGGGGGTACAAAGAAGGGCTAGGAATTTCAAGCAGAGGATTTTATATTTAATCCTAGAGGTGAGAGGAGTCAGTCACTGGAGTTTACTAAGTAGCAGAGGGCAAGCAGTGGCTGTTTGACTCAAAGCTTGGCCATAACACCAAATGTGAAGTCAGGAAATAAACGGGAAGAATGAGCAAACAAAAAAGAATTCCATCAAAAACACTTCTATGGTGATAGAGACATGCAGGAAACAAATCTAGAAAAAGAGACTGATTCCAAAGCAGCTACAAGTAAGGCCTCAGAGGAAAACACAGCTTGGGCACAAACTCAACTAGAATTCATGGAAGAGATGAGACAAGGGGGGTTTTTTTTAGAGTTAAATTACATTTTCATAAATTAAATTTTAAAAAGAAGGAAAATAGAAAAGAAATTAAAGTTATAGAAGAATTGATAAGAGAATGAACAATTTGGCACAAGGTATAAAACTTATCCCACTTCCCTCAAAAAAAAAACAAAACAAACAACTCTCCCTGAAAATGTGAATGGTCCAGATAGAAGCTAATAACTCCATGAAACAATAAGAAACATTAACATACAGTCAAAAGACTGAAAAAAATTAAGAAAATGGAGGAAAGGGTGGGAGGGAGTAGGTAGCACTTGAACTTTCCCCTCATTTGAAATGGTCAAAAACATGAAGAATACAGATATATAACTGGGTACAGAAATACATTTCCCTCATCAGGGAAAAAGGAGGGAAAAGGGAGAAGAGGAATTAAAAAGACTGTGGATTAAAGAAAGGATCAGTACTAAACACAAAATAAACTATAAAAAAGGTTGTATACAAATATTTATACTATTTTTGCAGTGGCAAAGAATTGGAAATTGGAGGAGGATCCATCAATCAGGGAATGGATGAACAAATAAATGTGAAGTAATATTATTAAACTTTAAAAAATGATGAAGAGGGTTTCAGTGAAACATGGGGAGACTTATCTGAACTGACGCAGACTGAAGTCGGCAGAATCAAGAGGAGAATTTATACAACGACAGCCATGTGGTAAAGACAAGCCGTGCTGAAAGACTTAGGAATTTGGTCCTGCTAATGACTAATCCCAATCCCAGAGCGCTGATGACACTATCCATCTGACACAGAGGAAAAGGGCTCTCTCTCACACACACTAAGGCCTAGGAAAGACCTGAGGAATCCACCAAGTGGAGCTCAAAGTGAAGATGAAAAGTAGAGCGTGGGATTATCATCGGATGAAGGAATTTCAGAGTTTATGAATATGGAAATGGAGCATTACGAGGAGATGTAGTAAGGGTGACATGCAAGAGCAGGCCATGGGAAATGAGTGAAAGGAGGAACTGAGAACTGAGCATGTTTTAGGGAATACAGGGAGTGGACAGCGAAGTTCTGAGGATGGCAGAACAAAGGAGGGAAGGCCCTCTTCCTGTGGCACACCAGGTGGACTGCTCCCAGTGACAAGAACAAGAGTTACAGAGAATGAACAAGTACGAGTAGGTCGCAGTTTGCATCCCCGGAGAGTGCGTCTGAATCGATGAAATCACAGGTCCATTTCAGCAGCCAATTAAAACTTATTATAGTGTACGGTATGAGGTACAAGTGTAGACAATATTATTCACTAAATTTTCATCATCCAGTACTTCCCCCAAATGTCACTGAATTGCTTTACCCAGTGATTGATGAGCTTGTTTTCAATCAAATAGTTTAACTATGGTTCCAATTCTGGATCCTCTCTTATATCTCACTGATTTATCTTACATTTTTAAATCCAGCACTAGGCAACTTTGCTAATTACTGATTCATGCTATGGTTTACAACCTTCGCTGGTCTTTATTTATAGTTTCCCTTTATATTCTTGGCCATTTTTCCATCTAAATTGTTATTGTTTTATCTAATTCTGTGAAGTAGACCCTTAATGTTCTGGATGGTATCATGATAAATCTACAGTTACCTTGGGAAACAATGGCATTTTTATTACATTTACTAGACAAAGCTCTATGAAACAGCTATCTCCAATTTTTTTGTTTTATTCTTTTATTTTGTTAAATAATTTTATAGTTATCTTTGTCTCATATCTATTAGTAGGTAATACAATCCAAGTACTTTGTAGATTGTCATTACTATAAATGTGATTTATGTTTCCATTCCTCCCAAATTATTTGTGATATATAAAAATACAGATTATTATGTAGTTACTTAATATCCCACTATTTTTCCAAAGATATTAATTATACTTCAATGAATCCCTGAAACCATCAATGACTGTCTTCAACTACACCAAATCCATTTCTATGTATGTTGTAAGACTCGAGGACTAAAAGCCTTATTCTAGTCTGTTAATATTTTGTGGGTACTACTGCATAAATCAGCTGTCCATCAGTTACTCACTTTCACTATATCACCACAATAAGACAACAACTCTGATCATCTCAATCAACAACCACGACTCCAGAGACCAAAGGTGAAACATGCTACTCACCTCCTGACACAGAGGCGACATTCAAGGTCCAGAATGAGTTAACTGAGAGAAAAACATTTAATTTAAAACTACAGGGAGAAAACAGTGAGATGTACAGAGAAATAAAAGTAAATTGCCTAGACAACAGCAACTGCAGATACTGACATGGGTGCAAATAGCTGCTTCCTCTGTTTTCTAATAGCAATGAACAAAAACAAAGCCAAGAAATACAGAACCAAGTAACCCAGTGCCTGGCGGGCAGTCCGTTGTGTTAGCCCATCCACACTTATCCGGGACAAGCTGTACAGAGGGATAATGAACGGGGCTCGGAACTGAGGAGGAAGCTGATGCTGCTGGAGATTGTGTTTGGAAAACTGAACAACATTTTTAATGGTTCCAAGCAACCCCTTGACAAAAAAATCCATCTTCTTAACAGCGATTCTAATCTGAAGAATCATGGGCCATTACAACCTCTGAAAAATGAATACTGCCCTTGATTCAAAGGGCAATGGGGAAATACATTCCGGATCCATGTAAACTATAGCAGATTTCTTACAACTACACTTGTTCAAAAACTATACAAAGGGTTTCAGCACAAAATACATGAGAGAAAAAGGGAAGTGATTATGTAGTAACAGCAGGGGAGAACAGAAGGACAGACTAGGCCCAGCACTGGTACCCCAGTGCACTGGATGGATTTGCTTTGGAAGATACATGGGGGAAAAGTTAAGAATCTCACACGATTAGGTGAAGTTGGGCAAAATCTGCACTACTGGAAGGAGTCCTCACGTTAATGAGATAGAGATTCACTGAAATACTCACGCATATGAGCATAGAATTATCTCAGTGAACACCTACAGAAGTACCCAGATACAGAGTAAAGCCCTGATTGTGAAGGAAATCACAAATATGTTAAAGGAATGAAGAAACTTGGACTGGGCTTTCTAATCTATTTTTGGGGCAAAGACTCTTTGACAGTCTGGTGAAGACTATGGAGCTCTTCTCAGAATGATGTTTTTAAGAGCCTAAAACAAAATACAGATAATTACAAAGGAAACCAATTGTTTTTATTTATTTATACTAATTATTTATTAATAATTTATTCTAATATCCTAGACAATTAGAAATTTACTCTAATATTACAAGTTATTCTAATTATTAGAATTTATTCTAATTATTTAACTATTTTTTTAAGTTCACAGGTCCCAGGTTAAGAACCCTTGACCTAGATCCTAAAGTTATCTATATAACTATAAATAACAGAGCTAACCATTTAAAAATGCTACTTTGAAATCAATGTTGGAACTCAATAGGTGGTACAGTGGATAGAGTGCCAGATGTGGAGTCAGGAAGACTTGAGTTCAAATCCAGCCTCAGACACTTGTTAGTTATATGACCCTGGGTAAGTCACTTACACCTGTTGGTCTCAGTTTCCTTATCTTTACAATGGGGATAACGATAGCCCCTACCTCCAGGGTTGTCGTAAAGATCAAACGAGGTAATGATAGTAAAGTACTCAGCACAGTCACTGGCACAGAGGAAGCGCCATATAGGTGCTATCATTATCATTACTGGCCCCTATACCTGAAGAGATGAACTCATGATTATTGTTGTATTCCACTTCACTTTTTCCTTTCCACTACTCTTGGCCATCTTTCTCTGGCTCAATAGTCTATCCAAAGGTACAACAACCTGAAAGAATGAAAGGGAAAAGAGTTTTAGAGGCATCTTTTGTCACTTTGTGGGTGTTTCCTTCTGTCTAAGGCTGGATGTCAGGAAAAGCTTTCTAACCATCAGAGCCAACCCCAAGTGGAATGGGCTGCCTCCACGGAGCTAGTTCTGCCTTCTTGGGGGTCTTCAAGCAGAAGCCTGACAGTCACATGTTGGATGTTACAGGAGGTTCCCCTTTGTTTATATGCTGAACCAAGTTCCTTCCATCTTTCAAATTTCAGTGATTCCATAAATGTGGCATGACATGATTTTATTGCCTTTTAAAACAGTGAAACCCACTCTCTGACCCTCCAAGGAGAGCCTGTGAACTGTATTTGTATTGATGAATACTTTTTTAATGTTTTCTGTTATAACTTTTCACAACATACATATCAATAGGGATATATAGCTGGAAAAAGACTACATATCTGAGTAGCAATGGACCAAGACCTGTAAGGGATTCTTAACACCTTCTCACTTCTTTTCTACATTCTTCCCTCCACCCCCACCCCCTATCACTACAGAAGCAAAAGGGAATCAATATTAGACAGAAGTCTATTTTGTTTCATGGTCAATAAACCCCCAAATAAAACATCTGAGAGCCAAATCTTTGGTGATTCTCCTCCCCACACTTAGCTAGGTTGACCCTTGGATAGATGATGCCATCTGTTACCAGAACACATCAAAAGCCATCCTTGGTTGGTTGAATTTGCCTAAGTTTGTGATCCACTGGCAAAATCTTCCAGAAGCCAGGCAGAAGTCTTTCCATTGTCCTTTGGGTCAACTGCAATATTTATTTTTCAGAGACACTGGTGCTCCATGACTTGCCAGCAAAGTAAAGGTGTACGATGGGATTTTATGTCAAGAAGCTGCTTGGAATAACCGAAATCACACCATAATGAGACATCAGGGAGAGCTTTTGGCTTACTAAGGATAAATAAATATCTTAGGATACAAGGAGTTAAAAAAAAACACAACCTGTGAACCACACAGAAATAATACTTCACTAAAGGTTAAGATCAGCATTCGATCTGTGACCCTGTCAAAGTGTTTTATCATACCTGAAAAGGAAAATGCTTTGCAAATGTATTATGAGAACAATTCTCCACACGGATAGTTTAATGCAGGCATTTTATATTAAGCAGAGGTTCTCTGTCCTGTTATGATGATTTATTTATTCCAGTTAAATATAAAATTTCTGCAAAGACCTATTGATTCAAATATTTTTAAAACAAAATAGTGAAGAGGCAAATCACATCTATTTACCTGGGTAGCTGCCTATAACTCCTCTTTACCATTCTGATGTGAATATCAAAAACTTTGGATAGATTTTAGAACTAAACAGCTAGGAGTTGGGATCTTGTACTCAAGATTTAGAAATCCTATATCCTAATTTATGTAGAGTATACAGATGCTAGGCCAATGGACACAGGTCATTCACAATATGATTGAGAATACTTCAAGTGTCCAGGTCTTAAATGAGACTGAAAAAGAGAGATTGTCCTGGATAGACTGTACCTCTGAATAAAGTATATTTTAATGCCTGAGAATAAGATTATGCAGTGATACACACACAACCAAATCAAAATAAAAAATCAATCAATAAATTTAGCAGAGTGCCTGGCACATAGTAGGTGCTAATAAATGTTAGATGACTGAAAAAGTAACTGGTGCTTTAGCTATGAAAGACTGATAAGCTGGATTTGAAATAAAAGCAACACTATTTTATATCAAGGTAAATAGGGTTAGAAAAAATCTGTCCTACTGTCAGCTCTGCTTTATGTATTGGCTCCCCAGCTGAAGGCTCCCTCAAAGTCTGCCCACTGGATCAGGTACTCAGTGGATCTAAGTGTTCAGCACAGTGGAAATTCTGCACAAGAAACCCAGGGGATAAGAGAAGCTTCTCACTGCCTCCTCTGTCTCCCCACCTCAATCAATTCTGGCTCCTGAATAGGAAAGAAAAAATGGGAATTCAAGGACACCATATGAGTGGTGACATCAGCACCTTCTAGGAAGCTACAATGGAGAAGCCCTTTCACTTTCTCATGCCCCCTTAAGCTTTGGCACTTCTGGAATTCCAGCAATAATTTCCAGACCATCACCTGTGCTAAAACTGAGGGGCTGCCTTTGATTTTTTTTAAATCAGAAAGCACTCAGAGGGCAGTGCTGAACACAGAACCCAGTGAGCACTAAAGCAGCAGGGTTGGGGTGGGGACTGGACTCTGTTTTCATGGGCAGGGAGAACTCTCCCAATGGAAGTCATCTCAGCAGCTGACAGCCCTGAAACTGCCCAGAACAGCAGCGTCCAACTCAGAGCAAGATGGGGCCCACAATGCAGTGCCCAAGACGGCAGAGTGACTCAGGAAACCACATATTAGCATTATCTGGGCTCTCCTGTGTTTTCATTTATCTTATTAAATAGTTCCCAGTGACATTTTAATCTAGCTCAGCCAGAACTCCTGTGGAGCTGGCACATCTAGATCACACCCGTTGATTATGGAACAGGGAGACTTGAATTTAGGTCTCCGTGGCTCCAGGACCAGCTCTCTATCCCCGTACCACGCTGCCTTCTAAAAGTTCCAGGATCATAGATTTAGAGCGACCTGAGAGGCTGTCTAGTTCAGTCATCTTGTTTAATACATAAGCAAAAGGAGGTTCGGAGAAGGGAGGTGATGGGTGCAGGACCAAACAGCTCCTACATGTCCGAGGCGGGATTACACGTGATTAAACCATTCCACCACATTGCCTCCCATCTCTCTTTCTCTCCTGCCTTCTCTCTGAGAGCAGGTTATTCCTGGAGCACAAGGATTTGCTGCTCTTCTTGTTAGGCAGATACACATAATAAAAAACAAGAAATATGGGCCTGGAGGGTAGAAGGCAATGCCCTCACCTTCTTGAAGCACTACTCTTCCTCATATTCACATTCATGAATATTTAGAGGATCTAGATGCCAAGCTTCCAAACAGCCCTAATGGGATTTCCTGGATAGAACCCTCAGCCTCCCCGCTCCCTCATAGTGCCATGACATGATCCTTCCCAGGGGCATCTGCACTTTCACTTCACTTCCTGAAGATGAAAAAACCTCCAAGGACCATTACAAATAAGCCTCCATGGACATGTAGGGAGGTTCTTTTGGCCAGGTGGTTATCTGGGAACAGCTGTTTGTGGTGGGGAAGGAATGTCGGGATGTTTCTAAAGCTACTTCTTGCTTC
The DNA here is from genome assembly GCA_023548195.1 of Bettongia penicillata ogilbyi. Classification (NCBI taxonomy): domain Eukaryota; kingdom Metazoa; phylum Chordata; class Mammalia; order Diprotodontia; family Potoroidae; genus Bettongia; species Bettongia penicillata. Next base: position 14,719,672 of record JAJHZJ010000096.1, read on the forward strand.
CTCAGCCATGGAATATTCAAGGCAGAATTTAGGTGGAGGGGAAGATGGAAAGACACTACAATTAATCAGCTACATGACCTCATGCAAGTCACTTTGCCTCTGTTTCTTCATTTGTAAAATGCACAAGTTGGAGTAAATGATTTCTAAGACCATCCCTGTTTGATAAATCTATAATTCTGTTAATATCATCTACACCAAAATTATTCAGTCATAATAGAGCCAAATTTATGAAATCCTCTATACAGAAGGAATGTGAGAAGTCAGAGTCCAGTTCTTTTCCAAAACATGAATTACCTCTACACCATCTCAGGCATGTGATGATCTTCCTGCCTGTGCCAGAGCACACCTAGGGATGAAGGGCTCACTCCTTATCGAGGGGCTTCATTCCTTCTGGGTCAGCTCTAACTGCCAGTAAACTCCTGCTCACCTTGGGACAAAATCTGCAGTTGGTTCTAATTCTGTCCTGTGCCTTGAGCCACAAAGACTATGCATGGGGCTCTTTGCATCTGACAGCCCTTCCTGTTTCAAACAAGACAGATTTTACAAGACTAGACTCGAAATTTAACCACATAAAAGCAGCACCTAAGTCCAATCCCTTTTAGGATCATCATCTGCCTCTATGGCTATCCTTCACATCACAGCATTTCAACCTGGCATTCAGAAACATCCTCCAATGAGTACCTCTGCATCTGCCCACTTTTGTCACAATCTCAGAGAGAAAACTCTCAAGATCAGGGACTTTGTCTTCATCGGAGCAAGTTCCCTTTCCCCAGCGGGTCCTCCAGTGTTACTTCTACTACTGGTGGGCAGCAGTGGACCTGGGTACTCCTGGAACACAGGCACGAGCCTAGGACAGCAGAAGTAGCTGGGAGACTGAACAGTGCAAGGCTAGGTTTTCTTCCTCCAACAGCCAGTCACTCAAGGAGTCTGGGCTGGAGGGTCTCTGACGAATCCCTTCTCAATCACCCTCCCACTCCTTCCAAGTCACTCTTTTGTTTCCTTTTGTTTCCCCCTCTCCCTTCCCTCCTTGGCTCCTTCTTATCTGCCTAAATGCTTCTCAAGCTTTTGTGAGCTGGATTCTCAACTTCACATTTTATGATGCTAATATCTACTCGATTAGTGTTATCTTTTTTTTTTTAACCATACACCCTCCTCTGAGGCTCACAACCTGAGGAGGGTAGATGCTCCAAGTTATCCTCATTTTACAGGTTAGGAAACTGAGGCTGAAGGAAGGTAAGCGATGTTTCTAAATGTCAAAGCCTCCTCTGAGTCCCCTGGGTTGCCAGTCCCACCATCCGTTCCCAGGCTCCCTCTCTGACTTTTTACAAAAAAGCAGGATTGAGATCACTTCAGGGAGCTGTTTCCATGGTATTTCTTACAGGAAGTTATAATAAACTCTACTTGAAATCTCAAGAGTTCTTCCTATTTCTGGATTAAAGGAGGTAATTAGGTTTTTAACCAAGAGGTTAAAGATGTTTTCCCTATTAACACCAGCCCATTACAGCTCTGAAGAAGCTCTGATCGTGATACAAAGTATCACGGAAGTGGTCCTGGCACGCTGCTGGGGAGAAATGAAACCAACACGGCCCCACGCCCCTTAAAGGCTGTGGGACAGAGGACTGCAGGCCCGGCTGGCGCTGTCCGACACAGGGAGCTCCCAGCATGCCCCGCGGGCAGTCCGCGGGCCGCGTGCAGCAGGGGTGGCCACAGTGAAAGGCGACCTTAACGCGGGCCTTGTCCCACTCCTGTCCGAGTGGGGCTTTGGCGGAGGCCGGCGCCCCGAAATGCTCTGGGCCCCCATAACCGCTTTCGGGGGGCGCGCTTTCCGAGCGGGGTCACTTGCACCCCCACAAAGTGGCTCACACGCGCTTAATCCCGCTCTACCACTTACTTCCGGTCACGTGGGTGGCGACCCCGCCCCCAGCCTCTGTTTCTTCTTCGGTAAAATGGGGTCCGAGGTTCACGAGGACCATCCAATAATGATCCTCAAAGCGGGTATTTGCCCGCCTCTTCCTCCCCTCCCCCGCCCCTGGTCTCGGGAAGCTTCCAGAACGTCCTCGGGAGGGACGGCAGGAGACCAGCCCTGGGAGGCGGGAAGAGACACCGGAAGGGGCGGAGCTTCCGCCCACGTGCGGGGGGAGGGGAGGGAAAGAAATCTCGGGGATTCCAGAGTTAGTGGTAGAAGGCACGCGTTTGGAAACACCCACCTGCTTCCTTTGACAGAGGGGGAAACTGAGGCCCAGGGAAGTGAAGCCACCCGCCCAGGGTCACCCGAGGTGTGGGAATCAGAGGTGGGGTTTGGGACCCAGAGCTTGCACGTAGTGGGGTAGCGGGTGGTTCAGTGGGTGGGGCACCAACTCCCGGAGTCAGGAAAATCTGAGTTGAAATTCAACTTCGGACACCAGCCGTGTGACCCTGGGCCAATCACTTCACCCTATTTGCCTCAGTTTCCTTATCTGGAAAAGGAGTTGCAGAAGAAAATGGCAAATCTCTTCAGTATTTCTACCAAGAAAACCCAAAATGTGAACATGCAGTCAGACACGACCGAACAAGAAAACTCTTGCCCAAAGTAAGCCCTTTATCAGGGTCGTTTGACAGGTGGACTGTACCTGCTGGATCACAGGATCGTCCTCTGAGAAGGGAGAGAAGGCTTAGAGGTCCCTGGAGATGGAGAACCTGTAGCCCAGAGCTGCCCAAGGTCACTCACCGGGGTCAGAAGCAGTCAGAGCCCTCTTTTCAGGGTACCATCACTCTGGGGACAGTTTCCTTCCTCCTCATTCATTCATCCATCCATCCATTCATGGTTCAGCAATTCAATTCAGTTTGTATTTCCCAGAAAAGGCTGAAGAGACAATGGAGAGCTTCTCAAAGACAGAATCTTTTGAGGGGCAGAAATGAGATCATGTCTGGGCTACTGTGTTAAATTCTGCGGATATGGAAAATCCGGGAAGCAGTCAGAGCAGGGCAGCCAGGACACTGTGTGGTTGAGTCCTTGCTGCCGGAGGACTGATAGGAATTGAGAATATTTAGCCTGGAAACAAAAGGCCAGAGGAGGGTGATTGCTGCAGTGTTCCTCTATCTGGAGGGCTGCAGGTGGAGTGGCAGAGAAATTAGTTGTCTTCCGTGGCTGCCAAAATCCTGACAGCCCTGCTTAAATACCTTCCATGGCTACATGTGACCTTGTGGATAATTTAGAAACCCTCTCAGCCTGGCCTTGAGAGCCCTTCCCAGCCTGGCTCCCAATGCCTTTCCACTGCTACTTCACACGGATCCCATTCACTTTGTGTTCGGTTCTTGTCCAGCCGGCCCTCAACCAAATGTGTCCTCTTCTTCCCCTCCCTGCCTTGCGCAGCGATTACCTGGGTCTAGAATGCCCTCTCTGCCTCTGAGAATCCCTGGCTTCCTTCAAAGTACCCTCATTGGCCTTCCTTCATCCTCCTACATAGAAGATCTCTCCTTGAAGTCATGTTACTTTGTATATACTTTGCATTTAGTTACTTGTGTATGTGCTACATTACTACCATTGATTCCTTAAGGGCAGACACTATCTTGTTTTTGTCTTGGTATGCCCTTTGCTTCTTATGTGCTATGAGCTTAGTAAATACTTTTTGGATTGAACTGAATGCCCACTTGTGATTCAAGTGGTATACTTACTATCCATAACAACAAGTTCCCAGCCTCTCTAATAGTGATAATAATTATTATTTATATAAAGCCTTAAGTTTTGAAAAGCACTTTATATGTCATTTAGTCTTCATAACCCTGGGAGGTAGGTGCTATTATTATCCCCATTTTATCAATGAGGAAACTGAGGCAGACAGAGGTTTAGTGACCTCATGTAGTTAGTGTCTGAGAACAGATTTGAACTCAGGTGCTTCTGACTCCAGGCCCAGCATTCCTTCCAATGTGGCATGTAGATACCCCTACAGCTTGGTAAGGGGTCTTTGAAAGTTGCCAGAATGAAGAATTTGTCTGCTCGAGGAAGCCTAATGATGAGCCTCTGCCAACACGGCTGGGTTGGTCATGGGACAATAGATGCACATGCTACTTCTGGGTCTATCCTCAAAGCTTTTCCAGCTTGGTAGGATCTGAAGGAGCTTGTGCTCCACTGGCTTAGTCATGGACAGCCCAGGGTCACCCTCAAGGGAGGATGCTGCTTGCGAGGAAGATTTTAGTAGTGTGAGCCTGAAGGTGCCGTGCAAATCCTATCATCATCATCATCATCATCATCATCATCATCATCATCATCATCATCATCATCATCATCATCACCATGACAGCATCTGAGAATAAGCTATAATGCCTAGTTGATAAATAACATTAAACATTGTTGAAAGAAAATAGAAATAGCCACTCATCTGTCCTGGCAAATCCTGATTTAGCAGGCAAAGTCCCTATAATTCCCTGCACCCTTAGGGCTTTCCCTGGTTGTCTTGTTGTACCACATTAGAGTGTCCAGGTCAAGAACATTAGACAGGAAGCAGAGCATTGAGTCATTTCTACCCAGCCTCTGTGTGTGTGTGTGTGTGTGTGTGTGTGTGTGTGTGTGTGTTTAATTCCTTATACAAATCTCCTAAAAGGAAAACTTTCCAAGTGGTTTCAGTATTATATGTCTATCAAGGCATCGAAACCATCAAGTAGATTAGAGGGTTTTCTGAAACTGAGATATCTCACAAAAGACAGAACTTTTCTTTGCACAGTCTAATAACAAGCTATCACTCTGTCTCTAATGGGGAAGTCTGGCATTGCAAGTTTTTAGAAATGTGTTCGTATTGATTCTATGCTTTCAACTTTAAATATATCTTAACAATCCAGATATCAATAATTTATGCAATTAATTTTTCATTATAATGTTCTGGCTGCTGCATTAGGGATACTCTGACATTAAACAGTAAGGCAAAGTGAAAATAATTTCTGCTTGGAAATTCTAAAGAGATTGTGAGTCAGGGAGTAGGGCTTTTATAGAGCTGGTGGTGAAATTGAATCTATTTGTCTATTTCTTCTACCATAAATTTGGGATTAAAATATACAGAGAACCTCAAAAGGATAAATGTAATTATTAAATTTTTTCTACTAGAAAAGAATCACAGTCATACAATTGTGTCATGTTAGCATACAAAATAAGACCATGTTAGCAATGCTATTGTTAAGGATTTTTTTTAGCAGCATGTCTAATTCATCAGGTATATTAATTAGCTTGGACCCACAGGCCCAAGACTTGATACAAACTAGGTCAGAGCTAAAAGAAATGAGGTTGAGTTGCTAAAATGTTTTTTACTAAAAATAGAAATCCATATCCATAATACTGGTATTGTGCATTTCCTGGTTGTAGAAGTTCAGTATTGTATGATACATAATAACTGACATTAATAGATATGAAAAGGTCTGGAAAGAAATTATGGAAACTTTTTATGTGGTGCTGAGGACAGAGTCTACTGTAGGTCTTAAATCTAAGAAGTAGTACAGAAAATGGAGAGGCATTAGATTTTAATCCTGTACATACCACATATTAATTGTATGACTTAAAAATTGCCTTTTTATTATTATAAACTTGACAATCAATAAATGAATTTTTCCTACACAAAGAATAACATAGTAGTTATCATTAAGATAGAATTTTAAGGTTTGCAAAATAAATATCACAGCTGATACCTCACAACAATCCTAGAAGATAAATTATTTTCCCCATTTCATAGATGAGAAAACTTGGACAAGCAGGTCAAGGTCACACAATTAGCGAGTGTCTGAAGAAAGATTTGAAATCAGGTCTTTCTGAGTCCAGGTCCAGCATTCTATCCATTGAATACAAAACCATGAATCACAACTTGAATGTGAATATAAATATGAAACCATTAATATAGTTTGATTTGGAGGGTTTGGGAGTTTGTTATTTCGAATTTAACATCGTCGTCCCAACATTGCCCTGATTGTCTGTGTCTCTTGTACATCCTTCTGTTCTCTTGTTTTTTATTTTTTTAGTAATTCATTGAGCTACTTTTTTTCCTTCCTTTTTTCTTATTGTCATCACTAACCCCACTCCACCCCCATTTCCCACCTCCACCAAATAAAAGCTCTCCTTGATATATAAAAAGTATAACATGTGAAACAAACTCATGCATTGGATGTGTCTGAAAATGTGTCTCATCTTGCACTTCTAGCTAATCACTTCTCTGCCTGAGATGTGGGGAGAGTCCTTCATGATTGGTCCTCTGGAGTCCCAGCTGGTCACTGCATTGACCAGAATCCTAAAGACTTTCATAGTTGCTCTCCTTACAATATAATATTCCATAAATATTTATATAGAGGGTATGACCAGGGGTCTGGTAAAAAAGTAAAAACTCTTTAACCAGGTTAAAGAGTTAGGCTCTTACTCTAGCTTTTTTTTTTTTCTTGCTCAAGTATCTAACTTATACAGGAACATTCCCAACATCACCACATTTGGGACCTTAACTAAATCTTTATGAGTTATGAGGTGCCATGTTGCTGAGATACTTGGGGCCTTGGTGGCACAGTGAATAGAATGTTGAATTTGCACTTAAGAAGATGTGAATTCCATAAGAAGATGTGAATTCCAATATGACCTCATCCCCTCACTAACTGGGTGACCTTGGGCAACTTACTTCCCTTGTCCCAGCCTCAGTTTCCTCAACTTCATATGATAATAATAATACACCAACCTCCCAGGGTTCTTGCCAGGGTCAAATGATTTAATATATGGAAAGCATTTTGAAAGCCTTAAAACGCTATAGAAAGGCTAACTGTTATTATTTGTCAGCACAGGGCCATCACATTGAGGATGATACCGTAAGTGTTTGAACATAATCTGGTGAAGAAAAGGGTCCTTTTTCGCCCACATATGCAGAGACCTAGATATGAACACCATACTGAGATTTCCTAGAGTAAACACTGGGTAGGAGAAGTACAAGCCAAAGAAACATATTTTAGTATTGTCCCCAAGAATGGATCTGGTTTATATGGGGGACCCTGGGCCATTAACGTTTGAGGCCAGATTTAGACTCAGGAAGATAAGTTTTCCTTACTTCAGACCTGGCACTCTATGTGTGCTGCCTAGCTGCAGAGGAGGTGGGAAACCAAGAGAAGGAAAAGTGTAAGAGAATGGAATGGAGGGAAATGTATAGTTAACAAATATAACTGTGAATGTAACTGAAATTAACTCATCCTTAAATGCAAGAGGATTAAAAAGTAGAATCCAACACTATGTTGTTTACAAGAAATGTACTTGAAACAGAAAGACGTGCAGAGACTTTAAATAAGGAGCTGTGACAAAAGCTATTATGCTTCAGCTGATGTAAAGAGAGATAGAGGTAGCAGTCTTAATCGGAGAAAAAGCAACCACAAAAATAGACTTAATTTAAAGAGGGAAACTATAGGTACCATCGACAATGTATTAATGACCAATATTAAACATGTTTGCACTCAATGGGATGTACGTACTTGAGGGAGAAGTTAAATAATTTGCAAGGAGAAATAGACAGTAAAGATATAATATTGGAGGACCTCAAGTTACCTCCCTCAGATGTAGATAAATCTAACCTAAAAATCAACAAAAAAAATAAAGAACTTGAAAAGAATTTTAGAAAAGTTAGATATGATAGAATTTCTGAAGATTATTAAATGGGAATAGAAAGGAGCATGCCCATTTCTTAGCACTGCTGGCTCCTTAACAAAAATGGAGCATTTATTAGGGCATTAAAAATCCCACAAACCAGTGCAGAAAAGCAAAAATGTTAAAAGCATATTTTATAAATCACAATACAATAAAATTATATTCAAGAAATATAAGACAATTAAAAATTAATAAGACATTCAATAACAACCATAAAGAATGTGTGTCAACAAATCATAGAAATAATCAGTAATTTCATCACAGATAATGACAAAAATGAGACAATATGCCAAAATTTGGGGGAGTTCAGTCAATGCAGTACTTAAGAGAAAAAAATTTATTTCTAAAAGAAAAAGAGCAGATTAATAAACTGGGGATAGGATTAAAATAAAGAAAAGAAAACTAATAAATTATTCTCTTCCCTTAAACACTGAAATGGAAATCCCAAAAACCAAAGGAGGAGATTAACAAAATCAAAAGGGAAAGACTTTGGATTTACTAAGTAAAGCTAGGAGTTTTTTGGGGTAGGGGTGGGGGAAGGAAGAAATAAAATAGATAATCCATGAACTAATTGATTTTTAAAAAGAATGAAAGAAATTACCCGTATCAGAAATGAAAACGGAATTCATAGTCAATGGAGAAGAAACAAAATTAATTATTAGGAATCATTTTGCCCAATCATATACCAGTAGAACTGATGATCTAAATAAGATGTATAATTTTAAAAGGCATAAAATGCCCAGAACAAAAAAATAAAGCATTTAAATAGCTTAATCTTAGAAAAAAAAGACCTTGAACAAAATATAAATGATCTTCCAAAGGAAAAACAAAAGACGAAATGGATTTTTAAGCAAATTCTTTGAAACATTTAATGAACAGTCCTTTCCAATATACAATAAGCAATTTGAAAAAAAATAGGAAAGGAGGGGAGTATTACCAAATTCCTTCTATGATAGGTCTTAATACCTAATGTAAGGAGAGTCAAAATAGAGAAAGAAAACTTTAAACCAATATTCCTAATAAATATTGATGCAAAATTTTCAAATAAAGGGACCTACAATAGTATAACATAAAGATTGTGCAGTATGACCAGGTTGAATTTATACCAGGAATACAGAGGTAGTTCAGTATTAGGAAAATCACAAACATTATTGGCGATCTATACTAATAAAAAAACAACGAAATCATATGATATTTCAATAGATACAGGAAAAGCTTTTTTAAAAAATTAATTTTTAGTTTTCAACATTCATTTCCACAAGATTTTGAGGTCTCAATTTTCTCCCCCTTCCTCCTCCCCAAGATGGTGTGCAGTCTGATACAGGCTCTACATAGATATTCATGTTAAACATTTTCACATTAGTCATGTTGTAAAGAAAGATTAGACCAGTGGGAGGAACCTTGAGAACCCAAACAAAAAGCAAATAGTGTGGTTCAATCGGCATTCAGTCCATATCTCTTTTTCTAGATGTGGATTCATCTCAGAAAAGCTTTTGATAGATACAGTACTCATTCCTGCTAAAAAAAAAAACACCAACCTAGAAAACATAGAAATGAATAAATCTTTTCTTAATATAACAACTAGTATTTGTAGTAGAGATAAACTTTCTAAAACAATCAGGGATAAATCAAGTATGTTCATTATGACTATTACTATTCAGTATAGTGCTAGAAATTCTAGATACGGCAATAACACACAAAAAAAGAAATTGAAGGAAAACAACAGTCAGAGGAAACAAAATACCTGTCTTTTGCAGATAATATGATGGTTTCTTTAAAGAGCTCCCAAGAGTTAACTAAAAAGCTAGTTGAAACAATGAAAAACTTAAATAAAGTTGTAGGGTATGAAATAAATCCACATAAATCATTATTAGCATTTCTGCATGTTATTAACAAAATCTAACAGGAAGAGACAGAAAGAAAAATTCCTTTTAAAACAACAGTAAAAAATATACTTGGAAGTCTACTTGTCAAGATAAATACAGGAACCACATAAACACAACGATACTTGTATAAACAAAACTCCATAGAGAAATAAAGACAGATCTAAACAATTTCAGAAATATTCATTTCTCATGGGATGGATCAGGCAATTATAATAAAAATGATATTGCTACCTAAATTAATTTACTTATCCAATGCCATGCCAATCAAACTACCAAAGGATCATTTATAGAGCTAGAAAAAATAATTTAAAACTTTATCTAGAGGAACAAAAGGTCAAAAATACCAAGAGAATTGCTGGGAAAAAAGTGGGAAGGGAGCTTAGAAGTAAAAAAGAAAATTAATAGTTAATATAGTATATTCCATTCAGCTGATGTCCCTCAATTTGCTTTTGCTTACCACTGGGCATTTGTTGGATTTCCAATTTTCTGACATTATAAGTACCATTGCTATAAACATTTTTGTTATTTTGGGTTATTACCTTAGGGCATACTCCCCAAAGAGAAATGACTAGGTCAAAGGGTAGGAACACTTTGATAGCTCTTGTTACATACTTTAGATTGCTCTCCAGAAAGACCAAACATGCATTTTTATGGTGCTGCCAGCAAATTTTAAGTGTGTTTTCCTGACATCTCCACCAACAATGGGTTGTATCATTTATTTTAATTTTTGAATTTGAGTAGCTCAAATTGTTTTCTTTTTCACTTAATCGCTAGTGAGCCTGTGCATTCTTTCTATATTTTCCTGTGTGAACTGTTTTATTGGGGCAACGTGGTGTCCCAGAAAGAGTCTTGTATTGGGAGGTGAAAGGACTCAAGTACAGATATTTGCTCACTTATTTACTACCTCTGTGACCTTGAGCAAGTTATTTGACTGCTTTAGGTCTCTGTTTCCTGAGAGTGTTGGACTAGGGGACATCTAAATTCCTTTCCGCTTTATATCCAGGAGTTTATGAAGTGAATCTGGAAAGGTAGGTGGAAGCCAAATCTTGGAAGGCTTCAAAGAGGAATTTATGTTTTATCCTAAGGGCAATAAGGACCCTCTTGTTTGATATGGTAAGATATTGCTGTTAGGAAGATAATTTTGTCAGCTGTGAGAAGGATGAGCTAGAAAAGGGAGAGAGTGCTGGAAAAGGGAAAAGTTGGGGGCTTGATCTGGAATGATGTCTCGTGTGATTGTTACGTTGGTCGGGTTTTGTTTAATTTTGATTTTGTGATTAAGAAAGGTTCAATGTACATGTATAGCTTATATTGTTTGCTGTCTTGGGGAGGGCGAGGGGAGGAAGGGAAGGGAGAAAAAAAATGTGTAACTCAAAATCTTATAAAATTGAGTGTAGAAAAAATATATATATTAAAAAAAAATCAAGGCCAAGAGTAGAAGCTATATTCAGAAATACTTCAGATGTTTTTTTTAAAGTAGAAAAAATTAATTTGTGGGGGAAAAGGCTATTTTATCACTCAAGATGATTAAGTGAGAGATGGTATCTAAGCCAAGTTCCCCTCAATCAGGTAGAAACAAAAAGAAATATGGCAAATAATGTAAAAGGACAAAAAGGGAAATCACCAGAGAGACTGAAGGAATAAAGTTTTGGTTTTTGTTGGATAAAAAACTATTAACTACCAGGTACTTTTCAAAGCACTTTATAAAGTATTATTTCAGTTTGTCCCCCTAACAATCTTGGGAGGTAGGTGCTATTATCCCCATTTTACAGATGAAGAAGCTAAGGTTAAGTAACGTGCCCAGAGTTACACAGCTAGTAAGTATCTGAAGCTAGATTTGAACTCAGGACTTCCTGCCACCAAGTCCAGAGCTCAATCCCCTATACCACTGAGCTGCTCCAGAAAAATTCTTTGCAAAATGCCCCCAAGTTATCTTTCCTGACTCACTGTCCTCATCTTTAAGGGTTGGACCTGCTGATGTCTAAGGTCCCTTCCAATTCTAAGTCTATGCTTCTGTGTTATTTGTGGCTCATGATGCGTTCCAGCCTCCTCGTACCCACTATGCCTGAACTTCTCCATTAACCTTTGGGGTGATTCTCAACCTTGATTCATCACAAACTGTCATATTCTATGACTCTCGGCCACACTAGAAGAGGACTGGTGTTAAATAGATAGACCTCTTGGTTTCATGGCCAAGCTTAGGATTGTTAGAAGTCCTGGACAGTCTCCCAAAAGCAGTCCAACTTGCTCTTCAATTCTGAGCCTAGCTCCTCGTCCGCTTACAAGGCCTGTCTCAGACAGAGACGTAGTTACAGACAGGCTTGCTCATTTGTTCACACAACTGCAAATCAGCGTTTAGCCTCGTTGTTATCTCTTATAAGTCTTTCCTCTCTAGAGAGCAAGGCTATATATTCTTGGAACTAAATATTGTTCTCATTCAGGAGGCTGGCTCTGCAATACTTCAGGCCTTAATGCCATCAGCACAATGTCACCCATTCATGCATCCAGAAGGGAAGATCTCACCACCCACTGGGAATCCCTTTATGACTTGGACTCTTAACTGAGCCTCCTCTAAGATAATGGCAAACACCTTTGGTGAACATATCTCCTCCCACCAATCTCCTGCCCTGCTGGTGGCCTTACCCAGGATCTCTTGTCATCGTTCAGTCATTTTAGTCTGACTCTTCATGACTCCAACTGGGGTTTTCTTGGCAAAGATACTAGAGTGGTTTGCCATTTCCTTCTCCAACTCATTTTACAGATGAGGAAACTGAGACAAACAGGGTTAAGTGACTTGCCCAGAATCACACAGCAAGTAAGTGTTTGAGGTTGGATTTGAACTCAGGAAGATGAGTTTTTTGACTCCAGGCTTGGTGCTGTATCTGCTGCAGTGCCACCCAGTTGCCTCTCTTGTCACTACATGGGTTCCAGTGGAACCCAGGGGTTGTCCTCTATACATAATAGCTCACCTCCTTTTCTTGTCCTACTTCACTTGGATAATCCTCTTAATCTTGCTTCTCTTATACAATTTTTTTTAATCTATGACACTTCATCCTCTACTCATCTGCCTGTGTGTTATTCCTAAATCATAGATTCCAGGGGCTCTCTATTACCTCCAAAATCGAGTATAAAGTCCTCTAGCATTAAAGGACCTTCACAACCTGGACCCTTCTCATTTTTCCCATTGTCTTATACATTAATTCTCGCCATGCACCCAAGATCCAGCCACACTGACCTTTTTGTAGTTCCTCGAATATGTCACTTCATCTCCTCTCTCCATGCCTTTGCCCTTGCTGTCCCCCCTGCCTGGGATGCTCTCCCTTGACCCTTACCTTAACTTCTTAGCTTCCCAGGTTTTCTGAAAGAGCCAATTCAAGCCCTGCCTTCTGCTGGAAGTCTTTCCGAGTTCTCCAGCTGCTAATGCCTTCATCTTTCAGATACTTTTATCTTCTCTATCTGGACCTTATATATATATGCATGCTGTCCCCTCCATTCGAACATAAGATCATTTATCTCAGGGACAGTGCGGCTTCTGTTTTTATCTTTTTTTGGTAGCACATTGTAAGTGTTTAATAAATGCTAGTTGACTGATTGGCGATAGGCTGCAGCCTGCTGAGCCCTACCATGTTGCCCTTTGTTGGAGAGGGGTACTCTACTTTGCAGCCATATTATCCCTGGAAGAATGTCTAGGTCATCAGGAAGGAACCACGGGATAGGGAAAGATTGAAGATGAGCGAAAATGGAACGATCAGTAAGGAAGGGTCTGGGCAGAGACAGAAGCTAGTGACATCAAGGGCCTGAATTCTAGTCTCACGTTAGTCCTGGGAAGGAGAAGATCCCTTTTTCCTCTGAGACTAGTGAGCATGAGTGAAGACGCAGAGAGATTTTGGTCTGTGGAGTAGAGAAAATGGGGCAGCTCCCTGTGTACGGCTTCAGTCTCCTCCCTCAGGTCAGTAAAAGGTCCCCTGCAGAAAGAGTGTGGAGGGGGGGGTGGGGCGTTGAAGGGGCAAAGGGAGTTTGAAGCGAGAGAAAAAGGTTTAGACAGCTTCCAGATTGAAGGCAGGAAGGAAGGAGGAAAAGAGGAGGTGTGGAAGAGATTGGGACATGGAGAGAGAGGGAGAAAAGGTTATGGGGATAACTTGGGTTCAAGGACTAGCCTGGTTTTAATGTGAGAAAGACAAGGGGGCAGGAGGACCCCATTCCCCCACGCCTGCAAGTAGTGATGCTGTTATTGGCTTGTGTGTGTCTCCCTCACTGGAAAATCCCCAGTTCTCCTTAGGGCCATCTCTGCCTCCAAGGACAGTTTAATGAGTGAACAAACAAATAGACAGTACAATCGAGGAAGTACTGGAGCAGTGGCATCCCCAGTCTGAAATCCCCTCCCCCAGGGTGAAAGCTTCCTCTCTAGTCATCCCAGATCATCACAGGGAGAATCAGGAAGGTCCGCTGCTTAAGAGACACATTCTGTCTTGGTCACTGTGGGCTCCGGCAGGATGTGTGTTGGTCCTAGAGCTCTCGGTATTGATGAGGGAATCAGGCAGCCAACGGCACAGTCATAAGAAGGCTGGGGGCTGGGTTTCTCCACTTGATCCATGATGCAGAGACATCAGGTTCTGTAGATCCTGCTGCTGGGCTTTTGCTGACTTTCTCCTTTCTGGCTGATAGGGCAAGGACAAGGCTCTCCCAGCCACAGCAGGGACTTTGAAGGACGTTGAAGCAGCTGTGCTATGCCATCTCTCCCCATGACTGTCACTTCTTTCTAAACTAGAGGCTCTTAACCTCGGGTCCACATACCCTCAAAGGGTCAAGGGAGGGACAGATTTTAGGAGGTGTGTGAACTGGAATGGGAAAAAAATTACATTTTTATTTTCACTAATCTCTAACTGAAATTTAGCATTTCCTGCAATTATCAAAGTAGGCGATAAAATGTTCTGAGAAGGGATCCATAGTTTGCCGAAGTGTTCCGTGAAAGGAACAAGCCTTTATTAAACACGTACTGTGTGCCAGATGGGGCAGCTAGGGGCACAGTGCATAGAGCAGGCCTGGAGTCCGACCAGAATTCAAATCTGACCTCAGACACTTACTGAGGAAGGGAGCCACCAGTGATACATGCCTGGAGTGAACTCCCTCCTTTCAGCCTTTCAGATGCCTTCTCACTATTAGAAGGCAGTTTGGATATTTGGTGGTGAGAATAAGTGACTTGGACTGGGATCAGTAGGATTAGAGTAGGTGGAGTACCATGTTAGATACATAGAAAAGAGACTGTTCTGTCAGCAGGACTTAAATAATAGAGGAATTAAAAAGGATAACGTACCTTCAAAGAAAACACAGGTCTAAACCACTTATTGAATTCCACTTTAACAGAGTGTCAAGTATCCATAGCTTTCAGGAAGCTCCTCCATCAATTATTGTGAGGAAAGGATTCAGATAAAAATAGTTTCCAAAAGGGAAAAAAAATGGTAGCTTGCTTGATTTCAATTATGTGGAAAAATAATTAGTTGGCACTTTGTTTATTAGTTAAAACCCTAATGGCATTCCATGGGAAAGAGGAGAGAGTGGTTAGCTTAGGGTGATGTCCTGGGAGAGAATTGGGGAGTTGAAGGATTAGAGGTCATAGTGTGGACAAAAAGGATGGTTATGTGAGGAAAGGGAGGGGGAGAGATGGAAAGCCAGTAAACTATGGCTAGATAAGGAAATAACAAAATTCTTGAACATGGAGGTGGAACATTTGTGGAGGATGGCAAGATTGAGGGTATGACCATCTTTGTGACTGATCCCTTGCAATTCAGAGATGCCACTAGGGTTTTAACTGCAGCCTTTAACACTGATCATCCTCTCCTCTTCGATACTCTCCTCTCTCTAAGTTTTTGGGACACTGCTCTTTGCTGGTTCTCCTTCTACCTAGCTGACTGCTTCTCCTCTGTCTCCTTTTCCGGATCCTGCTCCAGATCATACCCTCTAATGGTAGGTGTCCCTCAGGGCTCTGTCCTGCACTCCCTTCTCTTCTTTTATGACCTCACTTCCCATGCATTTAATTACTACCTCTATCCTGATGATTCTTAACTCTACATATCCTGCCCCAATGTCTTTGCTGAACTCCAAATTTGCATCTCCAACTGACTTTCAGAAATCTTGAACTGGATGTCCAGGAGACATCTTAACTCAACATGTTAACATCGGAAATTCATTCTTTTCAGCCCCAAACCCTCTTCCTCTCACACTACCATCACAGTCCCTCAGTCATCCTCAATTCCTCACTATTCTTTCACCCCACGCCACTCCCAACATCCAGTCTATTGTCAATGCCTGTCAATTTCACCTCTGCAACATCTTTCAGATAATCCAGTTTTCCCTTCTGATGCTGCTACCTCTTTGGAGCTACCACCTCCCACCTGGACTATTGCATTAACTGCTGGTGCATCTCCCTGCCTCGAGTCTCTCGCTACTTCAGTCCATCCTCCAGTCATTAAAGTGATTTTCCTAAAGCACAGATCCAGTTATGTCACCTTTCTATTCAATAAACTTCAGTGGCTTCCTATTGCCTCCAGGGTAAAATAGAAAATCCTCTAATTAGCTTTATGGCCCCTCCTACCTTTCCAGTCTTCTTACAACTCCCTCCCCAAAGTATATTCTCCACTACAGTGACAGTAGCGTCCTGGGTATTTTATGAACAAAGCACTCAATTTCCCAGATCTGGGCATTTTCTCTGACTCTCCCCAACATCTAGAATGCTCTGCCTCCTCATGTTCACTTCCTGCTTTCCCTGTCCTTCTTTAAGTCCCAACTAACATCCCACCTTTTACAGGAAGCCTTCCCCAGCTCCTCTTCATTCTAGTGCCTTCTCTCTGTTAATCATTCCCTCCTCACTCTGTATATAGCTTATTTGTACATATTTGTTTATTTCTCCCAATAGACGAGCTTCTTGAGGGCATGGATCTTCTTTTGCCTTTTTGTGCATCCCCAGTACTTAGCACAGTGCCAGGCACATATTAGATGTTCTTTAACGTTTATTGACTGGCCAATCCAACCCATCTCTAAACAAGATTCTCCTCTAGGATATACCTGATAATCCAGCTTTTGCTTGTAAATAACCATTTGGGGGAATTCATGACCTGCCAAGGTAACCATGACACTTTTGAATAAGTCACTGTTAAGAAGTTTTCCTTAAAATTGAGCTTACATTTGCCACTTTGCAATCTTCTCTTTGCATTGTCTCCCCTATTAGATTGAGCCCTGCAAAGGGGGGACTATCTTACTTCTCTGTATCCCACAGTGCTTTGCACATAGTAAGTGCTTAATAAATCCTTTTTCATTCATTTATTTTTTCTTCTAGTTCTACCCTCCCTCCAAGGAGAATAAGTCAATGCCTTCTTCTGAAAAATAAATCTTCAAATACTAGAAGACAACCATCAATGTCCCCTTCCATTGGGTCTTCTCTTTGGGCTAAAAATTCCCAGTTTCTTCAACAAGTCTTCAAATGGTATGATATAAGGACACTTCCAAGGTCTCTCTGAAGAATTTGGGAATTGATTGAATGACATGGGAGACACTGGCAAAGGACTACTCAGCATGGCATGCCCACATCAGAGAATGTGTTGTGCTCTATGAGCAAAGCAGAATTTCAGTACCTCAGAAGAAACACAAGATATGCAAATTTAGGGAATTTAGAGACTCCACCTCAAATATTCACATTTGTGCCCAACCTATGGTAGAACATTCTCGTGTTGGTCTGATCAACCATGGTCAGACACATTGCAACATGACTCTGCCATAGTGATGTCATTTCGGTCCTTTTCAAGAATGAAGGACAACTAGCAAATCAGGTTGAATGATTTCCAGGTCCTTCCCCATTCTGATTGTCAACATCAACAGTTTAGTTTATCAATGTCCTTCCTACAATAGGATGCCTAGAACTAGACACAGTACTCCTGGTGGAACTTGACCTGGACAGAGTTCAGCAGGAATATCACACCCCCTTCCTCAGTCCTGGGGATGAGGCCTCTTTTTTTATGTTTTTATCCTCTTTTGAAATTTTATTTTTATTTGTATCAATTTTCACGTAACCTTTATTTATGAATATATCCTTCTCTCCCAACTAATGAATCATTTCTTATTAAATAAACTCAGTAAAAAATGAGAAAAATGAATCAGTTGAGCAAAACTATCAACTGTGACCAATAGTACATGCTATATTCAATACTCTTAGCCAACCACTTCTGCAAAGGAAGGAACTACAGCTTTTCAAGGCTTTTCTGGGCTAAACTGGGTTATTGTAATTAAAGTGCCTGTGGTTTCAATTTTTCATTTGTTCTTTTGATTTACATTGTTGCAGTCGTTGTAATATATTATTTACCTACTTATGCTTACTTTGCATCAGTTCATGTAAGTTTTCCCAGGTTTCTCTGAATTCTTTACATTTAATGTTTCTGTATTGTGCAATCCTATTCCCTTTCATTCTATGATTTGTTTAGCCATTCCGTAATCAACAGACATTTATTATGCTTTGTTTACTTCGCTTCCTGTACAAATATTGCTGGGATGAAAATGTTGATGTACATGGGACCTTTCTTTTACTCTTTGATCATAGATCCAGCAGTGGTAACTTCTGAGCCAAAGGGCATTTTGTTAACATTTTAAACATAATTACAAACTGCTTGGACCAATTCATCACTATCAAGTATATCAGTGTGCTTATCTTTCTGCAGACTCTTCAGTATTGACTAGTTCCATGTTTTGTCATCTTTGCCAGTTTTCTGTGAGTGAAGTAAAGCCTTAAGAGTTGCTTTGCTTTGTATTTCTCTTACTTTTAGTGATTTGAAGAAATTTTTCATGTGCTTGTAAATAGTTTGCCATTCTTTGAGAACAGTTTTTTTAATATCACTAGATTTCTCTTAATATGATCTAGGATTTTATTAGATTTTTAGCTACCATGACATTACCATAACATAAATGGATTCAGGTGCTTGCTCTGTTTGACAGCTCTCAACATTTCTCTACTCCTCAGTCATGTTTGTATTCTCTTATTTTGGAAAGTTTGGAAAAGCCCGACCCATTTTCTTTGGTTTATATTGAGCTTTCAGTTCACTAGGACTCCTAGATCTTTTTCAGATAAACTAATGTCTAGGCTATCTCTCCCATCCGGTATTTGTCAATTTGTTTTGGAATCTGACGTTTAATTAAGACGACCTTTTCTTCTTTTTCTCTTTAAAGGCATTGTTTCACACTAAAAAGACAAGGAAAAAGATTTGTTTTTTAAGTTGCAAATGGCTTACAGGACTCACACACAAATGCGTCATTAGGAAAACGCAACACCAGGTCCTTTAATTTGGAACTTTTAGTGGTATGTTTCATTTTTCAGAAGAAAGATTACCCCTCTCCCCCACTGAAATACTTTGACTTTGAAGATTAATATGACAAATAGCCATTTAAAATTATGATAATATAATTATATTTTAGGAGTTTTTAAAATAAAGGGAACAGAAGCATAGGAATGGAGGTTATTTTAACAGAAATTCAGTACGGCACAACTCCCACGGATGACTCAGGCAACTACTCACCTTTTCCCCAGAAATTGCTCACAAAGATCTTGCCAGTTTGCTAAAAAAGGATTCCCTGAGAATCATGAGGACAAGCAAACATTCTTTCTTCATTTGGTAGCATTGCTAAATTGGTAATCTATTGATTGAATAATTGCTTCATAGACCCTAGATAGTATGGTATAGTATAGCGGAAAGGACTGGAAAGAGGAGAATGGATTTTGCTTGAGTTTAGAGCTGTGTGGCTGGCATCGTATCAGTACGTCAGTGAACTGCTCTGAGCCTCATATATATATGCGACTGTAAGATTCTTGTGGACAAAGACTGTCTTTTGCCTCTTTTGGTATCCCCAGTGCTTACCACACAAAGAAGGCATTTACCTTGCACAAAGAAGGCATTTAATAAATGTTTATTCAATGACTGACTGAGGCATAGTGCATATAGTGCTGAACTTGGAGTCAAGAAGACCTGGATTCAAATCTTTCCTCAAAAACTTACTGGTTGTGTGATCCTGCACAAATTGCTTAACCTATTTTAGCCTCAGTTTCCTCATCTATAAAATGGGGATGATATTAGCACCTACCTCCTAGTGTAGTTGAGGGAACAAAATGAAATAATATTTGTAAGGCATTTTGCAAGCCTTAAAGCCCTATACTACAGATTCATACACAACAATTTTTGCTTCTTCCCACCTTCAGTTCATACGTGACAAAATGTACCCAATTCTGTTGTGGTGATAAAAGCCCCTGAGACACTTGTTTTGGAGACAGGGGTTGGAAATGTGCTATCAGCTTCTTATTTTAACTAATTCTTGCTAATTAGGTACTCCATTTTTTGTCTGTCATTGGAATACATTTGACTTGAAGACTTTTTATATTTTGGTACCAGTCATGGGCTCCAGATGTAGGATTCAATATTTAGGATTACAAGGGGCCTTAGGGGATGTTAAATCCCACCCCCTTATTTTTCAGGTGAGGAAACTGAGGCCCAACATTTTGTGGCAGATTTAGGATTCGAACCAATAATTTCAATTCCAAGTCTGGCAAACTTTCCAATGTACCACAATGACTCTCAGTTATTAGTTACCCTACTCTACTTATGCCACTAGCCCAAAACCATCCTTAGGAACTCTTGTGAAGAAAGCACACTACTAGCCTCCTTTCGAATCTAATGTTTCATAGGGATCATCACTTCAGATGGTAGTAGATAGAGGACAATCTGAGTTCAAATCTTCCTTCAAACACCTGCTGAGAAAGCATTTAGTTTCTCTGATATTTCCTCGTCTGTAAAATGGGGATAATTTTACCTAGAGATCTGTCTCCAGAGTTGTGATGAGGATAAAATGAGATTATATTTGTAAAGTATTTCACAAACCTCAAAGTGCTATATAAATGCTAGTTATTATTAATATTCTTGCTATTTTTGTAATTATTCACCACCCGCCATTTCAACTGAAACTTTCTTTCCTTCTCCAGTGCTGAATTTCTGACATAACCGGTAATACAATCCCAGTTATGGCAAGGAAAAATACAATACCAAATATAACTCTCCAGATAGGTGCAGATGCTTCAGCAGGAGGTGTGAATGGAGGGAATTTTTAGAAATTCCCAAGTCTGGTCATTATTAAAGATGATGTCAAGGTGAAATAAATATAAAGGATTTTACATACATCAGTAGGTTCTTAAAAATAATTTGAAGGAATGAACTAAACCCTGGATGGTTTACTTCCTGCCATTTACACAGGAGGACAAAGCAGCATCTTTGATGAGATGAGCTCATACACACCTATGCTGCAAATTCAGGAGGCCACATGAACGGAGGCAGGTGTTTGGGCTCGAGGACGACCTTCATTGTTTCTCATCCATCCCTCTGTCATCTTTCACATTTTGGAGAATTTGGGGAAAAAATCAACTGCCCCAACTCATTGTTCTTGGATCTCCCCGATTTAAATCAGACGGCTTATAATTTTAACCTAGATCATGCTAGCCCTTTCCGTCATTTCCTCCTTGAAATCAGTTAGATTTTCTATATTACTTATACACAGATATAAGTACAAATATATTTTATACCTGTTATTTATGTGTAAGCACGTTGCCCTCTCACTTCTAGTAGAATATAAAGTCCTTGAGAGCAGGGATTGTGTAGCTTTTATATCTGTATCTCCAACACTCAGTCCAGTGCTTGGTTATCCATTATGTGTCACCAGTCAATTGGATAAGCATGCCAGCTATGTCTTGATTGAAATTATGGAGAGTGTAGGGGCTTAATGAATGCAGATTGATTCGCTGATCAATTTAAAATTTTTTAAAAATGTTTTTATTTAAAGTTTTGAGTTTCAAATTCTATCCTTTCCTTCCTCGTTGCCCTCCCCACTTCCTGAGAAGGTAAGCAATCAGTTGTAGTTATACATGTGCAATTATTTAAAACATTTCCATATTAGTCATTTTGTACAAGAAGACTCAAATAAAAGGGGGAAAAATGAAGAAAGTAAAAAAATAGTATACTTCAGTCTGTATTCATACAATATCAGTTCTTTCTCTGGAGGCAAATAATATACTTCATCACTGGTCCTTTGGGATTGTCCTAGAACACTGTATTGCTGAGAATAGCTAAATCATTCAAAGTTCTTCTTTGAACAGCATTGCTGTTACTGTGTATAGTGTTCTTCTTGTTCTGTTCACTTCACTGTTCATCAGTTAATGTATCTTTCCAGGTTTTTCTGAAATCATCCCACTTGTCATTCCTAATAGCACAATAATATTCTATTATAATCATTCACCATAACTTGTTTAGCTATTACCCAACTGATAGGCAACCCTTTGATTTCCAATTCTTAGCCATCACAAAAAGAGCTGTAATAAGTATTTTTGTACAAATGGGTCCTTTTCCATTTTTTGGATGTCTTTGGGATATAGAACTAGCAAGGGTATTGTTAGATCAAAGGGTATGTATAGTTTTATAGTCCTTTAGGCATAGTTCCAAATTGCTCTCCAAAGTGGTTGGATCAGTTCACAACTCCACCAATTATTATTGGTGCATACATTAATGTTCCAGTTTCCCCACATCCCCTCCAACATCCAACACTTTAGTTTTTTTGCCATATGAGCTCATCTCATAGGTGTGAGGTGGTGCCTCAGAGTTGTTTTAATTTACATTTCTCTAATCAAGAGTGATTTAGAGCATTTTTATGACTATAGATAGCTTTGATTTCTTTGTCTGAAAACTGCCTATTCATATCCTTCGACTATTTAGCGATTGGGAACTAGTATTTTTATAAATTTGACTCAGTTCTCTATATAGTTGAAAAATGAAGCCTTTATTAGAGATACTTGTTGCAAATTTTTTTCCCCAGTTTTCTGCTTTCCTTGTAATTTTGGTTGCATTGGTTTTGTTTGTGCAAAAAATGTTTAATTTTATATAATCAAAATTATCTACATGCTGATCAATTTTAACTAAAGACCTCTGAGCTAGTGCTTTGACCATAACTGGCCATTCTAACAACCTGTCAATGAAAATTGTTTAGTGGTGTCTGAAGTCAGCACCACTTTTTTTCTTTTGAATTGTCAATATAAATGTCCCTAGTCAGTTGTGTCTGCCAGCAAAATGTCCAGTTTAATTTTTCTTTTCTTTTCATTTTTATTATTGCCATGTGAGAGACAGCATGGCATAATGGGTAGACTTGGCTTGGTGTGACCCTAGACAAGTTACTTAGCTGTGCAATACCCCAGGGCAATTCTATAAGTATATAAATTGCAGAAATATTGCTGAGGTGAACTGATAGAAGGAATTTCCCCACCAGAGAGTTCCCTACATGGATAAAATTACATACAGGTCCAGATCAAAAAACTTTTATGTTTTTAATATTAGCTAGGTTTTAAATTAATTTATAGAGCCACTTCTTTTCCAGGAATTACATTGATCAGGTATGTTAGAAGAAGACTTTTCATAATTTTTTCTTCTTTTCTTCTCTCCAGACAAAGACAAATCTCTTCAAACTCCTACTTAATAAGCTACTTTTATTTGAATGAATATAAAAAAGGTTAATTGGGTCATATGCTGTTAACCTGGGGCATGAGGGTTTCCTAATAACTCCTAAGAAGTTCTTTCAGTTACCTAAGTTCAATCTTTGTTTACAAAAGCCAATGCCTTTAAATTTTTTCTTTTAATTGACAAACTTTTATTTTCTCTTCTTCTCCCTCCACTGGGATAAAAAAAGAAAATGAAAACCTTTGTAATAATACATGTTCAAGCAAGACATATTTGTACATTGACTATATTCAAAAATGTCTATCTCATTCTGGATGTTGAGTCCATCACCTTTCTGCCAAAAGCCGGGTAGCATCCTTCATCATCAGTCCTCTGGAACTGTGGTTGATCAATTGTGGTCATTGTACTGATCATGGTACTTAAGTGTTTCAAAATTGTTTGTCTTTACAATATTGTTTTTGTATAAATTGTTTTCTCTGTTCTGTTCATTTTACTTTGCATCATTTCATACAATCCTTTCCAGGTCTCTCTCAATCTGTCCTTTCTTTTATCTCTTATGGCTCAATAATATTCCATTATGTATATATAGTAGGCAGTTAGGTGGTGCAGTGGATAAAGCACTGGGCTTGGAATCAGAAAGACTTATCTTGGTGAGTTCAAATGTGGTCTTAGATACTTACTAGTTGTGTGACCCTGGGCAAGTCACTTAAACCTGTTTGCCTCAGTTTCCTCATCTGTAAAATGGGCTAGAGAAGGAAATGGCAAACCACTCTAATATCTCTGCTGAGAAAACCCCAAATGGGGTCGCAAAGAGTTGGACACAACTAACCAGTGCCATGTAAATTAATTCATTCATTCCCCAACTGGTGGGCACCCATTTAGTCTCCAATTCTTTGCCACTACAGATAGAGCCACTCTAAAGAGCTTTGCACAAGTGAACCTTTTCCTACTTTCTCTCTCTTTTGCTCAAGGAAAAGGTCTAGTAGTAGTATTTCTATATCAAAGGGTATACACAGTTTAGTAACGTTTTGGGCATAGTTTCAAGCTGCTTTCCAGAATGGCTGTACCAATAGACAGGTCCACCAACAGTGCACAAGTGTGCCTATTTCTCTATGGCCCCACCAATGTTGTTTTCCTTTTTTGCCAGTATTGTCAATCTGACAGATATGAAGTGAAAACTTAGAATTATTTCTTTAATTATTCATGATTTGTAGTATTTTTTTCATGTGACCACTGATAGTTTGATTTTTTTCCTTTAAAAATTGTTTGGTCATATTCTTTGAGCGTATATCAGTTGGGGAAGGATCCAGCACCTTTCCACATTGGTGCCATTCTTTGTTCTTTGTACCAATCCATGGACTTGTGATTATAATATTTATTCAGAAATTTTTATTTACTTTTCTAATTTTAAAAGTAGAAAAATCATAAACCTTTTTGAGTCACATGGACACAGGTAAAGGGAAAATGTATAGAATTTCATTTGGCATCTCTTTCCCTAGCATTCCGGTACCATTTGCCCCAAGGGAACTGAAGGAATGGATTAGTAAAAGAAAACATTTATAAAGCAACTTCCATATGCCAGGTGCTTTGCTCAGAGCTGTGGCTACAAATACAAAAATAAGACCGAAACTTCAATTATGTTATTATGTTCTAATAGGGAGTGGCCATGTATCTGGGGGACCCATGGCCAGAAATAGTTAAGTATAGCTGTAAGAGAGTTAAATGACATTCCTTTTCCAGAAGCAAGAGCAATATTGATTTGATTATAGTTCCCAGACCAAGAAATGGAAGTGGAAAGGGTAGAGAAAGAGCAGGAGGTGTTAACTATCATAGTATAATGCCTGGGGGTACGTCCCAACTCACAGGACAGATTCCTGGATGATTGCCCCAGGCTCTGTGAGTATTCTGTGAGTCAGAAACCCTAATCCTATAGTTTATAAGCCCCTGTTGATGTGTTTGCTTTTAATAGTCAGCCAGAGGATACAATTAGCTCAAAGCAAAGGCATTTCCTGAATTGGCATAGTAAGAAAGGAGCAATAAAACCTTTTCCCCATAAATCTGAAACCACTCTCCTACAAATATATCTAGCATCAGCAAGGGGAGAAAATAGATACTCATAGAAGGCATAGAGAGGTATACACACAGGGAACATAAATCTCTCTCTTCTGTCTCTATCTCTCCTCTCCCTCTCCTCTTTTCTGTCTCTCTCTCTCTCCATATATATATATATATATATATAACATATATATATATACACATACATGTATACATACATATATATTGATAGATAGATAAAAGGGCAACACACATCTCCAGGCCTGGAGATTTCCAGCTATGGAAATGCTGCTATCCCATCACATAATAGAATGACAAGATAGCCAGAGTGGATGGTGAGGTAGGATGTGAAGCAGGATCTGGTCTGGTGACCTATGTGAGTCTGTGCTTATACACTCAGCAATCAGTACAGCTCAGCCCAAACTAAATAGATTAACTCTTCCAGGGAATGGTCTTTGGAGTTCTGGTATTACGGAGGGGGCGGTGGCAAGGACATGTGTATGCTAACAAACCTGGGGTAGATAGGTGAATGGAATGAGAAGAATTAGTGTTTATAAAATGCAGGTACAATTAATTCAAAAAGGCAACAAAAGACATGCTTTATCCATATGTGACATAAGAGAAAGATAAAAGGAAAAGGATTTTTTCTCTCAGTGTGGATGAGATAACAGAGGATCAGAATTATCAGCTCTAATTTTGCATCCTTTTTTTCTACCCAAGAGGTCTTCATATTGGAAAACACAGAAGAGTGATGTTTGCAAGGGATTGTGACCCAAGGTAAATTGAAGAGATGGTAAGAATTGACTTAGCTGACCTCAGTGAATTTATGTCACCAAACCCAGAAAAGCCACACACCTGCATACTAAAAGACTGATGATTATTTGCTTCTTTGATATCACATTTCCAATCAAGTGATTCTCTTGTTAAAGAATCTTCAGTGATTCCCAATTTGTCTCTGGGATAAAATCAAACTTTTTAGCTTGATTAAATGCTAAAGAGCTCCTTCTAAAACCTGACACAGTCAGACGATAATCTGCCTTTCCAGGCTTATTTCACATTATTCCTTTTCACACACTTGGTGCCCCAGCTGAACTAACCAACTTGCCATTCTCCAAACTCAGCACCTCACCTCCTTCCACTGTATCCATGCAGACTGTTTCCTATGCACTTCCCCTTCACCCTTAGCTCCCTAAGGCTTTTCTCATACTCCGACTTCCCTCCCCCAGTCATTAGGGCTCTGACCTGATTTAAACGGCCATGAGTTTATCTTTTTAAATATTGTTGTGCCCCATGGCACAAGGCAAGTCTTCATAGGCCAGAGACTATTTGCCACTTTTGTTTTCGTGTTCCTCACGTACAGCATAGTAACTTGTATATAGTAGGTGCTCAATAAAGGTTAACTGAATTGAGCCAATGATTCCTTTGATATAGGTTCTTTCTATAGCCATGACTGATCACCCTTGTTTGTCCTTGCTCTTCCATGATTCCTCTACAAGCTGACCACTCAGTGTGTAGAATTTCCTCTGGGTCTCTTGACATGGTGTGGATACCAATGGAGCATGAAGACTTGCCTCCCTGCCTCTTGCTACATGACCAGCCTCACTCCCTTTATGGGACGTACATTTTTCTGATGATGTCCTTTATGGTTCTTCTCACTTTATCAAAGTCAATTCAATTCAGTAAACATTTGGCGAAATCCTCATTTTGTGCTAGCTATCATGCTTTCTACTGGGGGGGTACAGATGAGATCCAAATGCACTCAAAAGAACTTTGTCTAACTGTTCACACAAAATGAATGAATAATGCCTTTTGTCCAGACTGCATATAATATGCAGTCAAATGAACAATCTTTTTTTATCAGTAGATGTATTTTGGACAGACATTACAAATGAACAGTGGGAGGACTGTAGGTTGCCTTTGGGAAACTGCAAAGTTCTTTTTAATAATCCTACGCTTCTTTCTGAAACAAAACCCTATCTTCTCAATACTATTATTCTTCTAATGTATGTCCTTGAGTCACAGAATACTGATGTCTCCAAAGAACTGAAAGTAAGGCTCACCAAAACAGCAATGGAGAGGTCCCATGGCAGACACCAGTAGGCTGTCATCATTATCTCACAAATGAAACATTGTGGAGAATTAGTATAAAGGATATCATTAAAGAAAGGTGTGATCCACAAGGGAGTGAGGTTGGTCTCATATGGAGAGTAAAGACTAGCCAATGGACAGTGATATTAAGAAAACTCAGGGAAGACCTTCAGCAGGCCACTTGATGGATCCTTCTCTGCCTAGCCCACCAAGGTGGACCTATGGAAAGACATGGACAAAAGAAGCAAAAAATGTGCAAATAGGATGGGTTGGAGTTTGGATTATAGGAAGACATACTTACATTGAGGAGATCACAAAGCCATTTGAAGATAATAAGGTCCTTGGTTTATTCCAAGCATTTGACATTCTCCTTTTTTTCAGATACCATGAGAATCAATGCTTCAGTGACCTCACAGTTATGTCCCTTTCCTTAGGGAGCTTTTCTGCGTATACTAGTACAGATACTGGTCCTTGTATTTACTTACGTAAATTTTGCCCTTTTACAGTACATCAGAGACTCTACTGGCATCAAAATGTGGAGGCTTCACTGCCATTGACAGAAAGACAAGCTTGTTACAGACATAGTGACAAATCATCTTTATTTTTCTTACGTTCATTGTCCTTCCAGGTCCATCCTTATATATCCTTGGCATGGTCCAGCTTAGAGAAGTCTGTTTCTAAACTTAGAGAAAATTTGCTTTTATGGCCCTTTCTCAATGTTTTCTGAGGTAATATTGCCTATAATTTTCCATCATTCTCTACCAGAAGATACTGCAAATGAATTTAAATTCTAAGCCAGTGTGACCCTTGCCATTTCTTTCCACTAGGCAAGATCAAGTCTTGCTTATGGAAGTGTTTTTTTTTTTGCTCTTTTGGTTTCCCCATTGTGGCTATTAATTTATATCAGTTAGATTTCCTAATGAAATTGTGATGGCTTGTGTTAATATCTGTTCTTTTATCCATTTTCTACTTTTGGGACATCATATGCTTATTTAAACTGAGTTAGCTCAACAGTGTGCTGTAAATTTTCATTTTTATAATTTTAATTTTGTATTGATTTTTACACTTTTTACAACAGTTCAGTGATCTGACTGTATCTAAAAATTTTATTTGGCAAAGTGTGTTTGTCCTTCATTCTCGAAGAGGACCATGACATCAGGGAAATGATGACATGACTTGCAGTTGACTTTGATTTGAGTGAGGGTGGGCTGTGCAAGGTTAATGACTTACCATTTCTTTATCTGTTAAAATGTATTCAATTTAATTTCTTGCAATGTTATTTTGACGTCATGATACTTAATGTCTAAAGAAATTAAATAAGCTTTAAATGCGAAAAAAAAAAAAGGGGAGGGAAACAAAGCCCAAATAGATTTACAATTGAATTCCATTAAACAATCAAAGAAAATTAACTCTAACATTACATAAATTGTTAGCATAAAACAAAGAAAGAAGGCGTACTACCAAACTCCTCACATGAGACAAATATGACCTTGATACCTAACTGATGGAGAGATAAAGCAGAGGGAAAAATACTATAGATAAAATTCTTTACTTTTTTTGTAATACAGATCCCTTTGGAGAAATTCTAGTTAAGCCTATGAACTTTTCAGAATCATGTTTTTACATACATAAAATAAAAAATAAAGGGTTAAAATGGGAACCAATTATATTGAAATAGAGTTATCAAAATATTTTTGAAAAACAAGGTTAGGAACCTTTGTTACCGACCATTGCTAATAAAGATCAGTAAAAAATTATTGAATTAAAATTTTAGCAAAGAGGCTAAAACAACATATGAAAAAGAGTCTATCCTATGAACAGGTTGGATTTATACCAGGAATACAGGGATGATTTAATATTAGAGAAACTACAAAGTTAGTAAACCACATAAATAACAAAAAAATTAAAAATAAAATGATTATATCAATAAGTACATAGCTAGTGCCTCTTCACACTCTTTTTGAACAAAGAATTCATGGTAAAGAGATGTGAAGCTTTTGTATCATCTCTATGCTTCTGACCTCTCTAATTTTGTACTTGAACCATATTTTCCAGCATGTTTTCAACCATCCTTCCCTGTCCCCACCTTTTCTTTGATCACCAAATATAACATAATAGAATTGATTTAGATTGGGAAGGTCTCATTGAATTTATTTTGATTTCTCTACTTCCTCATCCTGTGTCATAGATGTTGGTATATCATCTATAATTGTCTTCATGGTGGTCATTTTCATAAATGCTTACTGTGACCTTTGTAATTAAAGAGACCAAGTATTTTATGACATGGAACTTCTTGCTACCTTTGGACACAGGCTGCACACACAGAAATAAACCCAGAGACTCTTTTGTTTTATTATCCAATGAGATCCTGTTAGCCAAATTTCCATTTAGCTGCACCTTCATTTTATCTCCCTGTTTGACTCAGAGTGATACTTTAAATATTGATGTGATTATCTATTTATAATGGTCAATGAACAAAGATCTCATTGAGAGTACCATCAGCTAAGTTATTATTTATAATTTAAAATATGATTTTTTTTATCAGTCTCTACCCTCTTTTCTATTCCCTCTAAAAAAATCACTGAAGAATCAGAAGAAGGTCATACAGGACTGAGAGAAATTTTTGTGATTCATGCAATGCCATGATTAAACAATTCACTGTCAAATAACCAGTCTACTGATGGTAAGACTCTCTCTATAAATCCATATTAAGCTTGTCAGTTGCTGCTACTACAGTACTCAAAGACTTTCTAGTATGCCAGAACCTGCCATAACCTTCCATGTCCTGGCATGGAATATAGGGTCATCTCCATACCATGATGAGGCATCAGTCAGGCAACAAGCCTGATAAAGTGCTTACTGTGTATCAGGAAATGTAAGTTCAGGCATAAAACAAAAGCAAAAACTTGGTTCCTGCCCTCAAGGAGCTCACATTCTAATAGAGGAGATAACATGCAAACCACTATGTACGTGGGAGGCGTACTGTTAGCTGTTCAATCTTCCCACAATCTGGAGCCTAGAGCTCCAGAAACAGTGACTGTGGCTGCCCCTGCTGCTGCTGTGGCTGCCACAGGTTCTTCTGTCCCTTCCCCCCTCAGATGCCTTGGGGCTAGGAGATAACATGCAAACCACTATGTACGTGGGAGGCGTACTCTTAGCTGTTCAATCTTCCCACAATCTGGAGCCTAGAGCTCCAGAAACAGTGACTGCGGCTGCCCCTGCTGTTGCTGTGGCTGCTGCAGGTTCTTCTGCCCCTTCCCCCCTCAGCTGCCCTGGGGCTAGGGCCCAACCACTCCATTCCCCTACACTGATCCCACAGGCTTTTTCCATTGACCTTCCAATTTGTCCTCAGTGTTTTGGGATCATGAAGTGTGTAAACCACCACAGGTGCAAGAGATTCAATCTCCCCAAGGTCTGCTCAGGTCCTATCTGTGCGCACGTGGCCCATGCTGGACTGTCCTCTACTCCCAGCATAGACACTTCCCAGTGACCTTCCAGGATGTCTTGGGCTGGAGCTTTGCTTCACCCCATCATTCTGTGGATTCTGCAGCTCCAGAATTTGTTTAGAGTCATTTTTACAGATATTTGGCTGGGCTTGGGGGCAGTGCTCTAGTATATGAGTGCTGTTACTCCACCATCTTGGCTCCACCCCCTAGAGATGCTTATAGGACATAAAGTCAGAGATGTGGGCAGTTGGTGATGTAAGACTGGAGGTAAGGACTAGTCTGGATAAAGAGTCTGAACACACTGAAGTTGATGGAATCACCACACAAAATAATATGGAGGGAGAAGAGAAAGGGGCAAAGGGCAGAGTCTTGGGGGGCACCCATAGTTAGTGAGTGCCACTTGGATGAAGATCCAGCAAAAGACACCGAGAAGACTCAGTCATATAGGTAAAAAGGAAATATAGAGAGAACAGAGTATCTAAGAGAAGAGGGTAATTGAGAGGGTCAAAGGATGCAGAGAAATCAAGAAGAATGGGGATTAAGAAAAGGCTCTTCAATTTGGCAATCAGATCATTTGGAGAAAGTTTCAGTAGAATGATGAAGCTGGAAGATAAACTACAGATAGTTTAGAAAGGAAAGGAGAAGCATTGATTGAAAATGGCTTCCTCAAGGAGTTTTGTCTTTTCAAAGACAATCTTTAGCAATGATTCATTGACTAAGTGAATGTTTTTTGAAGATGGGGAGACACAGGGCACTTTTGTGGCAGCAAGGAAATAGCCAGTAGACAAGATGAGTTTGAAGATAAGTGAGAAGATGAAGATATTACAGGGATAATCTGTCAGAGAAGAGGATGGAATGGGATTGAGGGCCATGAAGAGAGTTTGTCTTGACAAGGAGAAAGGTCACTCCATCCTGTGAGGCAGGAGTGAAGGGAGAGATAGTAGCAGAAGGCTTCTGAGTGATGTGAGGTAAGGAAGGGAGAAAAGAGAACTCTTGGTGAATGACCTTAGTTTTTTCTGTGAAATATGAGGCAAAGACCTTGGCTGAGAATGTGTATGAGGGGATGAGGCAGTGTGGATGGCATGAGAGGATCGAGCAGGAATAAAAAGTTTGGAATAGCTGCTATGATGAATAGCATTGTGCATTGTTTGGGGAGGTATAGAAATATTGCCTTGCTGCAGTGAGGGCCCAGCTGAAATTATGTAACATAAATTTGTAATGGACCCAGTCAGCATAGTTTCTTGATTTTATCCAGTTCTGTTTAGGATTACATAAATAGGTAAAAAGGCAGTGGAGCATAGGAATAAGTCAAGGTTGGAGCAAAGAATAATTGCCAGTAGAATAAGGCACATTGGACTCTAGGATAGAGAATACAATATAGTTGAATTGGTTCACCAAAGAGTTGAGGTAAAGAATGGAGAAGTATAAGTAGTGGATGGATAACTGCCTGGGAAAGAGCAGAGAGAGCTGAAGAATTAGAGGTCATGGTGTGGCCAGGGTTCACAGTTTTAAGGCAGAGGGAAAAACTGAATGATTAAATGATTAGATAAAGGAATTTCAGAGTCCATGAACATGAACATTTTAAGTGATGGCAAGATCAAGGCTATGGCGATCTCCATGGACAACTGAGGTGAGGTGGAAGAGTAGGTCACAGAATATGAGTAGACTGATGAATTGGAGAATTAAAAGTGTTTTTTCAACTATATATATATGGTGAAGTCCCCCAATATGAGGGTAGGAATTGCGATGGAAAGACTGTGAGGTAGACACTTCTCTGAGGAAGGAAGAGTGTCTCTGAGGGTTCAGTAGATAAAAACTACCAGAATCTTGACTAGGTAATGAATTTGGATTGAACGGAGCTCAAAGTAGGAAAAGTTGTAATGGTGACAGGAGAGCCTGGAAGAGGCCATGAGGAGCAAGGAGTATTGACTCCCCCACCATAACTAGTAAGGGAAACAGTGTGTGGGTAGGGAGGGGAAAGTAATGAATGCTAGTGCAATCAGTGCTAGAAAAGTAGGCCAGGGATGCAAATCAAGTTTCAGTGACAGTCACAGGATGGAAGGGGAAGTTTGTTATCTATGGAGCAGGCATTACAGAAAGAAGAGTGTAAGGCATGGGTAGATTTGGGCTGTGACTCTGGAGACGCTGAGTTTAGGTGGATGAGATTAAGGGAGCAGGCAGTGGGACTTGGAAATATGGTTTGTATGATGGGGGTTCAGAATCACTGGGAATGTGTGAGGGGGTAGGAATAAGCTAGACCACTGAAAAATGTGTCCAGACAGAGCATCCATGGCCAGAGAGGTATGGTGAGGGAGGCAATACAAAAGGTGGTGATGCTGTGTCCTGTGAGGCACAGAAATCTTTTTTTAAATTTTATTTATTTATTTTTTAAATATAAATTTATTTAACTTTTTACATTGATTTTCACAAAATTTTGGGTTCCAAATTTTCTCCCCTTTTATCCCCTCTCCCCACCCCAATACACCAAGCATTCTAATTTTCCCTATCACCAATCTGCCCTCTCTTCTATCCTCCCTCCCTTCTCTTGTCCCCATCTTCTCTTTTGTCCTGTAGGGCCAGATGACTCTCTATTTCCCATTAACTGTATTCCTTATTTCCTAGTAGCAAGAACAATACTAAACAGTTGTTCCTAACACTTTGAGTTCCAAATTCTCCCCATCCCTCCCTCCCCACCCATTCCCTTTGGGAAGGCAGGCAATTCAATATAGGCCTTATCTGTGTAGTTTTGCAAATGACTTCGATAACAGTCATGTTGTGTAAGACTAACTGTATTTCCCTCCATCCTACCCTGCCCCCCATTGTTTCTATTCTGTCTTTTGATCCTGTCTGTCCCCAAGAGTGTTGACTTCAAATTGCTCCCTCCCCCACTGCCCTCCTTTCCATCATCCCCACCCCTTGCTTATTTCCTTCTCCCCCACTTTCCTGTATTGTAATATAGGTTTTCATACCAAAATGAATGTGCATTTTATTCCTTCCTTTAGTCGAATGTGATGAGGGTAAACTTCTTGTATTTTTCTCAGCTCTCCTCTTTTTCTCTCCACTAAAAAGTCTCCTGCTTGCCTCTTGAATGAGATATAATTTACGCCATTTCATTTCATCCTCTCTCCTCCCACTACATTTCTCTCTCACCATTTACCTTAATTTCTTTTAAGATATGGTCTCATCCTATTCAATTCACTCTGTGCTCTCTGTCTCTGTATGTGCATGCATGTGTGTATGTGTGTGTGTGGTCCCACCAACTACCCAGATACTGAAAAGTTTTAAGAGTTACAAATATTGTCTTTCCATGTAGGAATGTAAACAGTTCACCTTTGGTAAGTCCCTTATGACTTCTCTTTGCTGTTTACTTTTTCATGCTTCTTCTCATTCTTGTGTTTGAAAGTCAAATTTTCTTGTCAGCTCTGGTCTTTTCATCAAGAATGCTTGAAAGTCCTCTGTTTCATTGAAAGACCATATTTTCCCCTGAAGTATTACACTCTGTTTTGCTGGGTAGGTGATTCTTGGTTTGAGTCCTAGTTCCTTTGCCTTCTGGAATATCCTATTCCACACCCTTCAATCCCTTAAGGTAGAAGCTGCTAGATCTTGTGTTATCCTGATTGTATTTCCACAACACTGGAATTGTTTCTTTCTAGCTGCTTGCAAGATTTTCTCCTTGACTTGGGAATTCTGGAATTTGGCCACAATGTTCCTAGGAGTTTCTCTTTTTGGATCTCTTTCAGGTGATGATCGATGGATTTCTTCAATACTTATTTTGCCCTCTGGTTCTAGAATCTCAGGGCAGTTTTCCTTGATAATTTCATGAAAGATGATGTTTAGCCTCTTTTTTTAGATCATGGCTTTCAGGTAGTCCCATAATTTTTAAATTGTCTCTCCTGGATCTATTTTCCAGGTCAGTTGTTTTTCCAATGAGATATTTCATTCTCTTCCATTTTTTCATTCTTTTGGTTTTGTTTGGTGATTTCTTGGTTTCTCATAAAGTCATTAGCCTCCATCTGTTCCATTTTAATTTTGAGAGAACTATTTTCTTCAATGAGCTTTTGAACCTCTTTTTCCATTTGGCTAATTCTGCTTTTGAAAGCATTCTTGTCCTCATTGGCTTTTTGAACCTCTTTTGCCAATTGAATGAGCCTATTTTCTTCAGCATTTTTTTTGGTCTCCTTTACCAAGGTATTGACCCATTTTTCATGCTTTTCTTGCATCTCTCTCATTTCTCTTCCCAGTTTTTCCTCCACCTAACTTGATTTTCAAAATCCTTTTTAAGCTCTTCCATGGCCTGAGCCCATTGGATATCTATTTCAGATGTTTGGGGTACAGAGGCCTTGACTTCTATGTCTTTCCCTGATGGTAAGCATCGTACTTCATCATCAGAAATGAAAGGCGGGAACATCTGTTCCCCAAGAAAGTACCCTTCTATGGTCTTATTTTTTTTCCCCTTTTCTAGGCATTTTCCCAGACTTGATTTGACTTCTGTGATTCCTCTCCACCCCTGCTTAGATCCACCCAGCTAGTGCTTGGGGTCTGAGATTCAAATGCTGCTCTCCAGCCTCAGGGCTTTCAGGGGTGGGCGGGCTGCTATTCAGTGTGAGCTTAAGTTCTGGTTCTCAGGTGGGGGCAGGGCCGCCTCCCAGGCTCAGTTCCCTCAGGGGCTTTATGCGAAGATCTTCAGTAATGGAGCGGAGCTCTCTCCTGCTCCAGGAGCCCTGGGCCGCTGCTGCCTCTGCCGCTGCCTCTGCTGCTGCCTCCCAAAGGGGCCCGAGTCACGGAGACACCCTGCTCCCCTCTTGGCCAACCCAGAAGTCTCTCTCACTGACCTGTAGCACCTGTGGGTGGAGGGACCTTTGGGGCTGCCAGAGGTTCTGTCCCTGAAGCCTGCTCGGGTCTGCTCCTCTCGGCTGCGTGGGCAGGGCAGCGCAGGGGTGGGCTCCGCTGTCCGGTGGGCGACAGACCTTTCAGGTCAGTTTTTCAGGGCTCTCTGGAATGGAAATCTCCTCCCCTCCGTTGCTGCACGGATTCCACTGCTCCAGAATTTGTGGGGAGTTCTTTTTACAGGAAATTTATGGGCTGTGGGTTCCGGAGCTAGCATACATGAGTCTTTCTACTCCACCATCTTGGCTCCTCCCCCCAAGGCACAGAAATCTTGACTCAGAGTGGATAGGAGCAGGTGAAGGTAGAGTCTAGGGGAGTCAGAGAGAAGGCAGGAGCTGGTGATTCTGCATGAGTCTGATCTATGGAGCACTACAGAAGCCTCTGGGGAGAAGCTATAGGCCAGCAGCCTGTATCCAGGGCCAATGCAAGTTTTCCTGGAAAGACTAGGGAGCCAAGTGGGGAAGGGGAGGTCTGGATCTGGATCTGAAATTCCATCAGAGTAGGACTTTGGTGAGGCACCATCCATGATCTTTGAGAAACTGGCAAAAAATGAACCTGTTCTGATTTTCAAAAAAGAGGTGTATTCTTTGAACTATATGATCTTAATTTTGATGGCTGGTGAAACTCTAGATTGTATTGTTAGAAGGGGTTATTTGAAAGTGTTTAGAAAGGAAAGCAGTGATGATAAGAAGCTTGAGGCTATCCACACTAAAGGGTCAGGATAATGTTGGAGATACAATACTAAGTAGCAAAGTCTTTGATAAGGTCTCATGATATTCTTGTGGACAAGAAAGACAGATGTGTGCTGGATGATGGTACAGGTGAATCTGAGCTGAATGACTAGACACCAAAAATACCCATTGATGGCCCAATGTCCAA
This sequence comes from Bettongia penicillata ogilbyi, assembly GCA_023548195.1. Lineage (NCBI taxonomy): Eukaryota > Metazoa > Chordata > Mammalia > Diprotodontia > Potoroidae > Bettongia > Bettongia penicillata. Next base: position 14,756,060 of record JAJHZJ010000096.1, read on the forward strand.
CTGAAGGGGTGTCCTGAATGTAGTGTCTCAATATCTGCTCTTGTCTCTGTGCTTTTTGACATTATCAATGAATTTTATAAATAGAGAACATGCTTATCACATTTGTAACCAGGATAAATTTTGAATGACAGAAAGAGTATCTAAAGATAATCTTGACAAGCTTGAGCATTGCAGTGAGTCTGAAGAACTGTTACTTAATGGGAAAAAATGTAAATTTAATTTATAGTGACACTGGCTTCCTTTCTGTTCCTTTCATCTTTCAACTCAGAATATTCTCATTGGTTGCTCCCCATGCCTAGAACTCTCTCCCTCTTCATGCTTCTCTGGTTTCTTTCAAGTCTCAGCTTTCTGCACTTTCTGCAAGCATTCTTCCCTAGTCGTCCTTAATCTCAGCACTGTACTACTGAGATGACCCCTCAATTTATCCTGTATATATCTTGTTTGTATATAATTGTTTGTCTGATATCTCCCCCATAGATGGTGAGCTTTTTGAGGGCAGGGGCTGTTTTTTTTATCTTTCTTTGTATCCCTAGAGCTTGACACAATGCCTGGCCCATAGTAGATACAATGCTCGTTGACTGACTTGGGTTAAAAAGAACTGTACAGTGTGCATAAAGAAGGAAACATCACTAAACAACAGTCCACATGAAAAGAATTTCCATGCTTTACTGGACTGCAAACTCAAATATGAATAAACAATGTGACGTGGCAGCCAACGCCCGCCCCCCTCCAAAACAAACAAAAAACCTTCTTTGTCCTGAGGTTGCATTAATAGAAAGTGTCCAGGTCTAACATTGTGTTCAGATCTTGGTACTCTATTGTAGGAAGGACACTGACAGATTGGAAGGCAATCTAGAGTAGGGTTACCAGAGCGGTAAGGACACCAAAACCCAAACCATACAGGGGCCACATGAAGGAATTGATGACTCTATCTTTGGGGAAAAAAAGATTTAAGGGGACATGATAGTAAAGTAAAATATTATAGTGGAAGAGCTGGACTCAGAAGCAAAAGATCTAAGTTCGAATGCTATATCAACTACTAACTGGTTTTATAATCTTGGGTAAATAACCTCCTAAGGCTTCAACTTTTTCACCTGTTTCCAATCAGAATGCAAATGCCTTGAAGACTAATGTGGTTTTTATTTTTTGTTTTTCGAGCACTAGGAAAAGTGCCTGGCACATTGTCACCACTTAATAAATACTTATTGATTGATGAATCTGTAAAATAAGGGGTTTGTGTTATATGAACCCTGAAGCTCCAGGTTTGTACTCTTACAGATCATTCTGTATCTCTCTTTCCACCCCAAACAAATCATATGTGGTTATATGGACAAGAGTCACTAGGATGGGAAGATGTGAATGATTTGAGAGGCGAATCATTGAAGGGAACATCCAAATGGATGAGGTCACAAATTCATAAGTACCTATCTCTTTTGATTTGTAAACCTATCCTAAAGTCCTATAATTAAGGTCAGCTAATGCACTTATTATTTCTTTGCCTCCAAGGGAAAATGTAGGAGCATTGGATGCAAATTATAGTGATAGAAAATTCAGTTCAATGTAAGAAAATTTCCTAACAATGAGAATTACCTCAAAGTGATATTAGGTGATAAATTCTTCATCCTGGAGGCCTTTCAGGTAGAGGCTGGATAATCACTTGTTGGGGCAGTTTGTGGCAGAGTGGACAGCAGGAGGAGCATGAGTGGAGGCAGTAATAGATTTCTCAAGGAGTTTAGTTAAGGACAAGAGTGATCTAGGATGATAGTTGGGGATGATCAAATCAAGAGAGAGTTTTTTAAGGATGGGGCAAATGTGTGTATGTAGGGAACAGGGAAGGAGCCAGTAAATAAGGAAAAATTGAAAAGAGTGGGGAGCCAAAGGACTCTTGAGTCAAAATGCCATCCACATCCAGAGTAACTAAGCAACTATGGAATTGGAATGCAGAATAAAGCAGAATATTTTCTCTTGTGTCATGTTTTGTTTTGTTTGGGTTTTTCTCATGGTTTCTCCCATTCACTGTAATTTTTATATGCAACATAACTGACTAATATGAAAATGTGATTAATAAGAATGTATGTGTAGAACCCATATAAGACTGCATGCCATCTTGGGGAGGGAGTAGGGAAGGAGGGGGAGAAAATCTAAGACTTATGGAAGTGATTTTAGAAAACTTGAAAACAAATAAGTTAATAAAATTATATGTATACATATATATATACACATTTTATATATACACACACATACATACATATATATACATATATATATATATATACATATATATATATATATATATATATATATGTATATATATATATATATGAGAATTCAGAGGCAATGTGCTGGAGAAGTTAGGAGAGTATCCAGCACACAGGTTGTGGGATTGGCTTAGAACGGTCATTTCTTCATCTGACACTGGGGTGAAGAAATCATGGGAAATGTATGAATGATATGAGAGGAGCAAGGCGGAAAGGGCAGAGCTCTCAAGTGAACGGCCTCAATTTTTTCAATGGAGTAGGCCGCTGAAGGAATGAGGGGTGCAGGTGCTGTGGGAAGTTTGAGGAGGTTTGGAAAAGCCTTAGTGGAGCGTGGAAGACTGGATCAATTACAGAGGAATAGACCTTATGAAACATTTGAGCTTTGCATCTTGTAGTTAGCAACAATATTAAAAGAGGGAACTAGCAGATGGCGCACTCTCCTGACACATGCTCAGAGTCCCTCCCCTTGCATGAGGCTCCTCTATATGGCAATATCCTGGAGTCTTTCTCCGCATCCGCCAACTGCATGCTTGGATACCACAATTTCTAGCGACAGTTTTGCTAGTTTCTTCAACCAATACTCAGAGTACATTATCTAAAGTTCCTTCTCTGTATGCTCTCCCGATGATCAATACCCTTCCTAAATGCGGCATTTAGAATTTAACACAATATTCCAGGCATATTCTGACATGGGATAGAAAATAGTGGGACTAGTCCTAAATACTTTCAATGAAGCCTAATATCACGTTGGATTTCTATGCTATCGTATCACACTACTGACTCACAATTAGCTTGCGGTCCACTAAAGCCCACAGATCATTTTCAAATTGCTACGGTGTCATACTTTCTCCATCTCTCACTTGTGTAACTGATTTTTAAACTCAGATGGAATTGAAAAAAGTATTGTTGAAGTATTTTATCTCCACATCATAGTAATTTGAAACTTCATCCCAATAGATTGAACCTTCTTTTGCACCAAAAAAACTCAGCTAGTGATTCTATGTTTCTTGAAATTCATCTGTACAGATTTCAGCCATCCCCCCAACCGATGGGTATTCACTTTGTTTCCACTTCTTTGATGCCACAAAGAGTGTTGCTATATTTTGGTGCATATTGGATCTTTCTTTCTTTGACTGCCTTAAGGTATGTGCCCAGTAGTGGAACTGCTGGATCCAAGAATATGAATGGTTTTAATCACTTTTCTGATGTAATTCCAAGCTGAGATCCAGAATTACAGAAATGGAAAGTTGTACATTAGTACACGAATGGCAATCTAGCCCAATCCTCACATGAAAGGAGTCCACACTGTATCACACCTGACAAGTGGCTAAACAGTCTTCACTTGGTGATCTTCAAAGAAGAGGTATTACCCTACTTCTTGAGGCAGCCTGATTCCACTAGGTTGAGGAAAAGGGTGTGAAAGAAGGCATCCACTCTGGTGGAGAGAAAAATCACAGATGGTGGAGAAAAGTCATCCTTTTGCTTCAGTTTTCTCTGTCAAGGTGAATGATCTTTTGACTAAAAAGGGGGTGGAATGAGATGGGGAGAGAATGGTTAATGTAAGATGTTAGGAAGAGGAGCACCCACATATCCTCGTGAGTTTCACTGGCTCAGATACATTATCTTTAATATACTAAAAGAACTGTAAAATATGTTGAGTGGGCCCATTATATGTGATTAAAAAATGATGAAAAAAGTGCCAAAATGGGGATGGGGAGGAGGAAGAGAATGGAGTCTGTAAACTTGTTTTGGATTATTGAGAAGTTTCCCTAAGTTTGTGTCTTTATACCCTCCACTCAATGCTCCTGCTTCTACCCTTTGGGGCCAAACAGAATGGGTCTGTTTCTTTCTCTGCTTGAGTCTTTCAAAAACTTGAAGACATATCATTCCCCTCCAGATTCTTCTCCAAGATAAGTATGCCTATCACATTCTAAGCACTAAGCCATATTATAGCCTTTCATCATTCTGGTTGCCCTCAGGTAGACTCTCTAGTTTATTTAGGTCTTGACTTAAATGGTGGAACCTAAAACTGGACACACACCATTTGAGGTCTGACAAGGGCAGGATATGGTGGGTCTATTATATTCCTGTTCTTGGAAATTATGCCTCTTCACAGAGCTCAATTGCATTATATCTTGGCTATCACATTATACTATGAACATATTGAAATTGCAGTCCACTAAAACCCTCAGCTTTCTTGGGGAACGATTCCTCTTCAGTTATGCCCTCCTTGCTAAGACTTTGCACATCACCTCTTACTGAATTTCATCCCAATATTCTAGCTTGTCAATATCTGTTTGGATTCTAGCTCTCACCCACTGCACTAGATATCCCTCTCAGCTTTGTGTCATCTGTAAGAGCTGACCACAGCTCACAATAGTGTGTTTCCTGATATTCTCACATCCCTTCTATCTACTGACTATTCCATTTTTTTTTTGTCATCTGCCAATTATTTGTATTCTTACCACCATTAGTGACTGGTAACATGCTTTAATGTGTTATATAATTCTTTTGGAAACAATTTGTTTATATCCTCTAACTACTTTCCTGAAAGTAAAACTAGTTTATCCCTATTGAATTTCATTTTATTAAACCTGATGTTCTTCTTTTTCAAGACTTTTTCTTTGAATCCTTACACCCTCATGCTAATCTTTTCTAGCTTTGTGTTGCTGAATTTGGTAAGCTTGTCACTTATGCCTTTAAGTCTTTGGTGAAAATGTGGAACAGCATAGGTCAAGCAGAGACCTTTAAATACTCCTTCCTACATGATAATGAAGCATTAACCTATTCTTTGTTTCTTGCCACTTAACTAGCTGTAAATTCAGCCAACCATACTACCACTTTATCTACATTTCTCCACTTTACCTATAAAAATAGCATGACACTTTGACAAACATTGCTAAAATCTAGATAAAACTATATTGACAGGATTCCCTGGACCTACTAGTATAGTAACCCTGACAAAAAAGGATATAAGCCTAGTATGGAATAACATTTTTGATGAAGTCATGCAGGTTATTTGTGATCACTACCTCCTTTTCGGATGTTGACAACCTATCCTTTTAATGCTATTTTGTAGAATTTTGTCAAGAATTGAAATCAAACTTCTTAAGATTATGGTTTACAGACTCCATTCTCTTTCTCCTCCCCATCCCCATTTTGGCACTTTTTTCATCATTTTTTAATCACACATAATGGGCCTACTCAACATATTTTACAGTTCTTTTAGTATACTAAAGATAATGTATCTGAGACAGCAAAAGTCATGAGGATATGTGAGTTTCTTCCTAACATCTTACATTAACCATTCTCTCCCCATCTCATTCCATCCCCTTTTTAGTCAAAAGATCATTCACCTTGACAGAGAAAACTGAAGCAAAAGGATGACTTGTCTCCACCATCTGTGATTTTCTCTCCACCAGAGTGGATGCCTTCTTTCACAACCTTTTCCTCAACCCAGTGAAAAACTCTAAAAACACTTTTTTTGGTTATTGTTAGCTTTTTTCATCCACCAGCCTTAGCTCATTCTGAGATTTTCCATTCCTAATACTAGTCTTGAGGGACTGTGCCAAGGTTTTGCAGTCCTTTTCTTCTGTACATAGGTATATTTTAAAAATCTAAAGTGTTTGCCAAATTTTCTCTGCATACACATTAGTCTCTTTAATTATCCCTCTTCCCCCCTCATCAAAACTGTCTTTGTATCTTCAAAATTTCATTCAGAAGACCTTTTCTTTCCTTCTGAACTGACTTCTATTGTACACTTTAAGATCCTACCTAACCTTCCTCTGAACCAGTGGAAACCTGTTCATCGAACACCTAGTGTGCATGTCAAACTACTTTCGGGACTACACTTCTGTATTACAAATGCTAAGAGAAATAACCACTCCATTGATTATTTTCATCATGTCTGCCAAAGCAACCAATTCCTGTTGGAGAAAATCAGATCTAAAGTAGAATTCCCCTTATTGGTGTCTCCACGTTTTGAAACCTGAAATGATCATAAGGCAGAATTTTCCCGTGGAGTGGGAGTACTGTCTTAAAGGGAAGTTAAAGTAATTGAATATTTTTAGTACAACCTTTGCATGAAGAACATCCCTTATTTTTCAACAAAAGCAGAACTAAAAAGTTTCTTGCAGAAGGGTTTTTTAAAACTGGAACTTGAAGAAAACCAGGGAAATCAGGGAGGGAGGAAGGAGAGAATTTCAGACATAGGTGACAGTCAATAAAAGTACAAGAAGCCAGGAGTTTCTTATGCCAAGAATAGCAAAGAGGCCAGTGTCACTGGATCATAAAGTATTTGGAGAGCAGTAAGGTGTAAGAAGACTGGAAAGATAGAAAGGGTCCAGGTTACAAAGGGCTTTAAAAGCTGGAGGATTTTCTGGTTGATCCTGGAGGTAACTGGGAGTCATTAGAGTTTATTGGATGGTGTTGAGGGAGGGGACGGCATGGTCAGACCTACAGTTAAGGAAGATCCCTTTGATTGTTGAGTGGAGGATGTGGATTAGGGAGACCAACCAGCAGCTACTGAAATAATCCAGGTGGAAGGTGATGAGAGCCTGCACCAGGATGGTAGCAGTATCAGAGGAGAGAAGGGGAGTATTTGAGAGATGACATAAAGGCATTGCTTTGTTCTGGCTAGTCCTAGGGGTCAGAACAATAAGTAGTAGATGTTGCAGCAGAGATGCATGTTTAGGCTTGATGTCAGGGGAAGGCAATATCAACAAAGACTTTGTAACAATGAGAGTGATCCCCAAGTTGAACCAGCTGCCTTGGGAGGCAGAGGGGGTTCCTTCCTTTTGTGAGATGTCCTCCAACCCAAGTTAGTCAGTCCTTGGTTAGGGATGAATTAGAGGAGACTTCTAAATGGGCATCTTTTGGATGGCATGACTTCTGCTTCCCTGCCCTGCTTTAAAATTCAGTGATTTTGCGATATGTATTTCTAAATTAAAATATGTATTTTTAAATTAAAATTTAAAAATTGAAAACAAAACCAAAAAAGCAAAACAAAAGCAGAACTAATGTGGTGAAGTCATTCCAACAACTACTAGTTGCAAGGCAGCAATTACTTAAAACAGTATGCCATGACTTGAGTTGGAAGAAATGCTCATTTTATCTGCCACTTACATTCACAATATTTAAAAAAATAAAAAACTGAGTTGAAACATGTCAAATCATGATGTAGACATAATATGCCATGGTCATCAACATGGCATTTGTGTAAGCTTATGGCTCAGATGTGGCCTTTTTTCCAAATGAAAAAGGGAATTGATAAATAAAGTCTGGAAGCCAGCGGGCATCTAACTGGTCTACCCATTCCCACTGTCTCATTCTCCGGACCACATTTGTAATGTTTCCTAAAATAATTTATTTTCTCTTTTTGCCCAAGTGGCCTGTGCTATACTTTAACGACAATACCACTTCTTTCTGCCTCAACTGTCTTTGTCCAAACGCTTTCCATCATGCCCATCATCTGTATGCTGGGATTCCTCATTGATGTAGCTTCTTAGCTGACAGTACTCATTTCTTCTCCCACACACTACTGCCATTTTATATATCCTTTTTCTTTCAGTTATTTATAGTCCAGTCGTAGGTCAGATGCCATTAAGTCTTAGCAATATCTGTAGTCACATGTGCCTCGTTTTAGGTTCTGCAATTCATGTTGCTCGTTATCCTTAGTGTATTTGCGTAAATACACATAACTTCTGAGTCCTCTTACTTTCTATTCATCCCCCTACTTTCTATCGCACTCCCAATATGCTGTCTTCCTCCGTTAGAATGTAATTTAAGGAATACTGCTGAAAAGTCCTACACCAACTACAAATTTACAGACACACTTTCATGAAACTGTTCTATTACAGAATCATTTTTTGAGGTACTATCTCCTTAGGAGTCTCCCAATTAAAATGTGCATATCTCTATGAAGAGCAGAAAAAAACCCTAACCTTAAGAGTCACCTAGACTTGGATTCAGACTTGAAACTCACCAGGTAAAACACTTCCTCTTTCTGGGTCTGTTTCATCTCTTGTAAAATGAGTTCAATGAAGTTGAGAATTCTTATTCTTTTGTGGGGCATCTTATGCAGTCTGGGGAAACCTGAGTAATGTTTTGTTGCCTACATTCACAATTAAAGGAGAAGTTAAATAATGAATATAAATATGTAAATAAAAATAATCTGAGGTCATAGGGTTATCAGCTTTCTTGGGTTTTATTTCCTAGAAACTTCTGGATGTTTCATCTTCTTCTTAACTAAAGCTTCTATATCTAGCTTGGAGCTGTTTTCTCCCTTCCTCTCAAAGCCTTTTTGATTATAGATTCACAAAACTCCATGTAAATACATTCTTACCAGCCCTTGAAAAATAAAAAGATTTCCACATAGAAGGGTCCATTAAGATTAATATCCCTAGTGTTCCAGTAGTACCAGCTCCTCCAGGACTTAAATTTTTATTTGTAGGGTGTAATTTTTGTATGTGGTTTCAACTCCCATTTCTGCATAAAATGGGAAACATCTCAATTCAGCTGGGATCTAGCTTATTAATTATCCTATCAAAAACCCAAGCAGACAACAGTGTAGAATTAATAAAAGCATTTAATGTGAACATAAAAGGAAGCATTCTCAGCATCCATCCCCCAAATAAGTACATTCCTCCTACAGACTCGCACGTCATTAGGGAAGCCTTTTTAACTTGAGTGTGCAGTTAGCCTTACATTAAAGCTGGAACACTTGAGTCCATATGACTTCGTGTCTGCTCCCTGAGCAAACCTGAAAGTCCACTAAAGCATTCATCTCGACTTACCCTCTGATGACATGAGTTTTATGGCAGGATTCCTGGGTTTGGGATATGCCCCCCCCACTCCTTTTATCTATCGTATGGAATATCTGCTTCATCCTTTAGATGTCCTGCCTGTCATAACACTCTTGTAGAACTCACTCAATAGTCCCTCCTTATCTCAAAAATGGTTATTCTGATGATTCTGAGACACAAATCTTATAGCAAATCCAAGTCTGAGAATTCACTCCAATAAGCTATGTTCTTTGGACCCAAACATATTAGAAAATGGAATTCTGGGGAGTTCTCCTCTTAGCTACCCATACTTCGATAACAGATTTGTAGTGGACTCCAGTGTGCAGGAGCACTCAGCAATATACAAGTAGGAATGAAGACAATAGATGGATGGGGTAGCACAGGACTAGGATTGGGCAAGGTGTGAAAATAGGACAAGGGGAAGACAAAAAAGTTCAAAAAGGGTAAAAGAGCCTATTGAGGAATTGGTCAACTCTATGATTAGGTTTGTGAAGGGACTGGAGGTGATGGTGAGAATGAAGAACAGGTATAAATAAGCACAGTGAGGCAGAGGACAAGGTTCATGATATAGAGGAATCAGCTTTAGAGATCATGGTGGAAGTTATTTGACATTTAAGGCATGATCATTTATCTGGGTAGTTAAGTGGGAAATTAATCAAGGGAATGGAGGAAGCTGAATTGGGAAGTTAGTCCCTTTTTTAAAGGGACAAATCATTTTGTAATTGTAAATTAAGAAAAATGGAGCAGTTTCACCTTACGATTAAGACATTGACAAAAAGTGGGGTATACCCAAATGCCTAGGATCCAATCAATCAGCAAAGAGGGTAAAATTTAATAAATTCTGCCTTATTCTGGTACATATTCACACTTTATTACATTTTTTTCAGAAAAATCTTGATACTTTATTATATATACTCAATATGATATTTAGGCAAGTCATAAACAAAGATACTAATCAATTCAATTTTTAAAAACCCCATTTTCATGCAAGGCATTATGCTGGAGATGCAAAGATCTAAAACAATGGGTGGGAATGACAAACAAAGTCTGCATGCTAATTTAAGGTTGAATGAAAGCATCTTCATGTCTTAATAATATTCTATTGACTCTATCAATTCTATGCTGCACCCAAAGTCCACAGTTTTAACTATGGCAAACTAGCTAGGGCTTTCTTTGCCCAAAGGCCATGAAATTTGAAGGGCACAGATATTAACAACTGAATTTAACACCTAATTAGCAAGGCTAATAGCTAAAATGAAGCGCCACCAGCAACTATGGTAACGGTTCCCTCCTTAATAAATACTAAATTTATTTTAATTGCTTGAATTATTTTTACATTATGAATTTCAAAGTTGATTTTGGGGTTGCTTCATGAATCGCAGCATGTTGCTTGCCCTGGGCACCAAAACTGTTAGTTAATGGCCCTGCCAAAATCTTCTAAAAAACATTATAATTTTGTTATATCAAATGTTACATTAAATTTCAATTAAAGCTACTGAGATTTAAATTTAATTTCTTAGGATGCTAATTATACATAGCTCATTAAATAAGTACTTATTAAAATTTAGCATCTTAAGTATTTTTGAATCCTTAACACTACTACAGCATTAGCTGACATTGTTAAAGTTAATCAATGAAACTAGTGCAACAATTTTACCTTCATCATTTAACAATAATGCAGAGTCAACTACTATTGTATCTGGAAGGCCAAGATCGTTGTCAGGCTGTGCTATATTAATAAAAAAGGTCATACAAAATTTATAACTAGCTGTTACTGGTCTTCACAAAAAGGATAATATAGAGGAAATGAGTTTAAGCTGCAGGGAGAGATTCAGCATGAGAAAAGACCTTTTTTTTCCCCCAAATTCTTGTGTTCACTAAAAACATTTATTGACTATATTCCATGTCTATAGGACCTTCTGGGGGAGAGGGGAGAAAAGACTTCTTGATGTTAACGTTGATTAAATGCCAAACTAAACAATTTAGGGTCATAAGGCTACACAATTTTCACCTTTAAAAAATGATTTACTCAATTATAGACACTAATATGGAAGAGACAGGGAAAGCAATTATTCAAATAATTCAAAATATCAAATATCAAAAACAGTTGCCTTAGTTCATATTTGACTGTCACATATTACTTTTTGCTGAAATATTCCTTTCTTAATCTGGTTTTCTTCAGAGGAATATTAAAATCAATTTGCATCCCCCAGATATGTACCAAAGGCTAAAAGAAAAAAAAAACCTATAAGTATTCAAGTAGCAGTAATCACTTGGGTTGGGACAAAAAACTTGTTTTATACACTCTACAAAATGGGTAATTAAGAGCTGGTTCAAGGGCACAGCCAATGGATAGCAGTTAATATAAGAAACACAAAAAGCAGAGGGCTAGGGAAGACTCTTCTGGGAATATATTCCATCTTTATATATCTATTTTAAAATTAGAAGCAAGAACCGAAACTTATCTCCAATTATTAGGTTTCAGAACAATCCTTGGGGTAAAGTAGTAGGAGTATGGCCACATCAAAAACTACTCAAAGAAACTGATATACAGACATGATCCACATCACTATTCAACAAACATTTATTAAACATCCCTATGTATAGAACAGTGTGCAGGGTAAATAAGATATGGTCATCACTCTCATAAAGCTTATAATCTAATAGTGGGCTGGGATGCATTCACCAATAAACATAATAGAAATATTACAAGAGAAGTACAAAAGAGAGGTAAAAAGACTTATGTGACATATGAGAGAAAAGCCATGATCTGCTGGACAAATCACTCAAGTGTAAGGTCAACATGAAAATAAATCACTTAGAATGTGAGGAGCATCACTCTTCCAGCAAAATCTCGTATTATTTATTGGCAGGGGGTGAAATTACTTTTTGTTTTGTTTAACTGAGATGATTCTGAGGTTTTCAAGAGCCTTGCCACCTTAAGAAGGAAGACCTGAGACAGAGCATGAAAACAACTGCTGGAGACAGAGGGAAGAAAAAGCGATCCATGACACCACAGAATCTGGAGTCCCCAAATCAGCCTGTGCCAGAAAAGGCAGCCTCTCTACAATATGCCCCACAGTCACCGAGCCTTCTTTCACCTGAGCTCAAAGGAAGAGGACCCACTGCCTCCTGACAAAGTCTGTTATATGCCTGGAGACCTCTCCTTGTATGAAGCCTTGTCCTCAACCATCAATCCTAAATTTACCTCCTGTAACTTCCATCCACTTTTCCTAGTTTGGCCTTTGTGTGTGTGTTCATCCTTCATTGACAAAGAAGACCATGCCATCAAAGAAATAATGGCATGCCTTGCACTTGACTTTGTTTTGAGTGAGGGAGGGCTGTGCAGGTCACCAGCCTCACTTCTCCTTCAGAGCCATCTGAATCCAGTGACCAGATAATCAACAGGATGACTGGAGATGACCCAGGATGAGGCAATTGGGGTTAAGTGACTTGCCCAAGGTCACACAGCTAGTGAGTGTCAAGTGTCTGAGGTGAGATTTGAACTAAGGTCCTCCTGACTCCTGCACTGGTGCCCTATCCACTGCACCACTTAGCTATCCCAGTTTTGCCTTTAGGTAGGCAGGAAAAGTCCAATCCCATTTCCAAGCAAAAGGTCTTCAAATTCTTGAAGACAGCTCTCTCCATCAGCATTTTAATTTCCTTTTACTGTTTGCAGAGCACTTCAAACACCTTGTCCATTTTAAGCCTATGAGGTAGGTCCTACAGGCAATACCATCCTTTTTGTACAGGAAGCAAGGAGGAAGCTGAGGCTCTGAGGTTGTGATTTTCCTGGCATCAGACCGCTAGCAAAGGTCAGAGGTACCATCTGAATCCAGGTCTTCATGTGTCCAAGCCCAGAACTCTATCCATTACATCCTGCTGTCTAGTCTGGCTACCTCTTACTCTTGTTTCTTCAGGCTAAAAAAAGCCAGTCCTTTCAACCAACCCTCAGGCATGATCTTAAGCCCCTTCATTATCCTGATTCCCTTGGTAATGTTCTAGAATTACACGAGGAATTGAAGCTAAGTTCATTGACCTATAGTTTACAGACTCTGTTCTCTTTCTTTTAGAAACCCTGGGACATTTGCCTTTTTCCAAACCTGCAATACTCTCATTCTTTATGATCTTTCAGATCATTCACAGTGGCTCAGCAACCACCTCAGCTCTTTCAGCACATGATGATGGAGCTCATGGGGGCCTGGTGATGGTGAACTTACAAAGGCCAGAGCTAAATGCATTCTTATTTTCTCCCTACTTATCTTGTTCATGAAATCTACTTGTTAGCCATTTTGGTCTTGTCCTTCTCAGTCTAAAGGTCATTCTTCCTGGCAGAGAAAACAGAAGAAAAGTTAATAGATGAGCAGTTCTGTCTTCTCTCTATCTGTGACTGTCATCCCATCTGTGAGAAACTGTCAGAACCAAAAAAAAAAAAAAAAAAGAAAAGGAAAAAAAAGAAAATGGCCCAAAGTCAAGAAATCCAACCAAAAGAATTTTTTTCAATTAAGCCAATGCCAAGTGGTACCACCACAAGTAGACCAACAGGCTTCAGACACCACCTTAGCCAGAAATGCACACTTTCCTTCCTATGTAGGTAGTTCATATAGCAGTCAAGGGCAATAATGGTGTAGAGTACAAGCTCACTTGCAAAACATTAGTATATCTCCAGATGATGAAAATTCTGAGCAGCAAACTACTCACCAAGTACTCGAAAGCACAAATAAGCCTAGAAGACACTTGAGTGACCATTTATATATGAAACTGAAAAGAACAGATCAGTATAAAATGGAATGGGTCTGCTGAGACTTCTATACTGATCTATTCTAACAGAATAAAGGATAGATGGTCTGGGTCTACCAGATTTAGACTATTAACTGATGATCTCTATAAAAAAAATGGTACTTGATTAAGTAGAAATCTATCTTGGAGGTAATATATTTGGGGAATCAATTTTCAATGTATCACTAAGGGAAGACAGCAAAAGAAAGCAGAAGATCACAGGCAACCACAAAGGTATCAGCAGCTACCTTCCTGCTTGCTCATCTTTATGTGAAAATCCTACCAGTACATCTGAGGCATTCCTGAGGAAAAGTGCAACACGCAAGCTTTGTTCCAACATCTCTGCCATCGCACAACTTACTGAGAGATATGGGGGGCGGGCGGTAAAAGATCCTTGTTTTTAGTTAACTTCAACTCTAGAACAAAACTCTCTTCCCTTGAAGACTCTTGAAAAACAAGATTTCTCAGTTAAAATCTGACCGGACTCTCTGACAGACGCAACTGTGGGGATAACTTTGTTCAATATCTGTTCAAACGAAGTGTAATTAGGCTGTCCTATCTATTAGGAGGTTTTCCAAATTTGCAAGCGACATGTACTAACTTCTACAAAACCCATGCTCTTTCAGGAGGTCACACTAACTATAAAAACATGCCTATGATACAGATGAGAACATGCGACTGGATGGGCAGCTCATTCAATCAAAGCTCACACAACAGTCTTTATACTATTTGCAAGTGATGCAGCTCACCAATGAAGACAACCAATTAAGACAGGTCTGGGTTACATCTAAGTGGCCACTAGGCAGCGCAGTGGAGAGAAGTAGTATAGGGAGCCACAAGAATCATGGAACCCAAAGATCTGAGAAGAGTCAAAATGTAGGTCACCCGAAAGGCAGTGGAAAGAAGCATGGCTGTTGTGTAATACCGACGATGTCTTAGATGTCAAATATGACATAAAAATTATTGAGGATGTATGTGATGAGAAAAGAAAGTGAGCTGTTCGGGACAGCGGAAATTCTGAGCACTCAAGTATCTACAAATATTAAAAGAACTAGGAGTTCTCTAGTGCATCAGGTGGAACACATATGAAGGAACTCCTCAAACAGGGACGCTGTGATCAGTATAAATGGAAAGAATATTCAAAACAAGAAATTCCATAGAGCCACTGAACTATCTCAAAGGTATTTAGGTCACTAAATAATTTCCACATAATTATCATGGTTTTCTAATCACACCAAATATTCGCGGTTACGATGTTTACTACAGTAATTGCAAACTGACAAACTATAGATTCTTTCAGACAAGTCATATTTTCAAATGGAGGAAACACACTTCCTTATCTCCCTATGTTCTCCTCCCCCAATCCCAACGTGCATATAAATTCAATTTAATATGTAATTATTAAGCACCTACTATGTGCAAAGGTGATTTACTGGGAATATAAAGATAAAAAGTAACAGTCTCTGTACTTAATTTACAATTTAATAATGGAAATAAGACAACTACGCAAATACGATACAAGGTAGAACGACAAAACAGAGTCAGGCAAAGCGCTGTAAGAGAATTTGAGTCAGGAGAGACTTTTATCTGGGGGAATTAGGAAAGGCTTCATCAAAGAGGCGTCACCCAAGCAGGCCTTCAACACAGGCCTGGGAGAAATGCATTCCAGGCACACATCTGCCTGTACCAAAGCAAGAAGGTGAGAAAATACAGGCCAAAAACATCACAAAAAAGCTAACAGCTTAGTTTGCTTGGAATACAAAGTTTGTGACATAAGAACAGACTGCAGTTGGGCTGCAGAAGGGCTAAACGCCAGGAGAGAAGTCTGTTTTTTTATCCTATAATGGGCAATAGGGAGCCAGTTTTTGCACAGGTGCCATGGCTATACTTGTGCATTACAATCTATCTACTATGTGAAGGATGTTTGTAGAGGGAATAGCCTGGAAGCAAGGAGACCATTTATGAAGCAACTGCAGTAGACTCAGGTGAAGAAGGATTAGGGCCTCTACTGTGAATGAAGGAAAGATGCAGAAGGGAGAGAAGTTGAAGTCGAGAAGACTCACATGAGGCAGGGAACAAGTCAGAGGGGAGCCTGGGTGTCTAGCAAGATGGCAGTGCTCTTAAAACTAGATGACTGCTGAGCTCCCTTCTAGCGTCAGGTCTATAATCTTAGGATCAGAAATAAGACACCTGGAAGCATCTGAACAGAACAAGATAATGAGCTCAATTTTAGTTAGGCTGGTTGAGGAGACAGAAACATTTAGGGAAGAAACTCAGCTGGCACAGGAAATGTGAGACTTGAGCTCAGGAAATAGGTTGGTGCTAGATACCAATTCTGGGTCATCTACACAGAGGAGATGACTGAAACCTTGGGAACGGATGAGATCCCCAAGGAAGGTAACGTAGAGACGGAAGACGGCCAAGGATAAGAGCCTTGGTGGGGGGGCAACCACACTCAGAGGATAGGAAAAGAAAAATGAATCAGGGAAGAAGACTGAGAAGTTAGGGAGTTAAAAGGAAAATCAGGAGAGAGGAGTGTTATGGAAGCTAAAAAGAGAGAATTATCAAAAATGAGAGATATTGGTCAACAGGATCAAATCCTGTCCAAAAATTGAGGAAGATAATAACAGAGAAATGGCTATTGGATTAGGCAATCCAGAGGTCTATGGGATCATATACTATTGAGAGTTGAGGAGTATCTAGTGAGGAAAAAGAGGAAGCAGGGAGAATTACTCGTCCTACTAGTTTGTAAGTGAAAGAGAGCAAAGATATAGGATGGATGGCAAAGTCAAGATAAACATCTTAGTACAAGAAAGAAGTGAGCGCAGTTATTGGTTGAGGGAAAGGAATAAATACAGTAGGAGAGACTGCAGATGAGAGTGTTGGAATGATCAAAGCAGCAAGGTCCAGGAGATTGAAGGGGATGGGATTAAGGGTACAAATGGAGGAGTTTGCCTTGGGAGGGATAAAAGGAAATGAACGCCCATTTAATGGGAGAGATGGCAATCTTTCAATAAAGTAGGAAGGCCATTCTGCTGACCAGGAGAAAGTTAGGGATGGAGCTGGGACCTCAAAAAGAGAAGAGGCTCAGAACAGCCACTGAAAAGACTGTGATAGGTAGTTAGTGAGATATATAAAAGTACTGCTGTTTATCAATGAGGGCTATTTATTCTATAACTGAACTTGCAATGAGCCAATCCTCATAGTTTTGTAACCTGGTTAAATTTCAGAGCTCAAATCTTGAAGATAAAGACATTTCAAGTAAGATGTGAATTCCTCCATAATGGTTAGGGTTGAGGTTGCTAAATTGAGAAGCCAATCTAATACATTTAGTTATGTTTTGTGTCAATCTAAGGGTGAGTCACATCTAGTTGTTCAAATACTTATGCAGGGGTAGAGGGCAGAATAAAGTTTCATCTTTATTATAATTAGATGATATTATAATTCATTTAATTATAGAAGGAATGGTAGGTAATCAGATGCAGAAAAAAGGAACCAGAGCCACACAACGAAAACAATCACTAAGTGAAGAAAAACTTTTGGAATGGAAACCAAACCCCAAAGAACCCCCAGAAATCTCCTTTTACTTACCCTGGGATTGACATCCACCCCAAATACACTATTCCAAGAGAATTCTCTCATGAAGTAAACAGAAAAGGAATTGAACATTTGTTTAGATGAGGAAGATGGACTTTCTCATTTTCCCTAAACAAGTTTAGCAGAAGTGAGGCACAGGAATTTTAAGTATCTGCTTTTCCCTCACCCCAATCTTGATTTACAATATTTTCCACTTCTCTCATCCAACACAAAGTGATAGTGGTCCTAAGTAAGCCAACGTCATTATTTTTTCAATATAAATTGTTAGGAAAGCTAGGGTAGGGCTTTCCTGATGTTCAGCATTGACTTCAACTCAATGCCACCCTAATCTGGCACTTAGTTTTTCACAGTTTGAGTGTTATAAGCATAGAAGAAGTGCAGATAAACTGACACAAGCACAGTGAATCTTTTATTGTTGAAAATTACCATGTTACCATATGCAGAGCAAAAAGAAATGGGAATGCTCTGCTTATTGTGCATTCACATCTTGAGTATTAAAGGACAAGTGAACAAATGACCAGTTGGGAAAGGAAAAATGAAACAAGAATTTTCTTACAAGTCTTCTATTTTCTCAAAGAACCATAGCAACATGCTCAAGATACTTAGAAAAAATGTTTGTTGAAGCTCTGAACTTTTCCCCACCTGTGATTATATCTCACTGACAAATGAACTACATTTACCTCGGTAAATCGAAAAGATTGGAAAGCCCTCCATACCAAGGGCTCCCTTTGGTTAATGCAATTAACATATGGATATAAGCATAAAAAATAAGGGGTAAAGAAGTTCAAAATTTTCCAAGATTTTTGACCTCTCTAGTGCTGAGTTTCTAGTTCAAGAATTGTCCATTCTCCTTGAGGAGAAGAACAATCTTCAGAAGAAAAACTTGTCAGAGTGAGGCTTGCTGAAGAATCATCAAGTGGAGATGTGAGATCACTCCATCTGCTCAAAGTGTCCACATGTGCTTTACCCTGAGGTTTTGAACTATCTCGTGCTAGAAGCAATGTCTGATTGATCAGATACTGTGCTAAATTTAGGTCTTCAGGAACAGAGTTTTTTATATTGAGGTTTGAATCCTGCTCAGACAGCAACTGCTTTAGAAGAGTCCAATCTTGCTCTGCAAAGTGTTGGTTATCTTCATAATTCATGTCTGTTAAATGTGTTTCTGAATCCATTTTCTGCTCAAAAGCTTCTACAACATCCATCTCATAGATTGGAGAAAGGGTTTTTGAAGGCCGATGTTCAAACATGCAGGTTTGTGCCAATGTGTCACAATCATCTATGTCTCCTGAAATAATTCATAAGACTACACAATGTAAAAACTGCACATGTTGGTTGCCCCCTCAGGGTTTTGTAGATCAGTATTAACTCAACGAAACAATGACAATCCAACAAAGTAATAGAACCAAAAAAAAGTTTACACAAAATTGACAAAATTTTGAAGCATTTGTTTTTTATGTGAAAACAAAAACAAAGGATGTTGTTTATATGTGAAGTTTAAGCAGCAAAATCACCACTGGTAATTCACAATCAATCTCCATACTGTAATAAGAAAACTTCTGATACAGAAAATAACATAAATCATATAAACACAAACATAGAACGCACACGGGCATCTAATTCTCTATAATAACAACATAAAGAGAAAAAAACACATGGTAATTTAATGGTAACTTTTAAGGTAAATCAGTCTCAAAGAGGAGAAGCCAAAGCACTCCACCCCAAGGCTTGTTCACCTACTGCCCGTGCACGAGAAGCTGCAGGCAAGGACAGACAAACAAACAAATCCCACCCGGAGATGGCCTGACTGCGTGTTACGGTTTGCTGAACGCGCTGGTCAGCACTTCACTAGTTCTGAACACGCAAGAGCTAGGAGGCGGCTATTGCGTATTTTAAACATGGGTCGTAAGACAAAGGCAAAAAACAACTAGACGAGAACTTATTGAACCATATGAAACAAGCCAAAGCTCTTTCATATGTGATCGTTGCTTCTAAATAGAATCTCTTTTAGGAAATTTATTTTTTATTGGAAAATTTTAGAATAGAATCATAGTGATCCTGAAAGTCTTAATCTCTGTAAAATTTATATAAATTGCTACAATAACGGATAGAGTTGTCAAAATAGGTCAACGTTCTTGTTACACTGTTACTACAGTTATTGCACATCCCTCTTAGATATACATTGGCATAGTTCAATAAGCACACTTGACGTATACCAAAATTTCTACTGAGTCAATAATGGCTGTTAGACAGAAAATAAATATATTACAGGAAACTGAGTTCTTATTCCTTCCCATAAAATCTCTTAATAGAATGGCTCTAATAACTATCAAAAATTTTTACTAAAAAGTAAATTACTTTTCATTAATATTCCAGAGAAGCAGTAAAGAAACAAACTAGCTGGTTCAGATTTAAAAGAACTTTAAGTTTCATTTAAATTTGAGTTAGTTGGCAAGCAATTATTCTACTTTGCTAAAATGGAGGCCACAATGCCAGACAACTTTAAAATCTGACCATTAATTTAAGTTTTCTGAAGGATTTAGTGTTTCTATTTCTGTACATTACCTGCAGTGAGAGCAGTGTTAGCATTTTCAGTAGATGCATGGCAGATTTCTCTCACTTGAACTTCCTGAGTCAGAACCTGGCTCCAACAGGAGTCCACAGACCAGGTAGAGGTGTTGGTCTTTGGTGTGTCTGAATCGGGATCTCTCTGATGAAGTGCCAGATGACAAGGTCTTTCTTGAGATTTTATTTCCCCATCATAAAGTTTGCTGCCCTGCTGTGCATCATTGTCCTCTTCACTCCTCACATGTACATTTGTGTCTTCTGGGAGACAAGGACCATCTGCTTTGCCGAGCACATCCACTGCATGATTTCTTCCTGTAGCTGAAGTAGCCTGTCCATCTCTTCCTGTAGATTCAAATCCATTCAGACCCAAGAGGGGGCTCCCATTTTTTTCTAATTTGTCACTTTTTTCATGTTGTTGGCACTTTAAAAAACTATCTTCAATTTCTAATGGGTATCTGGAATATGAGGGTTTTCCATGATGCTCATGAGAAAGACTATCAAAAACCTCAGGGGTCAGAGAACTGACAGAGCGTTGAAGGGGAGTATGAACCTCCCCATCGTCGGATCCCAATTCCTCACATTCATCCACAGAAAGTAAAACCGACCTTTTAAAATTTTTGGTGGCAGCAAACTCTCGGCTTTCATTGTCAGCTGCATCTTCAAAAGCCAAATTGATAATTCCTTGGAACTGCTGAGGAACTGGGTCAGACAAAAGAAACTTTTCTGCAACATTTTCAGCTTCAGATCTTTCATCTTCTGTTTCATCTGCTGAGGAAGAAATCAGGTCCGTTTCCTGAGTAAATGGAACACCTCGTGGAAGATGTTCTTTCTCCTTAGAATGGTCTACTGCCATCCCTTGTCGAGACAAACTTTCAGGCCTTTTCCTAGGAATTTCATCATCACTTGTTGAATTAACTTGGAAAATATCAGAGTTACTTTGCTTTTTCACTTTTACTTCTATCCTTAAACTACTATCATATATTTTTAATTCCTCAGGAGTGCTGGTATCACTGCTACTCCTCCCAAGAAAATCGTGACATAACATAGTGCTACATTTAGAAATCCCTCTTTCATTCGACCCATCATCATCCTGAGACCCTCCAGCATCATAATCTTCTGATCTAGGCTTTATGTCATCAGATGAGGTGGTTGCACTACCAGTATCAGATTCAGGACTCTCCCTCTGGTGTATACCACCTGTACTCAAATTCCAATGACCCATAAAAGGAGTTTCCAGATTTTCATGGCTCTCCAGTGTTTCTGTTGGGTTCACATCTTTAGAATTTATTTCCGGTACTTGCTTCAAAAAACATTTGTCAGAAATATCTGATTTGTTTTCAACATGCTCATCTTCTTTCATGAAATATTCATCAGGCAACTCACTAGTAATGGTCAGCTCATCCTCAAAAATATCAGATTTTCTTTTATCTTGTACATGATTAAAAGTAGTATTTATTCTTTCAGAAAGGCTAACTGAAGTACCTTTCCCACTTTTAATGTCTGATACACTTGTATCCTTTTTTCCCAGATGGCTATACCCCGCTGATGACAAGTGCTTTCCATTTGCTGAGTCTAAATGGTTTTTATCCACAAAGTTACAAACAATTTCACACTGTTTGGCTGGATTTGGACCTGAAGTTATGGATTTTAGATTGGTGCTGCTATAAAATATTGACTCTGCATCACCACTTCCATCAGTACTGTGCTTTGGCATGTCATAGCTATTAGCTTCTCCATCACCAGGATATTTTGTGTCATTTTTATCCTTAGAAATATGTTTGGATTTTGCTTCATTTTTTACTGCTTCATTAAATTTAGGAACAATCTGAATGCTCATAGGAAGGAGCGACAATTCAGATTCTACTGTACACTTATCATTTTCTTCATAACTTAATGGCTTTTGTGGATCAGGTGGACTTGATGATGGACATACTTCTACACCACTGCTCTCCAACACAGGATTAATTGGCAGTCTATGTTGCTTTTGTTTGACTTTATTACTATTATTCACTTGGAACCCAATAGGTTCGATTTTCTGGCCCCAATTTCTTGGTCCATCATTATGGGTGCTCTTTGGGGTCACAGGTGATTCACTTCTGGAAGGCCTTTGGGAAGAAGACTGACACTTTACTGCAGACTGCCCAGAAAGGGTTTTCTGTTTCTGGTCTTTGTTGCTGGCAGTTTCACCTCTCTTTGAGGGCACCTGGATCTTGGCCACTGTTGATCTTACGCTGGCCTTTGCCAAAGATGTATGCCCTTGCTTTGTGACTTTTTTCTTACTTGCTGTTGAAGAATGATTTAACTGTGTCACGTTTTCTTCAGAATGTTTTAGAGAGACTGTAGATTTTAATGAACTTGGTGAATCTCCCTGAGATCCTAGCAAAACAAAAAGTTTAAAAATACAAAACCTTTCAAACAACAAATAAAATACAACATTTAATCTTAAATTACTTCCCACAAGTAACTAGATTGAACAAAAGTAAACTGACTGCTGCTAAATAGGAGACAACAGGATTTTAAGCCCCTAAATAACGTTTTTCTTTTCCATCAAATAATTAGAAAGAATACCAATCTTCAACAACAAGTATTAGAATAGGATCTATCTCCCTCCATTTAAGATTTTATATATTATAATGTGTATATGATTCTTTGACTCATATCAGGGGTGGGTCTTTTGTGAACTTGTGGAAGACAAGCTCACTTCATTTTATTCACCTGTTGAAAAAATATCAACTACTTTGGAAGCTAATTCCCAACTTTGAGGTAGCTCTCATCAGGTTCATTAATACATCAAGACAATGTATGCTGAAATATTAACGGAAAATAATGAGGGTGGGATAAATTAAATTTTGGGAACCAATTAAAAAATTAAATTTAAAATCCCCTCTTCCCTTAATTTCAACAAATTTTAATTTAGATATTCAAGTTCTTAAGAGTTAGTTTAACATTTTAAATGTTTAATTTAATTTTAAGCTATTATCAGGACCCAAAAACGACAATTTCCATCTCCATTACAATTAAAATTCATATACTTTGGACTTTATAAGTTGCTCTCATCTACATAAATGTTTAATCCTAGAAAAATTACCCTTTGGAAATTAGATGCTGCATCTGATTCATAGTTCAGTCACTTTTCTAAAACAGAGAATTGCAAATTGGCACACACTGTGGATTCAGGAGAAATTCTCTCCTGTACGCTACGGATTTCTTAGTTATACCATTAATTTAAGCATTCATTTTGCAGGAAGAATACCCATGTGGACCAAAGAATCATTCACAAACAGTACAAGGGCAGAAAACAAGAATGATTTGAAGGACAGAATAACTTGGCAATTTTTCACAATTATTTCATCTCATTTATAAAAAATAAGACCAAAAAAGTGAAATAAGAAAGAAAAAAAAGAAACTCAACCCTTTCCCTGTCTCCATCTAAGTGCAAACACTGTGCTAAGAAATACAAGGTATAAGTGCCTTTACATATTTTGGGTCTACAGGGTATATAAGAAAGAGTATGTTAACTCAATGGCAAAAAGCAAGTTAGAAAGTTTTCTATGATATTTTGGCTGCCTACTACTCAAGTTCCAAATTGCAGTTGAGCAGCTAGAGTAATAAAACAGCTCATTTTCAGAGCCTTCCTACTTTACCTTGGGTTTTAGTAAGACTAGACGGGGCACTCTTTGCCCGTTGTAGGCCTGCAGAACCGCTGTGCCCTCTCTTCTTCAAAACTGCTTGGGAGATATGATCGCCAGACCCCTTGCCAGTAACCTTCTTGGTTGTACTAATAAGAAAAAAAACCATGTACCAGATTTGAAACCCAAAATGTGAACTCCAAATAAATGTACATAAAACTTATTTTTGTCAATAAATTACAAATAAAATTACAAAAATAAATTACAAAAGCCTTCAACCTACAGTTTACTTCCTTTCTGAAAGGCAGATGATAAATCTAAAGTTTCACACACTGTCAGTTTTAGAATGAAGATAAAGCAATCAATTCTAAGTACCACAAACACAACTTACCCCCACCAAACTGCCAAGTACCACAAGCACAACTTTCCCCACCAAACTGCCATTTCTTCTAAATATTGTCTTTCTACAAAAAAAGAAAATTTTTGACAATATCTAAACCAGAGTTCTTAACCTGGGGTCCGTAAGTTTGTTTTTTAAAAAAATTTGATAACTATTCCAAAATAACTGATTTCTTTTGCAATTTTATATTTTTTCTTTATGAATTTAAAAATATTATTCCCAGAAGGGGTTCAGGGTTCATAGGCTTCACCAGACTGTTGGTGGGGGATGTTATGTGGAAGGTCCATAACACAAAAAAGATAAAGAATCCCTGACATACACAGTAATCAGATTATGATTAACTTTTAGAGGAAAATACAAAACTAACATGCTTGCATTAAGCTTGAACAAAGACCTACCTATTACTTATGTGAGTCTCATGTTCATTAACCCTTTTCTTATTGGAAGCTCCCTCAGCATTCCTTGAAACAGGCCGGGATTTCACGGCTAAAAATCAAGCAAAGTGAGTTATGGGATAGAATGCATTGAATGTACAGCAGATATACACCAGTCAAATTAACTGGCCATAGCCCTAAGCAAAATTTAGGATCATAGGACATGGATCTAGAGCTGAAAGACCTTCAGGTTTAACCTACTCAGCTTTACAGATGAAGTAACACAAGTTCTAGAGAGATTAGGGGACTTGCCAAAATCAGACTGCTAATGAGTGAGTCAGGATTAGAACCCAGATCTTCAGAGTCTCAGTTTAATGGATTTTTTCCCCTCCATATAGCCTTTAAAACCAAATAAAGACCATTCAGTTTCACTTTTTCTGGGAATTTCAGCAGAAACTATTAAACCATGAAGGAAGTCTTCACCCACCTGCACTAGAACCTTTGGAAGTCTCCAAGTTGCTTCTCACTGTTTGGCTTCCAAGGGGAGAATTACAAGGAGATGGCTTCTCACTCTCCTTTGGTTCATCAAGGTATTCGCTAGGACTTTGTAGTTCCACACTTGAACTGGCAGATTTGCTGAGAGTGCCTGTGGGGCCTGAGCAGGAAGTATCCTTCCCAGTGGTTTTTTTTAGCGGCTTTGCTTTAGCTGGTGTGTTTGAACTTCCAGTGAGGGTTTTTGGCCGAGCTCCTGCCCCTTTTCCTTCCTGGGTTTTTACTCCTTTCCCACTTACTGAATTTTTCTGGCTACTTGAGGAGGCGGAGCGCTCAACATCTTGTCGAACAAACACATCCATCTTAGTGTTATCATTATTTTCTATTTTAGGCTTTATAACAGCTCTAGGCTTTCCAGAAGGAATCTTTTCCCCAGTTTTAATATCTTTCGTAATCTTAGACACTGCTTTTGTACTGTCCCTTCCCTTTAAATCATCATGTTTTGAAGATTTATTCACGGTATTTCTATTTGTATTTGATGCATGTCCAGCAGCAACTAGCCCATCAGATTTCATTTTCTCTTGATCAGTGGAAGGGTAACTACAGGAGTCTTTCTTGTCTTTTCCTCTCCAAGATCTGTTTTTTATATCACTAGAGTCTGAAATGGATCTATTTTGCTGGAAAGAAGAGAAAACACTTAGTGATATAAAAGAACATGTACCATTTTTAGCTCCTAGATATATAGCAATCTGTTTTAAACTAGAATATACTAGTTTAGTATAGTTTATACTATATATATATATATACACACACACATACACACATATATATATACTAGTTCAGTTTATATACATTAAGAAAGACTCAATACTGAGTCTTTCAAAGAAGAGAAAAATAAGGAAAATTCATGTTATAATTATGTACTACTTACAACATGAATTCTGCTTTTTTAAGGATATCTAAATCATAGGAATGAATAAAAATTTACTTCACATTATTTTTAATTCAGATTAAAATATTATATAAGAAATGCGTATTCACCATTCCCTAATAGATAAGTGGTCAAAGGATGTAAATGAACAATTCTCAGAAAATTGGAAACTACTAAAAAGTATATTAAAGAATGTTCCAAATCACTAATAACAAGAGAAATGCAAATCAAAACAACCTTGAAGTTTCGGCTCACATCCAGCAAACTGGTAAAGGTGGCAAATAATGGGAATAGCTAATGTTGGAGAATTTGTTGAAAGATCTGTACGTTAACACAGAAGCTATGAATGGATACAACCATAATGTAAAGCAATGTGGAATTATGCAAATAAAAGGACTAAAATATCTACAAACCTTGACCCAGAAGTCCCATTGGCTAAGCACATAGTTCAAGAAGCTCGATGACTAAAAGGCTCCATATATACCAAAACACTTATGTCGGGACTTTCAATATAAACCACTCTGGCATTCAAAGCCCTTCGTGACTATTCAATCTCACCGTACCACGCTTTGTTGAACTCAGTAACACTGGACTGCTTGCTATGACATGAACAAGATACTCCATCTCTCAGCTCTAAGCACTGTCACTGATTGTGCCACAAGACTGAAATGCTCACCCTCCTCATACCCATCTCCTGGCTTCCTTCAAGTCCCAGCTAAAAATCCCACCTTTCCCACCTTCTGCAGGAATTTTAGTGGCTTCCCTCTGATTATGTGGAATGTATCCTATATGTGACTTATCTGCATGTATTTGCTTGCATGTTTTCTCCCCTACTAAACTTTAAACTTTTGCCTTTCTGCATTTAGTATATAGTGCCTGGCACACAGTAGGCACTTAATAAATGTTTATCAACTGACTGAAACAAAGATGTGCATTGACTGGGTTATGATTAAGCCAATTTTAATGCACGAATGTAATGGAGTATTACTGTGCTGTAAGAAGTGATGTGATTAATACCGAGAAACATGGAAAGATCGATACAAACTGATATGGAGTGACATCAGCAGAACCGGGGAAACAACATATAATAACTACAAGAAGATAAAAGGAAAAGGCCGCTGCAAAACGATCAAAACTGAATACATTTCTTTATCTCCTTTCCAAAGGCCCACGGCTGTATGATCGCATATTGGGTTTTTTTCAGTGTGCTGGCTGGTTTTACTGGAATTTTTTCCTTCATCTTTCTTTCTTTTGTTCTTTGTTATAAGGGAGGGATTTTATGATAGAGGGGAGAAGGGCAGAACGTTTCTTTTGAGGCAAGAAGCATTTTTGGCAGTCCTCATATAACGCAGACACTACTAAGGAGGAAGAACAGTAAAGTGAGTTCCTTACATTGTAGCACAGAACGGTACAGGAAATGGAGAAGTGGCCTGGAGTCAGGCAGCACCGCCTCTGACACACAGCGCTGGTGGGTATAGCCTTGGGCATGTTACTGGATTTCACACTTCAGGCAATTTTCTAAGAAGAGGTATTGATCTGTGTTGGTGAGAGGGAGTTTCTCCCTATGACTACCCTAAATCACAGGTCAAATAAAAAAAGTAATTTCTGAAGAACAGAAGATGAGGGGAAAATAACTACAGAAATCGGAGGCAGTTAGGCACCTTCACTTGTTTTATACAGCTCTGCTTGGCCTAGTCATGGAGTGGATAAAAGGATTAAAATTCTGTAAGGCTGGTAGATTTTCCAAAGTTATTCTGAAGGTTGTATAAAAATAAGACGCTAAAATGTACTTCAATTTGTAACAAAACACATTAGACTTTTTCCTCCCTTGGTTAAGTTTACCTTAAACTTAGCTAATTGTAGTTTAATGGTATTCTACAGGTTTTACTTAGACCTTCAATTTAGGTATATAAAATATACATTCCATCAAGCTTAAGAACTGATTATAGAATGTTCTTAGACCAAAAAAAATAAAATAAAATAAAAAAATACAGAGTGAGTGAAAATAGGTAAATACATTTAATAAAGGAAATGATGTAGGAAAAAAACTCTAGCACAAAACAAGTTAAGAAAATGCCTACCATCTGCGTTTCACAGAGGCAGAAACACAGAGTAAAAGAAGTACTATACTTCAGACATCTAGGTTTAAGACCTATTTCTACCACTAACTAGCAACAAGTCATGTCACCTCTCTGATATGTGCATTCTTCACCTAGAAATTAATGAAGTTGAACAAGACGATCTTTAAAGTCTCTTCTAGCTCCAGCATTTTGTGATTATCGTCACCCTAGTTACGATTCATTAGAGAAAACATGGAAGAGCTGATAGAATGCCAACCTTGAAGTCAAGAAGACCTGGCTTAAGTCTTGCTTCTGATATACCCTCTCGGTGAAACCATGGACGAGTGAATAAACCTCTCACTGCCCCAGGCAGCTCTCTGAGTCCAGATTAATACTGCTCTGCAAGAGGGACAGAATTTTCAGGATTTTTCTGTACTGATAAAATCACAGGTCTGGACCAAAAAAGAAATATTACTCATGGTAATGAGTAACAATAAGAACTGTTATTCATCATTACAGTTATGACTATTTTTCTGATCTGATAACCACATGGTAAAGAAATAGTTTTGGTTAGCTGCTGAGCAATATGTGGGCAAGTATTTGGTTCAAATGAAAGAAAGTACACTGTAAGTCTAGGAGAGGAGAGAGGAAGAAAGAAGAATGGAAGGGAGGAGAGGGCTCAGAAAGAGCTTCAATGGGTACCAAAACTCAGGGGTGAGAGATAAATGATGGATGATCCGACAAACAGAAACATGGGAGGAGAGAATAGTCTAGGGGATGGTCAACAGACAGCCAGTAAAATGGGGACGGAAAAGGTAGTTTCTGTGGTGGTGTTTTGGTAGAGTGGTGGGGTAGTAGCCAGCTTCCGAGGAATTGGGAAGTTTAGAGGATATTAGAAAGAAGCAGAAATGAGTACAGAAAACCCTTTCTGGAAGTTTAGCCATGAAAAGTATAAGAAATAAAGGAAAATGGCTTGAGAGAGTGGTAAGATCAAGTCAAAGGTTTTGGTTGTTTTTTAAGAATGGGACATATGCAGGCAAGTATACAGATGGTGGGAAAGGTGCCGGTAGTTAAGAAAAAATTGAAGATGAAAGAAAAAGAAGAAACAGTTGAGAGATGAGCTCCCAGCATGGCCAGGAAGGGCTTGGATCAAGATCACACGGCCGGCAGACTGGCCTTGGCAAGGAAAAGGGACCCTGTTGACTCAGTGAGGCTTGCTGAGATTCCCTGGGAACATGAGCTGGCGCTCTCTCCATCATCCCAGGCTACTGCTTACTCCTGTTACTGCCCTGTTCCAACATCACTGCCCCCTGCGAAGACCTCTCAGTTATCGATGAAGTGTAATCCCGGCATTTTTAACTTGGCTCTGTATTTCACTCTGAATCCCAGGTATTTAAAAAGTAGCTAGAGTGCTTGATTCACTTCATATCTTTGTTTTCATTTATTGTGCTCTGGATTAATGCTCTGCTGTGAAAAACATGTTCATGACACCTGGTTTATTGGAATCTCCCATGCTATCTTGGCAGACACAGAAATACCTACAGCAGAATGCCCTTTGATAGGATGTGGCTATTCGTGGTGAAAGTGGGTCGTCACAATCTACAGGAGGCCACACATCACTGAAGAGGGTCACTGAAAGAAAGGTCTGACTAGTTTTACTTGACTTTAGAGGCAGTTCGGCATAGTGGATCCAGCGAACTTGGAGTAAAGAAGACACATGAGATGCTAGCTGCCTGATCCTGGGGAAGGCTTTTAACTTCTCTGTGCCTCAGTTTCCCCCTCTGTAAAGTATGTGTAGCAGTAGATGCTAAGGCCCCTTCTAGCTCTAAATCTGTGATGCTCTGGATTAGGAGCAACATGTTCAAATAAACATACATATACACAGTTAGTTAAAGTAATAGCAATATATGTAACGAAAATCCAGTTGGGAATGTATTAGTATTGCTTTACATGTAAATTATGTAATCCTTTACAATAAAACAACTTTTTGTATCTTCTGCCTTAATACTTGTTCCTTATTAAAAAAAATTATCACAGCCATAATGAATGGCCCCTTAAATTCCCTTCCTGTCCCCAACACAGATGTGAATGAAGACTTCATAGCCTCCCCACGAGTTTTATGAAATTGGTGCCAGTACTTGGGGAAGGGGAGGAACTTTACCTGTGCACTGACTTAAGACTAGTTCAAATAAAAGTACACACATTAAAAAATAAAATAAAAGCAGTAACATCTTTATGTGCTCCTGTGTTCCCACTATCACTTTTTTCCTCTCGTCTACAGAGATGGTACTGTCATTTTTAAACATATAATTATAACTACAACGTCACCCACTAAAATGCTCTAATGCCTCATCCTGGAGCATATCTCTGGGTCCTGAAGATTTTGCCAGTTTGTACTAGACAATGCACTGGAGGTGGAGTCACAAAGACCTTGGACACTAAGCTGAGTGACTGAGCAAGTCACTTAACCTTTCTCTGCTCAGTTTCCTCATTAATAAAATGAAGAGAGGAGAATGAGGAAGAGGAGAAAGAAGAAGGGAAAGAGGAGAGATGGGAGAGAGTGGAAGAGGGAGAAGAACGAGAAGGAGGAAAAAGAGAGAACAAGAGAGTGAAAGCAAGAGAGGAAGAGAGGAAAGAGACAAGAGAAGGAGAGGAAAGGAAGAAAGGGGGGAGGGAAAGAGAGAGGCTCTTGAACCTTAATCTCTCCATCCATGCCAAGGATCACACGTAGACTATGAATACCAGTCTTTGCTGCTTTCTCCTCTTAGGTGATGGAGGAAGCTAGGTGGCTCAACGGATAGAGCCATACTCGGATCTGAAGTCAAGACAACCCAGACACTCAATAAACTGTCACGTAACCTCTGTTTGCCTTAATCCGCTGGAGAAGCAAATGGCAAAACCACTCCAACATTTTCATCCAAGTATTTATGACCCATCATCTTGGTTCTCTGATCAAACCTTATTTTAAAATATATACTTTAAAGTTAATCACTGAAATTCAAGGGTGGTAAACCTGTGGCCCTCAAGTGCAGCAGCCCTTTGACTGACAAATTGGATTTGTCCCATGAAGTTTGGAGTACTTGAGGTCCTACAGGGCCACATGTGGCCTTGACCGGGTTCCCCACCCCTGGAATATATAGTACAGTTCTACCTTTAGAGCTCTTCCAACACACTGCTACATTGAACACTGCTTGGTAATGGACTTGGTAGGCTCTTATACATATGCTCTCACTGGATCATGAACTTTTATGCTTTGGGAGAGCCTACTGGCTCAACTACAGAAAATCAAAGCACTTCACAGTGAAATCTCATCACAAATGATTTCAGAGCCCAACCCCATTTTATAGGTGAACCTATCTTACAATGTGATCTGAAACACTCTGGAGCAAGATTCGAAATGCATCCAATTCATATGGAATTTCACACAAATGACAAATCCATTATCATAATGCTATACTATTTACCCATTTAGCCTATAAATATAGCCTTTATACACTCATGGAGCATTTATTGAGCACCAACTATGTGCAAGTCTGGGCATAGAAAGACAATAATGGAGCTGTCCCTGCCATCCAATTTGCATTCTGGGGGAAATGACATGCAAGGAGATAAATGAATATGAAACGTAGACTATATACTAAACAATCTGGGACGGGAAGTGGGACAGACAGTCCTGTAGTCCTGTCCTGTAGTCCCTCAGCTGGGTCTGGTCTCTACAGGTACCAATCAGAGTGTTTTGGCATTTACATTTGCCAGTTCTGTCGGTTCTCTGGGATGTAGTTCATCTGGGCATGGGAATTCAAATACTTTAGCATAAGGAAGAGGAACAAATGAAAAATGTATCTTTAAGAAGTAGGCCAATTAGGAAATTTTAAGATTGAATTACATGTACAATTCAAGTATCTGAATTATTGGTACAGATCCAACATGTTTAGTTGCCAATAGGGCTTTCAAGGAAATGGAAGAGGCATTATACCATCTACCCCCCGAGTCAGCAAGATAATAAGTACTATAAAATAGCACATTCTTTCTAAATAAGCTATTAAAACTTAAAAACTGCAGTAAGGTTTTTGGAACCTTCTATGGAAAATGTCAACTTAAAATGCCAAAAAAATATCCAGTGAAAAAGAATCATTAACAATGAAAGAACAGAACTGAAACAGGAATTATTTCAATATTTAATCAAATCTGAAATTATTCTTGACAGTTTTTTTCCTATTTGACATATGAAGACGAAGATATTTACCTGAGAACTACTGAATATAGGTTTTTTGCCAAGTCTTCGATCATCACCTTTATCAAATGCAGCTGTAAAAGAAACAGTGGTTTAATTTTTTAGGAATCAATTTGTTTTCATAAAAGGAAAGCAGTTAGATAGCAGGTAGGAAGGACACATTTGGTCAGAGATAATTTTGGGTTCTTGAAAACAATCCCAGCACACTTCAAAATTCCTTTCAAACTTCCAAATAAAAACTGCATGGTCTTGCTCATAGTATCCTTTCAAAGTTAATGGTAACATTATGGTCACATCACCTCTGACTATGTCCTTAAGTGAGATGAAAAACTGATTCTCATATACAAAAGATTTATAAACTAAGAGTAAGTTTTTAAAATTTAAAAACTGAGATAACTTCAATTAATTTTCCAATTTCAAAGACTCAACAGCTTGTAACAATCTTTTAAAAATATTTATAATACCTCCATTTAAAAAATAATGTTAAGACAGATGAATCATAAATATATGTTGAATTTGGGAGAAGGCTGGAGGAAAGTGGTGTTGAAATTTTGACAAGAAAATGCAAGGCTTTGTCAATCTAAGACATATTTCTTAAAATTATATAGAATTTAATAATACAGGTTAAGAGATCTAAATAAACATTTGTATTGCCATAAAAAAAACCATTCATACACAATACACTTTAGGCTAACATTCATGTGTTTCTTCAAATAAGAATTCTAATGGCATGATGAAAACAGAAATAACTGGATGAGATTATCAGTATATCATATGGCTGATGTCTATTCCTCTGGAGATCTTTTTTTTAAAAATCTACTCAGATAATGTTGATAGTTTCCATAAATTATATGATTTATATTAGAACATCCAACAAAAACTATGCCAAATTTACAGAGGAAGCTACATAGCAATCTTCTCCATTCTACAGAAACTATGCTATAGGACAAAGCAGAACCCTGAAAATGGCATTGCAGGGGATTGATCCTTGGTGAGCAAATGATTCTTTACATTCACTCCATAAAGATATTAACACAAATGACTCCCAAACATTAGTATACTTCAATGAGATCATGCTTAAGATTATCAAGTTTTTTCCCTTTTGGGGGCTGTGGGGTAGGGTACCCAATGCAGTATTTCTGCACAGCTTAGGTCTTAACATAAATTTTAATAGATATGAAACTGAAGACAGGTCATCTTATAATACTAACATTTTCATAAACTACTACTTGGAAATGGGAAGTTCCATGTATTAACTGCCTTTATTACTAATTAGACATTCAAAGCTTTGAATGATTTTCCTATAGCTTTAAATAATTAAAATGCAAAACATAATATGAATCTCAACTTGGGGATATGAAATCTTCTAATGAGAAAAACAAAAAACAAAACAAAACAAACCCTAAAACTTTGCTACCAATCAGGAGAGAGTTTTGAATGACACCTACACCACTGAATGATCCATAGTTTTTTTAAAAATCTATAGAATTTTTAGTGGATAAATACAGGTACTACATGAATTCATAAGAGAAATGCATACCATGAGAATTCTCCCAAATTTTTAAATGCAGAAAAGAAATGACAGAACGTTTTAAACTACGCATTCGTCAGACTGTATTTAACTATACCTCCACAGCATAGTAATAAAAGTAGATGGATTTGATCATTTATCCAACATGTAAATAAGGAATTTAAAAAGTGAAAACTACCATCATAAATACTTTTCATTATATGCAGATATCATGTGTTAAAATTCATAAAATGGCCTGCTTTGTAAAATATATGAAGCAAAATAACATGATCCAAAATCTTTTTAAATAAATATTCTAATTAAACATTCCAATATGTTTGCTGTACCATCTGCTTTAACAAAGATGGTCCTGAAGCCATTTTCAGTTCCACACCCTTACCATTTTACTTTAACATTTTTGAAACAAAGAAATATTCAGAGCAATAAATGTTTTTAGTTTGGTTCTAATGTGTCATGTGGTATCTGTTAAATGTCAGAGACCACGATGTTACTCATTAGAGATTCTGCAATAGCACATACAATATCACTAAACCTATCAGTTGTGAAATAAATCCACCTAATTTATATATAACTCACATGAAATAGATTCTATGTAAGAAATGAGGAAGCTTTAATAATAAAATACATAAACAGGAGAAAGTGTATTCAGTAAACTGTTCTATGCAGAAGAAAATTTCTCATATTACTTATCTATGTATTTATGTAAATAACATGGGAACAATTTTACTAATCTAAAGAAGACAGAAACAGACAGATGTATATAGGAAAAGGGAGCCTTGTCTCCATTTTACATGTGTGCCTAACTAAAGCTCTAGAAAAACAAAACAAAAAAGAAATTCTCCCAAAACTGCTTCATCAGTTTCAAGGCAGACTAAACATACTATCACTAGTTGTAAATGGCCACTTAGTACTTCAAAGAATAAAAGCACCCCACCTCTAATCCTGGTACTTATTAAGAATTCTCAAAATGTATGGCCAAACATAATTCCCACATAAAGATAAAGAATTCTAAGTGAACACACCTGCTTGGATCTTCTGCTGGTCATCTGGTCTCATCAGACTCCAGCTTTCTGTGTGACGAACAGCATAAAAAGACTGAACCAGGAAGAGCCAGAGCTTATCACGCAGAGCCTGGATCTTGCACGTAAAACCCTGTGTTCAAGCAACAAATCAGCGGCTGGGGAGCCACATTGTCATAGCAACCAGTCATTATTCCTTTCAGAATCTACTTACTCCTTAAGCTAGATGAATGATGTCATCACTTAAATTTTTAAGATTGTAGACTACACGTTCCTAATGAAAACCTACTGTAATTCTGTAGTGCTGTGTTAAGTCAGATCTCTTCTGTCAAAGCTGAAACATTGCTTTAAATCTCCAGTGACCTCTTTAGGAATATCTTCCATGGGGTTTTATAACAGGCTAAGTCACTACAAGGTCAAATACCCGAGGGAACAGCATTAGATTTTATTAAATTTTTATCACTCTTGCTGAACAAAATACCACTAGCCTGCAGTAACTTAATAATTAACATTAGTTAATATGTGCATATAAAGCATCAACATCATTTTAATTTTTATATTTTACTCAAATCACCAAAGAACCCAAGTTTCAAAACCAGACACAACGCCAAAGAGAAAAAGTATCTAAAAAAATCAAAATCTGCAAGAATATTTCAGACAAAATTTATACTCAGAAAATTCAATTTGGTAATATCATTCTTACAGGGATAAATATTGTTACCCAGTGGTATATAACACCATCTTATTAACCAGTGGGGTACTATTGCCTGTTAGTAGTTTAAAACATCTACCTCTTCAACAAAAGGAAAATTGGTTGTTAGAAACTATTTAAAGCAAACCATTTAAAATGCCTAATTCCAAATTATCATTACAAATTCATCTGTAGTTCCTTGAAATTCTTAATCTTGAAAATATTCTGGAGTTGTATAAATGTTATATTTTTATTGTAACATTTGTATCAATACCATTTCCTTTGTACTTTCAGCATTCAGCAGGGTATCCACAGCCATTAGAAGTAAACAGCTATTCTCAGTGGTGATGTTTTTCTCAATTGCTTTAAGAACTTTGTCCAAGAGATCTGCTGTGCTACTCATTGCTTGTGACTATGGGAAAAAGCATACAAGCATTCACATACAATGAAATGTACAATGAGATAGTTTTCTCACAATTCATAAGCTAAGATTAAGCTCAAAAAGTTGACATAAGAAGACTCATCATAACTCTGGCGACATGAATCCAGAATTTAAACCATTCATTCCTTTTTTTCATCTCCCC
Source organism: Bettongia penicillata ogilbyi (assembly GCA_023548195.1). NCBI lineage: Eukaryota > Metazoa > Chordata > Mammalia > Diprotodontia > Potoroidae > Bettongia > Bettongia penicillata. The sequence continues at coordinate 14,792,007 of JAJHZJ010000096.1, forward strand.
CATAAAATCACCAAAAAGTTATGAAAATTCCATGAACTCTACCTGATAAAATAGAACCTAGAAGGTCCTGCTTTACATGGAAATTTTTATGATCTTAGAAATGCTGATCAAACCTCTAGTGAAGCTAGAAGGGCAAATAGCCTTATGAAGACTTGGCTCTAGTCAGTTAATTTTGCTAAGCAAACAGTCCCATCATTAGTTAAAAATCACTATCCCCACCAAGTCATGTCTACGTTATTTTCAGACACTATGATAATCTGTGAGCAACAACAACTGGAATCACAGAGTAGGCTAGTTTAACATTGGGTCACATCGAGACACTCCAGGCAGCCTTTAATCTGCACAAAGAATTGCCCATCACTACACAATTCACCAAAGGATTACTCAACATTTAATATGTTGGAGACACTATCCTGATAAATAAAGCATGATTTCTACCTTGTCAGATTTATAATCTGGAAGGACAGATGAGGCAAGTATACAACAAATGTACGAAGCAAATGATGACAAACACCATAAGGGAAATGCAAAATAACATGCAGGTCAAAGGCAAGAGAATACCAAGTTGTAGGAAAAGGTGATAAAGAAGGTGGCATTTGAAGTTGGGAACATTAAAGTTATTGAAACTGTGTCATTTTCTATATAAACATTACTTTAAAATGTTACATAACACAATCAGCCAAAGAAGGTGGGAACTGAAAAGTAACATGACAGTACCTGTAAAAGAAGGGCAAAGTTCTCACTCTGTATGATCTGGGAGAAGTTGGCCACAATGAATGCCATGCATTCTTCTTGCAGCCTAGATGCCATGGTCAATGCTGCTTCAGTCCACTTCACCCTGGGAAGGCTGATGATTAGTCTGTCACTTTCCATCAGAAGAAAGGCAGCATTTTTGTCATTCTTAGATCAGAAAAAAAAAAAGGAATTATAAGAAATCATCTTCTGAAATGGTTTTCTAGTGTTTTGAAGGCTTCTGAATTTATACTTAATAGACAGGTCAAACATGTAGTAAGCACCTACTATGTGCCAGGCACTGTTCTAAGTTCTAGAAATGTAAAGAAAGGCAAAAATACAGCCCCAGGTCTCAAGAGGCTCAGAGTCTAATGAAGACAAGTTGCCAGTGTCCACATACAAATAAGATATAGGATAAACTGAAGGCAGTCAATGAAGGAAAGATACTAGTATTAAGTGGGATTAGGAAAGACTTCCAATAGTAGATGAAAGTTAGCTGGGCTTTGGAAGTCAAGAAGGCCCAGAGGTGAAGTTAAGGGGAAATGCTCACAGTCAGGAAATGAAGCATCTTGTGTGTGGAAGAGCAAGAGGAGGAATGTCACTGCATTTCAGAGCACGTAAAAGGGAAGAAGGTTATACACAAACACAAACAGTAAAAGAATGTAAGAAACTGCAAAGGCAGGATGGGGTGAGGTTATGATGGCTTTGGAAGCTGAACAGAGAATTATTCACATTTGATCCTGATAGTCACTGGAGTGACTGAATGGGAGGAGGAGGGTGACATGGTCAGACTTGTGCTTTAGGAAGATCAATCTGGCAGCTGAGCAGGGGATGGACTGGTGCAGGGGAGGCAAGGACACCAACTAGAACAGAGCAGAATGGCGGCAGTATCAGAGGACAGAAGGGGCTCTATATAAGAGAGAATAGAAGGGATAAGGGAGTGGGAAAGAGATGAGAGTAAGGAGCTGAGGATGAGGGACTGGGAGAATAGTGGAACCCTTGACAGTAAAGTCAGGAAGAGGGGAAGACTTGAGGGCAAAGATAAAGAATTCAAGTTTTGGACAGGTTGACTTTGAGGTATCCATGGGATGCCAGTTCAAGAAGTCTAAAAAGCAGCTGGTGAAGCTGGATAAATAGATCTGAAGATTGTCTGCACACAGACAATAAGTGAACCCATCAGCTCATGAAAGCACATGAGCTCCCGTCACCAGAGTTGATAAGATCATCAAGTAAAATAACACAGAGGGAGAAGAGAAAGCCTAGGACAGAGCTCTGAGGGACTCACAGAATGGGCTGAGGCAAAGGAGACAGAGTGGTCAGACAGACAGGAGGAGAACCAGGAGACAGTAGTGTCATGGAAACCTAGAAAGAAGACAAGATCAAGGAAAGGAGCGCGACTGATGGCTGCACAGAGGCCAACAAGGATGAGAAGTGAGAAAAAGCCTTTGGATTTGGCAATGAAGAGATCACAGGTAACTTGACTGAGAGTAGTTTCAGTTGAATGATGAGGTCAGAAATCAAGGTGGGGAGGGAGGGAGAGGGAGAGAAAGAAAAAGAGAAGGAGAAAGAGAGAGAGAGAGAGAGAGAGAGAGAGAGAGAGAGAGAGAGAGAGAGAGAGAGAGAGAGAGAGAGAGAGAGAGAGAGAGAGAGAGAGAAGTGGAGGAACTCACTATAGATGGCTTTTTCAAGGAGTTTAGCCACAAAAGAGGAGAGAACTATAAAACAGTAGGTAGTGAAGATGGATGAATTAAATGAAAATACAGCACTGCTTCCCCAAAATAACAGTCAATAGATGATGAATCTCACCCTTCACCCCATTTTCTATACCTTAAGTTTGGCCTAATTTTAGTAACAATCTCCTTCTACCTCCACCATCCACAATTTATTGCTTCTGATATGATAAACTTACATACATATATGTATATGTACATAAACAGAAATCCATATATTTATGTATGCTTGCTCAAGTGAATATACAATCTATTGCTTTATTTAAATCACTGAAAAATCTGTTAAATAGCACAAGGCCAAGCACAGATCCACTCCACTAGGCTTCCTGCCATGCTGACACTGAATCCTTAACAATCACTTTTTGAAATCAGATCAATTTATCATCCAATTCACATCTCTCTATCTACTCCACAAAAGTACTATGAGATGCTTTGTCAAAAACCATTCTATATCTATAGGTCATCTAGAGCCACTGCACTCCACTTGCAAATTAATATATTTATCTCATAAAAATATAAAAGAGGTTTGTCTGGTGTGATCTATTCTTGGTGAAGCCATACTGGCTTTTTGTAAACATCACTTCCCTTTCAGGATGTTAACTAACCATGACTTTAATGATCTGTTTCAGAATTTGCCAAGAAACCAAAGTCAAGTTCACTAGCCTACAGTTTGCAAATTCTGTTCTCTCCCATTTTTCTTATCCTCATCCTGAGGTACTGCTTTCATTTTTTGTAATTTTTCAAATATAACAGATAATGACTCAGCAATCAAAGTTATTTGTTATTTTTAAGACCTGAAATTATACTTTATCTAAGCTAATGATTCTGGATTCATCAAGGGCATCTAGGTAATACAATCTTAGGTTTCAATAACCATTTTTGTTTTGTCATTTCCAGTTAAAGGTCATTCTACTTTGCAGAGAAAATAGAAAAAAAGCAAAAATTGAGCTGCTCATCCTTCTGTGTTATCAGTCATCACCATCCTATTCTTCTAAGCCAAGGTCCTACCCTTCTAAGACATTTTTTTGTCTGAAAAAAACACCAAAACTCAAAAGTCAACCCTCTCTGTTACTCCTAGCTTTTGTGCCAACCTCAGGCATGCTGACAACTCTTGAACATTCCTGATTATTTCTATGGGGCTGAGCCATACTCTTAATATGTCTCTTTTGTTACCTGTTCTTGTTTCATTTCTTGTATATTTCTTTTCGAAATCTAAGTTGGTTGGTGGATCTCCATCAGTAGCTTCAGCCAGATACCAATTTTCCTCCTCACTGAATTATTTGCCTTTGTGTCTTCAAAATTTCATTCTAAAGCATCTCTCAAGTCTTCTGAGCTAACTTCCCCTGAAGTCTATCTTTTGCAGCCTCTGAAATCCAACTTCCAAAATCTAGGGCACATGTCAAATTATACCAGGAAGAAACCCCTTGAGAGACTAAAGAGAAATGACAGATGTATGAGCTAAGCTGAAAACAACAAGCCAACCCCACCAATAGCGGAAAGAGAAAGAACTAAACAAGAACAAAAACAAGTCCCTTCTGTCAGTCTCTCGAAGAACACGACGTGAGACGAGGTTAAAACAGTCCCTCTCCCCTCCTTGCTCCTTTCAATAAGGCCTTTCTCCAGTAACCGACTCATCTAAAGGAGAGAGCTCCCACTACAGCTAATCGCAGGAAAGAACGCTGGTGTCCACAGCACGGAGAAAGACCTCACCAAACTTAACTGGATGTGACTGTTGAAGCAGCGAGCCCTAGAATGCACCTCCCGAGGCCTTAGGAACAAGCAACCAGCAAGCAAACGGAAAGGACTTTTATGGTGCCAGGGCCACCAAGACACACACCCTAAAAGAGAATTACTCAAAAACATCTGTAATCAAAAGTCTGCCTAACAGAAACAATTAGAAGTCTTAGAAGAAATGATACAAGAGTTTTAAAAAGAAATGAGAGCTATGGAGGAGAGAACTGAAAAAAGGATCAATAGCTTAAGAAAAGAGCCTATTAACATACTCTCTAAAAATCAAAATGGACCAAGTAGAAACTGACTCCAGCAAACAAGAATTCTTACTGCAAAGTCAAAAGAAAAAGAGAACCAAAGAAAACATAAAATATTTCATGTAAAAAAAGATTGAGAGATGATTTAACTATCGTGATTACATTGAATTCTGCATCAAAAATAAAAAGAACCTAGACATCATATTTCAGGAAATCGTTAAATTATCCAGACATTCTACAAAGAACAAGAGGACAATGTGAAAACAGAATCCTCCAATCACCTCCTGAAAGAAACCACAAAATGAAAACTCTGAGAATATCACTGCCAAAATTCAAAACTTCCAGACAAGAAAAACTGCAGATGCACCAGTGCCCTGAGCCTTACATCTCCTGCTAGGACCAAGATCTTCCATCTGCCCCCAAAAAACCCCTTCCCTCTATATCAGCGCAAGACATTTTCCACCTCTTGCTGCCGGCACAATCACCCAAGTGGAATGTGGCAAATCTCCTGTGCAAATCCTCTTTGAAGGTAGAGGAGTGATGCCCTCCAGTCAGAGATGAACACTCTCACACCTCCCATACCCTTCACATTCCAGTGACTTTGAATTCCTATAGATCATTATCCAAGCCCCATTCCACACCCCCTTACCACCCTTCTTCATTCTCATCCCCCTCAACCCTCCCCTCCTACCCCAAAGTTTCATCCCAACTCTACCCAGTCCTTCCGCTGTACCCTCTGAAATGTGTGTTTTATTGGTAACAACCTTCCCTTCATTTTAAATCTATTAAATCTATTCTTTACATCTGCTATCTCAGCAGTAGTGAAACCATAGCCTTAAGGTCACACATAGCCTTCTAGGTCCTTGCATGCAACCTTTTAACTGAGTCCAAGTTTTACAGAACAAATCCTTTCAATGAAGGAGATTTGTTCTGTAGTGTTTAGATTCAGTCCAAGAGCTGCCCTTTTGAGGAGCTGGAGGGTCACGTGTGGCCAGCACTAGTTCTTAACTAACACCTGGGACCACCCTGATGACACAGCCTCTCCGTCCCCTCTCCAGGACACTGCATCTTCACTCCTTCTCCTCAGTGCACTGGTGGAGGCAGGGAATTGGATTATTCCTTGCTCCACATCACCACTTCCAGGTTCTCTCCCCTCTTCCATCATTCAGTAATCTCTCTTCTTTCGAGTTTCACGCTATTCATACCTAATCCAATCAAAATCCTGGCAACTGTAGTCAACGGACCCCCAGACCACTCCCCTTCCTTCTTCAATGAGTTCCATGCCAAGCTCACAAATTTTCTCTCCTCCCCAACTCCTGCTCTCATAACAGGAGACTTCAACACACACACTGATTTTCCCTCAAATACCTTAACCACTCAATTCCTCAACCTACTCACGTCCTGTGAGCTACTCCTCCACCCTACCTCAGTCACACACAAAGACCCACAAATGCACCACTTCCATGTTCAAGAATTCTGAAATCCCTGTGTCTGACCATAATCTATTGGCTTTTCCCCTACTTCATCTATAATATGACCTCCAGTCCCTTGGTCCCTCAGTTCTCTCCCACATCATCTTCCCTCCACTAGATACTCTCCCCTTAGCCCCATCCTGACTCCTTACTCAATCAATTTAACTCTACATTCCCTTCTTTCTTGAATCTCCAACTCCCATATCACATCCCTGATTCTCTTCAGTCTCCCGTCTACTGGCTCATCCTCTACTGCTTACAAACATACACATGGCCCTCTCTCTCCTGAAAAACAAACAAACCTTTGAACCTTCCACCCCTACTATTGCTCTCTATCTCTTCTGCCCTTGGTAGCAAAACTCCTCAGAAAGGCTATGTTCAATAGGTGCCTCTATTCTCTCTCCTACCACTCTTCTTAATCCATGAGAAAACTGATCATGTTTGAGGATATGAAACCTCACTTAAAAATGTAGAAAAGTAGAAATATTATACATACTCTTTTTTGGTCATAATACAACAAAAATTATAGTAAATAAAAGGCCAATAAAATATAAAAATAATTTGGAGACAAAATAACTTACTCCTAAAGAAGGGGTGAGTTAAATAACAAATCACATCAACAATAGATAATTTTAATCAAAATAATGACAACAATGAAACAATATACTAAAATTATGGGAATGCAGTCACAGTAGCCCTGAGAGGAAAATTTATATCTCCAAATATTTTTATTAAGAAATAAAAAAAAGAACAGATCAATGAGTTGGGAAAATGATGAAAGAATACTACGAAATCAACAATTAAGCATCAAAATAGAAATTCTGGAAAAAAAGATGATTTGTTACTTTCATTTTAAAAAGAACAGGGAAAACCAAATCTTCATTGTTAAAAATGAAAAAGGAGAATTCATGACAATTGAAGAAGAAATAAAGAATATTATTATAAACTATTTTGCCCAACTACATATTAATAAAACTGACAACTTAAATGAAATAAACATACTTTTACAAAAATGTCAAATACCTAAATTAACAGAAAAAGAACAGAAAATTTAAACAATCTAATTTTAGAGGAAGAAACAGAACAAACTAGGACCAGATGAATTCACAGGTAGAATTCTATGAAACACTCAAAGAACAATTAATTCAATATTATTTTTTAAACTAAATTATTTTGTTTTCAGTGTTCTACAATCACTTCCAAATATCTTAGATTTTTTCCCTCCCTCCTCTTCTTTCCCCCTTCCCTCCACTCCCTCCCTGAGATGGCACACAATTTTATATAGGTTCTACACATATATTCCTATTAAATACGTTTTCACCTTAGTCATATTTCATAGAAGAATTAAAATGAATGGGAGAAATCATAAAACAAAACAAAACACAAAAGAAAATGGTCTGCTTCATTCTGTGACCAAATTCCATACTTCTTTCTCAGGATGTAGAAGGCATTTTGCTTCAAGACTCCACTGGGAATTGTTTAAGTCATTGCATTGCAATGAAGTACTAAGTCTACCAGAAAAATTCCAGGCACACTGTGGTTGTTGCTGGGTACAAAGTTCTCCTGGTTCTGCTCCTTTCACTCAGTATCAGTTCATACAAGTCTTTCCAGGCCTCTCTGAAGTCTTCCTGTTCATCATTTCTTATAGCACAATAGCATTCCATTACTTTCATATACCCCCATTCCTAGCCATTCCCCAAGTGATGGACATCACTTTGATTTTCAGTTTTTGGCCACCACAAAGAGAGCTGCTACAAATATTTTTGTACATGTGTGACCCTTTCTTATTTTTATGATCTCTTGGGGATACAGTCCTAGAATCTATGTTGCTCAGTCAAAGGGTACACACATTTTTGTAGCCCTTTGGGCATAGTTCCAAATTGCTCTCCAGAATGGCTGGATCAGCTCACAGTTCTACCAACAATGAATTAGTGTTCCAACTCTCTCACATATTTTCCAACATTTATCATCTTCCTGTTTTGTCATGTTAGCCAATCTGATAGGTATGATGTGGTACCTCAGAGTTGTTTTGATTTGCATCTCTCTAATCAATAATGATTTGGAGCATTTTTTCATATGACTATACATAGCTTCAATTTCTTCCTCTGAAAACTGCCTGTTCATATCCTTTGATCATTTATCAATTGGGGAATGATGTGTATTCTGGTACATTTGACTCAGTTCTCTATATATTTTAGAAATGAGGCCTTTATCACAGACACTAACTGCAAAAATTCTTTCCCAGTTTTCTGCTTCCCTCCTAATCTTGGTTGCACTGAGTTTGTCTGTGCAAAAACTTTTCAATTTAATGTAACCAAAATTATCCATTTTGCACTTCATAATGTTTTCTTATCTCTTGTTTAGTCAAAAATTTCTCCATTCTCCATAAATTTGATAAATACACTATCTGTTACTCCCCTATTTATCAGCCTTTATACCTAGATCATGTACCCATTTGGACTTTATTCTTGTGTACAGTGTCAGGCATTGGTACCTACGCCCAGTTTCTACCACACTGTTATCCAGTTTTCCCAGCAACTTTTGTCAAACAATGAGTTCTCATCCCTGAAGCTGGGGTTGTCAGGTTTATCAAACAGTAGATTGCTGCATTCATTGACCACTACTGTGTCTTGAGTAACTAACCTATTCCACTGGTCTACCCCTCTGTTTCTTAGCCAGTACCAAGTAGTTTTGATAATTGCTGCTTTATAATACAATTAGAGGTCTGGTAGGGCTAGGTCACCTTCCCTAGCATTTCTTTTCATTAGTTCCCTTGATATTCTGGACCTTTTGTTCTTCCAGATGAATTTTGATATTATTTTTTCTATATCTAGAAAATAATTACCTGATAGTTTGACTGGTATGGCTAATTCCAATATTATACAAATTGTTTGCAAAAATACCAGAAAAAGATATACTAAATTCTTCCCACAAAATAGATATGGTCTTGATACATAAACAAGAAAAATTAAAACAGTAAAAGAAAAAGATCAATATCTCAAAGGACTATAGATGCAAAAGTGATAAATAAAATATTAGCAAAGATACTACATGACAATAATTCAACTCTGTGGATGTATTTATGTGTCAAGTGTGCTTTTTGTAAAGAATGTATCACTGAATTTTTAAAAAATCTATTCAGCTACTCACTTCCATTTTAAGAGTGGGTTGATTTCATTAACATTCAGTTATGAGAGTTAATTATTTATCTCCACTGTATTATCTTACAGTTTTCTTTTCTATACTCTTCTTTCCCGGTTTATTTCAACTTATTTCACTTTTTTCTTTTAACCTCTTAATTACATGCTCTTTAATAATAATAATAATAGCTAACATTTATATGATACCTTAAGATCTACAAAGTGCTCTACATATGGTTATTGAAGATTATATATTATAATCAGGTTGCATTTATATCAGAAATGCAGAATTGGTTTTATATTAGGAAAACTATATATTTAACCACATTAATAACAAAATTAATAAAAATAATTAGACTTTATTACAATGAGGCAGAAAAGGCTTTTTGACAAAATACAACACCATTTGTGAAAAAAACACTCAAAAACATTGTATTAAAACAAACAGCTAACAGTATTTGTAACAGGTAAACTAGAACTTTTTTCCAGTACATTCAGATAAAACAAGGGTGTTCACTATCATAACTTCTATCTGATGAAGCACTAGAAACTAGCAATAAGAAGAAATTTAGGGAATAACCATTGGTAAAAAACAAAATTATCATTTTTTTTATTCATGATACAGTGTGCATAAAGGATCCGTTTGAGTCAACTAAAAATTAGTCAACACAATTAAAAAATTCATCAAACTTGAAAAATATAAAATAAATCCAGATGCATCATCAGCATTTCCAGGCAAACTAAAAAACCCAGAAAGAAGAGATACAAAGCCAAAACAGAGAAAGAAAATTATAGACCAATTTTCCTAATGAAAATAGATGCAAAAATTTTAAACAAGATTACAGCAACTTATCACAAGAATAATACATTATGATTAGGTGAGATTTATACCAGGAATGCAGGACTGGTTCAGCAGTAGGAAACCTATCAACATTATTGATCATATTAACAACAAAACTAACAGAAACCACATGACTATCTCAATAGATGCAGAAAAAGCTTTTGACAAAATACAACACCCATTCCTATTGAAAACACTGGAGAGCACAGAAATGGAGTCTTCCTTAAAATAGTAAGCAGTACCTACCTAAAACTATCAACAAGCATTATATGCAATGCGGACAAGCTAGATGCATTTCCAATAAGATCAGGGGTGAAACAAGGATGTCCGTTATCACCACTGTTATTCGATATGGTACTAGAAACGTTAGTTTTAGCAATAAGTGAAGAAAAAGAAACTAAAGGAATCAGACTAGACAAAAAAGAAACGGTTATTACTCTTTGTAGATGATATGATGATATAATTAGAGAATCCCAGAGAATCAAGTAAAAAACTATTTGAAAAAATAAACAACTTTGGCAAAGTTGCAGGTTACAAAATAAACCCACATAAATCACTTGCATTTCTATATATTACTAACAAAGCCCAACAACAAGAGACAGAAAGTGAAATCCCACTTAAAGTGACAGTAGACACCATATCTGAGAGTCTACCTGCCAAAACAAACCCAGGGAATATATGAACACGATTACAAAACACTTTTCACACAAATATAGTCAGATCTAAATAACTGGAAAAACATCAGTTGCTCATGGGTAGGCCGAGCTAATATCATAAAAATGACAATTCTACCTAAATTAATTTACTTATTCAGTGTCATACCAATCAAACTAACAGAAAATTATTTTCTAGAGCTAGAAAAAAATAACAAAATTCATCTGGAAGAAGAAAAGGTCCAGAAAATTAAGGGAACAAATGAAAAGAAATCCCTAGGGAAGGTGGCCTAGCCATATCAGATCTCAAATTGTATTACAAAGCAGCAATCATCAAAACCACTTGGTACTGGCTAAGAAACAGGGAAGTAGATCAGTGGAAAAGGTTAGGTACTCAAGACACAGTAGTAGTCAATGGCTATAGCAGGCTACTGTTTGTTAAACCCAAGGACCCCAGCTTCTGGAATAAGAACTCACTGTTTGACAAAAACTGCTGGGAAAACCGGATAATATTGTGGAAGAAACTGGGCAAATACAATGCCTGACACTGTACACAAAAATAAAATCCAAATGAGTGTATGATCTAGGTATAAAAGCTGATACTATAAACAAATTAGGGGAACAACAGATAGTGTATTTGTCAGATATATGGAGAATAAGAGATAGAAAACATTATGAAGTGCAAAATGGATAATTATGATTACATTAAATTGAAAAGTTTTTTGTACACACAAAGCCAATGCCACCAAGATTGGGAAGGAAGCAGAAAACTGGGAAAGAATTTTTACAACTGGTATCTGTGATAAAGGACTCATTTAGAGAACTGAGTCGAATATACAAGAATACAAGTCATTCCCCAACTGATAAATGGTCAAAGGATGTGAATAGGCAGTTTTCAGAGGAAGATACTAAAGCTATCTATAGTCATATGAAAAAATGCTTTAAATCACTATTGATTAGAGAGATGCTAATCAAAACAACTCTGAGGTACCACATCACACCTATCAGATTGGCTAACATGACAAAAGAGGAAGATGATAAATGTTGGAGATGTGGGAGGGTTGGAACACTAATTCATTGTTGGTGGAGCTGTGAGCTGATCCAACCATTCTGGAGAAAAATTTGGAACTATGCCCAAAAGGCTACAAAAATGTGCATATCCTTTGATCCAGCAATATTGCTTGTAGGAGTATATCCCCAAGAGATCATAAAAATGGGAAAGGGTCCCACATATACAAAAATATTTGTAGCAGCTCTCTTTGTGGTGGCCAAAAACTAGAAATCAAGGGTATGCCCATCAATTGGGGAATGGCTAAACAAGTTGTGGTATATGAGTGTAATGGAATACTATTGTGCTATGAGAAATGATGAACAGGTGGACTTCAGAAAATCCTGAAAAGACTTATATGATCTGATGCTGAGTAAAATGAGCAGGACCAGGAGAACATTATATTCAATAACAGCCACAGTGTGCGAGCACTGTTTCTGATAGACTAAGCCCTTCACAGCAATGCAAGGACCTAAAACATTCCCAAAGGATTCTTGGGGCAAAATGCCATCCACATCCACAGAAGACCTAGGGAATCAGTACACAGAATAAAGCAGACTATTTTCTCTTGTGTTATGTTTTGCTTTTTCTCATGGCTTCTCCCATTTGTTTTAATTCTTCTATGCAACATGTCTGATGTGAAAATGTGTTTAATAAGAATGTAAGTGTAGAACCCATGTAAGATTGCAAGCCATCTTGGGGAGATAGGGGGAGAAAATTTAAGACTTATAGAAAGTGATTGTTAAAAACTGTAAACAAATAAGTTAATTAAATTTTAAAAAAGATACATAGGCAAATTTCATCTGAAGTTACTATGGAATGTACCAAAATACTTAAGAGTTTGCCTTCCAAGATACAAACAAGAACTATATAAATACAGCTACAAACAACTGTTCACTGAAATAAAGACCTAAATAATTGGAAAAATATTATTTGGTCATATGTAAGATGAGCCAACATGATAAACATGACAATACTAACTATTGTAATTTGCTCATTCAATGTCATACTAATGAAACTGCAAAAGGAATACCTTATAGGACTAGAAAAAAAACAGCAAAAATGGAGAAAAAAAGGTCAAGAATCTCAAAAAGAATAAGGAAAAGAAATGGGAACAAAGGAGGCTAGTAGCACCAGATCTCAAATTATACTACAAAGCAGTTAATATTAAAACAATTTAGTACTGCTTAAAAATAGGTCAACTGATCAGTAGAACAGACTATATACAAGACATACAGAAGTACATGTATCTAATACCAGCAACAAAGAAAAAGACTAAATATTCTACGGAATCTGTTGGGGAAATTGAACAGCTGTACGGAAGAAATTAGGTTTAAACCAACACCTTGCACTTTATACAAAGATAAACTCCAAATGGATATAGTAAGATTTTTTTTTTAAAAAACAAAAGGTCAAATTATAAACAAATTAGAGAAATGTGGAAAAAACTACCTAATAGAGCTACAGAGAGGAGAAAAGGTTATGACTAACGAGATTAAGAGGATCACAAATGATAAAATGTTATCTATAAAATTAAAAAGGTTTTGCTCAAGTAAATCTTATAAAGCTAAGATCAGAAGGGAAAAATTAACTGGGGAAAATCTTTTTAACAAGTTTCTCTGATAAAAGTGTCACTTCCAAGACATATAAGGAATTGATTCAGAAATGAACAGGCAGTTTTCAAAAGATGGAACCCAAGCTATCTATAGTCATATTTAAAAAATGCCCCAAATCACTATTAGAGAAATGAAAATTAGAGCAATTCTAAGATTCCAACACATCCCCATCAGAGTAACAAAAATGAAGAAAAGAAGGAAAATTATAAATGTTAGGGAACTATGGGGAAACAGGTATATTAGTGCACTGTTGGTGAACATGTGAATGAAACCATTCTGGAAAGCAAACTGGAATTATACACAAAAAGTTACTAAACAGCATGTTCTTTTATCTGGCTACACCACTGCTGTGTCTATAGCTAAAAAAGACCAAATAAAGAGGAGGGTACTATACATGCAAAAATATTTATAGCAGCTCTTCCTGTGGTGGAAAAAAACTAAAAAATCAGTTGATACCTGTCATCTGAGGAATCAAATATAAAATGCTCTGTTTGGCTTTCAAAACCTTTCAGAACCTAGCCCCTTCCTACCTTTTTAGTCTTTTCATACTTTATTCTCTCCTCCATTTTCTCTTGTACTAGCTAAAATACAACAAAGGGCAGACTGAGCAATTCTTCAAGTGGTATCCTTTATTAGCAGAGGATCATGACTGTTTTTGTGCCATGGACTCCTTTGACAGGCAACTTTATGAAGCCTACGGATCCCTTTTCAGAGTGATAGTTTTAAATGCATTAAAAATACATAAGATTATAAATGAAACCAATTATATAGAAAGAGATATCAAAATACGTTTTTAGAAGTTCACAAAGCCCAGTTTAAAAACCTGGGTCTTAAAGGGAATAATAAAAGAATTAGGTGTTGGTGCTGGCATGAGAAAACCTGACTAAGACAAGAGTCAGAGGATATGTAGGACTATAAAGCAAAATACTCTGAAATGAAAAGGAGATGAATCCCCTTAAAGAGGTGGTGGTGGTGATTAGTACATTGCTAAACTAGAGTCACTCAGTCTCTCAAAACAGAAATAATGGTTGAAGAAAGGACTTAAGAAAACAGCAATTATTTACATGCTAGTCAGTGACAAAGTGACGCGGGTAAGAGGGGACATTACGTTAGGCAGGCAGGCCAGAGTCAAGGGGCAACAGAGTAAGACTCTGGAACCAAACGACTGGAGAATTTGTTATTGGGGAGGTGTCTTTCTAACGACATGTAAGTTCTGTTTTACAGATGCTGAAAGCCTTGTGTCAGTTTAGAAAAGCTAAATTATTGTGTTCAAAAAGAGTCCACTGGTTTAAGGAAAGTCTGTGTCTTTATTTAGCAGTGGCAAGGTGTTGGTTAATTTAGGGAGTTAGAAATTATTTCAGACTTCTGACTGTGAGGGAATAAATGCTGACTTATCCAATAAACAGTGGAGAAAGGAGCGGGATCAAGGAACCTTCATGAAATTCTAGTGGAGAAAGGATTTTTTTAAAGAGGAAGAAACACTTGAATTTGAAATTAAATTGGTTGTGCTGTTAGGAGATGAGATTATCAATGGTAAATTAGAACAAAGCTGTTATATGGGTTATCACTAATAAGGAAATGAAGTCCCACCCATGAAAAGTGGTGAACATAAAATCTGGTTGTTCTCTACGGTAGGTTTCTAGAAGTATTCATAAGAGAAAATCAGATTGGTAGACACAAACGCAGAATCCTAGCTAATCCTCATAAATAATTTGGAAACTTGCAAACAGAGCACAATATTTATGGGGAATTTTTTTGGGGGGCAATTAACCATTGTTAGGTTTGGCTTTCACTTACTGAAAAATTATTGTGCCATTTGTGAATAAGAATGAATACTAGATGTAATCTGAATATCTGGAAAGGACTGCAACTCTATCATCATTCTAGGAGTGGAGTTTGCAATAATATGAATTTACCTAAAGCAGAGACTTTTAACCTTTGTTTATGTCATTGTCCCCTGTGGAAGTCTGGTAAAGTCTTACAGACCTCTTGTTAGAACAAATACATATAATATATGGGATTTCAAAAGAATAGCTATCAAAATATTTTATAAAAAAGTTCACAGAGAGAGGACTCTGGGAAGATGGTGGAAGTCTGAATTTCCTTCACACTCTGTCATCTCAGAGTGAATATAGAGCAGCAGAAATAAAAAATGGAGGGAAAATTTGAAATTCAAAATTTTGTGCAAGTAAATGTTGAAAACATTTGAAGTTGAAAATAAATAGAAGCCAGGGTAAAGCAGTTGTCCCCCTAAGACAAGCTGAGAAGATCTCAGGAAAGATTCTTCAGGGGTAGAGCTTTGGCCTAAGTCAGGGATGGAGAACCTGCAGCCTTTGTGGCCACATGTGGCCTTCTAGGTCATCAAGTGTGGCCCTTTGACTGAATCCAAACTTCACACAACAAATCCCCTTAATAAGAGGATTTGTTCTGTAAAACCTGAACTCAGTCAAAAGGCTGCACTTAAGGACCTAAAGGGCCACATGTGGCCTTGAGGTCACAGGTTCCCCACCCCTGGCCCTAAATAAAGTGCAAACATGTCTAGGTTGACTCTGGAATCAACAGGCCCTGGGGGAAGCTACCCTAGACTGAGGAACTTTCACCTCACTGACAGTGTGAGATCAGACAGCTGAAAATGAGAAGACTGAAGGACCTTCCACTGCTGAGGGATGCCAAGCACAGCTGTGCTGACCTGACACATTTCTGGGCTATGATTGTGGGGGAGAAGGAGTTAGCATACACCTGGTGAGTAGCAGAGTAGTGGGGGCCTTGCTGGCTGTGGGAACTTGCAGGAGAGCAGAGTCCCTGGTTTCAGTTCTAGGGCAGAGAGGATAGCTGCAGTTTGCAGCTACTGAAAGGGACACAGAGAGCAAGATCATTTGTAGGACAGTTAGCCAGAGGGCTGGAGACAGATCTCAGAAAATAACAGTAAGAAGGACTTGATTACACAAATAACTGCTAAAAAGCAAAACAAAACAAAAAATGAGTAAGCAGAGGAGAAAGAACCAATAGTTCTTATGATAGTTACTATGAGCATAGAAAAGATCTGTGTTCATATTCAGAGGAAGATAGTAGAGCTAAAACCCACTCCTTTTCCCAATGAGAAATGTCAAATGGTCCCAAGTCCAAAAAGAGTTTTTGGGAGAACTTTAAACAGGCATTAAAAATCAAATAAGAAAGACTGAGGAAAAATTAGAAAAAAAATAAGATCAAAGAAAATTATGAAAAAGTCAACCAAGTGGAAATACAGAATCAAAAATTCAAGGAAGAAAATAATTCCTTGAAAACTAGAATTGGGTAAGGGGAAGCTACGGATGTTACAAGACACCAAGAAATAAAAAATCAAAATCAAAAGAATGAAAAAAGTAGAGGAGAATGTGAAATTTCTCATCAGAAAAACAGCTGATCTGGAGAACAGATCAAAGAGGGACAATGTAAGAATAGCAGGATTACCCAAAAGGTTAAGATCAAAAGAAGAATCTTGATATGATATCATAAGAAATCATCAAGGAAAATTGCCCTGAAGTTCTAGAACAAGAAGCCAAAGCAGAAATAGACAAAATCTAGCAACCCCCACCTGAAAGAGATTTCAGGAAGAAAACTTATAGGAATATCAGAACCAAGTTTTAAAACTCTAGGCGTTTTAAGAAGAAAATACTGCAAGCAACAAGAAAAAAATTTAAATATCCTGGGGCTACAATAAGGATTACACAAGACCTAGCAGCTATTATGTTGAATATTATGTTGAATTATGTTGAATACAGTCTTGGAAGACTGTATTTCAGAGAGCAAAAGGGTTGGGATTATGACCAAGGCTAATTTACCCAGAAAAGTTTAAGTGTAATCCTGAATGGGGAAAAAAAGGATATTTAATGAACTAAAAGATTTTCAGGTATTTGTGACAAAAACAGAAGAACTTAATGGATAATTCAACATATAAGATCCAGGAGAAATATAAGGTAAACATTAAAGACAAATTATAAGGGATTCAATAAAATCAAATTGTTTACTTTTTATATGCAAAAATGTTATCAATACTCTTATGAGTGTCACTGTTATTTGGGTAGTTTGAAAGAAAGGCTTGGGCAGAGCTGTGTACGATGAGGTGACTAAAAAAATGAAACTGTGTAGGGGGAGATAAAAAGGAGTATTTATTTCATACAAATGAGGCATTAAAGAAAGAACTGATACAGAAGAGCAAGTGAGGAGGAGGGCAGGTAATGTTGGAACCTTACTCTCATGAATAAAATAAGAAATTTATGTATAAAGACAGGAGAAATTAAAAGTTCACAGACCCCAGTTTAATAACCTCTGAGCTACAAAATCATCAACACATTTTGATAGTACTTATAATCTTTTTCAAAGACCCAGATCTCATGAAGAATATACGAACGTAAATTTAAAAAGGAAAAGGTGCTTTAAAAATTATCACATCCTTGCTTATAATACTTATATACTTACATGTTCACTTTTTGTAACTGGTGTTTCTACAACTCCTACAATTGTGTGTAAGCAATATCCATACAGAGAAATGAGGTTAATGTGTCATGATCCATAAATATGAGGCATATGTATAGTCTTTCATGAAAGAGGAGGAATAAGAGAAGAGAAGGGTTGGAGAGAGTGAAGAGGCATTTCAAACTGTGGTCTTGGTAAATATATTGGGGAATACCCAAAAGGACCACACCTGTGACTAGTCATTATTCTGGTACTGACTCTGGGATGGTGCTGGAAAGACATGTGATTGAGCACAAGCAGTCTTATTTATTCCTTACTGTTTGTTCTAGTGATCATCATTGCCATCATCTTATAATACTCTGCCATGACACCATGGCACCCTCAGACTGGAGAAACTGGGGACTGAATAGAGTGCTGAGGCAAAAATGATAGTTTCCATGAACTGTGCCTCCCATCTCAAAAGTAAAAAAACTGGGGAATGGGCAGAAATTTTTCCATCAATGCCAAATTTTACCCAAAGTTACCTTCCTCTAGGAAATTTAGACTGAAATTCTTTTCTCCAAACTAAAGATGTCATTGATTTATTCTCAGTAATTAATTCAGTCTATTATTTTAATACTAAATGCTTTTACCTCACTTTGTAACATGTTCAATTTTTCTCCCCATCACTACCCTCCCCCCTCTTCCTAATACCTTGCATTCTGATTACTCCTTCCCTCAATGTACCCTCCCCTCCATCACCCCTCATCCCTCTCCTATCCCCATCTTCTCTCTTTTCTTGCAGGGCAAGATAAATTTCCATACCCCTATCCCTGTAGTTCTTATTTTCTGATTATATGCAATAAAAATTCTCAACATTTGTTTCTAATACTTTGAATTCCAACTTCTCTCCCTCCACCCCACCCCCAGCCCTGAGAAGGCAAGCAATTCAATGCAGACTAAATATGTATTGTTTTGCAAAAGACTTCCATAATAATCATGTTGTGTAATACTAATTATATTTCCCTCTGACCTACCCTATCCCCCCTCATTTTACCCCCCCTACAACTGACCTTGTCCCTTCTTGAAAGTGTTTATTTCTAGTGACTCCCTTCTCCCATTTGCCCTTCTAACATTCCCCCTTGCTCCACTTGTCACCTCCTCTCCTACTTTTCTGTGGTGTATATAAATTTTCGTATCAAATTTAGTGAGCATGTTATTTCCTCCTTCAGCCAGATGTGGGGAGAGTAGTTTTATTTTTTCCCCCTCTCCCCTTCTCCCTTATCTCCTCCACTGAATAAGATTTTTCTTCTCTCTTTTATGAGTTACAGCCTGCCCCATTCCATTACTCCCTTTCTCTTCTTGGAATTTTCCTCCTTCACCCCTTAATTTTTATTTTGTGTGTGTGTGTGTGTGTCTGTGTGTATCATCTCTTCTGATATAACACACTCTGTACTCTCTGTGTATGTATGTGTATGTACAATCTCTCCAACTAGCCAAATACTGAGAAAAGATTCAAGAGTTAAAAATATTTTTTTTCCATGTAGTAATGTAAACAGTTCACCTTTAGAGAGTCTTTTATGATTTTTCTTTTCCATTTACCTTTTCATGCTTCTCTTGATTCTTGTTTTGGGAAGTCAAATTTTTAAATACTTATCTGGCATTCCCCTCAACATGAATTCTTGACAGTCATTTATATCACTGAATGACCGTTTTTTCCCTTTAAGTATTATATTCAGATTTGCTGGGTAGGTCATTCTTGGTTTCAGTCCCAGTTCCTTTACTTCGGAAATATCCCACTCCAAGCCTTTTGATCCCTTAATGCTGAAGTTGCCAGATCCTGGGTTATCCTGATTGTATTTCCACAGTACTCAAATTGTTTCTTTCTACCTGCTTGCAGTATTTTCTCCTTGATCTGGGAACTCTGAAATTTGGCCACAACATTCCTAGGAGTTTCTCTGTTTGGGTTTCTTTCAGGAGGTGATCGATGAATTCTTTCAATATCCATTTTGCCCTCTGATTCTATAACATCAGGGCAGTTTTCTTTGATAATTTCATGGAAGATAATGTCTAGGCTCTTTTTTTTGATCATGGCTTTCAGGCAGTCCAATAGTTTTTAAATTATTTCTCCTGGATCTATTTTCCAGGTCAGTTGTTTTTCCAATGAGTTGTTTCAAATCTTCTATTTTTTTCAAATTTTTGGTTTTGTTTACTAACTTCTTGGTTTAACTCATAGTCATTCGTTTCCCTGAACTCAATTCTCTCTTTCAGAGAATTATTTTGTTCAGTTTTTGTTCAGTTCAGCTTTTGAACCTTCTCCTCCATTTGACTAATTCTGCTTTTTAAAACCTCCTGCTCCTCGTTGGCTTTTTGGACCTCTTTTTCCAATTGAGTTAGCCTCTTTTTAAAGCTGTTATTTTCCTCAGCATTTTTCTGGTTCTCCTTTAGTAAGCTGCTAACTTGTTTTTTAAGGTCTTCTATTGCCTGAGCCCAATTTAAGTTCCCTTTGGAGGCAAGGGCCTTGACTTCCTCTCACGGTATGCCTTGTTCTTCCTCATCTAAAAGGATGGGTGGAGACACCTATTCCCCAAGAAAGTAACCTTCAATGGTCTTATTTTTTTTCCCTTTTTTGGGCATTTTCCCAGCCAGTTACTTGACTTCTGACTTTCCTCTACACAACCACCTCATCTCCAGTTCCACCAAGCTAGCACTTCAGGGCTGAGCTGCTCCCATGCCTTAGGGATTTTCAGTGGGGGTGGGGCTGCTATTCAGTATGAGATTAAGTTCAGCTGCTCAGGTGGGGGCAGGGCCACCACACAGGGCTCAGTTCCCTTAGGGCATTTACAAAGAGACCTCCAACAATGGAGTCAGGCTACTGCCTGCTTTGGGAGCCCCATCCGCTGCTGTCTCTACTGCTGCCTCCTGAGGAGACCTGAGTTATGGGGACACCCTGCTCCCCTCTTGGCCAGCTGAGAAGACCCTCTCACTGACCTTTGGTGCCTGTGGGTTGAGGGACCTGCGCTGCCACTGGAGATTCCATCTCTGAAGCCTGCTCAGATCTGCTCCTCTAGGTGCTGTGTGGCCAAGGCAGGGCTGGGCTCTGCTCCAGGTCCCAGTGCACACCAGAACTTTCCCATCGGTTTTTCAAGTCTCTCTGGAATAGAAATCTCCTCCACTCTGTTGTTCTATGGCTTCTGCTGCTCTACAATTTGTTGAGAGTTCTTCTTTACAGGTATTTTATGGGTTGTGGGGTAAGAGCTAAGTGTATGTGCTTCTTTCTACTCCACCATCTTGGCTTCTCTGCAAAAATTTTTAAAAAGCATGTAGGCAAACTGTATGAGCTATAACAGTTGAAAAAGAATTTAACCCAGCATTCAAAATAAGATTAGAAGATTAAAAGAGATAAAATCCAGCAGCAATGTGTAAACCCTTTTATGGAGTTTTACAGTGCTCAGCCCACACTCTCCCTCTTTCTAAAGTAAAATCCTTGAACAGATATGTGGCTTTTTATATAAGAATTATTTGGGCCACAAACTAACTAATGAAGAAAAAACTCACTGGGACTAGGAGGTGTGGATTGGTAGCTCGTTAAGTGAGAAAGGGAGAAGGAAAAATTGAGCCTAATGTTAATGACAGGTAACCAGACTTGGATTGGAAGATTTAAAGCAAATTGTAAGAATCAAATAGAAACAGAAATCATATCACACCCAACACTTCAACAATGAATCAATGAATGAATAAAAGATTTATAAACACCTCTTACATGAGGTAACACTGAGACACAAATACAAAAGACAACTCCTACCCTCAAGGAACTTAAATTCTAATAGGAGGAAACAAGACACATAGAGAGGCAGTGGCCAGGGAAAGGAGCTTTGTTTGAGTCTCACAAGAACAGTAAGTGGAGCTACAGAAGCTCTTGCCAGAAGCAATGGCAGTATTGGTTTCATTACTATGGCCAGAAGCAGGTAGTAAAAAACAGCTGGTAGAGTGGGGGTTGATGGCGAGAGGCACAATATTACATGAATGCATGTCCTATGTGGAGGGCATACAGGATGGATGGATGTGAAGTCTTGTTTGGGGCCATCAAGATGAAGTGGACTCAATCACCTGTCAATATAATTCAGTCCCAGGAAGGAGTTCTAAAGCAGAATGGATTTATACCCATGAAAAGATGCAGAGTCT
The DNA here is from genome assembly GCA_023548195.1 of Bettongia penicillata ogilbyi. Taxonomy (NCBI): domain Eukaryota; kingdom Metazoa; phylum Chordata; class Mammalia; order Diprotodontia; family Potoroidae; genus Bettongia; species Bettongia penicillata. Next base: position 14,813,846 of record JAJHZJ010000096.1, read on the forward strand.
CTGGAGTTGGGGTATAGTGTTCCAGGTACTGGGGGATGAGAGCACAAGAGAGGTACAGACAGCAACACATGCCCAGGGTAGAGGGATAGCCACTAGATAGTCATGAGAATGAAATCATTCTGGTTGTGATAGTGGTCATAGGCATCAAGGAAGATTTTATAATTGGTGGGTTCAAGTGGTATAGGGAGCAACAGCACTAGGAAAGCAATAAGTGTATTTGGCTTGAGTTTGTGACCAAGGACAGCGCTTAGAACAAGAAGTGAGAGTCAGGTTGGGCCTGAATGGCCAGGGAAAGCTTCCTGAAGGAGCTGGGAATCAAGCCATGAGGCAAGGCTTCAAATTCTATTCAGAGACTCACACTTTTTGGAACAGGCAGGCTTGGGCTGAAGAAGGGCCAGGATTCTCTGTCTCCAACACAGGCAAGGGAACAGAGCATTTTATGACACAAATTTCAAGGGGATTGCCAGAAAGCAAAGAATAAATTCTGTTCAAGGGGTTCTTTGATGAGGATGTCCCAGGTTTAAATCAAAAATCATCTAAGTAACACTGATCAATAAATAAATACTAATCTGCTAAATGCCTACTAGATGCCAGGTATTGTGGGTATGAATTCAAAAGTGAGACATGTCCCTGGCCTCAAGGAAAAATACTCAATGTTTAAAAAAAAAGAAAAAAACTTCTTTCTAGAAACAGGCAGCAATTTTAAGGAGTTCTGATATAATCCTCAGATTTGGCCTGCATATAAACATGTCATTTTGGCACTGTATGGAGTTGATAAAGTTGTATTGATAAAGTGTGTTTAACTCTTACCCAGAAAAACACCTTTTCCCCATTGTCATCAGAGGGGCGGCACGGCCTTTGGAGTCCCTGGTCCAACTAGTCAATAAGTCTCTCTATAGTGTGGAACATGGGCTCAATGTGGGGCCGAACACTTCAGGATGAAAACAAATGCTGACAAACCAGAGTCCTTTGCAACAGATCGGGAGTAAAGAGAAGGTGTCCACTGTCACAACTCCTATTTGACAAAGTGCTAGAAATGTTAGTTACAGCAATAAGAAAATGAATTTGAAGAAATAAGCGTATGTAAAGAAATAAATTACTTTTTTCAGATGATAAGACAATATGCTTAGAAATTTCCAGAGAGTCAACTAAAAATTACTTGAAACAGTAACTTCAAGGATATGAAATAAACCCACATGTTTCTGTATTATATCAATAAAGACCAAGTAGGAAAGAAAAAGTAAGAAATTCCATTTAAAATGACTACAGACCCCAAAGGACCATTGATAAGAAGAAAATGCCCATATACACGAAAATACTTATAACAAAACATTTTGTGACAGCAAACATTTGTAAACAAAGTAGATGCCCATTGATTAAGAAATGACTAAACAAACTGTGGCAGATCAACATAATGGACTATTACTGCACTGTCAGAAATTATGAATATGATGAATACAGAAAAGTATGTAAAAATCTACATGAATTGATACAGAGTAAATTAAGGAGAGCCAAGAAAATAATAGGTACAATGATTACAACAATGTAAATAGAAACAACTACAAAAAAGCTCAAAAGTGAATTCCACAAAATTTTGAAGAACAACCATGCCTCAAAAAAAGGACACACCTTCACTGCATCCCTTGGCAGAAGGGAGAGGGCCACAAATGCACATGAAATACATTTTCAGACTTTTTTATGCTAATTTTTTTCTTCTTTCTCTTTAAAAAAAATACCATGTTATATGGATGCCTCTCTTAAACAGGGAGAGGGAGAAATACTAGGGAAATTATGGTGATGTAAAAAAAAGACTAATAAAAACCTATTTTAAAAAATAAAAACAAAGTAATTAGAGAATACATATATATAAATACTTGGGAGTTTATGTACCAAGATACACACAAGAACTACATAAATAAACCACAAAAATTGTTTATAGAAGTAAAGACATATTAATATAATAAAAATATTTATTACTCATGGGAAGACCAAGCCTATATAACAAAAATTATAATAAAAATATAAAAAGAATTATACTCAACTTACTTATTCAATGCCATACTAAATGATCAAAATACTGTTTTAAACAATTACAAAGGTAACAATAAAATTCATCTGGAGGCACAAAAGGTCAACAATTTCAAGGTAAATAATAAAAAAAGTGGAAAGACAGGGAGTCTGACACTACCAGATCTCAAACTATACTAATAAGCAGTAATTATTAAAACAATTTGGTATTGGTTAATAGAGAGAGATACCAATTAAATAAGGTACATAGCATATAGAATCAAATGACCCCTGTACCATATGGTTTGACAAACCCAAACACCCCAGCTTTTGGGGTAAGACTCACCATCTGATTAAAACTACTGGGAAAACTAGATAGCAATATGGCAGAAATTCAGTTTAGATCACTTCATAACTTATACCAAGATAAATTCCAAATGGATACATAATCCAACTATAAAACAAACTGGAAAAACAAGGAAGAAATTACTTTTCAGAGCTATGATTAGGAGAAAGAGTTATGCCCAAACAAAGGAGAGAGTGTCACAGAACTTAGATAATTCTGGTTATATAAACTCAAAAAGTTTTTGCAGAAACAAATTCGATACAGCTAAGATTAGAAGGGAAAGTGTTAACTGGTGGAATTATTTTTCAGCAAATTTCTTTGATAAAGGACTCAATTCCAAGAAAGAACTGCTTCAAATTTATAATAGTAAGACCCACTTCCAAATTAGCAGGCGGTTGAAGAATATGAACAGGCAATTCTGAAGGGAAGAAAATCTAAGCTTAGAGCCATATTTTAAAAAATGATTCAAATCACTAATAATTAAAGAAATACCAATTAAAGCAACTCTGAGGCTCTATTTCACATCTGTCAGATTGGCAAAGATAACTAAAAAAAGTGACAAATGTTGCAGGGGCTATGGGAAAACAACTACATTGGTGGAACTGTCTAGATAGGTCTAATCATGAATAACAATTTTAAATGATGGACCAAAATATCACTAAACTATTGCGTGTTCTCTGGAGTGATACCACGACTAGGCCTAGCCATCAAAGAAATATATTTTTTAAAAAAGAGAAAGCAGTCCTATTTGTACCAAAAAATTTACAGCCACTCCTTAGTAATGCCAAAGAACTAGAAACTCAGGAGTATTGGTGAAAAGCTGAATAATGTATCATAAATGAATGGAATGGAACACTAGTGCTGTAAGACATGAAGAAAGTGAGTTTCAGAGAGACCTGATGAGGAACGAGGTGAGAACCAAGATGGTAAAAATGCGCAATTCTAAAAGACCGAACTGACCAACAGAAGGACAGACCACGATTTCAGGGGAAGAATAAATAAGAGCTTAGTGCACAAGACAGTGCAGAAGGAGTAGTGTTTTTTTAAAAAATGAGACAATAAAAATGATCTTTTCTTTCAAGGAGAATCTTGGAGTCATCACAAGTCTGCACAATTTCCCAAACACAATCATGACCATGCTCTTTCTCTGATTTGATTCTGGGTCCAAGGTATATGAACTGATAAACCAGCTCCACGTTTTGTCCCTCTAACTGTTCAACATAATTAGGATGACAGGACAGCATTTTTAGGCTCATGGATTTACAACTCAAAGAGACCTCAGAGATCACTCATTTGTTTTGCTGTTTGCTTTCTCTGCCTGAATACCTGAACTGAAATCAGCACAGATGTCTCTAATGGTAAGGGAATCTGATACCCCATGTGACCTGCTTTGAGCTTTAGCCCAGCCCACAGCGTGAGTCACATGGAGCTGAAGGTGGGAGGAGCTCGCTGAATGGGTGGTGGAGGAAGGAAAACTGAGAGAGTTGGGAGAGAGTGAGACAGCAGCTAGCATGAGTGAGAGAGGGTGGAATTTTGCCTTGGGGAGTTTGTTTGTGGGGAGGCATAAGGGAGCGAAGGTGGTGCTCCCTTTATTGGTAATGGGTATGAACTTCATTGCTAATCATGGTAGAATTGGCTTTCTGGCATCTGAATAAATATTTTGAATCTGTCTTTGAGGAAGAGAAGAGTTTACATTTTGGGAAACTGGAAATATGCACGCAATATCCCATAGCAGCTGCTGTGGGTATCACATTGGCATTACAATGTCATTAAGAGGTTCTGCAATTTTTTACAGCTTAATGTAATTAGTAAAACAAAATCAAGAAACAGCTGCATTTGGAAGATCTTACCATTTATAGGTAATTCCTCTTCCATTTTCATAGTAGATTGGACATTCTTCATGACAGCAACTGTTACGTAAGCAAATGGCTTCTATTTGTCTTCGTTGTTATTAAAGGATCAATCAAAAAGAATCTGTCTCTCATGTATCTGCATGAAAGTATCTTGCAGGAAGACAGCATTTAAGGCAACATTTTGCTCTATAAATAAAGTGTTTTTGTATAGATCAAAAGCAATAAACATGGGGTGCCTTGGATTCTTGTAAAGATGTGGTGTAACGTAAGATATTGCTTGTGAACATCTCTGCTTCTTTTCCCTTTATGATTGTGACAAGGATATGGTTCATACTTGTGTAAAGAATTTTGTAGACATGAGAAAGTAGCCCTAAGGGTTAATACTTGTTGATATCTTCTCAAGTGCTCTTTTTTTGGTAGTACAATGTTTATAATTTAAAAAGTCATTCAGCATTCTTCTTTGTTTCATATAGCTTGAGAATTTGTCCTTCAATGCCCTTAAAAATGTATCCAATCTAATATGCAAATGCATGTTAGATAAAGCACCTACTATGGGCAAGTAATTATGTTAGGCACTAAAAATACAAAGATAAGACAAAATACAGTTCCTTTCCTCAAAGAGCTTAGATTCATCTTGGAAAAAGATATCATATATCCACTGTTCACTTAACTCTGCATCAGTTCATGAAAGTCTTCTCAAGTTTCTCTGAAACCATAACTTTCACCAACACAATAGTATTCAATCAGATTTAAAGACTACAACTTTTTTAACCTCATCTTTTCATCAAGAATGCTGAAACTTTTCTATTTCATTAAAGATTTTCTTTTTCTCCTGAAGTTTTGCTGGGTAAGCCAATCTTAGTTTAAGTCCACCGCCTCTGCCTTCTGGAACAGGAGTAAGGAACCTGTGGCTTTCTAGATCTTTGAATGCAGCCTTCTGACCAAGTCCAAGTTTTACAGAACAAATCCTTTTATTAAGGATATTTGTTCTATGAAGTTTGGATTCGGTCAAAGGGCTGCATTTGAGGACCAAATGGCCACATGTGGTCTTGAGACTGCAGGTTCCCCCATCCCTATTCTAAAACATCATATTCCAGGCTCTACATTCCTTCATAATGGTGGCTGCTAGCTTAAGTATGTTCCTGATAGCAGCTCCTCAGTACGTAAATTTCTTCTTTTTGGCTGCTTAATAGATCTAGATATACACACGTGTGTGTGTGCGTTTAATCTGGAAGCTCTGAATCTGGCTATCATGTTCCTGAGTTTTCACTTAGAAGTTTCTTTTAAGAGGTAATCAGAGAATTCTCCCCCTGGCTTTTGGGCGCCCCACCCCCACCCCTGCTAACACACACTTGGTTCTCTATTTCTACAAAGTCTGTGCAGTTTTCTTTAAGATTTCTTGAAATGACATATAGATTCTTTTTTGGTTGTTGTTATAGAGTTCAGGTCGTTCAATGATTCTTAAATTTTTTTTCTCCTCAATTTTTTTCTTAGATCAGTTGTTTTTACTATGTGATGTATTACATTTTATTCTATTTTTTCAGCCTTTTGACTGATATTTCTTGCTGCATCACAGAGTCACTATCTTCAATTTGGTCCATCCTAATTTTCAGGAAGTTTGTTGGTGTTTAGGCAAGGTTTTGTAGCTATAAATTTCTTTTCCAATCCTTTTTTCCATCACTCTCATTTCTTTTCCAGTTTTTAAAAACCAGCACTCTCATTTCATTTATAAAAATTCTTAAAACTCTTTTTAAAACTAGTGCTTCATCACTTCCAAGAACTTTAGTTACTCTGTATCCAAACTGTGTTTCTCTTTGAGGCTTTCCTTGTAGATGCTGTGTAATCACTCTCTTCTTCTGGGTTTGTGTCTTCATTGTTCCTGTCATCATAACTGCTTTTATGGTGAGATTTATTTTTATTTGCTTAGTCTTCTAGATTACTTTCTGGGAGCTTCTGGAGGGAAAACCTGGGATGGTCATATTGATGCTTTCTTGGTATACTGAGTGCTGTGCTACTCTAAGCTGACTTTAGGGATAACTTGGGCTGAGAATCTGCAAGCTTCCACTATTCTCAGAGTGGTCCAACATAGGGCAAAGTCTTACCACTGTTCCACTGTTCTGAGCTTAGCAAAACCCTGACCTGGGTTTGGGCCTGAGATTGTTGGTGGACGGATGCACTATCAGTCAGCTTAGGAAGATCTGCAGCTTCAGAGAGACTCAACTACAGAATCCCCTTCTTTCTGGGATTCTTGCCTTGGTTTATTACTCTGCAAGCTTCAAATCAGGCTAAAAGCTGCAAATGAGATTTCCTTCTGCTCCTGAAGTCTGAGCCACACAACTGCTGACTGATTCTGAACCTGCTCCCTTTCAGTACAATGCTCAGGGCCTCTTATCACTCCTTATCCTGAAATGCCACCCTCCATCTGCCCTGGTTTTGAGACAAGAAATGAGTACTTAATGACAAAGCTGCCAAGTGGCACCCATTCACATCATGGCACTCCTGGGTACCGGAACGCTCCACGTAACGGTTATTCCTGACCAGATCCCGTCCCTAGGGTCTGCAGATTGATCTCACCTCTCCATTCAGACCTGGGCTGGAAAAATGAATCACTGCAACTTTTCTTACATTTGCCCTCAGGATCCACTCTGTATAGCAGGGGTTTCTACTTTGTGTTTTGGGGAAGGGGGCTCCCTGCCCAGCTGCCTGCTACTTCACCTTGCTCTCACTTTCTCTCAAAACCTTTCCAAGAAGGAAAGAAGAGCATGCCAGAATTCGGACTACGGCAGAAGAGCCTTCAAGAGCCCACGCTGGCTTCCTTCCCTTTGTTTTGTGAAGAGTACTTCACGTAAAACTATCTTTAAAAACCATTAAACAAACTTCTTTAAAAAGTAAGATCACAGAATCCCAGAACTTCAGTGATCAGAACATCCGGCACAGGTCTAGAACCCAATTCCACGTACAGTAAGGTCAGTAACTGGCCTGTCTGAAGACCTCACGAGGAGATCCATGGCACTTGTGAGTATCTAAGGTGTCAAAAGTGTATTAATACATAATAATTGTCAGTAGCTCTACAGTTCTCAGACATCACACTTCAATGGACAGGTTTGTGGATTTTCATGGCACCTAGGCCTGCTCAATGGGGACAAGCAGAACAAGTCTGTTCCCATTTTGAAACAAGAACTCTTGAAATAGTCAAGTGTTATTGTGCTTCTCTCCCTACCTACCCCACCCCCTCTTAAGTCTTCACTTTTTCATGTTAAATCCCTCCAGTTTCTTCAATCTTAATACGGCAGGACCCTGAAGTTCTTTACCATCCTGTCTGCCCTCCCCTGGATGCCTTCCAACTTATAAATATCCTTCTTAAGTTGTAGTGCCCTGATTGAACCTCAAAATTCCCTGGATGCTAGATCTCAATGCAAATCTAATTAGCCATGCCTCACCTGTGCTTTACCTTTGGGTGCTTTTCTTTTACTTTGAGTGTAAGATGGATCCCTGTTAAGTTTAATCTTATTGAATTCAGTCCAACATTCTAGAGATCTTTCCAAATACTGATTCCATCATCCACTCTCTTGACTTCACGTCCTCTACAAGTTTTATAACTATGTCAATTAGTCCTTTATCCAAGTCACTGACAAAAATATAAAACAACTTCATGCCAAGGACAGAACCCTGGGATATCTGAGGCCATTTTCTATTAGAGTCAATATGATATAATACTCAAAGTTTGCAATTTAGATAGAAGTTCTATTTGACACGAAGTCATCAAAAAAAGACTAAGTACAATGCAAGAGAAGTTCAGATGAGAGAGGTCAGGATAGGCATGAGCAAAAGAGAGACACTGAAGAGATTCAGCATTTATTAGGTTGTTCCTGTGAACTAGACACTGGAGATATAAAGATGAAAACAAACCAAAGCCTGCCTTCAAAGACCTTCAATCGTCCTGGGACAATACAACATGTTTACAGATAAGTAAATACAAGGTAAATTCAGAAGGACGACAGGGGATCTGGTAAAGGTCTGCAAACAAGATGGCATTTGCGCTGAGCCTTAATTGTCACAAACTGTGCAGAGGCATGCAATGAAAAGTCAGGGTGAGGGAACATTAAGGGGGCTGGTCTGGTTTTGTTTTTTCCTGAAACAGAATGCAGGAAGGGAAGAAATATAAAATGTCACTGTCTGGAAGAATAGGCTGGTTCCAAAAATGTGAAAGATTTTCAACGTCGAGCTGAGAAGTTTTGTATTTTATCCTAGAAGACTTTTGAGAAGGGAAGTAACAGAATAGTGCTGAGGGCTAAAACTTCACAGCTATCAGGGAGGTGACAAACTTCTAGGGGTTCAGGCGCCTTCTCTGCAGGTTACAGATTTAGACCACTGCCAAGCCCCTGGAGGGGTTCAGTACCTTGCCCAGGATCACACAGACAGGGATTTTTAGAGGTAGGACCTGAAGCTACCTCTCAGAGGTCTGTAGCCAGCTCTCTAGCCACCACAATAGGCTGACTCTAATAGTAAGTGATATAACAATAATTACAATGATAACCATGAATAATTGCACAGCACTTTCAGGTTTGTAAAGCACTTTACTTATCTCAGACCCATGGAAGATAGTATTGGCAGTTATGTGGAGGATGAATTGGGGAAGGGAAAGACTGAAAGCAAGACACCAATCAGGAGGCTACTGAGGCAACATGGGCATAACAGGGGTCTAGCTGGGGACTGGAGAGAACTGAAGGTAAAAGGGAGAAGACTCAAAAGGCAACGTGCAGACAGAATCAATAGAACAAGACGGTTTGTAACTAACTGATCTGAGGGGGTGAGGAAGAGGGAAGAGTCTAGAATGGCTCTGAGAGGCTGCACACCTGGACAACTGACCTGGTGACCTTCAAGGGAACAAGGCTGGAAGGAGGGAAAGGCTGGGGGTGGTGTGGAGCAGAAACGAGCTCCATTTTAGACATGCTGATTTTGAGAGAACAAGGAGACATCCAGGTAGAGCTGTTCAGAAAGCAGTTAGCAATACAGGATATCATTAGAGGTGAAAGATCGCTGATGGGTAAACATCTGAAAATAATTCCACAGTGAGGGCAACTGAATACACAGAATCTAATTAGACCATGGTAGCGTACGCAGAGTAGGGGAAAGCAGACATGGGAGAAGGCAGGCCCAGGCTAGAGCCTTGGGGGAATAATCACGCTAATCTGCAAGAAACGGTACAATTTATTCTTTTTTTTTTCCAATTATGTTCAGGAAAAAAAATCAAAACTAGAGTATCTACAGATTCATGGTATATTAACTGCAATTCTACCTTTTTATTTCTCAAAAGCAACCTTCTAGTAGATCAGTAAAGTTAATATTCCAAAAAGAAATTTCTTTAGTAATAGTCACCAACCCTGTAAAATAATTATAAATATCTATTTGTGGTTATCCCATCAGGAACATCTGTGGTACTGTATCATTATGTATTTAATGTTCTAAAGTTTTTTTTGTAAAAGCTTGATTTTTAGAAAGGTAACTTACAGAATATTCTTTTTTGAGCCAGTATTTCCATAAAAACCAGAATTCTCTGCAGGTCTGCATATAATAGAACTCATATAGATCTATTAACTAAAAATTAACATAAGGACCACTTGATATATTTTTGACTACTAATTAAAGCAGGCCTGCACAACATACACAGACTGTGGGCATATGTTGTGCCGGACTGTGGGTATATGTTGTGCTGAACTGTTTTACATCTTCTACATTTTTCACTAGCTGCCCAAAATCCTTCCACAGGTTGCAAGTGGCCTTTGGGCTGAATGTTGTGCAGGCCTGCTCTAAGGTATCAAAAGTGTATTAATAATACAAAAATACAGACATTATTTTAGCACATAATATTAACAGCAAATTCTTTCTTTTGTTAAAAAAAACTGCCTTAATTAACATATTTAAAAGACTAAATGACTTAGCACTACCTCTAAAAAACTGAATAATCTCAATAATAAATTAAAAAATCATTCAGAGTATACTTACTAAAGACTGAATCAACATAGTAAGGCAATTTTTCTGGATCTCAGGAGGTATATTTGCAAAGCTCCTCTCTGACCAGCATCTAGCAAAATGCTTTACAATCCACCTGTTAGAAATTAAATTAAGAAGCATTAAAATAATCTACCACCTTTTAATGACATAAATAAAGTACAAATGATTACATTATAATTAGATGAAATTATGGTTAGAACTTATGGTCACATACTAATTCATTTCATGGTAGGATTAACTGAGCTACCTTCTGTAGAAGAGCAGTTTTCAGCCCAGCACTGTAAACAACTGAACACAATAAACTACATTTAATAACTGTGGATACATGTTAATCCTTTCTACCTTCAGAGTGAGAACTGAAATGGGGAATCAGCACAATTATCCTAACTTGTGGCCATTAAAATTCTAAAGCTATGCCTAGAAAAAAATAACAGACAGATCTGGAAGTACTATCAAACCAGGGAAGTGATAAAAACAGGACTGCTACACTGACCACTTCAAAATAGTACTTCAGATCACTTACTTCATACAATCATCATAGAGACTTTCCACTCCCACCGAATGAGCAATAATCAGGCATTCTAGTATAGCCTCCAATCTCCCAGGGACAGGCTACAGCAAAAAATAACAACAAAGCATTGTAAGAATCAGCAAGCTAAAAAACACATTTTTACAAAATAATTAGGCACCATTTACACATCTATAAATTTATACGAACAAGTGGCTTCCAACACTCTATTCTTTTAAAATCAAGACAAGTAAGTTAGACAGAGCCTTTGGTTCTGCCCAGAAGAGTATTTGACTCATTTAGATTCCAGAATTTCAGTTTTTTTCCTTGGCTTGTTGTCATCATTTTCTCCATACACATTTAGCCTTGTCACCTTTAAAATCATGATGAACAGAAAGGCCACTGGACCACAAAGCAGAGGATTTAGTCTGCCTTTCCCCACTTGTAAACATGGATGACGCACAACTTTCTGGGTCTCAATTCATTCATTTTTAAAATGAAAGAATCAGAAGAGTTTCTAAAATGCTTTACACCTCTAAACTGAAGTGTTTATGATCATCATGCAACAAAACCAAATTACAGAAAGGAAGGCAAATGGGAGAAGGGAGTAACTAGAAATAAACACTTCTGGGAAGGGACAAGGTTAAATGAGGGAATAAAAAAAAAGGGGGGACAGGGTAGGATAGAGGACAATATAGGTAGTATTATACAACATGATTATCATGGAAGTCTTTTGCAAAATGACACATATTTAGTCTGCACTGAATTGCTTGCCTTCTCTGGGGATGGGTAGGGAGGGAGAGAAGTTGGAATTCAAAGTATTAGAAACTAATGTTGAGAATTATTATTGCATACAACTGGGAAATAAGAAATACAGGGAATGAGGTATAGAAATTTATCTTACCCTACAAGAAAAGAGAGAAGATGGGGATAAGGGAAGGGATGGGGGGTGACAGAAGGGAGGGCACATTGAGGGAAGGGGTAATCAGAATGCAAGGTATTAGGGGGTGGGGGAAGGGGAGAGATGGGGAGAAAAATTGGACATGTTACAAAGTGAGGTAAAAGCAATTAGTATTAAAACAAATGACTGAATTTATTACTGAGACTAAATCAGAGACATCTTTAGTTTGGGGAAAAGACTTTTAGTCTAAGTTTCTGAGAGGCAGGTAACTTCCAGTAAAATTTGGCACTGATGGAAAAGTGAAGGTTTTAACAGTAAATTTGATTTTATGATTGCTATTTAATCAGGAACTAGAACACGTATAGAAAGGCACGTAAGCCAGTTAAGACCTGCCTCAAAAGATGTTCCTTAGCCAATGTGAAATTATAGTCACAGCTGAAACCCGGTTATTGGAACTTGCCATTTTAAGATTCTATGGGACTATTAACTGACTGTTTTTCTGAGTCTAACTCCAGGTATGGAGATCAAGAAAGGCAGTCTGAGCCCCTGATCCATGATGCCAGTAAGCCTGTGAGATGCTGGTATGAACTGCAAAAGGTGATCTCATGGGAAGGGTGGGAGAGCAGCTGTTCAGCCTGGGCTGAGGTAGGATTCTCCTGACTCAATTTCCCCACTGACACCTGGCAGACTTTAAGCCTGACTGAAAGCAAGTGGACAATCTACTCCTGCCTGGAACTGACATGAAGTTGGGGAGACACTGTTTCCCTGCTGTGTCCCTACTCTCAGTGGCAATTTCCTATAGTCAAAAGGTTTGTAAGCTTAATACCAGATCTATTCAATTATAGATTGTTGGTAGGGGAACATCCGAGGTTAAGTCTGAAATCAAGCTATTAGGCATAGGACTTTAGACCAACAACAAGAAGTTAGGGTCCTTTAATTCTTAGTAATGGTGTGGAGACAATTAGGCCAAGAGCTTGTGGAGTTAGCAACATAAATATTGTTTGTGTCTCGGTTAATGTTAAAAAAATAATTCGTTTGCGGTCTACATTGTAAATGCTTTAAAAGAAGTATCACCTAACCAAAAGTTGGAATTGTTTTATGTGATATGAACTGTGTTAAAAATGCGAAAAAGGGGTAGAGGAGGGCAGGGGAAAAAGATATCCTAAAATATTTGAAAAGTATAATGTGATTTGCACACCCATTAGCCCTAACCTTACCAAAGAGGTGTGTTTCTGTAGTGGGGAGGGCAAGGTACACCTTGTCATGTCTTTTTTTGAACTAAATTTAAAATTTAATAGGGACATATTGCAGACACCAAGCCCTACTCCTCACCCTTGTGGATTCTTATATAGAATTTTTTTGTAACTAAGGACTTACCATAGACTGTTGAAGAATGTAACTTTTTTTATTAAAACAAACCATCAGTTTCAGTTGCATTTATTATAGAGGGCACTATCTTGTTGTATAAAATGAGCTAGGCAGGCTTAATTTCTGCCTTTGGTCTAGATACTTGTACTCTGAGACAGACAAGAATTATGTAAAGAGAAGTAACAAATGGTCAGAGTAATTACCACTTTGTGGAAAATAAAAAGCTTTGCATCAAGAATTTCTGATAAGGATCTGATATCTAAGATATAGAAGAAATAAATATGTGATATTATATATAGAGACAGAAAATATAAAATAATATGGTATAGTGGATAAAAGGGCCCTTCTCAAAGCAAGAAAAGTCATTGTTTAAGAGACATAATACTGTCTGTGTGACCCTGTACAAGTTCTCTCAGTAACTGGGCCAATGATGTCAAACTTGAATAGAAACAAGGCCACTGAGCCATGTGTAAGAATCCATGAGGGCCACGTAGTAGTAGTCGTCATTGTAGTAGTCGTCGTAGTGGTAGTCATCGTCGTAGTCGTCATAGTCGTCATCGTAGTAGTACTAGGAGTTGGAGGAGGAGGAGGAGGAGGCTGGCCAGAGAGCAATGAAATTTTTCACTGACCAAAGCCCAAGCCCCAGGACTGACAGTGAATGAAAGAGGGGGAGTATCTTGTCCTGAGCAGGTCTAGGGTGGTGGTAAATAGAGGTCTACTGTTTGGACTCGCACTGATTATAGGGTGGGAGATTTGCTCACGTTACCCAGTCTAGCTTTCATCCTGAATTGATTTTATCACCTTCCTAGTACAGAGGTACAGGCAGAGGGGACCTGAGGCTTTGAGCCTGATCCAGACTAGATCTTCTTGCCTACCAACCCTTCCCAGAAGCTACATTTTGTTTTTTTCCTGTCTAGGTGCACATTTTCATAAGCCTGAATATAGTAAACCCCATATTCAGTGATGGGTGAAAGAGACAGAAAGGGAAAACAGTATTGACTTTTTCATTTTTTTCTAGGAAAAAAAATGAGATGCCTCAAGGAAAAGAAAAAAAAAGTCCTGTTTTAAATGATTGTGACTCAAATGAAATCTCAATTCTATTTGAAACCCCTTAAAATACAAGTTTCTTTATGCAGAATTTCTTTATGATGTTGGGTCATGCTGTCGTTATATGAATCCTTCAAATCAAATATGTACTCTTCTCCATTCACTCAGGAAACCAATAAGTGAATGTTAATTTTTTGTGAAAAAGAAGAAAACTGAAAAACGGATAATCAATATTCCTGGAAATAATTGAAATTGTGACTATAAATCCTAGACAACTAAAATGTTGAAATTATTCACTATTTCATATAGATGATGCTTGTATCCTGTCTTTTTTTCCCTTCTGAATCACATTCCTTTTTTATTTTTTCAAGTATTTCATTTTTTCTAATTACATGCAAATTTTTTTAACAATCATTTAAAATTTTTTCCATTTAAATAATATTTTTTTTCAATTACACATAAAGACAATTTTTAACATTCACTTTTTAAATGTTTTGAGTTTCATACCCATATATGCTGTCTGCTTCCAAAATGACTTGAAGCAGGTAGAGTAAAGCAGAGCGGATGGTAAAATACATAAAAATAGAACAGCGATGGTCAAAAGGAATATGTAGATGCTTTCAGGCACTATATCACTTGAACAGTGAATTTCGTTCTAAAGTTTTGCTAACACAAATAGGGAAACAATTTTTTACATAGGTTGTTTTCTGACAAATAGAAAGCATACACATTCATTCACAAAAATAAAATTTTCCCAAGATTAAATGCAAGGGAATAATTTATTGTATTGCATAGATCCGTAGATAAATAAAATACTGTATAACTAACATTCCCAACTAAGATGAAAAAATATTGAGAGATTTCCTATCAGCTTTCTATAAAGGTAAAGAGTTTAACATTAAATCATAGTCTAGTGAAGTCGTAAGGCCCTGAGTTAATGTGGTCCAGATACTTTGCTTTATGATGACCTAACTTAATGCTTGCTAAATACTTAAGGTTGATTGATTTCTCAATTGGGATCACCTTTTCCTAAGAGCAGCATGCGCTTATTAGTATTGTAAAGAGCTGAATATTACTTTCCCTTGGAATTAAAAATTCTCCAGGTGTTTTAGGTCTACACACGGGATATAAGATTTCAGGGACAGAGTACATACCTTCTGGAAGAAATTACAGTAGTCTCTTTTAAGAATATAAAGTGTTACTTCTTTGAGCCCTTCTAATCCATACATATCTGCCAGGTTCAGTATCTGACTAAAGCAAAAACAGTAATGACCAAAATCAGACAAACAGGTTTTGTAATTACAAACAAAATTTGCTTAGAAAAGAAACAGAGTACAAATGACTCCCCTTCTTTTTGTCCCAATAACAAAATGCATGTTCTATTGTAGATGTCAGTAAGCACTTGAACAAACTGCTCACTGCATTAATTTCTTGATCAGTGGGGTTCAAATGGAATAAAGGAAGGCAAATGAAGGAAAATCTCTTGAACAAGTTACTTGTTCAATGCAAGTGAAAGACAATTCATATAGCTATGATGGTTACAGAGTGCATTAATCTCTGTGAATACAAATATTTGTGTAAAGTAGATTGTAACATGTCTTCTACTAAAGTAAACAGCCATTATTTTGTGGGAGAAAAGCTGTAGTTTGAACAAAAAATCTATTTTCCCTTTGGTGTTTAAAAAAAGAACCACAGAAACAGACCCAAGTGGTTTTTCTAGGGCCATTGGAGAGCCCTGCATTCTCTCAGTTAATTTAATAGGACAGGAGGACAGATGCTCTCTCAGTAAAAAATCATTGAAGTCAAATCTGGGCTGGAAGTCAATGATTCTTCTACAACTGCAGACAAACTCCTCAGTGCTTACAAACCATCTCACAGAAGCAGTCAAGGTCACCTGGGAAAACTGAGAGAACATCTTTTCTCCCACAAAATAATGGCTGTTTACTTTAGTAGAAGACATGTTACAATCTACTTTACACAAATATTAGTATTCACAGAGATTAATGCAATCTGTAACCATATAGTTATATGAAAAAAATCTGAATCTGGACCAACTTCTTAGATAATCATTTCTCCTTTAACCTATCAACAAAAATCTCATTTCTGAAGATTACCTTTACTGTGTTTAAGAGGAAGCTAAAAAAAAAAAAGCCCTATGTTTAAGCCATAAAATTAGATGCTTATTAGTAATTACAAGAATTAAAAAACACCCAATAAGCAACCATCAGTTCACAGGCAATTTTGACCTGCTTTTCATTTTTTGGAAGTATGGAAAGGGACCAACAGAACAATGTCACACAGGGCACACTGACTTAATCTAGAGAAAAGTCATTTCATCTACCCTAGACTAACAATGCTAAATTAAATCACAAAAGGCAGTAAGGCACAAAGAGCTAGCTAACTTTAGACTCAGAAAGATCTGGGTTCATATTCTTCCTCAGATACATCCTGGAGAGGTGACAAATCACTTAACCTTAAAGTTAACAAATGAAATCCCAGATCTGGACAACCCCTTTTCTCATCCCCAATTAATTCCCCGCCAACCATCCTTACTAAATAAAAGGGAGAACACTTTAGAACAGGGGAATTACATAAATGTTTCATGCCTTTTATTCTAAATTATACTTAGCACAACACTCTAGTACTTCAAGGACTGTATGTGTAAAATGCAGACAATGAAATTCCTGACTAAATGAAGTTCACACTGCAAATGAGAAGACAAAACATGACAAGACAAAAGAAAACAATTACCAAGCAACATTGCAAAAAGTGAAAGATGACATAATGCAACAATAAATCTGCATGCTAAGGAAGGATACACAGGTATGAAGGCATCAAGACTTATCACAGAATATATAGATTTGGAGTTGGAAGAGATTTGGAAGGCAAGGGAGTCCAGTTTTTCATACGTGCAGATAAGAGAACTGAGGCACAAGATCCATGAGGTGACCTGCCCAGGGTCACAGTGCTGGTCCAGTGACTGAGGTGGGATTCAAACTTAAGGCTTCCTTACTCCAAGTTCAATCTCAACCTGCCTTTCAACATTAAAATGAGTTATGATCTCAGAGCACCCAACAGCTAACAACAGGGAGAAATGATAGAAGCCTGCTGAACAGATGCATTCACATTTAGTATGATCTAAGAGAATCAAATTTTAAAATTTATGAACAAGTGGCTGTTATGGTCATTTGGCCCATTCCCTCTTTCTTACTTCCCTTATTCACTCAGTTACCTTTCTCATACTCATGTCTAAGGAGAGGTCCTCTTCACCACTTCCATGGATTACAGAAATTGTATCCTATAGTTCTTCCTTCAAATCTATTTCATTTAGCTTATGAGTTATGGCACTCATGCCTTTGCTCAAAATCCTTCAGAACTATGTATACCTTTTCCTTAAAGTTCACACTCCTCTGTCAAGAATTGCAGAGCCTCCATTACCTACTACTACCCAGTCTTCCCAGCATCCTCTCCATGTACTCTGTATTCCAGCCCAACTAGACACTGGCCATCTGTGATATGTGTCCTGTGCCTGAATGTCCTTTACTTATGGGGCTCTTTCCTATATGGAATGGAATCCCCTCATTCTGCCCTCCCTCCTCTCTCCATTTACTGAACACTTTATGATCTTTAAAGTCCAAATTAAACCGCATCTCCTGTAGGATGCTTTTCCCATGCATGTCTCCAACTGCTGGTCTCTTCTTTTCCATAACTTCCCATACCACTTTGCTTGTTCCTCTCATGCACTGATACTATTCTGCATTCTAGTGAGTTGTGCCGTAGTTCTCTTTTAGAATATAAGTTTCATGAGGTAAGGGGGTGTGTCTTTTCTAAACTGTTGCCTCTTCCAACACCTAGCACAGGGCTCTGCATCAAAGGACCACTGTATGCAGAGCACTGAATGTATGTCAACTTCTAACAATGTGAAAGTTTTCACATAGGCTTACAGTAGCAAACCTTCAATATTCAATCCCGCTCCTTCATGGAATGTTCTTCAATGAAATATATTAATAAGCATAACAGAATAATTATCAAAGAAAAAATGAATTTCAGGAGATTAAACTTACAAATGTTCATGTTTCTATTCTTTTGGAGCTAGCATACAAACAAAAAACAAAGCTCTCAGAAAAGCTGATTAAAGGAAAATGGAACTTTATTAGCTTTTCAATAAATTAGGTGGGTAGTTTGTTGAATTGGCATTGTGCACAATATAATAAATGTTTCACTGACATAACAGCCTTAATACCTGTAATACCTACAATAAGTCTACAAATAAGTCTAATCTTTGTTAATTTTTTTCATGTAGAGATAAAATCTAATAATCAACACAAATACAGCCATTTCAGTTCAAAATTCACTAAAAGTTTAATATAAGTTAAAATTACATGTATGTAAAGACATTGAAAATTATCCTAACATGAAAATAAAGTTTCTCACAGATACAAAAACTTTGCTAAAGATTAATCCATACAACAACTAGACCATAATCTCTTCTAAACAAATAGGCAAAGTAGCATTATTTCTAGAACTTTAAAAAAACTGAATATATTTTTCAAAAGCAGTAAAATGGATATATATATATATATATATAAAATAAAAACAGTTAAACTGATGTTTGTTTCATTAATACTACAACATATATAGTATAATATAATTATATATTTTAGTATATAATGGTAGCATAATTATACTATATAGTATATATACTATGTATATATTTTATATAATTATAGTATATATTATATATTATAGTATAATTAATTACATATAATTAAGATAGAAACAAAGAATCAACATAAGCAAAGAATTAAAAATCTAAAAAGGCAAATACATACCCTGCATTGGCTTTATTTGGAAAGCCCAGTGTCCCTCCATATATAAAATGCATCATAACATTCATTTCTACTGGTTTTATACTGAAAAATAAAAGCACTATTAGCACATATTTAGGAATAATTAATTTTCTTATATTTCATTAATATATACCTTGAAGCACTGAAATATTATTTCACTAAAATTTTTCTTTGTGTAAAATACAATGAGGGAATATTCTAGTAGTTCAAATTCCCAAATATTTCACAATAACCATACATAAAACTCCATTATATAATAATCACTATTGTTATATCTATGTTTGTAAAGCACTAAACTTAAAAAAAATCATTATCATGTGTAAATGTATGCATTATAAAATATAGCTGAATATGATCAAATCAAACAGTATTTGTAGAAATGACAGCTGTTAAATTGTTGACAGTTGTTTAATCCCTGAAATATGAAGGCAACAAGAAGAAAGACTTTAGAACACGGACGGGGTGGAATATCTATGAAGAATTTATGAAGAATCCTATGTTACCCAAAGGCACGAATAGATTAACTTACACATTATGAAATCAAAGGACAATTCCCATATAGACCAAAATTCTTTTTCTGCCCTTGAATCTTTTTGGTCAATATTTTTTAAATGTTAATTCTCACATTTATAGATTAAACTATTACAACTGACACATACATATATGTATATATACACACAAAAACACACATTTATTTAAGCACAGGACTAAGTAAACACTAATTATCAAAAATTCAGAGGAAAAAAGATCTAAGAAGTAAGAAAAAAAGCTGGCCAGAAAGAATATTTTCTTTTCTTTGGCCACAAATGATCCAGTTTAAAGACTACGAAGCAAATGTAACCTATTTGTTTTGATGGACTGCAAGAGAAAGCTAACATACCAGACAACAGAATAAGGATGTAAAAAAAATAAGTAACAGTTACAGGGCTAGCCATAATATGATACTTATTAGGGATAGCTTGTAATCAAAAAAATCAAATGTAAAAGTGGAGGTTAAGAGAGGTGGAGTTACAGCAATGCAAACACCTAAGACAATTCCAAAGGACCCGTGACGGAAAATGCCATCCATGTTCAGAGAAAGAATTAGGTAGTCTGAATAAAGAGCAAAGCAGACAATTTTCTTTTTTGTTTTTTTTCTTTCTCGTGGTTCCTCCCATTTGTTCTAATTCTTCTACACAACATGACTAATGTGAAAATACGTTTAATAGGAATGCATGTAGAATGTATTCCTATATGTTTAATAGGAGTATATATCAGATTGCATGCCATCTTGGGGTGAGGGAAGGGGAAGGACAGGGAGAAAATTTAAAACTTATGGAAGTGAACGCTGAAAGCTAATAAATACACTAAAAAAACAAAAGGTGTAGTTAGGCAATTCTTCTAAAAAAAAAAAGGATCTAGAGGCTGTAGTGGACTGCAAGTCAAATATGAGTCAAATGGGTAAGATGGCAGCCAAAAAATTAACTTAATCCTAGTCTGCATTAACAGAGGCACATTGTTGGGAAAAGGAGCGTTAGGATTCCCATTGTGCCCTGCCCTGCAATGACCAGGAAGGGAACAAGCTTCGGCGGCAGAGGACATCAGAAGGGGAAGGAGCTTATAGTGGCCAGCTCAGTGAGCCCATCACATAACACATTTTCTCATTTATGACTTCTAGCTCCCTACCTTGGAAGGCACCTTATTCCCCTTCCCAGCAGCGCTGACTGGTAGGTGGTTTTTTTTTTATATTATGGCTAAGTTTTCCTTGTTACAATTTGTACCTATTATTCCCGGTTTTGCTACCAAAGGTGACATAGGTGTCTCCTCCACAGTCTTTTCTAGATCGTATTTCCCCACGTCTTTCAGTTCCTTCATTCAAGTCTCAGTCTCTCTGTCATTTTGGTTGCCTTCTCCTGTCTGGTCTCCAGCTCATCAGTAGCAAATGATTGCTCAGAAAACCGGACATCTCCACAATCCTTCTCCCTCCCTTGTAGCCAGCCCCTGGCCCTGCAGTACCCAATGGGTACACAGATGTAGTCAGTTTTCTTTTTCCATCATCCTTTAAATATGCTCAAAGGGCAATTAGGGGGTAAAAGTTCTAAAGTTCAAGACATATAATAGCTATCACAATAGCTAGCTAAAATCAATGTGGTGCTTTCTGGTTTGCGAAGTGCTTTACATCATCTCATATGACGATGTCAAAGAAGGTAGGGATGCTTTTAGCCTTGAGAAGACTCCAGGTATGCCTGAGAGTTTTCTTCAAATCCTTTGGGAGACTAATTAGAAGTCCCTCCACATGTATCTCTGTAACTTCTATCCATTGGCTCTAATGTGGTCTGAAGGAAAAAAGAACACTGAGGATCAAACAAGGTATTTTTAAAGTTCTTTGCCCAGTGCACTAGTGCCATAGCAGGTGCTTAACAAATGCTTATTTCCATTATTTCTATCAAACTATCAGACAGAAGTTAGTCCAATGAGAACTGAGAAAAACTGCCATTCAGGAAATCGCAGAGGACCTTTAAGGACACTCTCAATAGAGAAAGATAAGAAGTCAAAAAATAGGGGGTTATATTATTATTTGAATCATCTGGTACAAAACAAATACACTTAATTTGTCCCCCCTTCCCCCCATCAATTCTCTCACAAGACGTAGTACAATCAGCATTTACGTAAGTAAATGTCTCCAATTTAACAACACACGTGACCAGGCTAGAGCCCTAGGACCCATCTCAACTTCTGCCTCTTGTGCTGAAGGCACTGCTTTACTCTCCAGCCTCTGGTGCAGAGGCATGATTTCCACCTGACTGTGCACAGTAAAGCTGCTGGGGAATGTGAGTATCTGACTTCCATCTCCGCTATGCCATACACTGCCTGAGACCTACAGCCTTCAGGGTGAACAGGAGGGGAAAATGGGGACCTTCTGTCAGACTGGGCCCCTTCCATTTCATGCTGTGCATGTCTCCTGCCTCATCTCCAGCCTCCTGAATTAACCTAGTCAACGAGTTCAAATTCCACAAGAAAGGAGAGACACCTTCAGTGCTGATCACCATATCTGTTTATTAGCCTCACAAGGGGAATTACAGGGAAGGGGACAACTGGGCAGTCTACTTCAATGACACAGTAGGATACATCCAAAACAGTGATCCCAGAAGGGGCAAAAGAAGGGTGGTATATATGGGAAGAAGAGGGAAATGCTCCCCCCACCATGTTACAAGGAGCCTTCTTCCCACACACAGTCATCTTTGGGTATCTCCAGAGGACAGCACTTAGCGCTTTTCATTCCTGTGTAGCGCTTATCAGGCGAATGGTGGGAGGTGGGGAGTGGGGGGTGTCTTTATTGCTCTCATAAGAGCCTAAACCGTTAATTTAAAGCTTGCTCCTTTGTTCACCTCCTCTCATCAGAGGAGCTTTTTACTTAATCATTAGCACACTCACGCCTGGTCATACTCTACACAACTCAATGATTCTGAAGGGGATCACCATCCACCTTAAGCACCTTATTTCTACCCTCCTCAATGCTTCCTCTACAAAGTCCCAACCAAATGTTACCCACCCCTTCCACTGTGCTCTCTGGATTGCCTGTTCCATAGATAACAACACTGCTTTCAAAGTACATCTTTTCCTTCTCCTTCCATCTTCTGGCAATCACTGATGACAGCCTCTCTGGCCCCCATCCCAGTACTATCTGCACTATCACTCATTCCCCTCAGCTCATTAGTTGAGGTCAGGGAGCTGGAATGCTCCTTGCTTCTAGGTTCTCTTTCTGCTTCCACAGCTCAGGAACCTCACCTCCTTTGAGGGTCCTCAGAATCCACATCTTCCACTCAATCAAAATCCTGACAGCTATTTTCTACAGACTACAAGTCACTCTCCTTCCTTCCTCAATGAGTTCAGTGCCTGGCTCACAATCTTTCTCATTTCCTCAATTCTTGCCTTCATCTCATGGGACTTTAACATACAGACTGGCACTTCCCTCAAACACCTAAACCACTCAGCTCTCCAACCAACCCATTTCCTCTGACCTTGATCCCACCTTAGCCACACACAAAGACTTTTATACCCCTTATCTTGCCCATAAATATACAACCTCCATGCTCAATAACTTATCATACATAATCTTTAGGCTTTCTACCTCTCCCTCTGACTTTGCTTGTCAAAGTCTACTTTTGTCCACACCATGACCTCTAATCTCAGTTCTCTGCCAGGTCACCTTCCCTGCATGAGCTATTCACTTTTTTCTCTTTTCCCCATTTTAACTCCTTGGTGTACCAGTTTAACTTTACACTGTGCTCTTCTTGAGTCCCTAGTGCCCTTATTATATCATCAACTGTGCCCTGCCCAACATCTGCTGCCTTTGCTCCTATACACACACCACTGAACAAAAGTGGAGGAAATCCCACTTCTCTGATTGGGTTCACTACAATTTTAAGTTACATGACCACAACTTATTTGGGGCCCTTGTTGCACCTGAGCAGCCCTTCTATTCCTCCCTTAACAACTCACTATCCAACTCTCCACAGCGGCTCTTCCAGATCTTCTCATCCCTCATCAAATCCCAGCCACCACCCTCTCAGCTAAGAACTCTGCCTTACATTTTACTGAAAAGATTGAGGTCATTTTCTGAGAACTCCCTCTTTTCCCTCTGCCTCTTCTCTGTTATCACTCATGTCTCCTTCACCCATCACTCATGAAGAGATGGCCCTATGCCGTGCCAAGGTAAATCACTTCATCTGCACAAGTGACCTCATTCCATCCCATCTCCTTCAACAGACTGCCCTCTCTGTCATCCCCACTCTCATTTATCTTCAGTCTCTCCCTTTCTTAATGTCTATGAACACGTCCATGTCTTCTTCAGTCCCAAAAACCCCTCCCTTGGCTATCATGCCTTTTTTGCTCTTTGTGGCTAAATTCCTTGAGAAGGCTATCTATAATAGATGCCTCTACTTCCTCTTCTCTCTCGTTTAAACCCTCTCCAATCTAGCCTCTGATGTCATCATTCAACTGAAACTGCTCTTTCCAAAATTATAAGTTAATGGCTAAGTTTCAAGGAATTTTCTCAATCCCTACATTATCTTGACACTGCACCCTCTTCTCCCCTGATATTCTCTTCTCTCTAGGTTGTAGGGATACCACTACCTCCTAGCTATCTTCTACCTCTCTGACCACTCCTCAGTCATCCGAGTCATACTCACTAACTATGGGTATCCCACAGGGCTCTATCATGGATCCTCTTCTCTGGCTATAATACTTCACTGGAAAAAAAAATATTCCACTGAGTGATCTCAGAAGTTCCTATAAATCTAATTACCATCTCTACACTAACAGTTCTCAAATCTACCCATACACCCCAACTTACTCTCTGCTCACCTCCAGTTTCACATCTCCAATTGGATGATCAGTAGACAATTTAAATCTGACATCTCCAAAATGGAACTCATTATTTTTCTCCCCAAATCCTATCCTCTTTCAAGCTTCTCTATTACTGTCAAACACAACACCATTTTTCCGGTTCCCTAGGCTCACAATCTAGGCATCATCCCTGATACTTAGGGTACTCATCCCACCACATCCAATCTGTTGCCAACCAACAGTAGGCATCAATTTCACCTTCACAACGCCTCATCAATCTGCCTTTCTCTCCTGATACTGCCACTACTTTAGAACAGGCCTCATCATCCCATGCCTGGACTACTCCAAGTGTCTCCCCAAATCTTCCACTTAGCCATCAAAGGGGTCTCTCTAAAACACAGCTTTGTGTCACACCTCTCCTACCCAGTCAGCAAACTCCAGTGTCCCCTTACCACATTTAGGATCAAATACAAAAAAAATACTATGTTTGGAATTCAACGCCCTTCATAACCTAAGTCTGCCATCTTTCCAGTCGGCTCACACCTTACATTCTCCCTCCTCCATCTACTCTCAATGACATCGATCTTCTTCTTGCTGCACAAACAAGCACAACAACTCTTGGCTCCAGGCACTTTCTCTGGCTGCCCCCCACTTCGGCAATGCTCTCCCTCTACATCTCTACCTCTGGGCTTCTTCGGCGTTCTTCAAGTCTCAGTTACAATCCTGCCTTCTATAGGAAGACTTTCCCAACCCTTCTTAATCCCAGCATCTTCTTGAGCTTAGTTATTATTACAGCTTGTCTATACAAATTTGTTTGCTTATTGTCTCCACCAGTAGATTTTGAGTTTCTCGAGGGTAGGGACGATCTTTTGCCTTACTTGGTATCCCAGCATTTAACAAAGCGCCTTACATACAGTGTGCGTTTGTCCTTCGTGCTCGAAGAGGACGGACCATGACGTCAGGGAAATGATGACATGACTTGCAGTTGACTGATCTGAATGAGGGAGCACTACGCAAGGTCACCAGCCTCACTTTCTTCCAGAGACATCCGGACCCAGTGGCCAATATTCATCAGGACAACTGGAGATGGCCCAGGATGCATACAGCAAGCACTTAATATTGACTACCTGATATCTGGGGCTTCTGTAGCAATGGTTCCAGGAGCTGGGATTCCATGTGGTAGGCAATGTAAAAAAAAAAAGCTTCTAGCTTTCTGAACTGGTACTAAGTAGGTATTTTCCCATACAAATAAGGTTTAAAATGGTAATTAGGATCTTATTATTCTATTAGCATATTTCAATTGTACTGCAGATTTTTTTTAAAGTTCTTGTAGGAGAATCTTAAAACTACCACTGATATAAAGGAAAGTCCAAACTATTAACAATCAAACTTTTGGAAAGTAATTGCTTTCTAAATTAGCAATTAAGAAGTATTTGTTAAGGCTTATTATGTGAATACAAGAATACAAGAAAAGGCAAAAAATACAGTCCTTGTTCTCAGAGCTAATTTTCTAATGAGGAAAACAGTATGTAAACAATTAAGCACATATAAGATATGCACAGTGCAAATGGGAAGTATTCTCAAAGGGAGGGGAGTCAGAATAATTCTGCCAGAAGAAGGGCTTTCTTTTGAAGGAGGCCAGGAAAGCCAAGAAGCTGGAGTGAGGAAAAAGAGTATTCCAGTCATAGGGGACAGATGGTGAAGGACATGGTGCTGTCACATTTGAAGAACATCCAGGAAGCCAGCACTGTTGGACTGTAGAGTATGTGGAGGGCAGCAGAGTGCAAGAAGACTGGTGGCAGAAGGACCAAGTTGTGAAGGGCCTTAGACAGAGGATTTTATACTTGGTCCTACAGGTAACTGAGAGTTACTGATATTTACCGGGGGGGATGTGGAGGGGAGGAGGTGACATGGTCAGACCTGTGCTTTTTTTTTTTTTTTTAAATTTATTTATTTAGCTTTTTACTTTCATTTTCACAAATTTTTGGGTTCCAAATTTTCTCCCCTTTTGTCCCCTCCCCCCCACCCCAATACCCCAAGCAATCTAATTTTCCCTATCTTCAATCTGTCCTCTCTTCTGTCATCCCTCCCTTCCCTTGTCTCTATCTTCTCTTTTCTCCTGTAGGGCCAGATGACTTTCTATTCCTCATTAACTGTATGTCTTCTTTCCTAGTTGCAACAACAATACTAAACCATTGTTCCTGAAACTTTTGAGTTCCAAATTCTCCCCATCCCTCCCTCCCCATCCATTCTCTTTGGTACGGCAGGCAATTCATTATAGGCCATATCTGTGTAGCTTTGCAAGTGACCTTCCTGATAGTCGTGTTGTGTAAGACTAACTGAATTACCATCCCTCTTAACCTGCCCCTCATTGTTTCTCTTCTGTCCTTTGATCCTGTCCCTCCCCAAGTGTTGACTTTCAATTACTCCCTCCTCCCTTTGCCCTCCCTTCCATCATCCCCCCCCCCAATATCTCCTTCTCCCCCGCTTTCTTATACTGTAAGATAGGTTTTCATACCAAAATGAGTGTGCATTTCACTCCTTCGTTTAGTCAATTGTGATGAGGATAAACTTTTGTTTGTTTGTTTGTTTGTTTTTTTCCCTCAGCTCTCCTCTTTTTCCCTCCACTAAAAACATCTCCTACTTGCCTCTTAAATGACATATAGTTACCCCCTTCCATTTCCCCCTCTTTCCTCTCACTACATTTCTCTCTCACCATTTACCTTAATTTCTTTTAAGGTATGGTCCCATCCTATTCAGTTCAATCTGTGCTCTCTGTCTCTGCATGTGAATGCATGTGTGTATGTGTGTGCATGCGTGTACATGTGTATGTGTGATCCCACCAACCACCCAGATACTGAAAAGTTTTAAGAGTTAGAAATATTGTCCTTCCCTGTATGAATGCAAACAGTTCATTTCTGGTAAGTCCCTTAATACTTCTCCTTGCTGTTTACTTTTGCATGCTTCCTCTCATTCTTGTGTTTGAAAGTCAAATTTTCTTTTCAGCTCTGGTCTTTTCATTAAGAATGATTGAAAGTCCTCTGTTTCATTGAAAGACCATATTTTCCCTTGCAGTATTATACTCAGTTTAGCTGGGTAGGTGATTCTTGGTTTGAGTCCTAGTTCCTTTGCCTTCTGGAATATCCTATTCCACGCCCTTCGATCCCTTAATGTAGAAGCTGCTAGATCTTGGGTTATCCTGATTGTATTTCCACAGTACTGGAATTGTTTGTTTCTGGCTGCTTGCAAGATTTTTTCCTTGAGCTGGGAGTTCTGGAATTTGGCCACAATGTTCCTAGGAGTTTCTCTTTTTGGATCTCTTTCAGGTGGTGATCGATGGATTCTTTCAATACTTATTTTGCCCTCTGGTCCTAGAATGTCAGGGCAGTTTTCCTTGATTTCATGCAAGACGATGTCTAGGCTCTTTTTTTGATCATGGCTTTCAGGTAGTCCCATAATTTTTAAGTTGTCTCTCCTTGATCTATTTTCCAGGTCAGTTGTTTTTCCCATGAGATATTTCACATTCTCTTCCATTTTATCGTTCTTTTGGTTTTGTTTGGTGATTTCTTGGTTTCTCATAAAGTCATTAGACTCCATCTGTTCCATTCTAATTTTGAGAGAACTATTAAATTCAGTGAGCTTTTGAGCCTCTTTTTCCATTTGGCTCATTCTGCTTTTGAATGCATTCTTCTCCTCATTGGCTTTTTGAACCTCTTTTGCCAATTGAGTGAGCCTATTTTTCAAGGTGTTAATTTCCTCAGCATTTTTTTGGGTCTCCTTTACCAAGATATTGACCTTTTTCTCATACTCTTCTTGCATCTTTGTCATTTCTCTTCCCAGTCTTTCCTCCACCTGTCTAACTTGCTTTTCAAAATCCTTTTTAAGCTCTTGCAAGGCCTGAGCCCACCCAACACCCCCCTGGGGTGTCTGGGGTACTGAGGCCCCGCCCTCCACATCTTTCCCTGATGGGAAAAATACGTCCTCGTCCTCCCCTTCAGATCCGAAGGTCGGGATCATTTGCATTTGTTGGAAAAAACTCTCTAAAGTCTTATTTTTCTTTCCCTTTCTAGGCATTTTCCCAGCCAGTTACTTGACTTCTGAGATTCCTTTCCACCTCCGCCTGGATCCGCCCAGCCAGTACTTGACCTCTGAGATTCAAATGCGCTTTCCCGCGGCAAGCTTTAGTTCTGGCACACGGTGGGGGCAGGGCCGCTTCCTAGCTTGGGCCCTCAGGGGCTTTCTGAAGAGACTTTCAGGAACAGAGCCGATGGGGGCGGGGTGGGGGACCCCGCCTGCTGTGCTCAGCTCCCTTGAGGGTTTTATTCAGAGGCGTTCAGCAGTAGAGCAGGGTGGGGGCAGGGCCGTCTCCCCTGCTCGGCTCCCTCAGGTTGGAAAGACCTTCAGTATTGAAGATCCTACCTGCTGCTGGGGGATTCCTGAGTCCCGGGCCGTTGCCGCCTCAGCCTCCCGCCCACACCTCTGCCTCCGCCGCTTCCTGCCCCCGTCTCTGCCGCAGCCGCTTCCTCCCGAGGGGGCCCGCTCCCCTCCCCTAGCGCAGGCTTCTTTTTAACTGACCTTTAGCTTCTGTGGGCAGAGGGACTTTCCCGGCTGCCGGAGATTCTCCCGGAGCTTTCCTCTCAGAAGTCTGCTCAGGTCAGCTTCTCTGGGTCGCGGCCAGGGGTGGGGGTGGGGTCCGCTTTCCTGGCTGCGATGGACCCCGGGGACAGCTCTCCAGGGTTCAGTGGAACGGAAATCTCTTCCCCTATGTTTGTGCACCCCCTGCAGAGATTCAGAATTTATGGGGCTCTCCTTTTACCTCAATTCCATGGGTTGTGGGCTCGGAGCTCGTGAATGTGCGTCCTTCTACTCCGCCATCTTGGCTCCGCCCCCCAGACCTGTGCTTTTTTAAAAGGAACTTCACTTTGGCAGTTAAGTAGAGGAAAGACTAGAATGGGGAGAGACTTGAGGCAGGGAAAACAACAAGGGTTGCTGCAGTAGTTCCAGCAGGAGGTGGCAAGAGCCTACACTAATTCATAGGCTATGAGTGAAAGGGGAGCATATGAGAGATGTGGTGAAGGTAAAAATGACGAGACATGGGAACAGATTTGATATGTGGGGTAAGAGTGAGAAATTCAGGATCACAGAGGTCATGGTTATGGCTGACTTGGAGGATAGGGATGTACTTCATAGTGTTAGGGACGTTTGGAAGAGGGGAGAATTAGGGAGGAAAGATAAGGAGTTACTTTGGACATGTCAAGTTTGAGATGTCTGTGAGACATACAGTATGACATGTTCAAAAGGCAGATGGATGATATAGGACTGTAGCTGAGGAGAGAGACTAGGGCTAGATATGGATCTTTAAATCCTGTCCATAGTGATAACTGAACCCATGAAAACTGATGAGGTCACTAAATGAAACAGAAGAGAACAGGGACCTTAACCTCCTTTTTATGTTATGGATCCATTTAAATGAATTCATTATGTTGAAATAGTTATCAAAATAGTTTTAAAGATTTGTGATAATAATAGTATGTGCTTCTTTATTAATGTAACAAATAACAAAACAAGACATTTAAAATATAGACTTTAAAAGTGAATTTTACTATTTTTTTAAGATATCAGTGTAAAATACTGTTCAGTGTGAATGCAAATATTAAACTTTGGGATGCTCTTTAACAAGGCAACACAAATGTCATGTTGGACATCCAAATGACTCTGATTTTTTGTTTTGATGGTTATAAGTCCTGAAAATCTCAATTTGCAAAGATATGTAGTTGCCAATGAAATTAAAGCTTCCATGGCCCAATTTAAAAGGCAAGCACAGGGTTCTCTTAAGGAACATCAAAATTCTCCCAGGCTGGTTGAGTTGCACTCTCATTTTAGTTGTTTGTCCTAAAAGCAAAATAAGTTCTTCTTTAGCTAGGTCAACATCTTCAACACAGGTTAAAGGTTTTCCCTTTAAAAAAATGGGTGAGGGGGGGCGGAGCCAAGATGGCGGAGTAGAAGGACGCAGGTTTACGAGCTCCGAAACCACAGCCCATAGAATTAATGTAAAAAGAGACCCCCATAACTTCTGGACCACTGAAAGGTGTACAGAAACAGAATGGAAGAGATTTCCGCTCCAGAGAGCCCTGGAGAGCCGTCCCCAGGGTCCATCACGCCCTGGAAAGTGGACCCCACCCCAGCGTTGCCCTGGCCACGGCCCCAGAGAAGCTGATCTGAGCAGGCTTCAGGGACGGAAGCTCCGGCAGCCAGGAAAGTCCCTCCACCCACAGAAGCTACAGGTCAGTGAGAGAGACAGCTGGGCTGGAGGAGGGGCGCGGAGTGTGTCCGTGACTCGGGCTCCCTCGGGAGGAAGCGGCAGAGGCAGAGATGGGGGCAGGAAGCGGCGGAGGCAGAGGCGGGGTGGCGGCAGAGGCAGCAGCAGCGCAGCCGCAGCGGCCCGGGACTCCCCCAGCAGCAGCAGGATCTTCATTACTGAAAGTCTCTGCATAAACAACCTGAGGGAGCTGAGCCTGGGAGGCGGTCCCCCCCACCTGCTCCGTTCCTGAAGGTCTCTGCATAAAGGCCCTGAGGAAGCCGAGCCTGGGAGGCGGCCCTGCCCCACCCCGCTCTATTACTGAAGGCCTCTGCACAAAGCCCCTGAGGGAACTGAGTATTGAAAGAATCCATCGATCACCACCTGAAAGAGATCCAAAAAGAGAAACTCCTAGAAACATTGTGGCCAAATTCCAGAACTCCCAGCTCAAGGAGAAAATCTTACAAGCGCTAGAAAGAAACAATTCCAGTATTGTGGAAATAAAATCAGGATAACTCAAAATCTAGCAGCCTCTACATTAAGGGATCGAAGGGCGTGGAATAGGATATTGCAGAAGTCAAAGGAACTAGGACTCAAACCAAGAATCACCTACCCAGCTAAACTGAGTATAATACTTCAGGGGAAAATATAGTCTTTCAATCAAACAGAGGACTTTCAATCATTCTTGATGAAAAGACCAGAGCTGAAAAGAAAATTTGACTTTCAGACACAAGAATGAGAAGAAGCATGAAAAAGTAAACAGCAAAGAGAAGTCTTAAGGGACTTACCATAAGTGAACTGGTTACATTCCTACATGGAAAGACAATATTTGTAACTCTTAAAACTTTTCAGTATCTGGGTAGTTGGTGGGAACACACACGTACGTACACGCATGCATGAACACACACATACACACATGCACACACATACAGAGACAGAGAGCACAGAGTGAATTGAATAGGATGGGACCATATCTTAAAAGAAATTAAGGTAAATGGTGAGAGAGAAATGTAGAGGGAGGAAAGAGGGTGAAATGGAATGGGATAATTATATGTCATTTAAGAGGCAAGTAGGAGACTTTTTAGTGGAGGGGAAAAGAGGAGAGCTGAGTAAAAAAAAAAAAAAAAACAAGAAGTTTACCCTCATCACATTTGACTAAAGGAAGGAATAAAATGCACACTCATTTTGGTATGAAAACCTATCTTACAGTATAGGAAAGTGGGGAGAAGGAGATAAGCAAGGGGGGGGGATGATGGAAGGGAGGGCAAAGGGAGGAGGGAACAATTTGAAGTCAACACTTGGGGAGGGACAGGATCAAAAGACAGAAGAGAAACAATGAGGGGCAGGATAGGATGGAGGGTAATTCAGTTAGTCTTATACATATGTAGATGGGAGGAGAACAAGAAAAAGAGCAAGGTCACAAAAACCCAGAGAGGAAAGAGTGCCCAGGAGAAGAGGATTGATCAACACTGGGAAGGTCAAGAAGGATGAAGACTGAGAAGAAGCCACTGGACTTGGCAATTAGGAGATCCCTGGTAACTTTGGGGAGAGTAATCTCAGCTGAATGATGTCAGAGATCAGACTGGAGATGGCTAAAAAGATGGTGAGAGAAGGAAAAGTGGAGGCACTCCACTACAAAGGAGAAGACAACCAGAGGGAATGGCTGAACCGCATGAGAGCTT
The DNA here is from genome assembly GCA_023548195.1 of Bettongia penicillata ogilbyi. Taxonomy (NCBI): domain Eukaryota; kingdom Metazoa; phylum Chordata; class Mammalia; order Diprotodontia; family Potoroidae; genus Bettongia; species Bettongia penicillata. Next base: position 14,846,049 of record JAJHZJ010000096.1, read on the forward strand.
ATTCAAGATGAGGGAGAAATGGCTGTTTGTAGGTAGCAGGAAGCAGTCGGAAGATGAGCAGAGATTAATGATGGAAAGAATGGGAATGACAGAGAAAGCAGTCTGCTGGAGGAGATGGGATGGAATAGATTCTAAAATTAGAATGTTTATTTGACAGCATCAGAATGCACGTAGTGAACAAAAACAAGGAGCTGGCTACACTAAAATAAGCCTGCCACTTCATCCAGTTGCACACTGAAAGGGAATGGCAAGACTGCAATTTCTCAATCACCTACTTCAAAAATGCTCAAAGAAATTCTGGTATGCGAGCATGTACTGGAACCTGCTTTACTAAAGCCTCTCCACTACTGTGGGGCTTCCCTTGTTAAGTCAGTAAGCAACTTTATAGCATGCTTTAAGAAAAGCTTTTTGTGAAATGGCAGATCCAGTGGTAGAAGGGCCCCAGACTCTTCAAATTTAGCTTTCTTAGCATGAAGAGAGCTGGGATCTTCAGGTGCATCTTCAGGATCACAGATACCATTCACTCATAAGAATTTTCCCCTCAAAACACTGGCTTTTGTGTCCACTAACAAGCACTAGAGCAAATGAAACTATATAACATAGTTTTCATCCTACTTCCCTTTTCTTCAATATTTCAACCTAAACAATGTCTGAAAAAAACATAAAATAAAGCTAAAAATAATTTTTTTTGATTCAACGATTCATCATTTGATTTCTTGAACGTCAATATTTTTGTATGGTTTTTAATAACTGATAAACCCATACAGAAATAATGTATGTTAGGTATAGTGTAAGATATTTGAAAGCTTCTATGGTAAGTAAAATAAAGCAGATTTTAACATTTTACCCGAAGTCTTTACACTTTTATTGGTTTTAATCCCATAATAGATATGGCAATCGTCCAACCTCCTCCCTGGAATTTGGCTACCACTGCAAGTGGGAATTGCCTGGCTTCCTATGACTTCCTAGAAATACTGGTTCTTATTTCTGATATCACTGACAGTTTTTTTTATGAAGAGAGTGTTTTCATGGAATAATAATACATTACATTATAATACATAATATTACTTGTACACGTTTTATGTGTGTGACTTTACTCTGTAATACAGATAGTGTACAAAAAGGGAATATAAAAAGACAAAGAAGCTCCCTACTGACAGAAATTACATTGTCTGTGACCCATGCAATCGGTCAGCAATAATAAGTTACTTTAATTAACACATTTCAACAGTTATCTTAACTGTCAGACATGTTTGAACTTGTCTTGCACTGAAGTTCTACTTTCTGTAATACCAAAAGTCACAAGTAGATTTAAGAATTCTCATTTTAACGGCCAAGTTTTCTAAAACTTTAGCAAACAGTGAAAGCAACTTAGCCCCTTCCCTGAATGATCAACAAACAATCGTAGATAAGGAACACTGGAAAGCAATGAAGACGTCTGGGTCACTGTTTGGGGGCTGAACCACCAGACTTGGTGCCTGAGAACTGCTCAGCTAAGTTGTACAGTCTGTAGACAGGAAGACTGTGATCACATGCAGTCTAATAGCTTCAGGAATTCTGAAGCCTTGAGGAGAAATTATTTCAAGTTATTTGCAACAAGTGAAATTTGTTATTAAAATATCTGTGATTTCTATTGGTGAAAAAAGTCACAGTTGCTGCTAATACTGCTTTGGTTGTCACATTCATTATTGAAGGAAATGCTCAATTTCAGTAAAAGGTTAATGAAAATAAGGAAATAATTCTTTCTCATTCAAGTTCAGGGAGTCCCTGAAATCTATCCAAGGGAACCTTTGAAGGGTGGGTTCATGGACCCCATATTAAGAACCTCTGGCATAGACTGAAAAGAGAAGAGGCCTCAGGGCACATGAACAGTTAGAGGTCATGGCCTGGATAAAGGTCAAAAAAGAGTCTGTGAAGAAGCAGCAGTAGTGTAGATGGGAGGAGAACAAGAAAAAGAGCAAGGTCACAAAAACCCAGAGAGGAAAGAGTGCCCAGGAGAAGAGGATGATCAACACTGGGAAGGTCAAGAAGGATGAAGACTGAGAAGAAGCCACTGGACTTGGCAATTAGGAGATCCCTGGTAACTTTGGGGAGAGTAATCTCAGCTGAATGATGTCAGAGATCAGACTGGAGATGGCTAAAAAGATGGTGAGAGAAGGAAAAGTGGAGGCACTCCACTACAAAGGAGAAGACAACCAGAGGGAATGGCTGAACCGCATGAGAGCTTATTCAAGATGAGGGAGAAATGGCTGTTTGTAGGTAGCAGGAAGCAGTCGGAAGATGAGCAGAGATTAATGATGGAAAGAATGGGAATGACAGAGAAAGCAGTCTGCTGGAGGAGATGGGATGGAATAGATTAAGGGTTTGCACTAGTAAGAAGGGCCACCCTTTCATCTGAGGGAGGGGTGAAGGAAGAGATAGTTAGGGAAGCTTTCTGAGTGATGTGAAGCAAGGAGGGAAAGCTCTCTGTGATTGGCCTTTTAGTGAAGTCAGAGACCTTACCTGAGAATGAGGTGATTTGGGAAGTTGGTGGTGTAGTAGGTAGAATGAAAGACAGGAAGATCTGAGATTAAATTTGGTCTCAGACAATGATTAGCTCTGGGACCCTGCGCAAGACACTTAACTTCTCCATGCCTCAGTTTCTTCATTTGTAAATGAAGGTAAGAGAGGTGCCTATCTCCAGAGCTGAGGACAAGTGCAAAGCACTTCGCCAGTCTTGAAGTGCTATCTAAATCCTAGGTGTTATTATTCTCCTCATTAGCACCACCACTGCTACCATTCTGAAAAGATTTGGAAGAGCAAGCCCATGAGCCGCATGTGAAAAAGGGAACAAGTATGTAATTAAGCACCTGCTGTGCGTCAGGCACAAACGCTGCAGGGAGGGCCTGGGTGAGGTAGGGGAACAAATCTGTAGGAGTGAAGGTGGCAGATGGTGAGAGCAGTGCAGGGTTAGGAGTGCTGGACAAGGAGACTCAAGTGTGGAGTATAGAGTTCACCAAAGAAGAGTGCAGCCAGTGTGGGGGGACTGAGGCTTGGGAAAGAAACTTTCATTTTCAGAGATAACTGGAAGGGGTGGGCTATAAAAGGATACATGGAGCATCTTTTGGCTTCTGACTGGGATGGGGGTGGCTCCTTGCTTTTTCCAGGCATAGTACAGACGCCAGATACACATTCTTATCACAGAATGTGAGAAAATGAAGAGTAAAGGGCGGCGAAAGCGTTAGTTATATCCACAGGCTAAGAGTTGAAAGATAATGAGTGATAGTGAAAAGTGTACTTTAAAGGGTATCCAGCTGGTTATTTGGCTGTGGTCAAGTAATATGGGATCTATATTTTACATATACCTGTATGTTTTCTTCCTTGGAAGAATGTGTGCTCCTTGAGGGCAGGGAATGTTTTATTTTAGTTTTTGTATCCCTAGGGTATAGTACAGGGTAAGGCACAAAGCAGGTATTTAATAAATGCATGTTAACTGATTAACAGTTTGGAGCAATACCCTTCCCTTTAGGCCTAGATGGGCCGTGCAACATGATAGTGCATCAAGAGTGCTAGGCTTAGCATAAGGAAGGGTTCAGATCCTATATATATGACATGAACTGAATGATCTTAGACAAGTCATCTACCTAATCTGGGCCTTAGTTTCCTCTTCTGTAAAATGGGGCAAACAGTATCGTAGCACCTAATTCACAGGACTGTTTTCAGAATCAAATGAGAAGTTTGTTAATCACTTTACAAATGACTCCTATTGTCATTGTTTGTATTAACACAATAAATATTTGTGAGAAACAAAGGAATGAATAAATCAATGCAGTGGTAAGCATTTTCCGAAGCTACTAGGGGAAGGAGGAAAGAGGTGAAAATGTATAGAAGCCTAGATTTTTAGAGCTAGACAATAGAACCATCTTTCTTACAACTACACACTGATTAAAAATTACCACCTTTGTAATACCTAAATGAAAAAGTCAGATCTAATAATTGGGATAGAGTTGTACTTTCTTCACAAAACTTCAAAACATTTACTAAAATAAAGAGCATTACATATTAGCTTCTTTCAGATCCTAAGGAATTGTTCCTATCAGTGTTAATGAGAATGAAGCATACAACTTAGAGAACAGATTCCTTAAACAGGCTCATACTTAAGCAACAGATAATGATGACTAAACAAAGAAAAACATGGTTTTAGCACAGTAAGGAGCAAAATCAACAGACAGTTCAGTCTATGTATTAATACACTGGATAGCTATAAAACCAGCAAGAAATAATTTCCCTGCTGTCTTAACAGATGTTTCACCAAGCAGCATTTTCATTATTACAGAGTAAGTCATCTGTACTTTTTATCTGTTTAGAAAACCATGAACACCTACATCATAACACCTACCGACAACGACCTCTCCAATGCTGAAACAGCCCGTAAGTAGCTAAAATGGAAAGACTTAAAATGCAGTTTATATCAAAATGCCATTATAGACACTGTAGAGCCCCTATACAGGTAGTGTTCCGAAGAAGACAGACACAGCTGCTAGATATTCAAGTAATTCTACACCCTAACAAGAGCTTCCCAGAAGGTAAGGCCTGTAAATCTGTAGTCAAGTAGCTATTAAATACTCATCAGAGTATGGTGATCATTTGACAGAGCAGTCATCTAAATATTCTCTACATGATCAAACACTTCCCTCCTCTTGGTAAAGAGGGAGATATTCGCTAGCTCTTCCCCAGCAGACTGCCCCCTCTATTATCCTCACTCTCTCAACTCACCTTCAATCTCTCTGCGTATAACGGCTTCTTCCCTCCTACATACAACAAGCTCCTGTGTCCACATCCCCCCATCCCCTCCCTTAATCTGCCCATCCTCTCTATCATCCCATCTCTCCTCCCTTTGGTGGCTAATCTCCTACTACAGGCCCCTGTCACTTCTTCTCATACCCTCTTGACTCTACAATCTAGCTTCTGATCTCATTCAAAAGAACTCTCTCCAAAGTTACTAACGATCTTTCAGTGGCCAAACCTAATGTGCCTTTTCTTAATTGTTACCCGTCTTGACTTCTCTGCAAGCCTCTGACTTTGCAGATCACCTTTTGTTGATAGGTTTTCATGATATTACTCTCTCCCAGTTCCCCTCCCAACTCCTCAAATCTAACCACGATAACTTCGTACCCAATAATTGTCAGTGGTTCTTTACTACCTCCAGGATCTAATATAAAATCCTCTGTTGGGCATTCACAGCAATTCACAATCTGCCCCCTCCTACTTTTCCAGTTTTCATACACTTTACACTCTTTCCCCCAACAATCACCATGTAGTCTGTGATCCAATGCTATTGGTTTCCTTTCTGTCCCTTGCACAAGACACTCGGTCTCCCAATTCCACCCATTTTAACTGCCTGGAATGCTATATAGTTTGCTTTTGTATATATCTGTTTGCAGCTTGTCTCCCCTATTAGGTGGTAAGCTCCTTGAGAGTAAGGCATTGTTTTTTGCCTTTCATTATATCCCCAGGGCTTAGCACTGCACACAGAACATACCCAGCACATAGTAAATGCTTAATATTACACTTAAACCATTATGAATGGCATTCCAAGGAATTAAATTATTTTTAGCAAAGTCTGGAGGTGTATAATAATCAGATTTAAGGAATATGCAATCTAAGTGAAGTATGTGGAATAGGAAACTCAAAACAATCCCAGTAGGTAGACAAGGACATCATCTTAGACAACACATCATCTTAGACAACATACAGATTAAAATGTAAAGATATATCAAATACTCTCAGGTTTCTATAGTGTATTGTATGGGCATGCATGTGTATTGGGGCAAAACCTTTATTTACTGAACTACCTACTATTTACTGCAAATAGTAAAAGAAGTAATCAATGCTGCAAAATTCAACTACATGAGATAGCTTATTACACTGAACATTCTGTCAAAGGAGATGCATAAAAAGTGCTTTGTATGCAGCATTATCTGCAATGATTTGCAGTCAAACTATCAACTGCTGTTCCCAATTGACCTGCAAAAACTTTGCTTACCCTTGAAGAGTGATGCGCTCTTGGGAGCTTTCAGCCCAACATCCACTCAGCATTGCTGCAAAATAATGAGACCTGGCACACAAAATTGCCCTAAAAGGGAAGGAAGAGAAAAAAGGAAAATTATTTCTGCATCATGTGAAATCACTTTCTTATAAAACTCTTTACCTGTATCTCTTATGTAGTGATATTTAAAGTCTGTATTTTCATTTGACTACCTCTGCAGGGTGAGGCATAAATTTTATACTAAAAACAACAAGCACACATTTCATTCTATTTAAACTGATTTTTTTTAAATTTTAATTTAACTTTTTACATTCATTTTCACAAAATTTTGGGTTCCAAATTTTTCTCTCCCCATTTGTCCCCTCCCCCCACCCTAATACACCAAGCATTCCAATTTTCCCTATTACCAATCTGCTCTCTATCTTCCTTCCCTTCCCTTGTCCCCATCTTCTCTTTTGTCCTGTAGGGCCAGATAACTTTCTATTCCCCATTACCTGTATTTCTTATTTCCTAGTAGCAAGAACAATACTCAACAGTTGTTCCTAAAACTTTGAATTCCAACTTCTCCCCATCCCTCCCTCCCCACCCATTCCCTTTGGGAAGGCAGGCAATTCAATATAGGCCATATCTGTGTCGTTTTGCAAATGACTTCCATAATAGTCATGTTGTGTAAGACTAACGGTATTTCCCTCCATCCTATCCTGCCCCCCGTTGCTTCTGTTCTCTCTTTGGATCCTGTCCCTCCCCATGAGTATTGATTTCAAATTGCTCCCTCCTCCCATTGCCCTCCCTTCCATCATCCCCCCCACCCTGCTTATCCCCTTCTCCCCTACTTTCCTGTATTGTAAGATAGGTTTTCATACCCAAATGAGTGTGCATTTTATTCCATCCTTTAGTTGAATGTGATGAGAGTAAACTTCATGTTTTTCTCTCACCTCCCCTCTTTTTTCCTTCCACTAAAAAGTCTCCTGCCTGCCTCTTCTATGAGAGATAATTTGCCCCATTCCATTTCTCCCTCTCTCCTCCCAATACATTCCTCTCTCCCCGCTTAACTTCATTTTTTAAGATAAGATCCCATCCTATTCAATTCACTCTGTGCTCTGTCTCTGTGTGCACGTGTGTGCATGTGTGTGTGTGTGTGTGTAATCCCACCAACTACCCAGATACTGAAAAGTTTCAAGAGTTACAAATATTGTCTTTCCATGTAGGAATGTAAACACTTCAACTTTAGTAAGACCCTTATGACTTCTCCTTGCTGTTTCTTTAAACTGATTTTGATTGCTAAATTACAATAAGAAATTTTTCTTTTAACAATCCTGAAGGCCTTCTGACAATAACAATTAGTAAACAGAACTTTAAAAAAACCAATATAATCAATTAATTAAGAAAATGTATTTCGTGCTTATGCTTCAGGCATTTTGTAAGATGTTAGTGACACAATAACAAAAATTAAACTGTCCCTACTTTCAAGAAGTTCACATTCTATGGAGAACACAAGATATACAGAGATATATAAATATTAAGAGCTACACAAAATTAAATGTGGAAACTGTGAGTTCACTGATATAGGAAGCTCTAGGATGAAAGTCACCGTCTTCTCCACAATTCATCATCTAAAAGAATTACCTACAGTACTATGAGGTTATGTGACTTGCCCGGGGTCAGAAAAGGGGTCCACAAGCTGGTACAGTGGAGAAAAAAAAGGCAGGAGCAGAGCCCAGAAAGCAGCGACTAGTGAGGGCCTTTCCTTAAAATGGTGACTGCAGGACTAGCTGACCAATCAGAGGAAGGTGGATCTTCCAAAATGCGGAGGCTTCTGGGATGTGTTAGGGAAAGAAGCCTGGAGAGGAATGAAGGAATAAATCGACAGAAGGTGATCTCTCTCAAGCTCTGGAGGTAACACAGTGCATGCAGTGAAAAGAGCCCAGACCTGTGGCAATGTCCTCCTCTAGGATCTCCCTGCCTCAAGTCTCTCTCACCCCTTAGACCATTTTCCATAGAGCTGATAAAGTGATTTTCCTCAAGTGTAGGTCTGAACATTACTTTCCTAACTCAATAAACTCCAGAAGCTTCCTATTGCTTCTAGAAAAAAATACTAACTCTTTCATTGGCTTCTAAAGCTCTTTCCAACCCATCCCCAAACTCCCTTTCTAGCTTCATCATGCACTACTCCCCTTTCTGCACTTTACGATAAAGTTAAACTGGTCTTCCCTTTGGCCCTCACAAAGTGCTTCTATTTTTGCAGTATCTGTCCCCCATGCCTGGAATGTACTCTCTCCTCACTTCTACCTCAAAAAACTCCTTGCTTCCTTCAAGATGCAGCTCAAGCATTAGTTTCTACACTAAGTTTTTCCTGATACCTCAAACTATTAGAGCCCTACCTACCAAACTACTTCATATACTTATGTGCTCTCATTTCCTTTCCAAATTTTTCTTCTACCACTTACTTGATTAAAAATTTTTTTTAAAATATCTTTCTTTGGAATTTTTTCTAGGAATACTAAGAATTCTTGTTGGCCTTGTGTCCAATCTGCATTTTTCTTTAGGACTTTGCTTGTAGGGGCAGCTCAACTGCCCCTCTCCTCCCTGGAACTGTGACCTGGAACTGGATAATGGGAAACAAAGCTTCCAAATAGCATCTGATCCTGCACCTAGAGCTAGCACAGGAGTCTCCAGGAATCTGTTTCTGACCAAGGGACCAGTGCCCTTACTGTCTCTATGCATACCTACTGAAGGCCCACAGTCAGTGCCACTTTCATGAGGCAATGTTTCCAGCCAGACTCCACTCCAGCATCTGCAGCCCTCTTTGTCATCTTAAGCTTCCTAGGGCTAGAAAAATGACTCACTGTGACTTTTTGTTGTCAGAATTCAATTAGATGCACTTTTTAAAATTCTTTAGAGAGGTGTATCGGGAGAGCTTGGTAGAATTGCTGACTTCTTTCCTCCATCTTGACTCCACCCACTTTCCTTTTTTTTTAACTTTTCCTTTTACTGTTGAGGGTACCATCGTCTAAGTTTGAAAACTAGGTGTCATTTAAATTAGGAAAACATCAACATAATTAATGATATTAAAAACTAAAATCTCTGAAGTCACATAATTGGAAAAAAACTGGGACAAACTTCAATACAATTTTATGCTAAAAATCATACAAAACATAGGAATAGAGTGATCTTCCTAAATAGCATAAAAAGCACCTACCTAAAACCAAAAGCAAGCATCACATGCAATAGGAATATACCAAAACCTTTCCCAATCAACAGGGAAGTGAAGCTAGAATGCCCACCCTACCCCCTACACTCTTTGATATAGTTCTGAAAATGCTACCAAGAGCAATAAGAGAAAGAAATTAAAAGAATAAAGTTAGTAAGGAGGTGATACAACTCTTTCTACTGAGATGATGGTTTACTTGGAAAATAATCAGCAAAAACACCAATTAATAGACAATTAATAACTTCAGTAAATATGCAGGCCACAAAATAAGTCCTCAACAATATTTCTATATAATAATAAAAAAACACAAGGAGAAATAATTGAAAGGAACATCCTATTCCAAATAACTACAAAGTACATTAAATATCTGGAGATTAATCTCCCAAATCACACAAAAGGTTATATAGATTCAGTTACAAAGTGCTCCTTAAAGAGATAAACAACATTAAATAGTTGGAGCAATATTTGGTACTTATGGCTAGATTGTGCCAGTTATAAAAATGACAATATTATCAAAGTTACTTTACATTTTTAATGCTATCCCAATCAAATTACCAAGGGGATACTTTGCAGAGCTTTATTCATTTGGAAAAACAACAAATCTAGACTTATCAAAAGAAATTATGAAAAGATGAAAGGGGAACAGCACTTCCAGGTCACAAACATATGATAAAGCAACAATCTTCAAAACTATCTAGTATTGCTTAAAGAATGGAGAGATATATCAACGAAATAGATTAGGCAAGGGAGATTCAGAAACAACAGACCTTATTAAACCAGTGTATGATAAAGTAGAAAACAAATTATTTAGGAAAACATCTCTTTATTTGATAAAAAAACAATTTTTTAAGCTGCTGGGAAAACTGCAAAACAGATTGGCCAAAAATATGTTTAGAGTAACACCTTCCATCATATTCCACAATACATTCTAAATGGATACACATTAATGTTACAGATAATACTATTAAAAAATTGGAAGAGAAACAGGTCATATATCTCTCACAGCTATCAGAATGAGATATATTTTTAACCAAACAAGAGATAGAGGCAGTTTTGTTGTTCAGTTGTTTTCAGTCATGTCCAACTCTTTGAGATTCCATTGGCGAAGATACTGGAGTAATTTGCCATTTCCTTCTCCAACTTATTTTACAGATGAGGAAATGGAGCCAAGCAGGGTTAAAGTGACTTACCCAGGGTCACACAGCTAGTGAGTGTCTGAGGACATATTTGAACTCAGGTCTTCCTGACTCCAGGCCTGACATTCTATTCACTGCACCACTGCATTATTAGCAATTACAAGATAGTTAACTCTGATTACCTGAAACTGAAAAGCTTCTGCACAGACATTAATAAATTCAGAATAAGAAGGGAAGTAGAGGTAGGAGGTGCTATACATATTTGGGACTTCTTCAACATATCAATCAATTGTGCTATTGTTTTCCTCTCTAAAAAACATTATTTGTCTTAAGAAAGGGCTCTCTTGGAAGGGATGGAGGAGAGATACTTGGGATAACTACACTGACATAAGAAACAAAATATCAGCAAAACAATTTATTTTTAAAAAAAGAATGGTAACAAGGTACCAGCCTTAATTCCTCACTCTCTTACTCCCTAGATCCAAATAGCATCACGTCCTGTTGGCTCTGCCTTCATCAAGTCTCTCCTAACACAGCCAGTCTCTGACACAGGCCCTCTTGAGTAAGTCTTTTAACGTCCTTCGTAGCCTCCTCTCCTGAATGTTCCAATCTTAGACCTTGTTCCTTGACCCTGCAGTTCAGTGTCATGCTGGCCTCCTTGCTGTTTCTCCCATAAGATATTCAATCTCCTGATCGCATTCTCAATGACTCTCCATGCTTGAAATTCCAACATTCCTCATCTCTTCTGGCCTTCCTCAAGTCTCAGCTACAAATCCACCTTCTATAATTCATTCCCAGTTCCCTTTAATGATAAGTGCCTCGCTTCTGTTGGTTCTCTCCAATTAGTCCTGTATCTATATTGTTTTTAAGTAGCTGTTTGCATGTTGTCTTCTCCAACAAACTGTGGGCATGGAATTTTTTTTTGTCTCTCTTTGCACACAATATATGCATAATAAATTCTTGTTGACTTAATTTGATAAAAATAGGAAGGTCTGTTTTCTTCCTGAAGCATGTATCTAAGACATAATAAAACAGAAAGGCATCCCAGAACTTTTCAAAATCACATAGAAATTCGGAATGGAGGGACCTCAGCAGTCCTCTAATCTACAAATCAGTACATAAAAGAAACTGCCACACTTCCACCAAGTGACTGTCCAGCCTCTGCTTTAAAATCTGAGGGGAACCTCTCACCCTGTGCTTTTGTTTAATCAAAGTCCATTCCATTTCTGAACAGACAGCTTGAATTGTTAAGCATCTGGCCTAAAATTTCCTCTTAGTAACTCCCATCCCACTGCTCCTGGCTCTACCCTTTAAAGTCAAAAAGAACCAGTTTAATCCTTCCACATGAAAGACCTCCAAATGTATAAAGACAGCTATCCTGTCCCCCTAAATCTTCTCTTCAGGATAATCTTCATAGGACATAGATACAAAGCACTTCCTCAGTTGCTCTCCAGCTTCTCAATGTCCTCTAATAACAACTAGACCCAGAAATGAATCCCATGCTCAATCGAGATGAGCAGTTCTCAAACATTTTAGTCTTAAGGGCCCCTTTATACTCTTTAAAGTCATTGAGGACTCATATAAACAAATATGAGTTATATCTATTGATGTCTACCATGTTAGAAGTTAAATTATTTTAGTATTATTATGAAAACAATTTTGGCCTCTCAGACTCCCTGCACGTGGGAGGGGTTCCCAGATGACATGTCAGGAATTTTAACTCAAGAAGATTCCTGACTAGGACAGAGTACATTCAAGCTATCTAGTCCTGACAAGTGAAACTGCTGATTCATACAGAACTTAAAGTCCCCTAAAACTTCCAGATCTTTTCCAGAACAAATGTATACGTAGGCTTCCCCGTCCGGTAGTCTGGGAATTATTTTCTTCAATATTTTTTTGCACCTCTTGCTATTTGGACAATGCTGATTTTGAAAGTTATTTTATCAGCATTTATGTACCAGTTTTACCAAGGTGTTAATTCTTTTTTCATAATTTTCTTGCATTGCTCTCATCTCTTTTCCCAATTTATTCTCTACTGCTCTCATTTTATTTTTAAAGTCACTCATTTTGCTCTTTAAAAAAATACTTTTCTTTAACTCATAACAATTCTAGGGGGCGGAGCCAAGATGGCGGAGTAGAAGGACGCACATTTACGAGCTCCCAGCCCACAACCCATGGAATTGAGGTAAAAGGAGATCCCCATAAATTCTGAATCTCTGCAGGGGGTGCATAAACATAGGGGAAGAGATTTCCGTTCCACTGAACCCTGGAGAGCCGTCCCCCGGGGTCCATCGCAACCCGGAAAGCGGACCCCACCCCCACCCCTGGCCGCGACCCAGAGAAGCTGACCCGAGCAGACTTCAGAGAGGAAAGCTCCGGGGGAAGCTCCGGCAGCCGGGAAAGTCCCTCCGCCCACAGAAGCTACAGGACAGTAAGAAAGAAGGCTGCGACAGGGGAGGGGAGCGGAGCTTCTCCGTGACTCGGGCCCCCTCGGGAGGAAGCGGTGGCAGCAGAGACAGGGGCAGGAAGCTGCGGAGGCAGAGGCGTGGGCGGGCGGCTGAGGCGGGGCAACGGCCCGGGACTCAGGAATCCCCCAGCAGCAGGTAGGATCTTCAATACTGAAGGTCTTTCCAACCTGAGGGAGCAGAGCTGGGGAGACGGCCCTGCCCCCACCCTGCTCTACTGCTGAACGCCTCTGAATAAAACCCCCAAGGGAGCTGAGCACAGCAGGCGGGGGCCCCCCCCACCCCCGCCCCCACCCGCTCCGTTCCTGAAAGTCTCTGCAGAAAGCCCCTGAGGGCCCAAGCTTAGGAGGCGGCCCCTGCCCCCCACCCCTGCGCCAGAACTAAAGCTTGCCGCCGGAAAGCGCATTTGAATCTCAGAGGCCAAGCACTAGCTGGGCGGATCCAGGCGGGGGTGGAAAGGAATCTCAGAAGTCAAGTAACTGGCTGGGAAAATGCCTAGAAAGGGGAAGAAAAATAAGACTTTAGAGAGTTTTTTCCAACAAATGCAAATGATCCCGACCTTCGGATCTGATGGGAAGGACGAGAACGTATTTTTCCCATCAGGGAAAGATGTGGAGGGCGGGGCCTCAGTACCCCAGACACCCCAGGGGGGTGTTGGGTGGGCTCAGGCCTTGCAAGAGCTTAAAAAGGATTTTGAAAAGCAAGTTAGACAGGTGGAGGAAAGACTGGGAAGAGAAATGACAAAGATGCAAAAAGAGTATGAAAAAAAGGTCAATATCTTGGTAAAGGAGACCCAAAAAAATGCTGAGGAAATTAACACCTTGAAAAATAGGCTCACTCAATTGGCAAAAGAGGTTCAAAAAGCCAATGAGGAGAAGAATGCATTCAAAAGCAGAATGAGCCAAATGGAAAAAGAGGCTCAAAAGCTCACTGAATTTAATAGTTCTCTCAAAATTAGAATGGAACAGATGGAGTCTAATGACTTTATGAGAAACCAAGAAATCACCAAACAAAACCAAAAGAACGATAAAATGGAAGAGAATGTGAAATATCTCATGGGAAAAACAACTGACCTGGAAAATAGATCAAGGAGAGACAACTTAAAAATTATGGGACTACCTGAAAGCCATGATCAAAAAAAGAGCCTAGACATCGTCTTGCATGAAATTATCAAGGAAAACTGCCCTGACATTCTAGGACCAGAGGGCAAAATAAGTATTGAAAGAATCCATCGATCACCACCTGAAAGAGATCCAAAAAGAGAAACTCCTAGGAACATTGTGGCCAAATTCCAGAACTCCCAGCTCAAGGAAAAAATCGTGCAAGCAGCTAGAAAGAAACAATTCCAGTACTGTGGAAATACAATCAGGATAACCCAAGATCTAGCAGCTTCTACATTAAGGGATCGAAGGGCGTGGAATAGGATATTCCAGAAGGCAAAGGAACTAGGACTCAAACCAAGAATCACCTACCCAGCTAAACTGAGTATAATACTTCAAGGGAAAATATGGTCTTTCAATGAAACAGAGGACTTTCAATCATTCTTAATGAAAAGACCAGAGCTGAAAAGAAAATTTGACTTTCAAACACAAGAATGAGAGGAAGCATGCAAAAGTAAACAGCAAGGAGAAGTATTAAGGGACTTACCAGAAATGAATTGTATGCATTCATACAGGGAAGGACAATATTTCTAACTCTTAAAACTTTTCAATATCTGGGTGGTTGGAGAAACCACACATACACATGTACACGCATGCACACACATACAAAAATGCATTCACATGCAGAGACAGAGAGCACAGATTGAACTGAAAAGGATGGGACCATACCTTAAAAGAAATTAAGGTAAATGGTGAGAGAGAAATGTAGTGAGAGGAAAGAGGGGGAAATGGAAGGGGGTAACTATATGTCATTTAAGAGGCAAGTAGGAGATGTTTTTAGTGGAGGGAAAAAGAGGAGAGCTGAGGGGAAAAAAAAACAAAAACAAACAAACAAACAAAAGTTTACCCTCATCACATTTGACTAAACGAAGGAGTGAAATGCACACTCATTTTGGTATGAAAACCTATCTTACAGTATAAGAAAGCGGGGGAGAAGGAGATATTGGGGGGGGATGATGGAAGGGAGGGCAAAGGGAGGAGGGAGTAATTGAAAGTCAACACTTGGGGAGGGACAGGATCAAAGGACAGAAGAGAAACAATGAGGGGCAGGTTAGGAGGGATGGCAATTCAGTTAGTCTTACACAACACAACTATCAGGAAGGTCATTTGCAAAGCTACACAGATATGGCCTATAATGAATTGCCTGCCGTACCAAAAGGAATGGGTGGGGAGGGAGGGATGGGGAGAATTTGGAACTCAAAGTTTTAGGAACAATGGTTTAGTATTGTTGTTGCAACTAGGAAAGAAGACATACAGTTAATGAGGAATAGAAAGTCATCTGGCCCTACAGGAGAAAAGAGAAGATAGAGACAAGGGAAGGGAGGGATGACAGAAGAGAGGACAGATTGGAGATAGGGAAAATTAGATTGCTTGGGGTATTGGGGTGGGGGGAGGGGAGAAAAGGGGAGAAAATTTGGAACCCAAAAATTTGTGAAAATGAATGTAAAAAGCTAAATAAATAAAAAAAAAAAAAGAAAAGAAAAAAAAAAACAATTCTAATTGATTTTGTGTCTCATCTACATTTCTCTCTGAGGCTTTGTCTACATTTTTCAATGGCTGTCTTCATCTGTGTTTTTTCTTAGGTTTCCCTGCCACCACAGCCGCTTTTTACAGTTAGATTCTTTTTGGTTTGCTCATTCTTCCAGGCAACTTCTTGACTTTGGACTTTATGTTCGAGTTGGGCTCTGCTCCCCTAGGGGAAACTGGAGGATGCCAGTTTATCTTTTTTATGTCCTTCTGCTGCTTTCACAGCTCATTCTGGGAGGCCTGTAAGTTTTCAGTGCCTCCAAAGTAGAGGGATCCAGGGAGAGATCTGTTTACTGACCCAGTCTGAAAGGTTCTGACTTGGTCTGGGTCTCCTGGCTTGTGTGTGGTTGAGTGTCCACAGATTGTTCCTGGACTCCGCCAACTGGGAGTTGTTCTGTCATTTCTAGAACAAAGGTCCTTCTCAATGGCAAAGAAAACAGACACAAAGTAAAGGCTGAGCAGCTCTGCTTTCTCTGTTACCCAGTAAATCATCTCTTGCACCCCAAGCCAAGGTCCCAACCCTTTATCCTTCTTCTCTGAATGGACCTTTAAAGCAATAGAAACTCTTCTGCTTGTCCTAAGCTCCCCTCATCGGG
This sequence comes from Bettongia penicillata ogilbyi, assembly GCA_023548195.1. Lineage (NCBI taxonomy): Eukaryota > Metazoa > Chordata > Mammalia > Diprotodontia > Potoroidae > Bettongia > Bettongia penicillata. Next base: position 14,862,172 of record JAJHZJ010000096.1, read on the forward strand.
CATGGCTGACTAAGTCTAATTACTTCAGAAACTTATTTGTACAGGACCATGCTTCTGATAGTCAACCTACCTGTAAAATTCTGTAATTCTGAGATATAACCAAGCCTCCTGACTCCAAATTCACTGTTCCTGCTATAACCACAAATACTAATTAGCAAAGAAATGGCTATCCATTTCATTTTAAAATGTATTACAAACATTATATAAAAACAGTAATTACAACAAAATTAGTTGAAGAGAATCTTAACTAAGTCCAGAAAACTAAATTCAGAAAACAATAATTACAAATCCTGGTCCCTTTCAAGTATTTACACTTGTCTTCTAACATAATCTTACACATAATGAAACAATTAAAGTAACCATGGTACATTGTGTTCTTTTTTGATTTGAAAGTGTTATTCATAGGATTCTGTATAGGACTCCATAAACAAGAAAGGAATTCAATCAATTCTCAAATAGCCACAATATTAGAGAAGAGTGTTATAATTTTAAGATCAAATAATCTGAGAGGTTACTTGCCTTTTGATTTTTTGGCAAAGCAATAAAGGTTAAGTGACTTGCTCAGGGTCATGTCAAATGTCTGAGGTTGGATTTGAACTGAGGTCTTCCTGACACCAGAGCTCCATCCACTGTGCCACTTAGCTGCCCCCAGATTATATGGTTTTGAAATATTTTTTAACAAATGTATCTTTGTAATTATTTTTATTAGGTGTATAATAAAATTAATTCATATTTTCTTAATATATATGAACAGGCTATAAAAAGAAGCTAGCATAGGATTAAGAATTTGCACACACAATTCATAAATAAAACAGTTGACCCTATAAAGTGGAAAACTTAAAGTCAGAACCTGGAATTTATCTTTATCAGATGGTCTCTGGATAACATATATCTTCCCGTGGAGACTTGGTTCCCCAGAACAAGCAAGACTTCAAGACTTCAACCTGAGTTGAACCTAACATATATACGTAACTCCTTCTCTGGTTTCAGATGCTGTTGTACACTCTGTCTGCCAACTGACAGAGCACAATATGAGAATCCAAACCCAAAGAATGTGAATACAATATAAATGGGAAGAGGGTCCAGTTCTTCCTAACAGCAATGGCCTCAGGGCTCTGAAGTTGTTACACTGGCTATATGCCTTGATTTATTAGCAGGCAGAATAATAATATAGAAGCTGAGAACACGAATATGTGTGTCTTTACAAACTAAAGTGACCTAAGACTTTGGCTCTCAGGTACATGTCTCTGTCCACTCCCTTCCCTAATCCTAAACCTTTTCAACTGTAGCTAACCTGGCAGGTGAGAGATGCTGGAAGCTCAGCCTCTGAAGGGCAGGACTGAAAACAGCAAAAAGTATTAAATCCTCCTCAATCTAGGTTCTGATATCTCACTCAACCTAATCTAAAGTGAACTTCTGCCCACAGTCTTCTGTTCAGATTTGGATGGGGGTTCTCTGGCTACATCATGGCTTCTTAAACTTTTTCCACTTATAATACCCTTTTCCTAGAACATGGTCAATTTTTGTTTATGGGCCATGTACCACTAAAAAAAAAAGTATATTCCTTTCTATCCCCATCTCTCCAGAGAGCTACCATATCTACCTTATATAGAGTTTTATTTACCTCCTTAACTTCTTTCTTGTTTATTTGGAGGTTAGATTTATCAAGTTCAGAAAGGGGGAGACTGAGGTCCCCCACTAGTATAGTTTTGCTTTCTTCCTGCATCTCCCCCAACCTCTCCTCTAAGAATCTGGATGCTATACCACTTGGAGCATACATGTTTAGTAAGGATATTGCTTCATTGTCTATGGTGCCTTTTAGTAGGATTTAGTTTCCTTCCTTATCTCATTTGATTAGATATGTTTCTGCTTTTGCTTTGTCTGAGATTAGGATTGCCACCCCTGCTTTTCTTACATCAGCTGAAGCACAATATATTCTGCTACAACCTTTTACATTTACTCTGTGTATATTCCCATTTTAAATGTGTTTCTTGTAAACAACATATTGTTGGATTACGGCTTTTAATCCATTCTGCTATCCATCTCCGTTTTATGGAAGAGTTCATTCCATTCACATTCACAGTTATGATTACTATCTGTCTTTCCCTCCATCCTCTTTCCCACCGCTTGTGCTTTTAGTTCTCCCATCTCCCTTCCCCTCCTCAATAGAGTTTTCATTTTTGACCATCACCTCCTGCAGTCTTCCCTTCCTCTTTCAGCCCTGCTCCCTTTTACCCCACTTTACCCTTAGTACTTCTTCCCTCCCTTTTAGCTTCCCCTCTCCTTTCTTCCCCTTCCCCCCCCCACTGACTATAGAGTTAGATTTATATACTTAAGTTTATTGTTCTCTCCTTTAACCAAATCAGATGAGAGTACCTCTCAACAATGCTCATCTCCCTCCCCTTTCCCTCTACTATAACATAATTTTGTACTTCTTCCTGTGATGTAATTTACCATTTTCTGCTTCCTCCTTTTCACATCTCCTGTCCCTTTGCATGCTTAAATCACATTTTTATCATCACATAATTTACTTAATACCCATTCCCTCTATGTATATCCCTTTTATATTTCATAACAGATGTACAATTCTCAAGATTAACAGTTTGCCCAAATTGAGTAACAAGTTTTTCTTTTCCCCTGTTTCCCTTTTTATGCCTCTCTTGATACCTGCATTTGAAGATCAAATTTTCTATTGAGTTCTAGCCTTTTTTTCAGGAAGGCCTGGAAATCCCTTATTTCACTGAATGTCCATCTCCTTGACTGAAATGTTATGCTGAACTCTGCTGGGTAACTGATCCTTGGTTGTAGTCCCAGCTCCTTTGCCTTACGGAATATCATATTCTAATTCCTTGAATCTTTTAATGTGGCAGCTGCAAGGTCCTGTGTGATCCTGACTATAGCTCCTCAATATTTGTATGGTTTCTTTCTGGTTGCCTGTAGTATTTTCTCCTTCACTTGATAGTTCTGGAATTCTTGGTGTTTTTAGTTTGGGATCCCTTTTGGGAGGTGAATAGTGGATTCTTTCGATGACTATTTTTCCCACTGGATATAGAACTTCTGGGCAGTTTTCCTTGATGATTTGTTGGAAGATATTGTCCAAACTCTTTTTTTCATCATGGCTTTCTGGTAGGCCAATAATTCTTAAATTTTCTCTCCTGGATCTATTTTCCAGGTCAGTTGTTTTTCCAATTAGAGAGTTTACATTTTCTTCTGTCTTTTCATTCTTTAGATTTTGTTTGACTGATTCTTGATGTCTCACAGAGTCATTATTTTCTACTTGCCCAATTCCAATTTTTACCAAATTGTTTTCTTCAGTTAACTTTTGCATCTCCTTTTCCATCTGTCCAATTTTTCCTTTAAAGGAATTATTTTCTCCAGTTAGTTTCTGTGCTTCCTTTTCCATTTTTCCAATTTTCCCAGTTAGGTTTTGTGCTTCCTTTTCCACTTGTTCAATATTCCTTTTTAAAGAGCTGTTCTCTTCAGTGAAGTCTTTTTTCATACTTTTAAAATCATTGGCCAGTTTTTCTTCTCTTTTCTTCTTCAGAAATTCCAGGAGAGCTATTTGTGCATGCGAGCAGGTCATAGTCTCTTCTGAAGTTTCAGACGGGAGTACAGTCTCAATATTGACCTCTTTGGTATTTGTGTTTTGGTCCTTGTCTCCATAGAAAGATTCTATGGTCTTTTCCTGCTTGCTTTGCTTTTTCTGCTCATGATGGTGAGGCTTTTTGTGTTGTGGCCTCTAGTTCTTTCAGTTAGAAGCTGGAGAACCTGGTGTTGAGCTGACTGGTGTGAAAAAGCTAAGGGCAGGTGCCTTTTTTTCTTTTTCTTTTGTGTTTCCCTGGATTAGCCCTGGGGCTAGCTTGTTAAGTGTGGGGTCATGTAAGATCTCCTCAGCTGGGCTGAGGCAAAGGCAAGCTCAGTGTTTGGTGATCCCAGCTGCTCTATTGTCTTCCTGTTTCCCCTGGAGTGCTGAGGCATGCCTGGGTCCTAGTGCAAGTTTCCACCATCCCTCCGGGGTTCCTGTCCTTCCCGTTCACTTCCACCACAGTAAGAGGAATCCTGCTTAGTGATTTTACCAACCTCAGGTGCTATGAGACTGTTTGCCCCTTCTGCTGATTCCACTGATGCAGGATTTTTCTGGGAAAATATTTTATAAATCTTTCGAGGTCAACAAGGGGAAGGGGAAGGGGAGAGAGCATTTACCGATCATGCTGCCATTTTGGCTCCCAGAAGTTCAAGTAGGTGACTTACAGAGGTTTAATCTGCGGGCTGATAGTCTCAGGAGCAGCTGCTGCAGATACCTGGTGCTCAGTGGCTGTTACTCTCTTGGTTCTGCTGGTCTCCCACCCTGGGCTGCCACTCCACTGTTCTATCATGATGCTGCCACCTCAGGCCACCCCAGGGGTTTCCTGCTAGATTGCACATCCAGTGCTGTGCTGTGTGCTGCACAGCTGTGGGCCCACCCCTGCAGAACAGATCCTTCCCGTCGACCTTCCAGTCTGTCCTGGTCTATGAATCTGCCATAGTCTGTCTCCTACTGGATTCTGCACCTCCAAAATTTGGTCAGATTCTCTTTTTAGAGGTATCTAAAGGAGTTTGTCTAACAGCTTATGTGAGTAGCTGCTCTCATTCCATCAACTTGGCTCCACTCCTCTACAATACCTTTTTGCCCCAGAAATTTTTATGCAACCCTGGGTATATATAAAGGTACATAAAAAAGCTATACAAGTCAAACATTTACCAAAGATAAATCATAAAGACATTTATTTTAAAACAATTCTTTGGTATACATATAATTTTACCACTTATTAAAGACAAAAGCAAATCTGTATACTAATAAGGTGAATATACCTGTTTATTTTTACATAAAGAATTGAATCTTGGCATTATGTTTGATACTGCAGGACAGAGTATATTCAGTGTTTTTCAGAGTTGATCAATATTTTGATTTTATAATCATCAATTATGATTGGTTATTATGTGGCTGAGAACACCACTTTGCATAAACACTAGTACAAAATGGCAGAAGTATGTTTAAGGCCATTTCAGAAATTGTTGAAAATTCTTTCCTAATCCCAAGCCAAAATTCACTTAACAATTTTGTATGTAGAGTAAAAACACTGCAATTCATAACATATAATAGTCTCAAATCTCAACTAAGGTGTTTCTGGTAGCATCTGTTAGTGTTGCATGGTGTGACAGCATGCACAGTGCAAAGTGAGAATTTTTTGTGTTCAGAAACAAGGATGCAATGAAGTTGCACGATGCAACACAGGCAAGTACTGCCTGAAATACCTCGGATTCATTACATGCTTGATTTTGAATTAATTTTTGGTCACTTCACTTTCAAAAACCTTTTACTGTTGCCAAATTTTCACAACCTACGGTTTAAGAAGCGCTGGTCTAGATTTCCCAAGGCTAGAGGTGATTCAGAAGTAAATGATATAATCGAAGTTACATACCCAAGACCTACATTAGAATAGGTTTCACCTTTCATGGTAATATTCTTTCTCTCTCATTAATTGTTAATCAATCAGTTGACTGCCATCCTCTCAGGATCACCTACTCTCTTCCAAGGACATATAAACTGTGTGCCCACTGCCATGATTTATCTTTGGTTCAAGACAGATAGTCAGATGCCCATTCCTTTTCTTAATAAAATGATTAACTGCCAGAAACTGTCTCTCAAACTTTTAAAACATCATACATGTAAACATGAAAAGTCTGGCATGGTGTGGTTTTTCAGACTATACTCCTAGCACACAAGCAGAACAGGCAGACAAACAGTGACCATTACTACCACTGCCTTTCTACCCCCATTTAAGTCTCCTAGCCCACACATTGTTTATTCTAACCTTAAGAGACTGCATGGTATAATGGAAAGAATCTTAAAGTCATGAAAAATCAAAATTTAAACATTAGATGTGACCTTCTGGTTATGTGACTTTGGACAATGAATCAATGAATGAAAAGCATTTACTTAGTGCTTCACTATGTGTATGTGCCAAGCCCTATGCTAAGCCCCTGGAGTACAAAAACAAAAGCAAAACAAGTCTCTGCACTCTAGAAGCTTAGAGGGAAGACATAAGAGAGTGGTGGGCATGAAAAGGCACTATAGTTTGGAAAATCAATTTATAAAGCCATAGATTGACACATCTTTTGCAAGAGTGATAGCAGTGTTGATTTGATCATGGTTCCAGAACCAGAAGGGGGAGGGTATGTACGCAGTGGCAATAAGCATGGTGAGTGGATGGTTAAAAGAGTAAAGTGAAGCACATAGGGGCAGCTGGCCTGATCCAGAGGAGCACATAGAAGGCACTCACCAATCAGTAACTCAGGGTCCCTGACCAGGGGCTCCAGAAATAAAGTGGCATGTTCGACATTCAAGGCAACTGGTAAGAACAGAGCAAGGAGGAAGTAAAGTAAGCTTTCCTTTAAATAAGTCACATAATCTCTCTGCACCTTAGTTTTATCATCCATAAAATGGAGGTAATACTTGCACAATGCCTAGCACAGCTGTCCATGAGGTTTTCTTGGCAAAGATACTAGAATAGTTTGCCATTTCCTTCTCCAGTGGATCCTTTTGTGAAGCAACCAGAGTTAAGTGATTTGCTCATGGTCACACTGCCAGGAAGTCTCTGAGGTTGGATTGGAACTCAGGTCTTCCCGACTCCCAGCCCAGTGCTCTATCCACTGAGCCACCGGCTGCCTCCATCAAAAAACACAGCAAAAGATTAAATTGGTTATATTTTGATTAACAAGTAAAGATCACTAATGAAGTGTAATCATTTTTGAATTGGTCAAACTAATACAAAGCTGGAAAACAAAATAAAAATGAGAAGATATATGGTAAACAATTAAAACAATTCTCTTTCCCCAAAAAAATTCCAATTTAACCTATTTACACACATTATTAATGGCAAAAATAGGAAAAGGACAGATATCAACAATGATTGTGACAACTTCCTATAGAATTCTATGTAAATCAATATAAAATCAATGGACATAAGGAGGCAACCAAAAGACCCTAGGAACTGCTTCAGTCAGCAGTAATTTATTTGATCTGTTTGCCAAGTAGTTTATACAGGAGACATCCCCAGTTTAGAACAGAAATGTGTTTGTACTTAGAGCCTTTCCATCTTGACTCCAATCTCCCTTTCCAAGCTTATCACACATAACTTCCCTTCACACATGTCCAGCTTACTTGGCCTTGTTGTTCGCTCTAGTCATTGTCTAGGCTGTCTCCCATTCCTGAAAGCAATTCCTTTTCACCTCAGTGTAGTTTCCTTCAAAACCCAGTTTAAATGGCACATTCTGTTTCTGTTATATATATGATATATATGAAACATGAGAGCAAGGACCATTTCATTTTTGTCTTTGTATCTCCAGTGTCTAAAATATAATAGGGACTTCATAAATGCTTGCTGACTGACTTATTGATTTGAAAAATATTATGGAGTGAGCTGGTAGAATGTGAAAAGTATCATCTCATTCAAGAAGCAATACAGGGGAAAGTCAGTGAAAAAGAAAACTTATAAGCAAAGTCATCCTAATGGCAATTAAGAATAAAATGCAAAGGGCAACAAACAAGAAAAAATGAAAAAGATCAATCAGGACTTTTGTAACAAACTCTCTTTGCTGTCAAGGACAAAGGAGCCACCGCATCTGGATTCCTTATACTGCATGCCTGGATGTGTTGTGAGAAGTAGCAGTGGCCCTGCTATAAAGAAGACAGAGAAGCTGCCTATGCTGAGCACACGCAGAGGCAGCTCATGAGAGAGATAACACACTTTTGAGGACACTGATGGGCCAGTTCTTAAGGTATCTAAAAGAGGGAACGATTATCTATGGTGTGGAGAAAAACAAAAGACATTATTTCCAGAAAAAGATGACAAAGAGAACATTAATAAATATATCCCATTCTGTTAGGCAAGGCCTAACTTAGGCCAACAGTAATTCAGGCTTGAGACTGGAACAGAAACACTTAGGGACTATATTAAAAAACCCAATAAAAAGAAATTTACTTAATAAAACCTTTAAAAAGGGATACAATCTCTAAATTCTAAGATGCCATGGTGATAGTCTTCAGTCATATTTGCACAGAGGTGGGCAGTTTTGTCAAGCCTGACACCTCCACCTCCCCAGAGTCTGGGCTTCTTCTGCTGCAGGTAACCAAAAAACCATACCAATGGCTCAAACCCTAGCCCTTCAGAACTATGGTATCAAACAGACACAGGGCCATAATTCCTGTGCACTGCATATTGACATAGCTTTAAAATATAATGCTATCTATATTTTATTTTTATTTGTTAGACATTTCCAAATTCTATTTTAATCTAATTCAGGCTGTGCTCTGGAGTGTTGCAGCTACACCTATTGACCCCTCTGCTTCAGACCAATTAAGTCCTGAGGACAACCTGCCTTAGTCAAGTTAATGCCAGCATCTACATAAAACAGATGCTCCTCCTATCACACAGCTCCATTTGCCTATTTTTCCATCTCTACAAAAATTATGAATAACCAAAGGACTGTGTGGTCCCATACTCGTAAGACTGTATTCTGTTAAAGAACTTTGGTATGCATAAGGTTTTACACACACTCAGTTCTAGTTAGAACTGGCTGATCAAACTCTCTAGCAAGCTTGTTGAGGAAGCAGTTATAATTCCCCTTTCCTCATCTTAAGTCGGCTTCCCTGGTTAATTTTGAGAACCTTCCCTCCAACTTGAGTTCCCTGACCCTACTGCTCAACAAGCAACATGACAGCTGCCACAGCACAGCCTCTATCTTAAAATCCTATGTAAATCAGGATGCCAAAGATTCCAGGTCTTCCATAGGAGAATGAATCCCACTTTTTATATGGGCTACCATTTTTCCCAGTGGATCAGTGGAGACAAAAGACGACACGTACAATTCTATCTCTGTATCTGCCTATATCCTCCTAAACTGTGCATAGCTGTGACAGTCAAAAACAATTCTAACCCACCTCAGTGTTGCTTCATGCCCTTCCCTGGAATTCTGCCTTACATTTGCATGACAAAATTTTGTAAGACTAATCTACGTACACAGTAAGGACATCCTCGATAAAAGAATGAGAAAGGAACAAATAAGATTTCATAGCTGATATTCCACAGCAGACTACATCTCTACTATTGGACAACTGAGTGACAAATGTAGAGAAGGCAAGATCCCACAGTAAGAGAAGTATTTTGGTATAATAAAAAACCGTCTTAAAGACTCTACTCCCAATATGGCATATCTCATGCACATGGTCAAAATCAAACAAGATATAACAACAGTGATACCTTTATTCAATGACCTTGAAGATTATTAATATCAAAAAGGTATAAATCAGGGAGACATATTCTTTCCAACGGTATTTACCACTATCATGGAAGAGAGTCCAAGTGGAAGAAAAATTCCCTCTTAGAAGGTAAGGGTCGGGGGGCGGAGCCAAGATGGCGGAGTAGAAGGACGCACATTTACGAGCTCCCAGCCCACAACCCATGGAATTGAGGTAAAAGGAGATCCCCATAAATTCTGAATCTCTGCAGGGGGTGCATAAACATAGGGGAAGAGATTTCCGTTCCACTGAACCCTGGAGAGCCGTCCCCCGGGTCCATCGCAACCCGGAAAGCGGACCCCACCCCCACCCCTGGCCGCGACCCAGAGAAGCTGACCCGAGCAGACTTCAGAGAGGAAAGCTCCGGGGGAAGCTCCGGCAGCCGGGAAAGTCCCTCCGCCCACAGAAGCTACAGGACAGTAAGAAAGAAGGCTGCGACAGGGGAGGGGAGCGGAGCTTCTCCGTGACTCGGGCCCCCTCGGGAGGAAGCGGTGGCAGCAGAGACAGGGGCAGGAAGCTGCGGAGGCAGAGGCGTGGGCGGGCGGCTGAGGCGGCAACGGCCCGGGACTCAGGAATCCCCCAGCAGCAGGTAGGATCTTCAATACTGAAGGTCTTTCCAACCTGAGGGAGCAGAGCTGGGGAGACGGCCCTGCCCCCACCCTGCTCTACTGCTGAACGCCTCTGAATAAAACCCCCAAGGGAGCTGAGCACAGCAGGCGGGGGCCCCCCCACCCCCGCCCCCACCCGCTCCGTTCCTGAAAGTCTCTGCAGAAAGCCCCTGAGGGCCCAAGCTTAGGAGGCGGCCCTGCCCCCACCCCTGCGCCAGAACTAAAGCTTGCCGCCGGAAAGCGCATTTGAATCTCAGAGGCCAAGCACTAGCTGGGCGGATCCAGGCGGGGGTGGAAAGGAATCTCAGAAGTCAAGTAACTGGCTGGGAAAATGCCTAGAAAGGGGAAGAAAAATAAGACTTTAGAGAGTTTTTTCCAACAAATGCAAATGATCCCGACCTTCGGATCTGATGGGAAGGACGAGAACGTATTTTTCCCATCAGGGAAAGATGTGGAGGGCGGGGCCTCAGTACCCCAGACACCCCAGGGGGGTGTTGGGTGGGCTCAGGCCTTGCAAGAGCTTAAAAAGGATTTTGAAAAGCAAGTTAGACAGGTGGAGGAAAGACTGGGAAGAGAAATGACAAAGATGCAAAAAGAGTATGAAAAAAAGGTCAATATCTTGGTAAAGGAGACCCAAAAAAATGCTGAGGAAATTAACACCTTGAAAAATAGGCTCACTCAATTGGCAAAAGAGGTTCAAAAAGCCAATGAGGAGAAGAATGCATTCAAAAGCAGAATGAGCCAAATGGAAAAAGAGGCTCAAAAGCTCACTGAATTTAATAGTTCTCTCAAAATTAGAATGGAACAGATGGAGTCTAATGACTTTATGAGAAACCAAGAAATCACCAAACAAAACCAAAAGAACGATAAAATGGAAGAGAATGTGAAATATCTCATGGGAAAAACAACTGACCTGGAAAATAGATCAAGGAGAGACAACTTAAAAATTATGGGACTACCTGAAAGCCATGATCAAAAAAAGAGCCTAGACATCGTCTTGCATGAAATTATCAAGGAAAACTGCCCTGACATTCTAGGACCAGAGGGCAAAATAAGTATTGAAAGAATCCATCGATCACCACCTGAAAGAGATCCAAAAAGAGAAACTCCTAGGAACATTGTGGCCAAATTCCAGAACTCCCAGCTCAAGGAAAAAATCGTGCAAGCAGCTAGAAAGAAACAATTCCAGTACTGTGGAAATACAATCAGGATAACCCAAGATCTAGCAGCTTCTACATTAAGGGATCGAAGGGCGTGGAATAGGATATTCCAGAAGGCAAAGGAACTAGGACTCAAACCAAGAATCACCTACCCAGCTAAACTGAGTATAATACTTCAAGGGAAAATATGGTCTTTCAATGAAACAGAGGACTTTCAATCATTCTTAATGAAAAGACCAGAGCTGAAAAGAAAATTTGACTTTCAAACACAAGAATGAGAGGAAGCATGCAAAAGTAAACAGCAAGGAGAAGTATTAAGGGACTTACCAGAAATGAATTGTATGCATTCATACAGGGAAGGACAATATTTCTAACTCTTAAAACTTTTCAATATCTGGGTGGTTGGAGAAACCACACATACACATGTACACGCATGCACACACATACAAAAATGCATTCACATGCAGAGACAGAGAGCACAGATTGAACTGAAAAGGATGGGACCATACCTTAAAAGAAATTAAGGTAAATGGTGAGAGAGAAATGTAGTGAGAGGAAAGAGGGGGAAATGGAAGGGGGTAACTATATGTCATTTAAGAGGCAAGTAGGAGATGTTTTTAGTGGAGGGAAAAAGAGGAGAGCTGAGGGGAAAAAAAAACAAAAACAAACAAACAAACAAAAGTTTACCCTCATCACATTTGACTAAACGAAGGAGTGAAATGCACACTCATTTTGGTATGAAAACCTATCTTACAGTATAAGAAAGCGGGGGAGAAGGAGATATTGGGGGGGGATGATGGAAGGGAGGGCAAAGGGAGGAGGGAGTAATTGAAAGTCAACACTTGGGGAGGGACAGGATCAAAGGACAGAAGAGAAACAATGAGGGGCAGGTTAGGAGGGATGGCAATTCAGTTAGTCTTACACAACACGACTATCAGGAAGGTCATTTGCAAAGCTACACAGATATGGCCTATAATGAATTGCCTGCCGTACCAAAGGGAATGGGTGGGGAGGGAGGGATGGGGAGAATTTGGAACTCAAAGTTTTAGGAACAATGGTTTAGTATTGTTGTTGCAACTAGGAAAGAAGACATACAGTTAATGAGGAATAGAAAGTCATCTGGCCCTACAGGAGAAAAGAGAAGATAGAGACAAGGGAAGGGAGGGATGACAGAAGAGAGGACAGATTGGAGATAGGGAAAATTAGATTGCTTGGGGTATTGGGGTGGGGGGAGGGGATAAAAGGGGAGAAAATTTGGAACCCAAAAATTTGTGAAAATGTATGTAAAAAGCTAAATAAATAAATAAATAAATAAAAAAGAAAAAAAAAAAAAAAAAGAAGGTAAGGGTCCCTTGAGATGATCCTGTTTATAAATGACTGTACTGATGGCACTGAGTGTGAGGCTCCTTAACTTAGATCACATATGTATTATGCATGTGTATATGTATATGATAATATATGTGTATATTGTACATATACTGCATGTGGTATATATTGTATATTATAGAACATTATCTAGTATAACCATACAGAGTATTATTACACTATATTATCATAACAGTATATAGAACTAGTAATAGTACACAATAGTAATATATATGATACATTTATTATATAACCTAACATATATACATTGCATGTTATAATAATGTATCAAGTATAATATCAAGTATAATCTATACAAATTGAGAGAGTGTAATTCTAGGAAATTATATGTATGTAAATTGTGTGGATATACTGGATAGTCCCTGAAAACAGATAGTGAGGGGGCCTTGGAACTGAACAGGAAAAAGAGTAGACTGAAGAGCCTTTGGAAAATGGTGTAATCCTTTAGTGATCCGAAAAATATCCATAAAACCAAGCCTATCTTGATGTTACAATATTGTTCCAACGATGTCTTAGTCACAAACTACTACAGACTCAGGAGGTCTGAAGCCGAGGTTGAACTGATGAACGATACAAAAATAGACGTGCGCATGAGGAGATGCTCATGTTATCACAGATGAGCTGTGGCACAGGAGGAGCGGAAAAGATACTGTCAAAGAAACCTATGACTGGTAAACTGGAAAAATCCCTTCTTGAGAATAAGAGCCAACCCACAGAAAGCCTCACTGGTATCCATACCCATTAGTGAACCTGAGAAAGGCTCTGACAACACTGAACAGAAGCTGAATAGTTAATTTAAGGGAAGAGACAAGCCACAGTCACACAAGATAGGCTGACACAGAGTGGGCCTCCATCTGTTAGCAGTGCACAGAGTATCCTCCCACCCCTCCCCAAGTAGGTCACAGATCCACCGGAGATTTTAAGTACAGATGCCTTAGGAGTAACAAAGAAACGCCCCTGTGAGGCACACACCAAGGAGTGTGCTGGGTAAATGTTTAACAACTAAATTTCTGGGTAAAAAAATCTATACACAGCAGACTTTTACATCTGCATTATTAACACTTTCTCCATCATTTTCTTAAGACTAGACAATCAGCAAAACCTTCACTTAAATCCTGGTTTGTAGCATTTGCTGGTTTCTGTTTTGCTCACACTGATAATTTAACAACAGGCTCCAAGCTGACTCTCCCCCAAAGAAATCAAAGGCAGAAAGAAAGGCTCCATATAGATCACAACATTCACAGAAGTGCTTTTTGTAGTAACAAAAGACTGGAAACAAAGGACAGTCCAATCCTTAGGGAATAACTGAACAAGTTGTGGTATGTAAACATTAGAGAATATTACTAGGCTATAAGGAATAGATGAAGAATTCAAAGCAGCATGCACAGACTTAAAGAAACTGAATTCCTTAAGAAATAGAGCCAAGAGGCTCAGATTCAGTCCACCTCTGACTCTGTCTAGCTGAGATTCTATCTGGCCCGTTGGTGAACACAAGCATTACAAATGCTTGACTCCTTAAGAGCCAAACCAAGATGGAGAAGCTTTAATAAACTTTGTTTTTCTTGGGCTTTAAGAAGGCTTAAGCCGAATTCATTCAAGTAGGACCTGGCATGTGGGTATTTTGGGGTCCCCAGCGCCCCTAAACCTCATCACACAAAGAGCTTTTACCTTTCTTTTGATACTCCCACACTCCCTAACCTCTCATCTGAGCACCTTACCTATTACTTTTCTGAGAAACTTAAGGCTGTTCAAATTCTAAAAACAAGTGGTGAGTCCCTGGACCTGGGAGCTCAAGCCTTGGCCACCTCAGAGGCAAGATTCCTGGCCAGATGTTACTACTAGTCAGGCAGGGAAGCACTCAGAAAGGTACCAGGATGCAAAACCAGGGAGCTTTTGGACTTGGAACTTGACCTGGACTATTTGCCTTTTTGTGACAGTAAAATACCCTGAAAAGTCTTAAGGGATGGCAAATATTTCAAACAAGAGGGAAGAATGTAAAAATGCCTAGATCATCTAAGACCCCACATAGAAAAAGAAAAGGACTTGCCTCTGGTTGAAGTCATTGTGTGGTACCCTACCACATTGGTGCCAAAAGAAACTACATCTTTATCAGATTGGAGAAATATCTTTTTCTCAACTACTCCACTGAGTAGAGGACTTGTTCACCCACAAAAGGGGAGCCATGAACTAAGCTGACTGTGGTCAGGACCTGTGGTCAGGACTTGGGGTTTTGGTCTGCTCAAGCCTTGGCTATCTTGGAATCAGTATTCCCCTATAAATGTTGCTGCCAGTCCAGCAGGGAAGCACTTAGAAGTAATGATACCAAGATGGAAGACCAGGGAGCCTATGAACTTGGAACTTGGTGGGACCATGCTGTTTGGGATTTATGCTGGGAAACTAATCTTTCTCCCCAAAGACTAAGCTGGTAAAGAGTTACATTCCCCACTCCCCCTTCTGGGGATGTTGGCATGTTTATTCTTGCTGTATCTTTGAAATAAATATTCCTCTGTAAAAGCTGAAAAAAAAAAGAATAGAGCCAAGAGAACAAGTACAAAATGACAATGGGAAGAACAACAACCGAGGAGTCAGCTGTGTGCTGTGTAGACAAACAGCCAAGCCTCGGCCCCACCAGGCAAGACCTCTAGGCTGACTGGGAGGGGCCTCTCCCAGAGTGGGGCGCGACTCACGCCTGCAGACTCAGGTAATCAGGAAGGTTAGTTGGCTGTAGGGCCTTTTCCAACACCTCTTATACTCTTAGTTAGAAGAGATGGCACTTTGGGTAGGGGAAAAGGGAGGATTTATGTGGAAATGACGGTGATGTAAAAATACAATAAAGCAATAAAAAGTTTTTTAAAAAAAGGAAAATCGTTTGAATACAAAAAATTAAGAACTGTACTTAAATTTCCTATGCTGAAAGGATAAGAGTTTTTCTACTGATTTTTCTTGTATGCATAATCAAAAATTTTTATTAGTCTTTTCTATTTGATTAGTCTTTTCCAACTCTTTGTGACCTCATCTCAGGCTTTTCTTAGCAAAGGTACTGGAGGAGTTTGCTATTTCCTTCTCCAGCTCTTTTTAGAAATGAGGAAACTGAGGCAAATAGGGTTAAGTGACTTGCCCAGAGTCACACAGCTGATAACTACCTGAGGCCAAATTTGAACTCAGAAAGATTAATCTTTCAGACTCCAGACCTAGAGTTCTAGCCACTGTACCATCTAGCTGTCCCTATTATCAAAATTAATATTTATTTTATAATTAAGGTAATAATACTGTATAGACCTCAATTTGATTACTCTTTTACTTACCTATGGGCTTGAAAACTTTTCCCATCAACACAAATTTCAATATCTGGGCAGCAATGCTTTCTATAAAGCTTCAACAAATCTTCTCCTAACTCAGAAGCAGGTTCCAGGTCAGAATTGTCTGTAAAAGGAAAAAATACAGCGTACTGAAGTTACTCCAGGATTTTAGACAACCAAATTTTTTAAAAATCGACTAACAATGGGATTTGTGCAAATTAAATTCTCATTTATCTTTACTAGTAAAGCAAAAATAGCATAAGGAACACAAAAGAAGGATGAATAAGCGCATGATTTTGAAAGTAATTTATATCTGACCTTCAGAATGCTTTTATGTTCAATATGGACATGTTCACTACTCTGGAACGTCACATTCTGTGTCTCTGTTTTCTCATCTACACAATAATGGAAGTCAGACCAAGTGTCTCTAGGGTCCCTTTCAGATGAGAATCCTAAATCCTATGATGCTATGAATATTTCAAACAAAATAAGGAAGCTGCTCTGAGAACACCTGATTTAAAAGAAGCAACGCGCTCCTGAGCACCCACATCCTCTACCTGGGCTTAATACCTTCTTGCTCCCCTCTTCAGTCAGGAGATGGTCAGCATCACTTGTGGAGAACTAACCTAACCATTACATCAGGTACCACTGTCTCTATTGTGATTCAAGGTTCACAGAGCACGTTACAATAGATTCTCAGGTTCTCATAACAACCCCGTAAAGTAGAATCGCAGGAGCTCAGCTTTGTGCTCACTGCCGCCTTCAAAGCATTTCCCAAAGTTCCTGATATAATGCCTAGAACACAGTGAGAAGTTGATAAACATCTTTCAGTTGATTAAAAAAAACAGCATATATTTATTTATGCGGTATGTCATTTACACTGCATTACAGTTTATGATTTACATAGCAGTTTTACATGCACTAATTTTACATGGTCTTCTAAACAGTAGCATCCCTATTTCCAAAGTTCAGAAATGTTACATCATTTGCCACAAAGAGTAAACTGCAGCTAAAGCCCACACAGCTCCGCCCTCCATACCCCGTTTTCTGTCTACTACTTCAAGGCTGCCTCTCTAGTTGGGGACACTGGCCCCTGCAATGAGTTGGGAAGGGTGGCTAAAATGCCTCCTGCAGGAGCAGTGCAGGTGTTTGTACTGCAACACGGATGAGGCTGCCAGAAGGCTATGTACAGCTAATCATGGCCAAGGAGAAATAGAGCTGGGGGAGAGAGGGGAGGAGGAGGGAAGAAATCATATGGATCCTCTGAAAACCTTCAAGTATTCCTGTACCTACAAGAGAAAAAGACTATGTTCACAAAATCAGCTCTACGAAATGAAGATCTAGTCTGAATTTGAACTTTTTTGGGTAGTCAGGGGACAAAAAGCTATTGGACTAAAAGTGAGAGTGGATTGCAGGATAACCATTACAAATTATGAAGAAAGTAAAACCAACCAAGTTAAACCCAGGAAAAACTCACTGAAGTTAATCCAAACCCACACTCAGTCTGGCTATCTAGGAAACCTTCCTAGGAATGCTCTTGTACTTCAAAATCCACACTGAGAGAGACAGCAGTGCAACACTCTGGGCTGTGTTATCTTCTACCCTTGCTACTACTTCCTGAAGTAGTCCTAACGGACCTACTTTCTTTTCCAGTTTTCAGGTCTTTGAAATTTTCACCACTTGTGAAAAGCCATTATTGTTTATATGTGTTAGCCTATCCATCCTCATCATGTGTCTTGCCACTGTCCACTGGGTGATCATCTGCTTTTTCATTATCCTTTGATCATGGTATATGTACCATGAGCCTCTGCTATCCAGTATCACTGGTAGAAAATTGTTTTTTTAAAAAAAGTCAGGTTTTGGTGGTAAGGACCAACTTTCAGTAATTAAAAAGGCTGCACAATATCTTAAACACCATCTAGCCTTTTTGCCCTCTGTTCATCTGTCCAGTCATTGTCCACTTGCAATACCTTTCCAAAATATACCTAGATAGACAGCTTTTCTCATTGTGGTAGGAAAGTGATGACAATTCTTGAAAGCCCTTTTAGTAGAGAATAACCTTTCCTCAATCCTCTCAAGGGAGAATAATTTTATGTGCAAACCCAATGATACAGGCTGTGACCCATATCTGAATTCCAACCTAAATCTGGAGCACATCTTAATTATTTCTCCTCAAAGTTAATCTTCCAAATTGAAGACACCACCATTCTTCCAGGCTTGTACAAAGGTTTGTAACTTTGCCTTATCCTTGCCCCTTTACTCTCTCTCACCCTACAATTCCATTTATTTGTTGAATTTTGCTATTTCTTTGCTGACAACATCTGTACTATCACTCCTTTTTAATTCCTCTTATCATTCAGCTACTAACCTAGCTCAAGTTCCATTGTCTCTCTGCCTTTATTGCAATGGCTTCCTAATGCATCTCCCTACCTCAAACCTCTTTTCATTTAAGTCTATCCTCCCCACTTCTGCCAAAGTGATTTAAGAACAAATCTGTGTGTGTTCCTTCTTTACCCAGAAAATTCTGATATTCTTTTCCCTCTAGGATCAAATATAAACTCCTCTAGGACCCTTCACAAACCTTGCTTGAGTATTACGACCACATTAGACATTACTCTCACTTCTGCTCTCTAATCCAATCGTATGGACCTTCTCTCTCTTCTTAACACATTACATTCCCATCTTCAAGCTTTTTATTGGCAGACATGCATAGAACACATTTCCTCTCCCCTCTACCTAAGAGAATTTCTCTTTTCCTTTAAGACGTAGCTCAAGCACCATCTTTTACATGAAGCCCTTCCTGACTCCCTCAGTTGCTAGGGTCCTCTTTCTGAACGTACCTTATATTTAAGTTTTTATTTATTCTCTTTATTTTGAATATGCTTATTTATATTCTTGTTTTCTCCAATAAAACATAAATTCTTTAGGAGCAGGAACTATTTTATTTGTCATGTTTGTGTCAAAAGTACCTTGAATGGTTCATGATACACATCAAGCACATCCTTTATGGAATGTCACAGAATACCCCCCTCTCTCTCTCTCTCAGTGTCTCCTGATCCCCTCTACTGATCAGAAGACTACTCCTTCTCTTACCTCACTGTCTCCTCCTACCCTCCACCAATGAGAAAACAGATGTCTCAATCCCTATAAATCCCATTTTTCATTCCCTCTAAATTGTGTATCAACTGTGTAGAAACCAAGTTTTGAGGGTCCTTGGTTTACCAAGAGCCTTGGACCTGGTTTGTTTTGCAACCACATGCACTGCTAAATAAATCATCTGTCTGGATAAAACTAGTTTCTTTATTCCACTTTAACAGTTATGGTCACCATGAAGGGACTGAGACTTTGTTTCCACTGACAAAGTGGGAAAGGAGGGTTTTAAAGTAAAGGGTTTTGGAAAGAGAGGTTTGAGGGAAGTTTTATCTCAACGAGATAAAAAGGATATGATAAACTTCATGTGGTTATTCTTTATGATTGTAAGTCCAGATTTAATTTGGTTGAACTCTGTCTTGAAACTAAATCATAGTGTGGTCTCGTTTACAGTGAGATGTATTCTCCTATAAGGATAACTGTGACAATCAGAACTTTGCTATTTTAAAGAAATAATGCTGGAAAATGCATAGATCATGAAGACTTGCATTAAAATTCTGTCTCAGAAATTTATTAGCTATGTGACCGTAAACAAGTTACTTCACCTTTGTTTATCTCAGTTTTCTAATCTGTAAAGGAGATATATAATAGCACTTATCTCCCAGAGTTACTGTAAGGATCATAATAATAAAGTGCTTAATACAGTGCCTGGCACATGGAAAGCATAATACAGATATTAGTAAATATAAGTAGTCTATAATGGTCTTAAATGAAATCAGTGTAACATGCCAAGTGATAAAATAAGTGATTTTCTATGCAGGATAATGTGGAAATGCATTTGACTGAATTGATATCATCTGACTGGTAACAGATTTTGTTTAATATTTTAATTTTAAATACATGAAGATATACATGTTATTATTGCTTTTCTAAAATTTTTCTTACATAGTGAAATTTGGGAAACCATTATATCAGAAATGTTGCTAGAAAAATAAGACCTCTTTTAATTTGGATAGGATATTGTTAGGATATAAGTGGATAATAATAAGTGGGATAATGTTGTTAGGATATAAGTGGATAATAATAACTTACTGCTAGGAGAAAAAGCAGCATAAGACCCTTCATTTTATTCTTATGTGTGAGGTTCTTTGGGACTTTCTACTTGGACCAAGTCTTAAGAACTTATCAGCCTTCTTGACAGTGTGTAATAGAATTCTCAAGTACTGAAGTCTGAGAAACTAGGACCTCTCCCAGCCAACATGGGGAAATTTACAAGTTTGCTTATAGTGAAGGCTGAGTTTCCTCTAAGATTGACTATTATGAAAATTATTAAAATATACCTGTTAATAAATAGTCTGTATTGAAGCTACACCTTTGAACCAACTTAGTGACAAAAGACTTTAGATTCAAAGATTTCAATCTTGCCTAGAGTTGAACAGGCAAAACACATTAGAGGCTTACTACAATCGGCATTTTTCTGGAGTTTGGAGTCAAGTATCATGTATTCATTATATGTAAAACTCCAGAATGTAACTTTCTTAAATTATAAATGAAGGACAAATAAGATGTCCTTATATGGTCTTTTAAATACACACACACACACATATGTGTGTGTACATGTATGTGTGTGTGAGTGTAGGGAGGAGGGAGAGAAGGAGGGAGGAAAGAGTATAACATGAGAAGAACAGCCTAACCCTAAGCTGCTATTAGTGAAATTTTGATGTTTTAGGTAAAATCTCATGGTTCCACAATTGGATAGTGTTCTGAGTTTGTTTTCAGATATGTTATCTGAAATGTCATTGAGCCAATAGCTCAGCACTCAAGGGGAATGTCATGTGCTACCCAAAAGGACAGTAGTCTGACAAAACTGTTACAAGTAAATGTCTGTGTCTAGGAATAGTTGAAGAGATGACCTTGGCATAGGCATCTCTTGACTCAGCTTCCCCATTATGCTAATTTCCTTTCTGAACAGGCAATTTCCTTACTCGGTTAATTCTGAGCCTGGCTATGAATGTGAATGATGTGGAATTTTGTTGTGTAAATGGTTATTAACTGTGACTCTTTCCTAGAATCACACAGAGCTAAATAAGTTTTTCCCCTGTTACATCTTATGTCAGGTCAATCCATGCCTTGAAGGAAGAGTCCTGACATCATTATAACTACATACCTCCTTTTCCTTTTATAGAAAATTTCTACAATTGGGGCAAATGAACGGTGGAAATTTTGTTGCTGCAACATTAAATCTATTAATATATTAACACTGAAATATCTAAGTTATAGAAGGCAAGTAAAAAAAAAAAACCTATTACTTCAACCTGAATTTGCAGTCAATTCCATATCCTAACTAGATTCATGGATTTGCTGTTTCCTTGCTAATAATTATATATTTGTGCATAAGATTAGGCCCTTCAAGTATCTTATTCTTTCAGGGTGATATGGGGATGACATCCTCAAAAGGGTGGGAAAATACAAAGATAAAAGTTTTTAATCAAATGGAGTAGTAAATTTTGAGAAAGCAACAGAATCAAACTGTTTTCTCTAAGAACTAAGATATACACACACACGATTGTTTTCCAAATGTTTCTAATGGGATATACATGCCCTGAAAATTGGATTAAGGATTTTAAAAGTGCTTTAATAATTATAAAGAAAGAGAAATTATTTTTCCTATTTTTGAAGTCCCTGATAATTTGAAGAAGCAGAAGGGCTCATTTTTTCATTCTCAAAAGACTACTTTTTTCTTTTAAGATTCTTCCTTCACCCTGTTGATGACAGAATCCATAAAAGGTTTAGGCATTTAGGTAAAGACAGAAACAGATAAAGACAGAAACGGCAAGTGACATGTAAAAGCTGAAATTCTCTGACATTTCTGGTGAATCATGGGTTCCTAATCTGATTTTCTTCTCTGTTAACAGATCAGAACCATAAGGCTTGAATTGGTTTTCATCACATGAACTAGTTACTCAAAAATCAAATTTAGGAGATTTTAGGATATGTATCCAATTTTGTTACATGCAGATTTTTAGCAGAATTATCTAGGAATTTCTGCAAAAACTTGGAACCACAAAAACAATTACTAAGAGGAAGCCTTTTAAGAGCTGCCCTGAGAGTGAGACCTATTCCAGAATGCCAAAGGAAAGATATTTCTAAAGACCGGACTATTACCTGGGACTTCTGAGACTCAAGATGAAATTGCTGATTAAATGGATTTTGGAAGTGGGGTTACCAGGTTACAAGGAGACTTGATAATATTGATGAACATCATATATTACTTCCGCTTTTTGTTTCATGATGTTTATATTTGCTGAGTTTTCCTGGTAACGTTGGTGACATAAAAACCTCTCCTCTCAAATTAGTTCATGATGACCAGAATCAGCCTCTAACCTGTGGATGGCCTTAATTTACCTATAAAGTCTATTTAACAAAGTTTGTCTCCTAAGGGCATATATGAGATTAAGATTCTACTTGTACTCTTTGCACCTCTCATCCCACCCCTTGGATGCCCCTTAAAATAGACTATCATTCCAACCAGAAATCCTTAATAGATGAAAGTATTTAAATACAATCCTAGAGTTGAGAACCCCATGAAAAAAGGGGAGAATGTTACATTAAAAATAGCATTAGTGACTCCATTTTGCCTTTATCCACCACAATGTGATGCTGAGTTTCAGCTGCTTATATGTTACCTGATTACTACCCCTCGAAAAGATCACCCTTCTTAAGGAATATCATAAAACTATCCTTCTCCCTCTTACCTCAATGTCTTCCCATATCCTCCACCAGTGAGAAACCAGACGTCTCAATCCCTATAATCCTGTTTCTCATTTCCTCCAAATTGTATATTAACTGTATAGAAAGGTAAGTTTTGGAATCTTTGGTTTACTGACCTTGGACCCAGTTTGTTTTGCAACATTTAGCATGCCATGCTAAATAAATCATTTGTTTGGATGAAACTTGTTTTCTTTATTCCATTGTAACAAGACTATGCCATAATCAGACAGACTGAAGGAAACTAGAGTGTTTAGCTTGTAAGCTAAAAGATTTAAGGAGGGATATAATAGGTGCATTTGACTATGTGAAGGGCTGTTACCTAGAAGAGACAAACAGCTTGTTCTGCTTGACCTTAGAAGGCATAGATCAATGGGCTGGGGCAGTAAAATCCAAAGGATTTGGCAACTGACTGGATAAGAGAGGTGAACAACTTCAAGGTCACCATTATGGGAGACTGAGAATAACAAATCAAAAGGAGGAACAGTTTTACAAGGAAAGTTGAAACTGGAAAACAACTAGTGCTGCATCTGGTGAGTCAATTATTTCCCTTCTTGTGCTATGTTGCATCACTCCCTTACCTCTGCCAAGTTGGTCACTCTACAGTTATTACCATGGTACAATGGAAAAGTAAAGCAAAAAGAACTCTAGGAAGCTCAGCAAATTAATTTTACCTAAAAACAATTCTGGTAAATAATCTTCTTTGTTGATTAATTAGTTGGTAAGAAGAGACAGAAGTGTGAGGGTTTAAATAGCTGAAAATTACATTTCTAGGTTATCTGTGATTTTTACACGTAGGCTATCCTGTTGCCTATTTATTATTGTGGATAACTGAAAATGTTCTAGAGCGATATTTGCATTTCTCCACCAATAGCTACTTAAAATGCTCAGCAGAAATTAATTTTTCTACAAATTATATTAGCATATATTCTTGTGTCAATATAATTGAAATAATCCACCAAAACGTCCCACCTATAAAATCCAAGTTGTCCCCAGCATCACTGCTTTCTTCTGGAACTCCACATTCAGTGAGAGAGGAACCAACCAAACTTCCATCTCGAGGCTTTATCAAACTACTCTGGGATGTGGCTGAACATCCATCGATTTTGGCATACTTTCCAGAATTTATATCCACATTTGAGGTTTCCGGCTGTAACCTGTCCCCATGCACCTTCTTTCTCAAGATTTCTTCTTCATAGTTTTTTACGTTTCTGTCTGAGGAATATACAACCCTATGATAAAACAAAAGATACAAAATTTTCATTAAAGATAATACTTCAAAAGTTCCCAATGAAGTGTGTTTCTGAGATTATTTCATTGCAGCAGAATTTTACTAACATAGATTAAGTGAGGAAAGGCCAATCTGAAATGGAATATTTTAAAAGAAATATAATTTCAGAGTTTCAGACACTGAAAAGAGTCAGCATAGTATGGAGCAGAGAATGCCAGCCTAAGAGCTGAGAAGCCCCAGCCTAGCAGGGCATCTTCTGCTTCTGTGGGTCAGGGTTGTAGCAAGCAGCACAGACAACGGTGATAATGTTGAAGGTGATAATGACAGGGGATGTTTACATTGCCCTTTAAGGTTTGCAAAATCCGTTGTACATATCATCTCATTTGAGCTTTACAATAACCTTGTAAAGCAGATGCAACTGTTATTCTCATTTTTTAGAAACTTGTACGGGATCATACACATGAAGTGGAATCTGAATGCGGATTTGCTCCCTCTCCAATGGAGCAAAAAAGCAATGAATCAATTGAACTAGTTAATTTCTGAGGTCTTAAATAACTCTAAAATTCAATAAGCAATTAATAAATCTTTATTAAGCATCTACTATATGCAAGGCACTGAATTAGATGCTGGGAATACAGCATCTGAAGAATAAAACACTTCCTACTCACAATGAGTTTACATTCTGATAGGTAAAGTACATATCAAAATATATACAGCATAAAAAAAAAATTAATAAATACATACATGTATAGTCACTAAATATACTGTAGTCTAGCAGGAAGACGACTGGAGGGGGGAGGAAAGGCTTCAGGAAGATATGTGAGCTTTTTTTTATTCCTTTTTTGAATGAAAACTGCTGAGGCAAAAATTAAGAGGGAATAAATTCCAATTAAGTAAATAGATAATTGTAAAGGGATGGAGACTGGTCACGGAGTGCTCTGTGCAAGGAGAAAGACAATTTGGCTGGCTTACAGAAATCAAGTTGGGGAATTATGCCCAATGAGGCTAGAAAGGATAGGATTAGGTTGTATAGGGCTACATAAGCCAAATGAAGAATTTATATTTTATTCTAGAGGAAATATGAAATCACTGGAGTTGAATGAATAGCAAACTCACAATCTCTTTGCACTTAGGGAAAATTACTTTGGCAAAAGTGTATAGAATGGACTGGAGTGGTGAAATAGCTGAGGAAAGGGGACCACTTAGGAGGCTGTAGCAAAAATCCCTTTGAAGTAGAATTTGTAAATAAGCTATCATAAAGTTTAAGGCAAAGACTTCCAGGGGAAAACAGATCACTTCACTTTCCAATATACGCTTCCAAAACTTTGAAATACTTTAAGCATACTAAAACATGCTACATAGAAAATAAAGCTTTGCTTCAAAAATACTTTGCTTAAATGTTAATCATGTTCTGTTGATTTGGCTTTAGAACTTCAGCTTTCTTGTTCTTACACTTATTAAAATGGGTCAAAACAACAATTACATATGAAGAAGTACACGAAGATCAGCCTTTTGCTTTCCCAAAGTGAGAGCATTTCATCATGAGAAACTGTTTCTGTTAGGCTGCCTCTGTAAAATCAGTTGCCAGTAAGCCAATTCCAGTCACCCTTTCCTCATCAGGCTTATTGGTCTTCAATTTAGCTAGTCTGCTCCTCTTTTCTGGACCTCCAACAGCTATTCTATGCTCTATTAATATGTGAGAAGCAAACCATTCCCCAAAGTGGGACAATTTCTTCCTACCTGGAGTGATAGAGAAAAACGTTTTTTAATTCCTTTTGTTCACTAGCCTTTGCAAGTTCTTTATTCTCTACAGGAATGGATCACCTCATACCAGTTCCCCTGGTACCTCCTCCTGAACCAGATACAGTGTTATCAACAGGGAATCTGATACAACAGAGGATCTCC
This sequence comes from Bettongia penicillata ogilbyi, assembly GCA_023548195.1. NCBI lineage: Eukaryota > Metazoa > Chordata > Mammalia > Diprotodontia > Potoroidae > Bettongia > Bettongia penicillata. Next base: position 14,887,959 of record JAJHZJ010000096.1, read on the forward strand.
TAGGTTACTACTATCAAAAATCCAAATTGTGGTTCTCCTTTAGAAATGGCAAATCGTTCTGAACAGACATTCTCCATCATGTCTATATGACTTTTGTTCCTACAGATGCCTTAAATGCGATGCTACTAAACTCCATCACTTTTTAAAATGTTTTCTTTATTGAAAGAACTTTTAAAGACACTGATTTGTATTAATGTAAGTTCTGCTAATAATTCTCACCATTTGATAAAATACATTGATTCCCTGCTTATCAATTAATCCTTTACCACTCTGCTCCAGAAGTATTATCTAAACTATATTTCAGGGCTTGTCATTTTAATAATGGCCCCATATATTCTTTTACACTGGACTTCTCTAGCATTTCTTCATAGAAGGAAACCAAACTTGCTTTGACTTGCCCTTTATTAAACCAGATTTGTTACATCTTTTGCTGTTCCATAAGTCTGCAAATCAATCGTCATTCTGTTACGGTGTTTTCTCGGTTCTAACATTAAGTTCTAACTCTCAGGTTTGTTTTGTTTTTCCTCTTTAAACTATCCCAACTTCACAAACAAATGCTGGACTAATCCCAGGTAATAATACTTTCTAGTAAATCAAAGGAGTCAGAGTTGCCTCATGTTATTTGGGGTTGAATTTTCATTAAAAAGCAGGAGAGCAAGCTCTATGTCTTGAGACCTTATTTCTGAGCCATCTAGGGAGTTCTTCTGTATAGAACTTTCACAGTAAAATTAAGTAACTCATGAATGTTCAAACCGAAGAGATTCTGCAATAAGTAATCACATAAAAGAAATATTTCAAAATGTTACTGTCAAGGAGAAACAATGTGAATTAAATGTGTATTAAAGTCCCATGAAGGACATAAATTATTAAAAATTACTTACACTTTTACACTTAAAATGAGTATTAATTTTGTCATCCTTTCAGTATAATTTTCTGTATTTCATTTTAATGAAATCATATTTGAATATGTTTCACCGATAAAGAATTATTTGAACTGGCAACTCATTAGTGACCTGAACTCATTAACTTTTAGATATTCTGAAAAGGGGTTTAAAAGAGTTAGAAGGATGGAAAAAAGAACATGGAAAGAAAAAGGAAAGGTGTATTAAAAGCATCTGAAAAATAAACTAAGGTGACAAAACTTATCAAATTACACCTAGGATCAGTGGTGGCCATTCTGGGAAAGGCAGCAGAAATCACTTTTAGTATATGGTCTCTAAATGAGATTTGCAGACCAAGAAAACAAAATAACTACGTTAGTTGTTTTTCTGGACATGTTTCTGCCTTACTTCCCTTCCTCTGCATATCTTCGAATCGACATCTGCTTCCTACCTGCTGATATAAAGTATGTGGGGATAAAGAGAGGCACTGGATTTACTGGTATACCTTTCACCATGACAGGTCAGCATCTTCTATCTTCTTTGCAACTCAGTCTGAGCTGCTGAAGGCACTGGGAGCGGAAGTGTACCTTGCCCATGGTCAGACTTCCTAGATCTCTATCTGCTATGCCACACTGCTTCTCATGAATAGATACATCCATAAAATGTAAAAATCTCCGCCTATACTACACATATGTAGTAGGGGTTTAATTAACGTTTGTTGAACTGAACTGAAATCAAGGTCAGAACAAGAATCCAGATCCACACTTGATAATTAGCAGCTGTTGTTGTCACTTTTTTAGCTGGGCCCAACTCTTTGTGACTCCATTTGGAGCCTTCCTGGCAAAGACATTAGACAGGTTTGCCATTTCCTTCTCCGACCATTTTGCAGATGAGGAAGTAGAGGCAAATAGGGCTAAGTGATCTACTCAAGTCACACGGCTAGTAAGTATCTGAAGGCTGGATTTATCCACCAGATCTCTTAATTTCATCCACAGGGGTATTCCTTTTACCAACATAAATCACAATCCCTCCACATCTCATCCTATGGATTTTTACCTATGTCTTTCCACAAATTTGTATTTTTGTAAAATCAGACAATTGTAATGGCAAGTTAAGTAGGATCTTTTGCTGTTTTTGTTTTAGTGTAATCAAGTGCCTCTGACTGAATCCTGCCTTTATCAACCAATAAGAGTTTAACTAGAAACTGTATATGTATTTGTATTGTGAATTATTTTAATGTGATTAAAGAAAACCTTCCCCATCCATTAATGGGCCTGGGAAGATTTGTAGGAAGGCCTACACCTTTTGCTAATGAGGCACTGGTTCTCAAGGGCTGTGATGCCCTTTGGCTCTGAATAGTGTATAAAGACTCTGAGATGAGGTTTTACTTTGGTGTGCCAGATGAGATTCTGGGAAGCCACTAAGAAGCCCCCTGGTTTTGAAAACCCAAATGTTGGTGCTTCCCTCTCTGGTAACTATATAGGTATGATCAGGCAGTTGCATCTGTCTGTTGATTTGTGACATATGTATTGTTTACTGTCAGACAGTACTGGAACAACACTTAGATTTCTCTGTATTTTCTCTGAAGTTCAGAGTGCTGACCCTTCCCCTTGAACTAAGTGAATGATACCTGTGCTTGATTAAAGTGATTGGTGACCACTTGAAAACTGCTTTCCTTCTAGAAACACAGATCTAAAAACCTGTGACAGCAGACGCTCCTGTGTACGCTGGGGCGCTTGCTCTTCCAACAATCCATCCAGCACTTTAGAGGTTCTCCTCTCTTTTTTCTAAGATCTCAGGAGACACCAATAATAATGGCAGTTAGCACTTATGTCATGCTTTAAGATCTGAGAAGTGTTTGGCAAATATTCTCTCATCTGATCCTCATAACAACCCTGGAGGGAGGTGCTATCATCATATTATATTACAGATGAGGGAACTCAGGCAGGCAGAGGTTCAGTGACTTGTTCCAGTCACACAGCTAACTAAATGTCTCAGGCCAGATCTCAACTCAAGTCTTTCTGACCCCAAGTCCAGAATGCTACCAATTGTGCCTGCTTTCAATGCCAAAGTAAGCTCTCTAGTCATTGAATTTTACCGTCATTTGATAACAGATACATTTCTTTTTCTGGCCAACCACATGCCAATGATTTTTCAACTCCCTCTCATGGGCAAGTTCATCACTTATAACGTTTTGTAGCCAATCTGAAAACTGCCATTGCCACTTGAGGTATTCAAAATTTTGTACTGTCCCAAACTGTGGTGGTTATCATCTTCAATCTCACCACATCACCAAATAAGATACATGCATGCAAACCTTAAGCAACGGAATAAATGTTAGTCATTATTATGACCAGAAGAATACTGGTGCTAAAAACGTGTGTGTGTGTGTGTGGTGTGTATGTGTGTGTGTGTGTGTGTGTGTGTGTAAGAGATTTGGCATTAAGCGGTTAAATCAGTGAAAGTAATATAAAATTTTACCAATTTAGTCCAACCCAATCTCCTTTACTCATCATTAAACTCTAGGCTAAGTTAATTTTCCACCAATAAAGTCTGTCCAAGATATATACTTCCTAACTATCTTGACTTGCTGTCCATGTAGCTCCATGTCATGAACTGGGTAATATGCATTTAATTCACCTTGTTTCTTCTAGAAGGCCAGTATTTTTTGAACATGGACAATGGGGGAATTTGTTTTGACTGTATGTATTTGTTACAAGGTTCCCCCTTGGGAAAAGCAGAAGGCAGAAGTGGGAAAATGGACTTCTAACTGAAAAAAATATATCTTTTTTTAAAAGCTAAAACACTTCTATTTGATTCTAGAGACAAAAAGAAGCCATCAGAGTTGAGTAGAAGTCACATTGTGAGATCTGCATTTAAGAAAAATTAATTTGACTTACAGTATGTAAAATGAACTAGAGTAGTGAGAAACCAGAGAGATCAATTAGGAGTTATCTAAGTAATCTAGGCAATAAATTATTACAACCTGAATTAGGGTATTAACAGTAGGATGGAGAAAAGAGGTCATATGTCAAAGATGTTGTGGTAGTAGAAATGGTAAGAATCAGCAAAAGATTGGATATTACAGATAAGGGAAAGGGAGGAGCACATAGTAATGGTGAGCCATTCTCTTATAGATAAATGGTCAAAGGAAATCATTAGGCAGTTGTCAAGGAAAGAAATCAAAGCTATCAATAGCCAAGTCATTAATAAGAGAAATGCAAACTAAAACAACTTTGAGGCTATACCTTAAATACATCAAAGTAGCAGAAATGATAAGGAAAAATGAGTTATTAAAAGGGCTGAAGAAAATATGCATATTAATACACTGTTGGTGGAACTCTGAATTGGTTCTATCATTCTAGAAAGGACTTGGAACTAAGCCCAAAAAGTCAATAAACCATGCATATGCTTTGGTTCAATAATATCACTACTAGGCCTATATTATCAGAGTTCAAAGAAAGAGGAAATCAAAGAAAGAGGAAAAGGATCCTTATGTAAAATTAAAAAAAAAATTTAGGGTAGGGATCTTTTTGCTATCAGAAAGACCTGAAAACAAAGGGACAGCCATTAGTTTGGAATGACAGTAAATTATGGTATCTGAAGAATGAAATATAATTTTACTGCAAAAAATTATGAGAGTTTCAGAGAAACCTGGGATAATATCTGTATGAATTGCTGCAGACAGAAGTGAGCAGAATAGGAGAATAAAGTTATTTATGTAGTAACCACAACACTGCTACAAAAAAAAATTCTAAAACATTTAAAACTAATATCAATGCAGTGACTAACCACAATGGCAGAGGCTGATGGTGAAGTATGTGACAGACTTCTGATAGAAGGTTATGGACTCAGGATACGAACTGAGATATATATTTTTACAAATGGTAACTACATGGGCTTATTTTGCTTGGTTATGATTTCTTGTTACAGGAATTGTGTTTTTCTTTTTTTGTACAGGGGTGAGAGGAGTAAATAATAATGGAAGCAAATAAAAAGCAAAGAAAGAGGTCATTAAAAGCATCTTTTTAAAATTAAGAGATAGAAAGGAAGTTTAGGAGGAAAAAGACCAACAAGACAGCTGTAAAAGTAACACAGTAAGTTAACATACATTTAAAGGGAAAAGGTGGACAGCAAAAGTTTTGTGGTTTCACATAAGATTCTCATTTTCTGTTCATATGTTTTTGGTATTTGTTAAATTCAGAATAAAAAGTACTTTTAAAAAATCGACAAATAACAGACATGGCTAGATTTATATTCATCATCCCTACTAGTGAGTCGAATAACCTAAAAATTGTTTGCTTAAAAAAGTTTGCAACAAATTAGCAAAAATGTCTTTGTGTTGGCTAGTTTTGCTGAATTGCATTTGTTCTCTTTATTTTTTTTATGATAAGAGAAAGTTACTTGAGTATAAGATGAGAAAAGGATATATTAGGAAATGAAGTACATTGAGCCAATATAATAAAAATTATAGTAACTACCTAAACTAATTTATTCAGTGCTGTACCAATTAAAATTCCCAAAAGAACATTTTATAGAGTTAGAAAAGCTATTAACAAAATTCCTATAAAGAAACAAAGGGTCAAGAATTTCCAGGGTATGGGAGAAAGAAATTAATTTTTAAATACTTATGTGAAATTTTTTAAAAATAAAAAAGCAATCAAGCAAATCAATGATTTAAAAATAAGTTATCAATATGAAGAAAAAAGATAAAAGTCAGTAATATCATGAAAGTGTACCATTCTCAAAGAAGCTATAGCCATGAAAGTAAAAAAGGATACCCAGTTGCTGATGTCTCATTAAACGCCTTGCTAAAAACCTCAGTATATTATATATGGCATACTAACTCAGCAAAATCACTATTATCTAAAAGTCTGTGTTTTGAGGAAGGAGACCAGGTCTGTGATTTCAATGGTGTAAAGAATCCATCTGTCGGCCAGAGCCCCACGAAATTAACTGTTTTTTCAGAGGAGAGACTTAAATTGAGATCTTGCTGAGTCTAAGGTCAGGCATCTACCACTATGGCTACTATTTTTCTAACAGGCTAGCAATCTTCTCCAAGAAATAAATGTTGCTCATAGCTAGGTTTTGGTTTGTTGCTTTTTTGGGGGACAGGGGGAAGAATGGGGAGGCAATCAGGGTTAAGTGACTTGCCCAAGAATCATTTAGCTGGTATATGTCTTAATGCTGAATCTGAACTTGAATTTGCCTGCCTCCAGGGCCCTTGCTCTATCCACTGGGCAACCAAGCTGCCCCAATGGCTGGCTCTTATCTTTCTTTATCCTCTGTTCTTGAAGAGGATCATGACATCAGGAAGGTGAAGCCATGACTTGCAAATGAATTGGATTTAAGTGAGGCAGGGCTATGCAATGCCACCAGCCTCACTCTCTCCTCTGCCATCTTGGTCCAGGGACAAAAGATCTGATCATTCAAAAACCTTCCCTTTAAAGATACATTCTAAAACATTGCCTGGAAGAGGCAAAGTTCATTTGTTCTAGACCCCCTCTTCTTTCCTTTTAGAATCAGAAAAACATTTCCCTTTCTTCAGTCCTGAGTCACCTCCCCAAAGTCCATAATCTCTGAAAGATGACTGTTCAATCATAACCTGTTCATTCAGTACCTGGGGAATCTGAACTCACTGAGGGTTGCCATGTTCTCACCACCTTTTCTCAGCTTTTTCGACTCTGTAACCTCTTTAACCATTTTTGTTCTATGCTTCTTATTCTGAAGAACCTTTGCAAAGAAAACAGAATTGAATAGTTCTGCTTTTTCTCCATTATCCATCATAACTATATGATGTATCCTGTGGAAGAAGCAATATCTGCCATTTAAGCTCAGTTTTTCCTTAAAAGGTACTGAAACTAAGCCTAAGACTAACTGGCTCATCTATACTGAAGTGACTAGTTACCCAGGCATGCTAATTTAGGTAGAGTATCCTATTCAAGTTCTTCAAAGAATTCCTATACAACAGTTGTTGGTGCTTAAACTGTAATGATCTTATGTCAGTACCCTTTCTATATTCATCTTGAGCACTGAAAGAAGAGGTAACAAAATATCCCACAAAACAGTATTGGTTGACTCTGGGTTTATGATAAAATAAATTCTGACTACTCTGATCCATTGATCTCAGGAGGATTCATCTTGCCATTTAGCTATGACTTTTGTCTTCTAGTTTCCTTTACGAGAGTATCAGTGGGGATATGGTTGTTACTCCAGTTGTGTGTACATTAGATGGCTGCTGGACTATCAATTTTTTAAATTAAATTATTCTATTTGTTTTCAGTGTTCTACAATCACTTCCATATATCTTAAATTTTTTTTTCATATTCCTCCCCCTTCTTCCCTGAGACGGCATATAATTTTATATAGGTTCTATACATACATTCCTATTAAATACATTTTCATCTATCATGTTGCATAGATTTGAAATGCATGTGACAAATCATGAAACAAAACATAATACAAAATAGTCTGCTTCATTCTGCAATCGAATTCTGTAATTCTTTCTCAGGATGTTTAAGGTATTTTGCCTCGAATCCACTGGGAATTTTTTAAGTCCTTGCATTGTAATGAAGTACTAAGTCTACCAGAAAAATTGCTCGCACACTGTGGTTGTTGCTGTGTACAGAGTTCTCCTGGTTCTGCTCCTTTCACTCAGCATCAGATCGTATAAGTCTTTTCAGGCCTCTCTGAAGTCTTCCTGTTCATCATTTCTCACAACACAATAGTATTCCATTACATTCATATGCCACAATTTATTCAACCAGTCCCCAACTGATAGGCATCCCCTTGAATTCCAGTTTTTGGCCACCACAAAGAAAGCTGCTATAAATATTTTTGTACATGTGGGACCCTTTCCCATTTATGATCTCTTGGGGATACATGGACTATCAATTATTAACCAGAGACAGTGGTCAAAATATGTGTAGGTAACTTACAAACTGTGTGACTTTTGGTGTCTTCTAACCCCTTTATAACAATTCCTCTGCCACCACTGAGGGGAAAAATGTGACTTCATACAATGGAAGGTCATTGTGTTTTTATCCATTTCATGGGCCAATAAAATGAAAAAAAATTTTCTCATCTGGTAGTCAGCATTTTGATAATGCTTTGAATATGTAAATCAGGTCGGTCCTTAAACAGCCAAGATGGCTTGTTACCGGGTTAGTATTTGAAGACCACAGGAGCTTGTATTTTGCTAATATAGTTTACAAGAATCAAGTTCATCTCCACATTATATGAAGCACATAAATAAGACCTTTATGTGAAAAGCTAAACTTAGTTACTGAAAAAATATTAAATCTTCTACATTTAAATGTTTTTCCTTTACAAATTTCAGAAATTAGAGATTATAGAGGATCTAAAAGCTTAGTTACAGAGAAAAAATAAACACTATTAAAGGGAAAATTTTTAGGATAACAGAACTTTAAGGACCATATGATGTCACACTAATTTTCATGAAAATTTTCTGTAAAATTTTCAGTAAACTTTTTTCCCCAAGAGGGAAAATATTATAGTAAAATATTATTTCTCTAGAATGGTTTGAGACCAAGATAATTCCAGATTACCAAAAGAAAATCATTTATATTCAATTTTTCAGGATAAGATATTTCTTAATTGTAAGCTTTGTCTTTTGGAATATTGAACTCCAAGATTTTTTTTCTACTTTGTAACAGTAACTACCAGGTTTTGTATTATTCTGACCATTCCTTTAGTTCCTTGGTACATGAACTCTTTCTTTTTGCCTATTTTTCTTTGACTTGGAAGCTCTGAATTTTAATGATGACATTTCTGGGAGTTTTCATTAGGTGTTTTTTTTTCCCCCAAGAAGTTCCGCCTCTGACACATCCCAGCTGCCTTACTCTGGACAAATCATTTAACCTCTCAGGGCTCTAAGCACCTACTCTCCAAGATGATGAATTACAAAGAAGGTGCCAACCTACAAGTGCAGAGGGAGTTTCTTCATCTAAGGATTCCTTCTATGAAGCACACCACAGGTCTGGTCCTGACATTTGGGGATGACAGGTAGAATCTTCCTGTTTTCACTTTGCCCTTTAGTCTCAGTAAATCGAGACAAGTTTCACTCGATACCTCGAGGTATGGATGCCTAATTTTGTTATTGTTGTTGTTTCTGGTTTTCAGAGAGTCCACTATACTTAAATTCTCTCTCCTTGATCTGTTTTCCAGGTCAGTAATTTTTTATACTAGATAACTTGCACGTTTCTATTTTTTAAAATTGCTTTATTTTAGAATGATCAAACAGTAGAATGGGTTAGGTACACAAGAGTAAATGAGCAAGTTTTGGGGGTAAGAAGTCGCTATTCAACAAAAACGGCTAGGAAAATTGGAAAGCAGTCTGGCAGAATGAAACTAGGTATAGAGCAACATTTCACTCTGCATACCAAAATAAAGTCAAAACAGGTATGATTTAGACATAAAGGGTGATATCATAAGCAAATTAGGGGAAAAAATTTACTTGTCATATCCATGGAAAAAAGAAGAGATGACCATGTAAAAGACATAAGGGAGCCCAAGAAGTAAAATGGATTATTTTTATTCCATGAAATTTAAAAATTTTTGCACAAAAAACCCCCAATACACCCAAAATTGGAAGAAAAGCAGTAAACTGGTGGAAACTTTTTAGAGTAAGTTTTTCTGATAAAGGCTCATTTCTCAAATATATATATAATTGAACCAAATTATAAAAATGAATCATTCCCCAACTGACAAAAGGTCAAAGGATATGAATGGGCACTTTTCAAAGAAGAAATCAAAGTTATCAATAGTCATATGAAAAAATGTTCCCAATTACTATTGATTACAGACAAATGTACATTAAAAGAACTCTGAGGTAGCATCTCACACCTGTCAGACTGGTTAACATTATAGAAAACGAAATGATAAATGCTGAAGGGAATGTGGAACAACAGGTACAGTAATGCACTGTTAATGGGAGGTATACATTGGTCCAATCATTCTGGAGAACCATTTGGAACTATGCCCAAAGGGCTATAAAATTTTGCATAACCTTCGGTTCAGTAATGCCACTACAAGGTCTACATCCAAAGAGATTAAAGAAAAGGCCTTCTGTGTACAGAAGTAAAGCAGTTCTTTTTGTGGTGACTAAGAATTAGAAAAGGAAGTATGCCCATCAGCTGGGAAATAGCTGAACAAATTGTGATTTAAGATTGGGATGAAATACTATCATGCCATAAGAAATGATGAGCAAGATGGTTTCAGAAAAACTTGGGAAGACATATGAAGTGATGAAAAATGAAGTGATCAGAACCAGAACACTGTATAGTACATAGTAACAGTAATACTGTAAAAATGATTAACTGTGAGACTTAACTACTCTTACTGATACAATGATCCAAGACAATTCCAAAACACTCATGATAAAAAGTGTTGTCCATCTCCAGAGAGAGAACTAATAAACTGAGTGCAGATCAAAGCATACTTTTTTCACTTACTTTCTGTATCTTGCTTTTTGTTTTTTTTTTACAACATGGCTAATATGGAAATATGTTATGCATGACTTCACATGTATAATAGGTATCATATTTCTTCCCTTCTCAATGAGTGAGGCAAGGCTGGAAGGTAGACAGAACTTGAATTCAAAATGTTTTTTTAATAACAAATTTTTAAAAATTGGGTTTTTTGTAAAATTTTCTTGCTTCATGAAGTCACTGAGTGCTGTTTGGCCCATTCAAATTTTCCAGCTTCTCTTCTGAGCTCCTGATATTGTCCTTCCAATTCCGTCCTTCTAGACTCTTTATTTCATTCCATTTATAATTCCATTTTTTCTATCTTGCTTCATTTCTTCTGGTATTCTTACAGTTCTTATGGCCAGATTTTTTTAATCTGATGCTCTACTTACAGTTTTTGTAGAATTATTCTTTTCTTCTCTGCTTATCTCTTAAGCCTCTCTCAACCCATAATATTTCTTCATAGTGTTTGATATCTTATTCTATTTACTAAAACCTCCAAACTTCACTTTCTGATTTGGGACTCTGGAACTTTCTCACATTCTTGAATGAAGTAGTCCAGGCCCTATTTGGTCTTAACGTTGGTTTTAATGGTTCCTATTACTGGCTTCTACCTCAACGGGTGTGTTTATGTTCAGGGTGCTGGTAGCTTAAGAGTTCTATGCTCCTCCTGCCCCTTTGGAACATCCTTGGTTAGGCCAATACTGCAATCTTCCAGGCCTGCTGCAGCAACCCTAATGGTAGCACTACTCTACGTTTTCAGCCTGTTTACTTGAGCTGGCTTTTGGAATTGGCAATGCCATCCTTCCAACACCTGGGTTCTGACTATCTTTTCACATAGTCTTGGGGTCTCTGAAGCAGACTGAGGGTTTCTCTTCATCCCTTGATCATTGCTCAGTCTGGTTCACTTTTGGATCATTGCCTGGCTCCTCTGTGATCTTTTTTAGGGCAATCTTAACCAGAAGTCTTGAGGTAATCATTCTGAATTAACCTTACCTTGCTGACAGTCCTACAAGTTCTCAACTTCCTGTCAGTCAACTTATTTTCTTTTGGAAATAATCTTTCTGGAACAATCTTGATCCCAGCCCGTTTTATGAAAATTACATTTAATTGGAATAATTCAAAACAGTGATGCTGATAAGTAATTCAACAATGCCTTTTAACTCAAAGGGCAACTACTGTATTGTTAGTTTACATTTTTATGTTATTTCTTTCAAAGAATTTAAAATATTTCCTCTAAGCTACATTTTGGAAGTATGTCAGTCTTACCTTTCTTCTCAGGAACTGCACTTTGTCCAATATAATGCAAACTGGAAAATTTAAGAGCAAACTCTATATATTTCATACTCTCACCCTTAAAAGAATCAGTTACTCTAAATTTTTTGTGATATTTTAATATATATAATATTAAAGTCTCTAATCAACATACTGGAATGTGCAACACAGACTGAAATACAGAAGTTCAAAAGAGAAAACAAAAAGGGACAAAGACAAGCAATAAAAAAATAGGAAAAATGCTATTATGATAAATTATTATAAACTCATATTCATATAGTACTTTAAAAACAGCAAGAAGACAAATGAATTATTTTTAGGGAAAAAGAGAAGATAGAATAGGCTCATATTCTAAATTTATCAATACTTTGGTCACCCACCCCCATTAGTGTTCTTGTTTCTTGGATTTTTTAAATTATTTTTGAGTTGTCTTTTAAAATTCTGTAATAACAGGGTAAATTCTACGTGAGTCTGAGTTTTTAAGGAGTCCTGGGTGATAGGGTTACATTACCAATATGGATAAAATTATTTTGTAGATGGTCCATATTATATTTCGAATACTGCTTTCTGTACTTTGGGAAGTAGTAAAAAACTAGAAACAAAGTAGATACTCATTTTTAGAGAGTAGGTTGACAATGGAGTACATAAATAAAATGAATATTACTTTGCTACTAGAAACAATTAATATGAATAACAGAAAAGAATGGAAAGACTTATGTGAATTTTTGCTAACTGAAATAGACACAGAAAGCAACGTAAATAATTATAACAATATAAATGTAAAGGACAAAAACATACTAAAACAGAATACCGTGTAATTATAAAGACAAAGCCTGATCTCTCCCCACCCCACCCTCCATTCCCAAATAAATTAGAAAATGTACTTTTCTCCCTGGTTCATAAAGGTACAGATGTAGAATACTGCAAGAACTACTAGACTTGGTTGATATGTTAATTAGCTTGCTTTACTGCTCTTTTGTATTTTTTGTTCAAAGAGATACAGTGTTCCCTACTAGCTATAGGGAAGAGAAGGAAGGACAAGTTGGGAACTGAAGATGATATGAAAACAAAAGATATCAAAAAAACTGAAAAATAAAATATTATTGTCTTTTGGAAAATGGAAAAAATAAGAGGACAATTATATAGGCCATTATAAAATTAATTTCTTCTGCTACTCTTGCAGTCCTTATGGCCAACCTACTATTTTTTTAATCTGATGCTCTACTTATTGAATTATTTTATAATGACCTATAAAAATTATAATAAAGTAAAACCTAACTAAATCAGAAGAGGGCAAAGACAATAGCAAAGTGCTCTTTTAAAAATTAAAAATTCAAAAAGGTTAATTTTAAAATCAACTTATGACTTCCAATTTATTTTCAAAGTTATAAATTAATATTTAAGTTGAAACATATTAATTTAAAATATAGTTTAAGATAAGCCTATACCACACAATAAAGAATCAAAAATAATAGGAAAATTGTTTGACATGGGACCAACAGCACTATTTGTCCAACTAAGAATCACACAGACATGCAAAAAGCATGGCAAGTTAAAAGCTATCAGTATTTGAATTAATGAGTTTTTATTATAATGATAAAGATTTCCCCAAGAAATTTAGGCTATATTCTTCAGGTAAAAAATTAAAAACCTATAGAAACAGTATTATAGAATATATAGTATTATAGTATATATAGAATATATAGTATTATATAATATATATATTATAGTGTATATATAGAAACAGAAACACACAATATCTATATTGTATTGCATTTTATTAATGCAATGAACAGAGAGCTGGCCTTGGAGTCAGAGAAACCTGGATTCAATTCCTACCTCTGTGATCATAAACAAACAAGTCACTCTCCTTCTACCCCAGGCACCTCTCTAAGACTAAATTATACTTGAATTGCCCAGTTATAATGGTAAAGTTGTCAGCAACGGGAATTCCTGACTGATGAAATCACACAAATAGGCTCATCTTCTAACAAACACACACACTTCTGTCCTATAGGTAATGTTTTATAAATTACTTTTCCCATGTAAATACTGTTACAACTAGAATCTAACTACTGTAATCTAAGCAAATAGACTCAACTATTTTGTGCCCCCAGAATAATCCTAATAAAGAATTAAAAAACAATAACAATATATTTCAGGATAATTTAATAAGTTAGGCCTGACAAAGAAAATTTTGTTAATATACAGTATTCTAATAAAAACTACTAATTTCCTAAATCATGAATGTGAAACTATCTTTAATTTTTTTTTAATTTAGCTAGCCTCTCAGTTATCATAAACTAAATTTAAATGACATATTATATAATATATTCTCTTTCTGGCTAGAATGAATGGAAGTTAGAATTCTTGAAATTTAATCCTGTTATCTTTAACAAAGGATCACTTAATTACTATTTATTACACTTCTTCCTGAAGAAAAAGTAACTAACATTTCACATTGGTATTACAAAAACTAATAAAGCACTTAAAAATAAAACTACAAAATGAGAAAATTTACCATTTTATATGTGCATAAAAATAAAAATTCTGGTTTTCTATATGTACCTTTTCGAGCCTTTTCCTGCTTCAGAATCCTCAAGTACGATTAAGTAATCTGCATTTATTCTGATAGGTGTTGGAACTGTTTGGTAAAAACTATGTACTGTTTTCATTTTTCCCGGATAGAGCTTGATATACTCTAGAGATTTACCAAGTAACATGGAATAAAAGCATTGACTGTATTGTTCAAGTCCTTAGAAAAATCACATGTGCAGACATTATTAAAGAATGGTATCTACAAAATTCTGGCTATATTAAAAGATAAGCTTTACTAAATATCACTTTTTTTAACTACTGCTAAAAGATGAGAAGCAGTTATCAATAGGGTATGATGCAACAGTTCATTTAAAGAATTAAAAATGTTCAGCATCAAAAATGGCCTTATATAAAGTGATAATTCTTCACTATAAACTGTTAAGTTAAACAATCATTTATACATAGTCTCAAATCTGAAAACAGCCCAACAGATGTCACTTTGGAGATTAAGAAACAAATGACCAGAGAAGTTAATATATGTGCCCAGTTTCATTCAGCTAAGTTAGTCAGAAATGCAATTAGCACCTAGACCCAAGTACCTCAAATCTCTTGCTCGAGACCTCTTTATACAACATAATGTTACCCATAAAACCATACACACGCTTAAATTTCTAATGTTCGGTTTTAACACATAAAGCAAAAAATTTTATTGAAAAGTAAAAAACTACACTATTTCTACCTGCCTCATTAGTTTAAATAAAGTGTTGATCAGTCCCAAACAATTTCTTTTAAACTGGTACCCAGCACTTGCAGGAATCTGAAATAATAATAATTACTAATTTTTAATGGCCTACTAGCATGTGTAAATTAAAAGTAAGTTTTTATACTGAAAATATTTCAGTCCAAATTTAAAGATGAACTGACAAAGAAAAAAGGCTAGTATTTTCTATTACATAAGCCTGAAAAACAATTTTTTTAAAAAACCACATCTGAGGCTACTGTTAAAAAACAAATTTTATCATGCTATTCTTGCACATGGAAATGGATAGAGTTAAGTAACTCTTGATCTAGTTTTATGAGAGCTTCAGAGAGAAATCGAAAGTAATAAGAAAATATAGATTCCCTCACATTTAAAAATCCCATTGGAAAGCTGACCAATTCAAGAATTCAAAGTGAAGAGCAAGAATTTAGGTTACTATATATTTTAAGTCTATCCAAAGAAGTCACTAAAGGCACGAGAATTTTGATAAACAGAAGCAGATAAATAATATATACAGCAACTAAATTAATCTATAATTCCTTTAAGACCCTAAAATAACACAAAAATATAAATTACACCCAACTCCTATTTCGGCTGAATAAATAAAAACTGAGTTTTGTCAAGTAATACTTTGATAAATAAATGACAAAAGAGTTTTTTAGTTCCATATCTGTTATTCATCAGAGAAAAGGGGAAGTATCTTTAGAACAGCATTAATTTCCATGCTTATGAGAAAAGAGAAAAAAAAAAAAAACTTGAGGTAAATGGTGTTTTCAATTAGTTAACCAAATTCCCTGAGAATATAATGAAATATTTTCTGGTCGACTATTTTTAAAGACCTGAGGATTTCCATACAGAAATCTCTAAACATTTCTTAAAGCATGTTCTTTAGAGAGTCAAAATTCCTATCAGTTTACTTCCTTTTTTAGAGTAAAGTTTACAAAGCTACCCAAATTGCTAAAAGCCAATTGTATTCGCTTCTTAACTCATTCTTTTCTATTTCATATAAAAGACGAGGAAAAAGTCAATTACATACCTGAAAATGTTTATAATTTTTAAGTTTAAACCTCTAAATCTCAATATTAAAAAAGATTACACAGTTTTATCATTTAAGCTGTCAAAAACATACCAAGACATCTTTTTGCTCCCCCAAAATCACTATTACTTCACCTGTATTAAGGTGACTTGAAATTTAATGGAATGTCAATAAAATGGCCTTTTAAAAAAAAAAAGCATGAAACTGAACAATGTTTAAAGCAAAGTATAAAATGAATGAAGATTGGGAAAACATACTTACTGTAAAAATGTTCTAAATTCTGAAGGTTCGAAGTTTTCCACAGCAACAGGAACATGGTTCTCCCAATTATTTAATGTTTTTCCAACAGTGTAAAAATAGAAGTCTGGAACCCTTGCTAAAAGCACAGCTTTGTGAGCTTTGAACAATGTAGGACCTATACAAAAAGTGACATCTGTATGGATTTCTTCTCTTAGAAGCCTGTTAAGGATAGGAATCACAATTCAATTACTTTTAAAACTTAATATGGCAAATATTGGTCTTAAGTCTTGTTTTTCTTTCATAAAAGATAACATGTAAAATGCATTTTCAACCTAATACATGAAAACATATTAATTCAAAAATGAGTTATTTCTAATTCAGGCATAGAAACTTGACACAAAATTTTCATCTTAGAATATACAAAGACAAATCCACTGAGAATTCTTAAAAGGAGCATTTCATCTTTAAATTTGTTGCTAGATGAGTATCATCATCCACATACAAATATTGCCATACTCTGCTTAATTTTAAATTCCCTCTATTAGCTCTAAATTTTGTATTCCTGACAACTTAAGTACAACTTCTTAAAGGTTTCTATCTAAAAATATAGTGCTAAAATAGTAATAACAGTAGTATACAGCTAATGTCATGCTGAAATTGAAAAAGAAAAAAAGCAGAAAAGGCCAAATGCAACAAATGTAAGTCTTAAAGGTCCAATGGTTTAAATAAGACTATAAACAATATGGTTTAGTATAGAAAAATTGACTCAATGAATTTTCCAGATTTAAAAGTCTGATTCTTAAACATCAAAAACTGTGTTTGAAATTAAATACTCATTAAAAAGAATCCAACAATATTAAGTCTTATGTTTTCCCTTTGGCTCTGAAGTGCCACTGTAATATTTTTACCTGCTATTGAAAACAGCTGTCACTATAATTTAATATCACTGCAAAAATGTTTTGCCATTTCTCAGGTTTGGTTATATTGAGGACCAAATAATTATTCTGATGCACAATCAATACTTAAATCTAAAACTAGTATTATAATAGTCTTATGATGTCACTGTCTTTTAAAGTAAACTTAATCTTTCAATAGATATTCAATAAATAAATAGCTGTTGAATGAATCCATTACATAAATACCAAATAATCTTCATAGCACTATGTTCCTCTCTGAATATTCTCAATGGACTTCTGTATTGCAATAACAGAAAGTATCATTCACAGTAAAAAGTGTAGAGACAACTGGAGAATTCATTATTATGGAAACCTATTTGCTACTTTATAAACAGGTGATACTTTGTACATAAGCTTTTGCTACACTTTGCTCAAAACTGTTAGAAGTTTCTTTTACATATAGTATTCCATATTCTGATTACTCAGTAAATCATATAAAACTTTTCAAATATTTCATTTACTTTTTCAGTGACAAAAGGCTATGTTGTCGCTTCTGACTCTTTCATGACCCCGTCTGGGCTTTTCTTGGCTGAGATAAAGGAGAGGTTTGCCATTTCCTTCTCTAGCTCATTTGACAGATGGGGAAACTGAGACAAACAGGGTTCAGTGACTTACCGAAGGTCACTCAGTTATTAAATGTCTAAGGCCATGTTCGCACTCAGGAAGAAGTGTCTTCCCGCTTCGAGAGCCAGTGCCCTATTCGCTATGGCATACCCACAGGCCCTTTGACAAAAAGCAAGCTTTCTTTTAATACTGCTTTATATCACCTTTTCTGAGCCGATGGGAAAATCATAGAGATGACTACAGAGTGGTTTTGCATTTAATAACTGCTTCTGGGCTAATTTTAGCCTTAGAAATTCTTTATACACTTAATTTTTCCACAAAGAGACTGCTTCTCCGATTCCATTCTGAGCTTCGGGCAGGACCAATTCCAATCGACAAATGTCGTTAAGGACTTAATACAGTCCCGTGTCACACCGCAGCAGGTGCCCGCTCTCAGTGACCTTACAGCAGGTAGACAAACAGGATTAAGACAAGGTACTGGGTGATGAGGAAAAAAGAGAAAGCCCAAGGAGAAAGACCGCTACAGCACAACCTTGTTTCCCGAAAGTATGTTCTATAATGAACGACACGGACCTGTCGTGATTTACGTGCATTACGTCATGCGAGATCGCAGACCACGGGGGAGGGGGAGCTACAGGTAACTGGAGACGTAAGCCTGCTCACCACGCCCTAAGAGAGCAGCCGCCAGACCCGGAGAGGCTGGGTTCGCCTGGAGAAGCCCCCGAGGCAAGGACCCGAAGTGTGGGTACGATGGGGGCAGGGCTGGCAAGGACACAATGCGACGCCCTTTGGCGCGTTCTCGGGGTACCACGTTAGAGCATCACTGGCCCGCTTCTTTTTACTGACAACGTGTCTTGCCTCCGAGCCTTTACCGCTTCCCCAAAGCGCCGGCTCCCACAGACCGGGGTGTTCCCGGGCCCACGCCACAAGCAGCAGCGAGTCCCTTTCTTTCCCTCACTCACAGAAGTAACTTTTCTTTAGCTAACCCATCCCCACCACGCTCGGGAACCCGAGGCCGCCCCAAGGCCCGCGGGTCACCCTCGGGCGGGCATCGGCCTTGGGGACTGAGGGAAGGGTGGAATGAGCCCGGCCCACCCCGGCGAGCGTCGCCTGGGGGGGGTCGCCGCACGTGGCTCTTCCCGGGGCAAACCCGGCCAGGTCAGGAGGGAAGGTCTGCGGGCTCCGCCCCCTCCGGCCTCCCGGGGCCTCACGAGTCGCCGCTCGTGGGGGAGGGGCCGAAGCCAGGGGGCGCACGCGCGCAAACTCCGGACCGCGGAGGGCCCCCCACCCCCGTCACCTCCTACCTGAGGAGGTCCTGGCTCAGCTGCTCCGACACCACGGCCCGAAGCCGGCGACGCTCGGCCACCCCCCTCTTGCAGGCCCCCGGGAGTCCCTGAGGGCCTGCGCCGCGCGCCCCGCACCGCGCCATGACGCTTCCAGGCCTGGCGTCCGAGCCCGAGCCGAGCGCCGGCTCCCAGGTCACCTGAGGTAAGGGGGCGTTTCCGGTCAGCCCCCCCGGATGCCGCTGTCCTGGTGGTGTAAGACAGGAGCCAAGTGGGCCGCTATTTGTGGACGGTCCCTTGCTCCCAGCGGGCCGGGAAGACGAACCTCGCGGCCCCCGGGGGTTGGCCCGGACAGCGGCCTCACGTGACTCTCCCCTCGGTCCGGGCGAGCGCAAGCGTCTTAACTTTGTTTACCTTCTCCCGGGAGCGCCCGGGGCTCGGGGGTGGGACCGGAGCGGAGACGTCTCCCTATTGGTCGGCGTGTCCATCGTTGCGGTTAACGAGCCGGTGAGGCGCGTGCGCGGCGCTCTTTGCCCCGCCCCTCGGGCGGGAGGAGGAGTCTGCACGTGCTCTCCGCTGCTAGCCGGAAGCGGGTTCTCCGAGCCTCGAGTACTGACTCGTAAAGCAGCAGTCCTCCTGCCCCGAAGTGCGTTCCCGTCTTCACTGTCCCAGAAGATCACTGCTACCCTACCCTGGTGACCTAGAATTGGCGTCTCGCTCGTGTTTCAGAAAGAGGGCAGCTTGCAGGGGAGAGGGCACGAAGAGTGTCAAAGTCCAGAAAGCTTCCGAAGGAAGTGGGAAGGCTAGAACTTACCGCTCCAACCTCGTTGCAGTGGATGTAATTTAAAGAGTGCTGTGTTTTTAACGGGCAACCACATAGTAAAGTGGATAAAATCCTGGGCTTAGAGTCAGGAAGAAATCTGGCCTCAGACACTAATCAGCTGTCTGACCCTGGGCAAGTCACTTTACTCTGTCTGCCTCCAGTGTCTCTTCCAAGAAAACCCCAAATGGGGTCACTGGGAGTTGGACATGACTCAGCAACAAATATTTTTAATCTGTTGCCATCCCCAGAGAAAAAGGACAGTGGGGAAGAGAAAGACAATAATCCAACTAGTTAAGTTTCCTTCAACACCATGTGCGAAAATTGTAGAGCTTCATAACTAAGGAGGCTGGGGTTAAAGAATTTCTCCTAAACTGTCCAAGAAATTATATTCCCTACCTCCACCCCATACACATGAAACTTATTCCAAATAATGAAAATCTTTGAGGAAAATTAAACCCTATAGTTAATCCTTGTCTGTGATAATGGAAGAACCACCAGGCAAATAAAAATAAACCCCATAAAATGTAAGTCAACTTGAGTCTATGGGTAGTTTCACATATGTCTATATCCCTAGGGTTTAGCACCAAGTAGAAACTTAAACCCTTGTTCACTGACTGACAATAGAAAATCCAAAAACATTTATAATTGGCTTTGGAATGAATTGGAAACATTATACCCAAATGGGTATATAACAGGAAAAGTACTTTCAACATTTGGTTACATAATAAAAATGGCAAGAATACAAATGAAGAACAAAAATGCAAAACCTGAACTATGATACCCATTCAGATTTTAGCATAGCTCACTTAAAAATACATTTGGTATATCCTGTGCTTCAAATTGAAAATGAAATTCAAAGCTATTTTAAGTATATGAAAGAAAAAAGTATGAGTCGTGATGGGATCTTAATGTATTCACCAATCTACAGTAACCTTAAAGATACAATTCTACCCAACCCTACTCTTGTTGCCTCCAGCCTGTTTTCCTGTCGGTTTATGAAGGAGCAACTTATTCTCAGGTGCTCTGGATTAAATAGCAGAATGGGGTTGAGGTTTAATTTCTAAGGCCAGAACTGACCTCATTTTTAGGCAAAGTAAGCCACTTTTCTAGTGGTATAAGTTGAGGGGAGAAAGGAGGACAAATAACCCTGGGGGTGGAATTGGGGGATCTTCTCCCAGAGACCTACTCAAAATTCTACCACTGAGATTCACTCCTTTGTTTGTAAGTTTTATCCTCTATGATCCTTATGAATGATGTGCTCTTACATTTAAAGGATTTTATCAGATTATCAGACTGGGAGAGAAGTCATCAAGGCATTGTGCACCTGAAATGAATAAGATGGAGACAAGAATTTAATGGAATAAGGAAAAAGATGAAGACAAAAGATGCCATCTCCCACTTTAGTTTGTCCTGTCCTAGGGCCTAATCTTTGTTTGGCTTTCATAACACTCATTGATCATATTTAAAGACAAATACTCCTTTAAAGAATCCCACTCCCATAATCTGGTTTAAGAGTTATGCTGATTGGTATTTGGGTAGTTGGTGGGATTACATGCACACACACACACACACAGAGCACAGAGTGAATTGAATAGGATGGGATCATATCTTAAAAATATGAAATTAAGCGATGAGAGAGAAATATATTGGGAGGAGAAAGGGAGAAATGGAATGGGGCAAATTATCTCTCATAAAAGAGGCAAACAAAACACTTCGATGGAAGGAAAAAGAGGGGAGGTGAGAGAAAAAACATGAAGCTTACTCTCATCACATTCAACCAAAGAAAAGGAATAAAATGCATGCTCATTTTGGTATAGAAACCTATCTTACAATACAGGAAAGTGGGGGAGAAGGGGATAAGCAGGGTGGGGAGGATGATGGAAGGGAGGGCAGTGGGAAGAGGGAGCAATTTGAAGTCAACACTCTTGGGGAGGGACAGGAGCAAAAGAGAGAATAGAAGCAATGGGGGGAAGGATAGGATGGAGGGAAATATAGTTAGTCTTAAACAACATGACTAATATGGAAGTCATTTGCAAAACTACACAGATATGGCCTATATCCCAAAGGGAATGGGTGGGGAGGGAGGGATGAAGAGAAGATGGAAGTCAAAGTTTTAGGAACAACTGTTGAGTATTGTTCTTGCTACTAGGAAATAAGAAATACAGGTAATGGGGTATAGAAAGTTATCTGGCCCTACAGGACAAAAGAGAAGATGGGGACAAGGGAAGTGAGGCATGTTAGAAGAGAGGGCAGATTGGTGATAGGGGCAATTAGAATGCTTGACATTTTGGGGTGGGGGAGGGGATAAATGGGGAGAAAATTTGGAACCCAAAATTTTGTGAAAATGAATGTTAGAAGTTAAATTTTAAAAAAAATTTTAAAAATAAAAATAAAATAATTTAAAAAAAGAGATAGGCTGATTAAATTTTCATTAAGTGTAGAAGAACATTATATAACCTTTTGAATAGGCACCATTTATTTATTAACCTGTTTTTAGCAGTCCTCTCATTTCTGAAGGTTCTGTTTTAGGGGAATTGATGAAGTTTAGATTTAGCACAAACTTCCCCACTGGAGTTTACAATCCATGAAATTGGCTTTTCAACCTTGTATGATGACTTCTTTTCCAAAGCAGTTTTGACTGTCTTCTTCCCAGTTCTTCTAAAAATAAATGAAAATAAATCCTTTTTCAGTTCAATACGTATGCTTGCTCCTAGCACTCTTGTATTATTTTCAGTAACTTCATTGGTAATGGCACATTAGGCAAGTATTGTCATTATTGATACACAAGGCGGATCCTTTGCAAACCAAAGTCGAAGTTTTTATTCCCTATTTCTGTCATTCAGTAATGACAGAAGGCGGCCTTATATGGTTGAAACCTGTTTCTACTCATTGAAACAATAGCTTTATGTTTTTATTTTATGCTATGAAGTAGAAAATTTCTGTAAGTCTGGATCAGAGAGATAAAGGAGACATGTCTGTTAAAGCCCCTATGGCTTGAAGAATACTGGGGGAGTTCTTAATGTAAGATATAATAATCTTAAAATAACTCTGCTAATATATGTTGGGGGTGTGGTTGAGGTGCTTCAGTGAATAAGAGTGCTCCTCCACTCAGAGTTTAGGCACTATTCAAAACTTAAATATGCTAACAACTACATCAGATGAACATGTTTTTGTGAAACTGCTTCCTAATTTATCTATCACCAAGATATATTATGGCAATCTCTAGGCCTTCTTAGGAGAAAGTTGGTATAATGAAAGGACCAAGTAAAGTACAAGCACAATTTAAATATCAATTAATACCTGTACAGCCTAACGTAAAACCTCTGGAGTTTTTCTCAAGGAAAATAAGTTTTCAATTATCTTTTTTGTCTGAGAAACGTTCAACATTTTCTGGGCTGACATTGTTATCTGAATTTACTCTTGAAAACGTAATGGCTTTTGGTAATGGAAACACGTGGCTCGCTTGGAGTTCTAAGTATGTAGTAAACAATCTGGCATATTCTGGATTTTTCATAGCAAAACTTTTGAATTCTGAATAGGAAATGTGATTTGAATTTTCTTTGGCTATTTCCTGAAAGAGACTTGAAACTTCAAGATTTCTAACACCAAGAGATGCCTGTAGGATGCTGGCAAACTCTTTCTCTGTTATGTAGCCATCCTCATCAGTGTCAAAGAGCTTAAAAGCCATATGGATAAGGTCTTCAGTGTTGGCAGGATTGCACAGGACAGAGAGCCCAATCACATATTCTCTAAAGTCTATGGTACCGTCATTGTTCCGGTCAAAGAGTCCAAAGAGTTGCTTCAGGGTATCAGTAACTGGAAGCATTAAATACTTGGCAAACTCTTCAACTCCGATCCTGCCTCCTTTTGAGTAAGTCGCAATCGTTGCATATTCATCCAAATGTTTTCTGACAGTATCCCAATCCAAATTCAACTTCTGGCTAATTTTGGTAAATTCCACCAAGCCAGCTTCCATAGGCAAAGTCAGCTTTCCTGCCGATATCATCAATCTGCAGTCTTCATAGGTATGATCCGTGACAGGCACTTGTAGGGCATTGGCCATGACATTCCTTACTCTTCTGGCATAAAGGGCAGGATCATTTTTCTCTTCATCGTCGGGGATGTAAACAGGCATGAACTCCAGTTCCATATTTGTGAAAGGCTGTGTGAGGGTTAACAGGAAGAGCTGGAGGGCTGAACTGCCCTGCCACGTCCAGGTCACAGTGTCTAGCTTGTTGGGGTACCGCAGCAGCAGCGGCTGCACTGGGACTCCAGGAACGAAGGCTCCGGGTTTGAAAGTAATCAGGCACGAGCGGTTGGTGCAGGTGGCTTCAGGGAAAATCAGAATCTGTGGCCAATACCCTACGGAGGTGGCTCGCTTTTTAATTTCGTTAACCGTGTTCTTCCTGGAATCTGGGTCGGTGCGGGACACGAGCACGGGCTCCCCGGCCCGTAGTAGCCTGCCAACGAACGGAAAGTTGGCGTTCTCCTCCCGAGACACAATGGACGGCAAGCCGGCGATGACCCAGGCGATGCCGTCGAAGAAGGTGGAGTGCGGGGCGGCCACGAAGATGGGCGCCTCGCGGGCTCTGGCCCGCACCCCCTTCACCCTCACCAGGAAGCCCATAAAGAAGAAGAAGATGTGGCCCAGCACCCGCAGGAGCCGGCAGGTGAGCCGCCGCCTCCACGCCTTCACGGGCTGGGTCAGCTTGGTCGGGTAGAAAGCGGTGGCCAGCATGACCAACGGCCACGAGAGCAGGACCAGCAGCAGCAGGCAGACGAAGCGCACGGGCAGCAGCAGCAGGCCGCCCAGCGTGATACAGACCCAGCGCGACGCGCTCAAGTGCCTCTCCTTCACGAAGGGGTTGTCCACGGGCGGCGGGAACAGCGACCGCTCTCGAAGGCCACGCAGGGTCTGGGGCAGCTGCTCCAACGGCATCTGCAGCAGCCCCTTCTCCAGCTGCCCCTGCGGCAGGGTGGGCCTGCCTCGGTTTAAGCTCATGGCTTAGCCAGGAAAGGCCAGCGCTGAGGGACCGGAGCCGCGTCCCCCCCGGGCGCACCCAGCCCAACGCCCACCCATCCGCCCGCCGTCCGCGCTGCGCTCTGCGGGCCGGAAGCCTGTGGGCCGGAAGCCTACGGGCCGGAAGCCTACGGCCCCAACCTGCCCGCCTGCATCTGCGCAGGCGCCAGCCCTGCTGGCCACGCCCCATCCCCCAAGAGACCGCCCCTCCCCCAGAGCCACCCAGCCCTGCATTGGGGTGAACATCGGGAAACATTTCAAGTCCAAGTTTTGTTATCTATCTGAAATAGGGGCTGCTAACCTGTTCATGTCATAGACCCCTTTTTGTCACTAGGATGAAGCCTGCCTACCCCTTCTCAGAATAATATTTTTAAAGTCACATAATATGTAACCTTAGTTGATATGGGACTCTCTCCTGACCCTTGAAGGAAAATGTCCTTTGATGTTAGGGGAAAACAAAGGAGGAAGATGAATGAGATCAATCCCACCTCGGGTTACTGAAGGAAAAGACTCTGGGAAGGCAGTCTGCACCATGTTCCTGTATCCAATTTGTTACATTAGAGTCTTTGGGGAATTTCCCCTTAGTGAGATCTAGATTCTTTCTCTCTTGGTTGAACTGAGTTATCTATCTCACTCCCACCATGGGCAAGCACCTTCACTCTGTATTGTCCCGTATACGTTCTTGTATGTAGCCTTTCTCCGATTTCTGTCTTGCTATTAATTTGGTTTTCTCAGCTAAATTCATTGTGGAGTTAACATTTAGAGCGAAATGGGGTCAAGCCTTGGATATAGAGCTTGGGAGTCCTCCTCTCTAGTAATGAAATAACAATGAGAAGGTAGATTGAATCTGATCACATCCCCTAGAATAACAATATTTAGGGAAGCAAATAGATATAATTCTATCCTAGTACCTTTTCTCTTTGAGGAGAACAGATTGGTCTTCAGCCAGACTTCTTGTGTCCTAGTTTAAGCAGAAATTAAATTCTCCCTTGGAAAAGAATGCTGGACCAAAGAGGCTAGAGATATTTATTCTGCCTCCCACAATAACACTTCCATGTTACATGTTGGGGGGACAGCCCTCACACATGGGCCTTGAAGCAAATAAAATATATAGAATTACAAAAAGAATTTAATTTTATTGAAATGTAGTTATTAAAATTATTTTTAAAAATTCAAGTTCACAGACTGTGGACCAAGAATCTCTGATCTAAATTTTTATCAATCTAGAACAGTCCTACCTCTGATTGTATGACCCTGAAAAAGTCAATTAATCCCTCAGAGTTCTGAGCAACTCTCTAGATTATAAAGTGCAGAAAAATGCCACCTTGCATTGGTTCTCCTAATCTGGGAGTTCCCCATACCAATGAAATCACAGGTCTAATCCTTATCTGTGTTCTTATCTAAATCTATCTATGGGCTGCTTCCTTGCAGTCTACAAATATGCTTGTGACTGGCCATCCTCAAAAAAAGTTTGATTCACCCATCCTCCTGATGACAGATGTCCTATAATTCTCCTTCCTTTCATGGCCAGACTTCAGGAGAAAGGGGCTCTTGGTGCCTCCTCTTCCTCTCCTCTCACTCTCTCCTTGATTTTCTGCAGTTGTGACTTAAACATTCAACAGAAGTCACTGTCTCTAGAATTTCCAAAGATTTTTTCATTGCCAAATGTACTGGCCTTTTCTCAATCAACCTCTTGACATCTCTGAAACCTTCCATACTGTTGCTCGCATGTTTCAAACACACTGCTCTAGTGGGAGAACTGCTACCTCAACACTCCAAAGAGAAGCAGAGCTAAATTAAATTGCAATGGAAAATATTTTTAAAAATTAAAATGCAATAGAACATAGCTAAAGTTAACATGTTGTTTTCTAAGTCAATAAGTAGGGTCTGTCATGGTTTAGTGGTTCCATTTCTATTTGAGTTTGACACCACTATTGATCACTCTCTTCTCCTTGAGGCTCTCTCCTCTCTAGGTTTTAAGATACTTCTCTGCTTTATTTCTTCTAGTACCTGTCGGATGCTTCTCAGTCTCCTTGGCTAGATCTTCATCTAGGTTCTAGCTGTGCTAACCATGTTATTAACATTCCTCAAGGAATTTATCCTGGGTACTTCTCTCTACTGCTAGGTCATGATTAATGTGAATTCAAATGATAGGATATCTGATATAGTGTGAACCATAAAATGATACTGGGTCACATTTAAGATGAGCCGATATTTAATTAATGCCACATACATGAGCTAGTCGACAGTTTTAACACAACATTACATTGTAATTCTGTACTTGCCTATGTGAGGTGTGGATGTGAAGTTCTATTGCATACCATATTTCCAACAGTTGTATAATTTTTTGAAAAAACACTCCATGAATAAAATGGACAAGAGGAAGAATACTTCAGATGGAAATACTGCCAGTAACAAAAAGTTAAGGTATTTGAATGGTACAAATATGGTCATGAGGACATTAAAATTAGGAGATACTGGACTGCCCAAGTGATGCAATTGTATAAAACATGCAGGCACTAGCTGTATGACTTTGGGCAGGTCACTTCACCCTGTCTGTCTCAGATTCTTCTTCTGTAAAAAGAGCTGGAGCAGAAGAAAATGGCAACCTACTCCAGTATCTCTGCCAAGGAAACCCAAATGGGGTCACAAAGAGGCGAGCATGCCTGAACACAACTGAACAGCAAATGCAGAAGCAAATCTTAAACCAATGCTTGTTTATCAGAGATACAACTGTCAATCACTTTCAGTTCTTTGGTGGTCAAATAAGAAAGCAAATGGGACTAAAGATATTTCGGAAGACTGGTTTTCAAGTTATTTTAGCCCAGATGTTGAAAAATGCTGCAAGGACAGCAATATCACATTTAAAACTTTACTGATTTTTAATAATGCTACATGTCATCCAGCTAGGATCATTGTGGGAGAATATGTTCATGAACATTTGCCATCATGCACATAAAGTTTTCTGCACCTCTGTATGAAGATTTAAAGAAACAGAAGGCAATTCAGTCTATTCTGCTAAAATATTTTAAATAGGGAGAGAGAAAGAGAATTTGGAACTCAAAAATTTAAAAAACAATGTCAAAAATAGTTTTTACATGTAATTGGGGAAAAATAAAATTTTTCAAAAATACTTGAAATGGCAATCATGTTTTTGTCATTTTCAGTGTAAGCTTAACTTTAGTTACAATATTCAGTCATTAGAAAGCATTGTTGCTTTCTATGACTATTACTTTATAATAAAATTGACTCAGAAAGATGTTTCTTATCCTTTACTATTCTAACATGTAATATTAATTTTAAAAAACTTTACAATGCATGTTTCTATTGGTTTGGGGCTGATGATAATTACTTAATATAAATGTAATAATCAAATCCAAATAGTGCAAATTCAAATAAAGTGACCACTTCACAGAATTCATTCACATTAATTGGGACCTACCTTGCACTCTTTAACTTGGTGATCTTATGAGCTTTCATGGATTCAATTATCATCTCTATACAAATAATTCTCAGATGTATTTATCTAGCCCAAGCTTGTCTCCTAATCACTTACTCTGTGCCTATTAGACATCTCAAACTGAATGGTTCAGCAACATATCTAAAACAAAGCTTAATTATTTTTTCCCAAGATGCATCCCTTCTTCCTAACTTTTCTATTACAGTTGAGAGTACCTCCATTTTCCCAGTTAGTTAGGTTTGAAATGGAGTCATCCTTGACTCTTCATTTTTTCTCACTCCTTATCTGTTGTCAAGGCTATCCTAACTTCATACCATCTCTCCAATTCCCCCCTTCTCTAACACTGCTTACCACCCTGATACAGGCCCTCATCACCTTATACCTAGACTATTACAATAGCCTGATGTTGACTGCCTGCTTCAAGTCTCTTCCCTACATCAGACCATCTTTTACTCACCTGTCAAATTGATTTTTCTAAAGCACAGGCCTGACCATGTCACTTCCCCACCTCCACCCCTATTCAGTAAACTTCAGTGACTCACTATTACCTCCAAGAGAAAATATAAAATTCTCTGTTTAGTTTTTAAAGATCTTCATAACTTGGTCCCTTCAGACCTTTCTGGTGCTCCACCTTACTCCACATCCTCTTCCATCCAGTGAGGTTGACCTCCTCAATGTTCCTTTCAGAAGACACTCAGTCTCACAACTTTTCACTGGCCATCTCTCATTCTCAGAATTCTCTCCTTTCTCATCTCCATGTCCTGGCTTCTCTAGTGTTCTTCAAGTCTCAGCTCAAATTCCATCTTCTGAAAAAATCATTTTCTAATCCCCTTTAATGTTAGCATCTTCTCTCTGATATTATCTCCAATTTATCCTGTATATATCTTGTTTGTACATGATTATTTGCATGCTCTGTCTCCAATCCAGCCTCAGACGCTCACTAGCTATGTGACTTTCAACACAATCCCTGTTAAGTGTCTGCCTCAGTTTCCTTAACTATAAATGGGGATAATAATAGCACCTACTTTACCTGATTGTTGTGTGGATCAAAGGAGGTAACAATTGTAAGCATTTAATAAATACTTCTTCCCTTCCCTTTCCTTCCCCAATAGACTATAAGCCCCTTGAGAGCAGGGAATGTTTTTGTTTTGCTCTATAATATGGCAAGTGGTTCATAAATGCTTATGGGCTTAACTTAAGGAACTCTAGAAACAGAATTGTTTTTATTACTGGATAAAGTACAAACAACCAGTTATGTGAACACAACCAACTCACTTATTCTATCAGTGCCCTAAGCAACTGTAAATTATAAATAAGATGCTTATCTTTATTGCAGGAGAAACTTTCTGCACTGGGAGTTCTCAAACACTCATGAAGTTGTAGGCCCAGATTTTTTTTAAAAGATGACAGGAGTATCATATTTGCAGATGACAGAAATCAATAAAGGATTGCTAATGTGCTGATGATAGATACAGGATCAAAAAAAGATCTGATAGATTATGTCATTGAGTCAAATTGAATAATGTGAAATTCAATAGGAATAAATGTAAAATCTTACATTTGGGTTCAAAAAATCAACTTCACAAAAACAAGATTGGGCAAGCATGACAAGAATTTGTCCAGATATGACCTGGGGTGCTTAGTATGTGCTCAATATATTTAGTCAGCAGAGAGACAACAATTATCATGGCTAATGTGGTGTTAGATTGCATTAAGAAAGAAGTGAGGATGTTATAATGCCACAATACATTAGTCATGCTATATTGTTGGTATTATGCTTAGTTCTGGTTACTACCTTTTAGGAAATACATTGATTGACTTGAGAACATCCAGAGAGCAACCAGAATGGTGA
The DNA here is from genome assembly GCA_023548195.1 of Bettongia penicillata ogilbyi. NCBI lineage: Eukaryota > Metazoa > Chordata > Mammalia > Diprotodontia > Potoroidae > Bettongia > Bettongia penicillata. The sequence goes on from JAJHZJ010000096.1 coordinate 14,918,135, forward strand.
AAGCCTTGAGTTCATTGTATCTAAGAAGCATTCTAAGGACAGGGGGATGATTAGAGAAGACTTGGAAAGGAAAGAAGAGCTATCTTCAGGTATTTAAAGGGTTATCACATGGAAGAGGTCTTAGGGTTGTACCTGACTACTCTGAACAGAAGTGATGCCCATGAATCATCCTTTTAATGATCCATTCTAGACTTTTATCAGGAATCAATGTCAAGTTTTGAAGACTCTCTACCCTGGGGGCTGTATGATGCCATAGATAAGAATTTATGACCTGGGTTCAAATTCTTGCTCTGTCACTTAGTACTCCTGTGACCTCTGGCAAGTCCATAGTTTCTCTGTGCCTGTTTCTTAATTGTAAAAGAAGGGGGTTTGAATAGATGATTCTAAAGTTCCTACCATATCTATTTCTATGATTTTTTTTTAAAACTCATATTTACCCTTCTCCAGTCCTGTGGCACTTCTTCTGTTCAACTCATTTTAACATAATTTTATTCTCCTATTTTTCACTATTGAATGAATCAATGAAAAACTTTCAAAGCATATGCTGAAGATTGGGAGTGCAAATTGTACAATAAGATGGTCCCTGTTTTAAAGGAGCTCACATTCTAAGAAGAGGCTGTTGTTGAATTGTTTCAGTCATGCCTGACTCTCCATGACCCCAGTTGGGATTTTCTTAGCATTTCCTTCTCCAGCTCATTTTACAGATGAGGAAACTGAGGCAACCAGGATTAAGTGACTTGTCTAGGGTTACACAGATAGTAAGCGTCTGAGGCCAGATTTGAACTCACAAAGAATAGTCTTCCTGACTCCAAACCCAATACCTTATCCACTGTGCCTAGGGGAATGTTAAAGGAGTTTTCAGTTACAGGTCAAATAGAAAGGTCCCAAGATCCTTAGGGTATATGGGCAAGGCAGGTGTTACATATATCTTCATTAGTACTGGGAGAGTATCCCTGAGGTTAATGTTTTCTCTGAGTTACCTTACCAGGCAGGTACACTAGACGCAGAGTAAGCCTGTTTCCCCAAAGGAGTCTATCAGGAGCCTACAGTGAGCCAGAGTTCTGCTCCCTCCCAGAAACCTTTGCTGGTGTTTGTTGACTGAGCTGTGTAGCCCAAATCAGCCCAAACCAGCCTTGCAGTCAACCGCTCCTGCAAAACGTCCTGCTTTCTGGGAAACACTGTCTGTTCTTTACCTGAACCCCTCCCCAAATCAAATCTCCCCTTTGTAGCTTTTCAAGCACAAACTGCCCCTGCCTTTCCTAGGCTCTGCTTTGTAGTAGGGTCTCTCAACACTGGCATCTGATTTCCCCTCCTAATAAGACTTCTCTGCTTTTCACTCAGCTTGGACTCCTCTGCTTTTGAGGGAGTGGGCTCCACCCAGTTGACAGTATCATTTCCATGAATAAAACCACATCAGTTCCTACTTTTCAGTCGTTTGACAGCATCAACAACTTTCTTTTCTGTGCCTCTAGTGGTTGTGACAGGTGAGGAGATGTGACCTGAAGTACTAGCAGAGACACCTACCAACCACAGGCCTTAGATCACACAGCTCCAGGCAGAGAGAAGATCTGAACCCAGGCCATTCTGACTCCAAGTCCAGCACACTGTCACTGAAGTAAGAGGGATTTGGAAATATTGATAAGCACTCACTCTAGATTGGGTGATGGTAGCTTACTTTATTAGCAGTAGTATTAATATTAGTAATACTTTAATACGGTAGCACTTTGTTATTATTAATGACAATGATAGAATGAAAATTCCCAGCTTTTAGCTAGGAGGAATTGACCATAGATCTACTGATTGTGGATTGCTTGGGTTGCTGATAAACCTAAATCTTTAAAAAGATTGAAAACAAGGACTGCTTAATCGAGTTTTTTACAGTTAGAAGTATAGCCAGGGGTGGGGTGTGCTAGATTGTAGTGTGAGCATTTACTCCATCTTCAAACTAGCTGTTTTGTTGACTATCTAGACTTAAGAAAGTGATAGAGAAAATATTAATAATGCAGATCAACCTTAAAAGTGTTTTTGGAGAACTGATGTTAAAACATTTATCAGCACTCCTGCGTGTAACCGAGAACTAATGTAGAAAAATGTTCTGTACTCTGTTTTAGACACAAGTTTGCCAGAAACAATTTTATTAATTATATTTTTCTAATCTTGGCATTTGGGTTTAGAGAAAGACAGAAAAATCCAAAAACAGACAGAGCTTCCTTATACCTTTGAAAATCTCTAGCACAAGCCATTTTGGAATTACAATTTATAATATTCTCAAACAACAAACAAAATTTCATAGTCAAGTTTAGAACTTAGGTAACAGTCTCAGAACAACAATTATTTAAAATGTCAGCATACCCTAGGAGAATAATTTTCTTAATTTCCTTCTCCAACCACTCTCTCTAAGAATTTTTCTTCCCACCTGTCAAAAGGGAGATGCTTAACTAAAGTAATCAGGAAGATGGATACCCTAAATCAGTTCAGGGAGGAGTCCTTCTTGAGCTAATGATGAGTGAGAGGCCTGGGGATGGGTTAGAAACTGGTTTATGATTGTTCAATCTGTTGTGATGGATCTTTGTATCTGATTCTTCATGACCCCATTTAGGATTTTCTTGGGAAAGATACTGGAGCAGTTTGCCATTTCCTTCTCCAGCTCATTTTACAGATGCAGAACTAAGGCAAAAAGAGATAAGTGACTTACCTAGGGTCACATAGCTAATAAGCATCCAAGGCCAGATTTAAACTCATGAAGATGAGTCTTCCTGCTTCGAAGCCCAACACTCTAACCACTGCACCACCTAGCTGTCCCAGAAACTGGTTAAACCTTCAATAAAAATAATATAAAAAGATTTCTGGGCAGAGTATTGTTTTCCCGGAATACTGATTAAATATTGATAGGCATTTTTCAATTCCTGTGAGAACAAAGACTTTGGACTAAAGTACTATCCCATATATTATTTTGTACTATGTAGCCTAAAGAAGAAAATGCCCGAGGAGGGCATTCAGTATCCTTCCATGCTACCATTCTGTCTATATTTCTATCCATTCACAAACTCTTCCAAATTAGGAAGTTTGAAGCCTTGAGAATCAGATTACATCCATTCCATCAGACACATCTAACCAAAGGATCCTCACTTTCACTTTGCAAACCAGGAAAATGCAGTCATTTAAATCAGCCACACTTCAATGCAAATAGACTCTGAGGATAGCCCAAAGCAGAATTTGTGCAGAATCTGCACTACCCAGGGCCCCATAGAGAGCCTACAAGATTGTTTTACTGAGCATTTCAGAAAATTTGCTGAATGCAAGTGGAGTGCCAGTGGGATTGCTTTCGGTAGCTTTGGCTCCAATAGTCTACAAATGATGTTGAAGGTATATAACTAAAGCAGCTGCAAGCCAAGCTTCTTACAGAGAAGTACCTTACAGCATTGGTGATTCCCTGAACAGTGCAATGTCATGTTACAAGTACCATTCTTGGAGTCATGAGGCCTAGAATTAAGTGCTGGCCTAGACATTGATTAACTGACCCTAAACAAATCATATAATGTCAGTTTCCTCATTTACAAAATGTGAAAAATAATACGATCAAAAATTAAGAGCTTGGGTAGTCTGAGCTAATATAATAAAAATGACAATTCTACCTAAATTAATTTACTTATTTAGTGCCACACCAATTAAACTATCAGATAATTATTTTCTAGAGTTGGATAAAATAATATCAAAATTCATTTGGAATAACAAAAGGTCCAGAATATCAAGGGGACTAATGAAAATAAATGCTTGGGAAGGTAGCCTAGCGCTACCAGACCTCAAATTGTATTATAAAGCAGCAATTATCAAAACCACATGGTATTGGCTAAGAAACAGAGGGGTAGACAAATGGAATAGACTTGGCACTCAAGACACAGTAGGCAAGGAATATAGCCTGTTTGATAAACCCAAGGACCCCAGCTTCTGGGATAAGAGTTCATTATTCGACAAAAATTGCTGGGAAAACTGGTTAACAGTGTGGCACAAATTAGGCATAGACCCATGGCTGACACTGTACACAAGAATAAAGTCCAAATGGGTACATGATTTGGTTATAAAGATTGATACCATGAATAAACTGGAGGAGCAAGGAATAGTGTATTTATCAGATTTATGGAAAAGGGAAGAATTTTTTACTAAAGAAGTGATAGAAAGCATTATGAAATGCAAGATGGATAATTTTGATTACATTAAACTGAAAAGTTTTTGCACAACCAAACCCAATGCAACCAAAATTTGGAGGGATGGAGGAAATTGGGAAAAAAAATTTTACAGCTAAGCTCAGGGATAAAGGCCTCATTTCTAGAATATATAGAGAACTGACTCAAATGTATAACCATACAAGTCATTCCCCAATTGATAAATGGTCAAAGGATATGAACAGGCAATTTTTAGAGGAAGAAATTAAAGATATCTATAATCATATGAAAAAGTGTTCTAAATCACTACTGATTAGAGAGATGCAAATCAAAACAACTCTGAGGTACCACATCACACCTATAAGATTGGCAAACATGACAGAACAAGAAAATGATAAATGCTGGAGAAGGTGTGGGAGAGTTGGAACACTAATTCATTGTTGGTGGAGCTGTGAGATCATCCAACCATTCTGGAGAATGGTTTGGAACTATGCCCAAAGGGCTACAAAAATGTGCATACCCTTTGACCCAGTAATATCACTTCTAGGACTGTATCCCCAAGAGATCATAAAAATGGGAAAGGGTCCCACATGTACAAAAATATTTATAGCAGCACTCTTTGTGGTAGCCAAGAACTGGAAGTCAAGGGGATGCCCATCAATTGGGGAATGGCTGAATAAATTATGGTATATGAATGTAATGGAGTACTATTGCGCCATAAGAAATAATGAACAAGAAGACTTCAGGGAGGCCTGGAAGGACTTATATGATCTGATGCTGAGCGAAAGGAGCAGAACCAGGAGAACTTTGTGCACAGCAACGACCACAGTGTGTGAGAGTTTTTTCTGGTAGACTTGGAACTTTGTAATGACACAAGAACTTACTAAAAAAAAAAAAATCCCCAATGGTAGTTTTCTAAGGCAAAATGCCTTCCACACTCAGAAAAAGAAATATGGAAGTCATTCGCAGAATGTAGAAGATCATGTTTGTGTGTGTGTGGGTTTTAGTGTATTGTTTTAATTTGTTATATGATTTCTTCCATTTGCTTTAGTGTGGCTACATAACATGACTATAGTGAAAACATACTCAATAGGAAAGTATATGTAGACCCTATACAGAATTGTATGCTATCATGGGGAGGGAGGGGGGTAGTGGGGGAAAGGGTTGGGGGGATAAAATCTTAATTTTAAGGAAGTGATTGTAAAACATTTAAAAAAATAATAATAAAATAAATAAATAAATGAAATTGAAGAATTAAAAAAAAAAGAAAAGAAAAATTAGGAGCTAAAAGGGAATTTAGAAGCCCCTGGGTAAAACCTCCTAATTTTGTAGAGGAATCACAGAACAAGTAAATGATCTCTCCATGGTCACACAGCAAATATATATCCAAGTCAAAATCTGAATCCAGGATTTACTGATTCTAGGTCCTGGGCACTCTCTACTATCATAGCCTCACAATATTGTTGTGAGCAAAATATTTTGTAAACTTGAAATCCTTTTAGAACAACAGTAGGACCCCTGACCTGGAGTCAGGAAGACTTGAGTTCAAGACACTCAGACACTTGTTGGTTGCATGATCTGGGCAAGTCACTTCACCTCCGTTTGCCTCAGTTTCCTCATCTGTACCTACCTCCTAGGGTACTTGTGAGGATCAAATGAGATAATGATAAAATGTTTAGCAAAATGCTAAGTGCTGTATGTGTTAGCTATATTACCGTTATTATTTAAAAACACAAATTGTAGTCACGGCATGCCTATATTTGTTAATTACTGGCTTATCTCCATTTCCGTAGAATGAGTATGTTGTCAAACCCTTAATTCTAAAGTATAGCTTTTTCTGTTGTTTATTGGCGTGTTATCAGGTTACTAATAAAAGGCAGATGTCGTAACATGGGTACCATAACCTCTTAAGCAGAGAAAAGAAATATGCTCATGAGAGTATAGGGTTGGGTGATTCTCTTCTTCTTAGCACTGTGCCATAATGAATCTTATTCAAGTGGACTTGGTTATTTTTAACCACACAAAACATGGCAGTTAGAGTGCTGGACTTGGAATTAGGAAGACACAAATTAAAATCTCTCGGATATGTACTGGTTGTATGACCCTAAGTCATAATCTCTCTTAGGCTCAGGTTCCCTTATCTATAAAATAGGAATTTAATTGTACCTTCCCACACTTGTGAGGATCAAATGAGATACCCTATGGAAAGCACTTTGTGAATTTTAGAGTTCTGTAGAAATGCTAGCAATGGTTATGAAGGACTATTTCACATTCTAGCTATGCTTTGGCTTGGCACCGCTGACCATGGCCACTGGCCCAATGTTTCTGGTCCTCTGTCCTGCCAAGGGAGTGCCACCCAGAATTTGGGCAACCTTCCCTTTGTTTTATAATCCTCATTTTGGACCCTAGACACAGGTACCCCAAGCTTGCTGAGAGCAAGGGCTTACACTTCTTTTGTTTTCTTGCATTGCTGGACACATCACTCAGTAAAATACTCATTGTACTGAGCACCATTTGGGCAAAGGGAGTTGGGAGTCTTTTGAGTGCTATGGCTGTTTAACCAGATAAAATAGGATGAATCGTTTATGTGTGTGCTTCTCCTTCTCACTTGTCCTTTTTTTTCAGTTTTAGATGCTTTAAGATGAATATATGGGGCTTTGGGGGGGGCGGAGCCAAGATGGCAGAGTAGAAGGACGCATGTTTACAAGCTCCGAAACCAAAAGCCCATAGAATTAATGTAAAAAGAGTCCCCCATAACTTCTGGGTCAATACAAGGTGTGCAGAAGCAGAGTGGAAGAGATTTCCGTTCCAGGGAGCCCTGGAGACCCGTCCCCAGGGTCTGGTGTGCCCCAGAAAGTGGACCCCACCCCCAGCGCTGCCCTGGCCGCGGCCCCAGAGAAGCTGATCCGAGCAGGCTTCAGAGACGGAAGCTCCGGCAGCCGGGAAAGTCCCTCCGCCCACAGAAGCTACAGGTCAGTGAGAGAGAAGGCCGGGCTGGGGGAGGAGAGCAGAGTGTCTCCGTGACTCGGGCCCCCTCGGGAGGAAGCGGCGGGGCAGGAAGTGGCGGAGGCAGAGGTGTGGGCGGAGGCTGAGGCGGCAGCAGCCCAGGACTCAGGAATCCCCCAACAGCAGGCAGGATCTTCATTACAGAAGATTCCCGCATAAAACCTGATGGAGCTGAGCCTGGGAGATGGCCCTGCCCCCACCCTGCTCTATTACTGAAGGCTTCTGCTCAAAGCCCCCAAGGGAACTGAGATTGGGAGGCGGGGCCCCCCACCCGCTCCATTCCTGAAAGTCTCTGCATAAAGCCCCCGAGGGATCAGAGTCTGGGAGGCGGCCCTGCCCCCACCCCAGCACCTGAACTAAAGCTCACTGATTGACAGCCGACAGGAGGAAAGCCCATTTAAATCTCAGAGGCCAAGAACTAGCTGGGCGGATCCAGGCGGGGGTGGAAAGGAATCTCAGAAGTCAAGTAACTGGCTGGGAAAATACCTAGAAAAGGGAAGAAAAATAAGACTATAGAGAGTTTTTTCCAACAAATGCAAATGATCCCGACCTTCGGATCTGATGACGAGGACGTATCCTTGCCATCAGGGAAAGACGTGGAGGGCGGGGCCTCAGTACCCCAGACACCCCAGGGGGGTGGCGGGTGGGCTCAGGCCCTGGAACAGCTCAAAAAGGATTTTGAAAAGCAAGTTAGACAGGTGGAGGAAAAACTGGGAAGAGAAATGAGAGAGATACAAGAAAAGTATGAAAATCGGGTCAACACCTTGGTAAAGGAGACCCAAAAAAATGCTGAGGAAATTAACACCTTGAAAAATAGGCTCACTCAATTGGCAAAGGAGGTTCAAAAAGCCAATGAGGAGAAGAATGCTTTCAAAAGCAGAATAAGCCAAATGGAAAAAGAGGCTCAAAAGCTCACTGAATTTAATAGTTCTCTCAAAATTAGAATGGAACAGATGGAGTCTAATGACTTTATGAGAAACCAAGAAATCACCAAACAAAACCAAAAGAACGAAAAAATGGAAGAGAATGTGAAATATCTCATTGGAAAAACAACTGACCTGGAAAATAGATCCAGGAGAGACAATTTAAAAATTATGGGACTACCTGAAAGTCATGATCAAAAAAAGAGCCTAGACATCATCTTCCATGAAATTATCAAGGAAAACTGCCCTGAGATTCTAGAACCAGAGGGCAAAATAAGTATTGAAAGAATCCATCGATCACCACCTGAAAGAGATCCAAAAAGAGAAACTCCTAGGAACATTGTGGCCAAATTCCAGAACTCCCAGCTCAAGGAAAAAATCTTGCAAGCAGCTAGAAAGAAACAATTCCAGTACTGTGGAAATACAATCAGGATAACCCAAGACCTAGCAGCGTCTACATTAAGGGATCGAAGGGCGTGGAATAGGATATTCCAGAAGGCAAAGGAACTAGGACTCAAACCAAGAATCACCTACCCAGCTAAACTGAGTATAATACTTCAAGGGAAAATATGGTCTTTCAATGAAACAGAGGACTTTCAATCATTCTTGATGAAAAGACCAGAGCTGAAAAGAAAATTTGACTTTCAGACACAAGAATGAGAAGAAGCATGAAAAAGTAAACAGCAAAGAGAGTCTTAAGGGACTTACCAGAAGTAAACTGTTTATATTCATACAGGGAAAGACAATATTTCTAACTCTTAAAACTTTTCAATATCTGGGTAGTTGGTGGGACCACACATACACATGTACACGCATGCACACACATACACACATGCACACACATACAGAGATAGAGAGCACAGATTGAACTGAATAGGATGGGACCATACCTGTCCATAAATATATGCCCTTGTAAGTAAAATACAATGTTATTATTGCAAATGATATTACTGTAAATATATTACTATATTATTGTAAAAATATAGTAAATTTCATTTCAGCTAATGACCACAACTGAAATTAGGATGCAAGCCTGAACAAATAGCTTTCCCCTATAAGTAAATGTTATACAGAAAGCTCCATTTTTCTACCCATTACTGGGACATGTGAAACCAATTTCCATAAATCAGTGATTGATAGTAAGAAATTTACAATACAAAAGGGTATTCATAACTCTCTCAAAGAACACAAACACCTCTAAACATAGCTGTCTTCAGATGAACATGGTGACATACCATGAAACCCAAAGATTTGGTAACAGATTTTTTTTTAATAGTTAAAAAAATAGTCAAAACAAACCAAAACTTTCCATTAATAAAATGAAAATTGACATCATCACATAACTGTCTTTTCATATGGCACACTTATCTCTTCTCATTTTAAACTTGTAAAAGGCACCACATGTTAAAATAATGAAGAAACTTTAAAAAAAATTCATCCAATTCCAACAATTTTTTTTATATAAGTAAATATATTTTAAGGCAGGTATTTTATGTGCAAAACAGAAGAACAGGGAAAAACCCACATTAACATTACATAGTCTTACACAATATTTTTTTCAACACAGTGAAACAACCGTTTGTCATCCTAGTCACAATACAGTACAATGAAAACAGTGTCTTCTGTAACAAAGCCTAAACAGAATGCTGAAACAGTCATCCCCTTTCACATCATTTCTTTTTGGCTGTTACAGGCTTTTCACTTGTCCTTAAAATGACTCATTTTTCCTCATTTCTTCTTTAAGAAATGTCCATATTAATTTATTCACTATGTCAGGTTGATCTTGCTGAAGCCAGTGGCTGGCTTCGGACAAAATCGTCAGCCTGAAATGACTCTTGACATAAATCCTTGTGACTTCAGCCATTTCCACATCCATAAATGCATCTCTTTCTCCCCATAAGAGCAATGTTGGAGTGGTCACCTTATGATACTTTAGTGGCAGGCAGCTGTGAAGAAAAGATTCAGGGACTTACAATGTATCCTCGAAATTAAAACTTTTCTAATGTGGCAGTATGTGCTCTCCTGGGAGACCCACCTGTGTATTCAATCTATTAAGATTCTCTGTATAAAAAAGGATCCTGGAAATAATAAGAGCTAACATTTGTGTGGGACTTTACAGATTACAAAGTGCTTTGCATGTATTATATATTTTATCATTTGAGCCTTTAAATAACCCAGTGTAGTAGGTGCTATTGTTATCACTATTTTACAGATGTGGAAACTGAGGCCAAGAGATGTTAAGGCACTTCCTCTAGATTCTAGATTCAAAATCAGGTCTTCCTGACTCTTAGTGGTTAGCTGAAATTAAATTTGTTTCTAGTTAGATAAGAACATTCATTTACTTTAAATATATATACATATATGTGTGTGTATATAAAATATAATATATATTTTTATTTATATAAAATATAATATATATATATATATATACATACAAAAACTCCTGACTGTTGGGATGAAAGGGAGTTTTGATCTGTTTCCTTATAATTGTTGCTGTTTAGTCATTTAAGTCATGTCCAATTCTTAAAGACCCATTTTGGGGTTTTCTTGGCAAAGACACTGGAGTGGTTTGCCATTTCTTCCTCCAGCTCATACTATAGATGAAGAAACTAAGGCAAACAAAGTTAAATGACTTTCCCAGGGTCACACAACTAGTAAGTGTCTGAGGCCAGATTTGAACTCAGGAAGATGAGTTCTCCTGACTACAGGTCTGGTGCTCTATCTGCTGCACTACCCAGATGTCAAAAATAATTGATATCCCACAAAGAGACTGTTGTTTAGTCATAAGCAACTCTTCATGACCCCTATTTAGGGTATTCTTGGCAAAGGTATTGGAGTAGTTTGGTATTTCCTTCTCCAGCTAATTTTACAGATGAGGAAACTGAGGCAAACAGGGTAAAGTGACTTGCCCAGGGTCACACAGCTAGTAAATGCCTGAGGCCAGATTTGAATTCAGAAAGAAGAATCTTCCTGACTCCAGGCCTGGCATGCTATCCACCGTGCCACCTAGCTACCCTATAACCGTATTTAGTTTTTAATGCTTGTAAATAATTTCTGAGATTTTTTTTTCATGAACATCTGAATTAGTAAAATGTCTTACGTATTTAACAAAGCTTAATAACCTTTCTCATCATGCCTAATAATTTGTTCTACTAATCATATCATTCTATTCAAGTAAACATCTATCTTACGCCATGTTAGTGGACTGACTGTTGGACACCCAAGCTGTATAATACAGGAAGGAGTAGAAGGATGATTTCATGATACTAGTAATGATCTTCCTTCCATAAATTAGGATGTAAATCACTCCTTTCATGTCACCGAAAACATGCAGATCTGTATGACTTCCTGAACTGTTAGCCGAAAGTGACATAGACTGGAGTTTCCCCCCTCCATGACAAATAAGCTGTAAATTCCCACTTCTTAGATGAAAATAAATAAGATAATTGAATTTCAAACATAGTTTCCATTTTTCCTAGTAAAAGACACACAGACACAAAAAGCAAAGCAGACAAATGAACCAAACCCATGCAACTGGATTCCCCCAAAGACTAGAAAAACATGGCACTCCTCTCTCCTGTCCTTGAGATGAATCTTTAGTTCTCCAGAACTCAACTGGAATATTTTGCCCAGCCGAAAGACACTGACCTGAAGATATTTCGGAAATGGTTAATTGGGCCCGTCAGTGCGCCAGGTTGAGAAAAGACATAAACATAAGCTTCAAGATCTTCTGGGGTTAATCTGCACCCTTTCTTCCCAATACCAGTCCTCTTGCTAGTAAATAAATGTTTCAGAGCCTATGTAGAGAAAAGGTGAGTCTTAATATGCTGTTCCATAAATCCAATTGTTGCTTTCTGATGGAAGGTTGAGGTGGGGGTAGCTACCCAGTATGTCCTTCCTCCTCTAGACAGGTCAATCACTGTCCTCACCTGCCCCACACTCATGATTATCTTTGCTTGTGCTACTTTTCCCATATGTGTTTCCAAATTCTAGGGGGCCCATCACCATGAAACTTTGCCTGAATCAATTCAATTCCACCAATATTTATTAAGCAGCTTTCATAAGCAAAGGCAATTTTGCTAGGTGTTAGGGATACAAGGAATCAGTCCTTGCTCTCAAGGAGTTTACATATTATTAGGGAGACATAATGTGTAAGTGGTTAAGTATAATATAAGATAGAGTGTGATGAGAGCTCTAGGAATCACTGAGAAAGGAGAAAACACTAGTAGTTGAGGGATTCAGATAAGAGAAGCTATTTTACTATTATATTAATAACCAATTATTAAATTGGGATTCAGATTTTTCTCCTCCATTTCCTTATTAAAACAGCTCTTGTTAAAAAGTCTGTCTCTGAAGGACATGACTGATTGGTCTTAGCCCTCAAAGAACATGCTCTTCAATCTTAGGAGGGACCCCACTCTCTTGGGATGGACCCCACCCCCTACCTCCCACTTCCCACTTCCACCCAACTAGGAGACCCAACTTTTGTATAAACAGAATCCAGTCTGGGTGAGTTCTTACCCTGGGGAAAGGAGCCCCTGTCCTTGGACTCCTCCATTAGAGTTTAGGGTGACCCAGCTCATGAAAGAGAAAACCAACCAGAATGGTTCCCCTGTCCAGAGTGCTGGAGGCAGCTGAGTCTCATGATCAGTTCTTGGCTGAAGACTTTTAGCTCACCTCCTCATTAAATGTCCACCAATCAGGATTAATTTTCACTTATCAAAGGAATTCCCTTTCAGAAGAGATTTAAGCTTTCGGGGTCTCCATTAAGCATCTTTGGTTACTGAGAGAAATTACTGACCATTTAGTGATTGCAGGTTGGCCTAATTAATAAATTGATAGTTAATTACACAGAAACTCTGTCTGTGGGAGTTTTTCATTCATCACACCAACACTGGGCCTTGAAAAAAGAATTAGGAATCTATGGCCTCCCATTGCATCCTGGGCCATCTCCAGTCATTCTGATGAATATCTGGTCACTGGACCCAGGCGGTTTAGGTGGTGACCCTGCACAGTCCTCCCTCACTCAAAACAAAGTCAAGTGCAAGTCATGTCATCATTTCTCTGGTGTCATGGTCTTCTTCCAAAACAAAGAATGAACACAACAACACAAGGAATCTATGAGGAAAGATTCATTCATTTGAAAAACATTTATTAGGCACCTACTCAGTAACAGTTACTGTGAGGAAAGGAGGAGTGCATTCCAAGATCAGTGCATGAAGGAGGTGATGGAATATTCAGTTTGAGGAACATATATTAGTCTAGATTGTATGGCACAAAGAGTACAGAGAGGACTACAAAGTGAAACAAGGCTGAAAATGGAAGTTGGTACCTCTCTTTCAGTGCGAGTCTACAGGACCTGTTGGAGGTAATAAGGGGCTGAAGACTTTTGAGTAGGAGAGGGACATGGCCAGACCTTGACCTTAGGATGAAGGTTTGGCAGCTGTGGAGGCTGGTTTGAAGAAAAGAGAGACTGGAACTGGGAGGCTAATTAGAGGGCTTTTTGAATAGTTTAGATGAGAAGTAATGAAGCCTGAATTGTTGTGACATATTCAGTTCAAAAGAGAAAGGGATAAATGTGAGAGATGTCATGGAAATAGAATGAACAAAACGTGTCAGGGGAGTGGATGTAGGCAGTTAACAGAGAGAAGTCAAGGATGACTGAGCTTTCAAACTTGGGTGTCTGGGTGTATGGTAAGTATAGGATGAAGAGATGGGACAACCAGGTGGAGGTTTCCAGCTAGGGATGTTGGTCTGGAGTTCAGGGGAGAGACTGGGATGAGAGATGCAGATCTGGGAGGCATCTGCCTCAAGGTGATAACAGAACCCATAGGAGGAGGTGAGAATAATAAAGGAGAAAAGGAGGAGAAGGAGCCTGGGGCAAAGCCTTGGGGAACACCTGTGCTTAGGGAAGACTTGAGAAGACACTAAACAAATAAAGGAGATTGAAAATGGAAGAGAAATGAGGATAATGGTGCCTATTATTTGTTGTGAGGATCAACTGAGATGCTATATGTAAAGCACTTTGCAAACTGTAAAACTCTATGTAAATGCTAGCTATCATCACAAATATCTCTGTTATTGCCACTGTCCTCTTCCTCCTCATCAGCATCCTATTCAAAGGAGTATTCATACACATTAAAGGAGAAGCCTGGAAGAGCAGTGTCTCAGAAGCCAAAGGAAGAGTGTCCAGAAGAAGGACTTGGTCAAGACAAGATGTGGCAGGTCAACAAGCATTTATTGTTCCTGTCTGCTAACATGGAACTGGGATAGCCTTTTTTCAAAAAGGACACCCAAGGAGGTAACTGGGTCTTTTTCCTCTGTGGCGCGCTTAGAAGATGAGCTACGAGGAAAATCCTTTGGGTGGAAGAGGGAGCCAGACCCTAGAAAGCCACAGGGAACACACAGCACTACTCTCGTTGAGAGAAAGGCAAGAGTGCGGCTTTTATTCTAAGGGAAAGAAGCATCTTCCAGGTTGTGACCTTGTGAGTTACAAAAGGGCAAGAGAGAAGATCCGGAGATCTCTGCCGGAGATCCAGAAGGTGGAGGCCACACCAGATTTTGTAGATAGCTGAGCCCCAGAAGGAATCAAGTCTCAACTGACCTGCCAGACTCTGGCAAAGCAGAGAATGCAAATCAACAAGCACTATCCATTTTTTAAGGACTGAGGCTCTATAGGGGAGTGTATGCCCCAGAAGATTGGGGGCAAATGTTTGAACTTCTGTTCTTGCTCTATCTTCTTAATAAATATCCCTTTGTAAAAACTAGTTAATATTGATTGATTAAATGATTCTGGGGCTTAAATCACTGTGGGGAATTTTTAATATGATGGTATTGATGATAAGAGGTAGCTAGGTGGCACAATGGATAGAACCCTGGGTCTGGCTGGAGTCAGGAAATCCTGAATTCAATCCAACCTAAGACACTTACCAGTTGTGTGACCCTGGGCAAGTCACAAACTGTTTGCTTCAGTTTCCTCAACTATGAAATAATAATTGTACCTACCTCCCAGGCTTATTGTGTGGATCAAATGAGATAATATTTATAAAGCACTTAGCACAGTATCAGGCACATGGTAGACACTAAAAATGTTGAGGATATAAAGGAGATCTTAATTGTAACTAGAAGTTGTGATTTGGGAAGAACACAGCATGGTGGGGTCTCAAACAGGTATCTTTAAAGAAGGGCAACCTCAACCTCTCAGAGGAACCCCTAGAATCCTGAAGGAGATGTGTCCTTGCTCTGGGGATTTGACTTCCCAGTTTGAGGAAGAATTGAAATAAGGATCCCCAGAGCCGAAAGGATGTCAGGGTCTAATGAGTCATTTGAAAGGATAGTAGATCCTTGGGCATGTTTATCGGTAGGGAAAGACTAGTGAATAGGGATTTATTAAAAACAAAGGAGAGAAAGAATAATTGATGGGACAAGCTCCTGAAAAAGGTGATTCCAATCAATATTTACTACTTTCCCACCTGACTGTCCAAGGTACCTACTGAATCTGTTCAATTTAACACTTTATTGTACAATGTTTTACATTATTCTTGAATTGTTTTATGCCTAATTATTTCATGTTTAAGTATGAAACGTGGCATTATTTCAGTGTGCTATGCACAAGCACGTTGGTGAGCAACTTTCTGGATTCCTTTGCCCACAGAGGCCACCTATTTCTCTGGTCCTCCTTTTACCATCTCCTGACCTCCCTGCCATCCCTTCTCCTTCCCCAATATGAACTTGACAGTCCCTGGCTTTTTATGTGGGCAGTTCAAATGCCAGCGCACACCAAGTGTCAAGAATAATGACAGGTTTTAAAAAGCTTTCTGCATGATGCAGACAGTCAGGAAGAGATGCACTGGAATGGTACTGAATGAGGGTTATTGCCTAAAATATAGAAAACAGAAACAAAGCAATTAGAAAGGTGCAATCTTTAAATCATATAGTGAAGTTCCCCATTGCCTGTGGGCTGCTTTTTAAGGTCCAAATTTGATTAGAATCTTTCTCAGGAACATTAATAATTGCATTTGGATAAGCTCACCTTGAAGTCATTTATGGAGAACATGAATTCTGGGAACCAAGGCATTTGAAAGAAGAAGTAGTGACCAGATCTGATCAGTTGTGAAGGGTGCCAGAGGATGTATTCTGAAACAAAAATGACCAGGAATTAAAAGTAAAAAATGATGATTATTTGGGGAAAAAATGATGGGGCAGACAAAGTGAGTTAAAATTATAAGGAAGCTAATCAATTAATTAGTCTTTATTAAGTACATACTATGTTTCAGACACTGAGTTAGGTACTGGAGATGTAAATGCACATTTAGGGAGTGCTAATATACAAGAAATGTTAATATGGGCAATCCCTAAACAGGTATAAACACAAAAAGTATTTACAATAGACACTAGAAATCTATTATAATGTTCTTTGCTGTAGAGGGGAATTTAATAAGAGGCAGGTCCATTTTAGACCATATCCTGAAGGGATTAAAAAATAATAATTTTATATAGCATTTTAAGGTTTGCAAAGTGCTTTTACATATTGGATCTTAACCCGATGAGGTAGGTGATGTTATTATCTCCATTTTCCAGATGGATTTAGACTCAAAGAAATCAAAAGACTTGGCCTGAGTCACACAGCTAACAAGTATCTGAGGCAGGATTGGAATTCATGTCTTGCTCACTCTACAGTCAATATACTCTATCCACTTCATCACTTAGGGGTCACCTAGATTTTGCTAATGAAATATCAAAATGGCCTTGTTCCATGGTGATTTTATCTCATCTCATGCTTCTTATCCTATCCAGTCATCCACCTGGCCATTTCCTTGCACACTCCCCTGCCTTGAACACAGACCCTTGATATACACCCCAAATTTCCACCTCTTGCCCTGGAACAGAATCAAATCCATACTATCACTGCTTCTGGGACTAAAACACCCTTCCTTGGACTCTGGTCTCATATCTGTGTAGTCTCCCTGTATTAGAATATAATCTCCCTGAGGGCAAGGTTTATCTGTATTTATTTCCCTGGGCTTAGTGTAGTAACATACAAGAAGTCCTAAGAAAGAATTTTCATTGATTCATTAAGACAGTCCATTGTCTGGATCCGAAGAACAGTAAAGTGGCACTGCTGTAACTATTTGTGATTTATTTCTACACTTCTTTTTAATAGTAGTATGTTAAGTGTTCAAAGAATTCACAAAAACCTCTGAAAAAGTTAGGGATACACATTGTAAAGACCAGATATTGCAGGGGATGGGGAGGGGAAGGTCAAATACTGCCCAATCTCATGTTATTCTGCACAATGTCATCCCTGAAATTCATGCAGTCTGAGCCTCAGTCTGAGGAAAGCTGAGTTCAGCCTCTTAAGTTCACTGTCAAGGTGACTCAACACTGTCTCCAGGGACATATGGGAAGGTAATTATTTGTTGTTATTGTTTAAAAAGTTTCCACAGTATCATACAATGAAAGAAGGAGACTGGGAAGGGAGTTGAGAGGCCATCTAATTGAACACTCTCATGTTATAGAAGAGGAAGCAAAAGTCCAAGGAAGATGGACCATGGAAGGGAAGTAACTTGGCTAGGTAATACATTGAGTCATCAATGAGTGGTCAGAAGCAGAATCTGAACCCAGGTTCTCTGATTCTAGAACCATCATGTCTGGCTGAGAGTTGCTATATCTCTTGTCACAATTAATGTGAGGGGATATTTGCTATTTAGGAGTTTTATAACTACAAGCGCCATATTTCTTTTGTGAATGTAATTGACATTGCTCATTGGAGAATGTGTTCATGCCTGCTCACATTTTTCTGTAGCTAGAATGAGAAATTGAGGACTTTTCTCCCTAATATTAAGATTATAGATTAGGATTTTCTCCCCTATGGAAACTTCCCCCTGGACATATGGTAGCTCAGGCTGTGCAAGGCATGTGTTTGACATATCCAGTCTAAGTGACCTTAAGGACTCTTCTCTCTCAAAATGTATGGTCAGTTATTATGCAGTGTTCTAATGGAACAAGCCCCAGACTGTCAGACATTTTAAACTTCCGTCCTTTGTGCTCAAAGCTGTCCCTTTTCGCAATTGTTCATGTGTACACATCACTTTTAATATACTCATCTCAATCCATTGTCTGGGAGAAGGCCTCAAGGTTCTAAGTATGTAGGCTTTGAGGCAGCTACTTTCCTCAACGCTTAGAAGCCTCTTCAACAATTGATTTTTGCTTACTTTTGGGTTCAGAGCTATATTCCAAAGAGATGATGTTTCCACAAATGTGATTTGGATAGGTGAGGCATTATGATGGTAAGTTTTTTCTAAAAAATCTTAATTTAGCAAGAAGACCTATTTGGCAAGATGATTAGAGATCTCAGTATAATTAAGGGAAAAGTGTATCCTAGTAGGTGACAGTTACAGAACTCTGTAAGGTTCCTCACAACAACCCTGTGAAATAGGTGCTGTTATTATCCCTGTTTCACAGATGAGAAAACTGAGACAGAGTTGCTTACGGTCATACAGCTAGGTAAGTGTCTGAAGTAGTATTGAAATCTAGTCTTCCTGTCTTAAAGTCCAACATTTTGTCCACTACAGCATTCAGCTGCCTTTCATATAGAATGGTTGGCAAACTGTAGGGAGAAATAGATTGCTGGATGTGTCCTTTGATGCTCATATTAACTCAGGCTGTGCCCTAGTTCTTATCAATAGAAGAGTTCCAGAAACATAGCCAGCTGTCATTTTAGTTGAACTGACTAGCCAGCGGTCTCTCTGACAGAAAAAACTAAGAAAAGAAGACTTCTGGGTCAACTGGGCAAACATGAAGGTGGTTCAATACAAAGTTATGGGTGAAAAGGCCTCTGAGAGTGATTATCAATGTAGTTCAGTTAGAAAACTTGAATTCTCTACTGTCTGATTGAGGGACTAGATGTGTTCTGCTTGGTCCCAGAGGGCAGACCTAGGGACAATGAGGAACTTCAAAGGGATTAATTTAAGATTGGTATAAGGAAAAACTTCCTAACAATTAGTAGTATCTCAAAATGAAATGGGTTTCCTGAGGAAGTAGTGGTTTCTCCCTCATTATTGGCTGTCTTGAGTATTGCTTGTTGGGGTGTGTGTGTGTGTGTGTGTGTGTGTGTGTGTGTGTGTGTGTGTGTGTGTGTGTGTGTGTAGGAATTCTTATAAGCCTGGGTTGGACTTCTGGGTTGAACTTAAAGGGTTCTTAACCATCTTTTGGGCCTGGACCTCTTTGGCAGTCTCAAGAAGCCTATGAACTCCTTCTCAGAATTATGTTCTTAAATGTATAAAATAAAATACATAGGATTACAAAGGAAACCAATTATATTGAAATGAGGTTTCAAGTGCTTACTTAGTACAGTGCCTGGCACATAGTAGATTATTATTTTAAAAAACCTCAAGTTGAGAGATCCCTGGTCAATGGCCATTGAGGTTTCCAACTCAGAGGCTCTGTGATTCCCTGGCCTTATTTCTAATATTGCAGTTAGGACAACTGGATATCTGCACAACTCAAATTGTATGTTCATAATATAGCAAAATTTATATTCAGGGATCATTTTGAGAGTAGCTGTTCAGGTATACTCCCCCATCTCTTCCTGGCCCCAAGTCTTGAGAATTTCCATGTTTTCTTCTCTTGGTTTATTTTAAGGAAGGAGGGAAATCCAAGATGATTTTTCTGGGCACTATTTCCACATTCCCCAAAGCCCCCATAGTTTCCCATAGTAACAGAAGTTCTGAATTTAAATTGTGAGCTCCTTGAGGGCAGACACTGCTTTATTCTTTTCCTTTTTGGGGGGGTACATTCAGCACTTTGCACAGCCTGGCACATATAGTAATTTTTTCAGTTATGTCTGACTGTTCATGATCTCAATTGGGATTTTCTTTGCAAAGATACTGGAGTGGTTCACTATTTCCTTCGGCAGCTCATTTTACAGATGAGAAACTGAGGCAAACAGGGTTAAGTGACTCACCCAGGGTTACACAACTAATTAAGTGTCTGAGGCTAGATTTGATCTCAGGAAGATGAGTCTTCCTGGTACCAAGTCCAGTGCTCTATCCACTGCACCACTTAGCTGCTCCCTAGCACATGTAAGCCCTTAACAAATGTGTGTTGACATGGTTTGACCTGAACTTGTGAAAACTTGGTAAATGCCAATAAAAGAGATGGAAACAGTTTAATGAAATCCTATTTGCTAAACGTAAATATAAGAGAGGTCAGCCACTATTCCTATTTCTTTCAGTTCCTCTTATCACAGCTTCAGAGTTCCTCTGAAGAGGGCTGCCACTACCGATAGCCATAGCCATCAGCCAGGAGGCAAATTAGTTTCATAGCTGCCATGACTCACGATTGTCAAACCAATGTCATTGCATAATCCATTCCTCCTGCATTTTCCTTCTTTACCTTCCATTTAAATAAGCAAAACAGTAGCTTAGAGGGTTTGTGCATGTGTGCATAAAATTATACAAAGAAATATGCTAAGATCTGCTTCTCTAAGATTGTTATTAACCTTGATTTTCCTGTTAGGGATGTTCCCAAGGCATCTCAAAGTCACCATATCCACAAGAGAACTCATCATGCTTCAACTCAAACCTATTCTTCTTTTGAACTTGCTGACAGAAGATTTGGGGGGCAGTACGGCTTCTGGTCACCCGAGTTCATAGCCTGAGATTATCACCAACTCATCCCACATATCTGATTGGTCAAAAAGTCTTGTATGTTTCTCATTCGCCCACTTATCTACACTCGTACCTAATCCAAACCCTCCTCCTTCACATAAACTACTGCAACAGCCTCCTAACTGGGCGTCATGTCTAAAGTTTTTCTCCTCTCTAATCTGCCTTCCTTGCTGTTGTTTTTGTTTAGTCATTTCGGTCATGTCCAACTCTGTAACTCTATTTGGGATTTTCTTGACAAAGATATTGGAGTGGTTTGCCATTTCCTTTTCCAGTTCATTTTTTATATATGAGGAAACTGAAGCAAACAGAGCTAAGTGACTTGTCCAGGTTAACACAGCTAGTAAGAGTCTGAGGCTGGATTTGAACTCATGAAGAGTCCTTATCCCAGTTACCCGGCTGCCCTGATCTATCCTATACAGAGCTGTCAAAGTGATACTGCCAAAACACAAAGGTAAAACTATGTCACTCAAACTCTGCTGGCTCCCTCTCACTTACAGAATCACATTCAAGATCCTATGGCTTTTCGAAAGCCTTCCCAACCAGACTGTAACCTATTTTTCCAGCCTCACAATATATTACTCCCTTTTATGCACTCTTTGAACCAGCAGGACTGGAGTTCTTGCTGGTTCTCACATAGGACATTCTTTTTCCTATCTCTATGACTTTGTTTCCCTTTGCCCAGAATGCCTTCCCTTCCTTCCCTTGGTCTCTTACAATCCTTGCTTTCCTTCAAAGCTCAGTCTAATTGCCTCCTCTTCATGAGAATTTTCCTAATTCTATCTCCCTGTATACCAAGTGTGTGTGTATGTGCACATGTGTGTGTGCGTGTGCATGTGCATGCATGTGGGGGGGGTATGGGTGTGTGCATGGAGAGGGAGGGAATAAGCATTTAAATAATACTTACTATGTACCAGGTACTATGCTAAGTGCTTTACAAATATTATCTCATTTTGTCCTCATAGCAACTCCGGAAGGTAGATGCTATCATTATCTTTATTTTAAGATGAGGGAACTGAAGCGGATGGAGGTTAACTGATTTGCCCAGGGTCACATAGCTAGGAAGTGTCCGAGGCTGGATTTGAACTCAGGTCTTCCTGATTTCAGGCCTGGCGCTCTATGTACCATGGCACCACCTAGCTGCCCCATGTATATGTGTTTATATTAAATATATATACATATATATACGTATGTATGTATATGTATGTATTTATAACATATGTCCCCAGATAGAATGTTGGTTCAAGGAGGGCAGGGATAGTTTCATGTCTTATTTCTGTCTTTGTCTCCCCAGCACCATGCACAGTGTCTGGCACAGAAGAAATGATTAATAAATGGTTGTTGACTGACCCATCTGTCGTCACTGCACAGTATACAATGACAGGGTTGGTGCAAATTTCTATTTTGCATTTTGGGCTCATTTGTTACATAAACATGGAAGCTAACAAGTAGAGACTTGTAACACTCACCTGTGAATACACTCGGGTGAGGAAAATTAATCACCACAAGCTTGGTCACCAGTTCTGGATAACAGATGGCAATGAGCCAGGCAATCATCCCTCCCCAGCCATGGCCAATCAGAACACACTTACTGTAACCTGAAAAGAGAACACATACATACATGCACCCACACATATTCATAATATATATATATATATATTCAATATATATTCACACATACATATGTGTAATATATATATAATATATATATATATATATATATATATATATATATATGGAGAGAGAGAGAACAGTAATTAGGTTTCATATATAGTTGCCCCTCTGATCCCTCTTTGTTCTAGAAATAACAGTAAACTTTGACATAATGCTTTAAGGTTTTCAAAGCACTTTACAAATATCTGATTTATCCTTACAACTACCTTGTAAGGTAGGTGCTATTATTATCTCCACTTTATAGCTGAAGAAACTGAAGTGGCCAGAGGTAAAGTGACTTGTCCAAGGTCTCAGAGTTACTAAGTGCCTGATCCTGGATTGGAATTCAAGTCCTCCTGACTCCAGGTCCAGCACTCTATCCACTGTACCATCTAGCTAGCTTAGTAAACATGGTTTCAAAAAATGCTCTGCCATATTGTTCAAAAATATGATCAAGGTCCAAGTTTCATTAATTTTTATGATCAATTCTGTAGTGAATATAAAAATTACTTCTTGAGTGCTGAAAGAAATTTCGTTTACAGTAAATCCAGGCAAGTCCTATTAAAGTTTAAATTTATAATTCTCTAAATGTGAGAGTCTCCAATGAATATTAAAAAAGTAAAACCCATTGATCTCAACTAATGGGGAGTAAGTGTAGGTGGGGGGGATAATTGAGTCATAGATTTCAATCTGGAAGGGACTTTGGAGGCGAAGTCAAATGCCATCTATTTAAAGAGGAGAAAACTGAGTCTAGGGGAAGATTAAGTGACTTGGCCAGGCCATGGAGCTAGTAATTTTCTAAGGCAAGATCTGAATTCACAGCTTCTTGATCCCAAGTCTACCCACTGTACCTCCTGGAAGCCAGTTATAATCAGGAAAGTCTGAATTACAGAATTTGTTATTTTCTCATTTTCTTATATTTTTCAATAAGTAAGCAGTTATTTCCTCTCCCTATCATCCAACACCTCATGACAAATACAAATAGTCAAGTCACACCATTCAAGGCCAAAAAGGTAGGTTTCATTCTCCATTCTGAATCTGTAGCTTCTCTGTCGAGAGGCAGGGAGCATGCATCCAACCTCCAAAATCATGGTTGCCAGACCCTGAGTCTTTCAGCCATTTGACTTTGCAATGGTGTTATCATGATACAAATTGTTCTCTTGGTTCTGATCACTTCGCTCTGCCTCAGTTCACCCAAATTTTCGTTTCTCTGAATCTATTCCTTTCCTTATTTCTTATGGCACACTCGAATTCCATTACATTCATAGCTATCATTTGTTCATTTATTCTCCAGCTGGCAGGCCCACTTTTAATGTTCAGTTCCTTGTCACCAAAATAGCTGTTATACATGCTTTTGTATAATCATATATTTATAGAATTTATTTTAAAGAAATGAAATTTTATTACTCCAAGTCAAAAAGACTGTGTTCAAGTCCTGGTTACTTACTAGCTTTGTGATCTTGGGGAAATAACTTTCCCTCTCTGGGTCTCTTTTTCCTCATCTGGGAAATGATGGGGTTGGACTAAATAATAGTTCAAATTTATATTGTACATTAAGGTCTGCAAAGTGCTTTACATATATTATCTTAACAGTGCTGTGAGGTAGGTAATACAGATATCATCATTTGTTTTACAGATGAGGAAACTGAGGCTCAGAAAAATTATTGGACTAAATGATGGCTGTGGCACCTTTGCTAAACCAGGCTAATAAGATATTGCTAAATAAAGATTCTATAGGGATTACTTTTTAATGAATGAATAGCGAAAATACTTGTTTGTAAATGAGGATCTCTAAACTATTTTTAAACCCTCTGGTTCTTTCAGATAAATTTAATTGTCCCCTTTGAATTCCTGTTCACACTAGTGATTCCCTTAGCAAAAGGAATGGTGTTACCTATATCTGTATCTATAATGATGTTGCTCACATACCTAAAGAGTCTAAAATATCTTTTATATCCACAACAATGCAGTCCAACTTATAACTCTCTTGATGAGAGGGAGCATCTGTTTCTCCATAGCCTCTCAAATCCAAAGCTACAACTCGATATTCACTCTTAAATTCCCGTAACTGGTGTCGCCAAGAGTACCTGTATCAGAAAGAGAAATTAAACATGGGAGATGAAGTTATCACTATATTATATAAATATATATACACATATATAATACTATAATATCTTATATAGTATAGTATTATATATTATAGTATTATATATAATAGTATTATAGTGTATAGTATAGTATATAATATATAGTATTATATTATACTATTATAATATATAATACTATATAATAATATTATTATATATAGTATTATATAATACCATAATATTATATCATATTAAATGCTACAAAATTTCCAAGTGAAAAACCATAAAACTCATATCATTTGAGATGAAAAAAAAAGAATAGCCAGTATGTACATAATGCTTTAAAGTTTGCAAAATTCATTACAAATATTATTTATTTGATGCTTGTAACAACCCTCTTTGGTAGGTGGTATCATTATTCCCACCTTACAGATGAGAGAACTGAGGTAGACTGATGTTGAGGATCAAACAACCAGAAAATTTGTGAGAGGATTTGAACTCAGGTCTTCCTGAATCCGGGTCCATAAGTCTGTCTCCAGTGCTTCCTAGTGGCCTTCAACAGAAATAGAAGTGATGTGTCTATTGACAAGCAGAGAAATGACATTTGAGATGGGAATGTTAGTTTTCCTCATTAGACAAGAACATGGGATCTCAGATTTAGATCTGTAAAGTGGTTACCTGGTCCAACACCTTCATGGTACAGATGAGGAAACTGAGGCCAGGAGGGATGATGTGATTTGTCTGGAGGCAGACAGCTAGTAAGGGGCAGAGCCAGACTTTGAACTGGGGCTATTTCTGCCTCAAGGAGTATTTCTTTTTGCACTCTGCCAAACTGAGTTGTCCAAATCACTTTTCTGTTATATTTTCATTTACTCTGATGCTATCAATCTGGGGGGCATTAACTGAATGATGAAGCTGAGCCACTGGCAGTGTGAAGTGATATCTTTTATTTTTAGGGGTAATTAAAAGATTTCACGATGACAAAAAATGAAAGGAAAGATGAATTGAAGAAAATGGCCAAAGTTCATTAGCTAGAACAGTGAAAGGACCAAAACCCTCTTTCCCTGCAAGATCATTTGATTGACCTGAGACCATCAACTTACTTCCCTGAAGAAGCGCACTTTACTCACCTTATGCCACTGTAGAATGGGGCCCCATTTTTTTTTTTTTAGCAGTAACAGCTTAGTAATGGATGAAACAGTCTAAAGATAAAAGAAAATCACCAATTACCATAGAAATATTAAAATTATAAAAATTAGAGATGAACTTCTGCTTACTAAAATTTAAGTCTTCCTGTGGTAATGATTTCAAATAAAGAATAGAAGTGAAATAAATATTGTGGAGAATAAACTAAAAATTATTAATGAAAGAAGTGTCAGTAAGGTTTTGTGAAATCCAGAGATCAATGAGATTTCAGTCCAGATGAGAAAAAAGTTTGGGGAAAAAGTTAGATTGGAAGAATTACAGAAGTTTTTCATCAAGAAGAGGCCTTTAAAAGCATCAAGATGAACCCTCTCATTTTACAGATAAGCAAACTGAGGCCCAAAGAGGGGAGAATTTTGCCTGGGTAGGGGGAGGGACCAACAAAGATCTCCTGCAGAAGCTGGCATTTGAGTTGAATCTTGAAGGAAGTCAAGGAAATTAAAAGTTGGAGCTAAGGAAGGAGAGCATTCCAGGCATGGGGCACAACCACAGCAAAGGTGTCAAGATGGAAGAAGATTGTCATGTACCAGGAAAAAGCAAATATACCAGTACGCTTGGATTGTGGGGTATGTGGAGGTGAGAAAGGAGTAAGAATATGGGAAAGCTAGGAAGGTACTTGATTGTTTGTGGCAGTTTAGTCACTTAGTTGTGTCTGGCTCTTTCTGACTCCATTTAGGGTTTTCTTGGCAAAGATACTGGAATAGTTTTCTATTTCCTTCTCCAGCTCGGCTCATTGTACAGATGAGGAAACTGAGGCAAACAAGGTTAAATGCCTTGCCAAGGTCACACAGTTAGTAAGTATTTGGAGGCTGAATTTCTATTCATGTCCTTCTGATGCCAGGTACGGCACTCTATTCACCGTGCTACCTAACTGTCCTGTGTATCAGGTTGTGAAAACATTTAAATGCCCCTTCATATTTTATTCTGCAGGTAATGGGGACCCCCAGGAGTTTAACTGAGGGTCATTTGTATGTGTGTGTGAAAATGGTCTGACTTTTATTTTAGGAAAATTGCTATGTGGAAGATGCACTGGAGAAGGGGACAGATGAGGCATGGCAACCAATTAGAGGTCAAATGTCATAGTTCAGGCTGTGTGAGTGAAGAGAAGGTTGATGAGAAATGTGGAGAAGTTAGAAACAAGATCTTACAACTGGGGAGGTGAATGAGAATGAGGAAAGGGGGACATTAAGTTTGTAAGCCTGGGATTCTTGGACTGTCTCCCTCATTAGAATGTACTCTCTCCGGGGGACGGAGCCAAAATGTCAGAGTAGAAAGAGGCACATATACTAGCTCTTCCCTCACAGCCCATAAAACACCTGTAAAGAAAAACTCTCAACAAATTCTAGAGCAGCAGAATCCACAGAACAGCAGAGTGGAGGAGATTTCCAGCCCAGGGTGACCTGAAAGGCTGATGGGAAATGTCTGTCACACTGGGAGCGGAGCCTAGACCAGCCTTGGCTGAGCAGCACAGCTCTAGGAGGAAGAAGACAGCAGGCTGGGGGGGGGCAGAATCCCCAGTTGCAAATCCCTCAACCCACAGGTGCCAAAGTTCAGTGACAGGGTTTTTTCAGCTGGCTGAGAAGGGAGAAGGGCCTTCCCATAGCTCCGGCCTCATATGGCAGCCCCAGAGGCCCAGAGGCCACATTGGGCGGGTGACAGCAGCTTCCACAGCAGCCCCCATCCATTGTTGGATCATAAAACCCCTAGGGGCACTGAGCAGGTGACTCTTACCTCAGCCCTGTGTGGTGGCTCTGCCCCCGCTGAGCAGCTGATCTTTATCTCACACTGAATAGAGGCCTTGCCCCTGCAGCTTATTTGAATCTCAGCCCCCACTGCTGGCTTGGCGGAACTGGAGGCAAGGTGGTTTTGAAGAGGAAACTCTACTACTCAGATTCTGGGCACAAAAGTTTCTTCTTACTCCCAGACCAGGGTACATGTTTGATTGTGCCACCATGAAGGAACTGAGATCTTACAAATTCCCCAGAGTATACCCTACTCTTGACAAAGGACCCAAAAGTCAAGTAACTGGTTGGGAAAATGCCCAAAAAAGGGAAAAAAATAAGACTATAGAAGGTTACTTCCTTGGTGAACAGATATCTTCTCCTATCCTTTTAGATGAGGAAGAACAATGCTTACCATCAGGGAAAGACATAAAAGTCAAGGCTTCTCTATCCCAAACATCCAAAATAAATATTCAGGGGTCTCAGGCCATGGAAGAGCTCAAAAAGGATTTTGAAAATCAAATAAGAGAGGTGGAGAAAAAATTGGGAAAAAATCATGAAAAGCAGGTCAACACCTTACTAAAGGAGACCAAAAAAAAATGCTGAAGAAAATAACACCTTGAAAAATAGGCTCACTCAATTGGTAAAAGAGGTTCAAAAAGTCAATAAGGAGAAGAATGCTTTAAAAAGCAGAATTAGTCAAATTGAAGAGGAGGTTCAAAAGCTCACTGAAGAAAATACTTCTTTAAAAATTAGAATGGAACAGATGAAGACTAATGACTTTATGAGAAACCAAGAAATCACAAAACAAAAACAACAGAATGAAAAAATGGAACATAATGTGAAATATCTCATTGGAAAAAACAACTGACCTGGAAAATAGATCCAGGAGAGACAATTTAAAAATTATGGGACTACCTGAAAGCCATGATCAAAAAAAGAGCCTAGACATCATCTTTCATGAAATTATCAAGGAAAACTGCCCTGAGATTCTAGAACCAGAGGGCAAAATAAGTATTGAAGGAATCCATCGATCACCACCTGAAAGAGATCCAAAAAGAGAAACTCCTAGGAACATTGTAGCCAAATTCCAGAGTTTCCAGGTCAAGGAGAAAATATTGCAAGCAGCTAGAAAGAAACAATTTGAGCATGTAGAAATACAATCAGGATAACACAAGATCTAGCAGCTTCTACATTAAGGGATTGAAGGGCAGGGAATATGATATTCCAGAAGTCAAAGGAACTAGGACTCAAACCAAGAATCACCTACCCAGCAAAACTGAGTATAATACTTCAGGGGAAAAAATGGTCTTTCAATGAAATAGAGGACTTTCAAGCATTCTTGATGAAAAGACCAGAGCTGAAAAGAAAATTTGACTTTCAAACACAGAATGAAGAGAATCATGAAAAGGTAAACAGGAAAGAGAAATCACAAGGGACTTACTAAAGTTGAACTGTTTACATTCCTACATGGAAAGACAATATTTATAACTCTTGAAACTGTTTTCAGTATCTGAGTAGTTGGTGGGATTACACACACATACACACACACACACACACACAGAGTGACAGACAGACAGAGAGCACAGGTGGGTTGAGTAGGATGGGATCATATCTAAAAAAATGAAATTAAGGGGTGAAGGAGGAATATATTGGGAGGAGAAAGGGTGAAATGGAATGGGGCAAATTATCTCTTATAAAAGAGGCAAGTAAAAAACTTTTCAGTGGAGGGGAAAAGGGGGGAGGTGAGAGAGAAAACATGAAGCCTACTCTCATAACATTTGACTCAAAGAAGGAATAAAGTGCACACTCATTTTGATATGAAAAACTATCTTACAATACAGGAAAGTGGGGGAGAAGGGGATAAGCAGGGGAGGGGATGATGGAAGGGAGGGCAGTGGGAGGAGGGAGCAATTAGAAGTCAACACTCTTGGTAAGGGACAAGGTCAAAAGAGAGAATAGAAGCAATGGGAGGCAGGCTAGGGTGGAGGGAAATATAGTTAGTCTTACACAACATGACTATTATGGAAGTCATTTGCAAAACTACACATATATGGCCTATATTGAATTGCCTGCTTTCCCAATGGGGATATAAGGGGAGGGAGGAAGGAACAGAAGTTGGAACTCAAGTTTTAGGAACAACTGTTGAGTATTGTTCTTGCATACAACTAGGAAATAAGAAATACAGATAATGGGGTATAGAAATTTATCTTGCCCTACAAGACAAAAGAGAAGATGGGGATAAGAGAAGGAAGGGATGTTAGAAGGGAGGGCAGATTGGTGATGGGGTAATAAGAATGTTTGGCGTTTTGGGGTGGGGGGAGGGGAGAGATGGGGAGAAAATTTGGAACTCAGAATTTTGTGGAAGTGAATGTTGAAAACTTAAATAAATAAATAAATTTAAAAAGAAAAAAAGAATGTATGCTCACTGAAAGCAGAGACTCTCTTGTTGATTTTCTCTGTTTATGTCCCCAGAACTTGGCACACAGTAAGTACTTAATACATGCTTATTCATTCATTCACACTAACATGAAAACATTAAGCATAAAATTGACATTTAGATTTATGATGGTTATGACAACAGATGCCCTCCCCTCCCCTCATTATACTCCCTCTACTGATAGGGAAGATTGGAGATTTAGAATGTCATAACTCAAGGGGCAATTTAAGGAAAGACTGGTTTGAAAGGCAAAGCTCATCCTAGGACAGAAGTCCCTCAGCAGGTAGGCACCAGTTCATTCCTTCCAATGTCTTATAGTCAAACACACAGAACAAAAAAAGTCCTGCAAGGAAACTTTATTCTCTAGAAACAAGGAGAGCAATAAATGCCTACCCTATATAAACAGCCTTGGGTAGAAACGGGACTTCTATACACAACTCTCCACACCAAGAATGCCAAGTCTGACCACTAAACACTGTGGCAACAGGGTTTCTTGGATAACAATGTCAAGCTAGCACTTAAGATGACACTCATCAAAGGAAAGCAGTGAGGTTTAGGTGAAGGGAGGCTGAGTCTGAATGGTGACCAATAAGAGGTCAAGTTCCCTAATTAGGTCTGATAGTGCTTGCCTACCTATCTGCCTTGCATCCAGGATAGGGCAGAGCTGCTGTCTAGCCTAGGTAGTAACAGCTGTGATGTCTGGGCAGTCTTGTTTCCCTGCACTAATGCAATGCTGGAAGCTCATAGTACCTTGGCAATGTCAGCACCATGGCCAGAGATCTGTCTAACTTAGTGCGTCCCAAATCTTTCATCAGTTGTAGGAAATGGATGACAATAACAGGCCACATTTATATAGTGTGTTAAGGTTGGCAAATTACTTCTGTCACCACTACCTTGAGAAGTAGATAATACAAGTATTATAATCCCCATTTTACAAATGAGGAAAGGAGTATCACTGTAGTAGGAGGGATTTGGAAATATTGACAAACACTCACTCTAGGTTGGTGATGGTAGCTTACTTTGTTATTATTATTATTGGTAGTACTTTAATGGAGTAGTACTTCATTAGTAGTAGTAGTAGTAGTAGTAGTAGTAGTAGTAGTAGTAGTAGTATTTGACTATTCACATTTCCTATAAGGGTTTTTGTTTTTCTTTTCCTTTTTTCACTGGGGAAGGTGGGAAAGTAAATTTTTGTTCATTGAAAAACAATTAAATTTAAAAAATCTTAAACCACTAGAATTTATATAGAGCTTTAAAGTTTGCAAAGCACTTTATATACTGTTTTCCCTCATCTGATCCTCTCAACAACTCTGGGAGGTAGGTGCTATTAGATCCTTAGATATCCTATTTTAGCCACAG
Source organism: Bettongia penicillata ogilbyi (assembly GCA_023548195.1). Taxonomy (NCBI): domain Eukaryota; kingdom Metazoa; phylum Chordata; class Mammalia; order Diprotodontia; family Potoroidae; genus Bettongia; species Bettongia penicillata. The sequence continues at coordinate 14,949,358 of JAJHZJ010000096.1, forward strand.
ATAGGACACCAAGGCATAGAAGATGTTAACTGATTTGTCCAAGCATACACATACAGCACATGTCTGAGGCAGGATTTAAACACAGATCTTCATGATCTGAAGACCAGTATTCTCTCTCCTGTGCCACATAGTAAAAAATGTACTGACATCTAACCTGCATTTCATCTCTCAGCTCCCTCAACAGACTATGAGCTCTTCGAGGGAGTGGATTATCTTTTATTTCTTTTTGTATCCCAGATGCTTAATACAGTCCTTGGCACACAGTAGGTGCTTAATGAATGTCTCTTGATTTATTGATTAAATTTATGAAATAATCACTATGCCCACTTTCTATGATAAGGGACCTCTTTTTGATGTCGTTTTAAACTCAAATCATTAAGTTAGTTCCTGAGAAAAACTGTCAAATCTCATTACAATGATGAAGTAGATTTGAACAATGGCAATTCCTGGGCAATTTTCATCTATTTGATGAACAACCAATTAAGTAAGCTGTTTTAGTCAACTATTTGAGAGGCAGTTAGGGGGATATCATAGCTTTCCTGACTTTCCTTAGTTCAAATCTGGCCTCAGACACTTACCAGCTGTGTGACCCTGGCCAAGTTACTTAACCTTGTTTGCCTCAGTTTCCTCATCTGTAGAAGGAGTTGGAGAAGGAAATGGCAAACCCCTCCAGTATCTTTGCCCATAGAACCCTAAATGGGGTCCTAAAGGACATGATTTAAAAAAAACAACTGAACAATAGCAAAAACTATTTGAATCATTTTCATCTATATTTCCTTTTGCTTCTGCCAAGGGATTTATCAGTACAATAGATACTTTACCAGGTTTTACTATATTAAAATAACAAGGATCATCATCTTTACCAGGCAGACCTCACTTCAGATGCAGAATATCCTTTCTTTTTCTGTTTTTTGGATCTCTTGTAGAGGTTGGGCTGTTGTGATCAGGCACTTTGTGCTCAGTGGCATAAATAACCCTTTGTAAAATGCTCACATGCCTCATCACTCAAGAATTTTGATGAATACATTTTAGACAGCTGGCGACAAAAAGGACTCTAAGCACTCAAAGAAACTGCTTTGTCAGCTCCAAATATTTTTAAAAACTGATTCAGAAGGAGGAGGGGAGAGAACAGCAGAATGTCATCTTTTGGCAACAGTCAATTTCATTTCCAAGTGTATCTGGCCAAAGTACCTCGGTGTGTGTTTATTTGTGCCAGGTCTTTGTTAGTTTCCTGTAGCCCAACAAAGAGTTTGCATTGTTTTTGAAAACTCCCTAAATCTATAGAAACAAAGCTGGAGAGTAGGAAAAAAAAAACACCTTCTCTGTAGAGAACTGGGTTTAAAATCCTGACTCCAATCCCATTTATGTGCCATTGGATGTCACTTAATTTCACTGGGACTCTGTTCTCTTACCTTTAAACTAATAGGGTTGTACTAGATGGCCCCTGAAGTCACGCCCACCTCTAAATCTATGCTCTTGTGAGTGACTATAAGTCATTTGACCTCCCTGGGCCTCAGTCTTCTCATCATAAAATGAACGGCTTGTACCAGATATGGCCTCTGAGGAACCTTACAGTTCTAGTGCTGTGATCCCATTCCATGGATAATTCTTAGATGGTGATGAGAATGCAGTATGAGGGGCTGGATTTGGAGTGAGTGGAATGGGTTTGAATCCCAGGTTCTTACACTTAGTTGGTGCATGAAAATGGGGAAATCTCTGGCTTATTCTCTAAATCTAGAATGGGAATTGTATCTTGTCCTACCTCCTTTCTTAGGGTGCAAGTAAGAGGGATACTTTGCATGTCATCAAGCTTTCCATAAAAGTAATATTAGAGAAAAGTGAACCAAAAAAGGAAGAAGACTCCCACCAAAAATGAATAGGATGATGATAAGTGAGAGTGCAGATCTTTTCAGTTTTCATTTTTCATCTTTTGCCTTTCAAGGAGAATGATCTTTGTACTAGAAAGAATTGGAGATAAATGGGTTAATTCCAGTTGATAACTGGAATAAGTAGGGAGATAGTAAGAGAGTGCCTGGTTAGTCTTCTCGAGTTCACATCACCAATACCAAAAGAAAAGGCAAACAGGATTGTTGAGTCACTGTCAGGGGTTTCTGAAAGTTCAAAGAAAATGGGAAAGGAAGCACAGTTTGGGGGAAGGGCAGATGTCTCAATTTTTAGAAAACTGAAGAGAATGGACCCTATAAATATTGGCTAGTTTTGCTTGGCTTCAGTAAATTAGGTGGAGCAGTAGACAGAATGCCAGATGTAGAATCAGGAATACTCATATAAAATCCAGCCTTAAATACTTACTAGCTGTGTGACCCTGGACAAGTCACTTAACCTCTGTTGGTCTCAGTTTCCCCAACTGTAAAATGAGGATAATAACAGGGTTATTATCCCAGGGTTGTTGTGAAGATTAAAATGAAATATTTGTAACAATTAGTTAGCACAGTCCTGGCACATGATGGCTACTTAATAAATGTTCATTTCTTTCCTTCTTGGCAAAATTCTAGTACAGAATTTGTATTTCAATATAATTAATTTCCTTTGGAGTGCCTTGTATTTAAAATCATTATTGTAGGAAGTGTTCTATAGGCTTTGCCAAACTGCCAATAAAGTCATGACCTTTGGAAAGCAATTTGGAATTATGCCCAAAGAGTTATAAGTCTGTGTATACTCTTTGATCCAGCAACGTCTCTATTAAGTTTCTTTCCCAAGGTGATCAGGGAAGAAGGAAAGGTATTTATATGTTCTAAAATATTTATTACAGACTTTCTTTGTGGTGACAAAGAATTGGAAATGGAGGGAATGGCCATCAATTGGTGAATTGCTGAACAAGTTGTGGTATAGGATTGTGATGGAACATTATTGTGCTGTAAGAAATGATGAGCAGGATGCTTTCAGAAAAACCTGGAAGACTTACATGAATTGATGTGGAAGGACATAAGCAGAACCAAGAGAATGTTGTATATAGTAACAATATTGTTCCAAGAGTAACTGTGTAATATAACTCTGTGTAATATGATCTTTCAAATCAACTATGAAGGACTTATGAAGGAAAATGCTATCTATCTCCAGAGAAAGAACAGCTATATGGAAGTATGTATTGTTTGGTTTTACACACACACACACACACACACACACACACACACACACACACACACATCTGGTTTCCAATAAACCATCTGGCAAAGGTTCCCCTGCTATTCTTGTGGATAAGATGGAGAGATGTGGTCAGGGCAATAGTATTTACAGCTAGGTAGATTTTGAAACTGCTTTAAATATTAGACCCAAAGAGAAGCCATTAATGATTTTATGTCAGCTTGGTAGATCTTTAGGGTAGTAATCCAGTAATTACTTATGGCCCTTTACTTGTTGAACGTTGTTGTCATGATTTGGATAAAGGCAGAGATAGACTGCTTTTCAGATAAGACAAAATAAGGCGCATAGCTAACATATTGGGTGTGTATGTTTGTCCTTTGTTGCCGAAGAAGACCATGCCATCAGAGAAATGATGACATGACTTGCACTTGACTTTGTTTTGAGTGAGGGAGGGTTGTGCAGGTCACCAGTCTCACTTCTCCTCCAGAGCCATCTGAATCCAGTGACCTGATATTCATCAGGATGACTGGAGATGACCCAGGATGAGGCAGTTGGGGTTAAGTGACTTACTTGTCCAAGGTCACACAGCTAGTGAGTGTCAAGTGTCTGAGGTGAGACTTAAACTCAGGTCCTCCTGACTCCTGCCCTGGTGCTCTATCCACTGCATCACCTAGCTGTCCTAAGCCAGAATCCAAAGACCTTGACAGGCTAGAGTGTTAGGATTAAACTCATAAAAAGAAATTTAATAGGGCTAAACACAAAACATTACAATTAGATTCAAAATCGCCACCTCACAAACACAAAATGGGGTAGACACAAGTAGACATGCATTCATTTGAAAACAACCTGGGGGTTTCAGTGAAACAGCAGGCTCAATAGTAGGTAATAATGGGATATGAAAAACAAGCTAATACAATTATTAGGTGAAATAATAAATATCAAAACACATAAATGTGAGTTCCTTGATTGTAGGCATTTTTTTTTGTTACTTGTATTCTCAGTTCCTAGAACACAGTCAGCACTTAGGAAATGCTTGTTAATGGACGGATTAGGCACATCTGTACTGTTATTTCTGGTGATGGAGGCAAACTTTTAGGAGGGTCCTCAATAAATTGGATCACTGAAAAGGGGTGACCATGATGGAAAGAGGACACAAGCTCCCGTCAGGCACTGTGTTCTGCATATAGTGTTCTATATGTAGAATGTCCAGAACATTCTGTGTTCTCGATATAGTGACAAAAATTAGACACATCTTGGTCTCAAGGAACTCTTGTTATTCAGCAATTTTTCAGTCATGGCTTTGTGACTCAGTTTGGGATTTTCTTGGCAAATATACTGGAGTGCTTTGCCATTTCCTTCTCCAACTCATTTTACACATGAGGTAACTGAGGCCAATGGGATGAAGTGACTTGCCAGGATCACACAGCCAGTAAGTGTTTGAGGCTGCATTGAACTACTAAAGATGAGTCTTCCTGATTCCAAGATGAGTGCTCTATCCACCACGACACCTAGCTTCTTACTTGTCCTATGAAGATTGGGTGAAATATCTGGATAAGCTTCCTTGGCAGAGGCAGGCATGCTAGGGTAATATGAGAGCCTTCATCAAGTATTTGAAAGGCTATTATGTGGGAGAGGGATTCAATCTATTTTACTCTGCCCCAGAGGGTACAATTAGAAGTATTAGATGAAAATGACAGGGAGTCAGATTTTGACTCACTATGAGAAAAGAATTCTACCGTAATTAGAGAGCTGTCCAACAATGCCTTTGAGAGTATCATTGAAGTCCTCCAAGTTGGGGTTGGTATTCATGCTTTGGGTTGTTCTTAGGGCAGCTAAGTGGATAGAGCATCAGTGTAGGAGTCAGGAGGACCTCAGTTCAAATCTCACCTCAGACACTTGACACTGACTAGTTGTGTGACCTTGGGTAAGTCACTTAACCCCAATTGCCTCATCCTGGGTCATCTCTAGTCATTCTGATGAATATCAGGTCACTGGATTCAGATGGCTCTGGAAGAGAAGTGAGACTGGTGACCTGCACAGCCCTCCCTCACTCAAAACAAAGTCAAGTACAAGTCATGTCATTATTTCTCTGATGGCATGGTCTTCTTTGGCAATGAAAGATGAACACACACATTTTTGTTCTTAGGCAGCCTGGAAATCTCCCTTCTAACTCAGGTTTTTTTTTTTTTATTTTATGAATGTAGAATAAACATTATCGCTGAAAAATAAGAGGCAGCTCATTGTCAATGACTACCTTTTCAAAAACCTGGAATCATATGAATCAATTGCCATAACACCAGTGAGTAATGGGTAAGAAGGATGTCTCTGATAGGGACAAGGAAGTGTTTGCTACAGCAACTGTACTACCTGTAATATGTCTGAATGTTTCACATTTTGGACTCTGATCATGTCACTCAGAAAATGCTTCTCTTGAACCCGGACTTGGCCCTTCATTTTGCTCAACAGCCTTCAGTAGTTCTCTTTTGCTTATAGGATGAGATCAGATCCCTCAAAGCTTTCCATGCTCCCACCTTTCTGACTTTATTTCCCATTACTCTCCTCAGGCACCATGTGCTCCAACAAAACTTGACTTCTACCATTCCCCAAATGCTCCATATGCCTTTTTACCTGCTTCTGTGCCTTTATTCACATTATCCTCTCCATCTGAAAAGCCCTCAATGGCTACCTGCCCAATCTTACCCTTGTTTCAAGGCCCAAATCAAATGCTACCCCCTTCCATGAAGTCAAGTCATGATCCTCTTCCAAATGGATGGATCTCCAACCCCCATCTTATTTTGCATACACCTCTCTTATAACACTAATCATAATTTGTTTTCCATTACAGTTGTGTTGATGTCTTATTCCTACTGCCTCCCCTACTAGATTTAGATTCTGCACACATCTGGTGTTTAAAGGTGCTTATTGAATTAAATGGAATTAATCTGTAATGGAATAATTTCAAGAACTGAGGGTAGGGTAGATATTTTGGGGCAAAACATAGGATCCTGGCCTGAACCTCTCATATTACATTATCTACTCCACCTCTTTATGCCACCCAAGGTATTAATCACTTTATATCATAAGTAGAGTCAAACTCCATTGTACTTAGAAAAAAAACATGGTAAAACATTCATTTTGACATTTTATCTAAAATGAAAGTCCACATATAAGGGACTCTTTAGCACCAATTTTGTATTTATTCATTAAATTCTGATTTTTCCATCCAGTTATTGACCAGGCTAACCTATTTAGCTTATGAAACATCACAAGATCACATTTAGACCTATGGGATCAAAACCCAACTTCTCCTTTCACTAGCATGAAAAAAATTAGTTTTCAAGTTCTGGTAAAAAAAATCAATAATGTGTTGTACTGTTCTGTACTTATTATTTCTCAGACAGTGTTCAAATGTGGACCAGTTTCCTCCTCAAGTATAACGGGAGCAGGCTGCTAGCTGTTGTAGTGGGGTGGAAGTGATCTATGCTAACCACTATCATGAACTGTAGTACACATGACCAAAAGGAAAAGATAAAAAAATATGTTTACTGGAGCAGATAGCCACCTTCCGGGCCTCAATTTTCTCAACTGTTAAATGGGGGAGTTGGATGAGGATGATGTCTGCTGTGCTTCCTAGTTCTAGTTTTCTATGTACTCATCAGTGTGTTGATACGCAATGAGGCAAAAAGTGTATTGTAAAGTTGATGTCCATTGACTGGGGAATGGCTAAACAAACTGTGGTACATGAATGTAAGCGAATATTGCTGTGCTGTAAGAAGTGATGATTGTGGTGAATATAGAGAAGATGCAAAGATCTATATGAACTGATGCAGTGGTGTAAACAGAACAAAAACACAATATATACAGTGACCACAACAAAGTAAATGGAAAGCATGACAACACACCCCAAAAAATCTATGGTAAAAAAAGCAAGAAGGACTCTAGTAAAGAGATATGAGAAAACATCCCCAACCCACCCCTTCATGGAAGTGGGAGCTCCATAGGCACTACTCATGGCACAGATTTTCAGACTTTTTCAGGGTATCCATCAGCTGTACTGATTTTTTTCCCTTTGAAAAAAATACTATTTGTTATACGGGACAAGTCTGTGGGATGGGGAAGGGCAAAGATACTGGGGTTAGCTACGATAATGTAAGAAACAGAAAATATAACTAAAAACTTTTTTTTAAGAAGTATTTGATGATTCCTATGTACATTCATGTACCCCTTTCCTCTCCCAAGACTAAGCTTCCTTAAAAGCAGTAGCCTCCTGGTTTTTGCTTTTCTCTTTTAAAATTTTCTATATTTTCTTTTCTTCTGCTCCACTGCCTTGTCCCTAAGGCCTGAGTGTATCTAGTGTTCACTTTATAAATATTCACTGATTGATCATTATTATTATCATATCATTGCTGTTAGGATTATTTTGGACCTGTGATTTCATTGGTGTAAAGAATTCCCTATATAGAATCTCCCTCCACTAATTAAGACTCATTTATTTGTCTATATCTTATAGTCACACAGCACTGAGAAGTGGCTTCCCCAAGGTCACACAGCAGGCTTGTGCCAGGTCTTCATGACTCCAACACTCTATCTAAGATGCCATTTCTCCTAAAAGCATGCCTCTTAGTATAGGGAAATTTATAGCCTAAGTTCTTTGCAGTTACTATTGGAAACAGATTTGTGTTGTTAAAATATAAACTTAGGAGGCTGTGATGTGCATGAACAAAACCCCACCATTCAGGCCACAAATCGGAGCAAATCCCAGTGGTAACAACAAATTAGAGAGAGCTCTGGCAAACGTCACGACTTGAAAATGAGAGGTCATACCATAGAAGGTCAGTGAAGTCTTTAAGGAAAGGAAGGGAAGTGGTTTTTACCAGAATTCAGGAAAGCCATGTAACAGCAACAGAAGAGGCTTGCCCCTTTCTCCAGCAGCTACATAATGAAATCTTAGCCCTGAGTCCTGCAGGGAAAGAAGAAAGGGCAATAGAATTTCAGTGATATTTTGAAACAACAAGATAATAAGCTGTTTTTACATTCGATTTTTAAGATACTCATTTGTATTATTTTCTAACATCAACAAGAGATAAACGAAGCCGTGACTTATTGGTGGGGTGAATTCTTCACAGTAACTTTCCTCCCTGTACTACTCTAGGGGCAGATCACACATTATGAGGTAGAGGTAGAGAAGCAGGGTTACCACTGTGACTTTCATCCCACTGAGGTGTCACATTTCATCGGTTCAGACTCTGCAAGGCATAGAGAGAATTCTAATCTGAACATACCTCCCGTCTTGTTTACCTCCTCATCCCATATTTTGCTCAGCATACTAGTCAGTATCTATGCCATCAGTTACATAATTCACACCTCTCCTCCCTCCCCTTTTTTTAGGTCTTTGCTTCCCACATTTTTTTTCCTGGTCAGATGCTGTTTATTTGGTGTTCCTCATTGCCTGTTTTCCTCCCTCTTTTGGCCATTTCAGTAATCATTTCTGACAGTGGAATGCCCTGAGTGTTCAATATTTCACTTCATAGGTAAGTGACATGGCAAGACAAGGAGAAGAAAACTTACAGGAAGAGAGACAGAGAGAGAGAGAGAGAGACAGAGAGACAGAGAGGCAGAGACAGACAGAGACAGAGGGACAAAGAGACACAGAGAGAGGTAGAGAAAAAAACTGCTAGATGAACAGGGAAGAAATATGGAGTAATCAATGGAAAGAAAAACAAATAAATGCATAAGGAGGAATAAAAACTAGCAAAGGCATGAAAGGCCCAAGGCAGGCAGTCAGAAACTAGAGTTTGTGTTAAGTGTCCCAGAACAGCCTTCCAGGTACTCAAAGAAAAAGGAGAGCCCCTGGAATTTCCACTGCTAATTGCAGTTGGTCCAGGAGAACCTGACTGACTTTTGTCTCGAGTTTAGAAGATATACCTACCTGTAACTTGTGAGGGGTTAAATAGTTATGAATGGATGGAAAGATTCTCTTGGCTTACTTGGTACAATTAAGGATATTGTGTACTGCCAGGATTTCGAAAGAATGCTGGCCCCCTGGCCTGGCCCCTCCATCTACTGGACAATTGCCATCCCAACGAGAGGACTGCCTTGTCCTGGAGCCTGTGCAGCAAAAATGTCACGAAGGCTCAGGGCTCCCGACTCCAAAAGGAGCTTGGGAGCAGATCTGTGGCCAGGTAACAGCAAGTCACCCAAGATCCAGATTGTTTGGTGCAGTGTGCCTGGGTCTGCCAGTGTGGCAGGGCTGTGAAATAGAGGCCCTGGGGGCTTGTATCTGCCAGGCAATCCGGAAGCACCGGGAAGGAAGGAAAAGCTTACGTTCTATCCAAGTCTTCCTTAAGCTTACTGCATCGTTCCCCACGTCCCCCGCCGCCCCCCCACCATATGTACTGTGAATCGTTTGCTAATCATTTCTAGGGCATCTGGGGATGCACAATTCCTGGCTCTTCTAATTTTCACTGCCTCAAATTTCCCATGAATTATTCTATTTACTTTTCAATTCCGTGCGTTTTTGACGCGACCAGGCGCTCATAACCACTTGGGTATCATAGTCCCTTAAGGCTGATCTGAGTTCTAAGGGCAAAAAGGAGAAAACCCCTCTGCAGAGGAAAAAGACGGAATTAGTATGTGCATGTGTGTGTGTGTGTGTGTGTGTGTGTGTGTGTGTGTGTGTGTGTGTATGTGTGGCGGGGGGAAGGGGCCAGACAATTGAGGACCGGATCCCTTTTATAGAAATTCCAATTCCCCCCGCCCCCTTCAAACCCGAGCTTTCAATATGGACTGCTGTTTGTCAGATCTGAGCAACTGTGCGGATATGCCCCGCCCCATTTCTCTCTGTCTCTCTCTCTCTCTGAATGTCTGTCTCTCTCTGTGTCTATCTCTCTCTGTCTCTGTCTCTCTGTCTGTCTCTCTGTCTCTCTCTGTCTCTCTGTCTGTCTCTCTCTGTCTCTCTGTCTCTGTCTCTCTGTCTGTCTCTGTCTCTCTCTCTGAATGTCTGTCTCTCTGTCTCTCTCTCTGTCTCTCTGTCTCTCTGTCTCTCTCTCTCTCTCTCTCTCTCTCTCTCTCACACACACACACACACACACACACACACACACACACACACACACACACACGAGGGCTAGAGAAGAAGCGAAACGTGAGCACATCCACAACCCACAAGCTTTGGCCCCTCGCACCCCTCTCTGTTCCGAGCCCCCATCAGCCCTCTCGCTGCCCTCTGCGAGCCCCCAGTCTGACGGCCCACAGTCCCAGGCATAGCTTGGCACCAAAGTGCCCCGGGGTCTCCCCCGGGCTTTCCTGCCTCCCTCCCTCCCGGACTGCGCTGTGCTCCCACCCGCGCGGAGCCGTGGCCGGGGCAGCCTTGGCCTTTACCTTAATGCGCACGTAGCAGTGGGTTCCCAAGGAGGGGTCGTTCAAGCAGGCTGGGGGGTTCTCCCGCACGAGCCGCTGGAAGGTCTGGCCGGGTCCTCTCCCGAGGCTCCACAAAAGTTTCAGCAGGTGCATGGAGGCGCAGAGCCCACAATAGCCATACACCAGGGTCCAAAAAAGCAGAGCCCGGAGAGCGGAGGTCAGCCGCGCGCTCAGCCGCGGCCAGCAATCCCGGAGCCCGGCCATCGCCATCGGAGCCGCTCGGCCCCTGCGTCCTCGGCCCCTGCGCACGGGTCCCCGGGCAGGCAGGCGGGCACCGGCTCCTCGCACCGCCCTCCGCCCAGCCGGGGGCACCGACTCGGGCTGGCTGAGGCGAACCGAGCAGGAAGACGGGCTGCGCCGCGGGGACTCCCTCCCCCGCCCTCCTGCAGAGCCTCAGATGCGGACTCCCAGCTCCAGGCTCCCCAGGAGCCCGGCGGGTCCCAGCGCTCCCGTGCCCAGCCCTGGCGTAGCTTCGGAAGGGCTCGCGTGGGCCCCGCCCGCTCCGCGCAGCTGCTGGCTGCGCTGCCGGCCGTGCTAGGGAAAGACTTCACCCGGCTGAAAGGGAAAACAAAGATGCTGGCCTTCAGGGTTCATCCCGTTAGGCGGGGCTGGTAATTAAGAGGTTAGACTGACACAAGCTGTGGCACATGATTGTGATGGAATTCTATGGTGCTGTAAGATAAGAGGAGCGGGGTGGTTGCAGAAAAACCTTGGGAAGACTTACACGAACCGATGCAAAGTGAATCCAACAGAACCAGAACATCGTACGCAGTAACGCTGTACCCTGATCAACTGTGAATGACCTAACTATTCCGAGGATCCAAGACAATTCTGAAGAATTTAGGATGAAAAATGCCACCCACCTCCAGAGAGAGACCAGATAGAATCTGAATGCAGAGCAAAGGATATTTTTTAAAATTTACTTTTCTTGGCGTTTTTTTTCTTTTGCAATACAGCTAATACGGAAATGTTTTGAATGACTTCACATGTATAAGAATTTGGAACTCAAAAATAAAAAAAAAATGTTTTACATGGAATTGAGAAAAAATTTTAAAAATTAAGCTAAAAAGAGACTAGATACACTGTCTCTCAAGGGGCAGATTCAAAAGGAAGTGAAATCTCTCCATGCTAGATTGTAAACTTTTTGAGGGCAGGGACCATCTTGTACTCTGTCTCCCCACCTCTAGTGATGCTTAGGATGGAAGTTTTAAAATGTTTAAAAAAGTTTTAAAAGTTTAAAATGGCAGAATGAAAGCCTGGTTATAACAGTGAAGACACAGCAGAGACCATCCCCACTGGATCACTAGAGCATGCCTTCAAGGTTTATGATTAACTCCTATATGGCCATCTTTTCTAATTTATTATCACATAGCATAACCATTTCATATCTATGCATTTGTGTGTAGGATCTTTCCATTCTTTCATCAGCAAATGTCTGTTCTTTGCCCATTGCTTTAGACCTCTGTGAATGTGCTATAAGGTGTTCATGAAATATGCTGGGGACCTTTCTTCTCAAGTTGTCTTGATGTTACACTAAGTATATTTGCTGTATGTTTATGCTATGTAACCAGTCCATCTTTTTATTTTTTTAGTCAGATAGAGTATATATAAAAGATAGGGTGTATAAACTGAAGTTCTTTTCCTCATAGAATTTACAATTCAATGTTGAGTAGACAAGAAAACATGCATGAAATCATTTGATAAACATATAAGACAGTAAAACTGTGTGCTCCAGATTCTAAGTGCTAAAGACCAAGATAGCCTGGGGAAATGTGTGAAATTTGTAAAATGGGCAGAGTTTGACTTCATTACCTATGGCCACCCAACCCTGTATTCCCTTTCTCAGTGATCCAGATGGAGCAGGAAGTGGTTGTGTATACCCAGACACCAGGAGTTCATGGAGGCTACAGGAATAAGAGTGAGGGTAAGTCATGTGGGTAAGTCAGCCAATTTAAGACATTTCACAGAGTGAGAGGAGACTTCAGAGGCTAACATACTTATTTTATATACAAGGAGACTGATGCCCAAAGAGGTTGTCCAAGATTACCGAGTCTGGACTTAGACTCAGGTCCCCTGTCTTCCAAACTGGCATTTGTTCTACTGTGCAATTCAGATATATGGCAAGAATACTAGAATCAAGGCTGGACAGTAGGAAGCTCATCTACAGACTACGACTCGGGACAAATCAGTAAGACACTCAGCTGTTCTGAATTCAAACATTTATTAATCAACCAACCAATATTTATTAAGCTGCTACTATGTGTCAGGCCATGCGTGAGGTACTGGGGATCCAAAGACAAAGCTTTCGTTCTATGACAATGCTATTAATGTTAATCTACAGAAAAAGAATTCACATTTCAATAGCATTTGGAGGCTCATGAAGTCTCATCTTCACAGAAACCTTCTGTGGTAGCACAAGAACTATTATTTCCATTTCATATACTAAGAAAAAAGTTCAGAAAGTTAGTTCCCACCTACTAAGAGACAGAGCCAGGATTCAAAGACAGGTTTTTAACTCCAAATTAAGTGGTCTTTCTACTATCAATATTTATTTTAGTAATTCCATTTCTGATGATGTTCAGTGTTGAGTCCAAACTAGAAGTAAATTCCTGTAGAGGGTGAGTGCCTTCAGATTCTCTTGTTTACAGAGGATATAGTCCTGATTACATCAAATCCTCGACTATCGCAGAGCATCCCAAATGAATGCACGTTAAAACAATTCAAGAGTTTAGACTGATTACACAGGAAAAACCAAGTGGATGAAGAATATTTTTGTCCAGATTATTATAAGAAATTGGATGGACAATCCATAGAACTGTTCCATTAGTATATGCTTCTTAGACACTGTTAATGGATGTTGAATTGAATCCAAAGCTGGATAGGAAAAAAGTGAATTGAATTCCTTCCTTAGGAGAAAATATGGTATTTCAAAGGACCCTGAGCCTCTGTGGAAGGGCTTCTTCTAGCCATAGGTAAATTGTCTACCATCTCATCTCATAGATAACAAAAAGCTCTAAGAGAATGTTAGGATCTGGAGACTGGCACAGTTGAACTGAGTTAAAGAAAAAAAATGTAGGAGGAGGAGCCTAGATGGCGGAGTAGAAAGACTCACGTATGCTAGCTCCGAATCCACAGCCCATAAATTTCCTGTAAAAAGAAGTCCCCACAAATTCTGGAGCAGTGGAACCCGCGCAGCAACGAAGGGGAGGAGATTTCTGTTCCAGAGAGCCCTGAAAAACCGACCCCAAAGGTACATTGCGCACCAGACAGCGGAGCCCACCCCTGCACTGCCCTGGCCGCATGGCCCCGAGAGGAGCAGACCTGAGCAGGCTTCGGGAACGGAACCTCTGGCAGCCATGAAGGTCCCTCCACCCACAGGCACTACAGGTCAGTGAGAGAGACTTCTGGGCTGGCCGAGAGGGGAGCGGGGTGTCTCTGTGACTTGGGCCCCCTCGGGAGGCAGCGGCAGAGGCAGCAGCGGCCCAGGACTCCCAGAGCAGCAGGTAGGAGCTCAGGGCCATTACCGAAGGTCTCTGCCCCCACCTGAGCACCTGAACTTAAGCTCACATTGAATAGCAGCCGCTCCCGCCACAGAAAGCCCTGAGGCTGGGAAGCAGCATTTGAATCTCAGACCCCAAGCACTAGCTGGGCAGATCTAGGCGGGGGTGGACAGGAATCTCAAAAATAAAGTAACTGGCTGGGAAAATGCCCAGAAAAGGGAAGAAAAACAAGACCATAGAGAGCTACTGTCTTGGGGAAGAGATGTTCCTTCCTCCTTTCATTTCTGATGAGGAAGTACAATGCTTGCCATCAGGGAAAGATGTGGAGGTCGGGGCCTCTGTATCCCAGACATCCCAGGTGGATGTCCGGTGGGCTCAGGCCATGGAAGAGCTCAAAAAGGATTTTGAAAATCAAGTTAGACAGGTGGAGGAAAAACTGGGAAGAGAAATGAGAGAGATGCAAGAAAAGCATGAAAAACGGGTCAATACCTTGGTAAAGGAGACCCAAAAAAATGCTGAAGAAAATAACACCTTGAAAAATAGGCTCACTCAATTGGCAAAAGAGGTTCAAAAAGTCAATGAGGAGAAGAATGCTTTCAAAAGCAGAATTAGCCAAATGGAAAAAGAGGTTCAAAAGCTCACTGAAGAAAGTAGTTCTCTCAAAATTAAAATGGAACAGATGGAGTCTAATGACTTTACGAGAAACCAAGAAATCACCAAACAAAACCAAAAGAATGAAAAAATGGAAGAGAATGTGAAATATCTCATTGGAAAAACAACTGACCTGGAAAATAGATCCAGGAAAGACAATTTAAAAATTATGGGACTACCTGAAAGCCATGATCAAAAAAAAGAGCCTAGACATCATCTTTCATGAAATTATCAAGGAAAACTGCCCTGACATTCTAGAACCACAGGGCAAAATAAGTATTGAAGGAATCCATCGATCACCACCTGAAAGAGATCCAAAAAGAGAAACTCCTAGGAACATTGTGGCCAAATTCCAGAATTCCCAGGTCAAGGAGAAAATCTTGCAAGCAGCTAGAAAGAAACAATTCCAGTGTTGTGGAAATACAATCAGGATAACACAAGATCTAGCAGCTTCTACATTAAGGGATCGAAGGGAGTGGAATAGGATATTCCAAAAGTCAAAGGAACTAGGACTCAAACCAAGAATCACCTACCCAGCAAAACTGAGTATAATACTTCAGGGGAAAATATGGTCTTTCAATGAATCCGAGGACTTTCAAGCATTCTTGAGGAAAAGACCAGAGCTGAAAAGAAAATCTGACTTTCAAACACAAGAATGAGAAGAAGCATGAAAAAGTAAACAGCAAAGAGAAGTCATAAAGGACTTACCAAAGGTGAACTGTTTACATTCCTACATGGAAAGATAATATTTGTAACTATTAAAACTTTTCAGCATCTGGGTAGTTGGTGGGGCCACACACACACATACACACATGCATGCACATACAGAGACAGAGAGCACAGTGTGAATTGAATAGGATGGGACCATATTTTAAAAAAAATTAAGGTAAACGGTGAGAGAGAAATGTAGTGGGAGGAGAGATGGTGAAATGGAATGGGGTAAATTATATCTCATTCAAGAGGCAAGGAGACTTTTTAGTGGAGGGAAAAAGAGAGCTGAGAAAAAAACATGAAGTTTACTCTCATCACATTCAACTAAAGAAAGGAGTAAAATGTACACTCATTTTGGTATGAAAACCTATTTTACAATACAGGAAAGTGTGGGAGAAGGAGATAAGCAGGGAGGGAGGTATGATGGAAGGGAGGGCAATGGGAGAAGGGAGCAATTTGAAGTCAACACTCATGGGGAGGGACAGGATCAAAAGACAGAATAGAAACAGTGGGGAGCAGGATAGGATGGAGGGAAATAGTCTTACACAACACGACTCTTATCGAAGTCATTTGCAAAACTACACAGATATGGCATATATGGAATTGGCTGCCTTCCCAGGGGGAATGGGTGGGGAGGGAGGGATGGGGAGAATTTGAAACTCAAAGTTTTAGGAACACCTGTTGAGTATTGTTCTTACTACCGGAAAGTAAGAAATACAGTTAATGGGGAATAGAAAGTCATCTGACCCTACAGGACAAAGAGAAGATGGGGACAAGAGAAGGGAGGGATGATATAAGAGAGGGCAGATTGGTGATAGGGAAAATTAGAATGCTCGGTGTATGGGGTGGGGGATGGGGATAAATGGGGAGAAAATTTGGAACCCAAAATTTTGTAAAAATGAAATGTCTAAAGTTAAATAAATAAATTTATATTAAAAAAAAATGTAGGTTATGAATAAACTTTGGCACCTTTGTTTCGTATGAGATCATGATCTCATACAAAAGCTCAGCCAAGAGAATAAAAACCAGGTTCTTGTCTGAGAAATGGTTCAGCATCAAGCAAGGGATGTGTCAGAATCTTACTTCAACTTCCTTTTCTCCTTTCTTTATCCCCTTAACCAATCAAAATGCTCAAAAAAATCCCAAAAACTGCATGTGCAATTAGTAGATAACTCCATGAAAAGTGAGAGCATTCCTATAACACAGATATTGTACAAAAGGGGAAATATGGAAAGGAATCTCTCACACCACCACATTCTGGACAAAGATTTGAAGTACCATAATATCCCTCCCATAGTTAGTCAACTGCAAAGAATACTCTTTAATCAATCTCATTTGGATGCACAAAATCTTACTCATGAGTTTTCTCCTTTCCTCTTTTCTATAGTTCATCACATAAGCTTTTTGAATAACCAAACAGAAGAGTTGAAATGGGTGGGAGAAGCTAATCAAATCTCACTGCAAAACTCAGACAAATTGCCCTCCTTCACACTGTTACAGTGAATATCCCCCCTCTCAGCATCTCTGAAACAAGGATCCATCTTTGTAACATCAGCTATTGTGTGGCTGAAATTTACAGAATATTCTAAAGAAATGAAGTTGTGGGTAATTGACCAAAGTCCAGCATAACCGTAAGTAGGATGCAAAATGTTACCAGTGAAGAATGATGCATGAAAAGTAGTGTAAAAAGTAGCAGTAAGGGAGATGTATGCCCTACAAAGGAGGTAAGAGAACCATATAGTAAGAGCAAGGGATAAACATGCTTCCACTGGAATGCATGCAGCATCAAAGATCTATCCTCCCTTTAATCCCACTTCATTAGGTAGATGCCATGTGGAGAATTTTTAAGTGGGGAGAACAGGAAGGCAGGGAAGGGTAGTTTTGAAAGCTACCTTTTAATCTTAGTATATAGTTAAAGAAAGTCAAGCAGTGCATAAACAGAGGCTGCCTCACTTAAATCTCATTCACAAAGAAGTTAAGACATCACCCCGAGGTATCACTGGTCCTCTTGGAGAACGAACAACTGTAGATATGCAAATGCCTATTCTATTTATTGTTCAAGTTAAGAATAAAAATCAAAATTAATTTTAGAAAAAGAATTTATGTGAGAACAAGGGCAGAAGTAGCACAAGGATGGGTGGGGATGGCTAAGTTGCAATCTGCTCTGTTCAAGGAAAAATACACATCAAAGAGATCACAGATCCATCAAAATAGCAAAGAAGGCAGAATGTGGCCAGATTATAGGGCTGGGAAGACTATCAGAGTTCATGGAGTCAGTCAATAAACATTTACCAAGCACCTATGTGCCAGGCACTGGGTATACAAAGAAAGGCAAAAGACTCTACCCTCAAGGAGCTCATAATTTAATGGGGGAGGCAACATAAATACACATAGGTACAAACAAGCTACCCACAGGATAAACTGCAAATAACCAACACAAGGAAGCCCCAGAATTGAGGAACTGGGAAAAGCTTCCTGTATTTGGTGAGATGTCACTGAAGGAAGCCAGGAGGTAGAAATGCAGTGGGAGAACATTCCAGACATAGCAGACAGCTAGAGAAAATGCCCAGTCAGGATGGAGTTTCTTGTTCAAAGAATAGTAAAGAAGTCAATGATGTAGAGTACCATATTGGGGTGGAGGTGGGGGATGGCACAAGATGTGAAGAGATAGGAGAGGTAGGGGGAGGCAGCTTATGAAAGGCTCTGAGTACCAAGTAAAGGGTTTTAAATTTCATCCTGGAAGTGAATGGGAGTTGCTGGAGTTTACGGAGGAGTGGGAAGGTGAATGATACCATGGTAAGATCTGTATTTTAGGAAGATCACTTTGACAGCTGAATGGAAGATGGACTGGAGTGGGGAGAGACCAACCAGCAGGTTACTGCAGTAATCTAGGCATGAGGTGATGCCAAAGGACAGAAGGAGGCCTATGTGAGAGGTGTTACAAAGATAAAATCAACAATCCTTGGCAACAGATTGGCTATGAGAGGTGAAACCTAGTAAAAAGTTGAGGATGATACCTAAATTGTGAACCTGGGTGACTGGGAGGATGGTGGTATTTTCAACAGTAATAAGGAAGTTTGGAAGGGAGGAGAGTTTGGCAGAAAGCTACTGAGTTCGGTTTTGGACATGTTGAGTTTAAGATGTAATAGGCAATTGTAGATGCAATTGAAGGTCAGCAGAGAGGTTAGGGCTGGATAAGTAGATCTGAAAATCATCTGTATAGAGATAATCGCTGAATGCATGGCATCTGATGAGATCACTCAGTGAAATAGCACAGAGGGTGAAAAAGAGGTCCCAGGATAGAGCCCTGCGGAAAATCTAGTTATGCTGACCTAGATGAGGATCCAGCAAAGAAGATGAGCATGGTCCAATAGGTAGAAAAGAATGTTAGTAACCTACTGTCATGAAAATTTAGAAGAATCAAGGAGAAGAGGGTGACTGACACTTTTAAACACTGGTCCAAGTCAAGAAGGATGAGGACAGGCGACTCAGTCTGGCAAGTAAGGGATCATTAGACTTGATTCAGTAGAAAATGGATGCCAGTTTTTGAGTTGAAATGATTATCAAAGAAGAATCTAAGTCTAGTACCTGAGAACTTTTGTCACCTGTGGGTTTCCTAGAAAAACCACCTGTCTTCAAGCACTGTGGTCAACAACCACCAAAACCTTAGCTCATCACCCTTCACTTATATGTTATTTTTTTTTAAATGGTTTGTTTTTCAAGTAGTCTAGTATTTGATAAACCCAAAGATCCCAGCAAATGGGGTAAGCTTATTTGGTAAAAATTGCTGGGAAAACTGGAAAGGCAAAAAGTAGATGTAGACCAATATCTGACAAGACACAGTCCAAATGGGTACATGACATAAAGGATGATGTGTTAGAAGATCATGGAAAAAATTTACCTGTCAGCTTTATAGATAGAAGAGTTCATGACCGGACTAGAGAGAGATCTGGTTCACAGGAGGCTAGATACACATAACATTTAAAGCTTTTACACAAACAAAATCAATTCACCTAAATTTAAGAGAAACAGTTAAAGGGGAAGAAAATCTTTGTAGCAAGTTTCTCAAATAAAGGGTTCATTTCTAAAATACGTGGGGAACTTTATCAAATCTACAAGACTAAGAGCCATTTTCAATTGATAGATGGTCAAAGTATATAACTAGGCAATTACCAGATAAAGAAATCCAAGCTTCTAGTAACCATATGAAAAAAGTTCTGTAAATTTAAACAGAGAAATGCAAATTAAGGCAAATCCTATCAGATTTGGCAAAATTGCAAAAAAGAAAAAAAAATGTCACATATTGGAAAGGCTGTGAGAAAAAGGTACATTATTGAACTGTTGGAAGAACTATAGACTAGTCCAAGCCTTCTAGAAATCAATTTGGAACTGTACTCCAAAAATCTGTTAAATTATGCATATCCTTTGACCCAGTGATATCGATATTAGTTTTATACATCAAAGAGGGAAAGGATCCATGTGTATGTATGTGTATATATATCATACACACATATATCAACTTTTTGTGGTGACAAAGAATTGGAAACTAGGAGGATCCTCATCAATTGGGGAAATGGCTAAAGTTACAGTATCCGAATGTCATGGAAGACTATTGTGCTGTAAGAAATTACAAAGGGACTGGTATCAAGGAAAACTGGTTAAGATTTGTATGAATTGATTAGTGGACATAGAACAAAAATTTATACGGTAACATTACTGCAAAGTCAGACAACTTTAATGGACTTTAAAAATTTGATCAATCAATGATCAACCATGATCCCAGTGTACTCATAATATGAGATATGCTAGCCACTTCCTGACAGATGATAGCCTCAGGTGGCAGACTAAGATTTTTTTTTAATATGGCCAACGAGGGAATTTATAAATTTTGCTCGAGTGTACTTTTTGTAAAAGGGATTTGTTTTCTTTCTCAGTGGGGAGTGGGAAGGGGGAAAAAAGCAATTTTCACCAAATGAAATTTTAAAAAAATTACAAAATTTGACAACCACCAATAAAAGTGAATTCTTCTACATGGAATTAACTGAAAAGAGATTTTATGAAACTCAATTTCTATCCTAAACATCTTGGGGGTTTTTGGGGGATGGGGAGGAGAGGCATTTGGAATAAGTTACTTGCCCAAGGTAGCACAGTTAGTGTCAAGTGTCTGAAGCTGTATTTGAACTCGTGTCCTCCGAACTTCAGGGTCAGTACTCTTATTCACTGTCATCTAGCTGCCCCATAAAGATCTTGTTTTTTAAACTACATATTAAATTTAACACAGAATTGGCCAACACTACCCTGCCTCTTTGATGCTTTCTTTTATCTATTTTTAAAAAATATTTCATTGATGTATTTCTCTTTTTCTTTCAAAATCATCATCACTCCCCCTCTGGCACTCTCTCCACCCAAAAGGAAAGTCAAGTCTTTCCTCGTAGAGTCAAACAAAACAAATTGTCTTTTCTGAAAAAGCATGTCTTGTTCTGCCCCTGCACTCCCATCCCTAAACCAAGGTGAGAAGCAAGCTTTATCACAGGTCTTCTGGAATTGGGATTGGTTTTTGAGTTCATCTGGGTAGCTAGGTAGTGCAGTGGACAGAACACTGGTTGTGTGATCCTGGCAAGTCAATTAACTCATCTGCCTCAGTTTCTCATCTGTAAAACTGGGACACATCAGAGAAGTAGCAAACCACTCCAGTATCTTTGCCAAGGAAACTTCATGAATAAATCCAAGGGGGGTCAGTCAGACACAACTCAACAACAGAAAACATTCCAGTTGCTCAGAGTTCTTAAATCTTTCAAGGTTGTGTTCCTTACAATATTGTAGTCATTTAATTGTGTATCTGTTCACAGTTTCCCAGTTTTCTCTAAATCCAAATCCATCCAGTATTTCTTATGGGCAACATCCCATTAAATTCATATACCACAAGTAATTCATTCTTCAACTGATGAGCACCCACTTTGTTTTCAGTGCCTTCCTCTACATTCTTTCCCAGACTGATGACTTTGGGATATTAATACATATACATACACACACGGACACAATACACATATATATGTAATGTATTAAGCACCTCTGTTCCAGCCATTGTCCTAGTGCTTTACAAATAGTATCTCATTCGAGCCTCCTGATCTCCATTTTGTAGTTGAGGAAACTGAGGCAGAGGTTAAATGATTTGCCCAAGGTTATACTGCAAGCATCTGACAGTCACATTTGAACTCAGGTCTTCCAGACACCAAATTTATTGCTCTATAGTCACTTTACCGCCTGGTGTCGGTAATGCTGAGTAAAACGGAATGACAGCTAATTGACTTCAGGGCTTCAAAACCCATCTTCTTCCCCTTCCCCAAATAAAATTAAAAACAAAGATGTTACAAACATGTTCCATTGGTCATGGCCAAAAAGTCGAAGACGCACCTCATTCTGTACTCTAAGTCTTTCCCTACCAGGAAGTGGAGGGCGTGTTTTAGTCCGAGTCCTGTGGAATGCCAGGGGGTTATTAAGCTGATCTGAGTTCCTACGTCATTTACAATCGTTTATAATTCTTGTTATCGTGTGAATTGTTCTCCTGCTTCTGTTTGCTTCAACCTGCATCAGTTCATACATGTCTTCTCAGGTTTCCCTGAAGCCAATCCCTTAATTACTTTGTTCAAAATACCCCTCCACATTCCTATGCTGTAACTTGTTTGGCTTTTCTCCAGTTGTTACCCCATGCCCCCTTTCCCCCCATTTCTAATTTTGCCACTGCACGAAAGGCCCTATTTTTAGACTTCCTTGGTGGGAGTCTGTTCCAATTAGGACTTAACTCTTCCTTAACCTACCCTATTATCTCCAATTCCCTCCTTTCCCTTTGGACAGGAACGTATTTTTGTACCCGCCTCTTGTCTATCTTCCTTCCTTTGCCCAGCTCTGATGAGTGAGGTTCAAATTCATTAA
Source organism: Bettongia penicillata ogilbyi (assembly GCA_023548195.1). Classification (NCBI taxonomy): domain Eukaryota; kingdom Metazoa; phylum Chordata; class Mammalia; order Diprotodontia; family Potoroidae; genus Bettongia; species Bettongia penicillata. The sequence continues at coordinate 14,971,674 of JAJHZJ010000096.1, forward strand.
CATTTATGAAGAGCCTACTATGCTCCAGGTACTGTGTTAAGTGCTGACAGCCTCCCTGGTTTGTATAGACTTCTATCTGCATACAGATTGGGGCAATTTTTCCTAACTTCCTTTCCAACTCATTTTCCCTTAGGGTTTTTATTCGAAGATCAAGACCTAACAGAGCCACACCCAGGCCCTCTAATTTGACTTCTTTTATGACCCTCCCAAAGGATGATAGGATTGGCTTGTATTTGGCTCTATTTCAATTTTCAAGGAGTTTGGTACTTGGGATAGGTTTTTGTACCGCCTTCAAGGAGTTCTGAATAGCAGCCTTATCAATAGCAGTGTTTTATCAATGTTATCTTGAGTGCCTCAGGCATTTGAATTGATCTCCACATTAACTCTCAGAAAATAGGAATGGTAGACCCAAAAAACAGCTTTAGGAAGGACATGGGGCTGTTTTTATTTCCTCGCTGTATCCTCAGGAGTCACCCCGTTTTTAAGGCGAAAAGAGCACTCCTCTTATTGGCTTATGGGGCACGGGGGTGGGGAATCTGTCCTCAGCTTACCTTCCTTCTCCCCAGTTTCCCCTGGATTACAGCTTTGCTAACATAATTACTGCCAGAGTAGTATCGGCCAAATACTGAAGGCTATTTTTATAAATACTACAGCAGGTTCCGTGGCCATCTCTACTATTCTCTTGGTCACTGAGGCCATCTCAGCCCAGCCATAATTGAGGCAAGTTTGCTTTCCTCAAATTAGGGCAGGCCTGGGCATCTAGGGAAAAAAAAAGCAACCCTGGCCCTGCCCCCCAGGTGAGGTGCTCTTCTAGGGCCCAGAACCTGGCAGGAGGTCACTGCTTGGAGAAAAGAGAAAGGGTCCAATATTGGAAGGGCCCCACGCAAGCTTAGTCTCCCTATCCCACTTCATCGTGTTTTATCAAGACAGAGTAATGAATCAGAATTGTGCTTATAAAATATGTAAAGATAAAGCGCACTGTCAAGGTTGTATTAACATCTGGGGTGTGTGTAGTGTGCATGTAGAGCATCATTAGATATATAAATATATACTGTACAATAGGGAATCTTATTTTGAAATGAATTATTTGAATTCTTGAATTCAACGTTTATTGTTTAGCAAGACCAAAAACTTTGAATGCATTTTCAAAAGGTAAGTCAACAGAAAAATTCCTTAATCATTTTTGCATAGCTTTTTAGAACATGTCTAAGGCCAACATACTTCACATTATACAACCAGGATGCTGCTACTCATGACCACTTATTCTGCAGGACTAGGCCTTGTTTTCAGGTGCACAGGCCTAATAAGTGAATACCTTTACTTCCACGTTCCATATTTGTAGTTACATCGTACTTTTACTACCAAAAAAATGCTGTGAAGGCAATTATAGCCTTCAACTAACAAGCAAATCCTTCATTAATGCCTTGGTGACAGCTTGGCTCCTCACATACATACGAAGGTGACCCCAAGTTCTTGTAAACTATGCGAGAAGAATATAAACTCTAGTACAACAGACAAAATGTGGATAGGCTTCTAACCAGGTAATTGTTCCTCATGGAACACTGACCTTCAAGAATTCTAGGAAAGAATACCCAGAATGAGAATCAGATTCTTGTAACGTACTCAAGTACAGTAGGGTTATACAGATGTATCTATGTTCAATAATTATTTAGGAAATGGAAGTAAAAATAGGGTGGTTACTGAAGTCTTCGTCCAACTTTGGTAACTTTACGTACGATAGAAGTGTGCTGGTAAACATCAGAAAAGGCAAATTCTCCAAGTAATTTATGAAGTAGTGTTAACTGTGAGTTAACTTTTATTCTTCTTACTTGTGGACTATTTTATATGTTGTTGACTGTGTGTGTCGACTGCAGTTTATTTTCAATTAATTAAAAACGTGAGTAGAAACTAAAAAACTGGTCTGAAAAAATGTCCAGTTAATACTGAGGGGCTAAAAAAAACCAAGTTGTATGGTTCTCATTTCAACTTCTATGATGTGGCTATCTCAAATTATTAAACTTTAAAGGTGGACAAGCATTTTCTACCTGAAACTTAGTTAAGAGAAAAAAAATCTAGAGTTTTTAATGTTAGATGATATTAATAATAGCTCATAATTATATAGAGCTTACTATGTGCCAGACACTGGGGTTAAGTAAGTGCTTTACAGAAATGATGCCTCATTAGATGATTACATGGTCATTCAAATTTCAGAATGAAAAATAGGGAGGCAGAAGCACTACCAAAGTTCTGTTGTGTGGACAACAATTGTCTTCTGGACTATCAGACTGACAAGAGTAGGCAGAGTCACTTAATTCCTGCACACTTTTAGAAAATAATTAGGATAAAATAAACTCTTAAATATATTCTTTGAAAAAGCCATCTAGTATGCTAAAGTCTAGACAGTCCATGTGGTGGACTACAAAGTTGGGAACACACACTGGAGCCAGGCCCAAGGGTGTCATATAGATGCTCATGGGCGTATATTTACTACTAAGCTCTTTACAGAAGACTTCAAAAGGAAGCACTGTGTTCAAGTTTAAAGCACTAAGAGCATAAAGCTCAAAAAGTAGTGGTCACAGTTGAGGACGGGGGTGGGGAACCTGAGGCCTCGAGGTTACACGCATCCTCAAGTGTGGCCCTTTGACTGAATCCAAATTTCACAGAACAAATCCCCTTTTTTAATAAAAGGATGTGTTCTGCAAAACCTGCACTTAAGTCAAAAGGCTGCACCAAAAAACCTACAAGGCTCTAAGTCCACCCCTGGATTAGGAGAATGCCTTACAGGAACCCACTGATGGGAGTCATCTATTAAGGTAAGTGCACATTTTCAAAGGCAAATAAATGCTTGATTAAAAAAAAAAGGTAAAAAATTAGAAAAACACTTTGAATCTGCAGTCCTTTAAGTTGTTCTGGAATATTTCTATATATTTCTATATGCTTCCTAATGTTTCACAAGACTATTTATATTTAGTAGGCACTCATAATTAGGCAATTAGGATTACAAAATTATGAAATTCCTTGTAAATACAGCTCATATAAAAAATACTTGGAATATAAAAGAAACCAGATGTTAAAGAAAATAGTTCAAAGTTTTCTTAAATCACCCTGAATCAGAACCCACTGTGACTCTGGTAAGTGGGGGGCTTGGGCTTTGCTGTTAAAGCTGGCTCCCTTTATTTAGGCCCAGAGTTTAATCAAATGAACCAACCAATGACTAATGCAGAGGTTCAAACTTCATCCAGGTTTTCTTCAAAGGTCATCATGATGTCACTTTGCAGATTCATATCAATGGTGCTGGCCATCTGTGGACAAGGAAGAGAAATGAAACACAGGCTGAGAACGAGGACAGGAGTCATTTTGACACGAGAAAACCTTAACTCAATCTATTCAGATTTCTAATAAAATGTCTTTTCCATTTTACCAGGAGCACTTTATAGTACACTGCACTTACTCTTCTGAACACTTCAGATACTAGATTAAAGATTTACTCCTATGTGCATACAGGAAGAAAGCACTGTTAATTTTAACAAAAAGTGTTGCCGCTCCCCCCCTCCTTTTTTTTTTGTTCAAGTAGGTTTTATAAAGATCAAGTGTTTGTTCCGGTACAGACACTCCAGAGAAGGAAGCAGAAAAATCACGAGGAAAGCATCTGGTGGGTTAGGACTCCTCTGGTCACAGTGCAGGAGGCCCATGAGCACTGCTCTGTATAATCAAGTATGGCTAAGAAAACATCCCCTCAGTGATGCAAAGATTTGAAGGACCAAGTCTTCAATTCAAGTCTGACAACCCCCACCCAAATATCCAGAAGAACCACCACAATGCTCCTGAAGTAGTCAGGAGAACAGCTGCTGGACATGGAAGACCTTGTCTGAAAGGATACTCACTGTGAGGTGATGTGGATTTGGGGACCAGAAGCCAATAGGCACTCGCTGGCTGGCAGCAACTGCCAATTTAGGTTGCTTTGTTTAAAAAAAAAAAAAGAAAGAAAGAAAGAAAGAAAAAAGCTTGAAAGCTACACGAGATGAGGCAAAGAAATTAAAGAACAAGAAAGTGCCCAGGCAGGAATGTGGCCTGGGGAGAGAGAAGGGAGCTGCCCTGAGCAGGGCACACGCTCCAATCAGTCTCTGCTACATTGGTACAGTTCCCGAGACACCTTGGTCAAATTACCAAACAGTTGATGTGGTTGATGTGCAAGCCAGAAACGAAACCAGGAGAAAAAAACATAAGAAAACAAACAGAAGACCACGAAATTTTCCTGGATCTTCTTGGAAAGGCATATGCACACAAACTCAGTCATTCTCACACAGGAAAGAAAGTGGGAGCCAGAGGGAGGGAGAGAACAGTAACCTAGAGGTCTCCAAGACTGGGTATCGGGAGAGAATATCTATATTCTCTTGACCTTGGCCTGGACCTGAGGAAACTGAGGCCCAGGGACAGTGAGCAAGGCAGAGGATGAGCCCTGGGCAGATAGGGAAAGTTTTGTGGCACTGTGAAGACCCCCTGTGAATGAATGACCCATATTTTACTTACAGCTTCCCTTCTTCTTCTCTCCTGCTCTCTCTTTCTTGCCAAATTACGATCTTTGATATGCCAGGGATCTTCCTGAACTTCCAATGGTGCCTGACGTGGCTTTTGTAATTCAATGTAACATTCATCTTGAATTTTATTTGCATTCTTTTCAAAGTCCCTTTAAAAACCACATTTTTGTTTCATCAGAAAATATTAAAAGCTATGCAAGGGCTTTATTATCTGGCTAATATATTTAAAGCCTGTAAAAGATCTACTAAGCCGTGTTACTTTATGATATAGGGTATTGTTTTGAAAACAGTGTAAAGTCATGGTAACTTTGGTTTAAAAAAAAAAGTTAAGCTTTAAAGGTGTAGAGGGTGTGTGTGTGTACGTGCCTGCGTGTGGGCAGCTTGGGAACAAAAGTGGCACATTTTGGAAAGGTGTCCTCACATAACACTTACATGTCATCTTTACAGTTGATTTCACTGTTGCCATTATATCCATCACTGCAGATTTCACATAGTTCACACTGACATCAAATGGACATACATATATAAAATACACACACAGACCCAGAGACACGCAGGCACGCAGACAGACACACAAGCGAAAGTGGGGCTTGGCTAGATCAAAGTGAGGGATTTGCAGAGGGCTCAATAGCAATCATCAAGAATTCTGAGGACAGTGGCAGTGCCTGTGAATCCCTAAGCCAAACTGGCCCCATGTGCCACTCTTAAACTCAAGCTGACAGTCCAACTCTATGCCCTGGCACAGGCCCTGACCTCCGTAAGACTGAAATCAGATGATCCCTTGTTGTCAGCATTCTCTCCATTCTCAAATTATCAACTTCCCCATGCGGAGGCATCTTTGATTCCCCACACACATCTATGCTCAGTGACAATGGAGGCATTGACGTACTACCTTTGTATTCTCAGCACCTAGCTGTGCAAATGCCATGCGCACATCTTCTGTCTTGTCAAACTCTTCGTGACTCCATCTGGTGTTTTCTTTGCAGAGATGCCCACGCAATTGGCCATTTCCAACTCATTTTACAGTTGAGGAACTAAGACAAACAGGGTTAAGTGACTTGCCCAGGGTCACGCAGCTAGTAAGCGTCTGAGGCACTCCCTGTACCATGGAGCCACCTAGCTGCCATGCCTTGCACACAGCAGGCACAATTAATGTTCAACTGAGAAAGAAATCTGATCCATTCCAATTTATTGTTACTTCTGAAGAGCACTTACATGATTAAAATGAAAGACATCTATTCAAACTATAACATGAACAAAAAGGCTGAATGAAGTACAGACTACGTGGTACACTTCAAACCGACACCCTAACTTAATCTCAAGAATCTCGTACCTCTGTTGATCTGGTTTGGCTGTTGATTCCTCCGGCTTCTGATCCATCTGCTTCCTTATCAGTTCCTGTGTTCGGGTCTTCACTTCCTTTTCTATAACTGCTTTTCTGAACTGCCTGAAGAGATCATCGGAACATTTTGGTAACGCTGAGGTTGTGACTGTTTTGCCTAGATTTGTCCAACAGTCCACGTTCCTAATCTTTATGTCCTAAAAGAAATGTTTCAATGTTAAGTTAACCCAACATAAGAAAGGCATAAAGGGGGAGAATCAAGAGAAACATTTACAAACACTATCCCCCTAAACAAATCTAAGCTGCTACAACAAAGAAGAATACTCCACATCAAGAATAAAAGAAAAAGAGCCCTCAGGCTGCTCTGCAGTTGTTAAACAATGAGCACCAATTTCCTTGTAATCAGTGACACTAAGGACAAATATTTACATGCCCAATTTGGAACAGTTGTCACTTAGGTGGAGTTTGGATCGAAGAATTAAGCAGCAGATTAAAAGAAGAGTTCATTTTAAAAACTTATTATATACCTAGGTTATGGGTTGCTGGGGTTTTGTTCTGGGTGTGGGTGAAGGGCATGGGAATAGAGGGAAAGGTTCAGAGCAGACCCAAGAGAGAAGTCTTGGTACAGAGAATTCCAAGGGAGGAAGCCCCTCAGGCAATTCTGCTCACACCCTCCCTGCCTGAGGCTCTGCCCAACGGGTCGGAGGCAGTGTTCAAATTAGTAACCCAACTGAACTAAGTTTGCTGTGTGCAATCACTCAGCGGCGCCAGGTCTGCTCATCTCATGGCTCACGTTTCTTTCATTACCGCCAACTAACTCAACATTTTACAAGTCCTTGCTGAGTCAACATTATAAACATTCATTAGGTCAAGCACAAAGTACAGAAGGGCCCACAGGGTCAACGAATAACACAAACACCTGAGGAACACTGCCACACTGTATAAAAATTCGTTTTAAGCACAGATCATTTGGTAGCACTAAGTGAGGTTAAATCACACAAAGTACGGTGAAATGAGCACCAGAAAGGAAGCTGGGTTTGTATTCTCCGCTGCTACCCTCTTTCTCTGTACATCACCTGTGAACAGAGTGAGTTGGAGAACTTTCCAACTCTTAGTCCTAGGATATCTGACTTTTAGATCAAGTTCAGGTAAAATACCACCACCTAAAGAAAATAACTTTAGGGGTAAGGTTAAATGGAAGAATCAAATGCATTGAGGCTTTGTTTTTCATGAAAACAGTAGGACTCAGTGTTAGGAAGTGTTAATACAAAACAAGACAATATACATGTTTCATGAAATCTTTTTCAAACACAAAAGCTACATCTTGGTGGAACCCAGAAACAGTGTAACTGATGGGCAAATTTAGAAAAACAGCAGGAGGCCTGTTAACAAAGGTATTACAAATAGGAGGTCTGAGGCTGAGTACACACTAAGATTTAACAGAAAATGTCCATAGAAATATCTTAAAGACTTTAATATGTAGTCACTGTATAAACTTCCTCCCAAAGAAGAGCCAAATGGAAATACTCTCACCTTCTTAACAGGAATATCAAGTTCAGGCTCTAACATATCCAAGTTATTGCTGGTCTGATGCAGTATGTTAGTGATGGGCTGCCCAGGCTCCCCTACAACACAAATTATATGTTTCAAAGATGTGGGCATTGTGGAACAGCATGACAAATACTTAATTTGGAGTTCAAAGGACCTAGGCTCAAATCATGGCTATTCACACTCACCTTCCCCTTTTTTCATAGGTTTAGTGTTGATTCCTTCCCGCATCATATTTAGGAGAGTGGCTGATTTTCCAGCATTCGCCACAGACATGGCCTCATCTTTTCTGTCACTACTTAATGAAGTATTCTAGGGGGAAAACACACCCCAAGGTAGTTCAGTGGTGTTCTGAACTGATTAGCTGGATGTTATAGATTGTAGAACTCAAGTCACAATTCAGCTTCTCAAATTGTTTTCATTATTCAAAAGTTTTTAAAAAATGAATACCCTCAGTTCTAACAGGAGATTGTGGCTGTGTAAAGCCAGTCTCTACTGGTAAATACTTTTACATCTTAATTTCAGTATCTAATTTTATGTTCAGGTTTAATATCAAATTTTACATCAGTTACATTAAATGGAACCAAAGAACATAACTGATCACATTTCACTAGCAGCCAGTTAGTCAAAGTTAATAAGCAAGTACACAGATTTACCAAGTACTTTCATTATACTTTCAGAAACAAGGATGGACTTTCATTATACTTTCAGAAACAAGGATGACAAAATATGGATGAAATAAAAGAATAGTGGGCCTTGAATTTAAAACCTACACAGCCTTGGACAAGTCCTTTACAAAAGCCTGGACTTCAAAAAGAAAACCAGAGGAGTTGGACTAAGTCACTTTGAAGTTGTGAAGGCTTCCATTTTTAAAGCATCTTACCATGAAATGCTAACTTTTTTTTTTTTGTAGAGGCAGCCTATTAAAATCCTAGAACAAAAAACCTACTTTTTCATTTTCAGAAAAGAGAGGACTAGAGGAGTCTTAGAAATCATCTCCTCCGGCAGGTGAGGAGCTAAGACTAGCCGGCCTCAGGATCCCACTAACGGATGTTTCCCATCAGACACCACTGTGTCTTTCTGAGAAACAGTTGGAAAGAGAACTCACAATTCTAAATGGAGCTGATGTGTAAACGAACTAGAAACAATTGCTGCAAAAGGAGCCTGTCGACACCAACTCCATGTTTCTAAAGACCTTCCTGGTACCTTCAAAGCCAACTCAAAGGCCACTCTGAAAAATGGATTAGACAGACACTAGAACCAGTATTTTAAGCTTCCAAGTCCTACGTGGTACAGTAAAAGAGAGTTACCTCTGAAACGATAAGAGTAGGTTCGATGGGCTCCAAAGTGAGGACATTCGGGGTGTTTTGCAGCACAGAACTAGCACCTACTGAGGACACAACTTCAGGAAGACCTAAAAATTGAGAATAATGTCAGCACCACATTGTATAGGCTCAAGTAACCAGCACAAATATCTTATTTGGCACACTTAAAACAAAAAAAGTATACTGGCACTCTTTACCTAGCCTCCTTAACTGGTTCAATACAGACAACTTTGTTTTGCCTAACTAACGTCATATGGAAGAAATTGATTCCATGGCAACAGTGCTATATATGCAAGCTAATTCCTGGCCAACCTAAACACAAAATGATAAACTGAGCAGAACCAGAACAAAGTATATGTTACAACAAATAAACATGACACAAAGCATTCAGGATGCTGATCAATGAACACACTAAGCAGTTCAGAGGGAGGCAGATGAAGTACGTACCAGAGACAATGGGCTCAGAATTCCGGGAGACACATCTCTAAACATCCAGGTGCTTGTTTTGAGCTTTAGATTTTCTTTTGTCAACTGCCAAACAGGAGGAGCCTCCTTGCTTTCTGGGACAGCACATTCCATTTCCAGCAAGTTCAAATTGTTTTTCTTTATCATCCCTAAAATTAATTGCTTTTCCAGATTCTATCTGTAGTCCTTGCTCTACCCTCATCTAGGGATTAAAAAAGGTAGTTTCCCCCCACTCACAAATATTTGACCACAGTTATGCTAGAAACCTCAAGTCTTTTATCCCTAATGAAAAAGCCACTCAAGGGTAGAGTCAGTGCTGGTTCCAACATAACTCACACACAAATACATAGCAAATGCACCAGACTGATTCCTGACAAGAAAATTAAAAAAAAAAAAATCACAGCAATTTCCTTTTTTAGTCCAACCAGGCACTGAGAGATCACTAGCTATAGAGACATTATCTGACTAGGCTGGTGCTACTGGAAGTATTGCAGAAGAGGGACAGGCTGTGCCTTAGGCAGAAGCAGGCACAAGCACCAAGTGGCAGCTCTGTCACCTCCTGCTTCGCTCCAGGTTGCAGATCCAGAACAGAAAGAGGAAAGGACCTGGTCTAGGCACGGCATTCCAGGGTGAGGAGGGCTCAAGCACTTGCGTGGCTGACCCCAGGAGCTGAGGGGTTCTAACTGGTCCCAGGCTTCCCCTAGCCTTGAGGCCTGCAGCAGGACGGCCAGGGCAATAATCCTCGACCAAAGGGAGCCTGCCCTTCAGCTCCTCTGAACCAGCAGAGTTCCCCACATGACTGAAAGGGTGGACGCTGGCAGCAGTCTATTTGAACCCCAAATGGGGCAAGCCCACAGGCCAGTAGGCCTCAGAGGCAAACTCAGGCCTGGAACTTTCAGAAGTAAGGGTGCCCTAAGGTCACTCTGGGTTTGTAAAAGCTTGCAAAGCCCCCAGACAGTGCCAGTGCCGTCTGTGGGATAAGAGAACAACACAATGCTCAACACCCCAAGCAAACAGCAACAGAAATAGCCCCTACACTGCCTTTAGAAGTACGAAGTCAGTCCTAGTGAATGAGCAGACAACGATAAAAAGACACTCGTAAAAAAGCGATTCTGGTGACGACTTTCAAGATAAACCCCTAAGAGAACAACTCCCAAATATGTACAAGCGAAGCTCTGAAGATAGAGAGTTTGGGCACAAGTTCAGGGGGCATTCTGAGAACAGATGAAGCAAGGGTGTTTAAAAAGGGCTAAAAACATGGAAAAGAAATGAGAGGTATGAAAGAAGGGAGCAGAAAGAAGCAACAGCTTGGAGCAAAATACCACACTTCATCCAGGAGACAAACTCCTGGAAGATTAGAATGAACTGAACAGAAGCCATGATTCCATGAGGTAACAAGAAATAGGAAAACAACCAATCTAGAAAACACCATGAGGACAAACATTTAAGAATCATGGGACTGCCTGAACATCATGGCCAAAATAAAGAGCCAACACCAGAGGCCGAAATAAGAGGAGCCCCCGGCCACTCCCTGAAAGAAACCTCCAAATGTAAACTCTCAGGAACATCACAGCCAAAATCCAGAGCTTCTCAAACAATGACGCTGCAGCAGCCAGAGGAGCCTCAGTCACGATCTCCACGATGCAGCAGCCAGAGGAGCCTCAGTCACGATCTCCACGATGCAGCAGCCAGAGGAGCCTCAGTCACGATCTCCACGATGCAGCAGCCAGAGGAGCCTCAGTCACGATCTCCACGATGCAGCAGCCAGAGGAGCCTCAGTCACGATCTCCACGATGGAGCAGCCAGAGGAGCCTCAGTCACGATCTCCACGATGGAGCAGCCAGAGGAGCCTCAGTCACGATCTCCACGATGCAGCAGCCAGAGGAGCCTCAGTCACGATCTCCACGATGGAGCAGCCAGAGGAGCCTCAGTCACGATCTCCACGATGGAGCAGCCAGAGGAGCCTCAGTCACGATCTCCACGATGGAGCAGCCACTCCAATACAGGAGCGAGCTTAGAATCTGATACTCCAGAAGGCAAAGGAGATGGTTTACAATCAAGAAGCACTTACCCAGCAGAACGGAATATAGTCCCACACGGAAAAATCTGAACCCTTAATGAAAGAGGACTTACAAGCATTCCTGATGAAAAGATCGGAAATGAGTTAAAAGCTTTGAAATATAAACACAGGACTCAATAAAAACACAAGGGCAAGCAATCCTGAGTGAGTAAACAGGGACAGACCACTGCCATTCTAACATGGCGAGATGACACGGGTCCACTCTGAACCCTATCATCACAATCACACAGGTAGCCAATTCACACAGAAGGTCTTAGAGGGGTTCTATGATGTCTTGATGATCAGTCAAAGAGAAATGAAATGAGAAAAAAATACGGTAGAAGCTGGGGAAGAGGTGAAACCGGAACCATGCTCACACACTTTTACACAAAGACACAACTGGGTAAAGAAACATTTCACACTTGGGGCATGGCTGACCAAGCTGCACTATGCGAATGTCATGGAATAAGAAATGACCAACAGGCAGACTTCAGAAAAACCTCCAGACACTTCTATGAACTGATGCTGAGTGACACTGTGGCAGCCACGACGTGCAAGGACTGTTTGTGATACGCTTAGCCCTTCACAGCAACGCAAGGACCTGAAACATTCCCAAAGGACTCTGATACAAAACACCATCCACATTCAGAGAAAGAACTATAGAACTGGAATGCAAGAATGAAGCAGACTATTTTCTTATATTCTGCTTTGTTTTATGGTTTCTCCCATTTGTTTTAATTCTTCTCTGCAACATGATTAGCGAGAAAATGTGTTTAACAAGAATGTATGCATAGAACTCATATAAGCTTGCATGTTATCATGGGGATGGAAGGGGAGAAAAATTTAAAACTTATGGAAAAGGTTGTTGAAAACTGAAAAACTGGCGAGGGAGGAGCCAAGATGGTGGAGTAGAAAGATTCACATATGCTAGCTCCGAACCCACAGCCCATAAATTACCTGTAAAAAGAACTCCCAACAAATCCTGGAACAGTGGAAGCTGCACAGCAAGAGAGTGGAAGAGATTTCTGTTCCAGAGAGCCCTGAAAAACTGACCCCAAAGGTCCATTGCACACTGGACCCGGAGCAGAGCCCAGCCCTGCCTTGGATGCACGGCCCCGGGAGGAGCGGATCCGAGCAGGCTTCGGGGATGGAATCTCCGGCGGCCACAAAGGTCCCTCAACCCACAGGCGCTACAGGTCAGTGAGAGACCCTATCTGGCTGGCCAAGAGGGGAGCGGGGTGTCTCCATAACTCAGGCCCCCTAGGGAGGAAGCAGCAGACAGGGGCTCCCAGAGCAGGGTACATTGTTGAAGATCTCCACATAAACCCCATGAGGGAACAGAGCCTGGGAGACGGCCCTGCCCCCACCTGAGTACCTAAATTTAATCCCACTGAATAGCAGAAGGATGAAGAAGTAAACAGCAAAGAGAAGTCATAAGGGACTTAGCAAAGGTGAACTGTTTACATTCCTACATGGAAAGATAATATTTGTAACTCTTGAAACTTTTCAGTATTTGGGTAGTTGGTGGGAATACACACACACATATACGCACGCACACACAGAGACAGAGAGCACAGAGTGAACTGAATAGGATGGGATCATATCTTAAAAAAAATTATGGTAAACGGTGAGAAATATATTGGGAGGAGAGAGGCTGGAATGGGGCTAATTATCTCACAGAAGAGGCAAGCAGGAGACTTTTTAGGGGAGGGAAAAAGAGGAGAGGTGAGAGAAAAACATGAAGTTTACTCTCATCACATTCAACTAAAGGAAGGAATAAAATGCACACTCATTTTGGTATGAAAACCTATCTTACAATACAGGAAAGTGGGGGAGAAGGGGATAAGCAGGGTGGGGGGATGATGGAAGGGAGGGCAATGGGAGGAGGGAGCAATTTGAAATCAACACTCATGGGGAGGGACAGGATCAAAAGACAGAATAGAAACAATGGGGGAAGGGAAATACAGTTAGTCTTACACAACATGACTATTACCGAAGTCATTTGCAAAACTACCCAGATATGGCCTATATTGAATTGCCTGCCTTCCCAAAGGGAATGGGTGGGGAGGGAGGGATGAGGAGAAGCTGGAATTCAAAGTTTTAGGAACAACTGTTAAGTATTGTTCTTGCTACTAGGAAATAAGAAATACAGGTAATGGGGAATAGAAAGTCATCTGGCCCTACAGGACAAAAGAGAAGATGGAGTTCAAGTGAAGGGAGGGATGATAGAAGAGAGGGCAGATTGGTGATAGGGGAAATTAGAATGCTCAGTGTATTGGGGTGGGGGGAGGGGACAAATGGGGACAAAATGTGGAACCCAAAATTTTGTGAAAATGAATGTAAAAAGTTTAATAAATTTATTAAAAAAAAGAAAAAAATAAAACTGAAAAATTATTAAAAAAAACAAAAACAAAGAAACATTTCACACAGGAGGGAATAAGGAAAAAGTGAAAATAAGGAGGAAGGTAGACTCAGTGAGGGAAAAAGCCTTAAGTACAACTATTGAAGGTGGGTTTTGAAGGGCTTAAAAGAAAAAGAAAGAATAAGAATCTGTTACTGGTCTCTGGTTGAGAAGGGGCAGAGGAATACTGGCAGATTACATCAAATCTGGAGCACTGGGGATGAGCTCACAACACTATTCTTTAGACAAAAACAGGGAAAAATATAGCAGAATGAAGTATACATAAAGTAGAATCTACTTTTTTGTTTGTTTTGAATGTGAAAGACCCAGATGCACACAGTTAAAAATAAAGGGCTTGAGTAGAATCATGCTTCAGCCCAAGGCAAGGACAGCAATAATGACCTCAGACAGTGACATCAAACTCAAGCCTAATTTAAAAAGATAAACATAATTAGCTTCAAGACACCATTCAGAATGAATTCGTCTTAATACTACCACATACATGTAATAACACAGCATCTAAAAATCTTAGAGGAAAAGTTCAACGAGTTTTCAGGTACAAATAAACAATAAGACCAAACTATCAAAACTCTCAGACCCAAATAAATGCAACAATAAAAACAAAGGAAATTCATAAATTCAATACAACTTCAGAAGTATTAGATATGATAAACTTCTGGAGAATACTGGACAGGAATAAAAAGCAGCATGCATATTTCCCAGCTGTGCATGGCACCCTGCACAAAAAAACTGTCCATGTACCACGGACGTAAAACCTCACAGAAGCAGAAAGGTTACAAATATTCTTTCATATTTAAGGGGGGGAGGGAGGGAGGAAAGCAGGGAGGGGGAGGGGAGGGAGGGAGGAAAGCAGGGAGGGGAGGGAGGGAGGAAAGCAGGGAGGGGGAGGGGAGGGAGGGAGGAAAGCAGGGAGGGGGAGGGGAGGGAGGGAGGAAAGCAGGGAGGGGGGGAGGGGAGGGAGGGAGGAAAGCAGGGAGGGGGGGAGGGGAGGGAGGGAGGAAAGCAGGGAGGGGGAGGGGAGGGAGGGAGGGGGGAGAGGGGGGGAGAGGGGGGAGGGAGAGGGAGGGAGAGGGGGGGAGGAGGGGGGGAGGAGGAGGGGGGGAGGGAGGGGGGAGAGAGACAGAAAGACAGAGCTCAACAAACTGGATATGCCACTAAAAAAATAACAAAGCCTCCAAATTAAACATCAAAATAGAAACCCCAAAATCAAAGGAAAGGTTAACAAAAACCAAAAACCCCAATGAATAAAGTTTTCTTGATAACACTTTTAAAATTCTTACTTGAGAGAGATATGCTAATTTGTGCTGATGGAAGGCTTTGCAAAGTCTGTAAATGTTGAGGTTCTTGGCATTTAAGAGCTAACAGATCTTGATTTGATTTCCTACAGGAATACAAAGTCTGAAAACCAACAGTAATATTGGAAAAATAATCCCTTCGCAGGGAAACGTATTTGCTAATGAACAATCTAAACAATTAAATGGTATTTAAGTTTCCTTCTCATAAGAGACTACAAGTAATAATGAATCAACTCTATTATAAATACAGATGTGTAAAAGCATATATATAGAATAAAATATACATGCACATAAAAATTCCACCATAAACATTAATCTTTGATATTGCTTATGAAAAATTACATTGATACAAGATAAAAATATACTCACATTAATAAGCCAGAATGTGTATTTTCAAATGAACCCTTTATGCCCCACCCCTAAGGACAAGTATGTACTTATTTGAAGGGCTGCCCTTCCAGGTGGCTGAGGTTCCACACATATTCCCTCTCCCCCTGGCCCATTTCACTGCTTAACAAAAAGCACTGTCCAGCACGATCATCCATGTTATTCAGGATGCTTAACTCTGCATATTTTGAAAATAAGACTTCTTTCACTGAGAATAAGTAAAAGATGTAAGTAAAAGATGTATCACAGACTCTCAAGATAAAATTTCAAAAAAGTTTTGAGCCATGGAAGCTTCGTTGGAAAAAAAAAAACCAAAACCACACGGCCCCTTTTTAAGGGACCTCTTCGAAAAGAGGAATATTTTCATAAATAAATCTTCTAATTAAAAATACCTAGACACACACATTCTTACTCGGCTTCTATGACTGAAAAGTATTTCACCATTCCCGTATTCTTATAAACCTCAGTACGTTCCCAAGTGCTTTTATTGCTCATGTAAGCCCCACTCTCCTCCGCACCTTGGGCCCTCGATGAAATAGCTCACCTTTTACCGCACTCTCCTCTCTCCAATCCCTCCTTCCTGTGTCGTCCTCTAGCTGCTTGGGCTTTGCCAACCCACAACTCAGCATTATTCCTACCTACATCTTCGATTTCTCATAGCACATGATGCTTAAAAGAGCTGAAGCTAACCTTGCTAACTTTGTCCAACACATGCTGAGGTTACCGAATCAGAACTGGGCAAAGCAATCCCCACTGACTTCAATGACCGACTTTCACCACCACCTTTCTCAAGCCTCTTACCGTACGACACCAAGCGTTCTGCTCTTCTTCCCTCAAGGCTTCACAACTCTCACCTCCTCTTCTACTCCAGGTCCTTTCCCTCCTCCCAGGCCAATCTCTTTGCCCTCTTCAATCCCAATCCCTACCACCTTCACTAGCAGACTGCTCACCTTGCCGACTGGCTCTTTCCTCACTGTCTACATACACAAGCAAACCTGTGCCAATGCTTCAAACATCCCCACTAGATACTACCAACCCCTCCCTCATCCTACAACCTCATCCTTCCTATCCCCTCTGCACCAGCTGACATAACTGACCACCCTCCTAAATATTCTGTCTGCTCTGAATCTGTTTACTTCTGCTTCCTCCCCCTGCCTTACTGAGCTCCTTTGCTCGACCTTTTCCCTCACTGCCCTCCCTAAAGGCTTTGTCCTGGGCTCTCTTCTCTCCTCTCTCACTTGGCGATCTTGTCTGCTCCCTGGGTTTGTTATCTTCTCTAGGAGGAGGACCAGATCTAGACATACAATACAACCCCCCCCCTTCCTGAAACACTAGCTCCACATCACAAACTGCCTTTAGGGAATTTCAAATTTGTTGCCCCATAAGGCATCCCAAACTCAGTAAGGGATACTCTGAGGTCTTTATCTTTTTACTCAAACCTATCCTACCCCTCTTCTCAACTTGCCTGTTACTGACGAGAATATCATTATCCTTTCAGTAACATACATAAAGATAGCTTTCTAGAAAACGTTTTACGTTCAATAATGGGAAAACAACAAAGCTCTTGTAAAGTACTGCAAGATTATCTCCCCCCAAAATCCCATGAGCTTTTACCACCAGCAGCACTTTATAAACTAACATTAAACACCAGTGAAAGTAAGTACACGCCTGAAAACACTCATGTCAAAATCACCCTCACACTCTTAGATAGGCTGCCGGAGTACATGCACTGTTCCTTTCCCCCATATTTTTCTCCAGTCCCACCAGTATTGATGTTTGCTTTTCCCAATTCTGAATCCCATTTCTTTTATCTTACTTCCACCGCAAAAGTACAGTTTACTGTACTGTGAAACACAGATTTCACTTAGAGCTCAAGCTTTTTTATGGCCAAGTTGGAAAGGAAAAAAGGCAAGTTCACTCCAGTTGGTAAATTTAAACTCTGAAAATGATGACTGATGACAGAAGCTCCTATTTATTTAGTACTTCCAAATCTGTGTAACCCTGTATTTACATCAGGAGACAGCTAGGAGGTGCTATAGCGCTCAGAGAACTGGACAGGAAAGACTCAACTTACTGAGTTCAAATTCAACCTCAGACTTAAAATGACCCTGGGCAAGTCACCTGGTTTGCCTCAGTTTCCATGTCTGCAAAATGAGCTGGAGAAGGAAATGGTAAACTACTCCAGTATCTTTGCAAAGAAAACCCCAAATGACCGAACAACAAATACTCACATTATTTGATTCTCATGACAACCGTGTCGTAAGAGTTGTAATTACCACCCCCATTTTGCCGAGGAGGAAATAACTGACTCAGCTCAAAGAGACACAGTGAGTACCTTAAGGTAGAATTCGAACCCAGGACTTCCTGACTCCAAATATGGAGTACTACCTGCTATACCAAACTGCTACTGAAGCTGCCCCACAGTCCCAGGCACTTAGGGAAAGCACCATGCAAGAAAGCAGTCTTGAAATGCCTAGGTTTTTAATTCAGCACAGAGCAGAGACTTCAAGCTACATTTTCAGTGTTAAGACAAGCTACCACTCTTGAAAACCTGAATTACTTTAGAATCTACTTACCTTCATTTTTCCCTTGGAAGGGGAACCACTCTTTCTGATTCCAGTTAACATGGGGAATATTTCTGTAAATGTATATAAATCCATTTCTCAATATTTATTAGTTCAGAAGGCTACAACATCTTACTTCAGGTCACTCTATATCCCCTAATTTGTATTGATAGAAGTTGAATTAATGAAGACTGATTTGAAGGTAATTAAGTTAAGAAGCAACTCTTTGTTAAAGAAACTTTTATTTCTATGCCCTTTTACTATTGGTCAAAAATTTCTAGCTATTATGAAAAACTCAAACACTCATTTCTGGTTAAACCATCAGCCCCCATCTGCCTAGTATCTGTTTTTCAAACTAGAAGGGGCCTGCACCTAGTCTAACCCCCTTGTTTTAAAGACAAAGAAACTGATGCCCAGAATCATTCAGAAAGACTTATGAGCTGTGACAGCAACTCTGGTCCCTTGCCCACCCTCTCTGAACGAGAGTGAGGCATGTCAGAAAAAGTACCTGACCTCTTTTAAGATTCAGGGCAAAATCTCCAGCCTACAAAGCAGCTCAAGAGGAACCCCTTACAAACGACTGAGGGCACTAAAGGGCCACCCTGTGATGCCATGGCTCAGCAACTAGAGCAGAGGATGGCCCTAAACCTGAAAGAGCAGTTTATAGAGATCATCTTGTTTCCATGCAGTTCCTGCCTTCCCAATGACAGACACAGACACACACAGATAAGCAAGGGGCTGACTGAAGCACTTGCCTTGGTCTGCCTGTCCTAGATCCTACATGGTGGCTAGCCTACATGGTTCTTAGCATCAATATTTGTCTAGCTCATTTTTATTACTGAAATTAGGATGGCTAAGCTAGACAACTGAGCTTATCAGCCTCTTGAAATGTTTCACTGTCCTGCCCTTTCCTAAAATGTTGGATGCCACCACAAAATTATGTTCCACTTGGCAAAGAATTTCAGATCCTTGAAGTGTTATCTAAATGCCCCATGACTAAAAGTACTGATTAATCAGGAGTCTGGGTAGGGTGGAAGAAAAAAAGGATGGGGGTAGAGGAGAGCAGAACATTCATCTGCCCAATTAGGAGAGGAAACTCTACCTGACTAGCTTAATCTGACACTGTGTGTGACTACCTCTCTTTACATATATATATACACATGCATGTTACATCTAAATGTATATGATACACACCCATTTCCTACATGAATGATTAACGTAAAAAAGGCCTTAGTCAAATGCTCCTGTAAGGTTACTGTTCAGTGAGCATTTTGATAGTTCTTAGAAATAATTAAAATTACATGTAAACATTAAGTGACTATAATGTTCAAAACGAAGACTGCTTATGACTCAACTATGATATGCAGCTCATTTATAAAACTGTTCTCTACCATGTTGGACACACGGTGTGGACAGGCCGTGAATTGTCCTGAATAAAACAGAAGGTGGCAGGTTGGTCAGACTGCCTTTAAAAAATTGCCCAGGGGCATCATCACTGCATTTCTAACAACTGCAAGCTTCTAATTGGCACCAAGGCTTATATCTTAAAAGTCAACCTTCTTCTGGTGCTATAGTCATCCGCTAGTTTCTCAGGTATTACAGTTGTAGGCTGTCACTGGAAAGACAAATCAAGGAGCTTGGCAGGTGCCCAAGCATACTGCAGGCAGCATCCCGGGAAGAATTAGAGGCAGTTGGGTAAGAGGCAGTAAACAGGCAGCTAGCTCACAAGCTCCACTGATGTTTGGGGAATGCCCAGTGAAGCAGCATTCATGGGAGGACAGAGCTGAGAGTGGCCCAAGATGTAAGGACAGGGATGGCTTGTCATCTGCTGCGCCATTGGGCAGAGGGAGGAGCCAGAAGAAGACCGCAGATGCTACACACTGTGCTAGGGACATCAAGTATAACAAAGTAAGAGTTACAGTGTATTTCTCTCACAACATCCCTGTGAAGTAGGTAGTACTAAGTATTATGCTTGCAGTCACCTGGAAGGTAGGTTTCAGAGTCAAGATTTAAACCCTACCTAACTTTAAGGAGCTTACTTTTTCACATGGTTGGGGTAAAAAGACTAGCCTCCACATAGATAATTTATGTAATGAGAGGAAAAAAAGATACAGAAAACAAAAAATTTTAAAAAGTAGAAATGAGTAGACAGTACAACTGATTTGCCACGGGAATGAAGCATTAACACTGTCCTGATTCCTAACACTGAGACAGAGTAAATGAGCACAGTGAGCTTGATTTTTATTTCTGGCAACATTTTGGAATCTATTAAAAAGTATGATTCATGAATACAGAAAATATACTCATAAAGTCACATAAGTGACAGGGTGGATTATTTAAGACACAGATAAGGGAAGGCAGTTCATTTATTTTAATAAAGCATTTGATAAGTCTCTGTAATGTTTTTCTTGTGTAAAATTTGGTAATACACAAGCTAGAAAATAGTGTAAACAGGCAGACTTGGAACTGGCTGAATGCTCAGGCAGAAGTCATCAATATCTCTCTAGAGTGAAGTCCATAGTGCACTGCCCTAGGAAACTGGACTTAGCATGGACCGGTTTAAACTTTTATCAATGACTGATAAAAACAGATGCCACGCTTATTGAATCTGCAATTAACAAAGCTGTGAGGTAAAGGTAAAATGCTGGATGAGAGCGAATAAAATGACTACTAGGATAGAACTCAGTCAAACCCACTAAATGAAATTTAATAGTCACAAGTCTTAGACAAGGGCTCCCAGTAGAAACTAGAATAGACATTGCTAGACAGTATCTTCTATGGAAGATGAGTGGAGGGTTTTACTGGAATGCAACCTCAGTGAGTGAACAGTGTAATATGACATACCAAGGGAAAAAAAAAAACAAATGCTACCTTAGGCTAACACAATAGTGACTGCAGTATAATTAACCCCATCGGAATTCATTCCATATTACTATGATTCCTTCTGGCCATACAGTTGAAGGAAGACACTAAATTGAGGAGCTAGGGCATGCAGAGAAAGGCAAGCAAAACAGTGATAGTTTTCACGAAAAAGGATTCAAGAAACTAGAAACATTTAACCTAGAGGAGATTAGAGATGGTAGAGCGGGAGAGTGTGATGTGTCCTAAAGCAAGAGGAATACTTCCTGTGCTTATCCCTCCAGTGGTGTAACAATCCCAATATGGAACGGCCCGCCTGGGAAGGGAAGACTTTCATTTGCAAACAGCATAATCGGTTTTTAACATATACTGTAGAGCACTGTCCTTTTCCAGATACGGTACAGACCAAACGGTCATGTGCGTCTCTTCTGATAATCTGATTTCAAAGCTATTAGTATTTGAATTTCTTGACTAATGAATGTACTGTGAAATCAGTACCAGTTTACTAATGGACACAAATTATACAACACAGAACTTTATCTAAAAAATGAACCTTAACAGAAACAACCAGGACCCTAACTTGATTCTTACCCTTCACTGCTCTAAATGCCAACTCTTAACAGCCTTTTTTAATTTTTTTTTTTAACCTCTACAGCCTTTGACGCAATCAATGCCCCTTTCTTTCCGTATGGTTTCCTCCCTAAGTTTTTGTGATGCTGCTCTCCTACCTGACTACATTTTATCCATCTTCTTTGCTGGGTCCTTCTCCAAGGTCATGCCTACCATCAGCGGCTGTGTCCGAAGGCTTGATCCTGAGCCCTTTCCTCTTCTCCCTCCTTCCTATCTTGCTTGGTGGGTGATTGCCTTCGCTCCCATGGATTCGATGATCACCTCTATGCAGATGACTCTCAGCACTACCCTCTTTTCAGACTTCCAGTCTCGAGTCTCCAACTGCCTAGAGAATCTGAAACTCAGCATGTTCTAAAATGACCTCCCCTTCTCTTTCCCCCTGCCCAAACTCTCTTTTCTCATCCTAACTTCCTACTCCTGTCAAGGGCACCACCATCCTCCCTCTGGCCACGCAGGCTCCCAAGGGTGGTTTCTCCACCGTCCCTTTATCTAATCCATTGCTAAATCTCATAGTTTCTACCTTTGTGACATCTCATGTCCATGGTCACTGCACACCATGAGTATTCCACAAGGGCAGACCTGGTGGATCTCCCTGCCTCGAGCTGCTCCCCATTCCTTCCCAGCCAAAGCACCTCCCTACAGAAGAGGTCTGGTCATGTTGCTCCCCTGCTGCCTAGCTTCAAAGATCTCATATGAAGTCCTTTCACAAAGCAGCCTCCTCTTCTACTTCGCTTCATGCCCCGCCAGCCACACCTACCTATTTCTCAGTGACTCAGGTCTTCTTGTCTGTCCATGCCTGAAATGGGCCCTTCGGCTCATCTCTCCCTGGTTCCTTGTCCAGTCCCCTCTCCACTGGAGTGCCCCCAACTTACTACCACTTACACTACATCTTGGGGATAGGGTACTTAGTTACCTGCATATTATCTCCCAATTAGATTGTGAGCTCTCTGAGGCATGGACTTTGTGTCTTCCTTTCTCTTTATCCCCAGAGCTGAGCACAATGGCTGGCACACAGTAAGCAGTTAATAAAAGCATTCGGTGACTGGATTCAGGCACAATTCAGAGCCCTCTATCCTTTCTGTTCACCTATCTTACCTGACCTCAAGCTCCCAAAGGGATATTCCAAAACCTAGCAACCGATTGAGAATAAAGTCACGGAAATTTTTTCTTCCAAGAGACCTAGTAGTGAACAAGAAAGTCATGAGCCATTAAAACTAAGTCCTCGACTGTTAAAGAATAGATATAGCTATTTCGTATTTTATTTAGTCACTGAACAGAAAAGTGGAGATATAGCTATTTCGTATTTTATTTAGTCACTGAACAGAAAAGTGGAGGGCTGGCTTCATAATACTGATTTCTTAGCTCACAGCTCTGAAATCAAGTCAACCTCAAAAAAATGGAGCCAGGGATTTAAAAATAGTCATTTTAAGTTTTGACTAATGAGATAGAATACTTTTCCTGATCAATTAAAACTCTGACCATATTTGTGGTTGCAGCATGCCTTACTTTCTTGAAAAAAATAAGGGGATCACCACTGATAGGTATAAAAGCAGCACAAAAAAAACCATAGCTTTTCTTACATGGCACAAGTTTGTCTTGTCTGTGATAAGTTATATACCTTTGATTATACTGGCTTAAATACAATTTTCTTTATACCCTCATTTTTGGTTGTTTATCAGCTGAACATTTCTCTTACTCTATGAATGCTACAACTTACAATAAGTCGGGTTATGTTTCACATTCCTCATCTTGTACTAGTCTCTCTTAGGAGCTCACTGTAGAGATATCAAACTCTGGTCCTCCCAAAACTCCCTAGCAGCAGCCCCAATCAGGTAAAAACATAACCGGGAAATATTTAACAAAAGAATCATTTCAATGTAGATAATGTTAATTTGTGGTTGTCTGCATCAAGACACAGCTGACAGTTCTGGTTTTGACACCCTTGCATGGACGAGTCTCAACCCTCATACAGCATAAGTGGCACCACTGATCCATCAGATGTGGTGCTGGGCAATGGTGCCTCCGTCCTCAGCTTGGATGGCTGATCTTGGCTCTGATACTTATTAACAGTTATTTACATCAGGACTAGTTCTAGCCATAGAGCAATATGCTACCACTATCATTTCTTCGACTTCTGTTTGGAATCTCATCTATCGTTAACATTTAGTTAGTAAAATGGAAAGCATATGAAGCACATTTAGTTATCATGCCCTCCCCTCTTCAAGCTCACCAATGTGTCTTACCTGCACATTTGAGTACTTTAACCTTTTTATCTCATGGGCCCCTTTTGGGCAGTCAAGAGAAGCCTACAGACTCCTCAGAAAAATGTTTGATGCCTACATTCCTTACTGAAGGAAATGCTAAAAAGCTAGAGATTACCTAAAGACATACTTGAACAGGAAAAAAAAACCAACCAACCAACCAGCCCCTCCAACCTGGACTGACAGCCATCTTGGCTGAAACCTTCCTGCAAAACTGAAGTCAAATAGAAATTGGAGTATTTTTGAAGTGCTTTTCCCTTTTCTGTGGACTTTTCCTTGGAGATCATTTTTATCTTTTCATCTTAATTTTTCAGTTCCATATAATTTCAAATGACATAATTATCTTATTTCAAAACTTCACAATTTTCATCTATATTAGTAGGAAACTGAAAAGCTCAAATTTCATAATTTATGCCAGATGTATACAGTATATTAAATATTGGAAGGCAAGACACATTAAACCAAATAAAGGAAATGTGATGATAAACATATCGTAACAGAATACAAAGACCAGTACAAGATTAACATCAAATCTTCAGAGACAATATAATTGGGTTGCGTCATTCTAATACTAATATCATTTAATGATGAAAACATTTCAGTCCATCTTGTTTTTCTCCCATGATGCCAATACAACCCAACTACGGTCCCCATTCCCTTATGCCCTTGTCCTCCCATAAAATCCACCAGGGGTGCAGTAGGAGGCCACCCACATCAAGAGTGCCTTCGCATTTACTTGCCATTGCAAGGATACCATTAGAGCAAAGAGGTTGTTTTTTCCCTTCATCTTGCTAGTACACCAAACCACCTATTTTTCCAAACCAGGTATTTCTGATGCCAAAGAACGGTGATGCAAACCCTAAACGATCCTGTTAAACACAATCTTCAATTGTTAATTCTATAGAAAATCCTCCATTTCTCTGCAATTTGTATTTTAGGAAGACTCTAAGATATCCTTTGATGTTGAAGTGTTTAATTTTTAATGTAAGTTACACTCATTCATAAGAAATAATTAGTAACAAACCTTGATGCTTGGACCTCAAAAGATATCTGCCCAGCAAGGACTCTAAGCTTAAGACTACGAACAGAACCCCTAGAAACACATGGCGCTTCCTAAGCTACAACTGGATGGTTTAAGTGGGTTCAAGTCCAGAACAGAAAGAAGAGCATCCCCACCTTACTGGCTTCACATTGCTTCACTGAAACCAACAGAAAACGTAGCCAAGCTTTTTCATAAAGGTCACCTTCCACTTTATCAGAAGAGTTCCGTATGCACAAGTAGAGAGATAGAGGGTGTTTTGAGCCTTATTTACTCTCTATGTATAACACAAACATATACATACATACATGTCTTTCCAGGAAATTTAAGTATTTTGCCAATCTCAAAACTGGATATAAAGGAAAGAACTGTGGTATTCTGTTTCATGACATGACCAAATGTGGACACATAATGCTAGCACTAACTCTTCAGTATGAATTTTCAAAAAGCAAAAACTCAGAAGCACCCAGTTATACACAACCCTTGAGCAATGTAAATTGAATTTTATAAAATTACTGAAAATAGGTATACAACTGGAGAACAAATTAGAAAATGAACACCTGAAATAAGACTCAATTCAAGATGACTAAGATACGGCTGAGGCAAAAGGAAGGGTCTGTTTCATGTTCTCAGTTACTAGGAAGGCAGTCAAGGCTGTAAGCTACCTGCACATAGGAGCAAAGTGAGTCAGGTCATGATTTCTGTTTTTATTGTGTAAGGAATCCCCGAGGATGAAAGTCCCTTTCCTTCAAAGCAAACAGGCACTCTAGCCGAGACTTACTGCCTCAGATGCTAGAAGGATGGAGAATTTAAGTACCTCGCTCTAAGTAGCATTGCCAGGAGTCGACACTACAATGTGCTATCAGTTTTGTAAGTAAGAATACTTCACATCATTTAACTGTCATTACAAATAAGTCAGCTTTGTACATGTATAGACCACTTCTCTAAGAATTAAAGTACTTAAAAAAAAACAGCTAGAAAAAATTTTTGCAGTTTGTCAAGACTATAATGTGTGGAGTTTTTAAAGCTTACAACTAAAGAAAAGACAGAGCAATTTACCTTGTCAGTTCACAAGCTCTTTATTGGGTGAAAAATTACAAAGATAAGTACAATTTTAAAACACTAAATGCAGCTTAGGTTTTTGTGAAGGTTGCTTTTTGTTTTAAAAAGTCAAAGGGGGAGGATGGGAAAGTCTTACAATTATCAATGGATCCAGAATCATCTGTTTAGTATGACAAATTTTAACTAAAGTTCAAAATGTATAGTATAGCATTCTATAAAACTGCAATATAAAGTCATCACAATATAATTGAGGAATGTGAAATTCAAAGTCAGTACTATATAAACTCAAACAAAATAATGTCTACAAGTAAAATAGTTATTACAAGCCAGTTAAGTAGAATTCTTCCAAATAGCAAGTATTCTTAATGTGACAAAATTATGAATTAGGGCTCAGCCTTGATGCTACTTGGCATGTCATTCATTTATGAACAAAGAAAAAGAAAACTTTCAAGACATGAAAAAATACCCCATACTCTCAACTTTAATTGAAATTTTTGCCAACTCATTAGTTTTGTGGCAGTGATTGTGAGTGAACTGTAAGACTATTTTCTAAAACAATAAGACCCAATGAATGAGGCATGAGTTACTTCTCTGGACGAATTCTCAACTGTCTCAAACTTAACTGTACAAGGCAACAAATTTAGCACAAGTGAAGATTTCACATCTAATGTGCACAACCATTTTGCTATAATTTGATTAAAAAAGGGAAGTCTAATTTGAAGGAATAGCAAGAGTGGTTGGTTTCTCAATTCAAAACACTAATTCAATTCAGAATCAAGTATCACACAACAGAGAATACATTTTACAGTCAGGCTATCCATGATAAATCAGATTACAGTCACTATAAAGTGAGGTGCCTTTAGTGACCCTTTATTTTTGTGATACGCTAATGCAAATCTAACGTTTTAAAATGTTTTATTAAGGACTGTCACTGTCTTAGTCAACTGTTAATTATCTCGTGAACATTACCAGCCTATCAGAGACTTACACAAGTTCATATACTTCAAGGCAGGAAGCTAAGATTGGGATGGAAAACAAGGCAAATGAATCTGGCAGAACAAGTCACCTGTTAGATGTAAAATATTCCTTAAAAAGAACAGTTCTAGCCTTTCAAGGAACAGATGTGCCACCTGCACAAAAGATGAAAAAGGGGCAGCTAACCTGAATCGGAATCACTGCTATCAGAACAGCTCGAGTTGCTGCTGCTGCCCGAGCATGAGGAGCTGCTGCCGCTGGCGCCACTGCTACTGCTGCTCTCACTCAACCGTGTGGCTCCTCCTGTGGCCTTGGACAATTGAGTTTTCTCAGCTGGAAAACAGACAGCAAGATGATAAGCTACCAGCAGGACAAAGGGGACACACCAACACTTTAAAACAGGCACCTACATTTTGTTTGGTGTTTTCTAGAATTTAACCGATTACTGACATCCAGTAACCGCTTTTCCAACTCCTGTTTTATCTGTGAATGAAGCTCTTCCTTGGATTTTATTATTTTCTTAGCTGCGTGATTCAGGACAAGAAGTGAGCATGACCACAACCAAAGACAAACACCAGGTAGAATTTCTGCTCATTTGCAGCACTACGTACCGTGACATTTCCTGGGTCTCTTTCTCAGGCAGCCCATGACGTATCTTTCTAGTTCTCTCAGGGTTGATGCTTTTAGTGCTTCAAAATCAATTTCTATCTCATCAGGATTAGAATTTCTTAAAGATGGTTCTCTTGACTCTATTATATGGACCACTCGCCCAAGTTTATCTCCAGGGAGCTTGTTTATATCCAAGCTTAATTGCCTTTTCTCATCATAATTCATAGGCTTAGCATTATCTTCCTCCTCAGATTTATATGCCAACATTTGTTGCTTGGCCTTTTTAGGTTGACTGTAAAAAATTTTATTTAGTTTAGTAAGCACAGATAATTCCGGGAGATGTATGTATATGTACACATGCATTATTGAGTGTGAGAGGTGAACTATATGAATAACTATATGAAAAAATTCACCTATTTTTCAGCTTTTTCTTTAGTTTTGTTCGCTTAAATTTTTTCCTCTGACTTTCATCTTTGTTGATACATTTCTTTGTTTCTTTCTGCTTCTCTCTTTTAGATCTTTCATTCTTTTTCTTTAGCTTATGGTAAGGTACTTGAGACAGGACTTGCAGTTGTTGATGAACAGCTTTAAGCTAAGAGAGAAATATTTAACACTTTAAACATTAAAGACAATTATAAAAAAATGAAGAGGCTGCAAATGCAGACATATTATCTTAAATAAACTTTAGATCTTCACATTCCTTTCAAGTCTGCACATTCAATTTCATTAATTAATTATCCTAGGAGAAAATATCTCCTTTTCCTTTAAGTATAAATTAATGGTCTCCAACTTCCAGATATGAAATAAAAAGGCAGACCAAAGAAACAAGAAATTTAATTATAATTCAAAAACAGATTTGGAAGTTGTCCAACCGACTAAGAAGAATTTCCAAAATAAGCAAGTATTGCGCCTATAATTTTAACCATAAAACAGGTGATAACTGGGTTGTTTTGGTTTTTTTTTTTTAAAGTTTGAAATTACTGTCATCTGGAGACATTTCAGAATATCTTGTAAATTGTTAAAAATCAAACATCACTCAGTAGAGCTAGCAATATGGAAATAGCTCAATATAAAGAAGTTTTTGGTTAAAATAAATACCAGCCCCTTCAAATTTCACTGACTGTTTACCTAACCAATGAAACAACTGTCTGGTTAATGTAACTGGAGACAAATACCCTTATGATGCCCAAACGTGAAGTTCCTGATCCGGCGCAACCAGGGCGTAGTGCAGGCCTGACGTGATGTACCTGCTCCTGAAGTTTGGCAAGGTGTTGCACTCGCTCATCAGGAGACTCTCCAGAAGAGCTGTCTTCAGAGGAAGCATCACTACTACTTTCTCTACAGAAAGCTTTGGTGACATCCTTCTTAATGTAGCATATAGGCATTCTTTCAATGGGTTCATCTGGGATCTTAGCAAACTGCATCTCAAAAACATCCTAAATATGAAAAACAGGACTGTCTACTTTACATTTAACAGACATTGAACAGCATAGCAGTGCTGCTGCTCCTGAGGAATAACGTTCTGTGACACCATCAACAGTTGGCAGACAATGGGCATGGGGAATACATCCCAGGCCACCCACGTCCCCCCTTCCACCCACCTCCACCAGGTGCCTCAGTAGAGTAGAACCTTCCCCTCTCGCACTCTCGCTCCCGTAAAGCAATCACACAAACCACTGAGACCACACAAGAAGGCAAGTACCTGCTTCATCCTCCACCAAGTGACCCTTTATTAAGAGTGACTTCAGTCAGATCTATTTAATCATATGGTGAAACCTCAAAGAGTTACACTGCAGAGTTCAAACTCTTTGAAGTCATATAAACAAACTATATTCTTAAAATAAAAAAAAAGCAAAAATCTGAGTAAGACCTCACCTGAAGGGTTCTTGCCATCACTACCACCTCATGATCTGGTGGGTTATACCTGTAGCAATTCATAAACATTAACCGAACATCTGCAGCAAATTCATGTGCGTCCTTATACTCCTGGTTGTCCATTTTTTTCTATTAAAAATATTCCAGAATTTAAAGTTCCAAAAGCATACTAGAAACAAGCCATCCCTAATTTGCACTTCCTCATAGCGAGACATCTATGGCACACCATTTTCCCCTCCCTTTCCGCAAGCACCAAAGGACAGCACCACATTGTTTAAAATCCACGTGCTCCAAGGTACAAACACTCTTCCATAAGGCAAAGAGCTAGCTGGGTGGCATGGATGACCAAAGGTTTAAAACCAAATGACCCCGTGTGTCTGCGGGGAGGGTGGGAGAGGAAATGAACTACAGTGGGACCAGGATGTGCACAATGAATAGTTGCCTGAAAGGAGGCAGGACTGCCCCCAGCCCCAATATACATTCATACCATCAAGATCCAGAAATCCCCCCCGAACCCAATGAAAACCAAGATGTCATAAAAATCTACAGTCAAACTCCATCCAGCCAGAACTAATTAGCAGCAGGAACAGGGACCTCGGCAGTCAGCCTTCTCAGCCTCCAAGACCAGAGAGCGCTCTGCCTTCGAGGTGACCTAGCGTGGGACCAGCCAGGGCAGACCACAGCAAGCAGAGCCCAGAACAGACACAAAGCACCAAGTCAGGAATTACAATGGCAGAGATGAGCAAAATAAAGAACACCAACAGATCTAAAATGACTGCCACCCTAGAAATTCTCCAAGAGACCTGGCAAACACAGACCACAAGGAAGCAATGAACTGTGCACAAGCATCCACATAAATACCTGAAAGAAAGCAACGAAGGAGGTTAAAAGATGAAATGACAGCACCCAAAAGCAAACACACAAAAGATCAGTCAACCTTATCAAGGAAATGGAGTCCTTGAAAACCAGGCCAGATCAAACCATCAGACTCCAAGATGCAGCAGCACAAATACAAGATAGAAGGCATCAAAAATAATTCACTTGGAAATCACGTGAAGGAGAAATAATTAAAGAATCACTGAACTATTTAGAAACCAGAACTAAATAATATCCTGGAGACACTACATTTTCAGAAACCATAAACAAAAAGAATCCATCCTAGCCTCCTCAAAGGAAGCACAAGAGGAAAAGTAGAGCAAGCATCCCGAAAGAAACAGCTCAAATGCCAAGGAATCCCCGCTGAGGATCACTTAAGTCAGAGAGGATCTCAGACTACAACATCCCTAAAGACCAAAGAAATAGCCTTACAATCAAGATCATTTATCCTACAAAGCTGGACCTTTAACGGATGTGAGACCAGAGCCAGGTGGAACTTTGGAGTACCCTGTCCAGAGCGGCTCAAAAAGGCCAACTTGAGTAATTGAAAGGAACTGTCTGATCATGTTGTCCTAACACCCTAATGGGGAAAAGAAACAAGTATTCCTCCAGAGTCTTACTGACTGTAAGTGGCTGCACAGGATAGTGGGAAAGTTAAACAAGTTAAAAAGAGGCTCTGAAAGTGCCCTGGGAAGAGAAAGAAGGTAAAAGAAACATTCGGGATAGAGAGGAGGGAGAGATTAGATCTCGTTACTTTCCACAAGTGAGATCAATGAACAGATAGGAAGAGGCATCAGAAGTGGGTCATTGTCATCCAAAGAGGACAAAGGAAGGGCCAACAACACGCTACCACGATGATCCAAAACAACACGGAACCAAGCAAAGACTAGGGAAAAGGGCAGACGTTTAAGAGGGAGGGATACTGAAAACAATCTTCCTGGGCCCGAAGGGAAATGAAAAGGAAAAAGAAAAGCAAATAATTCTAATTTAAAGTCGATACCTCTTAAATAGGGAATGTCTGAACAAATTGTGGAATGTGAACAGAAGGGACTACACACCATATTAAAGAGGAACAGGGATCATTGTAGAGAATCTTGGCTACCATGAAATGACACAGAGGCAGGGCTAGGGGAACATCCGCACAAAGAAGAACACCAGAGGCCTCAAGAGGAATTCAGTTGGAGACATCCCCTCCTGGACATAATCACTGGGTGAATTCCTTGGTTCTTAGCAATGGCTCACCTTTTCTAACAGTCCTATCTCAGACCACCAGGAAATCCCCTCACTAACAGTTTCAATACAGCGCACAACACTTTGTGATCAGTGGAGGGAATACATTATGAAGCAACAGTTTGGCATTCATGAAGCTACAACAATGAAACAAAAATCAATATAAAACCTTAGCCTGATGATGAAAGAACGCTAAAGACCACTAATTATGTAAACAGAAGGCAAAACCACTTACTTTAATTGTTCCAAGGTCCATTGGATTTTTAACAACATCATAGTAGTTATGGAGTCCTAAAGCAGTAACATCAACGGGCTTGTAAAATGGCCAAGCATATGCGACATGTTTCTTTGAAAACATTTCTTTAAGAATCTCACTACAGTATCGTAATTGCTCGGTTAATTTGACACTTTTCACAACTTTATACTGCTGCTGAGAATCTGGTATGATATTCTTCACTACTTTTTCTTTTAAAAGTGGCATTTTGGCAGATTTGTGTTCTATCAGAGAAGGTGAAAATTCAAAGCTTGCTGTAACTATCGAAGTTGTAGGGGTTGTAGTATCTGCTTTCCTTTTCACACCCCTTTTAACCTAGAAGAAAATTGGTAATTTAGACGATTACTCAGTGTTAATTTTTCAGAACTTACAGAAAACATAGTTATGGCATTTAAGATGAAGAAAGTACACAATAATTCTAAATACTTAAAATGAAGGTTCAAAAATCCTTTCTTAAGAAAATCAGAAACTTTGTTTAAAAACACTTTGCAAAAATAAGCAAAAACAGGAAAAGTTTGTAGTCCCTTAAAAATTAAGGCTCATGTAAAATGATTTTATTGCTACCTCGACTTTACCTTTTTGCTCAATATATACTTCAGATATGATACAGCAGAATATCCCAGTGTTTCTAAAGTTCTTTTAAAGTCTTACTTGTGTCACAGATTGTGTGGTACAGCTCAGTGCAGCTGCTTTAGCAATGTGCAATGGAGAAAGTGATGTCTGAGGACACGCAGAAGATGCAATCACTTGCCGCTTAGCTATCATTTCAAATGCCTTGGGGGATGGTTTTTCTTTAATAGATGGCTGACTACCTAATTTAAAAAAAAAAGTATTCAAATGAGTCAAATATTGACAATTCTTTCAGAATTCCATTTTTATGCTTTCCCTTTCATACACACACCCACACACAGAAAACAAAACCTAGATGTCATATTCCATCCATATTTCACAAACTTATAGTTCAACTGAAATTATTATATAACTTTTCTGATTTAAATGCCTTTCCAGGTTTCCCTGTTTTAAAACGAATGGAAAACATAGCCTTTCTTAAGGAGATGAACACAGGGGATTAATAAAGCCTTCCAACTAAAAGTATCTTCTGTTTAGACCCTAGCCTTCCCCATCCTAGAAATGACTAACGACCAGCACTTAGCACAGTGGCTGCCACATTCTAAGCACTTTATAAACATTTATTGACCAACTGCACATCAAGGTCAGTGGCTCAGATGGGTTGGAGCTAAGAATCAGGCTTCTCCAAGCAGAAAGGATAAACGTAAGACTTCACTGCTGGAAGCTTCCTTCCTTCAGCCACAGGAAGTGGCTAAAGCAGGGAAGCCATCAAGAAAGGAGCAGTAAGTTAACATTCTGGAAGGTCAGCCCAAAGCTACATTTAAACTTACTTTCTTTTCCTTGTTCAAGATTCCTGTTACTTCAAAATCATTGGAGGGTAGTCATGTCCACAGATAAGCATGGGAGGACTACCTCAGTTTGGACATGTCTTTCTCTCTAGGCTAGTAGTGGCATGGTTGCTACTTAATTAAATTGAACAACTGCCAAAGACCTCCATGTAAAAGAGAACAGGATCACTTGTTTTCCCCATGACTGCCAACGACCAGCAGCCAGTTCTGCCAAAAGCAATATTGTCCTCAGCACCAGGATTTTACACAGCTGGCTTAAGGTCTGGCAAGCCCTTGACACATCACGTCATTTGATGTGTATGAGAACATAAGCACTTCTTCATGGTCCTCCTCAGGGCAGTGCCTGGCACTCCAAGACTCCTTGGGATAGAGACAGGACCCAAGAATTCTGTGAACATTGCTATCAGCTATCACAGTTTCATTAAGCATGTTGATGGCAACGATCCTGGAAATACAACTCAGGATTTCAGATGATAGATAGCAGTGATACTACAGAAACATCTAGTAACATTAGAAAAAAGCATGAGTCAGGAAACGACTCGTGACAAATCTTGAACCAAAAAACTACAGTGACTGCTAAGAGTGGGCTGTCATGTACTGTCCCAGGGGAGTTCAGTCGAGGGTAGGAGCCAGAATGACCATGGAAACCTGAAGGGACACAGCTCAGATGTCCCATCAAGAGTCCATTGTATCATGGGACTAGCTGTTCTCTGAAGTTACCTTTACAGCTGAATGTTTTGTATCACTTAATACAAAGAACATTGGTGCAATCATCCAACACCCTGACACCTTGCTGATACTAATAAAAAATGAGACTATTAAAGTCATTTTATTTACACCACATTGGGAGAATTTTGTTACTAAGAGTTTCTTTATTCCTGTTATACCTATCCTCAGGTGTCACACCATTTTTTTTTCTCTGCAATTTCAAAACATGCTTTTGGGAAAAATGGGATTTCTGAGGTCCCCATCCTTGGCCAAGGAGGGACTATGAAGTTGCTCTCTCCCAGGATTCCACAGAGTTCCTCCCTGCTGGTCAGAATGAGAAAGCAGTGTTGTGGGAACAGGCAGTCAAAAAGTGAGCCTACTTTCTCTTTTAGCAGAACGACCTGGCACACGTGATATGAGAGCATTCAGGAAACTCATAAAGGCATGATTAACATGGCACTGACTCTTGGGAGGAAATCTAATGCATGGCCAAACTTAACCAGGACTAGAACCCCCTTAACATGACACAAATTATGACAAATCTAATAAAGCTTTCCAATCAGGCACTCTCCCACCCGTTGTGTTTTTACCTTTTCTTTTTCTTTCCTTTCCACCTATCACTAGTTCCTCTGACGGCATCTGAGACAGTTTTTGCATAAACAGTTTCTCTAAGGCTTGTGCCATGAGAACAATGTCATCACCTGGCTAAAAAACAAATGAAAAGATTTAAGATGTAATTTGGTTGTAACTGCATCATTTGAAAAAATATCATACGTGTACAGCATTTGGTGTACCACAGAAGGTTTCATAAAAGCAAATCAAAAAAGCGACTGCATTTCTCACGTTACCTCTACAGACTCTGTCCAATGACTATCATGATACTCTGTAATCATTATACCCATTTTGTCTCTGGAAAACAGTGAGGCAGAAGAATCCCCCAGCATTTAAGAGCCAGAAAGCACGGCCTCAGTGACCACTGGGAAAAGAGACAACAGTTCACAGGTCAACGTTAAACAGCTGTGGAGCCTGAGTTGGAGGATGTTCTTGTCCTGAGGTGGGGAAGCCTCTGGGGGTGGAAATGTTGGCTGTGCTCCCACTTGGACTGGTGGCCTCTGGCTTCTTGTCCAGCTCTAGCTTACTTACGGAAAGGCAAGCTTAACCTTCTACAAAGCAATCGCCGACTCAGTTTATCTGCCACAGACATTCCTGCCTCCCTGCCTTTGCTCATGCTTTTCCCTCTACCTAGAATCCCTTTTCCTATTAATTCCTATTTCTATGGGACAATGTGGTCACCTGATACTACCTGGGTGACCTCAGGCAAGTCACTTAACCTCCTGTCCCTGAGTCTCAGTTTTCTTATCTGTACAATGGGCAGTCAGATCATCTCTAGATTCCTCTGCTCTTAAGCTGTGTGACTTTTAACTTCTGAAATATTAACTCCTTCAGTCAGTCATGACCACCTTCCCTCTCCAAATAGCACCCTACACCTAAACTATGCCGGTACACACATCATCCCCACAACTGACAACCTGGCTGAGTCCATGCAAGCACTACCCTTCCTTCAGGAGACCATAACTAACTCCTATAAGCTTCCCAGCTCCGTCTTTTCCTCTGTCTATACAAGGATAACAAGACTGAGAAGACAGAGACCAGGTCTATGTAGACTTCTGCATCAACAGCAATACAGCTATCTGTATATAATACATGCTTAAATTTGTTTAATTGGAGAAAAAAATAAAGACAGCACAGTGCGTACTCAAATACTGAACTGAAATTTCATATGAGAACACCAAGTAGGAATTCAGATATGTTAAATACTTGAATATTAACTATTTGGGGTAGTTGGTGGCTTAGTGGAGAGAGCACTAAATCTGGACGCAGTCACTAAATCCAGCCTCAGGCCTTTCCTAGCTGTGTGACCCTGAGCAAGTCTCTGCCTTGGTTTCCTCATCTGTAAAAAGACAGATGATAATAGCACCTGCCTACCAGAATAACAGGATGAGATAATAACTGTAAGCACATAGCACAGTGCCTGGCATATAGTGATGCAGAAATATTAGCTATTATTATTAGTCAATGGATGAAAATAGCAATAAACTCAAGAACATATACAACTAAAATGATAAACTGAACATCTAGGAGTCCCTAACACTGTATAAAAAAAATATTTTCTAGGACTTAGGGTCCATCTAATCAATCATCTGATTAGGAAGAGTAACATACCTTGTTATATAGATAACAATTGGAGAACATTGTTTTCAAGTCTTCTATACATTCTGAGGCTTTCACATAGTATTTATGTTCCAAGCGCTTTTTAATTGTACTCAAATCCATTGGCCTCTTAATGATGCCATAATAGTCCTGTGGGGTTTAAATTAGGAAAATATGAATGCTAATGAGAACACATTTGCCATAATTATTGGTGCACAAATGAAAGAAGCAAACATCTAATTTTGATTATACTTAATTTGTTTCATCATAAAGACAAGATCTGAAAACCAAATAGCCTTGTAATAACAGATCCAGTGTCTGTCACAGTAGTATTTATACAAATAAAGAGATTCAGTCCTATAATAAAAACAGAATTTTTTAAAATACAGAATTACATAATTAACCTTATGCCAAAACTGGCAAATTTGTGATAACCTTGGCATTAAATTACCAAATATAACAAAAATGAGTCTATTCTATCGAACGAGGAAATATAACTGCAATTATGCTGTTATATTTGCTAAGAAAAGCGAACCATTTGCACCAAAATTTCTGAAAGAATTGATTTCATTCAGGTAGAAGTCAGAGATGGAAGCAGGGGGAGAACTCAAGAGGATATAGGGAACATCTTAACATGCCATGTCTAACTTATTTCAAGTCTAACTTACGCACTATACCCCTCCTCCCCCCCCTTAGTAACATCCAAACTGGCCAGCTTACCACAATGAGGAAACCATCACGCTGCCTGGCTCCGGAATGAGACCTCCGGAAATCTGAAAAGTCAGACCTGGCCCAAGGCTGCTCAGACCACTCTAAACAATGACTGGGTAACCTCTGGTTTCAACCCTACCTGATGATACTTTTAAGGATAAAGTGTCCATAATAATAGCACTTTGGGGACAAAGCAACCACAAGTTTAAGGCCAGAAAAAGCATCTACTAATTTCTAATGGTTGTTCTGGTTTCCTTCCCTCTTTGGGCAAAGTAGGTGGGAAATGGGAAGGGGGCAGTGACCCTAGTGTATATTCTTCTAGAAGCTTTCTAGGCCTCATGTTCTTAATCTATCTGTGGTCTCAATCTCTGATTTCATCAATATAGGATAACTCCAGATTGTGGAAGCCCCCTTCATGAAGGTGAGTTGTGGGTAAACTGGTGTGTAGTAACTCAGCTGAAAGAGGTTCCAAGAGATGCCTAGTCAGAGCACCGCCCTCTATCCAGAGGGCCTTTTCTAATACACAACTGTGCTAACTCCCACCTGAGACATCCACTCTTCTAGGAAAAGAATCTGTGACCAGAATTACAGAAATTCTCAGCTGGAGAGTGTGAAGGGAACAGACAAAACCAAAATGATGGTTACCAGCTCCCGTCCTTCTGCAGATGACAAGTCTCAGAGGCTTAGGAAGAGAGGGCTTGCCCCGGTTCAAGGCTCTGGCCACATTTTCAGCTAATGCTGTTAACACCGGAATATTAGGTTCCCCCAAAAACAATCCCCTCCCAACCCATGTCCCCCACTCACTGGGAGATTGAGCTTGGCCGCATCCACGGGCTGCTGGAAGGGCCAAGAGAAGCTGTGCTGCCACAGAGCCTTCAGGACCACCTTCTGCAGGTACTGCAGCTGGTTTGTGAGGCGGCCAGTCTTTCTGGCATTTATGTACTCTGGTGGAGGGGGGTTGACAATAGCCATCTGTCGGCTTGACAGAGACATTCTGAACAGCTTTTTTCCTGATAGGGTGTTGTCTTCCCTACATAAATATCCTGGGGAGGAAAAAAGGCAAAATGTGTTCAGACTTAATAACCAAGTGAGAGATCACCACACTGAGTCCCAAGAACACAGGTCCTAAGATTCACAGTCTGATCACTATCAGTGTTGGAAAAGAAAAGTCGAACAGTCTAGTGACTCCAATACTCACCACAGTACTTGATACCCTCCCTGAGGTGAGTAAGCTCTTACCTTTCTGTGTCTCTATCCCCAGTGCTTAGCCTAGTGTCTAGCACATACAGATACACTTAATAACTTTTCGTTCATTCAAAGACTATATTAACTTTTGTATAGATACTTTTGTCCTAGAAAAATCACTGAAAGTTTGCTCATTGTGTAGTTCTTAGTAATTTTAAGTTTTCACATTTCCATTTGTTTTCCTAAAAACATTTATGATGTGTTTTTAAAAGATCCCTATTAGATAGGCAGACTCAGGCAAGGGCTAGTACCTAAATAAATTATTCCATTTGGAAGTGAGTGTAACCAAAAACTTGTCTTTTGGACAATATTACAAACCAGTTAAAAATTAGATTTAGAAAAACAAAAAATTCAAAAGCCTTAACATTTCATAAGCCAGCTTTACATTCATGTTCCCTTCCAATTCAGCCGTCCTCCCATTTCTTACTCTAAGTACCCCAACGCATGGAAGGTATCCACTTCTGTCTCTTTAAAAAAAAAGAAAAAAAATTTAATTGAGAATTTCGTACACAACAATCAGTGTGCAAGGATTTTTTTCTGATAGATTTAAAACTTCATTGCAATGCAAGGACTTAAAAAATTCTCAATGGTCTTTTAAGGCAAAATGCCTTGCACATCCAGAAAAAGAACTACAGAATTCAATTCCAGAATATAGCAGACCATTTTCTTTTGTATTAGATTTTGGTTGGTTATATGATTTCTCCCACTCATTTTATTTCTTCTGTGCAACATGACTATGGTGTGAAAATGTATTTAATACATTAATGTAATAATATTAATGTATGTGTAGACCCTATATAAAACTGTATGCTGTCTCAGGGAGGGAAAAAAAAATCTAAGTTACACAGTAGTGATTGTAGAACACTGAAAATAAAATTTAAAAAATTCAATTAAAAATTTAAGCCATCTCCAACCTCCATTGAAAAACATAACAAAAACTTTGTAACTAATACAGATATAGTCAAGTAAACTCCGGCAACTGGACATGTTAAAAAAAAAAAAAGGGGGGGGGGGGCTCATTCTATAGCACACCCTCACCTCTGCTTAAAAATGCCTAGAGTACTTCAAAGCTCATCTTTTAACAACCTGAATTTATTTTGTCTACTTCCAACAGACGGTAAGCTCCTGGGACAGTAGGATGGTAAGATTACCTCTAGAGCCCAACACAGGGCCAAGCACAGTGAGTGTACTAGAAGCTCTGCACATTCACTTTTCTACTTTAATCCCCAATGTTCTGCACATAAAACATTGAAATGCTTAATAAATGCTTCTTATTCATTATTTCAATCAACCACCTAAAATGCAGTCAGTGCTTCAGTTTTTCTGTTTATTTCATCAAAATAAAATATTACAGAATGTTAAAATTACTTCTAGGGTAAATTAGAAACCATCATTTGCTGAGTTTTTCATGTCTGTTCTGGCCTCTGCAAGTCAACACCACCAATCAATCCCTCCTGGACACTGGATGCCTCTTCTGGATTTCTTACTCTTTCTTGCTGACCTGTAACATCAGCTTTAATAATTCCAATGACCTCATACAAAACCTGTATCCACAGCCTGATTCCTCTCTTCTGAACTCCATGCTTCCACTGGCAACTAGTCGCGAGCATTTCAAATCCAACTTGTATCAAACAGTCAATCATTAAACATTTGTTAAGCACCTATTATGTTGCAGCACAAAAAGGATGCCATCCCTGTCCTCAAGGAGTTCTTAATCTAAGGTCTACACAGACCTAGTAGCCCTTTCAACCTCCCCTATTCCCACAGCTTCCAGTCATTGTCCTTACCCCCTCTGCTCTAGGTTTGGGACACTGATCTGTTGCCTCCTTTACGTCTGATCACTCAACCTTGTCTCCCTTGGTTCACCCTGAGACCTCTCCTCTTCTCCCTCAATACCATTCACTTGGTGATATCAAGGAGAAAGCACTGAAAGTTTGCAGCGTCCCAGAATAAGTTGTTCCTGAGACTCTGATCACAGAGAACTCAACACTCCAAGAACGGACCCACAAAAAGCCCGGACATTCCCCTCCAGGAGTATGCAGCGTCCAGCCTTAGCATCACCTCAAGCGTGAAGTCAGAAGCAGGCTGGAAGAATGACCAAGAAAAAAAAATCTCACCATACAAAGTTACAGTAGCATCAAGGATGCTCAAAGCCATATACCCAGAAGAGTGACTCTAAAAATGTCTGAGACTCAAAAGAGTAACACGATTTGAGCACAAATTCAACTAGAATTCCCAGAGGAGCTGACCCAGGCATGAAAAAAGTTTCCCAATGGGATGAAAGTGCTAGAGGAAAAGGAAAAAAGGAGCGCCTCTGAAGACAGAAGAGCAAAGCTAAGCACGAGAAGTATAAAACCTTGCCCAAGCAATTAACTCTCTGAAAATTAAAATGTGCCAAATGAAAGCTAATGGCTATGAGATTTTTTTTTAAGTCAAAAGATGACAATGCAAAGTATCTCAAAGCAAAAACAACTAGTCAAACAGAAATTAAGAACAAAGTTAAGAATCATAGGACTACCTGAAAGCTAGAGAAAAAAAAAAGCTAAAGATATGTAACCTCTCCAAGCCAGTTTCTTCATGTGTAAAACGAGAGGGTTGGACAACATCTCAGCTCAGATCTTTGATCCTGAGGTGTAGTAAGACCACAATAACAGAAATGCAAATGACAAAAACTGAATGTTTTAGGAAATTAATGTCCTAAAACAAGGAGGGAATCATAAAGGAGGGAATTAAAAAGTGACTAGGAATTAGCTTAATCCTAAAGAATGGGTGGGTCAAAAAATAAATCACACACAACATAAATAATTTCATGAAAATAAAATACAAAAAAAGAACGTGCCAAAAAATCTTTGGGATACAAGTCAGAACAATACTTAACAAAATTTATCTCTGAACACTTCCATCAACATGAGAGAACTATAAAAAAAACTCAAAATCTCAAATTAATCCTGAAATATAAATCCTGAAAAATCGGAGTCAACATCAACAAAATCCATTGAAACTTAAAAAGAAAAATAATAAAATCAGGCTCGGTTTGGGGAGTAGATAACGGGAAAAAGAAAACCCAACAAAACCGATATCCCACTCTCCAAACCTTTTCATCCCTCCTTAAACAACACTTCCCTCTTCTCCCATCTATCCCTACTAGATGCATCTCATACAGACAGATGACCCCAGTCCTAGTCAAGGGCAAACCAACCTGCAAAGTAAATCCTATTCCATCATCAATTTTTATAAGCAGTGTGACCAAGGAATACGGGAGCACAGATTATGCCCTGGAAAGCACCCGAAGTCTTCTAGTTCGTAAGACAGTGACACTTCTAAAGCCAAGTGGACAGATTTCTCGACTCCAAATTCACCACTTCTGGGCCACTCTCTTACCTCTCTGGCTTATTGGAGTCTCCTCACTTTTAAGACTATTTCAAGACTACGCAAAATCCACTATCCGTTACCTAACTCGAATCAAAGCAACCTGCCAGAAATTTTTCCTAGACCACTATCTTAGACAACATTCTACAATCAACTCAAAATATCATAAAAATGAAGAAATTCGTATATTCTTGGCAAGGGATAGAGACGAATGATAACAAACTATATTAAAAATATTTAAATAATATAAAATCATATACAAAATATAATTTATACGTAACATAATATACAATATATTATATAATCACATATTCCATGTTATTACATAATTAATGCAAGATATATGTAACATATAATAAATTAATGCAATAGATATAATACATTTAAAAAATTTAAATGTTTAAATAAATTTAAATGTTGTTTAAAATAAAATATTTAAATGATTAAAATGGAAATAAGGATAATAAATTCAACTGATTACATGTAACTTAAAAAGCTTCTGCACAAACAAAATTAATGCACCTAAGATAAGGAAGGAAGCAACAGAATAGGGAAAAAAAAGAATTTCTACCAAATTTCTCTACTTTTGATATCCAAGACACGTAGACAACTCTATTAAGAATGTCCTAAATCACTAATCGTTGGCATCCAACTCACACCCAGCCAGTGGGTAAGGCTGGGAGCTGCGCAAGCTGCACAGCGGGGGTGCACACCTGCTAAAAGCATTCCTCCTCCCTAACCACAAATCACTTTGTTTATTTCTGCATTTGCACCAGCTCCACCCGGGAAGCAGCCCTCGGACATACATGCATGCACGCCCGAAGCCCTGGGGGCAGAGCCCCGCCACGCTCCGCCCCACGAAGCCCTGGGGGGCAGAGGCCCGCCACGCTCCCGCCCCCCTGGGGCACAGCCCCGCCCGCCACGCTCCCGCCC
This sequence comes from Bettongia penicillata ogilbyi, assembly GCA_023548195.1. Taxonomy (NCBI): domain Eukaryota; kingdom Metazoa; phylum Chordata; class Mammalia; order Diprotodontia; family Potoroidae; genus Bettongia; species Bettongia penicillata. Next base: position 15,013,904 of record JAJHZJ010000096.1, read on the forward strand.
CCCCGCAGGCCTGGGGCAGAGGCCCGCCACGCTCCCGCCCCCCGCAGGCCTGGGGGGCAGCCCCGCCACGCTCCCGCCCCCCGCAGCCCTGGGGGGCAGAGGCCCGCCACGCTCCCGCCCCCCGCAGCTTCCAAGCCCCAGCCCCGGCCCCAGCCCCAGCGCGCGTCCTTCGGCCCGGGCCGGATCTGGCCGCCCCGGCCCAGCCCCGGCCCACGTGGCCGACGCCCTCCAACCCCGCCCCAGGGCCACCCTAAGGCTCCGCCGGAGAGGCGCCACCCGCTCTACCCGCCCCAGCAACCGTCGCGGGCGCTGCGCGGGGCCTGCTCGCAGGGGCCCGAGGCTGCCCGCCATTCCCTACGAGAGCGAGCCCAAGGGAAGCCCCCCGGGACGGCAAGGGGGTGGCCCGGAGGCCGGGTGGAGAAAGGGAGAGGGCCCGCCGGGGCAGAATACTTACGCCGCTCACCCGTCGCCGTTACCGCTCACCCGAAATGGCGGCAACAAGCAGCCTAGCGCAGCCCCTTTTATAGGCGGCCTAGCAGCGTCCCTCCGCTCATTGGTCTGTCTGGGTCACGTGAGCCGTGCGGGGGCGTGGCCTGGCCCCAGGCGGCGGCACAAGCTGCAGTCGGCTTCCACGTGCCCCCAAAGTCGTTTTGCAGAGCCCAGGTTTACTTGGGAATGGCTGGGGTTTTACTGCAAAACTACGCAGACTATAGGACTCCCTGCTGGTTTAAAAGATGCAGGTAATTGCCTAAGACAGTTGTTAGCACTTTCGGTGCAGTTGGCCCGCCCTGCTCTTTAAAACATTGCCCTTCGACTTCGATAAGCCGTGCCACAGGAATGTATTGCAAAAACGGGTTTACGCTTTGCAGCGACTTTGAATGTCTCCACCCGTGACTTTCGTTGAACGTTAGAAACGTGCAAAAAAAACCCAAACCCGATAGAATAACTTTATTATAAGTTTTGCAAAAAAAGCTTATTTTTCCACCACTATTTTCCAAGCCAGGTAGTGCAAATTATCCCTATTTTACAGACGGGAAACAGGTTAAGTAATTTGCAGAAGACCAGGTGCAGCAAGTAAGCTCCAGAGTTGTCAGGCAGCGTGGGCGGAGCCTTCCAACGCCACAGGAGACACATAAACAAGCTCCCCGAGAGGAAGTGCATTTTCAAAACTCAGGATCTTGAACTCGGTTTGTGACTCCCGGTTCAGCGTTCCTCCTGCAGTCAGTTCTCCATGTTCCTAGCCCAGAGCCTTTAAGGGTATCTTACCGAGGTCTGGGAGGAAGGTGAAAGTGGAGTGGGCTGGAGATTTCAGAAATGGAGTCTGGAAAGAGATCAGCAGGCAATTGGAAAAGCAAAGCGGACTTCTGCTAATAGATACCCTCGCGTCCCGTCCCCGCCCCGCCCCCAGCCTTTTCAAAAGAGAGGCCAACATTCGATTCAATAAATATTTATTACGTGCGCCTGGCCCGGGATGACCTGAGAGCGCAGACCGAGAAGCTGGCTAAAGGACCGGGGTCGGAGCAAAGCCGGGCTTCCCAGTCCCTTCCAGCTCCCCGCAGGGAAAGAAATTGACCACCCCCTGAGGCCTTAACTCAGGGAAGCCTGTCTTCTGCTGATAGGGTATGGTACACAGACAACTGTCTATCATCTATCTATCCATCTGTCTGTCTATCTACCTGTCTATCAACCTAACTACTTACCTGTCTATCCATGAACCTACCCATTTATCTCTCCATCTGCCTATCTTGTTTTTATTGACCCAATCCAAAATACTTTTCCTTTCCCATATTCATTCAGCCCCAAAATGTCATCAGGTCTCCTACTTGAGAAAACTTGAGGAAAACTATCCTTGAATACATTTGAATCCACCCCTCTTGCCATCTGTGTCTTGCCTATACCATTAAAATAGCATTTTTTATAAAAATACACTTTACTTAGTAGCTACTGGTTAGAGCCCTGAATCAGAAACCCAAAGACTTCCATTTGGATCCTACTTCTCTCCTTGCCACATTTCCTAACCTTCCTGGCTATTGTACCTCCGTTTCTTCATCTGTAATATGGGAGACCATAAACATTGCTTATATTTATACAGCATTGTAAGGTGTGCAAATCACTCCATATACATTATCTTATTTGAGTCTCATGACCAAGCTTGTGAGGTAGGAACCCTGGGTATTATTTGAATTTTGCAGATGAAGAAACAGGATCAGAGAGTAAATTTTGAGAGATATTGCTCATAGGCAGAGAGCTATACTAAGTGTCAGAGGTGAAACCAGATCCTGAGTATTTTGTAAAGTTTAGAATTTTCTGTACGCTATTATTACTCAATAGTTATTTACTCCTGGTGTATCTGGGACCAGAGATAAAGAGGAGAAATGTTATTTAAGTAACTGAAGAGAAGCTATACAGGAGGAGGCAGTGAAAGTTAAGGTTTTTTATAAAGACCAATTTGTTTTCTCCAAAGAAGTGTTTGACAAATGGCAAGCACTATTAATAAATAGATTGACTGATTGAGTAGCAGGAGAAAATACTCCACTCATGGGTGTGGATTATTGTTTTTTAATAGCAAGTAGACACGTTTTGACTCGCATTGCATCAGAGAGTAGAAAAAAACCCTTAAAACCATAATATTATTTTTTTTTAAGAAACATCATAATGAAACAGGAGGAAAGGCTTGACTATCTCTAACATAATGTAATTAACTATAGCTACTCCTGGGAAACAGCAGCTAACTTTGTGGCCCCATCTAATGACCTCTCCTTATTCTGACCTCTCTGCCACCTTTGACACTTGATTACCCTCTGATCCAGGATACTACCCTCCTTTTCCTCCTACCTGTCTCCTTTGTCCAGGTAGTGCCCTCTAAACTTCCATCCACCCAGGGCTCTGTCCTGAACCCCTTTCTCTTTCCCATTATACTAGGTGACCACAGCACTTCCCATGGATTTAATTACCATCTCTGTACTGATAATTCTCAAATCTACCTATACTACCCTAACCTCTCCATTGTATATTTATTATATACAACATACTAAAAATCTATGATTATTATAGATTATAATATGTAACATATTATAATATAACCATTATATTTTAACCTCCAGGCTCACATATCCAACTGCCTGTCAGACATCTCAAACTGGACAACTTGTAGACATCTTAAAATCAACATGTCCAAAACTAAACTCATTACCTTTCCCCCAAAACCCTCCCAGCCTCAAAACTTAGCTATTACTGTTCCAGTTTCCCAGGCTGAGACCTCCAGGTCATCCTCAGCTCCTAATTTTCCCACCCCCATACCTAAACTGTTGCTAAGGTCTATCAATAACTTGAGTGGTTCCCTAGCACCTCCAGGATTAAATATAAAACCCTCTTTTAAAGCCTTTTATAACCCAGACAGTCTCCGCCCACACACACACCTTCTCATGCTTCTTAAACTTTACTACCAACCATGTATTTCCATCCACTGCCCTGTCCTCTTGGGTCCTGACTCAGGGTACGTGTGCCTGGAAGACTTTCCCTCTGTGCCCCCTTCACAACCTCCTGCCTTCTCAAGTCAAAGGCCTCCTCGGCTGCTAAGTTAAACATCCGCCTGGTAGGTAGATCCATCTCCTTAGAAGTGTATCCTCCCTGAGGTCAGGGCCTGAGGCTGGGGAGGGGGAAGAGCAAAAGGGAAGGACGGATTTTTCTTTGTTCTTAGTATCCACAAATCTTATCACAGTTCCCAGTGAAGAGGTTTAAAGAGTGGCCTGCAACAAATTCACCCACTCAAGCCATTTTTCAGTCTAGAGACAGTAACCCCAATAGAAGGGGGGGTAAAGTTCCTTTCAAGAGCTTGCACCCTAAATGGGGGTGAATCTAAAGTTTATATAGAAAAGGAGTATGGGAAAGGCATGCCAGGGATATCAGTCAGGTAATGTGAGGGTCCAGGTGTCTTTGGGAGCCATGGATGAGAAAGTGTAGGGAGCATACCAGACATTGAAGGAGCTGTCAGAGACTTGGACCTTGGGGATCTGGCAGGAGGAAGAGCCCTTGGACCAGCCAGGGACAAAAATCCTTGGGCCAGGCACTCCTCTCTGTTATAAGGGAATTACAGTCAGGCCTGCAGCAAGGGAAAATTTTCTCACAAGGTGCGGGTAGGGCTAGGTTACTTTCAGAGATGTGGTTTTAGGGCTTTTTGGGGTCCAGGTCCCACCACCCCATTAATACCCAGAAATCCCTTAATAAATACATGTTGAGTGATTAATTGAGGGGCTGAACAGCAGTTATGATAGGGGCAGGGAAGGGGAGGAGGGTGAAACTAGGATCTATGATCGTGGAACTTTAAAGTTTACAAAGCTCTTTAGGAAGAAAAACAAGTATTTATAAAGCACTTACTACATGTTAGCACTGTACTAAACCCATTGGATCCTCACAAGAACCCCTTGAAGTAGGTGCCATTATTATCCTCATTTTACAGATGAGGAAACTGAGGCAGACAGTGGTTAAGTGACTTGCCCAGCATCACACAGCTAATAAGTATCTGAGTCTTAATTTGAACTTCTTAAGACTTAAGACTTCTTAAGTCTTCCTGACTCCAGTTCCAATGCTCTCTATCCCCCTGTACCCCCTGGCTGCCAACTGGATCCTTAAAGAGTTAAATTTCTAGAAAGAGATGCTGATGACCAAGAGCCAACCTGGTTTCATTAAGAACAGATCATGCCAGGCTACCCTTATTTCCTTTTTTTTGAAAGGAATTACTAAAGTTTGAAAGGAAATACTAAAATAGCAGGAGAATACAGCCGTTATATTTTAGTTGGATTTTTTTTTTTTAGCGAAGATTTTGCTACAATCATGAAGAGGATAAAAAGATATGGATTAAGTATACTTTACATGGGTTCACAACTGGTTGAAAGGCCAGATCCAGAGTAGTTTTTAAAGGATCAATGCCAATGTGGCAGGGGATACCCAAGGAAGTACCCAAAGGATCTGTGCTTGGTCCTGGATGATAAGAGTCAGGATCCAATACCTATTCAAGATCCTCCACAATCCAGTGCCATATTTTTCCTAGATTGACTTTCCTTCACAGACTCCAATACCAGAGGTGTCAAAAACATAATTTTAGGGCCAATGACACTCTCAAGTACAGTCTGAACCAAAGTGAAATGTAGTTCCCATTCGGTCTTAATATCTGATTTATTTTCCTTTCTAATTTTAATTTTAATTTCCTATCTGAAAATTTTTTAAAAAGAAATATATAAACACGTATGGTTTTCTTTTTTCTTTAAAAATGTTTTAAATTCATTTTGAACTTTAATACAAAAAGACAAAAAAGAGAACATTTCTACGTATACAGCACAACATAAAAAGAGGATTTAATATAAAACCATGAATTTCCATTTCATACTGCTAACTTTTAAAAGAAAACAACTATCTAATAAATACTATGCATAATTTTCAAAATTACCCTGCTGTTCTGTGTATAGATACATAAAATCATACTATACATACTTCTATTTATCAATTCTTTTCCTGGTTGTGAATCGAATCTTCCTTCATAGGTCCTTTGTAGTTGACTTGAGTATTTATCATACTCAAAATCCTAAGTTCTTCAAAGTTCTTCTTAGAACAATATTACCATTATGGTGTACAATGTTCTCTTGATTAGACTCATTTCACTCTTTATTAGTTCATGAAAGTCTTTCCATATTTTTCTAAAATCAATCAGCTCATCATCTCCTGTAACAGCAGTATTCCATCACAATCATATACTAGAACTTGTTCAGTCATTCCCCAGTTGATGGACATCCCCTCAATTTCCACTCCTTTGCCACCACAAGGAGAGTTACTATAAATATTTAGAACATATAGATTCTGATCACCTTGGGAAACAGATCTAATAGTGGTATTTCTGGGTCAAAGGGTATACATAGTTTTATAACTCTTTGGGTATAATTCCAGATTGCTCTCCAAAATAATTGGATCAGTTCACAATTCCACCAAAAATGAACTAACGTCCCAATTTTCCCATATCCCCTCCAACATTCTTTGCTTTTTCCTTCTATCATTTCAGCCATTTGATATCTCAAGAGTTGTTTTAATTTGCATTTCTCTGATCAATAGTGATATTAGAGCATCTTTTCATATGACAATATATAGTTTTGATTTCTTCACCAAAAAACTGAATATTTATGTCCTTTAACCATTTACCAACTGGAGAATGATGGAATTATGTAGCGGGGATTAAGGTGTAAAGAGATTGGAAAGGTAGGAGAGGGTTGTGAAGGGATTTAGAAGCCCAACAGAGGATTTCATACTTTGTCCAGGAGGTCCTAGGGAGGGGTGACATGGTAAGACCTGCACTTTAGGGAGATGAGCTTCACAGCTGGATGGAGGATGGACTGTAGTGGAAAGAGGTTTGAAACAGGGAGATCAAAGAAGCTCTAGTAAAAGTCCAGGGATGTGGTGATGGGAACCTTCTCTGGGATGAGGGCAGAGTCAGAGGAGATAAGGGAGAGTGTATGAGGGAAGGCTGGATTCACAGGACTTGACCCTTCCTCTGATCTACTTGCTTTCTGAGCCTGGAAACCCAAACCCTTTCAAAGACAACAAAATGGTAAAATCATGCAGCCAAAAGGCCTGGAGATTGAAAGGAGCAAGGCTGCGTTGTACAAATGGTTTCAATCAGGAAACTAAAAAACCAAAAGAACTGAAGCGTTCTTGAATTCTTACCCCAACTATTCAGAATTCCCAAAGAACCTCCTAAACTAGCTTAAGTCTCTAATGACAGACTCCTGAGGGAGAACAGAATGTAATTAGACAGAAAAATGAGTGATGTATTGGAGTGGGAGAGGCCAGAGGTATAGAGACCAGTTAGGAAGCTTCTCAATCAACCAGTCCGTCAACAAATATTGATTAAATTACCTACTGTGTGCTAGGCACTGCACTAAGTGCTTTACAAATATAATCTCATTTGATCCTAACAACAACCCTGGGAAGTAGATGATATTATTATTATATCCATTCTATTAATGAGGAAACTGAGACAGACCAAGGTCAGGTAACTAGCACAGGGTGGCAAAGCTGGTAAGTGTCTGAGATAAGATTCAAACTCAGGTCTTCCTGACTGCAAGTCCCATAGTCTACCCACTGTGATAAAAAAAAAACTGCAGTGTAATTTTGGGAGGGAGGGCACTAGCAGCTGCAGAGTGGGATCAGAAATGACTTTAGAAGTCTTGAACCAAGTGTTGAAGCAGCCGGGGGATTTCAAGAAATAGAGGTGATGAGGAAGAGTTTTCTAGACAGCAGGACAAGTACAAATGCCAGAAACTGATAGCCCCCTTTGAGGAGACAAATAGCCCAGGATGGATAGACGTAGAGTGCAAGGAGTAAAGTAAGATGTAAGATCCTAAGAACAGCAGCTAGCATTGTAAGGTTTTGAACCTTGGTGAATGAAAAGATGGTGCCCTTGAAAGTAACATGTGCTTGAAAGTAACAGGGAAGCTATTACAAAAGCATTTATATATTTAAAATTATCTCATTTGATCTCTTCAATAACCCTGGGAGGTGGGTGCTATTTACCCTCATGTTATAGATGAGGAAACTGAGGTAAATAGAGATTAAATGACTTGCCCAGGGTCATGTAACTAGTTTTGAATTTTAATTCAAATCCATCCTGAGTCCAAGCCCAGCACTGTCTTTACTGGAAAGGTAGGTTGTAAAGAGTATTAAAAGACAAACTAAGGAATTTGGTTTTGAGCCTCGAGGCATTAGGAATTTACGGAGAAGGGGAATGATATGATCAGACTTGAGTTTTAGGAAAATATTTTTTTTTTTGGTTAATGTCTAAAATTATTTTTTTTCCAGCCAACAAAAATCTCTTTCCAAAACCACTCTATTGCCAGCTGAGAATGAAAGAAAAAATGAAACCCCTGTTATAAATATGTATAGTCAAGCAAAAAATGTTTTTGCATTGGCCACAAATATGTATGCATGTATATATATATATATATATATATATATATATATATACATGCATACATACACACACATATATACATTCCTCATTCTGCTGAGGAGGGTAGCATGTTTCATCATCAGTCCTCTGGAACTGTGGTTGATAACTTTGCTGAGAAGAGCTCCTAATTGTTTAAAGTTGCTCATCTTTACCATGTTTTTATAAATTATTTTCTTGGTTCAGTTCACTTCATCCTGCATCTGTTCATACAAATCTTTCCAAGTTTCTCTGAAACTATCCCCTTCATCACTTCTTACAACACAATAGTATTCCATCACATTTATATACAAAAATTTCTCCAGACATTCCCCAAGTAATGGGCAACCCATCAGATTTCCGTTCCTTTCCACCTCAGAAAGAGTTATAAGTATTTTTTTATATTCTTCGTTAGAGTTTTGTTTTGTTCAGAACTAATCTTTGCCTTAATTTTGTGGCTGAGTGGTTTTCAGTTGTAATTTTTCATGATCCCATTTATGGTTTTCTTTTCTTTTCTTTTCTTTTTTTAATTTAGGGTTTTTTGGCAAAATTAATGAAGTGACTTGTCATTTCCTTCTCCAGTTCATTTTACAGATGTAAAAACTGAGGCCAACAGGGTTAAGTGACTTGTCCAGGGTCACTTAACCCGGAGATGGCATGTGGCTCAGTGGACAGAGCACTGAACCTGGAGCTAAGAAGACCTGAGTTCAAATCTAGCCTTGGATATTTCCTAGCTGTGTGATCTTGAGCAGGTCACTTAATCACTGATTGACTGATAAAATGGATCCCTTGGAGAAGGAAATGGCAAACCATACTATGTCTTTGGCAAGAAGAACCCAAATGGGGTCCCTCTAATTTCTCTTTTCTGCTCTTTCCTTTCTATTTCTCTACTGAGCAAAATGTAGGAAAATCCTTTGGCAGCAGTTCAGAGAATGGATTGGAGTGCCGAGAGGTTTGAAGCAGGGAGACCAATTAACAGGCCATTGTAATGTGTGTGTTTGTCCTTCATCCGAAGAAGACCATGCCATCAGAGAAAATAATGACATGACTTGACTTTGTTTTGAGTGAGGGAGGGCTATGCAGGTCACCAGCCTCACTTCTCCTCCAGAGCCATCTGAATCATCATCAGGATGACTGGAGATGACCCAGGATGAGGCAATTAGGGTTAAGTGACTTACCCAAGGTCACACAGCTAGTGAGTGGCAAGGTCTGAGGTGAGATTTGAACTCAGGTCCTCCTGACTCCTGCACTGGTGCTCTACACACTGCACCACCTAGTTGCCCCTTGGCCATTGTATTATACCTGGGGTGAAGTGGTAAGGGCTTTTAACTACAAGGAAGGTCAATGAATGGTGGGAAAGGGATGCATGCTCAAGATATTATAGAGCTAGAAATGATAGACCTGCTTGTATATGTGGAATGAGTGAGAGTGAAGAGTCCAGGATGAACCTGAGCTTGTGAACCTTGGTGAATGAAAAGATGGCGGTGCCCTTGAATGTAATAGGGAAGCTATTGCAGAAGCCAGGTGGAAGAATCATGTCTCCTAACAGATTTGTTGATGCCATCTAGTGATGATAATGGGTAGTTACATATTTTCCAACTACATGGTGGTAGAGACTGGTGAGGAGTTAATCCCATTTTGTCACATCGTGTATATAATACTTGTGAATGTAAAATCCAAGTCAGTTTCAAGGGTTACTTATAAAAAATTAATAAGCTTCATATGTCTTCAGGTATGCCAAAGGAAAACCAGAGTAGATTTATGATTGTTTTATAGAGGAAAAGATTGGGCAGAAGAGACTTAAAATGATAAAAAGCCAAACAGAAAAATAGGAGGCTGGCTGTGTAGTCTGCATCATGGCACGAATGATCATTTGAGCCAAATTTGATTGAGAGCTGATTATAGGAAGGGCCTCATATTATTTTTGTGGCTTTTTGCTTTTCTCCCGTTCTACTTTCTTCTGCCATAATTGTAGGGCTAACACAAGTTCACCATACCTCTATAGGTGATATTGCAGCAGGGAGAGCATTTTATAGTGCTCTGAGGATTGGAGTCTTGTTGGCCAATTCTCCTATTAAAACTGTTTTTAAAAATCTTTGAAAAAATGTTAGTAATGATTTTTTTAAACAGTCTCATACATACAAAACTATTTAAACCATACTATTTTTTTTCAGCAGCAAAGACCTGGAAATAAAATGAATGACCTTCAATAATGGAAGGGGAAAACAAATTGGGATACCTAAATGTGATCCAAGTTTGGCTCTGGAAAAGTGTGGAGAAAATTTTCCATGTTCCCTTCTGTGCATATGTAGAGGATAATGATGAGATGTCTGGAAATCCTGTTGTAAAATAATCTATTGAACAAAGTAGGAATATTTAAACTGAAATCTTAGGGGGTCATAAGTGTCTTTAAATGTTTGAAGGACATGATCAAGGGGGATTAGATGCATTCTCTTCAACAGGAGACAATAAAATCAGGACCACTATATGAAAGGGACAGAGGAGATTTTGTATCAATATAAACGAAAGTCTTCCTATAAATAATAGCTGTCCTGAAAGAGAATGGACTGGTTTGGGAGACAGTGAATTTCCCATAATTGAAGGTGAAGAGATAGAAGCTGGACCGTCACATGTAAAGGATGTGCTGAGGTCAGTGCTTTAACCCTAGGAGGTAAATTAGGAATTTATTGAGAAGGAGAATGATATCATGAATGCTTTATTTTCCTGGGACAAATTCAGTTGTGGGGTTGTTATTATTTGTACTTCATTCTCCAAGAAGGTGATGTCATGACTCACAAATAAATTGGATTTAAGTGAGGTAGGTCTGTGCAAGGTCATCAGCCTCACCTTTTACTCCGGAGCCATCTGGGTCCAGTGGCAAGATATAGATAGATCAGGATGATTAGAGAGGACTTCCACTTGTGCGTTGGAGGGAGGGACAGAATATGGAAGGGCAGACTATCCTGGGTCCATTTGCCCCTTAGTTCAGTTCACAATTCTTGACCCATGAAATGCTAGGATGAGATGGAGAAAGGCATGGCAGAGGGGGAAAGCAGTCCCTGAAATAGGGGTATCACAGAAATGGGGGATGTCTGGGAGTTTGGCAAGTTTATAGGGGCAGTTGAACCACACAGGCTTGTGGGGAACTCATGGTATGTAGATAATGGGGTGGAGAAACCCTTTCCTGGATGCTGAGACACCATGGTCCAATTCTAATTTCCTTTCTTAGTGAGAGCTCTGGAAAGAAAAGGAAACAAGCATTTTTTAAGCACTTACTGTATGCCAGGCACTGTGCTGAGTTCCAGGGACGCAAATACAAGCAAAAAGAAAGATAATCATTGTAAGCAAGTAAATATTGCCTTGATTCTAAATTTAAATCCAGATTCACTAGTATGTTATTTTATGTCTTTGTTTTATCAAAACATATTTAAAAGAACTAAAGATAAAACAACTGAAAGCTAAAAACCAGATAGTTCATGCCCTCAAGGAACTTATACTTTAATGTGGAAAGACAATACATAAATGCAGCTGCAGGGGAAGGGGAATGAAAGTATCCAGAACAGGGAGTGGTTTTAAAGTCCAAAAAATCAGGGACAAGGCCTGGAGAGGAAGGAGGGCTTGGGCCCTTATCCCAAAATAGAGGCTCCAAGATGAACTGAGCAGTGGGAGAAGGTGGGGGAAGGGCAAGCCTTGAGGAAGGATATTTCAAGCAAGGAGGTCCCAAGGAGGTCAGGGAAATTTCATGTCCAGCAGCAGAGCAGATATGGTTTTGAAATTCACCAAGTCAATAATGGGGTCAGGAAGGGTAATGAAGTCTCATGGGTAGAAAGTTGTATTCAGTGATCTCTGAGTTCTGTTCCCTTTCCCATTTCCAACTTCCAAAATTCTGTAACTATTATTAATGAGGGCATTTGGGGTCAGGAGTCTCCCAAGTGTCAAAAGATTGTGCCCACTTAATGTACCTTTTCTGTTACGTTAATGAAATTATTGCACCCTCCCACCTTTTAACACTTGGGGACAACAGATTGAAAGGACAGCATTTGATATACTATATTTTGCATTACTGCCTTATGTCCTTCCAAACAGATTTTTTTTTCTCATAGTGTTCTGATTTGGTATTCCTGTAAAAGCCACTTTTCCTTCAGCATTCCATAAAAGTTGTCAGCTATTTGGGTATTTCATTTTTCCCCAAATGGAAATTTATCTAGCACTTAATTTATTTAGGATTTATTGATTTGAATCCAACATTCACATTCATATTTTCTGGTGAAAAACAAGTCTGCTTTAAAGAAAATAAGATAATAAGCATGCAATTAAAAATTAAATTCACTCAATTTCATCATGGTATAAATGACACATGGAAGATATGAATATGGCAAAAGAAGAAAAGGTTGTTGATAACTGTGCAGATAAATATTTTCATAATGCCACAGTTTTGATGGGGTGCTTGGGTGCATGTCCATGGACCCCAATTCTAAAATCCCAGGCAGTTTCACCCCAGCCCAAAGACAGCCTGCCCCAGCAACAACCTTTATCTCCCTTCCTGACACAGTAGCCATCTGCACCTATAGAACTTATTAGTCTGAACTAGCTGTGTCTGAACTGGCTGTGTCCTGGGTCATAACAATCCATTTTTTACTCACTGACCAATCATACATATCCTAGACTTATAAGACACTGATGAGAGCAACCTAGTATGACTTAGTGACCGATTCAGGTTTTAAAACCACACCTCCATGTAGCCCTGCCTTGGGCTATTTCCCGATGAACTCTGGGTAAAGTATCTTCAAAGTAGATACTAAAAATGCATGTTCCTTTAAGAACTAACCACTCCCTAATCCTGCCCTGAATCACCAAATTAGCATATTTGGCACATTTTTTTACTATAGAATATCCAATATAAACTTTACTTCTACCCCATTCAAATCACAGGTTCCCTAAGAACTCTTGCCTGCTGAAAAGTGTAGTGAATCTTTACCTTGACCTCAGGAATGCTTGAGTCCTAGAATTCATTCCAGGAGACCTGCCTCTGTACTCCCATCTTTGGGGGATTTCAGAATTTCATCCATTCCATCCCACTTTCCAATCCTTATCAGTTTCTTTAAAACTACCTTTTAGTAGATTACCTTTAGTAACTCTATATAGAAGGTAATCTCTTTGAGGGCAGGTACTATTTAATTTGTGACTTGGTAGGTTCATTGTCTAGCACAGGCGCCCCTAATTAGGTGCCTAATGCCTAAATGTTGGACTGAATTGAACTGAATTGGCTAGATAAATGGGAACATAATTTGAATTTTTTGATTTGACCACGGGATGGCAGAAGATACTAACAAACCTTGTAATTGGCATGTCTAGACTGAAAGTTTTGGCTCAGCTTGAATCCTTCCCTGACTAGAAACTGCCTGGGTCCGTCACAGCAACTGCAGTTGGGGAGGAGGGATGGGAGTGGTCCAGGATGGAGCTTGAAGCTACTACCTGGAGCTTGGAGACAGGTTGAATTAAAGGAATGGAAGAAGCCATTAAAGGCAAAATCAATAGAATTAAGAATCCAAAAGGTCCAGAATCAGGAGGAGTTTTCCCCTCCATTCTACCTTCCCTGGAGGCCGAGCATTTGTAAAACAAAGGGAACTCCTTTGGGACCTCAATGGTGGGAAGTCCTCAGCATCCTTTCCATCTTCGTCAGATTCATCCCTCCTGAGGTTTGGCTTGGGGTCCCTGGAATGTAATGAGTGCCCAGGATCCTGGCAGACTTCTACTATGAGTGCCTTTAAATTCTTTTTTAAACCACTGACACTTTTCAGCCTGACCATGGTGAATTCAGCTCTAGAGAGCTCCCAGATTGAGTGTTCTAACCCTCAGTTTTAAAGATGAGGAAACTGGTAGTCAGGATGGTTCAGAGACTTGTCTAAGGTCACGCAGCTACTAACTGAGGGAAGATTTGAACCTAGGCCCTTTGACTTGAGAACTGGTACTCTTTCCACTGTATGATGTATATTTTTGTGGGTATCCTTAAACAGGAAATGATGGCTTGAAAGGATATAAAATAACATTTTCAAAAATATAAAATTTTCTTAAATTTCACATCAGTCATTAGTTCCCCTTCTATAACAATGGTCTTGTTCATTTCAAATGCGTACTCTCTTTGGCATCACTCTCTCTTAAATAGCTAACTATTTGGGGGTGTACTTTCTCTGAAAAGTTTGCATATGCAATTCACATTAGTATTCATGGGAACCATATGCATGCATTAAGCTATGAATTAAGTGGGATAGCAGAAAATAACTGCTCTGTAAAAACAATCCATTTTATGGCTTAAATTTACTGTAAGACACATAACTTGGTGCTGAAGTAAAGCAAATTTGTTACATTCAGTTCCACAGGTTTTTACTGAGTCCCTACTGTGTGCATAATATTCTGTTAGGCACTCGGAGAGGAAGACACATAAGGTAGGCCCTGTCCTTTGAAATCTTCCCATCACAGGATTTCATAGCTGCAAGGGACTTAACAGGACCTTGATAATAAACCTGATGAACGGTCATCCAGCCTTTGCGAGTGGAACCCACTACCTTCCAAGGAAGCCCTTTCTATTTTTGGATTGGCTTAATTTTTAGAAAGTCTTTCTGGTCATCCACCCTAAACTTGCTTGTCCTCTGGGGTCAAGTAGAATAATCCTAATCCCTTTCCTGCCATGATCGTCCTTCAAATACTTGAGAAAAACTTAAAAAAAAATTCTCTAAATTTTCTGTTTTCCAGCCTGAGCATCCCCAATCCTAGCAACTGGTGTCCATTTGACACAACCTCCAACCCCCTCATCATCCTCGTTACCTTTCTCAGGATATTTACTAATTTTTATCAATGTCCTCCTTTAACTGTGGCTCCTAAAACTGAACACAATTACTTCAGTTAGAATCTGACTACAGCATAGTACAGTAGGATTGTCAGCTCTTTATTCCTGGAAACTGTGACTGTTAAAACAGCCTAAGTCCACATTACCTTACTTGGATGAGTGAATGACAAAATATTTATTAAGTGCTTACTATGTGTAAAGTACTGGAGATATAAATAATAAAGGTAGACAGTCCCTACCCTTCCCAAGCTTACATGTTCTAATGGGGGAGGTTTTCGGCAGCAAGTTAAATGGAAGATCCCATGGTCCTTAGGGTGCAGTGGCAAAGCTGATGGTAGGAATGAATGCTTCTTTTAAAATGCTATTTCCACTGATAAAAACCATATTTTATTTTATGTTGCAGCATTGAACAATGACAAAGACTTGGGTGGCTCATAATTCAGAAATTGCTATGAGGTGATCTGGGGATACTGCTAGTCACCAGTGGGAAAATGGGAGATATTATGGACTATTTCTAGCTAAAAGGGAGGAGGAAATATGTTCAAGGCCTTCAGAAGGGAGGGGAAGGAAGGGCCTTGCTCAGTTTCAAGGTCCTTCCTTCCCTTCCTCACCCTCTACCTCCAGTGTAGGCTCCAAAACCACACAGATGCTCCAATTTCTGGAATTGTGAGGGGGTAGATCTCCCATGACTGATAGGGCTGAAGATTACACTCAAGTGAGAAATAAAATTCAGTGGACATTTCCCTCTATAAGATGTAATACAGATAGCTCTTCTTACAAACTGTAAGCTTTCAGTGTGTGGTAACAGTCTATGTAATGTCCTCAATAGGTTGACCACTGGTACATTTGTATTTTATAGCATATTCAGTTACCAGAGAGAGAAAAATCTTTATGGAATCTTTCTTATTCTTTGTGCCTTTGACTATAAAGAAAATTAACTTGTGAGACTTGGAAAGATTTATGTAGAGATTTTTCTGAAAGGTTTTTTTGTTTTTGTTTTTAAGAACATGTTTAAGGCATCTGTTTCTTTTGCATTTTTAATCACGGAAATGAAATGTATTTTCAGTGATTCATTAAGACTTGTAACCATTGATTTTCCCAATTTATATTAATCAATTCCACAATTTAAAAATGTCCTTGACAATAAAAATTTTATATAAACATACTGTGATTGAAGACAACTTGCGAACAACTCACTCTATGCCCATTTTTGATTCTTAGGATTCTATGTTCATAAAGGCATACATACATATACACACACACACACACACACACATATACACAACAGTCACTTTGGAGAATCAGAGTGGTACAGTGGATGGAGTCAGGAAGACTTGACTCTAAACACTGTCTCTGAGACTTAGCTGAGAGATCCTGGGCTACCCACCTCTATGAACAAGAAATTCTCTAAGACTTAGCTACTAAGTAATAGATGGGCTGTGTGATTTGTTATTAGAATGCATTTCTGTACCAATGGAATTTACTTTGGCCAGGTGATGGACAATGTCTGCTGTCCAACGACTAGCCAACCCACACAGATTCCTATTAAACTGTAAGCTCTTTGAAATCAGATATTGTCTGTTGCCTTTTCTTGTATCCCTAGTGTTTAACACAATGCCTGTAGGTATTTAATAAATGCTAGCTAAGTCCAATGAGGTTCATCAGCAGGTTGGATAGAAGGTGATGAATTATTTTTTCCCTCAGTAATTCTTGATGACTAAGTTGTTGAAGGACTGAAATCTTCATTGGTGAATGGAGCAGCTAGTTTGCCTACTGCCTCTGGAAACATTGTCAGCTATGGATTGGTTCAGATTCAAAGGCACTCAGCCATTGGTGTGGTCCTGAGATCTCTGCCTAAGCATGACCTCAGCTTCCTCTGCAGTTAAGTTTTTATACTTGTTGAGCACCTACTATGTGCCAGACTCTGCTCTAGGTAGGGGCAGGCTCTGGAGTCAAGGAAGTGCCACGCTAGCCCTTTCAAGCTTTGAATTTGACCTCTTTTGCTCGCATGAATGACTGAACTCCTGTTAGTGGGATATGATCGATCAAGGAGGGATCACAAGGAAAAGGGATGGGAAATGCCATTAGCCAAATGGGAAGCTTGAGCCAATGGGGCCAATTGAATAGTTATATGTTCCAATCATCATAGTCATAGATATATGAGATAAGAACAGAGTATGCTGCAAACTCACACCTTATCTGCCCAGTAAACAAGGTGGTATAGTCTCCTTTACACAAATATACCAGTGCCTGTTTATAAAAATAATTTTTCAATTAATGAGCATTTATTTTATCTCCCTCCCACTTTCCCTTCTCTGAAAAAAAGAGAAAGAAAAAACCCAAACCATTGTAACTATATATATATAACTAAACAAAACAAATTCTCACATTTGCCATGTCCAGAAAAGTATGTCCCATTCTGCATATTGAGTCAATTACCTCTTTGCCATCAGGTAGATGGCATTTTTCATCCTCTGTGCCATATTTAGCCTGTTAAGCTATTTAGTCCCCAGACAATCAGGATGACTGTGAAATTTTAAGATCAAAACCTATGGGAGCATGTTTTAGACTCTCTGTGTGTCTCTTTCTCTGTCTCTCCCCTTCTCTCCTTTCCCCTTCTCCCTCACTCCCTGTGTTTCTTTCTCTGTTTCTCTCGGTGTCTCTGTCTCTATCTCTATCTCTCTGCCTTTCTCTCATTAAATATATGTAATTGGGCTGCATAGGACAGAGGACTGTCCTTGGAGTCATAAATATCCTTCATTCATTGAATGATAGAAATAGCACTCAATTTCTATCTCTGACACTTACTACTGGTGGGATTGTGGTCAAAACATTTAAACTGCCCAGGTGCCTGTGGTAACTGACTTGAAATTACAGAGAAGCTGCTAATTTGTATCAGAGAAAGGCTCCCAAAGTACCATGGCCTGTAAAACACAACTGGTGTCCTCAACTGGGGGGATATTTGGGGGAGGGATATTTTATGTGAAATAGCAGGTGAGTGTTAAAGTTCTGTGAGAGATTCACATGTCTACTGATCACAACAGAAATGTCCGTGACATTCCATAATAGACATTGTTTTCCTCCAAACACACACTTCTTTTCTTATATAAACTATCTTTGTGATACAAATGGCTTAGTCTTCAGCATGATTCACTTTTCAGGTGTTTTTATTTGTAGAAATCCTAGTAAAAATAGACATGAAATTGATCGATTCCAGTTTGTGTTCTAGTTGCCACTTGGGACTAATGGATGAATCAAAAGACAAGCGTTATTTTGTATCCAAGGAACAGTTAAAAGATTTGTCGAAGATGGCGGAGTAGAAGGATGCACGTTTACGAGCTCCGAAACGACAGCCCATAGAATTAATGTAAAAAGAGACCCCCATAACTTCTGGACCACTGAAAGGGGTACAGAAACAGAGTGGAAGAGATTTCCGTGCCAGAAAGCCCTGGAGACCCGTCCCCAGGGTCCGTCGTGCCCCAGAAAGCGGACCCCACCCCAGCGCTGCCCTGGCCACGGCCCCAGAGAAGCTGACCCGAGCAGACTTCAGGGATGGAGGCTCCGGCAGCCGGGAAAGTCCCTCCGCCCACAGAAGCTACAGGTCAGTGAGAGAGACGGCTGGCTGGCTGAGGGCAGTGGGGTGTCTCCGTGACTCGGGCCCCCTCGGCAGGAAGCGGCGGAGGCAAAGGCGTGGGCGGCAGCGGAGGCAGCAGCGGCGGCGGCCCAGGACTCCCCCAGCAGCAGGCAGGATCTTCATTACTGAAAGTCTCTGCATAAACCCCCTGAGGGAGCTGAGCCTGGGAGACGGCCCTGCCCCACCCTGTTCCACTACTGAAGGCCTCTGCATAAAGCCCCTGAGGGAGCTGAGCCTGGGAGGCGGCCCTGCCCCCACCCCAGCACCAGAACTAAAGCTTGCTGCGGAAAGCCCATTTGAATCTCAGACCCCCAAGCACTAGCTGGGCCGATCTAGGCGGGGGTGGACAGGAATCTCAGAAGTCAAGTAACTGGCTGGGAAAATGCCTAGAAAAGGGAAGAAAAATAAGACTATAGAGAGTTTTTTCCAACAAATGCAAATGATCCCGACATTCGGATCTGATGACGAGCGTATTCTTGCCATCAGGGAAAGACGTGGAGGGCGGGGCCTCAGTACCCCAGACACCCCAGGGGGATATCGGGTGGGCTCAGGCCTTGGAAGAGCTCAAAAAGGATTTTGAAAAGCAAGTTAGACAGGTGGAGGAAAAACTGGGAAGAGAAATGAGAGAGATGCAAGAAAAGTATGAAAAACGGGTCAATACCTTGGTTAAGGAGACCCAAAAAAATGCTGAAGAAAATAACACCTTGAAGACTAGGCTCACTCAATTGGCAAAAGAGATTCAAAAAACCAATGAGGAGAAGAATGCTTTCAAAAGCAGAATTAACCAAATAGAAAAAGAGGTTCAAAAGCTCACTAAATTTAATAGTTCTCTCAAAATTAGAATGGAACAGATGGAGTCTAATGACTTTACGAGAAACCAAGAAATCACCAAACAAAACCAAAAGAATGAAAAAATGGAAGAGAATGTGAAATATCTCATGGGAAAAACAACTGACCTGGAAAATAGATCCAGGAGAGACAATTTAAAAATTATGGGACTACCTGAAACTCATGATCAAAAAAAGAACCTAGATATCATCTTCCATGAAATTATCAAGGAAAACTGCCCTGACATTCTAGAACCAGAGGGCAAAATAAGTATTGAAAGAATCCATCGATCACCACCTGAAAGAGATCCAAAAAGAGAAACTCCTAGGAACATTGTGGCCAAATTCCAGAACTCCCAGCTCAAGGAGAAAATCTTGCAAGCAGCTAGAAAGAAACAATTCCAGTACTGTGGAAATACAATCAGGATAACTCAAGATCTAGCGGCTTCTACCTTAAGGGATCGAAGGGTGTGGAATAGGATATTCCAGAAGTCAAAGGAACTAGGACCCAGGTGAACCAAGAATCACCTACCCAGCTAAACTGAGTATAATACTTCAGGGGAAATATGGTCTTTCAATGAAACAGAGGACTTTCAATCATTCTTGATGAAAAGACCAGAGCTGAAAAGAAAAATTGACTTCCAAACACAAGAATGAGAAGAAGCATGAAAAAGTAAACAGCAAAGAGAAGTCTTAAGGGACTTACCAGAAGTGAACTGTTTACATTCCTACATGGAAAGACAATATTTGTAACTCTTAAAACTTTTCAGGATCTGGGTAGTTGGTGGGACCACACACACACATGTACACGCATGCACGCACACACAGAGACAGAGAGCACAGAGTGAATTGAATAGGATGGGACCATAGCTGAAAAGAAATTAAGGTAAATGGTGAGAGAGAAATGTAGTGGGAGGAAAGAGGGTGAAATGGAATGGGGTAATTATATGTCATTTAAGAAGCAAGTACGAAACTTTTTAGTGGAGGAAAAAAGAGGAGAGCTGAGAAAAAAAAAAACCAATTAGTTTACCCTCATCACATTTGACTAAAGGAAGGAATAAAATGCAGACTCATTTTGGTATGAAAACCTATCTTACAGTATAGGATAGTGGGGGAGAAGGAGATAAGCAAGGCGGGGGAGGATGGAAGGGAGGGCAAAGGGAGGAGGGAGCAATTTGAAGTCAACACTTGGGGAGGGACAGGATCAAAAGACAGAAGAGAAACAATGAAGGGGCAGGGTAGGATGGAGGGTAATTCAGTTAGTCTTACACAACATGACTATCAGGGAAGTCATTTGCAAAATTACACAGATATGGCCTGTATTGAATTGCCTGCCTTCCCAAAGGGAATGGGTGGGGAGGGAGGGATGGGGAGAATTTGGAACTCAGAGTTTTAGGAACAACTGTTTAGTATTGCTGTTGCTACTAGGAAAGAAGACATACAGTTAATGAGGATTAGAAAGTCATCTGGCCCTACAGGAGAAAAGAGAAGATGGAGACAAGAGAAGGGAGGAATGACAGAAGAGAGGGCAGATTGGAGATAGGGAAAATTAGAGTGCTTGGGGTATTGGGGTGGGGGGAGGGGATAAAAGGGGAGAAAATTTGAAACCCAAAATTATGTGAAAATGAATGTAAAAAGTTAAATAAATAAATAAAAATTAAAAAAAAAAAGATTTGTCTTTGAGGGGAAGGATAATCACTACTTGCATTTAGGTAGGGATGCAGCCTTTGCAAAGCCCTTTAAATATATTATCTCCTTTGATCCTCATGAGGAAAATGAGGGTTGAAGAAATAAAAGGAAACCTCCTGATGCTTGCCATGATTGATGACTATATGTCCCTGGATCAGAGTTGACATGCAGTGTTCCGATTTCTAGGACAATGTATCATGAAGGGTTAGCATTGTTTGTTCTATGTTCAGGACGTGTATACTTATTGGCTCTTTATCAGTTTTTGGCAGAACAGAGAAACAGGATGTTGCATCTCTCAGGTCAATGGAAGTGAAGGATACTTCTCAAGGAAAACTTACAACTCCCCTCCCCCAATTCTCAAAAATAAACTCAGTGAAGGCTGCTTCTCTACAATGCCTGGGCAGACTGGTTTCTGGTCAGTTGTAACAGCAAGGCCAGTTAGCCAGTGGAGGAAGGACCTGTAGCTGGACAACATTTTCGCCTAGCTATTGTAATGGGGGACTTGACAATGGTGTGTGATGATGTGGAATGGAGTGGTCCTATGAGGGTTCAGAGCATGTACAAGTATTCTAAGACTATTTCTGGTCAGTTTACTGTGTGGTAAAGAAAAGCCTTTTTTAATGAACTGTTGAGCTGGAACTGAATAGGGAAAAAAATTCAATCTCTGTTTCTTCCCTGGTGGTGAGTGAGGTAAAAATTGTTATATGTCTCTCGGTGGAGAGAAGGAGGTAACTTTATCTGCCACCTCTCTTTCCCTGGTCCAACATGAACACACAGCATCTCTACCTTTTTTATTTCTCTTTAGACAAAGATAGATTGATATAACATATATTAAGTACTTACCATGTATCAGGCACCGTGATAGAGTATATATACAAGTATGTGTGCACACTCACAATTTGTTTATGCATATATATCCATATGCACACATATTCATCCACATCCATTTATTCCATGTACCTAAAATTAAATGTGAAGAGAGTAGGCCAGAAAACTATCAGGAAATTACAAAGCTCTTTAACTGACCCCAAAACTTTTCCCAATCATGCTTATAATATATACTTAAATATCATACTGCACTAAAGTCTCTTATAGTCTGTTAAAATAATTACCGAAAGCTCTAGATCTTTGTAAAACCTGATTGTATAATCATATCATTAAGATCTGGAAAAGTGTTTTCTTATGTACTTTTTTTTTTTACTGTACACTGTATAGGTACTGAAAATAGCCCCAACCAGCAAAAGTAAAAAGGTTGGGCGATGATCTGGTTAGTTTGAATAATTCAGTCCCTAATTAGATGTGCTTTTCATTTGCCTGAATTCTCCACTTATTGCCTAAATAACTTAAATTGAATGTTTAATTGCTCACTCTCCCTTTACTTTATCTTTACATTCCTTGATCAAGAGATTGGAAGCAGCTTTAACATGTTTGATTTCTCCCCTTCTGGGTCCCCCAGGTGCCCAATTCATTAATTCTTTCTCTGAAATTCCCCCAAATGATTCTCTTGCCTCTTCCTGTAGACCTCCATAGTGCAGAAAGTGTTTAGCCAGAGGCTGGATGACCACTTGTTAGCAACATTTTCATAGGAAGGGTTTCCACATCTGGGAGCGTATTGGACTGGACAATCTCTCAAGTCCCTCCTAACCTTCAGATTCTATGACTCTGTTCCACTGTGTTCCCCATAGCCTAGCACAATGTTTTGTCAGCATGTAGTGGGAATACAAAAGTATTTGCTGGGCGAATAGACCGGGATAGTCCAGGAAAAGGAAGATTGCCTCTGACCTTTGCCTACCGGTCAGCTCAATGACTGTGTACATCTGGAAGGTTCATAGAAATGTGCTAAATGGGCCCTATACGGTGGGGACACGAATACATGGTAGTATCTGTACCCCAGGAGCATTCTGAGAATCAAATGAGACAATATAAGAACAGTCGATATAGGTGTCTGGGGCAGGTAGGTGGCGCCATAGTGCACAGAGTGCCCGGCCTGGGTGGGGAAGACTCATCTTGAGAGTCGATATAGCCTCAGACACTTGCTAGCTGGGTGACTCCGAGTAGGTCACTTAACCTGTCTGCCTCAGTTTCCTCAACTATAAAGTGGGGATAATAACAGCACCTACCTTCAGGGCTGTTGTGAGGATCAAATGAGATATTTGTAAAGTACTTACATAGTAGTAGTAGTAGTGGGGGTGGTGGTAGTAGTTGTAGTAGTAGTAGTAGTAGTAGTAGTTGCTTGTCCTTCCTTCTTGAAGAGGACCAATGACACCAGGAGGGTGCTGTCTTGACTTGCGAGTGAATTGGATTTAAGTGAGGCAGGGCTGTGCAAAGTCATCAGCCTCACTCTCTCCTCCAAGGTTATGCTAGTATAGTGACGATACATAGTTCAGAATGACTAGAGACGGCCCTAAATGCAATAGGATATGGTGGCAAAGGCTGGAGAGTGAGAAGCCCAACTGGGAAGGGAATGAAACATGGTGAGCCTATAGACTCATGCCCTAAATGGAAGTCCTGGAAGGACCTCACCAAAGGGAGGAGGTGGCTGGCATGGCAGAGGGATGTTCCATGGTGAGAACAAACAAATACATAAATGCAGTCTACGTATGTATACATACATGTAAGTATATGTATATATTTATATGTATAATTGCAACATTCTTCCACTCCTCCCCCACCCAGTACATACAGATATCCTCTGAGTACTTCTACTGGGTCATGTGTGAGCTAGGAGCTCTGGAGTGGCCACCTCCTGGTCATGTATGACTCGTGCTGAGAGCCTGCTAATTGGCTGCCGCTATCTAGAAGACATGGTGATACATCACTCCCAGGGAACATACCTGGAGAAGAGGCAAAACTATCAGTTCCATATTTTTTTCCAACCTAGAATCCAAGGGTAAATAGCAAATAGGTTTTAAAAACAATTTTTTCTCCCAATTACATGTAAAAGCAGTTTTTAACATCATTAAAAAAATTTCAATTTCCTCCTTCAAATTCTCATCCTCCCTCATTGAGAAGACAAGCATTTTTGATACAGGTTATACATATGGAGGCATGCAAAATATATTTCTATATTAGTCATGTTGTGAAAGAAAATACAGAAAATGGTCAGTTTTTAAACCACATAGGAGAAAATCATGTATGAAATCTGTTTTGGATTTACAGAAACCCCCTGTTTATCTGTACCTCAAATAGGGAAGGCTCAAATGCCTGGAACATTTCTATACTCTAGATTTCTAGATCTTCATTTATCTAATGGTAAGTAAACCAGTTGCTATCAGGGATTTCTTTGAAGGGATGTGTTATAGGGTCAGGACAGGTTAAGCACAATGTCTTACATCCTCTACATTTACAAGGCTGTACAAGGACAATTGATGTTCAGATAAGAGCCTTGAGTCACTGCAGGATCCTAAATTGCTTTCAAAGAAAGACTTCATTATATGCAGCACAGAATTTCAGTGGTTTATTTGGATTTAAGTGATTTGAATGGTTTAACTGAATCTAAAACTTAGAATTTTATTATAGCTGAGTTCTTTGAAAACTGATTATCCACTGAGGGTAATTCTCAGAATGTTCAAGGAAACAGAATGAGAACTCACTGTATCTTCTTTCCAGGTTCTGAATTTCACATAAGTCTCTCCTGATACGTTGATTTAGCATGGGGTAGAGTTCTTCCTTGAGGATTTGGCTTGCCTCAAAAAGCAAGGTAAAGAGCCAGTGTGATAAGATTAATATTGAAAACTAGAACTGCTCTACACTCAGCAGCCAGCTCCAACTGGATCCCAGGAACAGCAGGTGAAAAAAAGACTTTGATGAGGTCAGAAATTGGCCTCTCTCTCAATGCTGCTACAATGAACTTTTATACTGGCAGTTTTTGCCTTTATGAATCATATGGATCATGGATATAGCACTAAAGCAGGGTGGGGGCCCACTGAGACCATCTATACAAACTCCCTCGCTTTATGGAGGAGACCTCTGCCACCTGTCTCATCACTCCTTCTCAGTGTCTGGGGCTGGATCTTCATCCAGGTCATGTCTACTAACCCTGCATGTCCCCCAAGGATCTATTCTGAACTGTCTTCTCCTCTCTAGCTTTACCAGTTCATTTGCTGATCTCATCAGCTGTCATTGATTTAATGAATATCACTATGCTAAAGACTCTCTCAAATATACCTATCCTGCCCTAAGTTCTCTGCTGCCAGTTGGATATTTTGAAGATGATTTCCTCTAGTCATCTTAAACTTAACATATCCCAAACTGAACGTCTTACCTTCCCCAAATCTTCCCTTCTTCCTATGTGTTCAGTTGTTTTTCATGGTTTTCACATTTTTCATGCCTCCATGGCCACATTTGGGATTTTCTTTTCAGAGATGTTGGAGTGCTTTGTTCTTTCCTTCTCCAGCTCATTTTACAGATGAGGAAACTGAGGCATACAGGGTGAAGTGACTTGCCCAGGGTCAAATAGCTAGTAAGTGTTTGAGGCTGGAGTTGAACTTAGGCCTTCTTAAATTCTTAACTCCTCTAATAAATCAATTATAAGCATTAGGCAAAGTTTAAAAAAACTCCAACTCTTATTCAATTTATGTACCATGAGGAGTCAGCACAATCCATTTCACTCTGCTTTGGGACATTTTTTCTTTTATTTGTCTCTTGAAATATCCATTTCTATTTCCCTTAGAAGCTAGAATTTAAGTAATTAAGAGGCCAGTTCAGGGATGTGCTGGTAAATGTTTAACAACTGACTTTCTAAAAAAAACTTTATGGAAGACACTAGCCAACATTATTAGCATTTTTCTATCACTTTCTTAAGTCCAGACAATCAAAAAAATAATGAATCAAGAGTAATTTGTAATGACCATCCATTCCTGAGGTATAGACAGATGTTGATAGTGAAAATTTAAGGATGGTCTCTGGGAGAGCTGCTCCGGCACAGCTTAGGCTCTGCGTGCTAGTATTCAGAAACTCATTCCTTTTGAAAGTTATTATTTTAGATTCATAAGACCCAATCTCATTTTATAGTTGAGGAAACCAAAGCCCAGATAGATACGTTACCTTTCTCAAGCTCACCCAAGTGATAAATATCAGAGGGGAGATTTAAGCCCACATCATCTGATTTCAGAGTTTGTGTTCTTTCTACTCTGCCAAGTGCAGACATCAGACTAAGTGCTGAATAAGCAAATGGAACATCTTTTTGAAAAGACTTTCCATCATTTATTTATTTTTGCTTTATTACATTTTTATGCAAATGCAAATTCTAGGAGTTATCACAAACCACATGTGTTTTCTATCCTTTTTCAAGGTGTAACTTTCTGTCTGAAACACTCCTGAAAATCCTCATCTGACTTTTATCTTTTAATGTTTTTCTGTCAGAGGCAATTCAGGCATTATCTTTAGTAAAAGGGAGATTCAAAGGGGGTGATTCGTAATCCAGGATGGAGAAGGAAGGAGGAAAAACAGCAGCGTTTGCAAACACCACCTAACATATCCACTGCTCATGGTGCTTCATATTATATCTCTGAGGGATTGACAGATACTGCCTCCAGTCTTCAGTTTGGGAGTTGGGAGATTTCTTGAAAGTCTTTCTCTGTCTCTGGGAGCTCAGGATTGTGCTTTTAGTGCCCAGCTTATCATGAAGTGTACATTTCTTCGAGTAAAGGGGTCCTGGAACAAGGCATGCATAACCATTGCATAGTTATGCCTTCAGATTCTCTGCTATTCTAAAAATAACCGAAGAGCAAGCAGAGGGGCCCCTCAGGCAAACCTGCAGGGCTTCAGGATTTCATGTGAATTGAATCTTCTCACAATTGTGTAATTAGAGGCTGGGTTAAAATTAATAGACCAACATATACACGAGGAAAATGAACTTGTAACTAGAAAAATGCCTCAGACAAGCCTCTGGGACATCGGACTTGTCAAGAATTGCCCTGGGATCATTCCCCAAAGATAAAAGAGCTTCTCTTCTGCACTCTAGGCTCTACCTTGTCTATAAGTAATTTAGCTTTTCCCCAAGGCAGATAACCACTCTCCAAAACATGTGGATGCTGCATCTTTACCCTATAAACACTAGACTACCACACAGATAATGTCAGCAGTAATAATAAGTTGGCATTTATAGAGTGCTTTACCCAATATTATAGCATCTGATCTTCACAAGCATCCTGGTGAAGTAGGTGCTATTATGGTCCCTCTTTTACAAGAGAGGAAACTGAGGATAGGAGTGACTTAACCTCTTAAGGTACAACAGTTAGTAAATGCCTTGGGCAAGATTTGAACTCAGGTCTTCCTGATTTCACATCCAGCTCTCTATCCACTATAACTTCTAGGTGCCTCATCAGTAACCAATCATTCACAGATGAGAAACAGAGGAAAACAGGGTTAAGTGGCTTACCCAGGGTCACACAGTTAGTAAGTGAGGTCAGATTTGAACTCAGGGAAATGAATATACCTGACTCCAGGCCTGGGGCTGTATGCACGATGGCATCAGCTAGCTGCCCTTATACATAATTAGCAAAACATTTACTAAAGTGGCAGAATCCATAGGCACAACAATAGTAAAAGATAAAATTCTTCCCATAAAAATGGGGTGTACTATCCCATAATCACCTCCAATATTGTTTGTAAGAACACACTCACATAGAAATATCGTAGTAGAGGACACACTTCTGGAACACAGGTGAAGAAGGCTATTCATACATCCTATGTATCTTTTATTATCTTTTCATTCCTCAAGGAGTCTTTATGTAGCTCTGCCTGGGGACAAAGTTCTGTCCTGAGCATGGGTCGCTCTTCAAAAGGCCACCAAGAATTTCAGGAGCCAAGATGATGGAGTAAACAGTAAATCTCTATAACTCTCCCATATTCACCTCCACAAAACAGCACCCCAAAACAAATCCTGGAACAGCAGACTCAGCAAAAAAGATGGGGTAAAAGAATCTTTTAGCCCAAGAAACTTGGAAGATTGGCAGGAGAGGTCTGTCTCATTTGAGTAAAAGGGGAGTGTGGTCCAGGACAGGAAGCATCGCAGCAGGCCAGCAGCAAGCCCCACCTCAGCAAACCAGCAGGAGATCCCGAGCCCCAGTATGGTGGTGCAAGCAAACACCAACGCCAGTACCCCTCACATGCCTCAGTATAGCCAGGGGAACAGGCAGACTCCAACTCTGAGAACCTCTGTGTGCTTCAGCATAGCCCTGGGCAAATAGGCAGTCTCCAGTGGCCAGCACACAACTCTTTAAAAAGTACAATTGGCCAAATGGAAAGTAAAATATAAGAGCTAGCTGAGGAAAACATCACCTTAAAAGTTAGAACTGGTCAAGTGGAAGCTAATGACTCTGTGAAACATCAAGAATCAATCAAACAAATTCAAAAGAATGGAATAGGCATTGAAGGAATCTACCAATCACCTCGGGGAAGAGATCTCAAAATAAAAAAATCCAAGGAACATTATAGCCAAATCACAGAACTATCAGGTCAAGGAAAAAATACTACAAGTGGTCAGAAAGAGAAAATTCAAATATCAGAGAGCCACAACACGATTACACAGGACTTGGTAACTGCAACATTAAAGGACTGGAGGTCATGGAACATAATAATAAAGAAACAAAGGAGCTAGAACTACAAGAATCACCTGCCTGGTGAAATTAAGTGTAATACTTCAAGGGGAAAACTTATTCAATGAAATAAAAGGATTTCAAGTTTTCATAAAGAGAAGGCTAGAATTGAACCAAAAATTTGATCTCCAATATTAAGAGAAGCTTAAAAAGGGAAAAGAAAATATAGGGGATTCAATGGAGCTGAACTGCTCACATCCTTACATGGGGAAGAGGATACCTGTAATTCAAAAGGCCACCAACGGCAAAACTGATCCTTTGGCCAGACAATGACTACTTGCCCTCTAATTCCAGCAAGCTTGAGGAAAGAACTTCATAGTTCATCAAATGGTAACACAGTATAGACCCTTCTGTGCTCTCTGTTATCTGCCCCTTGCATTTTACAATTTCATCAGCTGAAAAGTGAGGGAGGGGAGGGTCAAGTAATCACAGAGTCTTCATCTACTTTCCCTCCATTATTACTTTAATGTAAGGAGTACATGAACATTTTTCTTTTAATTTTTTATTACTATTATTAGCCTATATTATACTTTTTGATATGGAGTTAAAAGCTGGAGCTCACTCCTACTTTAGATGGCTTTTTCTCCAATAGCAAAAGCAAAAATTATATAAAACGCATGAATCATCCTTAAACTCTTTTTTCCTTATTTGTTTATAAAAACAAAGGCTTTGGCCTTGATCACCATCTAGTAAATTAAAATGTGTTTGGTTTTAACAAATGCAGCATGAATTTCACAAGTTTTGGATTTCATAACAAAGAGCAAAACTCATTAACTAAGGGTGGTAATTCAAGGCCAAAAGCTTCTGTTGAACAAGCAATTACCTTTGGAAAATGACTAGAAACTTAAGCCTGATTCCTGAAATTGCTCAGACTCTTTGTCTGCTTGTTTTGTTGGGTATTTTTTGACAAGTTCAGGATTTATTGTAGGCAAAAATATGAAGAAGGAAAAATTTATCTTTATTATTTCTCCATCTTCCAATCTACATCCCTTCTTCTCTCTCTCTCTTTTTGATACCACTTTCCTTCAGTTTACAAAGAACCTTACTCCTTCCCTGAAATGTCCCTAGTTCTAGGGTTTACCCTCCAATCTCTTCCGGTCCTATATCCCCTATCTAAACTAGTCTGTCCTCTCCTTATTTCCTCAGGTCCCTATTAAATAAATAAGTAACTAGCTAATCTGATTAATTTGTGTTAGTGTTACATTCAGATAGGCACTGGTGGCACAGTAGATAGAGGAGTGGTCTTGGAGTAAGATAACTCATCCCTCTTGAGTTCAAATCCAACCTCAGCTAAATGGCCCAGTGGATGGAGCTCTGTGGGACCTGGAGTCAGGAAGATTCATCTTCCTGAGTTCAAACCCAGCGTCAGACACTTACTAGCTGTGTGACCCTGGGCAAATCACTCACTCCTGTTTGTCTTACTTCCTCATCTGTGAAATGAGCTGGAGAAGGAAATAGCAAACCACTCAGGTATCTTTGCCAAGAAAACCCCAAATGGGGTCATGAAGAGTCAGATATGACTCCTTCCCACATTTACTTGTATTTTAACTGAGGCCTTCACAGTTTTATTCCATTGGCATGTGGTCATCACAGACATCTTGCCATTTTGTTTCCAAGTTTCAAATATTCTTAAGTTTCCATTTTCCTCATATTTCTCACCACCAAGGCTTCTCACCTCAAACTCAAGATAACCTTCCCTTCCCTGAGTACAAATAATAAACAGATTCTATTTTGATCTCTTGTGATTTTTCCATTTTCCAAGACCTTAATTTAGAAAAGCCATGGTTACCTACTTCATCCCAGGCCACTGTGGGTCAAGACTTTTGACTTCTGTCTTACCACTGAACCCTGATGACTGGAGGAGAGAGTGAGGTTGACAACTTTGCCCTGCTGTGCCTTTCTTAAATCCAATTCATGCACAAGTCAAGACATCACCCTCCTGATTTCATTGGTCCTATTCCAGAACAAGGAAGAACAATATTTCCCATTCCACAGTCTCAGCTTTGCCTCTGTGACTGATGTCTCTTAATAATACCACCAGAATTTAGGGAACCATCTCCATTTATTGCCAACATTTTCCAGACTCTTTGGGGAAAATGTTCAACAGGTTAAGTGAAATCAGTGATCTACTGATCACTTTCCTTTTTCTTCTAAGGTTCTCAGATCGGACCTTTGTGTAGGCATGTTCAGTAGAATGTATGTTCTTTGAAGAAAATTACTGACTTGTTTTTGTCTTTCCACATAGTAGCCTTTACTACTGGAATTAATTTTTTTTTAAACTAAAGGTCAGAAATTTTCCTTATGAAGGAAAGCCCATCTTAGGAATTCTCTTTCTGTTGGTCCCACTAAACCTGAATCTTTTTAACTTGAAGGTTCACTGTATTGATAGGTTTTCCACCCTTCTGATTCATCTTAATTAAATGGGTAGAACTATATACTTGGTTTTTTCCTATGATAGAGCGACTTCAGAGGGAGCTTTGATAAAGAACTGGATTTAAGGCCTTTTTGATGAAACACTTTCCTTTGGAACCAACCCTCTGGCTGAGTAATGCCCAGGGCCTAGAAGTAGGGGTAAACAAGAAAAGACAATAAAAAGAAAAAACAGGAGTGAGAAAGGAGGAGTGGCAGAAAGAGAGAAAGGAGGGGAAAAGGTAAATTACACATGGTGGGGAATGCTGAAGGGTCCCCAACAGTTGTGCCAGGGCCACTCAGGAACACGCTGTTGCTGTGAATTTGCAGTCTCAGAATTCTGTGGTTAATTGGCTGCAGCCTGATTGACCACTGAAGCAGATTTTTCAAAGAGAATTCTTTAGGGGTGAGGTTCTGAAGATGGCACGTAAAAATGAATACTCATGATCTAGTAACTGTTCAATGGATTTTCAATGAAAGGAGTGCACTGAATTATAGAGAAAGAGGCCACATGAAGCACCTCCATGCCGCTGATCATGTTATTTGGTATTGATTTGTTAGATTACTGCTTCTCATAATTAGATCAGAAACATTTATTTCTACATCATTGGTTATCCTAGCAGTAACAGAATCTCCATTTGTTATGTCAATAATTATTTGTATGTCTTAGTGTTTAGACAAAACTATACTCATGGATTTTTGGGCTCCACTGTCCTATTTATGCTATTGGAAGACACAGGATTCAAATCCCACCTTGGGCATTATCTGTAGCATGACCTGAGGGAAGTCCTTAATCTCTCTGTCCCTCAGTTTCCTCACTAAGAAATGGGAAGGGAAGGGGAGATAGATTCAATAGCCTCTAAGATCCCTGCTACCTCTAAATCTGTGGTCCTAGGCTGTAAACCATGAGTTCATACACCATGGAGGAAATTACTATTCCTTCATGCATTTCTGTATCTATTTAGTGTACCTGAGTGACCTTTGACCAGTTATTTTAATTTCCTTGGCCCTTAATTTTCTGTACAAACTTAACACTTTGAGACTTATTTTTCAAATGCCTTCAAAGGAGTTCTTCACAAACAGACTGCCCATATAGAGGAGGCCACTCTTTGAGCTAGCTCATAATGGAATGTAAACTTTAGCAAACTGAACTGACCTCCAAATCTCTTTAAAAACACTGCAGAGCCTAGCCTGTGAGCAGTGTGGGTGGTAGGTTCATCTTTTTACTTTGCCTTGTATCATCAGCAGGTTATAAATAAATATTTGTCAGTTGAAAAACTGCTTATCATTGGTGATAAGGAATTCTAGGAAAAACATGAGGTCAAATAGTATTTGCCATTGGGTAGAGGAACAGCTTTTTGTTTAGGCCTGTTATTTTGGACACATCAACTCTTTGCCTTTCTTAAAAAAGCTTTCAATAGGAAATTTGTCTTCCTCTTGCTAAAATTGCTTGTTTTACATGGTTTAGTAAAGACTTCAGAGGATTTTTGACATATTTTTTAATTCTTCATTTTTCAGTCATCCTACTTTTCATGGCCCTGTTGGGGGTTTTCTTGGTAAAGAGACTGGAGTGGTTTGCCATTTTCTTCTCCAGCTCATTTTATAGATGAGGAAACTGAGGCAAACAGGGTTAAGTGACATGCCCAGGGTCACACAACTGGTAAGTGTCTGAGGCTGGATTTGAACTCCGGAAGAAGATAAGTCTTCCTGACTCTGAGCCTGGCATTCTGTCTAACTGCCCTTAAATCTTCATTGTGTAATAACAAATCACATAAGATGTTAAGCACATCTTTGAAAAACAATCAACCATCAACTGATTATACATGTTATATATGTTTTTAAAGGGATTTAAAACAGGTGAAGAAATTGAGGGGATTGGAGCTGCAAGTGGTTAATTGTGGGAATTGAGTGAACTACACTGAATACATCTGGTTCCCTTTCTGTTCAATTATGGGTATAGTCCAACTTCTGTCTTGTGAGAACACTGTTCAATTGTGGGAATTGTGAGAGAACCTTGTTGCGTTGTTTGAACCTAGCTCTGTGTGGTTGGGAAACTGAACCATCTCTGCCAGCTGCTTAGAGACCCTCAACTATGGAATAGGTGATGGTCCAGAAACCCAGTCATATTCAAAGATTGATTTAAGGAGTTTTCTCACAGTTGCATATCTCAAGCAATCCATATGTCTCATCTGAAAACTGACCCCCTACAGATCAATCAATTATTGTTCCTATGTTCCTTTGATTACAGTGATTTACAGACACTTGAGGGAAGTGGGATGTCTCTTTTTGTGATTTCAGTGAATTGTACCTGTTCACTCTCCCCTCCCCTACTTGTAAAGTTCCTAATCTTTCATCCAGTTGGATGCATCAGATCACCTCATGTTGTATTGTTTCCTTTCAGTTAATTACTCTTATCTGATTGTTTTCAATGTATAAAAATATGTCTCCCCCTTGCCTTATGGTCCATGCCTAAGTTGAGGAAGGCTACTCGTTCCAGATCATTGGGCAATTGGCATGCATTGCTTAATAAATTGATATTCTTGGAAGATCGAGTCTTTGTTTCCTCAGTTATTTCATATTTCGCCTGTCACACAGGCAAGTTACCAAGTTATTGAAATAGGTTTTTCTCCACCTCTTGGATAAACTTCTTAATCCTCTGTGACATGTGGCATGGTGCAAGTCACATCGCAATATTTCATCTCCATTTATGGAATCTGCAATTTTAGAATAATTCTCCCTCTCAGCATATCAATACACTTATCATTCATTTAATACAATCTGATGAAGATGCCCAGATCTTACAGGCTTCCTCAGACTTCTGACAATGACTTTGGTATAGTCTTAAATGAAAAAGTGAGTTCCGTCAGTAAGATTTACCTCCTTCCTTCTGCAATCAGGGTTAGACTTGCCTAGGGTTATACAACTAGTAAGTATCTAAGGCTGTATTTGAACTCTGGTCTTCCTCACTCCAGGGCTGGTGCTCTATCTACTACACCACCTAGCTGCCTCCCCTCCTTATATTTACTTTTTTTCTTTTAACAACCTCTAGTCCTCCAATCTTTGTGCTGTCTTGCCTATAATGTTGTATTGATCTGAGTTCTTAGGTCCTTCTAAAGTTGTATAAATTGTCGTCTCGATTTTACTCACTTCACCCTGCATCATTAGTTCATATTACTCAGGGTTCTTTGGAATCATTCCTTTCTCATAATCTCTTTTTTTAACTTTAAATTTTATTTTTTTAATTCTGAAATTTAACACCAAAATAAAAAAAGAGTATTTTCATAGGCATGGAAGTACACAAAAAAGAAGATTGCATATGAAATCTTGACTCTCCATTTCATACAACTTGCTTTAAAAAAATGTAATAAATTCATGTTATTTTCAAAATTGTCTTGCTTATCTCTGCTTCCTCCCGAACTTGCTTTTGCATATTTAAAAATGTTCAGTGGCTCCCCATTTTTTATACCACTATTGCTCTCTTTCATTGCCCCCCTCTCCCCAATTAAAAACAGAGAAAAAAATCTTATGATATATAAGCATAGTCCAGCCACACGTACCATACAGTGGTCCTGTCCAAAACTATGTTTCTTTCAAATCTGCGTTAGTTCTCTCCTGGAAGCAATTTGCTATTGTCTTTTATGTAGGTAACACCATTTTAGCAAAGCAACAGTGTCCTGACATGCCAGATTTCTCATTATACTCTCCCTTCATTTGAAAATTTTGCTGTCCTCCACCAACAGACAGGTTGCATTTTGAATACCTTGTTCATGCCTCTAACCCAGAACAGTTCTCTGGAGTCTCTGAGGATGAATGAACATCATTCTTTCACTTGCTTCTCCAGCGTCATACAGTAAATAGTCTCAAAACAGTCAGAGTCACAATCTCGTAGATTCTCACAAGTACAGGCAAAAATCACAATTATCCCCACGTGCACGGTTTTGCAGTGTCAATGAACATTTTACAAAGCTTCGCGAAGATTATTGCTTGCTAAGTACTCTACAAATACCTGATTTGGTGACAGAATGGTCTTCTTAAACCTACATGCAAAAAGAAAAGGAGCAACGGCAAAGAAAATTGATTTCCAATTTTAAGAGGAAATCTGATCCATGCAGAACTTTCTAGATCACATAGAGCTCTCCTAGGTATTTGGGACCCAAGGTCAACTAAGCAGCTCTCTCTTATTCTCAGATGAAAAGTGAACTGTCCTGGTCACACTCTTCTGCGATTCCCTCATAGAATAAGGCAATCTAGCAGGGAGCTGAACAACATTTTCTATGTGTTCCTGTCTACAAAGGGCACAAGAATATTTCTCTATAGGTCCTTATATAATAGGTGATCCCCTGAGAGGTCCAGGCAAATTTCCTCTGCCCACAAATTTCAAAGGGACCAGAAATTTTTCCCCAATGAATCCCTGCCTTTATAAGAGTAATCCAGGTGGAACTGGAAACGTCCAAAAAGACAAGTAGGCTCAGTTAGAAAAACAGAAAAGCAAGTCATATACCTGGTGTTTTTCGGCACACAGGCAATCCTTACTCTATGAATTGGTGAGGCACATTAATCTTACAATCAGGCAAGAAGTCTAAGTCTGTTTAAATTCAAAAAGAAAAATAAAAGAATATTTCTCACATAAAGTCTCACGTTAGATTCAGTATCAGTACTTATAAAGGTACAGCAATACGGCAAATATCAGCATCTAAACCCTCAAAAAAATAAACAATATGCAAAGTTTGCGAAATTGCCTCAGTGGAGCTGTGTTTTAGGGGAAGACCCCTGAAAAAACAGAATTCACTATAGTACCAGCTTAAAATGCTTGTTTTGGTTTGTTTTTACCACTTCCTTTAGGATTGCCCAAACTAAGGTATTCAAAATTAAAATTCTAGATAGAAAAGCTGATTAGGGGTCTCCATAAATGTGAAGAGTCCATTTTTATGTCCCAGATGAAGCTATTCAGACAGCCATTTCAGCCTGACTCGCTTATCTAACTTGGAAACTGTTTTCAAACCTCTTCTGTTCCCCATCCCTAGATCAGTGTCGGGCACACATCCGGAGGTGGATCGATAAATCTTTGTTGACTGACAGACTAATCAAGGAATCCGTTAACAGCTAATTGGAGGAAGGGCAAAGGTAATAAACAGATGGTAGCAACTTTGAAGGGGAGCTGTTGTATTTGAATTGTTCATGGCACATATTTTAGCCAAAACTAAGTCTTCTTGCCTCAGTTGCATAATATAAGAACAGATTAATACCTGAGGAAATTTAAAGGCAGGTAACTAGAGATCAAATGCAGGAAAGCACCTTCCCAGGTCATGTTGTTAATGGGCAAGAGCTCATAATTAAATACCATAGCTGATTGTGTGGGTGTGTGCGTGTGTGTTTGTGTGTATGAGTATAGTTGCATGCAAACTATAGTTTCCTTACCTTCATCTTGCTGGATAAAATAAGGTAATCCAATTGCATTCTTTAGGGTGTTAGCAGAGTGCTTAGGGGGCCAGGAAGGAAAGGATTAATCTGGTGGCTTTTGGGCCCTTGGTGAAGGATTTCCTTTATGCTGACTAGGTTTATATTTGTAAGCATGATCAGCTGAAAGGATGAAAAATGCTGGAACTGCTGATGAGGAAAATAGAGGAATTTATTTGGTTTGCTTTGTTCCTTGGAGTATCCTCTATTTTTTCTTTGTATAATGGTTTCTCTCACTACATCAACCTTAGGAAGTCATTTGCTTCACAGTCTGTTATGTTTTGTATGCTATTCAAGTCACCAAGCATTTATTAAATACCTACTATGTGAAAGGAAAGAGGCCTCGAGGTGTGGTGGATGGAAGACAAGCTTCGGAATCAGGAAGGCTTGGGTTCAAGACATGCCTGTGGTGTGTAGTCGTGAGGGGTCCTAGGTCCTTTATCTAAAAAGGGCAACCCTCTGAGACTCTAAGTAACAGAGAGTTGGTGATGTGTATTGGTAGAAGAAATATCCATACCAACATTTTGTTAGACTAATGAAATCATTTGTCTGGATCAAGAAAAAAAAGGAAGGAATTAAAAAGGAAAGAAAAGAAAGAAGGAAAAAGAAGGAAAAAAGGAAGCAAGAAGGAGAGAAAGAAGAAAGGAAGGAAAGAATGAAAGAAAGAGGAAAAGAAAACAAGACAGATCCAAATATCTCCAACATACAGCTCAGTACCTTGCCTATTTTTTTTTTTTATAGGGGAAGGACCAGTAGTTTTCTTCAGTGGAGAGAGTTCCTGGTGAGAAAACTTCCTTCACAGTTTTATAGCCTGGGTCACCAAGAGATTGCCTTGCCATGGGTCAAAAAGCCAGTGTGTGTCAGAGGCAGGATTTGAATGCAGGTCTTCCTGACTCCTAGGATAATCCTTCCTCCACCATGTCATGCTTTACTCACCTACTACAGATACAAAGACAAAGTGAAATGTAATCCTTATGCCTCCCGTTCCTCACCTGTAAAATGGGCATATTGACACTATATTCCTGTGGTTTTCATTGAGGATACAATAATCCTAATGTGGTTAAGACTGGTATCTTTTTCATAGCCTATATAATTTTAAAATATGGCAGCTGGAACAGGTATGGGTTTGAATTCCGAGCTTCTAAGGACCTCAAATTAACTTATGTTAATATATATTTTGTTTACACAGTGACTCTCAGAGTATAGCCTGGGGGCCCCTCAGGGCATCTTTGTGGTAAAAAAAAAATTTATTAATTTCAAATATAGTAACTATCTATGGACATGACCATATAAAAAAAGCTCTTGGGGGGTTGACCCTCCGTAACTTTTAAGAGTTCCAAAAGATTGAGAACTGCTGGTATATGTGTTAGTTTTCGAATATAAACACTCTGAGGCAGGCTATCAGGCCTAATTGCTGGCACACAGTAAGCACTTAATAAATGCTGTTTTCATAATCAATACCTTCTCCATTCCACTAACCTCAGAAGTGACTTTCAGGACCCTTTGGTGCCCACAACATTATAGGGGATGTTTGTCAGTTAATACATATGGGTATCTGATAACAGCAGGGATAATAATAGCTAACATTTATATGGCTCTTTAGTATTTGCAAAGCACCATAAAAGTATTATTTCATTTTATCCTCACAATAATCCTGGGAGATAGGTGCTGCTTTTATTCCCATTTTACAAATGAGGAAACTGAGTCTGACATGTTAAATGACTTGCCCAAGGTCACACAGCTAGTAAGTGTCTGAGTTAGGATTTGACCACTGAAAGGCATGTCCTATAACAAAGAATAAAAAAGAAGGGGAAGCAATTCAGCAGAATTATCCAACCTGTTGGAAAAAGTCTGACATCACAATATATGCCGCTGTTGGTTCCTCGTTTCTAAAGAGGACTGATGACATCATCTTGACTTGTGGGTGAATTGGATTTAAATGAGGAAAAGCTGCACAAAGTTGTCAACCTCATTTTCTCTTCCAAAGTCCTTGAAATCTAGTGGCAGGACAAAAGTGAAGGCAACTGGTGATGACCCAGGATGCAATGGATGACCTTGGCGATTTCCCTATCTGACGAAGCTCTAAACACTCCACAGTACCTGCTTCAGTCGCTTTCATGACTGTTGGAACTAATGGTTCTCACCTGCCCATTCTGCCTGGGGAGGGTCTTCATGTGCTTGGGGGAGATATCCCCCTAACTACTGATGGGTTTGAAGGCTGTCAGTTACCCTCAACCTGGTGTTACTGGTTTTACTCAGGTGTGGCTACAGCTTCTTGGAGCCACAGGTGGGAGTCAGGTGAAGGTGGACACCAAAGATGGATGGGGAGCCCTGA
This sequence comes from Bettongia penicillata ogilbyi, assembly GCA_023548195.1. Lineage (NCBI taxonomy): Eukaryota > Metazoa > Chordata > Mammalia > Diprotodontia > Potoroidae > Bettongia > Bettongia penicillata. The sequence goes on from JAJHZJ010000096.1 coordinate 15,052,675, forward strand.
AAAGGACTTGGCAAGTCATCACGCATAAGTGCTAGTCCTCCTTGAACATCCCATACTCCCCAAGATGCAGTATTATATGCCCCACCTCAGCAAAGAAGCGGGTGGAAATGCTTATAGCATTTCTTTGGGGCCAACTCTGCTATGTGACCACTCCATATGCATACATTTGTAATAGGGTTAAAGTTAAGCTTTAGATACACCTCCAAATACAATTCAGAGAGGTTTCAGTCTCTAATGCATGAAAACTTCTATGGAAAGAATTCTTCCCCTGGATTCCTGTGTAGACACTGTGAATCTAATTGTGCTTAGAGGGTCACGTGTAAACTACTCACCATGTGCTTCCTAAAAGTGATGAACTAAATTTAGCAATGAGGTGGCAGGTCTGTCTGTCCTCTGCATTCCAGAAAGAAGGCTCTGGCACTCTCTGCCATGTCTTTGCCAGGGGTTCTTGCCACGATAACTTACTTCCCTTCGTGGAAAGAAATGACCCAATTGCTTCCATGATATTGGTGGTATTAAACATGATTTTAATTTGGTTTCTTCCTCTTTCTTCTTCCCCTTCTTCAATTTGTTGGATGGAATTTTTTTTCATGGGATAGAGAAAGCCGCAGTATACACCTACTAAAATCACCCATGTTTCATTGACCTTGGGAAACTCGAGGTGCACTAGATAAGGAAGACCTGCATTTGAATGTGACGTCAGATATTTACCAGGTGAGTGACCTTAGGTAAGTCACTTAACTTCCATTTGCCTCAGTTTCTTTAACTGTAAAATGGAAATAATAGCACCCACCTCACAGGGCTGTTGTGAAGATAAATGAGATAATATCTGTAAACACTCTTAGCATAGTGCTTGGCACACATATATGTATATATACACATATACATATATACATATAGGTGCTATATGTGTTCATCCTTCGTTGCCAAAGAAGACCATGCCATCAGAGAAATAATGACATGACTTGCATTTGACTTTGGTTTGGGGGAAGGCTGTTCAGGTCACCAACCTCACTTCTTCTCCAGAGCCATCTGAATCCAGTGACCAGATATTCATCAGGATGACCAGAGATGACCCAGGATGAGGCAATTGGGGTTAAGTGACTTGCCCAAGGTCACACAGCTAGTGAGTGTCAAGTGTCTGAGGTGAGATTTGAACTCCTGACTCCTGCACTGGTGTTCTATCCACTGCACCACCTAGCTGCCCCATACGCTGTGTAAATGCTTATTCACTTCCCCTCTCTACTCTCAGTTTCCTTAGCAATCAATCAATAAGCATTTTAAAGGGCTTAATGAATGCTAGGAATTGTTCTAGGTGTTGGAGATAAAAAGATACAAATCAAACACTCTTGCCCTCAAAGAGAATATATTCTATTAGGGGAGACATAGAAGTATGTATAGAAGGACATGTATATACATGTATGCATAGGCAGGAAGGCAACCAGCATTTATTAAACACCTACTGTGTGCCAGACCCTGCACTAAGAGCCAGCAAAAAGAAAGACAGTGCTCATAGTCATAGACAACAAGTAAGGGGAAGCTGAAAAGTGGGATGGGGAAAGAAGGTGTCTCTTGAGGGCCATGGTGACAAAGGCTGGGAAGTGAGATGCCCAGCTGGAAAAGGAATGAAACATGGCAAGCCTAGTCCCATGCCCTAAATGGAGGCCCTGGAAGGACCTCACCAAAGGGAGAAGGTGGCTGGCATGGCAGAGGGATGTTCCAGGGTGAGAACAAACATACATAAATGTAGTCTATGTATGTGCATCTACACACATATGCATGTATGTACACATGCATGCAAGTACATATATATATATTTATATGTATAATTGCAGCTTTCTTCCACCCCCATCAGTACATACAGACATCCTCTGCCAACTTTTACTGGGCCATATGTGATCTGGGAGCTCTGGGGTGGCCAGCTCTGGGTCATGTATAGCTCATCTGCTGAGAGTCTGCTAATTGGTTGTTGGTGTCTGGAAGACCTGGTAGTACATCACTCCCAGGTAACACACCTGGGAGAAAAAGAGGCAGGTTCTGCATAGAGTCCTCTTAAATGCTGCCCGCCAGGCGATGAGAGGTGATTTTAGTGAGTGGTGAAGGACAGCCCTTCCCTACTCCAACATAATGGCAGCAACGTAGGGCCATCTTGCCCCATATGGAGTATGGACTCAACTTTTTCAGTCATTTTTCAGTCATATCTGACTCTTTGTGACCCCATTTGGGATTTTCCTGGCAGAGATGCTGAAGTGGTCTGCCATTTCTTTTTGCAGCTCATTCAACAGATGCAGAAATTGAGGCAAACAGGATGAAGTGATTTGCCCACAGTCACAAAGGTTGTCAGTATCTGAGGCCAAATTTGAACTCAGGAAGATGGGTCTTCCTGACTCCAGGTACAACACTCTATCCACTGCATCACCTAGCTGCCCCATAGATTATGCGGCCCTGGACAAATCATTTAACTTCTGAGTTCTCCAGATAACTCTTTAAGAGTATTTGCAGAGTATGTGCCAACCTTCATTGATAGGGAGAGTTTCATCATCTGGAAGCTCTTTATACCAGTGACATCACTGGTACAGTCTCTATATTAATAGAGGCAAGGGGGCACACTTAGATCATCTCATTAAGATGTGTTCAGGGAATTTTCTTTATTTGTTTCAGGCAAAAATTAATTTTAAGTTAATATTTCAGTAAATTAATGATTGAGTAAATGAACGTTCAGTCATAAAAGGTATTTTGTTCACCAAAAATAAAAATTTAACTGAATTTAATTTTAAAAAAAATAAGAACTAGAGAATATGAGGTGGTGAAGTGTATGGAAATGCAGGCCCTGGAATCAGGAGGACCTGAGTTCAAATTTGACTTCAGATACTTACTAGCTGGGTGACCCTGGGCAAGTCACTTAACCCTGACTGCCTTCAAAAAGATAAAATTAAAAATAAAAATTAAGCTTTTCTTTAGAATATAAATTTTTCAAAAGGCTCGTTTCAAGTTATCCCCTTACGCTAAAACACAGAGCAATCTTTTTAACTTTTGCTCTTTGCTAAAAGATATCTTTCCAAGAATATCTTACTCACTTAGCATGACATTTTATTGTGAATGGTCCAAAGTGAAGTTCAAAGGAGTGCATCCTTTGAAAATTTCCCAGCTGTGTGACCCTGGGCAAGTCACTGAACGCTGTTTGCCTTAGTTTCTACATCTGTCCAATGAGCTGGAGAAGGAAATGCCAAATCCTTGCATTATCTTTGCCAAGAAAACCCCAAATGGGCTCACGAAGAGTTTGACACAAAGAAGAAAACTGACCAACTGCAGAAAACAGAGGGGTCTGGGGAATTATAGAAAGCAACTAATTAGCCTTTCCCTGACCAGACTGCAGTGAGTCACATTCACTTCCTCAGGCTCTTACAAGCTGACAGGCTCCCAGAGCCAACAGCTCTGACTGAAGGAGGGCCATAGTTAGGAGCTTGACTCCAGGGCACCATGTACGTATGCATGTATGCATGTGTGTATACACGAATATATACATGTGTACATGTATATATAACCATGCATACATATATGTATGTGTGTGTGTATATATATATACATACATACAGAGAAAGAGTGAGAGAGAGATAGGATGAGAGAGAGAGGGGGAGAGAGAGAGAGAGAGAGAGAGAGAGAGAGAGAGAGAGAGAGAGAGAGAGAGAGAGATTGGCCATAGCTTAGCGGAGGCCTCAGAGCTGACATCCTGTACCAGACTCTAGCCTTTAGCATTGGAGTTTGCCCATGTTCAGCTTTGGGGAAGACTGGCTCCATACTAGGAAAAATCACTTCCCTGTTCTCATATTTATTGGCTCACTAACCTCGTCTAGCCACTCTTGGAATAATTCTGCTTCTAACTGTCAACTAGGGTGTTCTCCAAAGGGGAGAGAGATAAAAGAGGTTAATGATTGTACAATATGAATTGATTACAGGACGGGTCATTTATTGCCTTCCAAGAGTAAATAGGAGGGCATCACAGTATATATCAATACAACAATTTAAACGAGATTCGGTATTTCTAACTTACTGCTATGAGTGTAGTCATTTGGAAAGCTAATATTCAAGTTTTTGTAAGACTTTGGCCGTGCTACATTTCCATTCCATTGGTGTTGTACAATGAGACAGTCAAATTTCATCTTTTTTTTGGAGGCAATCAGGATTAAGTGACTTCCCCAGAGTCATGCAGCTGAGTAGGTATCTGAGGCTGGATTTGAACTCAGGTCCTTCTGATGCCAGGGCTGGTGTTCTATCCACTGCAGCGCCACTGAGCTGCCCTGAGTTGGAGCTTTCCAGTGACCTCTCTCCAATGCTAATTTTTCCTTTGGTACCAGTGTATCCCTGCCACTGCTTGGGCACTCCCCTCTCTATTGCATGAGTGCCAGAAAGGAAAAGGTATGGGCTATTTCACTGCATGAGGTAGATCCTAAAAGACCCACAAGAGAGGAAAAGGAAGCCAGGGACATAAGCCCAGCCAGTTGTTAAATGATAGAAGGTAGAGTCAGACATGACAAACAAAACATCACCTATATGTGTCAGAAGTAAGATTTGAATGCAGTCCTCAGCTCTAGCGACACTGCGCTACATGACTTTTCAGGTGAGTAACTATAAAACATATATACAAAAGAAATATAAGCTAACCTTTTTTGGGGGAAGGCACTAGAAACTGGGGGAATCACTAAAAAGCCTCATAGAGAATGTGTGCTTGAACTGAGCAATGAAAGAAGCGAGGAGCTCTGAGAGGTAAAAAAAATTAAAAAGGCCAAATGAGAGCTGCTTGGCAATGAGATCTAGAATGTCTTAAAATCTAAAAATGGCATTAAATTCATACTCAAATAGAACACTGCTATTAATAATCTATTAATAGGACACCATGCTTATCTACCCCTGACACATGTAGTTGTTCCGGCAATGTGCCCTTTTTTGACATAATATTAAAAAAATCAGATGATAAACATTCACAATTTGTATATGAAAAGTGCTGGCCCAGGATGACCTCTATGGAACAATGGTTAGAAAGTTCAAAGAGGCAGATTAAACTTGATGTCAATGAAAAAGCTGCCCAACAATTACAGCTGCCCCACAGTAGAGTGGGCTGTGCCCAGAGACAGTTGATTTTCTTTTATTAGAAGTTTTCCAATACACTTGAATAAAAATTTATTGTGGATTTTGTGGAGGAAGGTTCTCATTCTGTACGTTTCCAAGGCCCTTCTGAATCTGGCATCTGTAATTCTGTCCTCTCCTGATCAAAATCTCTGATCCTGGTAGCTCTAATTCAATTTTTTCCTTTTATTTACTTTTTTGGGGGAATTTTAAAATTCTGAACTTAAGTGACACCAAACAAAAGAAACATTTCCATATGCATAGAACATAGAATCAGTTGTATGTGAAATGGAAGATTGTATATGAAACTGAGCATTTCTAGTATTTCCAACTTTCTTTCATTTTTAGTAATAATATTTAATCCCAAATCCAACATGTACATTTCAAAGCAGTCCTGCTTGTCTATGATTCTGGTTTTCATCCTCTCCTCATATCTTCTCTTCTCTCCTTCCTTCCTTCTCTCCTTCCATCCTTCCTCCCTTCTTTCCTTCCTTCCTTCCTTCCTTCCTTCCTTCCTTCCTTCCTTCCTTCCTTCCTTCCTTCCTTCCTTCCTTCCTTCCTTCCTTCCTTCCTTCCTTCCTTCCTTCCTTCCTTCCTTCCTCCCTTTCTTCCTTTTTTCCCCTTCCTTCCCTCCTTCCTTCCTTCTTTCCTTCCTTAGATTGAATAGTGACCTCTCTGTCAGGAGATGGGTAGCGTGTTTTATCCCCAGTCTTCTGGACTCATAGATGGTCATGGCATTATCATTTTCACCTCTTTCAAAGTTGTCAAACTAACTTTTTAAAAAATACTCAGTAGTTAAGCAGCAGCTGAACCATGTCATCTCTCTTCCAAGGATGCCTTTGGGAAGGCCTGATCACATTCTTATATTCCCACAACCTGCTTGCATGATCCGGTATTGTGTCTGGCCCAGGAGCAGATCCTCAAACTGTTACCCAGTTGCCTGGGTAATTAGAAGAAGAAAGAGGCTGCCACTACCCTGAGTCACAGGCCAAAGATAATTCCTAAACCTGGGGGTGGTTGTGAGCCAACACCTGTGGAAATGATGCCTGAAGGTGCTAAGCATAAGCTTTGGTAAACCACCTGTCTGCATTGCAGCTGGTAAAAGTTCAAATCCATTGTGTGAGAGGCTGAGAGTAAAATTCTACAATTAATTAGAGGCAGGCATTGACCAATCAAAAGCAAACAAACAAACCCACACAAAGAGAGCCTTTTATCTTGTGATGGCAAATACTCCGTCTTCCAAAGAACTCCTTTACTGAAAGTTCATGAAAAGGAGCTGATCCACTATGTCTCCCTTGAACTCTTTCAATTTTACCATTAAGTATTATGAAAGATTTAATTTGAATTTAGACTTTTCACATTTATATGGTGTGTTTATATCCAGAACCCAATGAATGATTTCATGGGGCAATATCTTTTTTGAGAAAAAACAAAACAAAACAACACTACAGAACAGTACAAGTTGTGGTGGGGGAAACTCTCCAAACTCTATTTGATGTAAGCCTAATATAAAAATGATGTAATGATACAGAGATGATGTATTATTATTTTTTTTTAATTTATGATATATGTAGCTACCAGGCAGGACTCATTCCCCCCAAGCTGTATTGGCATTGGCAGGTTGGGTTCCCAGAGGGTGGCTACTTATCCTCTCAAGGTTCTAGGAGAAATCCTATGAATGGATATACTTCCAACACTAGCTCAAGAGCCCCTATTGGTGTGCTTCCCCTTAACTATCAGCCAATAGACTTAGCTGTCTAGTAAAGGCATTTATAAAAATGGAACCCTGCGCCCTCAGTAGTTATAAAGCATTTTCCCCCAAAACCTGGGGCACACTTCTACAAATATACATCAGACTGGTAAGGCGAAGACTGGATGCAAGTTTAAAGTAGAATGATTTTGAGACATATATGTAGGGAGCACACAGTTGAGACTGTGTAGCATAAATTTGTAGTGGACATAGTCAGAATGGTTGCATGATCTACCTTGGCTCAGCAGTATGTGTGTAGGAGTTAATGGTGAGAGTGATCCAAGACTGAGGCTTAGCTGGATGCATGTGGTGTTATGATAAAGGACTTAAGGATTCAAGAGAGGAAGAGAATAGAATTGAATTAGTTCATCAAGGGCTTAAAATGGAGAGAGGAGGACAGAATGGCTAGTACAGGGGAGACGGCCTGGAAGAGAATTGAGGGGTCAAGGGACTGGAAATCATGGTGTGGACATAAAGTAGGGCTTTTTACGGGGAGGGAGAGGTGAAAAGCCAATAGATTATGTAAAAAGATAACAGAGGTGGTACATTTGTGATTGATGGAAAGATCAAGGGTATGACCCACCATCTTTACCTGTGACTGAGGTGAGTTGGAGGAATAACTCATGGGAGATGAGTGGGTTGAGGAACTGTGTGGTTAGGGTATTTGAGAGAGAATCAATATGTATGTTGAAATCCTTTGGTATAAAAGCAGGAGTTGGGGAAGAAGTGAGGGGAATGACCTGGGGGTCTGTAGACAACAGGACTTTGGTTAGGTGGTAAATGTGAATATTGTGATCATCAAAGGAAGAGAAGTTACTGACTGATGGAGGAAGGGGGAGAACCCCTTTATTTGGAGGATCATTTTCAACTGGGGTAGTATTGTGTTCTTTCAGCAAGTATAACACCTTTGGCTTAAGAGGGACTGAAGTTTCTGCTTTTCATCTTTCTCTGAGCTTTGCCACCTGTTTTGTAGGAGGTGGGAGAAGTCTAACCTCTCCATCCAACAAGCCAGTTCCCTGAATAAAGTCCTCCACCCAGGTTTGTGTTGATCATTCCCAATGCAGTCAAATATACTTCCAAGACTCCCTTTGGAGTCTACCCAGTCTGTACCCTAGAGAAAACTTCAGAATCTTTATTGTCTCTCACCTGCAATAGACCCTTGTAATGTTTATTTTGTATTTTCTATTTATTTTCTCTTTCTTGAAACACTTTAGTGAAAGTGTGAGAAGGGCGCATAATTACACATGTTTTGAAGTGTTTCTCTAATGCTCTGCAACAATTTCAACAGTCATAGATTTTAAAGGATTTTTTGATTTGTAAGGGATCAGGAAAAGCTTTTCATGTGGTTCTAAATTGAGTTGTGAAAACTTTGAATGTGAAAACTTTCCATAAATCCAAGCCGGTAGCTTTAATTTCTGGTTTTAGGGAATTACCTGGGGAAATTGAAAGTTTCAGTGACTCACCCAAGGCCACAAAGCTAATAGATGTCAGACTCTGGTCTTCATTTCAGGTTTTCCTGATTTTGGAGTTGACCTATCTACTCCTTCATCCATCACTCTGTTCTCATCCTGAAATTTCCCTTAACTTCTGGTTCTTTCTTACTGTGTTCCATTCTTCCACCATGCTGGCCCTCTTTTCTCAGTGGTGAGTGTCTTTTGGGGCCTCTCCATCTTGGAAATGGGCCCAGTCCTTAATCAATGCTTATTGTCTGCTTTTAAGTGAATATTGTTTTATTAATAACTGTCCAAAAGCAGAATAAAACTAATATGAGACATAGTGACTTCCCTGTCAGTGGAGTATTGTACTGTATTCATATTGAGCTGGTACAGCCCTTAATACCTGCTTGTTGCCTTGCCTTGTTTTGAATGGGTTTCTTTGGCAGTGTAGGTCCTCAGGTACATTCCTAATCATCTGAAATGTTGCAGAAAGGATTTATGTTCAGGTAGGGAAGAGTTGGACCTCTGGGGTCCCTTCCAACCCTAGAGGCTCTTGGGATTCTCACTGGAGAATCAGGATGAAACCCTGAACTCTAAACATCACTCACATGGAAGGCTTCTCCAACCTGCCCTTTCCCCTCCTTTGCTTTTTTACTCAAGTGTTTCATTTCAAGCTCCAATATGATCAATAAATCCAAATAGGAGAGTTGTTGGCCACACCAGATGTCTAGAAGAAAGACAGCTCTCCCCTGCTGGTACTTGATAGCTTGGGGGAATGAAGGCTCATTTCATATTTTACAAGAGGAAGGTGTGGGGGGGAGGAAGAACTTAAAAAAAACTTAATCTGTAAATACTGAGGATAACAAACCATTGAATGATTAAGAAGGATTTTTCAAAAACCTTAATTTTTACCATTTATGGATTAGAATCAAATAGGGAAGAATTTCTCTATTTGCAAAATAGAGAATTGAAAATTGAAAAATACTTTCTATTCAGTTCTTACAAAAAAACATCTAGTACTTTAAAAGGAAACAGGCACTCTGTGTACCCATCAACACATAAAAGCACTAGTTCTGAAGCCCCCCAAATTAGAATGTGAACATGAAGAACATGTATCCATGTTTTACAAACTCAGACGCATTTATATTCTCCTCTCCCCAACAGAATATCAGCACTTTGAAGGAAAGAGATCCTTTGGTTTTTTGTCTCTATATTCTCAGTGCCAAGCCCAGTGCACTCTACTTACTGAGCACTTAACAAAAGCTTGTTGAATATTAGAAGTATTTGCATACATCTCCTTAAAGTTTGCAAAACTTTGCATATGTATTTGTGGCTCTGAGAGGTTAACCTGGCAGTGGTCATATAACTGGTGAAGGCTGGAAGTAGGATTTGAATCCTCTACAGGCTGCATTCTGGACACAAGGTCCTGAGTCCCTGCATCTACATAAGGTACTGTTTCTGGCACACAGTAAAGGCTCAGTCTGTCTTGTTGGCTGACTGAATTCAGGTACCTTATGGGCACTTGTGTGGATGGATGCAGGGTGTATAAAGGAGGACATAGGGCACTTCAGTCTTTGTCCCTCCCCTCTCCTCTCCTTCCCTCTTTCAGTACAGTGCCTGGCTCCAGAGTCAGGGTCTCCCACTGCATCCTGGGCCATCTCCAGTCGTCCTGATGAATACCTGGTCACTGGACCAGACGACTCTGGAGAAGTGCGGCTGGTGACCTTGCACAGCCCTCGCTCCCTCAAAACAACGTCAAGTGCAAATCACATCATCATCTTGATGTAACAGTTCCAATGAAGGACAAACACAATGCCAGGCACCTAGTAGGTGCTTTTTAAAAAAAGGACCTGCTGATTGATGAACTCCCACCCACCCCTCCCGGCCACCATATTGTCCCCAAAAGTCCCCTGGGTCCACCTCAAGGTAGGCAACCCCGAACCACAGATTCCATCCCTTTGCTTTGCCTTTTGGTCAGAGGATGAGGAGTTGGGAGGTTGAGGAGAGACCCCTTTCTCTTGCTCCCCCACCCCGACTTCGTTGCAGGCAGGGGATGGGCTGGGTAGGAAAGGCTGCTGCGGATTTCGGCATTTTTTATTCCAGTTCAATCTTGGAAGCGGAGGGCACAGGATTCCACCTCCACCCCCCCGCCCAGCAAAGTTGTAGCAAAGTTGTAGCAAAGTTGTCTGCAGTTCTGAAGGACCCGGCGTGTGTAAACACCTAAGGCGGAGAGACCCAGGCCGGTGCAAGGGGAGGGAAGAGGACAGGAAAGCATGCCTCCCGGAGCATGCACCCCGGGCCCTGCATCCCGGGCATGCACTCCGGAGCATGCACCTGGGGCCCTGCACCCCGGGCATGCACTCCGGAGCATGCATCCCTGGAGCATGCACCCCGGGCCCTGCACCCCGGAGCATGCACCTCGGGCCCTGCATCCCGGAGCATTTATCCTGGAGCATGCATCCTGCAGCATGCCAAAGTTTGGAGGGCTGGGGGAGGGGCGGGGAACCTAAACACAGCGACTACGGCCCTTCCCCGCCCCTCCCCCGAGCTCTGCTCCCCACCCCAGGGCCCGGGCTGACTCTCCTTGGGTCTGTCCCCGGGAGCTCATCCATCAGCTCGGGAGGAAGAGGGGGCGGAGGGAGGAGGCGGGGAGGAGGGAGGAGGCCGCAGGGAGGAGGAGCCCCCGCCCCCCTCGGGGAGGAGGAGCGCCCTGCCCCCGGCCCGCGCGCTGACTGAGGTGGCGTGTCCCCGCCCGGGCGTGTGCGCTGGGCTCAGCCCCGATGGGGGGACTCGGAGGCCGCGGGGCAGCTGGCGAGGGGCGCTTCTCCGCTCGTGACGAGTGACGCGGGGGCAGGGCCCCTCGGAGCGCGGCTTCCTGCGCGATCCCCGCGGCTCCCTGCAGGAGGCTGGGGCCGGAGGCGTCGCGGGCTGAGCCTGGAGCGCGCTGCCAGAGGCTCCCGCGGCTCGGGCTCGGCTCCCCGGCTTTGACAGATCGGGTCCGAGGTACGTCTCCCCAGCCCCCTCCCCGCCCCGAGGCTGCGCCCCCTCCTGCACCTCCCTCCAGCTCCCGCCCGGACCTCGGGAGTCCTGGACCTCCTGGAGGCGGCCCCGCGGGCAGCCCGGTCCGGTGTTTACGCTCGCCGCGGTCCTAGAGCGGGCAGAGACCGGGGCTTCTCCGCCGGGGAGCCGGGCCGGGCTGGATGCGGCCGGGCCGGGCGAAGCGCCTGCGGCTTCGCGCCCTCCGCGGGTGCTCCTCGGTCCCCGCAGCCCGTCCTTTGGAGCGCGCCGCTCCGCACCTCCTCAGCTGTCATTCCCCTCCGGGGCTCTGCCTGCCGCTTGCCTCGGACCCTCGGCTCTGCGCCCCTGGCCATCGATCCGCGCAGACTGGGAAGCAGTTAGGGTGCTGGGCCGGAGGAGGGCTGCGATGACTGCGGGTCCGCCGGTCCTTTAGGAAGAGCGGGACCACGAAGTCTGCTGTGACATGACAGCTCTCCGCCCGGCTCCAGGGCACTTGCATTCAGTGCCCGCTCCCAGGGAAGGGACCCCTCTTCTTCGGAGCCTTATTTATGCGGCAGCAGAAAGGAAAAATAATAGCTCATTCAGATAGCATTCCAAGGTTTGCAGTGTGGACCGAAGGAAAGGACCGAAGTCTGGACAGCACTTCCCCCTCCCCCTTTAGACCAGCTTTAAGGCTCTTGTTATCCCCTACCTGACGGTTCTGTGCGGTTGAGATTTCTGGCTGCCACCGACTCAGGGTGGACCTAGTTCTTGGGCATGGTGCAGCGCACAAAGTTCATGCACCCTGGTTATCCTTTGCTTTCCCATTTAAAATCCTCATCCTTAAAGTTGCATGGGGTACCTGGAGCTTTCCCTTTCTGCAGCAATTAAAAAGTAGTTAAAATTTTAGGTGAGGTATTCCTGGAAGGTCCAGAGCAGCACTCTGGGGTCTCCCTGCCTTGACCCACTCGGAGTAATATGGGCAAAATGATAATAAAATGAATTCTCTTTGCATTTCCTCATTAATGTGACTTTAATAATTAGTATCTTTCATTAGTTCTCCAGGCATTCTTGATCAGCAGCATTTGGCTTCCTTAGGAAACAGCTTGAGGTTGGCACAAGAGACAGGGAAATAATTCTTGCCCCCTTATGGGCTATTAAAATAAAATTGATTTCATGCCTTTGTGTTAGCAACATCCTTTCTCTATGTCTCAGAGTCCTCAGCTTTTGGCTTTCATTCTGCATTGTTTAGCATTTCAAGGTTTCAGCATTTTTTTCCCTTTTAGTTTGAGTCTTTGTCATTTGTCAGCCTTAATTTTTCCTGTTTTGATGGGATCTGAAATTAACCGGACACTCTTAAAAACACCCCAGCAATTGTAGCTTCAATAGTTATCCTCTCCTGAAACAAGCTTCCCACTCCCCCAAACCAGACTTACTTGTGCTAGCAACCCCAAAGCTAAACTCTGGGAGACTGTGATTGTTATGTTCAATGATATCCAGCAGGGGGAGTATAATATACTCCAGATGTACAAGGTGTAGAAACTAATTATTACTGGGTATTAAACGTTTCAAAAGCTAGAAATATGGGGTTTTATCTCATGACTAATACAAGGTTGCTTTATGAACCTGCAGCCCCCAAAGTCAAGGATAAAGTATCTACAGTCTCAAAGCTCACTGAAAGAAGACAGTAAGCACTTCCAGGGCAGGCATTATTATCTGAAAAAATACATTTTTATTGATATATTTTGTTTTTACAACACCTACATTTCCTCTTGTAGCCATCCCTTGCAACAAAGAATTTGTTGTATCTTTTTACTTATTGATTACATTGTCAATACTGCTAGTGATCTAAGGTGTAATAGAATACTAATTATTATCAATCCTTAATAGCCAGCATTTATATAGTACCAGGCACTTTGCTAAGTACTTTATAAATATCTCATTTAATCCTCACAACAGCTCTGGGAGGTAGGTGCTATTATTATCCTTATTTTACAGAGGAGGAAACTGAGATAAATGGAGATTAAATGACTTGCCCAAGGTCTAGTGTCTGAAGTCACATTTGAATTCAGATCTTTTTTTGACTCCAGGCCCAATTCTTTAACCATTGCACCTCCTCCATAATAAAATAAAAGGTGAATATTGTTTTAGTCAATAGATTTTTTCCTAAAAAAAAGATATGTAAATAGATCCAGAGTGCTTATTTCTTTGTTATTGTGAATTTTGGGTGAGGAAACTCTTTTGACTACTCCAAATTTGCTCTTTATGTCTAAGAGAGTTGCCTGTGGGCACTGAGTAGTTAAGTAACTTGCCCAGCCTCACTTTGCCAGTATTATATGGCAGAGATGGGACTTGGATCCAGGTTTTCCTGATTCTGGTGCTCTAGGCTGCATGGGAGTGAATTTCTGTAACTGCAGTCATGGCTTAAATACATCAGGGGAGTTTCTGCTCTAAAAGAATCTTATTAAAAAATCCTTTTGTGAAGCAAATCTTGATGTTCATATATTAGATAATGGGAGGTACAGCCATAATTCCAGTGCTTACTTTAGGTTAAATTCTAAATGTTGGCAATTTCCATTATTATTTATAGTGATCTCTGAAGCATTCACAGCAGGCATATTCCAGCTGAGTTGACTGACGCTGTTGCTTTCTACAGGAAAGTTACAGCTAGGTTATATGTGTGGTGTGTGTGTGGGGTGGGGTGGGGTGGGTATGTGTGTGTGTGTTTCTGTACATATAGCTTCAGTAATTCAAGGATCTGCACTCTTGCAAATCACAGCCCTACTACTTAGTTGACTGTTTTCATGAATTCTGTGGCCAGAAAGAAAAAAAAAAAAAGCTGAGATTTCTGGCACTTAGCTAAGGTGGCTGTCTCATTGAAAGATAATAGTAATTTTTTTTACTGTTGTGGAATGCAATCAACTCTGATCCCATTTGGGGTTTTCTTGGCAAAGATATTAGAGTGGTTTGCCATTTCCTTCTCTACCTCATTTTACAGATGAGGAAACTGAGAAAAACGGTGAAGTGACTTGTCCAGGGTCATGCAGCTAGTAAGTGTCTGAGGTCAGATTGTAATTCAAGTCTCCCTGATCCTAGGCTGGCACTCTATCCATTGTGCCATTCTGCTGCTTAATGCCACTATTATTGCCTTTTCTAAAGCAGTATCCAGGAATACCAAGGGTAACATGCTATCCTTAAGTTCTTTGAAAAGATACAGAAATTGGACTCCTCGGAGGTAGGCATCTGTCTGACCTTGAGTCAGGAAGACCTTGAGTTCAGATCTTGCCTCAGACTTAATAGCTGTGTCATTCTCGAAAGGTCAGCTAACCTGTCTAAGCCTTGGTTTCTTGCCTGTAAAATAGGGATAGCAAGTAACAAAATAAAATAGGATAAATCCTCTCTCAGTCTTCAATATGTGTATATGCGTATGTATATAGTTTATGTCTCTTCTCTCCTCTGACTATCTATCTGTCTCTGTCTCTCTCAATACCTGTTTGTAGTTTTCTAGGCAACTGTTCTTTATTTCTGAGATTTTCAATTGCTTTTGAGTTTGAGTCATTCACCAAGTGAAAGTCAAGTGGCCAGGACTTCCACTATGAATTTGCATTAAAAACAAATCAAACCAGTTTCTTCTCTTTCCAAATCTGTCTTAGCCTCACACTTTAAAAATGGAATTTTGTTAGCTGTTCAACTTCCACAAAGTCTTGCTTAACCAAAGTAGTTTCACTTGCCAACAGGGGTCAGGATTCCCTACTTAGTTGGACTATCCATTGGCTTTCTTTACTTTTCTCATGCTATGGGGGGTTGGGGGTGTGGGGGGAAATCAGTGCAGGAACCTGGCAAGGCTGGGATGCTTGAAGGAGAAAATAGGAAACCGATCCTCCTGCTAGCTGGGAGATATCTAGGGCTTAATCTAGCTCTCCTGACGGAAGGGCTTGGTGGTATCTTGTAAAAGGGAGGTGTTAATTAGCCAGTTTTACAAGGTAAGTAGCTTTGACTACCTGCATATTGGAGGGCAGAGTTGAGGTCTATGAGTTGAGGCAAGAGGAAAATTTAAATATCTCCTACATGGGCTTGGAAGTGATTCCTTTTGACTTCTTTAGGGCCACAGTGATTACCAATTTCCAGGGATCATAAATCAAGGGAAGGTTCGGAATTCTAGTTTAAACACATCAGACAGGTCAGCCTGGAAACTCAAGGATTCCTGTTAGGTGTTAGCAGCACTGCTTTAATATTTTTGCCCAAGAATGATTGCTTTCTGATCAATAAAATACTTAAGAATATGTTTTGAAATCATAATGGGGCCCTATTTCCTGCTTGTAATTGCATCAGGCAGTCATCAATTCTAATCTCATTATTTAATGGGAACCCCTTTTTTTATATATCTTTGACAATTAGTTTTTTTTTCTTCTTGAAATTCTTTGATATTTGCTCACCAGAAGGATTTTTTTAAAAAATAAAATCTTGGAAGAAGGAAACATCACTTTGATCCAAACTAGTCAGAAGAGGACAAAACATACACACACACACACACGCACACATGCACATACACACACATGCACACACACATACACACACGGTTTGGTGTAGAAATTCATTCCACTCAAGGCTATAGATAGGTTATTAAAGAATAAGAAAAAAGAAAAGGGGGGTGTTGATGCTGCAGTTGTGAAATGCTGTGTTCACTTCCAGATGAAGTTACTGAATTATTAGGTAACAGTTTGACTTTATTCTAAGTGATCTCTTATGAAGCTGGAGTAATCTGTAAATATTCATAAAGTAAAAACAAGACAACAAAGCCTAGATTTTGGAAAAACTCATTGGAAAATGCCTTTAAGATTGTTAAGTCCCTTTTGAGATGTGTCTAACAGATGAGACTGACCAACTTTGTAGGGCTTTGCAGTTTCCAAGCAGCAGGATTGCAAGATGGCTATGAGCTAACTGACCCTTTATTTAGTTCCTTCTAGTGTGGAGGAGGATATGCTTCTGCCGGCCTGGGACAAATTCAGGGGTGCTTTTATGGCCTTGGTAAGGAGTTGGGCCAGTTACCAAGGGACTAGTCACCAAGGTGGAAAGACAGCATTACTGATTCCCTAAGTACATCTTGACAGTCAGTGAGAGAATTCCTCCCAGGACCGGAGCCTTGCCCATCCGATGGGATGTTCCTGATGAGCTCTTTTTATAGCTGAACTATGACAACATGCCTCTGTAGGTCTCCAAGAAACAGACCTGCATCTATTTCCTGGTCACTTTCCAATTCTAGATTTCTTGTTTTCTTTTTGATTAGAAGGCTCCCTTTAATCACTTGACCTGTGGTTGGTTTTTTAAAAGCACTCTGAAGGTTTTATTTTCACTTAAATGCAAAGACCTAACTAAAGATTTAAAGCCATTAAAAAAAAAATATCACGACCTAGGTCAGTAATTTGGATCACTATCAAACAGTGAAAGTGAATAGTCATCAGTCAATTCTGAGGAAAGTCCTACTTGGGATGTTGTTTGCATCTTGGAGTAATATACAACTCACTTGCTTAAGAAACATTCAAAAAAATTTTTTTAAGGCAAGGATGTTTATATTTATGTCACTTTTATGCTGAAAATTCTTTAAATGACCTTAAGTGGCTTTTTAGTAGCTATCACTAGGCAGAGACAACATTGCATAGTAGATAGAAAGCCAACCTAAATGCCATGTAACCTGGGTTTAAATACTGACTCTGATTTGTACTTGCTGGCCGTGTGGCTGTGGGCAAATCACTTCCCGGTAGTTTGTCATCTCTAGAGTAGAGGAGAGGGAAGAAAAAAGGGTAAAAAAAGAAATGTACATGATAACTTTATTGTATGTTTAAAAGGAATAGTAAATTGTATGTAACAGATTTGTAATTTCATGTGCGATCATCTTTTTTCAACTATTTATGGAAGTGCTTGTTTTATTTCATAAATTAAAAATAAAATAAGTTTTAAAAAAGGAAAAAAAGACATTAAGTTGTAGAGAAGGTGCCACTCATTGTTGGCCAAGGGAAATTTCTCCCCTGAAAGTTCCCTATACTAATGAAATTATAGCTCTGGTCACTATCCCTAAAATGTAGAATATAGTTTATTGTGATTAAATAGAGTGAAATAGTTTAATAATAATTATATTCTTTAACACATGCCCAAGTGCTATGTTTTTATGTGCTCCAACCTTTATTTTTCATCAAATATCTCATTTGATCCCCATAACAACCCTTAGAGGTAGCTGTAAAACCCCATTTTACAGGTTAAGGCAAACAGGTTAAGAGACTTGTCTGAGGTCACATAGCTAGCAGAAATTGGAGGGCAGATTTGAACTGATGACTCCATTTGAACTCCCTGACTCCACGCTGAGTGCACTATCCACTGACTGGGACAGCTGACTCTAGAGAGGTTCTGGATCTTATTTCCCTCATCCATAAAATGAAGGGATTGGATAAACTGGCCCATAAGGTCCCTTCCATCCCTAAGTACATGAAGTATCAGAAGTGGGGTCTGCTTGCCAAGGTGTCCAGGGCACTTTCTACCTTAGATTCAAGAGCCCTCTTTAACATGAATATCTGGCAGGATCTTCTACATCTTCTTTTATATCTTTTTTCCATTTGGCCAATTCTATTTTTAAAAGAGTTCACTTAATTT
The DNA here is from genome assembly GCA_023548195.1 of Bettongia penicillata ogilbyi. Taxonomy (NCBI): domain Eukaryota; kingdom Metazoa; phylum Chordata; class Mammalia; order Diprotodontia; family Potoroidae; genus Bettongia; species Bettongia penicillata. Next base: position 15,070,627 of record JAJHZJ010000096.1, read on the forward strand.
TTGTGTCTCTTTTACAGGCCAATTCTGTTTTTTAAAGTGTTGTTTTCTTCAGTATTTTTTTGTGCCTCTTTTGCCAAGCTATGATTAATTCTCTTTTCATAATTTTCTTGTATCACTCTCATTTCTTTTTCCAATTTTTCTTCTACCATTCTTATCTCTTTTTTTAACTCTTCCAGGAATTCTTACTGGCACTGGGTACAATTTGCATTTGAATTTGAGGCTTTGCTTATAGCTGTTTTTGCCTTGTCTTACTCTTAAGTTTATTTTGTAGACTTCCTTGCCTCCATAGTAACTTTCTGTGGTCAGGTTCTTTTTTTTGTTGCTGTTGTTTGCTCATTTTCCCCAGCGTATTTCTTGACTTTGAACTTCATGTTAAAGTAGAACTCTACTCACCTGGTGTGGGAGAGGTACTGTGCCAAACTTCAGGCTTTTTTGTGCCGCTTTTTCAGAGCTAGTTTTGTGGGGTTTGCAAATTTTGTGTGCTTCTAGGGTGGTATCATCCTGGTACAGATGTGGTCACTGCTTTCCTGGGCTAGGCTCTGGTCTTTATCTAGGAAGGCCCCTGCTCCCCTGCAGCCACAGGTACCTACTGCTCCTTTTCACCTTGGAACTGTGACCCAGAAATGCTTATGGGCAATAGAGTTGCCAGTCAGCACCAGCTGTTCTCAGGGCCTGGGTACACCACTGGTTCTCCTGCCTTGTTCTGGGCCTATGCCCACCCTGGTTTTGCATACTTCTCCTGTGGGCTTCCTAAATTGTTTAATGCTGGAAAAATGTCTCCTTCTGACCTTTTGTTGGCTCTGCCACACCTAAATTGATTTGAGGTGTCATTTTAAAGTTGTTTGGAGGGGAATGTTGGGAGAATTCAGCCGGATCCTGGCCTGTACTCCCAACATTAGTTTAATTGATTGAAGATTCTCAAGGGTGGTAGGAGGAGGACATTAGGAGAAAAGATGGCTATTGATTTAGGAACCTCTTCTTCCTGTTGGTTGATGGAATGTCCCTGATAGCAGTGGGATGGTGGTAGTTACATGAGTGATCTGTCATAGACGGATCTTGAGTGTGAAGGGAGAAAAGCATTTGTGTATCCATCCTTTGGTGAAGGCTAGTTCCTATCATGGATCCATGCTGAAGGTCGTGTTTCTCAGTGTAAGATGACAGGCTCGCCATTTGCAAAAGCATACATGTGAGTGGGTTGGCTCCTGAAAAAAATGAACTTTTCTAAAGAAATCTTGTGGGTTCTAGTCCTTGAACCTTCTATGTAGCTGCAATCAAGCAAAGGCTACAGATTTGGAAGGCTGTCGCATATGTAATCAAAATAAAATTGCTTGGTTCTCAAGGAGAGGGAAGGGAGGAAAGGGAGCGAGAGAATTTGGAATTCAGAACTTTAAAAAAGTGACTGTTAAATTTTTTTGCATGTAATTGGGGAATATTTAATGAAATAAATAAAATAATTTTAAAACAAGATTTGGAAGGCAAACTTTCAGCAGTGTTGATGGATATGTTTATAAACGAATGAAGTGGGGTTCTTTCATAATCTGATTAATTTTCTACTCTATGTTATGCTGTTTTGGAGACTGAAAGAATACGTAGGGTCATTTTGCAAATGGGTAGATTCTCTTTTGTATGGTCTTTTAGTCATTAATGTCCTGACTAAATGATGCTTTTCAAGTGGTGAAATGCTCTTCTGAGTGAGATCCTGGGTTCAAATTCTACCTCAGATACTTTTTAGTTGTGTGACTTAAGCAAAGTCATACGAACTCTTTGTGCCTCAGTTTCCTCATTTTACCAATGAGGAGGTTAGATTTTATGGCCTTTAATGCTGCCTTTCTCAGCTCTGAATCTATAAATTTAGAATTTCATTTTATAGGTAGCAAAAAGTTGTTAGATGATAAATTTAACTGAGGTGAAATATGTAGAGTAGTGGTTCCTAAGTAAGTGATAACTTACACTTTTATGATATATACTCAACTACTTCTCTGCTAGTAAATGCCTACCTTAATAACAGGTATCTCATTTTGTTAAATTAAACTCTGGTAATTGACCATCTAGCAGATACTTGTTTTCAAATATTTGAACAGGAAGTCATCTGGAAGAGAGATTTGATTTATCCTAGGAGGTACCAAAGAACTGAGCCTATGCTGTTGCTGGGAGGCAGACTTTGACTTAGTATAAAGAACTTTCTGATAACTGGAATTGCCCTCAAATGGAGTGATCTGCCTTGTTTAAGGGAGTAAGTTCTTCGTCCCTGGAGGTGCTTAAGCAAAGGTTGGCCAGCTGCCTGGAAGGGGAGGATTCTTACTTTGGATGGGAGGATGGATTAGAAGGATCCTTTTCTATTCTGTGAATCAATGAATAAAATTAGACCCACCTTTGAGGGGAAGCACCTTTGACTCATACATTTTGTTTTGTTTCAGTCTTCTCTTTGCGCGTGGGAGAAGTTTCTGAACTCCTTAATGTATATATTTAGTATTGCTGATTTACGTTTTTCGACAAAGTTCCCAGGCAACTGATGAAGTTGTAATTAATAAGCTTATATGGCTTTTCCTTTGGTTTTCTTGAATTTTGAATAGCATTTCCTTTGTTGTGTTCATTCGTTTCGGTTGTCTCTGACTCTTCGTGACTACATCTAGGGTTTTCTTGGCAAAGATACTGGCTTGGTTTGCCATTTCCTTCTCCAGCTCATTTTACAGATGAGGAAACTGAGTCAGCAGGGTGAAGTGACTTGCCCAGGGTCACACAGCTAGTCAGTATCTGAGGCCAGATTTGAATTCATGAAGATGAGTTTTCCTAAGTTCAAACCCTGTGCTCCCTGCACTATGGCACCACCTACCTGCCCATGGCATTTGCTACTTGCCCTTTTCTCTGTATCCATGGTGAATCAAGATAAAAAACACCATATATTTCCACAAGATGGAATGTCAATACATTTTCCCAATTAAGTCGAAAATAGACTTTATTCCTCATTATTCATTATTATCAAGTATCATTTACTAAGAATCCCTTGAGTGGAATACATTGCATGTTTGTAACATTAAGGGGCATCTCTTTCTGTGTTGGGTTAACATCTTGGACCTGGAGTCAGCAACGCTTGAGTCAAATCCCACTTCTGACACTACAAGCAGAGTGACCTTGGACAAGTCACTTAATCTGAGATTCAGTTTTCTCATCTACAATATGAGGGGGCTGAACTAGTTGATTTCTGAGCTCCCTTCTGGCTATAGATCTGTGAGCCTATGATAATAATAGCCAGCCTTCATCTAACACTTCAAGGTTAGAATGGTACTTTGTGTATGTTAATTCACAGCTGATCTTCATAACAGCCCTGGGAGGCAGATTCTATTAATATTTCCATTTTATAGTTCAGGAAACTGAGGCTGAGAGAAATTAAATGACTTGCTTAGGATCATCCAGCTGGTTAATACCCCAGGCTGAATTTGAATCCAGTTTCTTCCTGATGATAGGTGAGTTAAATGCTATTTAATCAAGTCCTGACTTTTCCTGTCTCCTACTATATCTCCTTCCCCTCCCATCCTATATATTTGTTAATTTCCTTAATCTGTCCTTCTTTTTTCCTTTCCTCTCCTAAAAGCTTACTAGTAGCTTAGTATGTGAGCATTGTCCTCCACCCACTAAAGCCCTCATCGTCATGCAGGGATGGGGGTGATCCAAGGTCGTTGAGGGCAGTGTTGGCAGAGCATAAGCTCCTGATGCTACTGCCGAGTGACTGATGGTGTGTCTATCCTGTGACTACAAGCTTAGCTCAGTTCAGAGAGTCTCATCACCAAATTGGCCTTGGCAGAATCATTTACTAAGTCACCAGGGGGATTCTACTGTGTTGGTGAAAGGAGGGCCCAAACTGAATAAATAAAGCAGTTCCTGTATGTGTAGGTTGCCTTAGTTGGCAGATTCAGGTGGTAAAAAATCTGGGTGAAATTTTTTCTTCTTTTTGTCCATACTTGTGATTCCTCTAAGCTCCCTCCATGGTGGCAGGTAGGTAACCTGATCTAACTTGATCTTAGAGAAGGCCCTGAGGTATTCATTGACTTACTCCTAGCCAGTAGGATTAGAAGCAGAATAAATAGGACCTCAGCTTTTCCTGTCTCCAAGACTGGCCCACTCTCTTGTGATGCCAAGTGGTGTTTCACTGGGAGAAGTAGGCAGGGACAGATCAGACACAGTCTTTGCCTTCAGGAGGTTACAGTTCTTTGACTTGTATTGTTTTCTTAACTAACACAGTATCATCTAACCACAGAAGTGCTTGGACTCAAGTCTTAAATGTCTTGGACTGTAAGTTGTTGACCGATAGAGGGATTTTCAGCAATCCTGATCTTTGAAAACAGAGCATAGTATTCCATGCAAGACAAGTGGGACAGTTGGTAGCAGCACTTGCAAATGAAAGGCAGGCAAGCAAAGCCAAAGCGTGGGTTAGCTCCCCAATAATTTTGAGAGACTATAATTGGTCACTAAAAGGAGATACCTGTTGGCACCATTACAAGTTGTTTGTCTTAATATTGCCTCCCTTTCAGTTAATCTCCTTTGGGGTAGGTATACGATTAAGAGGCTTGGTTAAATAAAACTAAAAGAGGAATATTATTTGTATTAAGGTATTGGGCTTGGCAAGTATCATAGTGGTGAAGATATTGCACTCCAAAGCCAGAAAGAGGCCACCTGTTTCTAATTACGTATCACAGAAAAGTAGGACAAGCCAAGGAAAATGATCATTTTGGGGTTGGAGTTTTGGAGGAGGGAGTCTTGGGGAGAAAGGGTCATAGATAGACTTGCAGAGAAATTGACATTGGCTTTTAGATTGGGCTCAAAGTCTTAAGTTTTGGCAATATTTTTCTTATTTTAAGGTTTGGAGGGAATCTTCTGTTCTGCTTCTTGTTATTTCTCTGATAGTAAACTAAAAAGCCATGTTGGAGTTTTTGCCAGGTCCTGAGGAACAGAGTTTCAGGCAATAGTTAACAAGCATTTATTAAGTACTTACTGTGTGCCAGGTGTTGTGTAATCTGTGTATCCCCAAGTGTGGATCTGGGAAAGAGTTAGAACATTTTTTAACCACCTATCATCTAGCTGGAGATGCAGAGAATGGTTCTGGAGTCAAGAAGACCTGAGTTCAAACCCAGCCTGAGACATTTGCAAGCTGTGTAACCTCTGTCTGCCTTGTTTCCTCATTGTAAAATGGGAATAATAGCACATACCTCCCTGAAAATGAGATCATATTTGTAAAGTGTTTTGCAAAACCTAAAGCCTTATGTAAATGCTAATTATCATCATCTTCATCCCCATCATCTTCATCCTCTTTATCACCACCACCATCATCTTCATCATCTTTATCATCAACATCATCATCTTCATCGTCATCATCGTCATCATCACGTCTCCATGCTTTCCCTTCACAGTATCTCTGTAATCTGTCCTTTCCTCTTTCTTACAATGATTACCACATCCGACTTCTGTTCTAGACTTTATCACCTCTTGTCTAGACCATTATAGCAGCAGGTTCTCAATTGATACTGTAGTTTGAATTCTCTTCCATTTCTAGGTCCTCCTCCCCATAGCTGCTAAAATAATCTTCCTAAAATATAAGTCTAACCCCATCATTCTTCCCTGCTTAATTGACCGTCCAAGACTTCCACTTGTCTCTAGGATAAAATACAAATTCTTCAGCTTGATTTCTTCCTCTTAGTTTATTGAATTTTTTTTCAGTTAGCAGAAATCTAATTTTCCTCATTTCCCTCCCTAATGAAAACAGAAAACAGCCGTTGTAACTTCTCAGCTTCATTTCTTTTTTAAAAATTATTTTGTTTTCAATTTTCTACCATCACTTCCATATATCTTAGATTTTTTTCCCCTCCCTCCCTCTCCTTCTCTCTTTTCTTCCAACTCCCTCCCTGAGATGGTGTGCAATCTTATATGAGTTCTGCACATACATTCTTATTAAATATATTTTCACCTTAGTCACGTTGCATAGAAGAATTAAAATGAATGGGTGAAACCATAAAACAAAACAAAACATAACATAGAAGAGAAAATGATCAGCTTCATTCTACAGTTCAGTTTCATAGTTCTTTCTCTGGATGTGGAAGGCATTTTGCCTCGAGTCCATTGGGAATTTTTTCGGTCCTTGCATTGCTGTGAAGTCCTAAGTCTACCAGAAAAATTCCTCGCACACTGTGGTTGTTGCTATGTACAAAGTTCTCCTGGGTCTCCTTTCACTCAGCATCAGTTCATATAAGTCTTTCCAGGCCTCTCTGAAGTCTTCATGTTTATCATTTCTTATACCACAGTAGTATTCCATTACATCCATATACCACTTGTTCAGCCATTCCCCAGTTGATGGGCCTTCCCTTGATTTCCAGTTTTTGGCCACCACAAAGAGAGCAGCTGTAAATATTTTTGCACTTGTGGAACACTTTCTCATTTTTATGATCTCTTGGGGATACAGTCCTAGAAACGGTGTTGCTGGGTCAAATTTAAAAAGTACTTACTGAATATCTAACAGTATCTGCTGAAAATTGCACATTTGTGTAGCCCTTTGGGCATAGTTCCAAATTGCTCTCCAGAATGGTTGGATCAGCTCACAGCTTCACCAGTATTTTCTCCAACATTTGTCATCTTCCTGTTTTGTCATGTTAGTCTCATAGGTGTGATGTGGTACCTCAGAGTTGTTTTGATTTACATCTCTAATCAATAGTGATTTAGATCAACGACTTCTAAGCTACCTCTAGACTATCTTCCTAAACTTTTCTACATCACTTTTTCTAATTCATTCTGCATTCCAGCCAAATGAACTATTGTTGTTTAGTCATGTCTGACTCTTTATGACCCCATTTTGGGGGTTTCTTGGCAGAGATACTGGAGTGGTTTGCCATTTCCTTCTCCAGCTCATTTTACAGAAGAGGAAACTGAGGCAGAGTTAAGTGACTTGCTAAGGGTCACACAGCTAGTAAGTCTGTAAGGCTGGATTTGAACTCAGGTCTTCCTGACTCCTGGCCCAGCAGTCTATCCACTGTACCACCTAACAGTCCCAAATTTGGCATTCCTTAAACCTGGACCATCCCCCCTCCTCTCTGTTAGCTCTTAGAAAAAGCCCAATATTCCTTTAAGACTCCTGAGCCATTTCTTGATCCTCCTAGTGATTGGTGAGTTCTTCTCCTCTTTCTCAAATGATCATGTGTTATTTGCTCATCTGTTCACCTCTTGTATCCTTTCACTTAGTTATAAGCCCTCTAGGCCAGGGACTGGTTTTCAATTTTGTCTTATTATCCCTGGCACCAGCTTAGTGCTTAGCACATAGCATGTGCTTGTTGGATTGGACTGCATTGTTGGGGAGTAGTTTGTGTCATCATTTTTTAATATTATATATTTTTGCCCCTACTTTTTTTTCTTACTTTTTAATTAAGGTATAGGGATAGGAAGGAGGGAGTGAGAAAAAGTCTAACTGGGAGTATCAGAATTACTGGGTGTGATCATTTCTATCAATGTTTATCTCAAGAAATCAGCCTTTCTCAAAACCTACCAGTTTCGGTATCTTCTGAGAGGCTGATGATAATTGAAAAAATTCTCTCCTCTCCCACCACTCAAAGAATACTCCCAGGGTTAGTTTCCTGTACAGGGCAGTGGTTTCAAGATTTTATAAAGGGACATTCCCCGTTTAAAAATGTGTAATCCTCCCCTTTTTAAAATAATCTACACAAATAATTTTCTTGGTTCACATTTTATTAAAATAAATTATTATAATTTTAGTAGCACCCAAATGTTAAATATGAAATAACGAGTAATTGCTGTGCAGCATTCACCAGGATGTTATAGGAGCATAGATTTAGAGATGGAATTATTTGTCTAACTTCCTCGTTTTGTAGGAACTTTGGCCCATAGAAATGAAAGAATCCAGTGATAGAACTGAGACGTGAATGGAGGTCTTCTGCCTTTAGTCTTCCAAATTTCCACTATCATACTACCTCTCAAAGTTGAAGAGGAAAATGGAGGTAACCAGTGGTCTCCTCAGCATCCCTATGCGTGTTAGGGACCAGGGTGGAGAGAAAGGTGTGGGCTTATATTGCCCCTTCTTGTGGCCTCTAGTGGGGGGCTCCACAGGGGTCATGACTGTCAGGCATCCCATCATGCCCCAGGAACCTCCTTATAAGACCTTTGAGGCATTGAAGACCAATGCTGGAGGATCAGAGGAACAGGTCACTCCATCCTTTCCATGTCCAATCCATGACGGTCTTCGTGGAACCTGATTAGCGGTGGTGGTGGTGGTGGGGGGCATCCCATCCAGTATTGTCATAAGTACATAACCCTCATCCCTCTTCTCCTCTGGCAGAGGATCCCAGCCTTTTCCTTCTGTGGGTGGGGTGGGATAGAAACAGATGGAGATGGGGAGGCAGGGACATTAGGTGTCCTTGGTGGTTTTCCAGCAAAGAATAGATGATCAAATATTGAGTATGTTGGAGAATGGATTCAGATTTAGGTAGGAGCTGTTCCAGAAGGCCTCTGAGATCCTTCCAGCTTAGCACAGTGTCTGGCATATAGTAAACGCTTAATAAATTCATGTTGACTGACTTACTGAGCTCTTGGGACTGGGAATCACCCTTTTTTTTTTTTAAACTCATCCCCCACTTGTTACAATTTCTGTCTTCTTGAGTTTGTCCTTTCACCCACTTAACTGCAACAATGTAAAAGTAAACACAGCAGTAAAGGAAAACAGGAGGAGGAGGGAAGGATGAAGGGCAGAGGGGCAGAATTTCCAAGTGGCACAAATATCTTCCCTTGGCCAAGCTCCAGTTCCCATAGATTTGCACTGTGTCTTACTGAGCAACTGTCCTGTGACCGTGTAAAGTCAGTGACATCTAGTCTGGGTGCATTTGCAGTTTTGATGACTTTCTTCGTTTCTCAGAAAACAGATTTATGTGTTTGTTTTTACTTTTTATTTTGGGTAAGGAGGACACTGAACAGAGATTTGCATTAATATATCACTGGCTTAGTTTTGGGATAAGTAACTCTTCTCTTTTCATACCTGTACTTTGCCCACTAGTTTGTTAACGAGACGCCCATGTTAGGTGTATTTGGATGATAGATTTAGAGATGGAGAGGACTTTCCAGAACATCATCAGCTCCACCTCCTTCATTTTTTGCCCTCCTTTCCAACAAGAGATTAACACAATAATACTGTGCCAACGTTGGTAAAGCACTTGATAATTTACAAAGTATCTTCATACAGGGATCTCATTTGAGCCACATACGCAATCCTAGAAGGATGTCACTTGCCCAAGATCATGTGGCTAGTTAGAGGTGAGACAAGAACTCGGGTCTTCTCTTAGTCTAGTGCCCTTTCCTTTGGATTGACCATCCTTCGTGTTTGGAATACATCTCTTTATCTCCTTCTATTATAATCTCTTATTTCCTTCAAATTTTAGCTTAGATGCCACCTTTTCCATGAGACCTTTACCAATCTTACTCCTTCCCCGATTACTAGAGCCTTCCTTCTAAAATTACCTTATATTTTTATGGTCTGTATTTTATAAATGCATGTTATCTTTCCTGATTAAATGTAAGTTTCTGGGGGGGGCAGGGATGATCTCCTTTTTGATTCTAGATCCTTGGAACCTAGTACAGTACCTGACTCATGGTAGGTATTTAATAAAGTATTGATGATCGATTGATTGATTTCCACTATACCATGCTGCTTTCAGAATGGATCTGTTCTTTCTTCACTCTGCTATGGGCTATGGTTGCTTTGGTGGGAAGCAAAGATGGGAAGGAGAATGCAATCTTGTCATTTAGACAGCTTTCTCCATTATTTCCTCTTTCCCAAGGAGAGTGTTGAACAACTAGACAGCCTTCTAAACTGTATCGTTTCTGCTCTTCCAACCCTCTCAAGGGCCATCTTTCTTACAGGCAGATTTGTATTCCAAGCTGGATGTCCTCACATTAAACAATGGAATTGACATTGCTTTGTTCATTTGCAGACATCCCTGAAATATGGCACACTGATACAGCAGTATAGTGACCAAGGTGAGGTAGCTTAATGACGAGGCTCTTCTAGGAGTGGGGTCCAGGAATCACCTCGTGCTCCAATATTGCATCCTAGCAATGTGTGAAGGAGAGCCGAAGAAAGCCAGGGAATGGAAAATCCTTTGGGGAGGTTGATTAAAGGGAGGGGACACACACACATACATGTATATGTGTACACACTTGTGTGTATACATATATTTATATATATTTAGAAAGATAGGCAGTGTGTTTGTGTGTATGTGTGTGCGTATGTGTGCGTATGTGTGTGTATGTGTATGTAAAGATAGGTCAGTCATGCTGGTGAAAGGGGGATAAACAAAAGACTTGAATTTTCCATTAGTTCCCCAAGATGTACCACTATTTTAGAAGGCTTGTAACCCCTAAGCTGGGAGAATCTTTGGTCAAATATGGCCAAGAATACCATGCGATGAGAAGGCATACTTGGTTGTGATCTCTGCCTTGATTTTAAAGCAGGGAAGGAAAATCTGTGACCTTGAGGCCATATGTGGCCCTGTAGGTCCCCAAATGCTGCCCTTTGATTTCAAATATGTGGCCTTGAGGCCGCAGGTTCCCCAACCCTGCTTTAAAGAATACCCTTGTCCCAGGTCTCCTGAAGTCTTCAAAAAGTGAAGAGAAGGGGGTCAGGAAACATGATATAAATTGGTCATTGAAATGTAGAAGCAAGCAAACTTAGGAAACAGATAGACATAGAAAGGGATTATTGAAACAGAAATGTTAAAGAGAATTATGGGTTCCAGAACAATCATGTCACTGTCTTCTATCTATTGCAAACCCTTTCAAGGAAGAGAAGTTTATCTTCAAGTCTACTATTACTGACTTGACCAGACCAGGTGGATTGGGCCTGGTAGAGTCATGGTGTGGGTCAGTGGAATTCCTGCTCCACAGGCTACACATGGGTCCAGCCTCCCCAAACTAGTGACAGTTTATAGAGAGGAAATCACGTGTTTGTAGTGCCTTTTTTATTTTGTTTTGTTTTCATGGCAAAATGTATTTTTGGAAATTGCTGCCAGAAAACTATTATTTGGAGGCAGTCAGAGTTTGAGCAGCTAGGTGGTACAGTGGATAGAGCACCAGCCTAGAGGGAGGAACAACTGACCTTAGACATTTTCTAGCTGGGTGACCCTGGGCAAGTCTTTTAGCATTGTTTGCCTCAGTTTCTTCATCTGTAAAGTGAGTGGGAGAAGGAAATGACAAACCACTCCTGTATCTTTTCCAAGAATACTGTAAATGAAGAGTCAGACACTAGTGAAACAACTGAACAACACCGGCAAGAGTTTGGGCCATTCCTTTTTATTTTGGTTGAATGGTCTGGTGGAAAGTGTCCTAAACCAGGAGTCCAGAACTGTGGGTTTTAGTCCTGGCTCTGGAGTCTGAGGATATGAGTTCAAATCCCTGATCTGCCACTTACATCACGAACTTCCCTTTCTTCTTGTCTGGGAAATGAGAGGATTGAACCAAATGATCTTTCAGCACCAACTCAATGCATGGTTCTGGGAATTTGGAGCATGTTTGAAGGATGCTCAAGTTGACCGTGAATTAAATCAAGCTGAGTTTTTCAGCCAAGAAGTTTGGAGTAACTTTGGAACCCATATTTTAGCCACATAATGAGAAGACAGGACTCATTCAAAAAGATCCTGGTGTTGGGAAAGATTGAAGGCAAAAGGAAAAGAGGATGACAGAGGATGAGATGGATAGATAGTGTCATGGAAGCAACAAACGTGGGCTTGGACAGACATGGGGACATAGTAGAGGGTAGAAGGACCTGGCATGGGGCTATAGTCCATGGAGTCACAAAGAATTGAACACGACCGTACAACACCTTTTAGCTAAGCAGGTGGCAGTAACTTTGTAACCCATCACTGTACATAAAGACAAGGGTAGATAGGGAATGGTTCTTACCTACCCTAGGATGAAGTGAGCAAAAGAGGGCAGAGGAATGAATTTCTTTCAAAATGGGATTGAAAAATGGGTATGTTTATCTTATTGTGGATTTGGATGTAGCCTGATTGTGACTGCTGGGATGTTAGTAGGTTGTCCTGAGGGGCATCCAGATGTCACCAAACACACACTTGTATCTGTTTTCCATCCAGGATACCCCCTTTTTACATGCTGCCAAAAGAGAGATTGATGCCCCTTTGGTAAATACGCAGAATGATACATTGAGTAACTATCGTCAGAACAATTCCCTTGCCCACTTTTGTTTAATGCTTTGTAAACTGCGTTTATTTCATCTTCCAGTTTTCATTTGGATGAGAAAATGGAAAAATGTCAGCCTTCTAAAAGTTCCATTCAGCAAGCCTGGATGTAACCAGCTGTCCTAATGGAAGATATCAAGGTGTTCCAATGGGATATAAGATTGGCCTTTTGTTTTCAATCTTTGGCTCTCTCAGTATGTGCTCTAGTCACAGAATGATGGAATTCTAGAGCTCAAAGAGACTTATAAGGGCTTTGAGATCTTCAAATGAGTTTTGTTCTCCTTAGAAACTGCTTTAGTCTTAGGTCATGATGTTGCGTAGGTTTATCTAGAGCTTTGTACTTTCAAAGGATATTAAACCACAGACATCTTCAGAGAAATCATCCACCCACTTCCTTGGTTGCTGTCAGTCAGTTAATTAGAAGCATTTATAAAGTACCTACTATGTGCTAGGCATTGTGTTAAGTCCTGGGGATGCAAAAAAAAAAAGGTGGCTAAAGACAGTCCGTGTCCTCAAGGAACTTCTATCTAACATGCATATAACTATGTACAAGTAAGATATATACAGGAAAAACCTGAAATAAGCACCAGAGGAAAGGTGCTGGCATTAATGGGGGATTGGTAAAGGTTTCCTGTAGAAGATAGGATTTTAGCTGGATTTGAAGACTGACTGTGGTTGAAACCAATCCACATATGATATGTATATGTTGTAGGAGCTTAAAGGGACCTTAGAGGTCATCTACTTCAGTCTCCTCATTTTATAGATGAGACTGGGAATAAGTTAAGGGACTTGCCCTAGGTCATGCATCCAGTTATTTCTGACTCTTAAGTCTAGTATTCTACATTTCCTCTGAATTAGGTCATACAAATCTTCCCATATTTTGTGATATTTTTCATATTTGACGTTTCTCACTGATAACTTTTATTCTGAGAGGTGATGTGGCATCATGTCTAGAAAGTAGGCTTTGAGCTAGGATGGCCTGCCTGAGTTCAAGCCCTCTTTCTGACACGCTGTGGCTATGTGACCCTGGACAAGTCACAACTCTCTAAGACTTTACACTGCAGAGAGGATGCCCTTTCTACATTGGCAGAAAGAATTTCCCTACCTGGGAGTTCCTTTTGACAGTTAAATCACAGATCTAGTCCTTGTCTGTTGTATAACAATGTCTACATTTCATTCATACACCATGATTTGTTCCACTACTGCCTAATTGGTGCCAGGTCTTTGTTACCACAAAAAAATGTTAGAAGTATTTTTGTGTATGAGGGACCTTTCTATCTGTTGCTAGCTTCCTTGAGGTCTGTGCCCATGAGTGGTGTTGTTGGGTCAAGGGTGTGTGTGTTCATCCTTTGTTGCCAAAGAAGACCATGCTATCAGAGCAATGATGACGTGACTTGCACTTGACTTTGTATCTACCTACCTATCTACCTACTTCTTTGCCTATCCACAATCCATTTATCTGTCTATTCATCTTTCTATCTTATCTGTATAACTATCATCTTTTTTTCTACCTAGTTATTTGCCTATCAACACATCCATTCATCTATTTATTTACCTGTCCTCCGGCTCTCATTTATCTGTTTATTTATCTGTCTGTTTATTATTTTAATGGGACCAGGATTTCACTCCTTCCTCTAATGCAGATCAGCACATACTCAGCCACTTCTGGCCTTAACATGGTTGCGTGAGAGTTAAGTGAGTTGTCATACAGCCAGCGTGTGTCAGTGTAGACTTGGGCTCCCATCTTCCTGATTCTGAGGCCAGCTCTCTTAACTAGCTTGCCTCTCAAAATCCTCTTTTTTAAAAAGGAAAATGTTAAATAAACATTTAGCCCCTATAGTCATCTACTTTTCCACTGAGAGGAAGGTGGTATGCTTCAATATCTATTCTCTGGGATTAATATTAGGCATCACAGTTACCCCGAATTGATCTTCCTTTTGGTCTTTTCATTTACATGATTGTTAATTATTGGATATATTTTTTAAAAATTACAATAGAGGAAACTGAGGCAAACAGACGGGTTAAGTGACTTGCCCATAATCATATAGGTTAGTATGAGTCTGAGTTGGGATTTGAACTCAGGTCTTCCTAACAGGTCCAACATTCTATCCACCATGCCAACTCACTGCCTCCTTGATCTAAAGTTAGAAGATACTTAAGAAATTTTAGTCCAATCCTTTCATTTTACAGATAAGGAAATTGAAACAGAGAGAGGTTCAGTAACTTACCCATGGTCACCCAGCTAGTATCTGAGGCTGGATTTGAACTCTGGTCTTCCTCCCTCTAAGTCCAGCACTTTATCTATTACACCACATTGTCCCATTCATGTTCACTGATCTGGTCAAAAAGGCCAGTTTGCATTTCTTTAGGCTCCACTGCAAAAGCTCTTTTGGAAACTGTCACCAAGCTCACCAAGCCTTCTTCGCATTAGGGGAAGGAATTGGACCTGGTTGAGTGTTCTCATTAGTTTGGGCTCAATCTCTGTCAATTTGCTTGTTGAGCTGACGGAGCCCTGCAGTGGGCAGCTTTGGCCTCCTTGTTCTGCTCTGCCCTAGGACACGGTCACCGCATTGGAAGATCTGGCCCAAGCCTTGGATAGTTTATTTTATTGTTGAATGCATATGTTATGGAGGGTCTTTGAGATGCTAAAAAAAAGGTGAAAAAACCCCTCTTCTTGTTAGAACAGCAGCCTGAAGTCTCAGCTTGTTTTTGGCTTCCCTGGTGGTGTTTTAAGATCTGGTGTAAACTCACTGTGGTTTGCCTTTGGGCATGGCATCATCTTGTTTAATTTGGCTGTATTATATTTGTAATTGCCGCATTTTAATAATTGGCCAATATTCTTGTCAGCAATTTGCAAGCCTGCTTTTAATGGAATGTTTTGCCTTTCATTTCCACAGTGTTCAGACCTGGGCTGAGTCTCTGGATTAATGCTTGGGTAACCAATAAGTCAAACCAACAGTATGTGCTGATATGGTATATGGTACAATGGAGCCATCCATAGAGGCCTTGTAATGTTCCTAAGATGCAGCTCCTGGTACCCTGCCTCCCAAAATACCTTCTGTCTATTAAATACTTGGTGTGTGTGTGTACATATATATACACACACATATATATGCACACACATATACATACATATATGCACATATACATATAAACTTCATCTGTTCTATCCATATATCATATATTTTATATATAATAGATATATCATATATCTATTATACATATTTTATGTAGTCATCTCCCATTAGAATGGATGTTCACTTCAAATAGAGATTAATTAATTCGTTGTGCTAGTATGACAGCATCTGGCACATGGTAGACTTTTAATGACTACTTTTTGATTGATGATTCATGGCTTGTTAAATATTCCTTGTCATCTTGGGTCACTTTATATGTCATGTAAAATTCTTTTGGTAGCCAGTCATTTTTTAATGGAGATATATTCTCTTCCCACCCTCTTTTTTTTGTCTGAACTTGGGATTTCATTGGTGCAGAAACTTTCTTCATTCAGGCTGATCAACAGCCCTTTGTAACAGGGATGGAGAGGGATGCATGGGAAACTGGGAGGTATTTATGGGAGAACAAGGATAAGTGATGAGAAGCATGAGGAGGCATGGATGAGGTTCCAATCTGTACAGTTAAGCTTGATCTGTTAATCACTACTCTTTGAACTCAGTCATTTAATCTGTAATAAGTCCATATAGCTGATATCTCTCCCTGTTGTCCACAAGGATAGGATAAGCGAAATTAACAAAAATCATGTCATAGATGTAGGAATGGAAGGAACATCAGAGAAAATCCAGGTCAACTCCTTCATTTTACAGGGACTGTTTTTGACGTTCTTTTTATCCCCAACATACTTATCCCATTGGCTATCTACTGGTTATTGATAGTAGCTCTTAACTAATTTCAAAGATCATGTAATTTATTTATATTTTCAGAGATTACCTGTACATTTATTAAGGGTGTAGTGAAATAGGGGGGAAAGCATACTGTCTGGCAAATAGGAGGTGCTTAATAAATGTTGACTTGGCTTGATTTGACTAGAAGCATGGGCACTGAAATCCTTAAGTCTTAACCTCTGGTTCTTTTTCTATTGGATTAGTTTAACTGTAGTCAGTCCTAAGGAGCACTGAGTTGTTAGAGTTAGAATGGTTTTAGGGGAAGTGTTAAGTAAGGCTAGTCACCAAGCTTCTTCCTTATTCTGCTGCTGCCTCTTTAAGATAAGAAAAGTTGTTTTCATTCTGTGTGATCATAAGCCATGTAAGGTGACAGATCAAGACTGTGATATCCTGATGGAATTTGTTTTCCCAAGATATTATCAAGTAGATTTTTATGTGTGTTTCTGACTGTTTGCAAGTGAGGTCTTTTTTTTTTTAATGATCTGATTGATGGGGTGCAGGAAATGAAGATGCAGTTTCTGTTTTAATGCTAAAAATGAGATTGGCAACAAGCCAACAGTGTGTATGTGGCAATTTAAAATATATGTACAAATCCACAGGTAGAGTGGTCTTCCTTACTATGAATGCCTCAATTGAGTGAGGAAATGAATCTCTATAATACCTAAATACAATCATGCCTCCCTTTTTACCTTGAAATAAATTTCCTAAATCCTTAACATCTTGGGGAAAGAGTGTTTAACTATACTGACATCCCCAAGGAATCACACACATACAAATTTCTTGGGCACAATGTGGGCATCTTAATGAACACCCATTCATAAGACCTGAAGAAACTTTAACTTAATACAAGCTTGTATCTTTACCAAAATATCTCATGAATGGAGAATCTACTTTTAATACGAAATTCTAAACTCTGTCCATACACATAAATTCATAATAAGGGTTAAATTTACCGTCAGATATCCAACTTTGAAAAATATCAACCCAGGAAAAGAACCAACCTCAGACCCCAAAGGTCTTCAACTGGTCTTGAGGCTGAAGCAATATACAGGCTTGACCTAGTGAACAGAGCACTGAACTTGGAGTCAGAAAGACCTGAGTTCAAATCTATCCTCAAACATTTACTAGCTGTGATCCTAGGCAAATTATTTAATCTCTGTCTGCTTCAGCTTCCTCATTTATAAAAATGGGGATAATAATAGCACCTACCTCTCAGAGTTGTGAGGATAAAACATGAAATAATATTTGTAAAGTGCTTTGCATACCTTAAAACAGTATGGAAATGTTAGCTGTTATTACTGCCCAACACACACACAAGTAATTGGGCTATATCTGGAGAGAGGAAAGAACTCCGACCTGCAGCCCTATTCTTCAGTCGGCTACCCCAAAGAGAGGAAAGACAGCCGTGTATGTATTTCCTTTGCTTATGTCTTTACCTGTGTGCCAAAAAATCATGTTCTACACATTAAATATGATATATATATACATATATATGTATTTGTGTGTATATATTTGATCTGTATCTCTTTCTAGCCTTTCTATCATCCATCTGTCTGTCTGTCTGTCTGTCTGACATCCTTGTTCTTTGATTGTGGTCTCCATAGTCTCTATGATCACACTCAAGTGCTCCTTGAGCTTTGGGGGTGAAATTGCACATTCCTTTCTAGTACTGGTCATCGGCATCTCTAGGGTAGATGGTCCACTTAGGCACTTTACCATTTGGGAGGCCCATTCTGCTATCCAAAGAAAGTTCTTTGATCCACTCACTATGACACCAAGCCAATGACTTTTTCAGACTATTAAAGACATTATCATCCTGGTAACCACTTAGCATTTAGATATCTATCCCTGGTTCAACATTGGCTACAGTAGATAGCTATGAGCAGGTTATACATAGAGGCTCTTAAGTAATTTCAAAGATCTTATGCTTTACAATATTCCTTTAAATTTTAAGAAATTACCTTCACTTTCAGTAAAAGTATAACAAAATGGGGGGAAAAGCTGAATTTA
The DNA here is from genome assembly GCA_023548195.1 of Bettongia penicillata ogilbyi. NCBI lineage: Eukaryota > Metazoa > Chordata > Mammalia > Diprotodontia > Potoroidae > Bettongia > Bettongia penicillata. The sequence goes on from JAJHZJ010000096.1 coordinate 15,088,778, forward strand.
AAGGACTGTCTATATAACTGTTAGCTGAAGGATGTCTGGAGCATCAGCCCATCCAGATGTCCTTTCACCTTGTGTCCTCAAGGTCACTGGTGCCTTAGGGTCTGTGGAGAGCAAGTTATCCCTCATACTTGAAGTCCCTGTGAGATGTGATTGGCCTTTAGATGTGTGGAATAGCTTGATCTCTGCAGCCTTTCTGAGGATCAGCCTCTAGGGAGAGAAACTAAAATATCTTCAAGAGTGTTGGTTGGTCATGTGTCCATGACTCACGTGAAATATGTTTTCATTAGTTACAAAAGTTAAAATAATTGTTGAAACTCAGTGAAATGCGTGTATTTGTGTCTCTTCTTTTCCTGCCCTGATTTCTTTTTTTAAAAAAATGATTTATATTCCTTTTATTTTTATTTTATTCTTCATTAATAGATTATGTCTAAGGAGTTACTCTTTAAAGCAAAGAACTTTTTCTTGATTTTGAAGGACGTGTAACATATAATTTATTCCCATTGGCAGTGCGTGTAGGAGATGTTTTATACCACTGAAATATTAGAGGTACATGCTGTTCTGCTATATATAACTGGATATATATGTTTCCAAAAAGCATCACTCTATGCAAAATCAAGCAATAAAAACCACAGAACTTATGGAAAAATTCTGGTTAGAGGCATTACACTCAAAAACTCTGCAAGTGACATAAAAAAAGATAAGAACCTAATTAAAATGGTAGCACAGTTTTATATATGTTATATGGTTAAGAAATACAAAAATACTACAATGAATAGTGTTTGGGTCTGAGGCCTCAGGCTTCTGCTTGACCTGAGCCCTTGCCAGGCAAGGGGCAAGTCAACTCTGGGACCTTGGACCAGAAGCTAAGGTGGATGGGAGTAGTGAGGACCAGTCCTCATCCCTCAGCTCTTACTATACTGGAGGATATACAATAAATATGTCCCTCTACTTGACTCTCAGGTAATGCGTATATTCCAGGAATATTGTTTATAAAATCAAATCAAATTTTTAATAGAAGAGGCACTTGGAGAATTTGAAGGAATCTGGTGGTTAAAATCCTTCTTCTTTAAATGAAGAGCCCCTTTTGTCCAGTGAATAATCAGCCAATTATTTGTGCATGTGATTTTTCAGGTCATTTGTTTTTTATTTTTTAAAATTTCTTGGATGGTTTTTGTTTTTGATACACAATTATTTCCAGGTATAACTGAAAATTATGCCACCCTCAACCTTGCCACTGAACTCTCTCTTGTAACAAAGAAAAACATTTTAGCAAATGTGAATGACAAAATGACTTTCATTGGACAGTGTAGGCAATGTTCCAGTCTTTGCCATGGTAAGGCAAAGGTACTTCCTGGAACCAGGATTGGTCATTGCAATTAATCTGAGTTTGAGTACTTTGTTTCTTTTTGGTTCTGATTGCTTCAACTCTGTATCCGTTCATACAAGTTTTCTCTTGGGCTCCCTATTATTAACAGGTACTTTGAGCTATAGAATTTAATAATACTTGGTTTGTGGACCCTGATAAAGGTGGAGTTAGGCATACTGAGAATGGGGCCTGGAGAAGGAAAAAAAATGGGAATAAGTTAATGGACAAAATGTTCCTCTTTGAACCAACTCATAAAATAAAAAAAAAATGGCCTTGTATGTTTTGGAAATGCTTCTATTTTACTTTAACTTTATTTTTCAAAGGAAAGGGCATTTTTCAGGGAAGGATTCAAATTAAAAGTTATGTTTATTTTCACAGGTAATTGAAGTGCTGGGAATAGGCGATTTCAGAGCCTCTTCTGATTTTCAAAGGCAGCCTGTGACAGGAAGCTAACGGAGAAAGACTCTGTACTTCACCAGGAGAGCAAAATGGCATCTCAATGGATGGTCACCATGTTGGGGTTGATGAGTTGGTGTTTGGCGACAGCAGGTAGGTCAAGTTGGCCCATGTAACTCCCACCTTTGTTGTTTTCTTTTGGGAGTATTATACCCGAACCACTTTGTTTTAGAATTCATTTCATTTCAACTAACCTGCTATGTGTGAGGCACAGTGTTAGGAGCAGGACATTCAAAAACAAAAGGAGACAGTTTGGGCCTCTGGGAGTTCACTTTCTGCTAGAAGACCTTAAGTAAGTCAGGGTTTACGTTGTCCATGTGGGGAAGATCTGGTGCTGTGTTAACAGTATGGAAATAGAGCCTGAGGGAGGACCAGAGATATCAGGAACCAGCCAGACTGATGGAGCAGCAGGAATCAGAGATTGGAAGAGCAGACTATCCATTGGTTAAGATATCTTATTGAAGAGCTACTTGAAGATACCTTGCTGAAATAAAATAGGAATAATAGAAATAAACATCTTTTTTTTGAATGCCTTCTCCGTCTTCTTGATTGGGGCCAAATGGTAGGAGGTCTTGAAGGCTAACTTAAAATAGCCTGGATTGGGGCTATAGCCAGTGGGAGTCATTCAAGGTACTTGCCCACCAGGGTTGGCATGAATGCCTTGTAGGTAACTGGATTGTAGTCTCCTTTATTGACGCCCCCTATCTCCAATCTAGCAGAACTCAGCTGACTAAACACCACTTTTGTTTTCTTTTGGAAGGTTAAGCCACAAGGAAAATATACCAGGGCCCGGTTCACCCCTTTTGGTAGGTTTGGGGAGTTATTTACATTAGCCCTTCCTCTGAAGCTGGTGGACCTTAGGCACAATGCAAAGTAGTATTCCAGGGGTCTCCTGGGGAGCTGAGGCTTCAGATCAGAGCTGCAGAGGGGCAGATCTCAGCCCATCATTCAGATCTGCTCCAGTCCCAAGAAGACTGCCTGGCTTGTTCCAACCTTGTAGCCTTGCTGCCCAGGGTAGCAGGCCAAAATTTCCTTTAGAGCCTGTGATGAGGGACAAACAAGGCAGGAGGCAGCATGCCACCTCTGGCTCGTCACGGCTTTACTTTGATAGGCTTTTCCTCACCTACCTCTCATCCTTCATGCCCTGAAGAGTATCCTGGGAAGGGAGAGGAGGAGCGGGGAGGAATGCTGTGACTCCAAGAGCTCTGAATTTTCAACAGCGCCTTCCCGGTGGGAAAATATTCCCTGACCCCCACTGGCTGACACCCTCCCCCCTCCCTTAATCTTTACAAGGTGGTTTGGATGGAGCGTTGAAAGAAGGTACTTGAGACATCAGACCTTGTAGTACTGCTAACACTGGCCTGGAGTTCTGATTTGGGAGCTTCAACTCAGTATTGGAGGCAGAATTTTTAACCTGGGGTCCATGAACTTGTTATATGTGCATGTATGTGTGTATGTATGTATATGTATATATAAAATAACTGTACATATTTCAAGAGAATTCATTTCCATTGTAATCCCATATATTTTATTTTAAGCTTTGAAAAGCCTAATGGGGTTCATGGATTTCAGCAGAAAAAAATGGCTGAGACCCCTATTTTAGAGAGAGGCCAGAGCATTGAGAGGTTAAGTGATTTGCCTAGGGCAACAACAGAATCTCCTAGCTAAGCTGTGTCAGAGGCAGGGTTCCATCCAGGCCTCTCTGATTCCAATGCTCTCTGGCCTTCTAGCCACTGTGTCAAGTGTTAACCTTCAAAACAAAAATCTAACTCATTTTTAAAAATAGATTTTTATTGATATCTTTTTGTTTTTACACATCCTAGAAAATCCCAAGTAATTAATGCTACACAGCTTGTTTCTGAAGTAATTATCTTTAAAAAAAAGTGTGCCACATACACAGAGGCACCACACATACACATTCACACACACACACACACACGCACACACACACACACACACAATTTCCTGCTGCTTCTGAAGCCTGCCAGAGTTAATTAGGGTTCAGTTTCCAATAACAGGAAAAAGACGCACACAGGAAGAATTCAGGGAAATCAGTTGAGATCGAAAGCCTGGAAGCCCCCGCTGTTGGGTGCAGTGCCAGGGTCAAAGATGTTGTCTGGGATGAACATTGCAGCCAGTGATGCCAGCATCCCCCCTGGATGCAAAGATTACTCCCCTTGTCCCACTGTCTCATTTTGGTGCCCAGATGCATCCTTCTGGGTTACTGCCCACACCCAGCATGCACATGGCTTGAGCAAACATATTGCTTTTCATTTCTGGTGGCTGTACCTAGAATTCCAGGTAGAAGATCTAGTGGGGGTGGGGGAGGGAAGACAGAGATTTCTTTCAGTCAAACACATACTCAAGCCAGAAGGTTACTGGGTCTTTGTTTCTGACTTGGGTTCAGCTCCCCAGGACCAGGGGTTTTGAATGACCAGTCAAAGACTTTGGCTTTTTGGTGTCCTGATTTAAAACTCATTAAGTAATATAAACTTGAAACAATACTTTTATAGAATCCCAAAATTCAGCTACTGCTGGGCTATCCACAAGAGAGAGATGGAATTTTTGTTTTGAGGTCGCTGTCCCTCCCCACCCTAAGCCCCAAATTTCTGCTTAGTTTTCTGGAGCTGCCTGCCCCACAAGCAGCTGAGTCTTCTCTTGGAATAGTTTTACAGGGAGACAAAAGCACAACCTTGGTCACCAAGGGATTACTTTAATCTTCTCTCTGGGTGAGGGGTGGGTTTTTTATTTTAAATCTGGCTGCTTTGATTTTTTAATCTCTCCTTTGGAAGATTAGGTGAGTTCTTTTCACCATCTAAAACCCTGGCTAGCTCAAGCCCTCATGGATTCTTCCCTGAGTACCCAGGGCCAGATGAATTTTATGAGTAGGGAAGGGTGTTGGAATCAGTAATGCCTGGGTTCAGATCTCACTTCTTTTTTTAAGTTTATTTTTCTCAATTGTATGTAATTTTTAAACATTAAAAAGAAATTGAGTTCCAAATTCTCTTTCCCCTTCTCTCCTTGAGAAGGCAAGCAATTTGATATAGATTATACACAGAAGTCATGCAAAGCATATTTCCTTATTAGTTATGTTGCAAAAGAAAACACAGATCAAAACCAAGAGAAATAAAGAAAAGGAAAAAAAGTTTGCTTTGATCTGCATTGAGACTTCACCAGTTCTTTCTCTGGTGGTGGAGAGCATTTTTCATCCTAAGTCCTTTGAAACTGTCTTCGATCATTTTATTACTGAGATAAGTTAAGTCACGGTTGATCATGATGCAATGTTGCTGTTACTGTTTACAGTGTTCTCCTGGTTCTGCTCACTTCACTGCATTGCTTCATATAAGTCTTCCCAGGTTTTTCTGAAAGCACCTTGCTCATCATTTCCTATAGTGCAATAGTATTCCATCACCATCATATACCACAACTTGTTCCATCATTTACCAGTTGATGGGCATCCCCTCAATCCTATGCTTCTAATTCTAATATTTCCTAGCTGCAGGGCCCTCAATAAGTCTCTAAGCCTCTGTTTCCTCATCTGTAAAATGTATAGTAACACCTGTAGTATGTATCTCACAAGATTGTAATGTCACTTTAACAACATGATCTAAATGACATTTATTAAGTATAGTCCTGAAGATACAAAGACAAACCATGTCCCCAATGGAGAGAAAGTTAGTTAACAATAACCAAGATAAATAGTAATTCCAGGGTCACTTTCTATGTGAAATCTTTCCAGATTCCCAGGTGCTCATGCCCCACTCCCTTCCCTGTCTTGTATTTATTTGTCTTTATCTTCTTTATGGAATAGAATGGTGGATAGAATGCCAAGTCTGGAGTCCGGTGGACCTGAGTTCCAATCTGGCCTCATACACTTACTAAGAGTGTGAACCTGCAAAAATAACTTCACCTTGTTTGCCTTTGTTTCCTCATATATAAAATGGGCTGGAGAAGGAAATGGCAAACAGTCCAGTATGTTTGCCAAGAAAACCCCAAATGGCGTTATGAAGAGTCGGACCCTACTGAACAATAATAATCCTCTTTATTTTCTCTATATAATTAAATCTATGTGTATATATACTAAGTGTACATAGACTTTGATATACTTTGTATATATGTGTATGCACACACAAATACACATGTGTCTTAATGCACAGAAGCAACATTTACACATGTATATAAGTGTACAGATAGCACCCATATAGATACATGCTCATATACCTGTGCATGTAATAAATATGTAATATACACACATGCAATGCACTCCCATATTTGTGCATATACATTCATGTACTTAGGTATATACATACACACCTCTATATATATATATAAGCACACACACATGCATACAATGCTAACACATGCATCTACCATGAACACATGTATATAGGACCATCAATATATACATGTATGCAACACACATACCCATATATACATTATAATGTATATATAAGAACACACATGATATACACATGTATACATACACAGATCTATCCCTACATACACATATATAATGCATACACACATGTGAATATACATGTGTATATATAAAATATAAATTATATATAAACATGTATATCATCTATTATATGATGTTTGCATGTGTATGCATATACATGCATGCATCACACACATACGCACAGAGTTCTGAAAGGTTTTGAGGATAACCTGTTTGTAAATATTGTCTCTTTGTTGGGATGCTAGTGACTTGAGAGAGTGTTTCATTGTTTGTGCCTGGCATACAGTAGGGCCCTTAATAAAGGCTAGCTGATTGATGGGTTGATAGATTGCTTTAAGGTTCACAGAGAAGGATGGGAGGGGAAAGAAAGGGAGCAGAAGAGACACTTCTGAGGAGCATTCTCATCTTTTTCAGGTTTGAGAAATCACTTGATTTTGGAGCCTCCTTTTGCCTTTATGTTTAAAGGGAATTATTTTCCCAACTAGCATTTTCCTGGAGACTGGATTCCTGATCAAGTTGAAGATAGGCACTGGGGGCCCCGGGAATCTTAAGGAGCATGAAGGGCAAGGCTCTGGGCAGCCAGCCCACAGCAAGCCTCACGTGTTCTAGGCCGCATTCCAGCCCCGGAATATCAGTCAGCAGTGACCAGGAGGAGAGGGCTGATGGGTATTTTCTCTCTCCTTTCCAGATGCACATGAGCTGCTGCGTTTTCTTTTTTGTCCAAACATTTCCTGCAACTATATTCGGGAAAGATTTCTCCAGATAGGAAATCAGCACTTATAGATGTAATATTCATGTTCCCCTCCCTCAACTCCCCCTTTTTCTTTTTCTGAGAGTCCTTTTAAAAGTCCAGTTGTTGGACTTTGAGGCACGGATGCTTAGGTGAATTCTTTTCGAAAGAGTAAAAGCAGTATTTCTTAGGAGTAGGCAGCAAGGTACCCTGAGGACTGAAATCTGACACGCTCTCTCTCTCTCTCTCTCTCTCTCTCTCTCTCTCTCTCTCTCTCTCTCTCTCTCTCCCCCTCTCTCCCTCTCTCCCTCTCTCCCCCTCCTTATCCTTCTAAACTTTGGAAATCATAACTGGAAAAAAAAGACTCAAAAGTAAGTCAAGTTAACCAACATTTATTAAGACCCTATTGTGCTACTTAATGAGAAAATCCATCATTTGCTTGCCTTCCAGGGAAGGGGTAGAGGTTGTGAATTATTCCGATGTTGTGTGTTTAGCTGTTTATAAGCTCCTGTGAAACCTGGACACCTTCTACGTTGTCTATGGAGCATGAGTTGTCCTATCTCCAGTATGTATGTGTTAAATGGAGGGTTGGTAAGAAAGTTTAAGTATGCTGTTGAAGGAAACACAGGCACAATCTATGTGTGAGCTATATTTGAAGATTCTTTTTTTCCAGTTATTTTATTTCATTAAAGATGTTTCATGTAAAAAAAAAGACCCCACAGTGTGCCAAGTGCTGGGGGATACAAATACAGCAACAGACAGACCCTGCGGTCAAGGAACTCCAAGTCTGATGGGAAGCCAAAATACAAACAAGCAGCAGAGGGCTCAGATGGACGTAAAGTAGAACAAAGAACTGACAATATAATGCAACACAAAGCTGTACCATGCAGTACAACACAATGCAACAGAACACTACGCAGCACAGTGCAACACAACATAACACACATGTACTAAGTACCTGTTTTGTATCAGGTTGTGCTAAGCCCTGGAGATACAAATAAGAAAGTCATTCCCTTCCCTCAAGAGGCTTATAGTCTTAACCATCACTTAATGCTATGCACATAGTAAATGTATGCCCATAAGTAAATAGTTATAAAAAAAAATTCCCCCTCCCCTCCTTGTTCCCCCAACCACCTACTTGAAGCTCTCTGTTTTGTTTTCTGTTGCCCTCACATGCTAGAAGATAGAACAGGGAAATCTGGAATAACACCTTATTTCCTCTCCAGCCTGCCTGCCCCTTGGCTCTGACCAGCTCAGGGACGGATGGAGCATCAGCTTTGGAAAATAACAGTCTTGCTCTGATGTTTTTGCTGGAGATGTTATTGTATGGCCATGGCCCTGGTCTGTGATAATCTTTTCCATTGGAACACATCTGTTGGTGCCAACATTGTTGTTTGATTGCTAAAAGGTTGGGTTACACATGCTGTGTGTGGAAGCCAGGGGACCCAGGCCTTAGCTCTGTCTTCCCAAAATGTCTTTTTGAGTTAAAGTCAGAGGGTGGGGAAATTAGGGGGAAAAACAACCTCCTCTTTATTAGAAGAATTAATCAGTTATGGAATAATGGCCATTTTTAGATGAAAACCTTATGCTCCAAAGTTTCTGATTTATTTTTCATGATAGTTTGGTCATCAGTTTTATTTCTGAACAAGATAAAATACTGTATTTTCAAGCTAAACATGCCTATCTTAAAAAAAACTTATCTAATATGAAGAGAACCTCTGTCACTAAGAAACTCAGATTATAAGATTTTGGAGGCAGTGCAAAGTGAAAAAAAAAAAAAAGACTTCCTCTCTGACGCAATATGTGTCCTCTGAACCAGTGATGAGGAAGGATACTTGGCAGCAACAAGACTTGGGGAATTAAAGAATGAGGATTTTCGTGACTCTTTTATCTGATTTTTCTTGGAATAAAGGGGCCTAGTTTAGTTGGGCAGAGTCCTTGTGATCCATTTTCCGGGTGAGTGTACCTAGACTCTGAGATGTTGAATGACTTACCCAAGGTCACGTAAGGAACGAAGAGCAGTCAGGATTTGAGCCCCAAGCCTCAGATTCCAGGTTCAGTGTTCATTATCCTGCACCTCACTTCCTCTTGCCATGGATTCTAATTTCTCTGGCACACAGTACAGTGACCCACCAGAAAAGAAAACTTAACTGTGTAGAACCAGTGCATTTTCCTTTTTAAAATTTTCAAAACAAATTCCTAAATTGGTGTCAACCTAGTTGGTTCATCTCTTATTAAGTGGCCTCCTGGATTCCGCTTAGAAATAATTCCTTCTGCCTTTTAAGATCATTTAAAGAATCATAATCCAGTACCCCCATTTTACAGATGAGGAAATTGAGGCCCACAGAGGTTAGTTAGCTTTCCTGAAGTCACAGAGGTAACAAGTGGAAAAACTGTGATAAACTCTGTTTTTTTATGGAGCTTAGTGTATGTAGTGACCAGAGCATTAGACCTGGAGTCAGGAAGACCTCATATCAAATTCTTCTTAGCTGTGTAGGGAGATGTCCCTAGGGAGATCACTTAACCTTAACGTCACTTTCCTCATCTCTAAGGTAGGAATAATAGCAGGGTCATTCTGAGAAGAGATGTGAAGAGTTTTGCAAATCTTTAAAGCATGAGTTATTATCATGACTGTCCTTACTGACACATGCACACTCTAATTTGTAGCTTATTAATTTGTGAAAACGTCTTAGGCTCCCTGCTGTACTGTAAGCTGCTATATCTCTGCAAATAGTATGGTACCCTGAAGTAGGAACTCAATCCATGCTTTGAATGGAATTTCTTGGAATCTCTGTCTTTCCTCAGTGATGGTGATGGTAAGGGCAGCTAGGCAGACTCATCTTTCTGGGTTCAAATCTGGCTTCAGGCAATTATTAATTGTATAACCCTGGGCAAGTCACTTAACCCTGTTTGCCTCAGTTTCCTAATTTGTAAAATGAGCTGGAGAAGGAAACAGCAAACCACTCCAGTATCTCTGCCAAGAAACCCCCAAAATGGGGTTATTAAGAGTTTGAAACGACTCAACAATAAAATGAATGGGTGAACTGATCCCATTTCTGTAGCTCTGTGAGTGTCCAAAATCCTTACCTCCTGACGATCCTTTGAGGTAGTCAGTCTTACTCCACTTATGCCCACTTACAGATCTGAAAACAGGTTTGGAATGACTGGGTGGCTTTGCCCATAGGTATGAAGTCTCTGAGCTGAGCTCTGGACTGAATCCAGGGCTCTAGACTCCAAGATGAACTCCCTTTACTCCACTGCACGGTACTGTCCTGGACAGATTTCTTGGCCTGTGATGCAGAGCGGGGTGTTCATTCCTTTCCGGGGCAGCCTGACCATCACATTTCATATTTATTGACTAATGTCTTCATTTGCAGGAGAAACTTACTTGTGCAAAGCCTAGGAGATGGGTTTCTGAGATCCCATGTAGAACAATTCCACACCATATTTTGATTGTTTCTAAACTAAAAAGGGGCTTTTGTGCATCAGTTCAGCAGACTTATATGACTGAGTACCCATTCTGCCACAGGACATTGTGGAGTCTGGAGGCCAGTGCCTGAGTACTGCTAGCAGTATGATAATGGGCATCTTCTGAGCCTCAGTCTTCTCATCTGTAAAATAGCGATCTGTGTATATGTCTGACACCTGCCACACAGGAGGGTTATGAGGAAAACCTTTGTAAACCTGCCTTCAGGAGGCTTCCAATTTATCAAGAGAACCTATGGTAAATGTGGTATAAAGAAATGAGTCACATTTGATTTTTTCTCCTGCAAATTTAGATTTTTAGATGTGTTTATCTTTAGCAGGAAAGATTAAAGCAAAAAAGAAAACAAAACAATTTGTTCCTTAAAATCATGGAGGAAAAAAAACAACTTCCTAACAATTTGAGTTGTCCAGAAATGGAATGGACCATTCTGAGTTGTGGTGGTGTTCCTCTCCCTTTGGGAGTCTTCAAGCGAAGTTAGTGTTGTTGGGTATGTCATAGCTGGGATTAGTAGGACTGGGTGACTGCTAAAATCACTTCCAATTCTGAGATTCTGCAATTCTTTGAATAACGACAGCCAACATTTATGTGGTGTCCTCAGGTTGGCAAAGTACCTGATGTATGTTTTATTCATTTGATTTTCACAACAGCTCTGGGAGGTAAGGGTTATTATAACTTATCCCCATTTTACAGAGGAACAAATTGATGCCAAGAGAAGTGTCTGAGGCAGGATTTAAACTGAGATCTTCAGGACACTTAAGCCCAGTCCTCTCTCTCTACTGGGCTACCTGGTTAGTTGCCTATGAATATTCACCTCGAAGATTTGAATATTGGTGTCAGGCTCCTTCATTTAGAGCTTTACATGAAGAAAAAGATAGGAAATCACATCATCAGACATGCTCTTTTCTAGTTGAAATTAATCTGATTCAATAAACATTTATTAAATGCCTAGTGTATGCCACACTAGGTGCTAGGCACTGGGGTACACAGATGAAATGAGGCGCTATCTCTGCTCTTAAGCAGCTTGTCTTCCACTGAAAGTGATGAAATACAACATATAAATAGCCTCCCATTTTCACGGGGCTCGTAGTTGGGCGTCTAATAGAAGAGTGGGTAAAAAAAAAAGAACCATAATTCTGAGCCTCCAAACATCTCCTGGGAGCAAGCCTAAGCCACTTCCCCTTTGGAAATCTGCTTTAAAATTAGTTGTCTTTGAAACAGCTGCCTCTCGATTCTCCCAGTACCCACAATTTAATCCATGTGCTAGAGAGGAAATAGGCTGTTATTGTTTACTGTCTGTGGGAGTGGGTGACACAGGATGCATTTAGCTCTCCCATTATAAGACACCTGCCACACTTTATGAGGTTAAAGTAGAAAATGAAACTTGGCCATGCACCTGCAGGGACGTTTAAAACTGGGTCGACACCTCCTTGGAATGGTTGTGTTATTTCCGTATTTTATAATAAAGGAAAATGGCTTTTATTCTTCTCTTGTTTTCCCTGATTCAGTGAACTGAGAATTTACATCATTTCTGAGGAATGGAACAGTACCTGCTCTCAAGCAGCTTATATTCTACTGAGAAGTTACAGCAAATACGCATACAAGTAAATACAGTTTATAGACAAAATGGTAGAAAGTCACTTCAATAGGCAAAGAGTTCAAGTGGGAGGAATGTTGCGCAGTGAAGGAAGATGGGAATTTTGGGAGGTCGAGCTGCAGCGAGAGGGTGTTCCAACAAAGGAGGTGAATGTTATCTATGGGGAGGAGGCTGCATGCAGGTCAGTTGAACTAGAATAATGTGCAAAGCGGTTGGTGTAATTAAGGACAACAAGAAACATTTACGAATTGGTTACTTATTTGCCAAGCACTTTGATAAAGCCTGGGGATACAAAGAAGGATGAAAGATGATTCCTGTCCTCAGGAACTTCTACTCTGACCAGAGAGGTGGCATGGGAGATAATCAGCAGAGCAAAGGCCCTGGAGTTCATAGGGATGGGGAAAGGCTTCCTGGAGAGGTGGGCTTGAAGGAAGCCAGGAGGCTGATAGGAGGAGGGCGAGAGTTCCTGGCATGGAGGACAGTCAGTGGAAGTGGAATTAGGGGATGGAGTGTTGTGTGTGAGGTACTTGGGATGCAGATCTCAGAGGACTTGAAATGTTATCCCAAGAGTTCATTCAAGGAGATTTACTCATCTTCTAGACAAAGGGACTCTATCAGAATGTGCAGTGGACGATGGAGCTCGCAGAGGTCTACCATGCCACTTCTCTTCTCCTAGGGAAACAAGCTTAAGCCCTTCCCATTTTATACTGAGGTTGAGAGAGTGACTGGTTCTGTGTTACATCGCTCATGTAGATAGCAGAACCAGAATTTGAACCCTGGCTTTCTGACTTCAACTCTAATAGGTTTTCCTCTGTGCCATGCTGACCCCCCATTTTCCATACTGAATCCAGTGCTCCCATGAAACTGTTCTCTCAAAGCCCCATAATGACGTCCCAACAGCAAAATCCAATGGCTTTTTTCAGTCAACTCAGTAGAAGAGTGGTAGGGGAAGTACTTACTGCAGGGACCTGGGAGTATAGAGGATGTAGGGAAAAAGAAGATGAAGAGAATGGACCTAAGTAGGTGATAACAGTGGATAGAGCAGCTGGAATCAGGAAGACTTGAGTTCGAATCCAGCCTTAGACACTTACTAGCTATGTGACTCTGGGCAAGTCACTTCACCCTGTTTGCCTCAGTTTCCTCATCTATAAAATGAACTGGAAAAGAAAATGCCAAGCCACTCTAGTACCTTTGACAAATGGGGTCACAGACCCTTGTCTAGATCCTAGTTTAAGTCTTTAAAAAGAAAATTGACTTTTTAAGGCTCACTTTGCTGTGTTGTTATTTAGCTATTTTTGGTCATATCTGACTCTTCATGACCCCATAAGGGTTTTTTTTGTTTTGTTTTGTTTTTGCCAAAGATACTGGAGTAGTTTCCCATTTCCTTCTTTAGCTCATTTTACCAGATGAGGAAACTGAGGGAAACAGGGTAAAGTGACTTGCCCAGGGTCACACAGCTAGTAAGTCTCTGTGATCCTAAAATGCACATATTGCTTATTACAAGCATCCTGAGTCAGATACCAGGATATGGGATGGTTGAAGATCTTTACTTCTGTTTACTTAGACCTCCCGCATGCCTGCACATCTGAGGACTAGAAATGGTACTAGAGTACTAGGTACAGATACCTCCAGGTATCTGGAGGGGACAGGAGAGGAGGAGGCGGTTATTTTATTTTTGAGATGAAACCAGGAAAGAGTAGGGAAATACACAAGGGTTTTCACTTCTTGTCTCCTGTTAATCACTTTTTCCCTCTTCTGAGGTGCCGCACTCCACCCTCCCTCCCATTTGTTTATATTTCTACCCATGCATGTAAACTGTTGAATTCTGGCTAGTGTGAGATAATGAAAAGACATTACCAAATTTCTTGTGTGAGAGATTTTGGGAGGGGGAAATAGTGAATTATGCAGGATGCTTTGGTGGGGGCGAGAGGGAAGCTAGGGGATGAGATTTATTTTAGGATTTGTTTTTCTAAACTACATAATTTAAACCAATTTGTATGTGTATGTGTGCCAGTTATCATAACAAAACTTTTTTTAAAGCACCAAGTTTCCAAAGCCTTTCCCCTTAACAAGAAGAAACAAAGTATTTTCACAGTCCCAGGCAATCTTTCTAACTCTAAATTACAGAGTTTTTTGTACCTGAAGAAGTAAAGTCATGGGATAGATACAGCCTCAGAAAACCTGCTGATTTTCTACTCTGATGGAATTGCTGGCTAAAGGATGTGGGGCACACCAGCCTGGCATCGTTTTCATTCCCAGTTTTGCCCTGGTGGGGGTGGCCTCGCTGAGCATTCCTCAGGCCTCAGACTTGTACTCTAGAAGTGTCCTGGGAACCAATTTTCTGTGTTTTGTCATTTAATTAACTCTATCAAAGGCTTCCTAGCAAGAGTTCATTAATGATATTGGTGGATTCAAAAGCACTAATTAAAGGTTTCAGATCATTTGCAGCATGCAGGTTGAAAATACTAATGTTTATTGGGCAAAGTTGGCAGAAAAAGCATTCAGAGATTAAGCTGCACATTAACTGGCTCAGTTGCTTTTTTGGACCTGGGCCAGTAAAGGAGATATTTTTCTTTCAGGGTATAGGTCATATTGTTCTGTTATTTCCTGGTATACTCTTCTGGATTTCCCTGTTTGATCAAATTCACAAGACCCCTTCACACAGAAGAGCCAGGACAACTCAAATACCATCGCTGGGGAAACTTGTTGGCATTTTGTTTGACCAGAGAAACCTCAGTCTGGTTTCTTACCTACATAAATACTTCCCATGGGCCTGTACTTAGAGGTACTGTTATCTAGAACTCCAGTCTGTTGTGAAACCATGCAATTTCCAAGTGTTTAAAGGCTTGAAGAAATTAGAAACATGGAAGTTTTGGGGTCTAGGTTTTCTCCCCTATCCCTTAAAAAAACCCAACAACCCAAACCAAGAACCTGCTTCCAATTTTCTTCTAGCTCTCTATGTCAGCAAAGGGTGTATTTCCTAAGTGGCTCACACATCTCATTCTGGAAAGAATCCAACTCATGAAATCTGGTGAAATTCCTCCTGATTTTAACTTTGATGAATCACTTGAGGCCTGGAAGTTTTACTAACAGAGACCTGCTGGCTTTGGGGTTCAGCAACAAAACGGGGGGAGGGCTTCCCGGTTGTGCAGCGTATCTCAGATTTATCTTAGAGTCAATTAAATGTGTTATGTAAGATAGCTCTTTTTTTCTTAGCTTATGGCTCTTTGAGAGCATTCCTCTCAAAATCTTCTCAGTCCAACCCCGTCTCCTGCTGACGTTTTCGTCCCTCTTCCCTTGTCCATCTGTGCTGAGCAGGCTTGGGAGTAAGGCCTCACTTACGAAACCCAGACCAAATCTCACTTTATTGACGTGATTCAGGAGAAAAGAATTCTAATGGAACGTCAGTCCTCCAAGCAGCTATTTGACAGCATTGTCCAATCTTTCTGAGCTCAAGGAAGGAAGGACCAGTAGAATCTGCTGCTGTTTCTGTTTGTTTCTATGCTTGGAATTTTCTGAAGAAGGCTTCCACTGGAAAAAAAAAACAAAAAGCAAAAAACCTCCTTGGGCATGTGCCAGAGGAAGAATGTATTTGTCCCTGAGCTGCAGCATCCCTCTGGCTTCACTCTTTGGGAGGCTGGAGGATGGCCTGCTGCTCCATTGCCATCCCTTCCCCGAAAGCTCAATTATAAAGGCTTTACTGCTTTTGTTATTTCATACACTCAGGTGGCCCCATATCTATGCCTAGAAGCATAGATATCTCTGTAATAAGTAGGCAGGGACTTCTAGAATTCATCCCCTCCATCCCCCTGTTTTCAGGCAATGACAGTGGCCCTTGGTAGGGGTAGAAGAGACACTTGTTCAAGGTCATACAACTAAAAAAATCAAGGTTAAGTGTAAGGAATGAAGGGGAATTGAGGAGATAAGGAGGTGAAAGGCTACAGCCCTTGTTGGATACCTCTTAATAGTTCAGTTAAATTTGTCACACATGCATTAAATACCAACTGTATACAAGGCACTTGACTAGATGATATAGATACAAGAACCATCCCTAGTCTCAACTGGCTTCATATAGCTTGTCAGAACATGAATCCTCTCTAGTAAAGCACCAAAGTCACCATCTTACCATAATGAGTATTTTATGAAGTGTGGTTTATTATTTATCATATGAGGGCAGTGATTGTCTGTTGGGCCTTAGTTTCTTTATGTTTAAAAGGACAGAAAGTTAGAGCTATCTTTATGTTGTTGGTCAAAACTGTTACTGGTGTGGGTTGAGCCATTCATTATAAAGTTGTCGTATGCCTAATGTGACTAATTAACTAGTCACAGTATGCCACTAATCACAGTAGCTGGTACACTAGATTTGGCTGTGTAGACATCACACTGGTATAGACACAGAATGGTGTAGTGAAAGGGGGACTTGGTTCTGAGAAGATCCAGAGGTTGCGAGTTCAAATCTTGATCCTTCAACTGTGTGGCTCGTCCTTAGACCATCTGTTTATTGATGAGGAAATTGAGATCCAGAAAGGTTCAGTGTAAAATGTAAAAGGAAAAGGTGAGATGAAATGGCCTTAAGAGTCTCTTCTTGTTTCAGGCCTTATCGTATGGTGGGGGAAGGGTAAAAAACAGAAATTTTCAAGGACTTGGAGGAAAAATATTTTCCTATCCCCTTGTGGAGCGGCAGTGTAAAATAGTTCTCTTAGATGGGGAAGCCCCAGTGGAGTGAGCGCCCTTTGGCCCAGCTGCCTTAAATATTCCAAGGTTGTCTCACTTTTACTGTTCTTGGACTAGGAAACCAGTAGGGACTGCCTGCTAAGTAAAGAAAAATTGGCTTCTTGGAGAGAATTTGTGATTTTAAGATTAAAGTGAACTTTTCTCCCGGCAAACTAATAGGATGCTTTGTTGGGACATGTATCCACAAGGCCTTGCTTTTGTGCCTTTCATCAGATACGATTCTCTGGATTTTTTTTTTTAATCCTTTGGAGACTTGGTATCATAAATAGGATTGGATTTAAGATAGCCACCCTCCATCACTCCCCACCTCTAATACTTTGGATCACTCCAGACTGTTAAAAAAATATTCCGATATAAGTATAGGCACCTAGATGTGCACATCATGACCCAAAGATAGATAGATTAATAATACAGGATATGCAATGTAATAAACTTAATATAAAATATTAGAATTGAATATGACAGTAAAAGGAAGGCAGAATTTGAAGTCTCTCCTAAGTCTCCTTGCTCCATCTGCCTGTGTCTCCCTACAAAATCCTTTTATAGACAATGTAATAATAGTAATGGGGCAGCTAGGTGGTGCAGCGGATAGGACACCAGGTCTGGAGTCAGGAAGACCTGAGTTCAAAATAGACCTCAGACACTTATCAGCTGTGTGACCCTGGGTAAGTCATTTAACTCTGTTTCTCTCAGTTTCTTCATCTGGAAAATAAGCTGGAGAAGAAAATGGCAAACCAATGCGGTGTCTTTGCCAAGAAAACCCCAAATGGGGTCACAAAAAATTGGACATGACAGAACAACAGCAATAATTTAACTTTATAAATATCTGCTCCTTGAAAAACTGAAGAATGACTGCTGCTGGAGGTTTCTTATGAGGCATCCCTTGAATGTGCCAGAAACATACCTGGTTGAAAAATAAGGAATATTGCAACCATGCCATACATGTATTTACCTGAAGTAGTATGGTTTATCCACAGATTGCTGATTTCTGTAGCATTTTGGTGTTTATTTTTTGGAAATTGGTAGCACAACAACCAGAAGTCAGCCTGAGAGTCAGGAACATCCGGGTTCTAGTTCTGTCTTTGATACTTTGTTACTAACTATTGTCCTGAGCAAATCGCTTAACCTAAGAGCCTGAGTCAGATATGTTATCAGTTGATCTTTCTTGGTGAGAGGAGATACAAGTTCTCCTCTTCCACGAACTCCCAGGTCTTGGCCAAAAATGGAGGCATATATCTCATTTATTTATTAGTCCTTCCTTTTTCCAACTGGGACATGGCAAGGAAGTATCTCAAATTTCAGACATGACATTTTTTTCTCCTTTTTTTCCATTAAGTAGGAAGGCACTTAATGGCCTTAAGGTTTTTTTTTTATGAAAAAAATACAAGAAAAAAATGGGCAGTAGAATGCCATGGACCAAAATATCAATTTAAGACAGTTTTAGACAGATTTTCACATTTAAAAAAAAGAAACAGTTTGTAGAGGAACCTGCCACTTCTGAAGGTCAGTCCTATCTATCATTTTCACCAGCTGGTGTTTGCGGAGACATTAATGCTTAATATCTCTGCTTCTATACATACAGATAGAGAGATAGGATAAATGTGAGTGTTGGTGTGTTTTACGGTAGAAGGAAAGTTTTGCCACCGCTTTTGAGGCAGATTTTCACTGTGTTCTGTTTTGCCTCTTTACAGTAAATCTAACTCCTCAGTTTTTCAAAGAACTAAGATTTCACAAAGAACATGAGGGATTCAGATTAATCTGGGAAGACTTTGGAACTGATGTGAGAATGTTCTGAGTAGAGATGGGAGAGCAATTTAGATAATGACCATTCCGAAAGTCTTAAGAACTCTAATCTACTCAGGGACCAGTGATGACCTCAGAAGCTGAAGATGAAACAAGCCACCCACTCATTGGTGGAGGGATGGTAGACTAGTTAGTACAAGATGAGACGTGGTTTTTTCAGAGTTGGCCAATTGCCACCTTCTGTAGCATTCAGATTCTCCATGGCTGCCCTGTGGCCAACCTCGTGATGATACCCTTGACCCTGAGTGCACTTGGCTTGACTCTCAGATGGCAGATCATCTTTGGATCTTGCCAGCTTGGTAGAACCTGTCAGACTTTGTTCTCCATTGGCACAGCCTTCAAAAACCCAGGTGTGCTCATAATCTATAGCTCTGTTTCTTTTTTATTTTATGTCCAAAAATGCTTTATTTACGAAGCTTCAAAAATGCTTACTTGCTAGTATTCCCTAAGAGAAAGCTGGTATTTTCAAGTCTTGAAAAATAAAAGTTTTCTTTTTTTCCCCCTCACTAAAACCCAAACAATTTCATCTGCTAATATTTCATGACTGGATTTCATAGAGCTTCAATGAGACCCAGTAATCATTTTTTCAACTGTACTTATAATACTCATGGATAGATGGCTGGTATTCTGTTTAGCTTGGATCTTGTCTGTTGATATACTTCACTGGGGTCACCATGAGTCAGGGTGTGGTTTCTCAGCCCAGGCGGGTTTGAAATCTCAATGGTCAGTTCATCCAAGGGTAATAAAGCCTAGGGATCTGACTCTCTTGAACCAGGCTTCAAGGAAAGCTAGATAACAGACAATTTGTCAGAGATATTGTAGAGGGGATTAACGTTCAGGTACAGGTTGGGTTAGATAGCCTTTGAAGTCTTTTCCAACTCTGCAATTCTGGGATTTTGTGAACCAGTAAATTGATTTGAGGCAGTTAAGTGACATGGTCATGAAACTTGACTCTCTCTACCTACTGTGCACTAAGCACAGGATATACAAAGAGAATGTGAAACAGTTCTTGCCCCAGAAACTTACATTCTAATGGAGGAGACAACACGTACGCATGAAAGTATGTCAATAATATACTTTTATAAAATAAGTACTATGGTAGTCAGTAGCTTTGGGAGTTTCAGCACCTACCATGTTCTAGGTATTAGGCTAGGTACTTTACATTCATAGACTTAGACACACAAAACCTACCCTCAAGGACCTTCCAATCTATAGAAGGGGAGTGAGGGCCCAGAAACAATGTGTAATTCATACGTAATTAGGTGATACCAGCTACAGAATAAGCACAAAATGATTCTGGAGAAGGTGACAGCTACAATTGGGAGGCTCTGTGGGACCTGGCTTTGGCAGCATTTGAGCTGAGTCCTGAATGTCGGTGGGGATTCAGATGGGTCAGATCTTCCCGTTTGCCAGGTCACTTTCTTCCCAGTGTATCCTCAGAGCTAGGAGACCCTGAAAAATTCCTACCTTCCAACCTTTTTCTTTTCTCCATCTTGATATCTTTTGCCCTTCTATTTATGATCATTCACAAATTACATTCACACTTGATTGCTTTACTTTTACAAGGAGCCTGTGATGAATTCTCCCTATCTACAGATGAGGAAGATGAAGAGGACTCCTTTCTGACTTCCTAATTTGGTATTTTTTCCACCATACCATGATTCCTCCTTTTTAGATGTATACTTCCACAGTGGGAGTTTGGAATTAATTGTAGATTAATTACATTTTCAGGTTTGCTGCTCCCTGGTGACATCTGGAGAAAAGTCCCTTAGTCTCATGAGTAACATGCTTCCATGTCACACTTTATGATGCTTGACTTCTGGGGAGGTTTCCCATCATCTAGACTGTTGTGGATTCTTGTTAGCTTTGCTTAGGGTCAAATCTTTCTGACCTTTCTTGATTTCATATCCTTTCCCATGCCCATTTTAGCAATGTGGGTTTGAAGATTTAAAGTCAGTCCTTTCTTGTATGGTGTAATGAACAGAGCATTGAATTTGGATCCCACTTTTGTAGCTTACTAGCTTTGGGACCTTGGGTCAGACCTTTGGCCTGTGCAATCCTTAGCTTCCTCCTGTCTCAAATGAGACAGGTGATTTCCCAGGTCTTTTCTATTTCTAAATCTATGATCCTATGCAAAGTACCTTTATATTTTATGCTTGCTTTTCCTATATCTGGGTCCTTCCTGGTGGTGGGATTTGTTGATATACTTCCGAAATGCACCTAGTTTGGGGATTTAGTTACATTATGACTTATATTTCCAGTTCAGTGTAGGAAGGACAAGATGGCCTTTAAATGTTTGTCGTGGCCCATTTTTCATCAGCAATGGGTTTATGAGCTTCTAAACACAAAGGAAGAAAATATCAGGATTTTTGGCCTTGTCCATGTGAAGACTTTAAACCATATCAAAATTGAAGGCTGTCCATATTGGTCATGGTCTGCCATCTTTAAATGGCATTCTGCAACGATAATCTTCTCTACTCTGCCCCTCCCCACTTAAACACATGTATTAGGTAACCTAGAAACAGAAAGAAAGATTTCTGATCTTGGTATCAAAGACTGAGACATAGCCATGTGAATTGAATGAGGCTGTATAATCAGCACAGCTGGATGGTAACTCCAGCTGTAGACATGGGTAATATATTATGAGCTTAGCTCTTTTCGGAGTGTTAGAAAAACCTGCTTGCCAGAAACATGAATTGTAAAAAGCCATCAAAACATATTACAATGCAGGAGAAAAATGTAGTGAAAATTCCATCCTATAATGCCAAAAAAGTTTCTTTTTGCTCGAGGTTTGTTTTTTATTTCTGTTAGGTAATTTGCAAAGATGATCTGAAGTTGGGGAGAATGCATATAAAATAAAAAGGGAATTCTCCCAGAAAACTCTGGTGAGTAGATAATTGATGGAAATTTGAGGCCTCTTTTCAATGTTGGTTTTAATTTAATGCACTACCAACAGCTAAGCTCACCCTAAGTGATAGCACATTTAGGTCAGAAATCATTGACGTATTCCCTGGAAGTATTTTGATTAAGGTTTTTTTTCTCTCCCTACTTCCCCCAGGAAAATACCTTTCCTGCACTTGAACCCCAAACACTGTTTGCTGGGTCATGTGGAAAGCCACTGGGCTGAGAGCCAGAGGACTGGAGCAGGCATACATCTGTGTGTCTACCAGCTGTGTGGCCTGGGGGCAGTTATTTTGTTCTCTCTGGGCCTTACTATCCTTCCTTGTAAGATAGGAATCAAAACTGTTCTGTTGATGGGATCATTGTGAGACTAGAATATAGTAAAGTAACCAAGGCACTTTAAAAAATTGAAAAAATGAATTCTCAATACCATCACAGAGTCACAGAATTTCAAGATCTGAAGGGACCTCAAAAGTCATGTGGTCCCGAACTTTAGTTCCAAAATAAATTCCTCTAAGACATGCCTTCACAAGTGATCAACCCTATCACCTTTAGAAGCAGATGATTCTACCTTTTGCCCAGGTGAGGTAGACTTGCCCAACATCTAGTCTGAATGGGCTGTTTGTCACTTTCTCTCCGTTGTTCTCCGTTCAGCCCTCTGGGGCCAAATTGGACAAATTGATTCCCTCTTCCAAAAAAATCAGTCAATGAATAAGCATTTATTAATTGCCCATAAGGTGCCAGGCAACAGTGTTAAGTGCCAGGGAGCCAGTGAAAGACAAAAGCCTGGTGTCTGTCTCCTATTCTCAAGGAGGAGATGAGCAGACAACCATAGACAAACAAGACTGATGCCATGTAAGTGGGACGTGGTCTCAGAGAAGAGGCACGTTCACATGAGGAAGTGAGATCTGAGCTGAGACTTGAATTCAGGGAGCCAGGAAGAGGGAATGTATTTTAGGCTTGGGGGCCAGTCAGTGAAAAGGCACAGGAAAGGGTTGAAATAACAGAGGATTATATAGTTGAAACTGGGGGCAATAGGGAGCCCCTGGAGTTTAGCTTTAGGAAGTGACTTTGGATACACAGTGGCCTTCAGATACACCGTGATGAGAGTTACCTTCTTCCTTTCCTCTAAGTCTCTCCCGCTTCTTCAGCCAGTGACCATACAGGTGAACCTTCACTATGCTGGTTGCTCTTCTGGATACTCTCCAGCTTATCAGCAGCTTTTTCACAGCAATTATTTGTTATTGCTGGGACAGGCTGTGTGGTGTCAGTGACTTTGGAGCTGCTGAAATCCAGGTTCAGGTCTGTCAGTCTGGCCTTCGTGACCTGCCAGTTCTCTAGACCAAACACTTGCGATATTCCCCGTCCCAATGCTCCTGATCAAGATTTAGGTGTGATGATATCATAGGTCTGTCCTTACCCAATCAGTCAATAAACCTATCTTATTTATTATTATGAATCAATAAGCAAGCCAAGCATGCCCCTTTAGGTCTTCAAAAACACGTTAAAGTATTGGTCTGTTTGCTGTGATGATACTGTTACGTCTTCTCATCTAGCCAGTTAAGGTTAGGAGGCAATTAGATGGTTCAGTGAAGTAGAGGAGAGGGGGGAGGCTAGAGTCAGGAACAAATCCAGCGTCAACTGTATGACCCAGCTCTGTCTCTCTGCCTCTGTGCCTCAGTTTCCTCTTCTGTAGAGACAATATTTTATAGCGTCTACCTCCTAGGACTGCCATGAGGATCAAATGAGATAGTGACTGTGAAGCACTTAGCACAGTAGCTGACACAGGTAGTGAGTACTGTGGAAATGTTAGTTGCTATTGTAATTACCATAGTGGAAGATTTTGTGGAAGTTACTTGGTGTGGGGTATATATACTTAGGTACCATGAATCAAGAGTTCAGGTTGCTTTAGGGAAAATAAATTTAGGCGTGTGTGTGTGAGGTTCTGGGAATAAATAAATAGAGATGCCACCAGAATACCTAAATACCTAGGCAGCAATAGTTAGTTTTAAGGTTTACACAGTACTTGCCTCTGAGCAAGCCTGAAGAGGATAGAGAGTATAGATATGAATAGCCCCATTTTATAGGTAAAGAAACTGAACCCCAGAGGGGTTAAGGGACTTCCCCAGAGTTCCACAGCTAGGGAGGGTCAGAGGCAAACTTGAACCCCCTGGGAATGAGGTTCTTTCCTAAGGACACCCCTGCCTTGGATGATCTTAAGGTCACAGGGCCGCTGTTTTGGCCAATTGAAATAACTTGCAAAATCATTTTTTTTAATGTCATGTGTATGCAGTGAATCCTTCTCATACTTCATCCCATTATTGCTGCCCATCTGTGTGGAAAAATGGATATGATTGATAAGAGTTGGGTCTTGAGGGAAGGCTTTTATTGAAGGGATAACATTTGGGGGCCAGGAAGGAAGTGAAGTAATTTAGCTTGATGGTTGGCATTGATAAGTCTCCTCTAAGTAGAATGTAGGCTGCCTGCAAGGGGGGGAGGGGCTGTCTCTCTTTTCTGTTACAATCCCCAATGTAGACCTAGCACAGTGCTTGGCCCATAGGAGCTTAAAAGGCTTTTGATACATGAGCTTTGACTGATTGATCAGATTCCTTAGGTAAGTGCTTAAATCTCTCCTTTTGTTTTGGGTGTGTGTACATATGTTCTGAAGTTAGAGGTCTTGCTTAATATAATTCTTAATGATTTCCAAGTATCTCATTACCTAGACTGTAACGGAGACTTTTCCTTTCTTTCTTTGTCTTCTTTTAACCGCTTGATAAATTTTAATAGGACAGATGATGAAATTGTAGAAGTGATTGATTGTGAAAGATTTGAATGCTCAACATAGAGAGGAAACACTTTACTTTGTGCAAACAGGAGGTCACCTGAGGCTTTTCAATTGGACTGTTTGCTTTAAGAGATCACAAAGGTAAACTTTGAAATCTGGTCTCTCTTTGGAAGGCATCTTTGTCTTTCTAAAAGTGTTTAAGTTTACTTTTGTTGATATTGCAATAAAACCTACCTACCTTTCTCTACACCTGGGGCAATTTAGAGGGTTCACAGAAGAGAAAGATGGAGACATTTTCTATCCAGTTCAAATTTTCCTTGACATTCCAGAATTGGCACTGAAATCCTCACAATATTGAAGACAAGAAAGGCCAAATCACAGCAAACAGAAAAAACAACACAGCCCAATTACATTGGAAGTACCATATGCTCTTAATGGGAGACCATCACATAAGTCAGGTTTGTCTTAGATTGAAGCCAGATCCATAAACAGGAGCAGAACGATTGATGATGGACTGGATGCTCAAGCCCTTGTGCCCACAGAAGAACAGAACACCATTCTTGCTCCCTCAGAGGAGATGTCAGAAGTGGAAGAAGAATGTGTAGATTCCAAATACCAGGAAGCTGATTTCAGAGATGAGAGTTTTTGATACAGCTAGACAAAGGGGATCCCCAGGCTACCTGACCACTCCTGCAGAAAACAGTGAACAAGCCTTGATATTGGGTCAGCCTGTGGAAGATACATGGAAGGTACATGTTCCATCTTTGATAAAGGGCTTTCAGATCTAGCCCTGATGCTTCCAGACTGGAGGCTCTCAGATACTCTGATGACCCCTTCTTTGCTTTAGCCTACCCTTTTGCCACCAGCTTTTCCTCTGGAGACCTCAGTGGTGAGCAGGTAGCCAGATCTGGCAGGGCTCTGTCCTGGGGAAGTCTGGTCTCAAGCACAGATACTCACGAGCCTTCAGATGTCCTGATCACACCCACTCTGGACACCAGGTTGATGTCAGAATTTGAAGTAGAAGAAGCCTTTCCTGCTGGGTGCTCACACTGATCAATGACTTGGAGAGCAAAAGTCCCAGGATGGTAAAGGTGGTGAAGGCAGACCTGTTCCATGACAACCCTGCTCATGATGAATGCCAAGATGGGTTCCTTACCAAATCATACCTCGAGTCCCTGCCTGAACCAGAGTCCTGCCTCCCAGAGCCTCAGAGGAGCCTTCCAGAACATTTGGAATTTGATTTAGCCTCTGTGTCCCTGACTTGTCAGGAGGAAGTAGAGAGCACATTACTTTATCTCTTTCCTCATGAGTTATGAGCTATGTAATTTCTGAACCTTGACAAAAATCACTAAGTAGATTGAGGGTGGAAGAGGACAGAAAATAGGTATTGTGAAACAGCACAGAAACTGATATACATCTGAGAACTTGCTTTGGATTTGGGTTACCATTACAGCCCAATTGGGAGTGAAAACTAAATATTAAAGAGATGAAGCAATTTTCCTGGAGGAAGCAAAACGTTGGTAACTTTTGCATAATTAATAGAACTCAGCAAAAAAGAAAAGACAGTTGAACAATGACAACAGGAAGTTTGTCCTCTCCACTTCTAATTATGTTGGGGAGCAGTTCATTTGCCTATAGAAGCCCTATGAGAGAAATCCAGAGGATTATAGATTTAGAGTTGGCAAGGACTTCTGAAGTTGGTAAGTCCAAGCCTCTCCTTTTGTAGATATGGAATCCCATCCCCAGAGAGCTGAAATAATTTTCCCTTGGTCACATAGGTGTTACTTGGTGAAATGAGATTTGAACCCAGATTCTCAAGTTCTAAAACTGATGCCTTTATACTGTAGCATCCCATTTCTCCCAAATGAGCTTCCTGTAGACCTCCCATCTTTACCCTGTCACTCATACTTCCGTTTGCAAAGTATTAAGGAACTGAGCTAGCGTATCTCTTCTCAGAGGTCATGGCCAAGCTGGCATCTCTTTCATTGATAGTCGGTCATGGAACTTGATCTTTGTGTGAAGAAGCAAACACCAAAGTAGCCACAATTCCATGTCTTCCTTGACTTTGGCATCACTGGCAAAGGGCATTCCAGCAGCAGAATTTGGAGATCAGAGTCTGCCTCTTGACGACATCATGTGAGCAGCTGCTTCCTGGACCCATCACTGTGGCAACTGGGTTCTGTTTATGATAATGAAAGGAGATATAAAGCCCCTGAGTGTCATCACCATGGACAGAGCTCCCCCTGAAAATGAACCACTTGCCAGATTGCCAAGGATAAACCAAAACAAAGGAAAATCAAACAGATGTAGGGAGGGAAGTATCTTGATTTATTTGTAAGTTCAGCATATCCTATTTGCCCAAGTACATCCTCCTTTAGCACATGTAGTCACGCCAGGGCAGATTCCCATCCATCCCCATAGAACCAGAGACATAGGGAAGAGTAAATACAATGGAACACTCTTGAAAACCTTTTTCTGTATATACCCTTGAACCTCACTAGTGTGATGGCCAATAAAGGAATTATAGAGAAGCAGTATTTCATAACAATCCCAACTAATGCTTTCAGGTCCATTTTGGGAACTACTCTAAGGGTCATTGGGGGGAAAACATTCTTGTCAACCTTACTGTTATCTAGAAATAGTATGATGTATAATCCAGAGTGTGGTGTAGACATTTACTCTTGATCTTTAGCAAATTTACTCACCTCACTCTTCACTCACATTGGCAGCTATGGGGTTTCCAGAGAAGGGTCTTGATTCCATAGCTACTACTGCCTATAATGCAATGGGCCTTGAGACACAAGGTCCATGGTGGAGGAAACAGAGACCTCCTGATACTTGTTTGGCGAGGTCCTGTGCCATCCCTTAGCTTCCTATTTTTGCTAATTTTTCTTACTCCTTAAGTGTTAAGGTTGGTTGTTTTTACTTCCTGAGGGTGTACAAATACCTTGAGTACCCTATGGCAAAGTCCTTGTCCCACCTTGTTTGTACACTTCATTCTTGAAGAGGACCAATCACATTAGGAGGGTGATATCTTACCTTGCAAGTCAATTGGATTTAAGTGAGGCAGAGCTGTGCAAGGTCATCAGCCTCACTGTCTCCTCCAAGTCATTGGAGTGCACTGGCAAGACATAGGTCAAGATGATTGGTGATGGCCCAGATGCAGTGGGAGACCTTGACTTTTTTAAGATAAGATCTTTCCCAGGTCTCAGTGTCCCACTTTAGCTTTGAACAGCATCAAGAGGAGATTCAAAACCAGAATTCTTTTGAAGGAGTATTCAGGTCACCCTCTACTCTGGGTTGGTTTCTCCATCTCCATATTCAGTAGTCTGCTTTAGGGGTTGGACAACTGCTACCACTCACAAGGGTGACATGCTTCTCTTTCTTTAGATATGTACTTAGGATCAGTGTATTCCATCTGGAGAATGCGATTGTTTCTTTATCATTTTTATACTTAGGCTTCTCTGGAATCTTAATTTATGTGTTTATGATTTCAGTTTTTTTCATCGTTGATTCCTTTTTTTGTACATCACAATCATTCCCAATATATATTCCCTCCTCCCCTATATTTAATCCTCTCTTATAATAAAAACAGTTAAGAAATCATTGGACATCTTATAACATGCATAGCTCTCTGAACTTGTAACCCCTATCTCTCTACCAAGAGGAAGGAGGTCTTTCATCTTTTTGTCTCCTGGACTCACATTCTGATAGAACATAATAATGTCTCCTATTGACAAAATGACCCAAATAAGTAGCAGTTTTCCTTTAACTGGGAGAAGTCAGCTTAGCTGGAACCACAGGCGTCCTGTTAGTCCTGTTCATTTCTCTCCTATTAGTCAATATGCTTAGCCCTGTATTTGATGTTTCCTTCCCCTCTTGGCTGAAATACCAGGTTTGATGTGAATTTGCTGCTTGGCACACTACTTTTCTGCAGTGAAATGAAACGGGAAATATTGGAGAGGTAGAGTTGTTATGTTTGGGACCTCAGCATGGGTATGAATAGACTGTAGATGGGTTAGTTTGATATTTAATGAGGGTTGGTGGTCAAAAAAGAAAGGTTCTTGCTTTCCAATGGGCATCAGCCCTAGAAGAATGACCTCCTCATTTTGTTTTGGTGATGGGGGTGGGGTGGTTAAAGTGTCTTAATTGCTACTAGTGTGTTTGTTGATTGTGGGTCGGTTGGGCTTTGCAAAATGTATTTTTGGGTGAATCTAAAGGCACGTGCAAATGGGAACAGATGAGATCATGCAACCAAAAGGCCTCATTGGTCATTGTATTCTGGACAGACCTTGTGGTTAGATGTTGGCTGTTGAGTGTTGGTGAACAAGGCACAAGTGAAGTTGAGAGCAAGTGAACAAAAATGCTTGTCCCCACTAGCCACAAGCAATCTGTACTCTATCTTGTTGGAGATCAGAGAGATTAAGGAGGTTTATACATTCAGTAAACATGGAATGAGTAACAACCCAAGGTCTGTATAACTCAAGTGCCCAGCTGGTTCAACACTGTTATACTGTAATCATAACAGAGGACAGGATGAAGAGTAAATTTAGTGAAGTGTCTGGAATCAATCCATAAACACTTATTAAACACCTACAAAAAAAGGCAAAGACAGTCCCTGTCTTCAAGGAGTTTACAGTCTAATGGGGGTGAAAACAAGTCAGTCAGTTAGTAAACATTTACTAATCTACTACTAAGTGCTAGTAAGCACTGAGGATAGAAAAAAAGAGGGGAAAGAGAGTCCTTGTCCTGAAGGAGCTCACAGGGGAGGAAACAGGCAAACATGTACATATAAACAAGCTTCGTATGGAATAAATGGAAAGTAATTGCGACCGATGGCACTGGAATTAAGAGGGATTGGAATTCATCCAGGGGAGCTAGATAGTACACTAGATAGAGTATTGGTCCTGGAGTTAGGGAAGACTCACCTTCATGGGTTCAAATTTGAAACTCAGACACTTACCGGGTGTATGATCCTGGGCAAGTCATTTCACCCTGTTTGCCTCAGTTTCTCCATCTGTAAAATGAGCTGGAGATAGAAAAAGCAAACCACTTCAGTATCTCTGCAAAGAAAATCCCAAATGGGGTCATGAAGAGTTGGACATGCCTGAAACAACTGAAGAACAACTCCAGTAAGGAATTCATCCATCCATCCATCCGTCTATCTTCATTTTTTTCCCTTCTGTCAAGGCCAGAATCAGCTAGCTCCTTTCATGATTATAGGACCACAAGGAGGATCTGTGATTTCAGCAGGGTGGGGAATTCCTAACATGAGAATTCCTTTCACCACCTTGCAGATTGTAACCTTAGTTAATGGTTTTTTTTTTGTTTTCTTCCTCATCATGGACTCCTTTGGTTGTCTGGTGAAACTTGTGAACCCCTTCTCAGAATAATGTTTTTAATTGCATAAAATAAAAAGGATTCGTCAGTCCACGAGCATTTATTAAATGCCTGCTCTATGCTAGACATGGTAATAAGCAACGAGAATATAGTAAAAGGGCCTTAAGTTGCTCACAAGGAACTAACAGGTTATTGAGTGAAGGCTACACATAAAAGGGCGCTGGACAGCTGGGGTGGGGGTGAGGGGCAGGTACCCACCCACACTGGGGCATGGTGGAGAAAGGATTTGGGGCAGAGCCTAGAAGGAATGCAGTGAATGTGGCCAGTCTGGGCTCTTTCCTTAAAATGTAGGTTTGGTGAGGAACTGACCAACTAGAGGAAGGAACCTGCAGGGGGATGTGGGCTTCCAGGGCATGAGAGAACCATAGGGATGGACTGGAGGGAAAGCAAACTCAGTGGCATGGTGGAGAAAGAGGTCTGGAGAGGAGTGAAGAAGTGAGCCTTTACAAAGGGAAGCAATTATACTCAAATACAGTTACAAAAAAAATTCATGAACCCAAAGTTAAGAAGCCTTTAGTAGATATTGCTAGGGTAGGATTTGAATCCAGGTCGTTTTGATCCCATGCCTTGTACCGCGTTCACTATGTTCACTAAGAAGAGACAAACATAGTCTCTTCTTAGTAGAATGTAAGGGTAGATACTGTCTCACTTTTGTATCCTCAGTACCTAGCCCAGTGCCTGACACATAGGAAATCCTCAATAAATGTTTGCTAATTACTGTTATCAATGACATATTTTGTATTAGTTCAAGTCAACCAGGTTGTATTATGGTTCCTTGTTCAAAGAAGACACTCAATAAATGCCTGTCAGACTGATTATTACGTAGTTGATGAATCATCTTTCTTTTAATTATACTACTAAGGAAATGCTTGTTTTATTCCATAAGTTAAAAATAAAAGAAAATTAAAAAAAATAAAATTCAGGTCTTTGGTTTCTCCACATCTTTTGGCTCCTGACTTAGCACTTTACCCTGAGTTTGTATAGGAAAGGAGGAGTTCAGACTCATCAGCTCCTGTTTCCAGCTGTCAGTAGGATCTGGAAATGTTTGAGGGAGGAGCTTAACTCTGTCCTACTAGGTCAGCCCACCTGCTAGGGCTGACATGTGAAAGTGAGACCATTTTAGAGTTAGCAATTGGAGTAGAAGCCACGTTGATTGAATGGTAGCTGGTAGAAAGTCCTCCCAGAATGCCTGTTCATTATCTATCTGACCCTGTTGGTAATAAACTCAGAATGACAACAACCCATAGATCAGCCATTCCTTTAGTCTTACCACTAAGTTCAGGCCATGACTCAGACCCTCAGTTTACGTTTCTCCTGAAAACCTTTACTCATAATAGAGAGGAGGGAATAAGCTGGGGTTTCCCCTCATTTGTTTCAGTGTCCTCAGGGCTAACATGGAGTAAAGCAGACACAGCCCAAGGATGGGAAGGGGTGCCTTGAATAATGGGGTAATTATAGCACCTTCTGAACATTAACCCTTTAAAATACTCATTTGTTAGAAAAAGCAAAGAGGGCATTCCGGAGACCCATGGTCAGCCTGGTGAAGCCTCTGAAGCCCTTCTCAGAATTACATTTTTAAGTATATAAAACAAAATGCCTAAAATTACAAAGGAAACCAGTCATATTGAAATAGTTTATCTGTCTATCTATCTGTCTCTGTCTGTCTTTCTTTCTAACTATATGCAAAACAAGAAGAAGGTCATAGGCTCCTGGTTAAGAACCTTAATTAATTAATTAATTTTAAATTTTTTTTGAGATTCTTATCTTCTTATCTTGTCCAAGCTGGAAGCCACTTTAGGACCCAGTCCCACTGCTGAGTTAGCACAGGAGATTTGATCCAGTTTATTTTCTGTCCTGGGCTGGTTTGCCTCTTCTTAGGCAGCCTGGTCCTCTCCCCTCTTCATGCCCTAGAAGGGGGAGGTGCTCACCCTCTTGGTGCTGGATTTAGTTCAGACACCAGTTGAATAGAACCAGCCCTACTACAACTCAGAACTCTGGAGCTCAGGAGATCCACCACCCTCACCCATCCCAATAACAGGGATTGCATACATAGGCTCCTATGCTTGACCAGCTTAAACTTTTTAAAAGATAATTTTTATTGCATAGTGGGTGTTTACTGCAATATTTATTTACATTGCTTGCACTTTCCAATAGATCCCTTTGTCTTTCTTCCTCCCCTGTAACCAAGACTAAAAAAGAAATGAATCAGCATCATGCTACATAGAATTTATGTAAATATAAATTAACTTTAAGGAAAGTGGTTTCCACAAGTTATATCATTGGACAAATGCGATATCAAAATATCAATATATGATTTTTAAAAAGCCTGACAGTGGTGTACTGTTCCACACCCATAGATGCCCACCTCTTCAAAGAAGAGGGAGGAGATTAAATGTTTCTAAGATAGCACATCATATCACGGCATCACCTCCATGATGTCATGATCCTCTTCAAGGAAGGACAAAGAACAAGACAGAGGAATTATCCTGCAAGAGAAGCATTCTTCAGCTGCATTTCCCAAAGGAAAGAAGCCAGGTTTGTAACCTTGCCCTCCTACCTTGGACTGTAATCAGTGAGTTTGTTGGATGACTCAAAACAGAGGCAGTACCAGTGAGGGACCTTGTGTACTGACAGCCATGTCCTGCCTTTGTCAACTGTGAATTTACTGTCCCATCAAGGGAAATAAATCACCTCCCGGAAGAGCTTTATGTTCAGATGCCATGTACGCTCCAGCAAGGGAACAAGCTTGTGGGCACAGCCTTAAGTGGGGGTGAATTGTCCCGGTTTCCTCTGAGCTTTTGATTTCCTTATAGGTCAAAGGGTTATTTTTAGCCCATGAAGTCCACAAGGGGCAGAATGCAGCAGGGCTTGGGTCTTTGTTTGGGTAGATAGTGAATAGGTGAGACTTATTGAGAACTTGAGCCTGTAAAGAGAGATCCCTGAATGCAGGATAAGGTCTGTTTTGCTATCAGTCTTTGCTGGACTGGTCTGGTCCATGAGACTTTGCATTCTTGACACTGAGGAGATAGAGAGAGAGGAAAGTTAGGGAAGGGAAAATCTTTTTGGCTCTTGGCTTATTGCCTCCATATTGAGGTAGATGGAGTGCTGAACATGCAATCAGAACTTAAAACCAGCCTCTGACCGTTGCTAGGTGTGGGCTGCTTATCTTTCCCGAGTCTCTCTTTCCTCATCTGTAAAATGGGGCTGATAATAATGCCTTCTTCATAAGGCTGTTGTATAAAATACTTGGCACCTGTCAAAGGGCCTGCATACATACAGCTTGCTTTTGCTACAGAGAGGAAAATTATCTGGCCTAGTAGTTTGGAAAAAAGAAATTTGTTCTCCGTGGTGGTCATTTGGCCTGTGCATTCAGACAAGGAACGGAACTAGTCCTCGTAAAATGAGCAAATTAAAAACCAACCAACCTTAAAACTCATTTCAGAAAGGTAAGCAAGTCTGAACAAAACCTGGTAAGGCTGCAGGTATGCTCCCAGCTGAGAGGCGTCTTCTGGCAGGATTTGAAACTGGGTTTTTCTGACTCCTAATCGCAGCTGTGCAACCATCATGAATATGGATGCTAAAGCCAGGAATTGAAAGAATTTTCCCTTTATTAACTTTCTTGTCTCTCATGTACTTTTCACTACATACCCCTGGAACACAGAAGACATCCCACTTGTGTCTTTGCTTGTAATTATCTCCATGAATGATGCTTCTCATTGTATCACCCAGCCTTCCTGTATCCTTTCCCAAAAGTGCATGATACATAGTCAGAGTAACGGTGTTAATGGTCCTCACGGTCCACAGGGAGTGTAAGCATTTCATCATGCTCATGTGTGTGGAGTATAAAATGGTAACATTAGAAAACACCAGGCCAGTGACTGGCCAAGCAGGGTTGCTAAATTCCTGCGTCAGGCCACAGTCTTCTGGAAGGAGACAAGAAAATGATGCGGTATATGCCCAGTCAGCCTGTCTTTGTTTTTCAGCTCAGTGTTTTTTTGATGCTATTATAAATGTTCACTCATAAATGCTCACTCAGCACCCCTCCCCTCCCCTCCCTTGCCCCCCACTTACATGCACAATTTTAAATTAACAAAGGAAAATGATCCAATTTGAAATCATTTTAGGACTAAAAGTAAAAAAATTGGATGTGGTAGCCAAGATTGTGATGATGCTTCCAATAAAAAACTTGAGCTTATATTTAAGTTAGGGAGTGATTTGCTTTGGACTGTTTTCTTGGTTGGTAGAAGGACTTACATTTCTGTTTTCTCTCTATTTAAATGTGGATGCATACTTAGGTTTCCCTAGTCCTAAGAGGGGCTGTTCTTGTCTTTCCACCCCTTGAGCTGTTGTCATAGGCTCAAAGATTTAGAGATAGGTGGGCCCTTATAGACCACTTTTTCTTCTGGCCTTCTTATTTTACAGATGAGGAAACTGAGACAAACAGGATTAAGTGACTTGCCCAGGTTCATACAGCCAATGTCTGAGACCAGATTTGAATTCAAGAAGTTGAGACTTTCCGTCTCCAGGTCTGGTTAACTCTTTCCTTTACACCACTTGACTATGCCATAGAGTGCTGGATCTAGAGTCTAAAAAGACCTGAATTTAATTCCATCCTTAAATGCTGAGTGACCCTGGACAAATTACTTAATCTATATCTACCTCAGTTTCCTCCTCTGAAACAAACATGGGGATCATGATTATTTGTAACTCTTTGCTCATGGTAAGGCTTCCATAAGGATCAATTGAAATAATGTATATAAAAGTGCTTTTGTAAACCCTCAAGTTCTATCCCATGTCACTTACTACTATTTTGTGTGGTGATTGTGTGGCTCCACAATACCCTGACTGAGAAGGGAAGATTGTTTCCTGCTCAGCTTGTTTTCCTAATGCTTACATGTCCCAAGTCAAGGCTGAGCTTTGTGTGGAACCTCTTCCAAAGAACGTTGGCTTTCTCATTGGAAATAATCAGCGTTTGCCTTTGAGCTTCCAAACATGCATGCCCTCGCTGGACTGCACAGGGCTGACGTTGACTATCCATGGGTAGTTCAAAAACTGTGTCCATAGGGACCTTCTTATGATGGCTAACAGCAGGGTAAGGATATTACTATAGTGACTTGTGCCTTTATATCCTTTCTCTCCAGCCAATGTAGAGGAGAATTTAAAAAGGCAACGCTGGAAAAAAGCCATTTTTTGGTAATTCATATTTGTCTGAGCCTTTGTGTAAGCTAAGGTCTTGAAGTTCTTTTGCTCCTGACCTTATTCTGAAGTGGGGGGTGTGGGGTTGGGGCCCCATAAATCTCATTTATGGTGGTGTACCAGGATTTTAAATTGCATCATGGAAGTTTTCAAATATAGGCCTTAAGAATGCACTAAGTTCTTTAAGGTGATTTGTTTGTTGAAACTTTGTCAGCTGCCTGGGGATATTAGCCCCACCCTTCATGCATGCCTGCAGCTCATTTGTCCTGAATGTTGCTGGTCTTTGTTAATGAAGCCAAAGGCTGAGGTGCTAGAGTTAAAAATTCATAAAAAAAAAAAAGATAATTTATAGAAGAAGCAGACAAAGGAATGATCACAGGGGGGAAGCTTCTTGGAGAAGAAAGTAAGCCACCAGTTTTTAGATTCAGAGTTTGTGGAGACAGTCCTGGAATCCAGAAGACCAGGGTGAATGCAAATCCAGCCTCAGATATTTTTGCCCTTTCTGACCAAGTCTCTTGGGTTTCCTGAGCCTTGGTTTGCGCATCTATAAAATGGAGATGGACTAAGATTAAGAAAAGGTGGAGGAAAGAAGAAAAATCTTATTCAATGGAGGAGATAAGGGAGAAGGGGAGAGGGGGAAAAATAAAACTACTCTCCCCACATCTGGCTGAAGGAGGGAATAACATGCTCACTAAATTTGATATGAAAATTTATATACACCACAGGAAAGTAGGAGAGGAGGTGACAAGGGGAGCAAGGGGAATGTTAGAAGGGAGGGCAAATGGGAGAAAGGAGTCACTAGAAATAAACACTTTGAAAAAGGGACAAGGTCAATTGTAGGGGGGTAAAATAAGGAGGGATAGGGTAGGTCAGAGGGCAATATAATTAGTATTACACAACATGATTTCTATGGAAGTCTTTTGCAAAACAACACATATTTTGTCTGTATTGAATTGCTTGCCTTCTCAGGGCTGGGGGGGCAGAGGGTTAGGGAGAGAAGTTGGAATTCAAAGTATTAGAAACAAATGTTGAGAATTTTTATTGCATATAATCGGGAAATAAGAACTACAGGGATAGGGGTATGGAAATTTATCTTGCCCTGCAAGAAAAGAGAGAAGATGGGGATAGGAGAGGGGAGGGGAGGGTTCATTGAGGAAAGGAGTAATCAGAATGCTAGGTATTAGGAAGTGGGGGGAGGGGAATGATGGGGAGAAAAATTAGACATGTTACAAAGTGAGGTAAAAGCAATTAGTATTAAAACAATAGATTGAATTAATTACTGAGAATAAATCAATGACATCTTTAGTTTGGAGAAAAGAATTTCAGTCTAAATTTCCTAGAGGAAGGTAACCTCAGGTAAAATTTGGCATTGATGGAAAAGTCAAGGTTTTAATGATAAATTTGATTTTATGATTGCCATTTAATCAGGAACTAGAACATGTAGAGAAAGGCACGTAAGCCACTTAAGACTTGCCTCAAAAGACGTTCCTTAGTCAAAGTGAAACCGTAATCATATTTGAAACCTGGTTATTGGAACTTGCCATTTTTAGATGCTATGGGGCTATTAAGTGACTGTTCTTCTGAGTCTAACTCCAGGTATGGGTAGGAAGAAAGGTGGTCTGAGCCTCCAATACATGATGCCAGTAAGCTGATGAGGTGCTGGTATGAACTGCATAGGTGATCTCAAGAGAAGGGTGGGAGAGTGGCTGTTCAGCATGGGCTGAGATAGGATTCTCCTGACTCAGTTTCCCCACTGACACCTGGCAAACTTTAAGCCTGACTGAATGCAAATGGATAATCTACTTCTGCCTAGAATTGACATGAAGTTGGGGAGACACTGTTTCCCTGCAGTGTCCCTACTCTCAGTGGCAATTTCCTATAGTCAAAAGGTTTGTAAGCTTAATACCAGATCTACTAAATTATAGATTATGGGTAGGGGAACATCCGAGATTGTCTAAAATTAAACTATTAGGCATAGGACTTTAGACCAACAGCAATAAGTTAGGGTCCTTTAATTCTTAGTAATACTGTGGAGACAGTGAGGTCAAGAGCTTTGAAGTTAGCAACATAAATATTATTTGTGTCTCAGTTGGTTAATGTTTAAAAAAAAAATTTCTTTTGTGGTCCATATTGTAAATGCTTTAAAAGGAAGTATCACCTGACCAAAAGTTGGAATTGCTTTATCTGTTATAAACTGTGTTAAAAATAAATAATAAAAAAATAAAATAAAATGGAGATGATACCTTCATGTAATGTCAAATCAAGTCAAGAAACAATTATTAAGTACCTGCTGTGTGCCAGGCATCATGGATTGATGTCTTTTTAAGAATTAAAAATAAAGAATTTGAAACAGCAGCCAGCCCATGGAAGACAAAGAAAGGCAAAAAACCCCAAACCAAATGATCTCTGTCTTCAGGAGCTGACTTAGAGTGTAATGGGTGAGACGACTTGAAAGAAACTATGTACATATGAGATATACGTGGGATAAATTGGAGATTATTTCAGATGAAGGCTCTTCTAGCTTTAAGGAGGACTGGGAAGGAAAGAGTTCTTGTAGACAGTGAGATTTTAGGTGAGGATGTTTGTAAAGTCCTTGGTAGATCTTTGTGGATCAGCTATCATTATTATTGTCAGACAAAGTCTTGAGGATAGATGCCAAAGCATGGTGGATATGAAACCTGACTAATACTTATAATTAGCTGCCAATTGATGACTTTGCTTGACCAACTAATCAATCGATACAAATTGATTAAAGACTTGATATTGGTATACTCTGGCTAAGGATGTAAGTACCAAGAATGAAAGATCTCCCTACTAACAGGGTGTTCACATTCTAATGGGGAAGATGAGAACATATTTAAATAAATAATTAATAGCTATAAAGAGAATGAATTAAAAGCAAGCTCTATTCCCTTTGTATGGAGGTCATAAAAGCAAACATAGAAATACAAATTGTTTTTTCATTATTCATTTTCTTTCTTTTTTTAAAAAAATATCAAAGATAAATAGAAATTTTTATTAATATTTAGCTATGGTTCATGCAACTACTACACAGCTAAATTTTAAGTCTATCACCAGTTTCCCTGAATTACCGATCAACCATGATTACCTGCCATATAACCTTTTATTCAGCAAGTTGAGATTGCCTCATTTTAAGTTTTTTTGATAACTTGTTTTTGTCACTTCCAAACACACCCAGAAAACGACCCTTTTATAAGTTGATCAACCACATTGTCTTGATAAGATCCACCAAAAGACGTTCATTTTTTCACCTCTACTTCAGAGCCAAGTTTTAGGTTTCATCCTTCATTTTCTAAGAGGACCAAGGACAACATGGGTGATGTCTTGGCTCACTCATAATTTAGATTTCAGTGAGGCAGAGCTGCACAAAGTCGCTAGTCTCAGTCTGTCTTCTAGAGTCATCCAATTCCAGTAGTAAGACAAATGTCCTCATCCTGCAACTTGATGGATAGCCTTTGAGAGTTGATACAGTTGAGAAATTTGTCACTTTGCAGTTGACCTGGTGATGAGTCTTGCTGAATTTGGCCGGGCTGGTCCTTGGATGGCAGAAGCACAGTTTCTTGCCATGCCCATTCTTGAAACCTCTCCAACTTGGGAAGATCTTCCACAGCTTGTACCCTGCTTGTAAAACCTTTGAGAACCCAGTGTCACCCCCAAGCCATGAGGCATCAGAGCAGGACTTGGGTGTATTGGGCTTACAACATACTTTGGAATAATCTCAGTTGGATCCTTGTGTTGTGAAAGCATTTGGTACAAGAATACTCATTGCATTTAGAGATGTTGAGAAAAGCCTGATAATAAAATAGCCCAGTCTCCCTCTTAATTGAAAAAATTAAACTCAAACAATAATCAAAATGTCTTTAAAGCAACTCCCTTGGTCATCTCTGCTAAGTCTTAGATGTCTGCACTCTACTTTGGTAGAAGGATTTCCAGTAATGGGAATTCCTTATGCTGATAAAATCACAGAGCCTTTGCTTCTAATGTATAATATAATTAAAAGCAAGCTCTCTTCCCTTTGTATGGAGGTCATAAAAGCAAACATAGGAATACAAATCTTTTAATATTTCAGTCATACATCATGACACAGTTTCATTTTGGATGATTCATTTCATTTCTCTGTTCCTCATTTTCCTCCCCTGTAATTTGACAGGGTTGAATCAAGTGA
This sequence comes from Bettongia penicillata ogilbyi, assembly GCA_023548195.1. Classification (NCBI taxonomy): domain Eukaryota; kingdom Metazoa; phylum Chordata; class Mammalia; order Diprotodontia; family Potoroidae; genus Bettongia; species Bettongia penicillata. The sequence goes on from JAJHZJ010000096.1 coordinate 15,127,875, forward strand.
TCTCTAAGGTTTCTTCTACCTATAATGCTGCAATTTGTGATGACTCATTATTCCTGTCTTGACAGTGAAATTCAGTTTGTTACCTTCCATTTCAACAGTATAAATCTTTTATTGATATTTTATGGATAGTTATTTGTTATGGATAGAGTCTTCTCTCCATTAGAAGGTGAGTTCCTTGAATGCAGAGATGATGTTTTTGCCTTTTTTGTGTCCCAGTGTGACTGCCTAATAAACTCTTAATAAATGATTGTTTCCTGACTGAATTTAGCTGAACAAGCATTTATTTTGACTCCTGTGTAATGGGAACAATGCTGGGAGTTGGGGATATAGAAATGAGAATAAGATAATCCCTGCCTTTTGAAGTTAAAATTCTACTGGGGGAAACAATATGTACACAGACAAGTAAGTACAACACATATACAAAATAGCATTCAAAATAAAAATTAAGTGGAGGGTGGGGAGAGGAGATGAACGGTGAGGAAATCATGCTGGCCTGTTGCCCTGAAATAAATGATTTCTTTTTACTGTTTGTCCAGTCATTTTGAAATTACATCCTAGTCTTTGTGACCCCATTTTGTTTTTTTTGGCAAAGACACTGGAGTGGTTTGCTGTTTCTTTCTTCAGCTCATTGTACAGAAGAGGAAACCAAGGCAAACAGGGTTAAGTGACTTGCCATGGGTTATATAGCTGGTAAATGTCTCAGGCCAAATTTGAACTCAGGAAGAGGAGTCTTCCTGACTTCAGGTCTGGTGCTCTATCCACTGCATCACCTAGCTTTCCTGATGATTTTAGATGTGATCATATTAAGGTGCATCCAATATGGTGCAATGGTTCCAAAAGCCATAGGGTTTTACGAACCCACCGTGTGACTCTCAGTTGTCTGTCCCCTTCATTTTCAGTTGGAATTAAGCAAAAACAAAAAGGTTTGATCCTAGTCTTTGGTTCAGCTCAGTGCATAGAAAAGATGTATTATCATTACTCTCCATTGATGTATTCACTTGGCTGGGCACGGCAGTTAGCAGTTGGTGGATAGAGAAGGAAGGACAGCAGAGACCATAAAAAGTAGGGGAAAATGACCAGAGAACTTGTTCGTATCTTACTCCCCATGGTCAAATGTTTTCTCAAAGACAGGCCTAAGGTTTAAAGTATTATCAAGATGTGGGCTTTGGCCTTGGGTGGTTGACTGATAGGAATTCAGCCTTGAGTTGAACTTTGAAAATAGGTTATTTTCTTTGCCTTTTATTTAATTCCTACGCAACCAGTCTGTTGCAGTGTGTTGACCTCTTTTCTTGGCTTACACTCCTTCTCTCGTTCTCTCCCTAAGATGCTGTTTGTTCTGGCTCTTGGGGTATCTGTGTTCAGAAGACCTTGGGTGCGGTTGTGCCTCTGCTTTGGGGATCCAGTCCTATTGGCTGACACATTTCACATGTTTAAGCACTGTAAGAGATGAGTTATCTCACTAGGGTCACTGGATCAGAGGGATAATGATACAGTGAAATTCTGCCATCTGTATTGTATAGTGGGAAGAAGGATGCACCTGGAGTTAGCACCTGCGTTCAAACCTCAGCTCTGTTAGTTACTGCCAGTGTGTCTCTGAGCACTTTATTTCCTCATGCTGTGTCTCAGTTTCCCCACATGTAAAAGGAGGTTGGGCTGGGTGGCCTTAGTTTTTCCATCTGTAAAATGAAGAGGTTGGAATGTTCCCACTCTAAATCTACAATCCTATAAGGAGCTGTAGATCATGGAGAAATCATAAAGACTCTGAGCCCTTAGTTTCCTCACAGGTATAAGGGGAATAATAACTCTTGAACTACTTTTTAAATGAGATTCAGTGTATGCAGAATGCTTTGCAAACTTTATAGTGCTACATAAATATCAGTTATCCCTCTTCTCATTATAACCCTAATTATAATTATGATTAATTATGAGATTGTTAAGGGGAAGGGCTAGGTAAAAGTAAGCAGCTCTTCATGGAATAGTGGAGTAGGAAAGGCCCTTAGACATGGACCTCTGCCCAGTACTGGAGTGGAGGGGGTACCATATTAAAATGTAATTAGAGAATGTTTAATGAAATAAAAATTCAGTGAAACACAAATAATGTTAATTTGTGGTTTTCTAAGTCAGTATTTGGCTTGGTTTCTGTTTGAATTTGACACCATTGATCCAGTCCTTTCTCTTCTGACCTGGTTTTCCAAACAGTGCATGCTGGGAATAGAACTTGAATATTTCTACCACAATCTACTCATTCCCTTGCCTTTGGTCACTGTTTACTCTTGTACATAAGGCTTGAATTCTAAAAGATAGCCCCCAGATGCTTTTCTTATATATTTATTTCTTTAGCTACAATGTGGGCTAATCTAAGGGGTTCTTTCTATATTATATTAACTATTACAATGAGGGTATGTATTTGAATGATAAATAATAACAATAGCTTAGGTTTATATAGCACTTTAAGATTTGCAAAGCACTTTCTGTGTGTTAACTCATTTGATTAATACCTTGGTCTCCTTGGATTCTTAGCTAGTGAATTTGTTAAACTGAAAGTTAGTCAATACTATAGGTAATTTTTTTTTCAGTTTAGCTTGGTGATGCTATAGTACATAGAGCACCAGGCCTGAAGTCAGGAAGACCTAAGTTCAAATGTGACCTCAGACACTCTCTAGCTGTGTGACTCTAGGCAAGTCACTTCATCCTGTTTTCCTCAGTTTCCTCATCTGTAAAATGAGCTGGTGAAGGCAATGGACTTCATTATCTCTGCCAAGAAAATTGCAGATGGCATCATGAAGAGTTGATCATGACTGAACAACAGTGATTTTTTCTCTTCTTTTTTTGGTTTATAGCTTTGGTTTCCCTGGGGAGTAGGAGATCTCCACTGATGGCAGAGCCATAACTCTGCTGTATGTAGCTGAGCATCATGCTTAAGATCTCAGAGGTCCTCATATCCAAATTGTTCATTTTACAGATTAAAAATTACAGATTAAGGCAAGAGACGTTAAATCACTTATTCAGGGGCATACAATTAGTGAATATGAAGTAGGATTTGAACCCATGGCTTCCTAAGACCAAGTCTAACGCCTTCTTCACCATACCATTCTGCCTTCGCAGTCTTAGAAAGTTGCTTGAGGCATTGGAGCCTGTGTGGGTCAGAAGTGAGACTTGAACTACAGTCTTCTGGATTGCATGGTGGCTCCCTATCTACTAAACCACACTGCCTTTTGGTACAGAGTTTGGAGCTGAGGGGAATAGAATTTTCCTCTTTCTTTCCCCATGGATATTGGTCTGAGTTTGGGGAGTAGCAGCTTTGTTCAGCTGCACGTTGACTTCTCCCAGATGGAAATGAGAGTGCAGGTGATTTGGAGAGAACTTGTTTTGAACGATTTGAATCCAGCTGCATTCTTACTTTTGCCTGTTTTATTTGCCAGTTTGGAAATGCCTGTGCATTTGGATATAAAAATAAACAAAACTCTCTTTTTGGCTCCTTGCAATCATTTTTTATCTCTTCTAGTATTTCCTCACTTAATTGTTTTTAGTATTTCAAAGGTCTATTATGAATCATTTTGAACAATATAATAAAGTATGCGTTGCTCTCTTTTCAGGGGTTCATTCGGTAAGAAGGTAATTTGGGAAGTAGAAATTTAAAGGCTTAAACCACCTCCTCCCTTCTTGTAACCATGATGGGATTATCTCATGGGAGCTGGACTTGTGTGCTGTTACTGAAGGGTTTGGAGTTGAGAAAAGTAGGGTTTATTTTTTCCCTTTTGTTTCAATATGCATTTCTACCATAAACTACCCAATATTTCCTGTTCTTGTTTGGTTTTTTTAAAAAGTGTACTTCCATTCATTGTTTCCATGTGACTTCCTATCCTTTTTACGGTAAAGAAGGTTACAATCCACGACAATTTATGGGCTATCTCTAGGGAAAAGGAAGTACATTTTACTGCTAAAAAGCACTTTAAAAAAAAAGAAAACCCTAGCTATCTTGATTCAGGGAAATTTTAACAGCTCTGAGGTTAAGTATTTCCTCACCCAACTTGGGGTCCCAAGAGGATGATGGCTGTGTAAATGTAGAAAAATTGCTTGGATTACATGTTAGACTTTTGTAAGGAGAGATGTTCGACTCAGAGCTCCAAGGGAATTCTCTGGGATTGAGTCACTGATTGTGTGTGTGTGTGTGTGTGTGTGTGTGTGTGTGTATTAATGAAATCAACTTCTCAACTTGAAATCCATCCTTGAGAGCAGCCTCCCATTTCCTTTGATGCTATGGTATGAATCCATTCATCTGTCACCTGAACAGGAGACTTCATGTGGCAGTTCCAAGATGGCTCCCCTCAAAATGGATTCATGCACAGGAAGGGATAAAAACACTTTCCCATCAACCACCTGTAGGAAGTGCTCATAGGCCAGAGTTCATCCAGAACATTGAGTTTAAATTCTCCTCTTGCAAAAACTTTAGATTTCCTTAATAGTCACTGCCACTCAACAGGCATTTATTAAGCACCTACTGTATACTAGATAGCATGTCAGATACTGAAAAAGAAGAATGCCACCAACCATCCTTGCTCTCAAGGATCTTCTGATAGAGAGTTTAATGTTAGTAACTCTAATAATAGTGGCTGTCACTTCTGTAACACTTTGAGGTTTGCAGAAAAATTTGCAGACGTTCGATCAAACGAGATAATACATTCAAATTAACTTAAATAACCTTAAAGTGCTCTACAAGATGTCCCCCAAAGAGCACTTAAAAATTTTAATCCTTCTAATAAAACTTTAATATAAAGCTTAAAACTACATCAAGACTTTTGGTAGCCCTGTCCAAAAGTTAGCTATTATTAAGGCAATTGTGTGAAGTTAGTATACGTAGGTTTAAAAATCCCCATTAAACTGATGAGAAACCTGAGGTATAGAGTTGTTTATTAAGACTAGCCTATGGTCACATAACAGATGGGTGTTGAAGGCTTCATGTTCTGTAGTTCTGTGGGCCCCATGGTAAATAATAAATGTTCACAGTGACTCTGTCATTTAGAAGAGAAATTATGTTCCAGTTTAAGGAAGTGGAGACTCGTGTAGCAGATTTGAAAAAGTTGGTCATTAAAGATAGATCAGATGAGTTCAGCATTTCACAGGGCAAGCTTCAGGTTTGTATGGAACATCTCATGTCCTGATCATTTGGCACAAATCCGGTGTTACTGTACAATGTGTGAGCTCACATTGGACTCACATGAGCAAAGATGTGGAGGAAAGAATTGACAAAGTGACAGATTCACTGGCATTCTTTAAGTCATGGGTCCTGTAGAGCTGTGGTTTGTTTCCTTATGATATATCTGAAACATGAACCTTTTTGGTATTCAGAAAATAGATATATTTTGTTCTGGGGTCCTTGCTTTTGAAGCATGGGTGATGTTTGGTTTCTGCTAGAGAAGGTAAGTTCTTTCTGTGAGCCAGGTTTCTCAAATCTCATTTGGGAGGAGAAAGGGAGAAACTAGCTGGTCCAAAATGGAAAATTACTGTGAGAAAGTCCTTTCCAAAGTAACCCACATGGGGTTGTTTCTTGCTCACAAAGGCCAAAAAACCAGAAATGACTTTGCTGGGAAGTAAGTGAAGGGACAGACTTTTTAAAAAGTTGTGCTTTGAAACACTGGACAGCACATCTGTTTTGAAAGGTGTCTTTGTCTTATAGATACAGATGTTTGTTTTTCACTGCTTGACCACATTGCATACCTCTGGCCAGGGCCTGAGCTTAGCAGATGTTGGATTGAACAGGTCTCATTCAGTCTATTTTTTTTTTTTGCGGGGGGAACCCTATTGAGATTAAGCTGATTAAACAACATTTACAGCATTTATTTTCTTTTTACTAAATTCTTAGTAATTTCCCATGGGGGTGGGGAAGAGTTTCTTTTATGTAATGTGATAGAAGCAGATTATTTTATATAAATAGAGTGTGATTGAGTTAACCTCTTACTTTCACCTTTCCTAAAATTGCTGTCCTTTGGAAAATATAATTTCCTAAGTAGACTTAAAGATGAAGAGAAATAATAAATAAATGATAAATAAAAGCAGAAAGTATGTATAGAATAATTTTACACTATATACCTACTTATGTTTAATGGTAGGAGGGAGGAGAGGGAAGAAAAACAGGAAAAAAAGAAATTTTTATTATAACTATGTTGTATGTTTGAAGGTATATGGTAGAGTTGCAGTTTCATGTGCAGTCATCTTTCTTATTGTACTGTGTTATGGAAATACTTGTTCCGTGAATTGCAAATAAATTTTTTAAAAAGGTGAAGTAAATCAGAATTCGAATTTTCAGTGAGTGGTTTCATGGTGGAAAAGCAATGTGCTGCTCCCAACACATACCAGTTATATGGCTGTGGGCAAGTGATTTAACTATTTAACCCTGACAACTGTAAGTTACAGAAGAGTTACTGATCAACACTGGTGGAAGGAGTTTCCATGTTGGAAGTTCTGCACATGCTGGTCTGGACCATTCTGTGCTACACAGTGAAAAACTGAATTTGTGCCCCTCAAACACGTTGTTACATTATATACTATCAAACTGGCTTCTTGGTTTCATGCATCAAAATGTTGACATTTAAACTGAGAGTTTAAAGATAGAAGCATCTGTAGTATCATGAAAAGAGTTCCCACCTGTCCATAAGGCAGGTGAGGAGTGTGAAAGACATGACCTCTTTGACTGGACTCAGATGTTTCCGTGAGTGGGATTCATCCAGACCAGACATCTGGAGGACCTGATTGATTAAATCTTGGGTCTTCAGAACCAGAAAATTCAATAAAAGCTGTTTTGAAAAAAGAAAAAGGGTTTTGAGGATGGAATGTGCTCATGGAAAAGGAGGAAGTGGGTTGGAAAAGTTTTTTCAAATTAGCCTGGAGGTAAAAACATCCAACCCAAGCTCAACAGCAACCCAGGTTTGTTAAACTGTGAAAACACCCCTTAGGAAGCACCAGAACCTGAGGCTTCCATTCAGCCAATGCCTAGTCTTTGCCAGGCACGGTGCTAGGCACAGCAGATACAGAGGCTAAAAGGAAGCAGGTAGTGTGCATTCTATTGGGGCTAGAGGGAAAACAACATATAAAGATAAATAAATACAGCACGTAGACAAAGCAAATCTCAAGCTGTTTCTTGAGGGAGGGTAGGAGGAACACTAGTTATTTGGAAGAGCTAGAAAGGCTTCATATTAAGAGGTGACACCTGACCTTAATTAACCCTCAAAGGGTGCTAGAGCTTCCTGGAGGTTAGAACATTCCAGGTTCAGTGAGCTGGTACTCCATGGGATGCAGTGCTCAGGAGAAGTGGGCACAGATCCAGGTTATGGTCCTTATTATCTGTGTGTCCGGTAGGCAAGTCCCTTAATTTTCCTCCTCACCTGTAAATTGAGGGTCATAGGACCTACCGCACAGAGTTATAGTGAGACTCAAGCAAGATAATATGTGCTTTATAGGTCTTCAGAAACTAGGGAAATTTGGCCATTCCTATTCATATTAAGGTGATTAGCGTATGTGGAGAGTTGCTGATACTCTCAGGTGCTCAGATTCCTGAGCTGGGAGACCTCGATACCAATAGATCTCCACGAGGAAGCAACTCACCCAAAACCCAGTCTCTGCCATGAACATGGCTTCTTTCTTGGACTTAGAATAAGAGGTGGGGAGGTATCATAAAAGGAAAACAAAGTAACCATAGTGAGCATGCAGTTTTCATTCTCTTCTGTCATAAGTAAAACAGATTAGTAAATTTCTCTTTGATGGTTTCCTAAGAAAAAAAATCCATCCTTTTAAAGCCTGAAGAGATATTAGCACTGCAGACAGTATAGTTCTTCTAGTCAAGGCAGAGGAGTCAACGTACCTTGTCATCGAGGGATTTATCATGTTAAAAAATGTGTCACCAAACAATGTGAGGTCGTAGCAGCCTGTTCTCTGTGCAGTTGCTTTGGTGACAGAACCGAATTGAGATAAACCAGGATGGCAGACCTTTGCGTTCAGACACCGCAGATTTAGAACCTTGAGCAAAGGGTCTCAGCGCAGATTAACTAGTGAAATCTAACCCTCCCTTTTCCAGGACCAGGACTGTATTCCCAGCACCACCTTTAATAAAGTTTCCCAGTGAAAGTTAACCAAGCCCAGCTTTAATCTTTAATATAATATTTAAGGAATTAATTAGTAACAATCTATCTAATTTTATAATGTTGATATTTACTTTAAATTTTATATATGTTTTATTGTGCCACAAAGGTCATGGAGAAAGGAAAACTCAGACTTGTTAGGATCCCGAATCATAGACTTAGAGCTGGAAGGAATGGGGTGTAGCCCCCTCATTCTGACATGAATGACTGTGTGGCTTTTGTATAACTGAACTTTTTAAAAAAAGTTTTTCTCTCATCTTACTAGTTCTCGAGTTTTTTTCTTTTTTAAAAATAATATTTTATTTTTACTCAATTACATGTTAGGACAAGTTCTTGAATTTTTTCTCTTTTTAAATCAATATTTCATTTATTTCCAAATTATATGTAAAGACAAGTTCCCAAGTTTTTAAAAAACAGACTTTAAAAATTAATTCTAACTAGTTTAACAGTTAACTACATTTGTTCACTTAATGTTATTTTGTTGATTTTGTTATTTTATCAGTATCTTTAATTAGCATCATTATCAACAGTCCTTGATGAAGTTATCCCAGTAGCTATGGGTCCTCAATTATTACCTTCCTCATCACCCCATCCTCATCCAGGGTTGAAACTGTATATGTTCCCAATCCTTCCCCAGCTAACCTCTCCCCTCTTCCCACCCTCAGTCTGAAGGGTCGTTATGGGGTTTGACCACTCCCAGATTTCTGACTCCAGATTCACTATCACTGAAATAATGGCATCTCCAATATCATGTGCTTTCCCTGTTTTAATAGAGGCAGGAAGTTGGACAATATGAAGACTTGAAATGGTTTATTAATGTTGAGAGCATCAAAGAGAGGAAAAGGTCATGTAGAAAGGGAAGCTCAGATTTCTTAGGATCCCGAATCATAGACTTAGAGCTGGAAGGAATGTGGTCTAGCCCCTCTCATTTTACAGTTGAGGAAATGGAGGTAAACAGTGTTAAATGACCTGCCCAGGGTCACACAGGTACTAAGTGTCTGAAGGATTCAAACCCAGGTCCTCCAATTCAAAAAAAAATGAATGCTTTTTCTATGATAGGGCTGGAACTCTAGAAGAGATACCTACTGACCTTGGACAAATCACTTATGCCTGTTTATTTCAGTTTCCTCATCTGTAAAATGAGCTGGAGAAGGAAATAGCAAAGCATTCCAATATCTTTGCTGAGAAAATCCTAAATGAGGTCATGAAAAGTCGGACACAACTGAAAAGTAATTGAACACAGGGCAGCCAGGTGGTACAGTGGAAAGAGCACTGGATCTAGAGTCAGGAAGACTCATGTTCCTGAGTTCAAATGTAGCCTGCCTCAGACAGTTGCTGTGTGACCCTGAACAAGTCACATAGCCCTGTTTGCCTCAGTTTCTTTATCTGTATATTTTCCAAAAACACCCCAAATGGGGTCATGAAGAGACAGAAATACTGAACAGAAACTATCATTGACTTCAAAAACAAGTGCTTTTACTATTATGGGGTTAGAAGAGACTCAAGAGATTACATATCTGTGTTCCCTATCTCATGCATGTGAAAATAAGCTAATGTCATTAAATCTGTTTTAATATTATGAATTTAGATACATTTCAAAATAAGCGAAGAGGACGCTAAATTCTTCTTCATCTTTTTCAAATGCCAGTACTTGCTGATAGAAACTTACCTGATGCTGGGATTTGTGAACTATTGCGCACAAATCATCCTTAGCAGATGTTAGTCATAATGGCCTCATGATAAGAGTTTTTCATAAAATCCTTCCTTTTCTATCAATCTCTTTTAATCAATGAACGCTACTAAGTGCTTTCTATGGAATCTTCAAATATTTTCATTTAAATATTATTTTAATTATTATACTTGAACATTCATTTTTTAAAATATTGAGGTCCCTTTTTTCTTGCCTTTAATTTTATTATTAAAAAATCATGAATCCAAACTTTTTTGGAGGAGGGGGTAGGAAAATAAAGTCCCTGAAAAACATCTTTTTATGACTTTTTCTGACTCCAGTCTCACTCTCTTTCTCAACCTTTGGGGCCTTTGCAAGGGGGAGTTGCTAGTTCTCATTCATTAAAATTCTTTTTTCTGTTGCTTGTTTTTTCTCCCTTTCCTTTTAGATTTAGGGCAGGCACCTTGGCCCTTCCACAAGAGGCCTGGATAATTTCCTTCCAATCAGGATGAGCCTTCTTTTGGCAACTTGCATTTTAAGGTCACTATTCCCCAATTTTGAAACTCCTTAGGTTTTTTTCCCCCTCCTTAGTTGCTGTGTGTGTTTATGTGTGCTTGCACACATATGCAAGACACATAGGTTGTTAATGCATTTTTTTAAAAAACAGATTGTCTAGAGATTACACGTCAGTTTAGCAATTTCTAGTGGTTTTAGAAGCTGGTTTCTGAAAGTGGCTTGGCTCTTTTCATTTTGAGCATTTAAAAACATAACAGAAAAGTTTATAAACACAGTCACACATTGGTTTCCACAAAATGCTAATACCTATCTACACCTGACTTCTTGGAAGGGGGGTGATGGTGAGTCAAGAGAATGGTTTTGGGTTCAGACAATGGAAGCTAGGAGGGCGGAGGGAGAGAGGCAGGTGATGAGCATGCTTCTAAGAAGCTGCATCATCGAAACATCCCACCAATCCTTTCCTGGAAATGGATGCTACAAGATTCAGGAATATTCTGCCTTTCATTTTCCTGCCATGGCTAGCTAGTACCATTCTGCCTATGCTTTATTATCTTTGAAAAATATCAGTGGGGGATGGGGAAAGAGAGTAGCGGGGGATCCTTTTATGGTTTAAAAGTGGGACATTCCCAAGCTCCATCCCAGATGGGCTGTAGAACTGTTGAGGTGTAATTTGAGACCTTCCAAACATGAGCACATGGAGTATGTATACCCCCAGGGACTCCTCAGCCCAACCCTTTCCAGGTGTGTTTTTGCCTTTTTCATTTTCTCCTAGAGTTTTTATTTTTACACCGAATCCCCATGTTCCCAAAATTTCAACTCATAAAAACCAATTAGAGTTAGATTGTATTGTTGGATGAGAAACTGTTGGGTCCCTCTCAGTGTAGATCCCAGCATCCCATGGGAGCCAGAGGGATTTTCATCTCAAAAGCAGAAAAAGAGGTTGAGGGGTTGAATCCCACAGTCTGTGAGATTTTGTCCCTCTTTGCCGCTGACAGCATTGCACAATTCCCTCTGGAACCATAAGAGAAACTGCATTAGCCAATGTTGTTGTTCGAATAAAATGCCCCTATATGATTACCTCCCCTCCTCCCTTGCCTCATGATTACATTTATTATAGCTGAACACACGTTCCTCATTAGTATCTTGGGTAATATGGGAAATCAGAGGGCTGAAAATTAGGCAGAATAGGTACCAGATGTTTGTATTAGCTCGGCATGCATCTGTATTCAGAATGCTTAAGGATCATATTTATCAAATCTGAAAATGACTTAATGCTTTGCCTCTCATTTGGACAGTGTCCTCCCCCAGATGATTTTATTCTGTTATAAAAGGTGGGATATTAATCTCTTCTTGTAGGAAGGATTAGGTTTAAAGTGTGGGCAGCAATGGCATCCATTTCCCCCTTCCCCCCACAAAAAACTCCTTTTGGATTCTATCCAGGCTCACCGCTGGTCTGTAATCAGTCCTGAGAAATGGGCGGTGCTCCTGGCTGAGGTTGGAAGCCTGCTTTGGATCTAAAAGGCCGGAACAAAAGGAAGAGAGGCCTGTTTTTATATTTCCTTACTGCATTTGTTGGGAAGGTGGACAAGAGGGAGAGAATCATCAGGGCACAGTGAAAAGCCATGCTACCTTCTGGTGTCAGGAAGTTCGAGACAGAAGGATTTAGAGTCCGCAAGCCAATAAACATCTAGTAAGTGCTTACTTTTTGCTAAGCACTGTGCTGTCAATTAAGAAAACCCATTTATTAATTACCTACTATGTGCCAGGTACTGTGTTAAGTTCTGGGGCTACAAGAGGGATAGTCCATGCCCACAAGAAGCTTATAGTCTAATGGGGTTGACAACATGCAAACAAATATGTACAAACACGCTACATACAGTATGAACAGAAAATAATTAAGAGGGGCTGGGAAAGGCTACTGTAAAAGATGGGATTTTAGTTGGGGATAGCATTGGGAAATATAAAAGAAGGCAAAAACATGGTCCCTTGGGGGAGTTTCTCATCCAGCAACACAGCCTGGCTCTAATTGGCTTTTATGAGTCAGAATGTTAGGAACATGAAGATTTGGTGTAAGAAGTAAAACTTCCAGAAGAAAATGAAAAAGACAAAAAAAGGCTCTCTGTTCATAAAGTCATAGGATTAGAGATATCATCCGTGTAAGCTGAAATGGACCCAGAGACCCATTTTCCGGAGGAAGAAGCAGGCTCAGTGAGGTGAGGTGATTATAGAGGGAGCTAGGTTGGCACCCTAGGGCATACAGCCTGGCACCTGGAGTCAGAAAGATGTGGGTTCATATTTTGTCTCAAGGCTTGTAAGTTGTTTAATCTCTCTGTACCTCAGTTTCCTCATCTGTAAAAATGAAGATGGCCACAGCACCGACCTTCCTGCGTTGTTGGGAGGATAAAATGAAATAATATAGGTAAAGTGCTTTGGAAAGTTTAAAGTACTATATAAATACTAGCTGTCATTATTCACAATGGGTCCCGAGTGGCAAAGCCAAGCATAAGGTGGTGGCAGTTTTGTATTCTGTGCTGGTCAGATCACATTTGGAGTTTTGTGTTAATTGGGTCACATTTTAGGCAGGACATTGATAAGCTACAGACTGTTCAGAAGAGGGCATCCAAGATGGTGCAGGTTGTTGAGTCCATGCCAAATGAAGATGGTTTGGAAGAACTCAGGTTATTTAGCCTGGAGAAGAGGCTAGGACTGGCTTTTGCCTTTCTTTGTATCCCTAACACTTTGCACAAGTGCCTGGCACATAGGAGGCACTTAATAAAAGCTTATTGACAATAACGATAATTGTCTGGAAAGTTGTTGTACGGAGGAGAGATTAGATGTGTCCTGTTTGGCCTCGGACAACAGAACTAGGAGCAATGAGTGGAAGTTGAAAACAGGCCAATTTTGGCTCGATTTCAAGAAAAACTTCCTAATAATGAGAATTCTCCAAAAAATGTAAGGTTGCTCTGGGAGTCAGTGGGCTCCTTCTTTCTGAAGGTTCTCAAGCAAGGTGGCACTTGGGTGGTAGAGGGAGTTCTTTTGGGTGGAGGTTGAAGGAGGAGGTTCCTTCCAACCTTGAAATCCTGTGATTCAGTCCCTCAGATTTCTTCCAGGGCCTGCTCCGTGTGATTGAGTGAGGGAGAGGGAGGAAAGGAGGAGGCTGTAGAAGCCAGAGCCTGGGACAGCACCCCTCCCTCTCCTGCCCAAGCTTACCTGCGTGGGCAGCCACGTTGAGCAGTGCATGGCCAAGAAACTTTTGTGCCACTCCAGAGAACAAGGGACTCACAGCAGCAAACTTGGGACCTGGTTTTCTTAGTTCCTGAGGTTCTTTAGTTAGTGACTGGCCTTGTGGCAGCCCAAAACCCTTGCTGGTAAAAATGAGGGGACTTTCTGCCATGCTGTCAAAGGGGTTCTGCTGTGAAGATTGGTGTTTATAGAATAAGAAGCATAACTTGCCTCTAGACCAAGGCTTGGTGCACGAGGTCAGGGGATAGATTTCAGGGGACCTGAGAACTTGAATGGGAAAAAAATGACAGTTTTAATAGAATTGGTTTGCATCTTAATCCTATGTATTTTAATGTATGTACTTAATAACATGATTCTGAGAAAAGGGTCTGTTGACTTCACCAAGACTACCAAAGGATTCCATGATGAAAAAAAAAACCCAAAATGAACTCCTGTTCTAGACGTTCTTGGTCAAATAGTAGTGCCATGAGTGGAGATGAGGCTAGGGATAGGAGGGCGTTTGAAGCATGCCCAGGACCAGGATGTGGTCACAGGAGAAGTGGAGGCTGTTCTGAAGTTGGGGACTGCTCTAAGGGAAAGCAAAAGTAGACAGGATGAGGTTGAGAGCAGGATGTATGTGTGTGTGTGTGTGTGTGTGTGTGTGTGTGTGTGTATGTATGTGTGTTTGGGGGGTGGTGGGAAAATGCAATATTCTATTACCACCTGGAGAGGTGTAGGGCAATGTTTCATATTCAGGAAGAGTGGAGAAAAACAAGTGTGTTTCCTGCCTTCGACAGATTTTGGGGGTGGGGGGAGCCCCATGGGACTGGTTGCTCAGCAACCTGATTGCCACCTCCCTCATTTCAGGATCATTTCTCTTCTCCGAAGTGAGACCAAAGATTCATTGCAAGTGATGGTGATGGTGAGGAGAGAGAAGGCAGAGCGTTGAGGAAGGAATGGGAACCTACAAGGATGCAAAGCATCTCATACTAATAAAGAGTGAACAGAGGGAAGAAAGAGCCAGAGAAAGACCCTCCACCGCTGGAATACATATGTGGCAAGAGAGATAGTGGCAGCAGTGCCCCTCTGGGTTATGTAGGCAGAGTCTAGATCTGAGGCAACATTGACTGAGTGAGAGATGGTATTTGTTAGTCTTTTGGAAAAGTGGGTGCAAGTCATAGTGGCTAGTGTGGATGGGGGAGACAGAAATACCTGAGTTCAAGCCCAGCTTCTAAGTCATTGGCTAGGTGACTCTGGGAAACTTGCAAAATCTTAAATGTGGACTTGTTTAAAAAAAAAAAATATATATATATATATATATATACACATACACAAGTGTATATGCACATACATATGTATATGTGTATATGCATTCATACATATATGTATATATTGTATATGTATACATGTGTGTATGTATGTATACATATATATGTATACACATAGTAAACTATTTCAATACAATTGGTTTTCTTGGTAACCTTACTTGAGTAGGGGTCCATAAGTTTCATTAGACTGACCCCCTCCCCCCAAAAATGTTTAAGAACCTCTCTTCTAGAACTTTCATATCCGCTGAAGGCTGACTGATATGTGACACCAGAGGGGGTTTCCATTGACAGCAATGAAATAAACAATCCTGCCCCCTAGGACTTGTTCTCTCCCCGCACCCCCCAGCAGAATCTCTGAGCTTGGAAAGACTCAGAGGTGCTTTGATCAACATATAAATAGTGTAGAGTTCATGCTTTTATTTCTCAGTGACTTTATTCCACATCTTGTTTGCTCATTCGTTTGGATTGTGTATGATCCAAATAAAAGAGATTTCTTAATATTCGTCACCATGACTTTTCCATCTCCCATCTCCAGTACTTTTGCCCAGGCTGTGTCCTGTGCTGGGAATTCCTTCCTTCCTCACCTCTGCATCTCAGAAATAGTTTCCTTTAAGATAACTCAAGTACCCTCTTTATACAAGGCCTTTCCTGATCTCCCTGAGCTGCTAGTGCCTCACCCCCTCAAACTACATTTTAATTATTAAATGGATATTTAATATTTAATTTTCTGTGTACATGTGATCCCCCCAATAAAATGTGAATTCCTTGAGGGTATTTATTTCACCTTTGTCTTCGTACCTCCTGTGCTTAGCCCAGGGCCTAGCACATAGTAGGTGATTAATCAATACTTTTTGATTGATAATGTAGAGAATGCTACTTTTATATATGTGTGTACACACGCACACACACACATATATAATATGTAATAAAAATTATCTCCTTTCTTCCTGATTTCCCTTCTCATTGCTTTCATCCCATGCCTGGGGCAAATACAACCCATGCCTTTGGACGGGGCTCTTTAAAAGAGGCCATGGAGAGACCTCTGAATTCAAGTTAAGGACCTTCCTGTGTCATTTTTTTCTCTGAGGTCTTTGCATTTTAAAAAAAATCTCCAGTCCTCTCACAAAAGTCTTATTATCTGACTCTGAAGGAACTGCTTGAGGGACAACATAATGTTGTAGATAGGTCAGCTATTTCAGGGGAGACCTGGATTCAGCTCCTGTTTATGGCACACAGTGCTTTATGTGATCATCGACAAGAAGCTTAACTCTTAGTGTTCCATAAAATTCACTAATACTGTAAGTGTTGGGTAAATCACCAAACCAGATTGGTGGAAGGAGTTTTCACACATAGAAGTCCCTCCAGCAGTAACAGAGAGTAAGACAATGAGGGACCATAGATTTAGAGCTGGTAGAGACCCAAGAAGTCATGGAGCCCTAACTCCTTTATTTTACAGATAATTAAACTTGACCAACTAAATGACTTGGCCAACGTTACACAACCGGTATGTGTCTGAGGTGGTCCAATGATCTATGTGTCACACCAAATGACTTTGGTTACCCCATCTGTTCTTTTACATGAGTTATTATTAATGTTCCAAAATATATTGAAAATAAAAAAATTTGAAGGGGGAGTGGGGAGAAGAGGAAGAGAGTGAGAGAGCCCCTAGCTTGGTCAATGTAAATTGTAAATCCATCTAGATTTTTGTTCTGATAAGCTCCTGTCCCAGTTGCAAAATATTTCTGGCTGTGCCTTGATTTGTTTATCTAGCATGGATAGAATAGTGGCAAATTTATGACATTAAGATGAAAATGCACAGCTCAGCATAGACATCCCCTCAATCCTATGAAGAACTATGGTGGGGGGAACTTTTCTCTGTAGCCCTCCAGTATCAGACATACCAGACCTCCCGTGGACCCTGGCAAAAGAGAATGGATTGGGGAGCTGTGGGGGAAATGTTTGCTTAAGCTAATGTTTGCCTCATTCTAGGGACCCACTCCAGGGAGGCTCACTTTGCCATCATGCTAGGTGCTTGTTTTCTTTGTCTCTCTGCCACCTCATGCCGTCTCTCAAAAAAGATCCAGCAGCTTGACACAGGGTGCTGCTGAGTATTGGAAAAAGACCTACACCTCATGGCGTAAACCAGATAGCTGCTGTCGGTTTAGATAATTCCGGTCAGTTCTGAAATAGACTTGGCAAAACACAGTGCCTGCTTACGGTGTTGAGACAGTGGGTTGGTGCTGGCTGGGCACCTGAGTTGCATTTGTGTTGGAAGGGAGGGCAGTGTCCACAGGGAGGCCAATGAAATGGATAACTTCAACTGTGAGCTGAATGTGACCTCAGGTTCATGTTATGTGTATCTAGAGCTATACAGGATTTTGGAGGCCATCAAGTTTAACACCATCATCTTAGAGAGGAGGAAACAGAGATCCAGAAAGATGAAGGGACCCTTAGTCTAATGTGGAAAGATGTTACATCTAATAATGTTGTGGGTGAGTGGAAGGGTGGCGCAGAGGAGAAGGAAGGGCATCTATAGGGGGACAAGGTTGTTGGTAGGAACAAGGAATTAGGAGAGAGAACTGGCAATAGGGAGGCCTAGGGTTCTTTCTAAAATGAGGATTCCTGGGCAATCAGTCTCATGAAGCCTACAGTATCTTATGCATGAGGGAAATGCTCTCTTCAATACTAGAGTTCTGTAGTAGATTTGTGATCTCTTCATTGTGGTTTTGGGCACTTCTTTCCATTGGTGTAGATCACCACCCATCTGCCCCTTCCCAGGCTTGTGTGATCTTTATCAGTTCTGTGGCTGTCCTGTAGAGTTTGTCCCAAAAGACCAGAGACCTCCTCGAACCAATGGAACAACAGCTATGGATTTAATTAGGCACTTCATCAGTTTGCCAAATGAATGAATGAATTTGAATGTATTATCTAAATCAATGAATAAATATACTTGTTTCTATTTTTTTTTAATATCCTCAGAGGGAGGTGGAAAATTCTTTTGATGTTTGGGAGGAGACCTGTGCAAATGTCAAATGGGGAGTGTCCTTGCCCAGAGGAATTTTACAGAGTATTGTGAGCCAAAAGGGAATTAAAAACAAAAAAACACTCAAAAGAAATGAAACATATTAGTTTCTTAAAAAAATAGGTTAGCCATTCTCTCTTAATGTTGGAAGTAATAAACCTTCATTGTCATCCTTGGTCTAAGCTAGAGGACTCCAGATGCAGACTCATAGTCCTAGGAGGATCCATGTTTCTGAATTCTGATGTTTCTGAGTGGCATGTGAGTGGTTTTTCGTTTTGTTTTTTCCTCTCTGCAGGGCCGGTGCCTCGGACAGAGTGCGTACTGTCCCCTGTCAACTCCTCACACCCTGTCCAAGCTTTGTTGGAGAGTTTCACCGTCCTCTCTGGCTGTGCAAGCCGGGGCACAACCAGTCTGCCTCAGGAGGTACATGTCCTGAATCTGCGGAATCCTGATGAAGGACCTGGCCAGCCTGAGAGAGAGGTAGGTTGGATGGGTTCACTGCCAAAGCCACTGTGCCTTTAACTGGCAAACCCAAAACCAACAGGCGATTTCAAACAAAACAAAGCAAAACTAGAGGGCTTCCTTCCAACCCTGTGGTAAACCAGGGTTACTTAGATATGAACGAGAAGTTCTTTAGGGGGAATTGCATTCTGATCTGGGGAAGAAGGTGCTAGAGAAATAGAGAAGCATTTCAAGAAGGGAATTCCTTACTTAGAGACTCACTGAACTACACCTTCCTCTTTGGTGATTCTTTGGAATCTGCCCCAGTCTCTGAAAGATTTTTCTTTAGAAGTTCATCTTTCAGAGGCCTTAGCCACAGCTATAATAATAATAATAAGACAATAAATGGTGTTTATATGGCTCTTAAAAGTCATAAAGTGCGTTTCCTATATTTTCCCCTTTGGTCATTTTATTCTGTCTGTGTTTCTATGTATACCCTTGTCTCCTCTGTTAGAAAGTAAGTACCCTAGGAGTTACTTCACTCTTCTTGTAGCCTCCAGGGCCTCGCTTGGGGTTACAAGTACAGGGGAATACTAGCACTGTGCCTGGGACACTGCACATGGTTTAATAAGTGTTCGGCAATTGACTAATCATCACTGTCAACCCAGTGACCATTCCAGTTCTTCAGGAGTTACTATCATCATTTTACAGATGAGACTCAAAGAGGTCAAGTGACTTTTGGGATGTCCCATAGCTGGTGTCAGGGATGGAATTCAAATCCAGTTTTTCCGAGGTCAAGCAAGACATTCTGTTACACACTATCTCCCTATAAATCGGTGGTTCCTAACTTTTTGTGTGTATACTGGACTCCTTTGGCAGTGTATAAACATATAAAAAAATAAATATCAGAATTATGTTTTATTTATTAAATTTATACTTGAAAGAAATGCTAAATGTCAATTGGAAGTAAGTGAAAATAAAGATGTGATCTTTCCCCTCTGTTTTCCCCCATCTAAGTGTGTGGACCTCTTTAAATCTATTGACCTAAGAGGTCTGTAGACCCCAGTTTAAGAATCTCTGCTACAGGTATATTTCTAAGCTATTGTATTCCAGGGGAACTGTAGGAAGGTGGTTGTCATGTAGGGGTGGAAATAGCCTCTTCTTTTTAATGGCCCTGACATGATATTGATTAGGCTGAATTAGTCAATATATTTGACAAAATAGGTCCCCTTATCCATCAGACTACCAAGAAGCTTTTAAGTGCTTGCTGTGTGCTAGGCACTATAGAATAAGTGCTGAAGATAGAGCAAGTTGCCTTCAAAGAACTTACCTTCAAATGAAGGAGACATTATGAGTCATGTGGATGGCGCAGTGGATTGAGCGTTGGGCTTGGAAGCAAGAATATCTGAGTTCAGATCCTGCCTCAGAAACTTATTTACTGTGTGGCCTTGGGCAAGATGCTTAACCTGTGTTTGTTTCAGTTTCCTCATCTGTAAAATGGGGATAATAGCACCAGATCAAATGAGATAGTAATTGTAAAGAGCTTAGCACAGTCCCTGGCACCTAGTAAAACCTATACAGATGTCTGCTATTTGCTTTAGAAGGGAATGGTGGGGATTAGGAAACCAGGCAGGACTTGAATTGAGTTTTGAAGATGATGTTCGAGCCAGTCTATTTCTTCATCAAGCCATCAGTCTGTCAATGAACATTTAGTAAGCACCTACTATGTGCTAGGCACTATGCTCCTCTGTTATTTAAATGGCTCATTAGATGTGTCTGAAATGTTATCATTTCTTCCAGGGAAAGGGAAATCACACAATCCATGCTCACACTTTGTGGTTGTCCAGTTATGTCTGACTCTCCTTGACCCTCTTTGGGGTTTTTCTTGACAAAAATACTGGAGTGGTTTATCATTTCCTTTTCCAGCTCATTTTACAGATGAGGAAATTGAGGCAGGCAGGGTTAAGAGACTTTCCCAGGGACACAAGGCTAGATTTGAACTCTGGTCTTCTTGATTCCAGGCTCAGCCTTCTGGACCACGTAGCTGCCCTGGTGATTAGGAAAAGCTTTTTTTTTTTTTCCTGACAACCGTTTCTTGTTGACCTTTCTTCTGTTCAGAGCTGGACAGTTTCCAAACCATTTATTTAGTATCACTTATGTGCCTTCCTCCTCCTCTTATTCCTTCCTCCTTCTCCTCCTCCTCCTCCTCCCCTTTGGGCAGGGTTGGGAGTCTGGGGAGGGCAAAGCAAAGAGGAAACAGATTTTGATCTCGAAAAGAGAGTGCAGAGTTGGCTGTTTTCAAAGTAGGGTCATTGAGCTCACCCCAATATGTTGGAAATTGCTCCTGATTCTTTTGGGGGCCTTCCACATCTGCAGCAACAAATATGTGAGCCCCCTCTCCTTTATTCTAGGACCACATTTGAGGGGGAGGAAAGAACATGTACGGGGAAGATGGGTAAGGAAATGCAGCTCTTAGTGAGGGTGGGAGACTTCAGGGACTGGAAAGACATCCAGTAATTGCTTCTTTACAGATGTTTCATTCAGAGAGATTAAGAAACAGTTGTGTTGTCCCAGCTCACAGGGCCAAGGCCCGGCAATCTTGGTGTTAAATTGTACAGTACTTGTGTTTACACTGGAAATAAATTCAGATCAATTGCTGTAGTGAAAGGAAAACATTTCAAGAAAGGACTGGAGAGTTTGCCCACTCTGGTGTTTATCTTAGTGTACTAAGTGAAATCTGTTGCTGCTGCTGCAAGCCACTTGAGTTTAATTGGGCACCAGCCCTGCTTTGGGCTGGGTTCTAGAAATGGAAAGACAAAAAATCAAAAGGTTGCTGTCCTCAAGGAGTTTGTAGACACAATGCTGTTGTTTAATTGTGTCCAACTCTTCATGACTCCATTTGGGTTTTCTTAGTAGACACTGGAGTGGCTTGCCTATTTGTTTTCTATTGCATTTTACAGATGAGGAAACTGAGGCAGAGAGAGTTTAAGTGGCTTCACCCCGGATCACACAGCTAGTAAGTGTCTGAGGCCAGACTTGAAGGATGAGTCAGTCTTCCTGACCCTGTAATAGTAATAGCTTGGGTTTCTGTTCTGTATTGCTCATTTATATAGGTTATCTCAGTTGATCCTCCTTGGGCAACAGGTGCTATTATTATTCTATTTTACAGATAAGGAGACTGAGGTGTGGAGGTTAATGGTGTATCTGAGTCAGGATTTGAACTTAGGTCTTCCTGACTCCAAATCCAACATTATTAATATCCTGTTCCACTTAGCTGCCCAATTATATTTGTGTGTGTATACGTGTGTGTGTATGTGTGTTTGTGTAGGCATAGATATATAATGTATACATACTAAAAATTACAAAGTAAGGGGCCAATGAGAAAGTCATTGGATTATTTGAAAAAGAAAAGAACATATGTTAGGTATTGGAATGAGGGAAGTTCACACAGAGAAGGTGGTACCTGAGAGGAACCTTGGAGGCAGCTAAGGATTCCTAGAGTTAGGGAGGTGATGGGAATTCTTTAATGGGGTAGGGTGAAAAATGGTTAGTGCAAATATCTGGTATTAGGGAAAGAAATAATTTAGTGTGGCTAGAATGTATAGAATGTAAGGGGAAGTAATAATATGAAATAAATCTGAAAAAAGTAGTTGGAGTCAGTGGAGGACTTTAAAAGCCACATTTAGGAATTTGTAGTTTAACTTAGAGGCCATAGAGAGCCATGGGAAGTTTGTGAGCAGGGGAGTGACCTGACAGCCGTAAAAACTGACTTTTATATAGGGTTTTAGGTTGTCAAAGCACTTTACCCACATTATCTCAGGTGATCCTAACATGGCCAGCACTGAGATCAGGAGGAAGGTGATACATTGTTATTTCCATCAGATGAGGAAACCAAGGCAGATTGGCTTAACTGAAGTTGTTACTTACTTGTCACATAACTAGAAAGTGTCTGAGGAAGAATTTGAACCCACATCTTTCTATCCCAGATCCAGCATATCAGTCAGTAAGCATGTGTTAAGCTCTTACTGTATGCCAGGTACTGTGCTGAGCACCAAAGATACAAACACAGTCTCTACTCTCAAGGAGTTTATAGACTAATGGGAGAGACAGCATCATTCATTCATTCAATAAACATTTTTTAAGAGTCTACAGATGGAAGGTAGTAGCACTAAGGAGGATATTACCTGCCATGCCACATTGCTTCTCCTATATACTAAAAAGATTATTTTGGCCCTTATGTGAAGGATTGTGATTGGAGAAGAAAACCGGGGACACAGGAGTTTGGGGGGTCTAATTAGGAGGGCTGTTGTATCAGACTAGGTCTGGGGTGGGGAACCTGCAGCCTCAAGGACACATGTGGCCCTCGAGGTCCTCAGGTGCGGCCCTTTCACTGAATCCAAACTTCATAGCACAAATATAATAAAATAATATAATAAAAGGATTTGTTCTGTAAAACTTGGATTCAGTCAAAAGGCCACCCTTGAAGACCTAGCAGACTACATGTGGCCTCGAGGCTGCAGATTCCCCACCCCTGGACTAGGTAAAAGATGGTGAGAGCTTGAATTGTATAAGGCGGTGGCTGTGGGAGTGTAAAGCAGGGGACAGATATGAGATATGTAATCAGATGTGTTCGTGAGTGTGCAAAATGAGTAGTTGTCTTCTATGGAGAAAGGTTTAGAAAGACCTGGTCAGAAGGGGAAAGCAATGAGATTTTCCTAACAGTACTGCTGAAAACAATGTCAGCAGTGATGCTTTTTCTAGTATTTTGGAATGTGTATATTAAAAAATTGAGTTTGACGCTAGGAATGGTTCCCATTTATGGTGCTGAGCTACCAAAGGAAATTGGGAAATGTCCATCCCCAAGGACCTGTAAGAAGTGAGTGGTTGTGGTCTATCATTTTTGTAACTGAGACAATATACCAAGTGACCTTAGGAAATCCCATCAGGCCTGTGTCTCAGCCATTCAGCAGAGACACAAAATCATGTGTTTTACAAATGCGTACATACATAAACACACATATTGGGGGGGAAAGAGAGAAAGATTGATGGAGTGATTGACTTGTGGGCAAAGGTGCCAGAAGGCCAGGGACAGGACAGGGAATGGAAAAAAAAGAAAAGGGTTTATTTACAGATGGAAGATGGGGGATGGATGGAGAAAATCCTAGTACAACAGTGAAAAAAAGTATTAAATATCTTTTATTTCCTGTGTATGTGAACATGGAAATATAATATCATTGCAACCTTGCAAATAGTTTTCAAAATTCATCAAGTCTGCCAAAATTCTATTGAATCCATAACATTTGCATTGGCTTTCTTTACTGTAACCATCCTACCTCCCCTCAACCCTCCCTGGTGATCTGGCCTGACTTTTCGTTGTTCTCCGTGGATGACTTCTTTTTATGGATACGCCATTATCGATCCATGCTGGAAATGGAGTTCATTTATTATAAGGGTTATATGTAGATTGGCCAGTCAGTTAATTAATCGGCATTTATTAAGTGACTATTATGTGCCAATATAATTGAAGACCGTCCCTTCCAGCAAAGAACTTAATTCTACTATTTAGTTTCTACTATTTTTATTAACTGCTATTTAGTTAGTTTCCAGTTAATTTTACTATTTAGTTCAGTTTTTTATCCATACCTGTGATCATTACTGTGGTTGGTGAGTTGTTTCAGTTGTGTCTGACTCTTTATGACCCCATTTGGGGTTTTCTTGGCAAAGATACAAGAATGGTTTGCCATTTCCTTCTCCAACTCATTTTACAGATGAGGAAACTGAGATAAACAGGGTTAAGTGACTTGCCCAGGGTCACACAGCTAGTAAGTGTCTGAGGCTGGATTTGATGTCAGCTCTATCCATTTGGACACCTAGCTGCCCACCAGTGATGACAGAATTATCCTTTTAGATATGGATTGGACCTCAGAGGCTGTCTGGTCCAACCTTTTTATTTTGCAGATAAGGAAACTGAGGTCTACACAGGTGTCATAACTTGCATGAGGTCGCCATGTTCCTAAATGGCCAAGTTGAGATTCAGACTCAGGTGCCCAGATTGGAAATCCAGCACCCTTTCCATTGCATCCCAGGTGAATAGGGGTTCAGGAATGTGTCTCAAAATAATTAGTGCCAGCTGGTGAGGAAATTGTTAGGCAGAGGTTTTATAGGTCAGCAGGCAGTTTAAATAAGAGATGTAGCTTATAAATAGCCCTTGGTACCAAGGTCGTGAGTGATGTTGGTGTCTCTTCTGGGCTCCCACCAGGGCATCACAACTTATCCTTGTGTATTGTATCGTATCTGCCGGCCTTACCTACTGTCTGTCATCATTGGCTTTGGAAACAGCTCCCCTGAAAATGAACAGGAAGCTGGGGAAAGACTCTCTGGTGGCAGCAGAGAGCAGAAGAGCGTAAATGATTCAGAAATATCAGATTTTTTTTTTTCATAGAGAATAAGCACCCTGAAACAAAGGGGCTGGGGGCGGGGAGCAAATGTTAGCTTTTTTCATCATTATAAAAATCAGCTCCTAGTTGCCCTTTGACTTAGAAAGTTAGATGCATCCATCATCTGTCATCTTCCCGTTGGCCTAGACGGCAGAGTTTTCGTGATGTTTCCCCCCTCTAGAAGCAAGGATAGCAACACCAGAGGTTTGTTTGCTTCAAAACACTTTCATTAGTTGCTGGAGTGGCTGTGAGTTTGTTTACGGGAATCAGATTTTCCCTTTTGACCTTCCTTTGAAGTGGTATGGGCTTTGTTTGGCCCAATCAACTGTTTACCCTGAGAGTTATGCCGTTAACCAGTTCTCTCTCCTTCCCTCCATCTCTCTCTCTCTCTCTCTCTCTCTCTCTCTCTCTCTCTCTCCTCTCTCTCCTCTCTCTCTCACACACACATTTTCTCTTTCTCTCATTCTCTTTCTCTTTCCCCTTTTCTCATTTTCTCTCTTGATTTCGCTCTCCCTCTGTTTCCTCCTATCTTATGTCTATCTATGTTAACAATCCACACATGTGTTTTGAAATTTGGAGAGTAATGGGAGTACCAGTATCAGTCTCTTTGCCCTAGGAATGGAGGACAGAAGAGGAAAGGTAGACTCTGATGTCATTTCCCTTCTTATCACCTTGTGTCTCTTTTGTGTGTTGGCTCCCTGATAGAAAATTAGCTCCTTGGGGGAAAGGATTGTTTCACTTAGATTTTTTTTATCCAGTAGGTACTTAATTCATGCTGATTTATTGGTGGTTAGAGAAAAGTTCTCATTTAATAATTTTCCTTAAAGGGAAGTTGGCACCCTTTATGGAAGAGTAGCCCGGGCAGCGTCTGCTTTGATTTCCCATTTTTGTGCCTACAGACCTCACCTCAGTTATTAAGTTTTCCTCCCCTGAACTGGAGGAGCCCAAACAGTCATTCAACCAGTAAGCATTTTTTATACTCTTGCAATGTTCTAGGTAGTGTGCTAGAGACAAAAATGAGTAAGTCCCTACCCTCAAGTGGCTTATACTTAATGGGGGGAAACAGTGTAGACACAGGAGAACAGATGAAATATGTCTACAATAAATACAGGGTGTCCCAAAAATGTCAGTGTAGATTAAAACTTGTACAAGGTCATTTCAGGTAACCCCATCAACATTTCATCCCAATACAACTAACACTTTATGTTTTTACTTTCTTATCCCCAGTGCCTAGGACAGTGTGTGGGACATCACAGAGGCTTCCTAAGTTTGTTTGTTGAACTGAATTTATTGACCATACCTCACTGGGCCTCAGATGCTTAGATGTTTTGGTTTTTTTTTTTTATGTACATTGAATGGGTGTTGCCTCAGACAAACTGAGACTTGGGAATAACTCTGGTTTAATAAAGTCAAGGTCACCCCCTATATCCTGAGCTATCGCCGGTCGTCTTGACTTTTGTCTTGGCACTGGACTCCAATAAGAGAGGAGAGAGTGAGGCTGATTACTTTGCATAACTCTGCCTCACTTAAATCCAATTCACTCTCAAGTCAAGACATCATCCTCATGATGTCATTGGTCCTCTATGAGAATGAAGGACAAGTAACTCAACTCAACTTGTATAAACTTATTTCTTCATGACCTTATACCTTCATTGACTCCCATTTCATAGAAATCTCATGCTAATCTCCATATTTGAAGACTATGTCTTCAATATCTCCCATATCAAATTTCCCACCTCCTCTCTTCTCCTTACCTTTCAGCTCATTAGCTTTTAAAGTTATCCATCCTCTTTCTGATTCCATTGACCAGCTGGAGTGTATCTGGAAGAGAATAAACATTTATTAAGCACCCACCTTGTGTCAGGATATCAGGATGGTTAGGAGACTGGTACCATATTCCTTGAGGATCCGTTGAAAGAACATTTGTTGCTGTTTGGTTGTGTCTGACTCTTTGTGATCCCATTTGGGGTTTTCTTGGCAAAGATACTGAGGTGGTTTACCATTTTCTTCACCAGATCATTTTACAGATGAGGAAACTGAGGCAAACAGGGTTAAGCAACTTGCCCAGGGTCACATAGCTAGAAAGTATCTGAGGCCAGATTTGAACTCAGGAAGGTGAGTCTTCCTGATTCCAAACTCGGTGCTCTGGGCACTGTGGCACTGCCTAGCTGCTTCATTGTCATGAGCTGAGGATGCTTAAAACCTAGAGAGAAGATTTGGGGAGACATGCTAGGTGTTTTCAAGTATTTGAAGGGCAGTCATATGGAAGAGGGATTAGGCTTGAGAAGAAGTGTTAGACCAGTGGGTAGAGCCTTCAGAGAGATAGGCATGTGCTTGTGTGAGGAAAACTTTCCCAACAATCAAGGCTTCCCCATAAATGTTAAATGTAAGGGACTCTAGAAGAGCTTGAACTCCCCTTTTTCTGGAGATCATGAAAAGCTGGCTTCATGACTTTGTTCACTATCATGTGATGCTGGGTTTCTTAACCTGATGTCCATGAACTTATTTTTTAAAAAATATTCTGAAAATTACATTTTAATAGAATCTGTTTCCTTTGTAATTCTATGCATTTTATTCACTTAAAAGCATTATTTTGGATAGGTTTTGCCAAACTATCAGAGATCCATCAGACTAAAAAGGTTCAGAATGCCTATTGTAGAGGGTCGGTGCTTCCCATGCTAAAAGACATGGTGAAAAAAAAAGTTTTGACATATGGACTTTGTGGCATCACTTTTGGCTGTTCTGGTGAGATTTCTGGCTAAGTGGTTTCCCAGATTATATTGTGTTTTTTCCCCAAATGAATAGTTTTCCTCAATTCCTGAAGTCCTGCTTTCTCCAGAAAAGAGACTGTAGTCAGAATACCTAAAGTTCATTTTGAGGTATGATCTGAGCTAGGGGAGACTAAGTCAGGACTTATTCTTAATAGCAACTACAACAATCCATAAGTGAACCATGTGTACGGCGGTATATACATTATATATTACCATATAAATTTACCATTTATATCGTACTTTAAGATTTGCAAAGCATTTTACAAATATATCATTTGGTCCTCAAATCTGTAAAGTAAATGCTGTCATTATCCCCATTTTCTAGATTTGCAGACTCAGGCAGACATGCTTGAGTGACTTGCTCAGGGACACACAGCTAATGTCTGAGGCTGGATTAGAATTCAGGTCTTCCTGACTCCAATTCTATCTGTACTGTCTAGCTACCCTGTCATCACCCAAGGACATCTGTTAGGAGCTTTTCATGCTCAAAGTGCTGTACTTGGTGCTGCTGCTGGGAGAATTTTAAAGATCTGGCCACTGTCTTTCTGCAAACTGGCCACTGCAAATATTAGGTACCAGAGGTTACAAAGAAAAAGAAATGTTAGAGCCTGCCCTCATGGAGTTTGTCTTCTACACAGTTTATAGCTTAATTGGGGCTAGATGCTTTGGCAGTTTGGCAGGGGAATGCTTTGTATATGAATAACTTTACCTTTGCACTGGATTGTCTTTTCTCCTCCTTACCATGGGATTTGGACCCAGTGGACCCTGCTGGAGTATAGGGAGCCCTATTTCCTTAGCAGTGCCCGCTCCAATTAAGTGAAGAAGAGATAAGCTTCCAGAGAAAGGGGAGGTACACTCACTGCCAATGGATGTGTGCAGCAACACGGATACTCAGAACTGTGCCATCCCTAGCAGGCTGGGATGGTTTCCAGGGCAGCTTCCTTTCAAACAGACTGCTGGCGATGCTCTTGCCTAGGCTCAGTTTGTTTGGCATTCCGCTTTTTCATAAATACCTAGTGTTTGCATTGGTAGAGTTTGCTTTGGTGCTTGCTCCCTCTTTGCTGCTTAGAGGATCTCAAACAGATATTTCCAGGTTTGTTTTTTTCACTGTGGGCACATTTCATAGGGCTGCCATTAGGGCTGGAAGGGACTCATGAGGAGTGGGGCAAAAAATGGAAAACCAATGTCCCCAGCAGAGGAAGCCTGTGGGTCTGGGGGCAGGAATGTTCCAGTATTCCAGCTGGAGAGATTGAAGCCATCATCATGACTGGTCCTCTCTTGACACGAATTGTCGTCAGAACTTTCCAGTGTGTCCTTTGGGATGCTAGCCTAAAGATATTCTTGAGGGTATAGCTTTTCCTCCAGGCTTAGCTGTAATTTTCTTTCATGGAAAGACCTAATATGACCCGAGGTCATGTAATCATAGGAAATAAAACTAAGAGACAGCAGAGTATGTATGCAGTGAAACAGGGCTAAGTTCGGAGTCACAGTACCCAAGTTCGACTCTGCCTCTGTTACTTGAATGGCTTAGCTTGAACACCTTGATCCCCAGTTTTTTCATCTATAAAATGGCAGGGTGGGACTAGGTGACTTTTGAGGACCCCTCCTAGCTCTAGACCCTTTGTCCCTTAGAGATTACCTTGTTCTTTTCTCTCGCTTAATTGAGGAGGAAACTGAACTCCAGGGAGCCTGTGACTCAGACAAGAGCTCACAATGATTACTGATCATTTAGTTGGTCATCCCATGTTTATTAAGTGCCTACTATGTGCCAAGCATGATGCTAAATGATGGGGTTATATAGAAAGACCCAAAAAAAAAGTCCTTACTCTCAAGGGTCTCAGAGTCTAATGAAGGAGGCAGCTTGCAAACTGTACACAAATAAGGTAGATGCAGGATAGATAAGAGAAAGGAAGGTACAAAGGGAAAGGAAGACTTCTTGCAGATAGGAGCACCTCAGGGACGCTTCCTACACTAGGTGGAATCATGTACTGGCTGACCTTTGAGATCTCTTCCAACCCTCTAGTTCTGTGGTCTTATGGCCCAGAGAGTTTTAGACAGAGAAGAGCATGGAGGAGTGGGGAGACTTGGACAAAGGGAAAACGATTGAAGCAAAGTAAAGAATAGGGGAAAAAGGAGAGAATAGTAGGGGAAGCCAGATTCCTTGTGTCAACTATAACATTGAAGTGTAGGCCCAGATCAGAAATTTCAAAGTAGGAGGAGCTGTAGGGGTCAGTGAGGCTGGCCTCCTCATTTTAGAGTTAACATGTTGGTTGGGTGTTGTCCCTTGTTCTTGTAAAACGACATCACTATCATGAAGTCAAGTTTCAATGTGTCCCACTGTGGCTGATCAGACCAGTATGAGCTTGGAGTGCTCTGCCACAGATTGGGCACAGATAGAGCATGTGAACATTTGGAGTTGGATACTCCAAATTCGCACATCCTGTGTTTCCTTTGAGCTATTTTAATTCTGCTTTGCTCATAGAACATAGCACCCTTTCGGATGTGGGCATGCCATGCTGTGCAGTCCTGTGCCAGTGTTGCCCGCGTCACACGATCAATTCCAGAGGTCTTAAGAGAGACCTTGAGAATGTTCTTGTATTGCTTCTTCTGACCATCATGTGATCGCCTGCTCCGGGCAAGTTCTCCATAAAATAGTCTTTTTGGCAAGCTTACATTTTACATTCGAACAACATGGCCAACCCATCAGAGTTGTGCTCTCTGAAACAGAGTTTTGAATGCTTGGCAGTTTAGTTCGAGTAAGGACCTCAATGTCTGGTACCTTCGAATCTTCCTAAGACAAGAGTTAATATGTATGAGAAGAGGAGAAACTGAGTCATTTACTAAAAGACTAATAAGACTCTGAGGTAGTATGTGAACCCCCCATCTTCCTAACTGAAAGTATGGTATTCTATCATTCTACCATGAATCCTCCCTAAGACTTCAGCTTGTTCGGTTGTTTCAGTCATGACTGACTCTTCATGACCTCATTTGGGGTTTTCTTGTCAAAGATATTGGAGTAGTTTGCCATTTCCTTCTCCAGTTTGTTTTACAGATGAGGAAACTGAGGTAAACAAGGTGAAATGACCTGCCCATGGTCACACAGCTGCTAAGTATCAAGTGTTCCTGATTCCAGACCTGGTATTCTATCACCTAGTTGCCCCAGACTTCAACTGCTCAACTCATATTAAATGACTGAAGGTAAAAGAGACAGACTTTAGGATTGTTCATGGACTTTTTCTCCAGTATTCTCTGACATCCATCTTATGGACAAGAAGCTGTAGTATATAATGAGAATGTTCAGCATAAACTGTGATGGCAAGGAAATTAGCCAATTATCTGAAGTATCTTGAAAGTGTATTTTTTTGAGGGTGGTGGTGAGAATGGAGAGAGGCTATGGAAGACAACACAGGGCAATTAGAAATTACCCCACTTAGACTTAAAGACAGTTTCTTAGCATGTTTAAAAGGAAATTTCCAATCCTCAACCTCAACTGGATGACTAAATTATTATTTGCCAACGAGTCAGTTGTGGAGTTTTGAGAAATGGTGGAAATGGAAATTAATGCGGTAGAAGTGTGGAGTGAGGCCATGGCCAATGGCAGTCACTCTAACCAAGGGACTGTCTGCTTTTGGCTTGTACTGAGGCTCTCCATACAGTGTTAGAGGACTGCCTGTTTGGAGAAGTACATCATCCTTCTATCAGAATGGTATGGAGATTGTTGACCTTTGCACTTCTGCAATGAAAGGCTTCATTGCAACACAAAGCAAGACTGTTTTATGTTCTGTGCTGTCTAAGAGTTGACAGTTGAGTTGAAAAAAGCATCTTGTATCATTTCCCCATCCCTGCCCCCTCTTCCTGGCTGGAGTACAAGATGGCCTTGGCCTCTCTTGCCCTGCACCAAATTGTTTCAACCAAAGGGCATTTTGCCTTTATGGAGGCTGGAGTTAGAACCCAATCCTTTCATAATGTGTTGCTATAGTAACCATCCTGGAGCATTTTTTTTCTTTCTTTGTATGGTTTACCCTTTTGTTAGGACATATTTCCATTCAGGCATCATTCACAGATGAAAATGTACATTTCTGATTTTAAGATTTCTTTTGGCAACAGTATAGACAAAAAGAGTATGTGCAAATCCGTATCCCAGATGGTTGGCTTGCCGTTCTACTCCAGTGTACATATGCTGCTTGGCACAGGCAGAGACGGGATGTGCAGAGTCCAGAGGTCTCACTTTTCTAACTTTATGTTTTCCTGTTGTCTTGGCTTGATTGGAGTTATAGGATCATAAAGTTAGATGTGGATCTCAGAGGTGGGGGGAGGGGGGGCACGTTTTTTTCCCCAAAACACAGATAAGAAGTAGGATGGGATTTGAACTCAGGGCCTCTGATTTTGTA
This sequence comes from Bettongia penicillata ogilbyi, assembly GCA_023548195.1. NCBI lineage: Eukaryota > Metazoa > Chordata > Mammalia > Diprotodontia > Potoroidae > Bettongia > Bettongia penicillata. The sequence continues at coordinate 15,159,807 of JAJHZJ010000096.1, forward strand.
TCAACCTTTTTCCCCTCCATCATGTTGGTCTTGACATTTTTTTCTTCTAATGTAAGAAACTTTACTACTAATAAATATCCCTAATTTATAAAGTTGGTACTTATTACATCCCATTTGGTCAATTAGACAGAATAGCTGATTTAACTGGGGTCATATAGCTAGTAAATATGGTGGGAAAGGGGGGAAATTCAGACTTAAGTCTTGTCTGATTCCAAGTTCAGTGTTATTTCCATTATAATTATTCTGATAATTTAGCACTTAGATATTACTTGCTTTTGACTTGAGAGGCAACATGGTAGAGAGCTGGGATTGAATCTAGGAAGAGCAGCGTTCAAGTCCCAACTCATACTTGGCCCAGGGCAAGTCACTTAACTTGTCATTGTTCTAGACATCTCTGTAATACTGAAGTTCTTGACTTTTTTGTATCATCGACCATGTTGGCATTGTGGTGAAACCTATTGTTCCCTCTTCAGAATAATGTTTTTTCCCAAGTTTCCCAAAATAATGTCCTTTATCCTCTTTTCTTCCTACCTTTAGTCTTTTCCACTTGTGCTCTCTTCCTTTTTTCCATTACTCCAAATTATTTGTTTCATTTTGAATGAACAAGTAGGTTCATGGACCCCAAGCCCATCTTTTCATCATTGCTTTCAACCAGTTTCCTTCTGCTGGCTAGTTCCATATTCTGCTGTTTTTGATTTTTTTTCCTCTAATTAAATCACATGCTCTTGAGTTTTGCCCAGTTCTCTAAACCCAGTATGTCTCCCTTCATCCAACTTCTCCACGGTCTTCTTTGGGGCCCTCTATTCCTTCCTTCTTTGGACAGCACTGTGAGGCTTGGTCATCTGCCAGTGTGGTTTTCCCCAGGTGTGTGAAGATAGGCACACATGGATCTTGTCTGGCACCATTGTTGTCTGTTCTTTATTCTCAAAGAGCACCAGTGGCATCTGGAGGGTGATGTCTCTGGAGGAGGCAAGTGACCTGAGCTCAACTCTAAAACCCAAGGCTATGCCACGGACCGTGAACTGCTTTCATTATGCGAGTAATAATCTACCCCCCTCCCCAGTTATGAACCTATCACTTCCAGTTAGCTGGATAGTTTGATTTCAAAGAATGCCTTTTCCCTCATCCATGATGGATGCAGAATATCCTGACTTTCTCATCCTGGTTCTTGCCTGAGGAGCCCTTAAAGGTAGTCCTGCCTGGATAGTAATTTGTTCTCTGTTTAATGTGGCTTTGCCCCTTGTTTACTCTGGACTCGGGTCTTCAGAGCTTGTTTTCTAAGTCAGCTCCAAAGTTACTGGTCATTGAATTTGGCAGCCTCTGCAAACCCCTACCCACCAGAACTCTACAGGAAGTAGTGTGTCGGCCAGAGGAGTCTGTTTATTTAGAGCGTGGTGTCCAGCAGAGGCAACTCGTTTATGAGCACGCAGTCTTAAAGCCACAGGAACAATCAGTGTATCTGCCTTGGGATGTGCTGGGGCAACTTATTTTTTCCTTTCTGGGCTGCTACTGGCCCTTAGTTAGACTCTTGGTTAATGGAAAGAGTACTGCTTTTTCTCTGAGCTCTTTGACCAAGATGATGAGACAGTATGCATGTCTGTCAAGGAGGCCTTTTACATTTTACAGACAGGGATCAGGTCATTTTTTCCCCCAAGGATCTTTTTTTTTTTTTAATATCACTTCAAGGATATGTGATTTGGTTGGTGTGGATGGTCACTCCACTGATGCAGGTTGCAACCCCTCTTCAACTTAGTTGACTTTTGAGAGCTGCTGTGGCAAAAAAAAAAAAATTACACACTTGTAGATAAAATGGTGATGAGCTTCTTGGAACTGTGCCAATTTGGATAATAGGTCCACAGTGTCTAAAAGGTGGCCTGTATTTGAACTCTTTTTGGGGGGTGTGTGTGTGGGGTGCGTTATTTGCGAGTATCTATTTGGTCACAGGAAGGAAGGAATTGACTTTTATTAAGCTCCTAGGATGTGCCAGGCACCATGATAAACACTTTACAAGTATTATTTCATTTGATCCTAACACCAGTCCTAGGAGGGAGGTGCTGTTATTATCATTTTACACTTGAGGAAACTGAGGCAGACAGGTTAAGTGACTTAGCTAGGGTTATAGAGCCAGTAAGTATCTGAAGCTGGATTTGAACTCAGGTCTTCTTGAGTCCAGTCCAGATGTTCTAGTCACTACCACAGGCTACCTATTGTCAGGCAGCTAGAGGGTACAGTGGATGGACTGATGCATCTACACATCACTAGGCAAAAAACCTCAGATAAAGCAATGCTTCTGGAGGCAAGAAGACCCATGTGCAAACCCAGGTTCAGTCGCTTCCTAGCTCTGTGAACCTTAGCAAGCCACCCAACCTCTGTCTGCTACAGTTCTCCCCAACTGTAAAGTGGGAATGATAATAGCATCTATCTTCCAGGGTTATGAGGAGCAAATAATTTATATTTGTATATTTATATTTTATATAAATATAAAAATATTTATAAAGTGCTTAGTACAGTTCCAGGCATCATGCAATAGGTGCTTAATAAATGCTTGCTTCCTTCCTTCCTTTCCTTCCTTTCTCTCTCTCTCCCTCTCTCCCTCCCTCCCTCTCTCCCTACTCTGGCAAAAATACTTAGAGACTTTCCTTAGAATGACAATACCATTTTATGAAAAAGAATCCAGGATGGACACCTGGAGGGTGGTAAGGAGAAAGGACCCAGATATCACGGAGGGTCCAAGAAGTGGGCATGCATGATATGACAGGAAAACTTTTCCTTTAGTTCAAAAGTCCAGGGGGCATTTTTGGTTCGTCATCCAGTTTCTGGGATGAAAATCAGGTTTGGGGATCTTCCAAGCCCGGAGCAGCCAGACCTTAATTTCCACTGCCTAGGCACAGCTGGGGCAGTTTATTTTCATCTGACCGCCCCAGAGGACCCCTTCTGGATGACTGCTCCTCCCTCATATGTTGTCCACACACAACCCAAGGGGATTCACGTGATGCAGGAGGTCAGACGCTCACACCTCTTCGTGGTGGTGTAATTCTGTTGCTGCCAAGGTTAGCATCCCTCAGGGATCCTTAATCCAAGCCCTTTTGTGTGTCTGCTTAATATACACGTTGGTCTTTACTTGTGTTTCCGGTAATAATGTGTGTAAGGGTCCTTTCTCCCCTACCCCCATACATTTGGAAAGCCCTTTTTTGTACCTTGTTAAGGCCTGAGGATCTCAAGGCAAATGGCAGAGTTGACCATTCCACGTTCTTTTGTGGAAAACATATCTTGGGTTCCTTTTCAGTTGTGAGTTTTTGGTGTTATATTTGGATGCAGTTCAGATCTCCCCAAACCATAAAATCTTGCAGTACTCATGCTAATATACTTTTCCTTTATTAAATTCTCCTCGCCTTGATTTCCCAAAAGAAACCCCGAATGCTTCCAAATCAGACATACATTTGTTGGAGGACAAGGTGAGATGTGGGCTCTTGGCTGACCTGGAGAGTTCAGAATGAGGCCTAGAGCAGTTTAGAAAGGCGACAGCCCTCTCTTTGCCTTGGTACTGCTACTGTACCTACATCTAGCATATTTCCTGGTTTTTCTAAAAATAATTTGTACGTGCAGTGTTCATAAAGATTTATCCTACATGTTGGCTCAAGAAATAATCTCCCTTTCCCACTGCCAGCAAAAATATGAATTGGATTTTGCATATAATCCCTCCCCTCTCCCCCAGACTCCTTTAAGATATAGGAGAGGAAGTACTGAAATTCAATGGTACAGCCTTCTCCCCTTCAGGCTCATGTTCACTGGTCTTCCATTCAAGTTTGTGCTTTTGTTGTTTTTTTTTTTTTTAAAGACTTCCTTTTGGTTGATGGAGAAGGCTGTCAAATCTGGTGGAGAAAACTTTGATCCTAGAGTCCTGGAGGGTTGGTTTTAAATCCCATCCTTTGACATTTACGCCCCCCAGGTCTCCATCCTTGGCCTTCTCCATACTATCTCATCAGTTTCCCTGGGTTTAGTTATCTCTAGGCAATTGATCTCTGCATCCAGATCTATATTATACCTGGAGGTATAATCCCATATCACCATCTGCCTTTAAGCCATCTTCAACCGGATGTCACATAGACATTGTAGACTCAACATATCTAAAATTGACCTTTCATTCCCTACCTTCCATGTTACTCCTCCATTTTCCCATTCACAAAGGCCAACAACTTTGGAGTCATCCAAGATTCCTCACTCATGCCACATCTCCAACGTGTTGCCAAATCTTGGCCTTTTTTCCTTCCCATCTTTCCATAGTTCAGACTCTTATTATCTCCAACTAAAATTGCCTTCTCTCTCTCTCTCTCTCTCTCTCTCTCTCTCTCCCTCTCTCTGTTGTCCATTGTCCACTCACTCTGTCAAGGTGATTTTTTTTCTAAATTATTTCTCTGACCATATTACCCTCTTACTCAGTAACTTCATTGGTTCCCTCTGGCCTTCATCTCCCATCTCTGTGACTTTGCACTAGCTGAACCCCTTGCCTGGAGTGCTCTTCCTCATCAACTCCTACTTGGAGACTCAGCTTGAGCCCACCTTCTGCTGGAGACCTTTTCTCTTCCCTTTAGCACTCTAAGATAATCCTCTATCTTCTCTGTATATATTTTATATCATTAACTGATATAATGTGGCTATTTCGATTATTATATCATTATTGTTATCATTATATATTTTATATGTAACCTTAATTACTAATATATTTTATATAATTATATTGTATAACATTAATATATGATATATTATTATTTATATGATTATCACCCCTGTTAGAATGCACTCTCATAAAGGCAGGGACTGTTCCCCTTCCCAGACCCCCACTTTTTTTTGGCATGGAACTTAGAAAGCCCCTATTAAGTGCTCGATGACTGATTGACACTCACCTTGAATATCCAATCTATTGTTAGAGCTTGTCCTGCCTTCTCAGTACCACTCACAGCAGTTCCTTTCTCTCCATTCCCACAGCCATATTCTTGTACCTCCTGCTATACTCTTTCAGTTGTCTCAAGTCTTTTCTCCATTCAACTGCCAAAGTGATTTTCCTAAGAGACAGGTCAGACCACATCCCTCCCTAGTTATTAAACTCCAGTGACTCCCTGCTACTGTCAGCCTAGCTCCTTCCTACCTTTTTAGCCTTTTTACACTTGACTCCTGTATTATGCATTCCAGGGCAGCTAGGTGGCACAGTGCATAGAGTGCCTGGCCTGGAGTCAGGAAGATCTGAGTTAAAATCTAGCCCCAGACACTTACTAGCTATGTGACCCTGGGCAACTTAACCCTGTTTGCCTCAGTTTCCTCATCTGTAAGATGAACTGGAGAAGGAAATGGCAGATCACTCTAGTGTCTTTGCCAAGAAAATCCCAAATGAGGGTCATGAAGAGTCATTCATGATTGAACGACACCAAAAAATCTATTCTACAATCTGACTTCTGTGGTTTCAGATCTAATGGTGAAAGAGGTTGAAAAGGTTGGCTAAGATGAAAAGGTTTTTTTGCACGGTCTCTGTTATATGTTCTTATCTTTAGCCCAGACTTTTGTGAGCTGGTTTAAGGACCTAGAAAATAGACTTACATGGAAAATTTCTCCTTCAAATTTTCTCCGTGCTACTCGTCTTTCATGAAATTTTTGGTTATTTCTCGTGGCATCCAGAGTTAACATCCCTAAATTCTGTGATTCAAAAAATTTAAGACTGGATTCCAAAATTTAAAAGAAAAAAAAGAAGTAATGTCTTGTTCAGTGCTAAGAGTAAAACCAGAGTAACCTTTACTAATAGTTGGAAGAACTTCTGGAATTGCTAAACTAGAAGACATCCTGAAAAAGTCATTTTTTGGTATCCATTTGGGAAAACATTTGTAACAGCTGAAGAGTTGAGTTAAGATGCATCTGATGTCTTCTCGTGATTTTTAAAGACCTGGATTAAGTAGGATTTGCAGATTTAGGGATATAATTGTCCTCTAAATTCTAAGAAAAGGAAAATATTCCATGTTTTCATCCTTTTGGTCCCAAATGAGAATTTTTAGGAGCAGTAAAATTCATGACAGCTTCTCTATTTCATCAAAGTAGAATAGATTACAGAGGTTTAACAGGGTTATGTGAATGGACAAGGGATTCTTCCCCTGAAGGCCTCTTCCAGAATTTTGTCATGGCTTGGGGGTTTGCTTCTTGAACATAGTTTTCTCAAGTCCTCCTCAGGAGGAAGAGTTCATATGGAAAGCTAGGGATGGATTTGATCTTGGTTATTTGAAAACCACCAGTTCATGTCAGAGACTAATTCCAAGGTCTGTTCACAGAGTGATTAATTTTTTTAAAGCCCTCCATAGCAGCAGCACATGGAGACTATCCACCATGTTAGTTACAGAGGTGATGAACTAGAGAGATGACCTTGGAAGCCATACTGTTCCAACTCTGTGCATCGTTTCTGGGTTAATGCAGCATGGACTTCATATGTGAAATAATGACTTATGCTTGAAAGATTGTAACATGGAGGATCACAGATTTAGAGCGGACAGGGAACTGAGAGGCAACTAGAGCAAGCTCCTAATTTACAGTTGAGGAAACTGAGGCCTAGGGAAGTTAAGTGAGTTGCCCAAAGACACACAGGTAAGAAGTAACAAAGTTGGGATAGAACCCAGATCCTTTGATTCTAGTGCCTTTTTAAAAAAAATCTCCATATATATATATAATGTATATATTTAATGTATTATACACAGTTAATTCATATTATATGAGTATATAATAATTATTTAACATATTATATATAATAATATATATTTATATACCCCTTTAGCTGGAAGGGAGCTAAACAGAGTCCTCTATATTTCTATATCAGGTATTCATGGTGTGTGTGTGTGTGTGTGTGTGTGTGTGTGTGTGTGAGATGGACCTTGTTGGCCAGCTAGTGATAGTTTTAGACCCTTTTTCAGAATAATGTCTTTCAATACTTAAAATAAAGGGCACAGGATTGCAAAGGAAACCAATTCCATTGAAATGTAGTCATCAAAAGATTAAAGAAAAATTCATGGGTCCTCGAGTTAGGAATCCCCGCTCTAAATCTATGATATCCAACTTCTGACTAAAACCCTCTAAAGTTGGAGAATCCTCTGCATCCTAAGGTGGCCAGTTCCACCTCTGAACATCGCTAATTATTGGGAAAGTTCCCCTTAAATCGAGCCAAAACCTACCTCTATATCAGTCCCAAGAAGTACAAAAGAGTAGGGAGAACCAGTCATGAGGGCAGTGGGCTTAACCTGGGTTCCAGGAATATTAAAAAAAATTATTTTTGTAACTTCCAATATACTTGCTTCCCGGGTTCACGGCACATAAAAGGTTAAGAACCTCAAGGTTAGAGTTTAATTAAGTGATGCTGCAGAGGAAGACAGTTGACCCATCTTATCTGTGCAGAGTCCTGGGGGGAGTTACAGAGGAAGAACCCTCAGGGAGCTTACATCACAAATATCCAAATGCTATCCATGAAGAGTAATGATGAACATGAAAACACACCATTACCGCAAGGGCAAGTGACAGAAACAGCCAGACCTGCCTAACCAGCAGCAGCTGGACAAGAGAGACATGCAAGTGCTAAGGAATCATGGAGGCTGCGGGGAGTGGGGGGTGGCTGGCCGGGGGGAGGGGGCTGCAGGGCCAAAGCCAGAGGAGCAGCCTTTGGGAGTAATTGGAGCCAGATGGCATGATCCTGAAAGGGATTTTGGAGGTGAGAATTGAAGGGTCTAAAGTGGGGGGAGAAGTTTTCCTGGAAGGAAAAGAGTTGGGTGGATACTGCAGAGGCCAAGAGAGTGCCATGTTTCTAGGCTGGCAGCTAGAACGCCCACGGTTTAAAAACCTCAGAAGAGTGAATGTCACAGCAGCTGCCCTGCTGCCCCCCACCTTAAGATCCCTCACCCTTCTTGGGCATTGCTATGGCTGGAAACAGTCATTACCCCAAGGAGCCCTCAGAGATTAGCCAGGCTGACCTTCAGAACCATGGAGGCAGTCAGCGGCAGAGCTGCAAGGGGCAAACCCAAGTCCTCCAGTCCCAGATCTTTCATTCTTGACTCGGAAACACTTCTCATATGCTCAGTCTTATAGCCTTCCCATTCTGGTAGGACCAGAAAGGTGGTAAGATAATGACTGAGACTGACATCTGTGTAGCACCCAAATCTGCAAAGCACTTGGCGTACATTATTTCAAGTCTCGAACACGGCTCCCACTACTACCACTAATTACCATCACCACCACCACCACCACTACCACTAATTACAATTTACCACTTTTATTCCTACCACTCCTAATTACTGCTACTAATTACCACCAGCACCGCTTCCACCACTACTACCACTACTACTCCTACTACTATTACTACCACCTTTTGATCACATAAGAAGGGCTATTTTCAGTATTGGTCTTGAAATTTCCAGGTTAGGTAGGGACTGGGCACCTGTTCCCTGGAAGTGAGGGGAAGCACCCCGACTTTGGAGATGGAAGGTGACCTTATCTCCCTCATGACTTATTTGGAGATTTGAGTCTCTAAGAAGTAAGCTTCTTCAGAGATTTTTTTTTTTTAAAGAACAAAATGAAGAAAAAGCATTTATTAAATGTTTACTGGGTACTGAGCACTGTGCTAAGCACTGGGAATACACATACAAAAGCAAAAGCAGTCACTGGGCTCAGGAGCTTATATTCTAAGAGGGAAACAAGACACATAAGGTGGACAGGGTGGGGTGGGGGCACTGTGGTCCAGAATGTAACAGATGGCGAGGGAGCCACATCCCCCTTCCTACAACACTGCCAGAGTAGATGCGTTTGTGGTTCCAGAACTAGAAGGGAGTGGAAGGGAGGCTCTGGTGGCAAGCTTGCTGGTGAGGCTGGTGAGAGAGGAGAGGGCCAAGCGCTGGGGGTGGGGTGAAGTATAGCAGAGGTCTGCCTGAGAAGTAGGGGGGCAGGAGAGGGAGGCAGTCACCCATCAGAACAACAGGGACCCAGGGAGGACACCAGCTCCAGAGAAAGGAGGGTACGATTTCTGTCTGTCCAGCTGCTATCAGGGAAATGAATACCGGAATTTTGGGCCTCAGACTTAGGAGGTTAAGAGTCAGTCTATCTAGGATACAACAGTCCCCAAAGCAAATACAAATCGGAGATACATAAAAAGAGGCATAACACTCCTAGGGAGAAAGGCGAGGGTACCACTGTCCCTTTGCCTTAGTCAGGCCCATCTGGGATGCCATGTTCAGTGCTAGGCACCACATTTTCAGAAGGAAATTCACAAACTGATTTTTTTTACCTGAGGTCTGTGAACTTTTTTTTTTTAATTGATAACTATTTTGCTATATGGATCCAACAAGAACAAATTTTACTATAATTTGTAATCTTATTTATTTTATAATTTTAGTACAGTGCTGCGGCTAGTGAGTCAGGCCGGTGACCCCTCCGTCCCCACCTCCAAAGCCTGCCTAGATAAAAAGCGAGCGTGATGGCCTCAGCTTAGCCATTCGCCAGGCGTGGCTGAGGCTACACAAGCTGTCCCACAGTTTGATGAGGCCCACCCTTGGCTCAGCAGGTGCTCATGCCAGGGTGAACCAGACATGGGGAGTCTGCTGGCACTGATGCCCCAGGGCTCTGGGCTCCAGTCAGGGGGGATGTGGTGTGAGAGGAGGGGTGGGAAATGGGACTTTTCTCTATTTATTAGGAGTCTGAGGAGGTCAGGAACAGTTATGGCTTCTTTCTTTAAACTCCCACAGGATAGGGACTGTCTTGTTTGGTCCTTGTACCTCCAGTGCCTAGCATGGTGCCTGGCCTAGGAACCTCTTTAAAAAACAAATTCTCCAAGACTAACAAAAGCTATTTTTTCTCTTTCTCCTTTTGGGGGGAAAAATAAGAAAACCAAACCTTTGTAACAAATATGTATAGTTGAGCATAGGAGGCTCTAAATAAATGGGATGAATTCTGAAATCAGAGAAAAATGGGAAGAGGGGGTCAGAAAACTGACTAAAACTCAGTTTTCCTTGAGTCAGCTCAAGCATCACCAGCTACAGAATGCCTTCCCCTCCAGGTTCTAATGCCTTTGTGTCTAAATTATCCTCTGTTTTATCCTAAGTTATCTTATATCCATTCATATAATTTAATGTGTTATATATATCATTATATGTACACCATATATTATATGCATACTATCCACATATGCAATTATATGTATTATATCATGTTATATGTCATATATTATATGTATAATATCCATATTATATATTTTGTATACACCTAGAGACAGTATGATATAGTGGATAGAACATTGACCTCAGAAATAGGAAAGAAGATCCCAGTTTGAGGCCTGCCACACTTTATTAGATGTGTGACCCTGGACAGAAGTCTGGTAGCTTCTCAGGGCTTCAGTGTCCTGACCTATATAATGTGGATAATGATAATATCTATTTAAAAGGGTCACTTGGAGCATCAAGTGAGAGAATATATTAAAAGTTCTCGGAAAACCTAAGAGCGCTAAACAAATGTTAGCCATTGTTACTACTATTCTAATTATTCTTGACTTCAGCCAAATTGTAAGCTCATTAAGGGCAGAGACTGCCCTTCTGTCCTTGTGACTCCAGTCTCTGGCATATAGGAAGTAGGTACTTAATAAATGCTTATTTTTGATTCATTGAATTTTCATTTTGTTGACACTTCATGACCCCATTTGGGGTTTTCTTGGCAAAGATATTGGAGTGGATTGCCATTTCCTTCTCCAGCTCATTTTACAGATGAGGAAACTGAGGCAAACAGGATAAAGTGACTTGCCCAGGGTCACAGAGCTAGTGAATGTCTGGAGGCTAGATTTGAACTCAGGAAGATGAGTCTTCTTGACTTTCAGGCCCAGCGTTCTGTGCATTCTGCCACCTCGTTGAGTTTAGGCCTCAATGAGCATATGTTTCTTGGAAAATTCTTAATTTTCCATCATTAAATTAAAAAAGAAACTTTCTAGTGTTTATGCACTAAGATTGTAAGTTCATTGAGGGTAGGGACTGTCTTGCCTTTTATGGTATTCCCAGAGCTTAACACAATGCTTGGTGTATAGTAGATACTTAATAAATGTTTGTCAACTGACCAACTACTCTCCAAATTCCTGTTCTCTCTAGTAATTGTTTTGGTGGTATTAAAGTCAATTACTTCATACCTTGGAGAGTTTGAAAAATCACAAGGATTATTTAATAATTTAATTAAATCTAATAAAATTTAATAAGTCTAATAAGTAGACTTGAAGAGGATTTCAAAATAAATTTATGGATGATGCCTGGTTCCTTACGAACTATTCAGGAGAAAATAAACATTTTCAGGCATCTTTCTAACAAACCTTTTACAAATTTTGAAGAATTTTTAAACTAGCTTAAAGAATCACTATGTGGTCCCCAAGCCATCCCTTGGCACCCCTTTCAGAGACATGACGTTGACCTGAGTGTCTCTCCACCATTTGAATCTAAGATGATAACATTCCAGTTCTCTTCAATTTTTGATGAAAAAAACCGAGGAGTAAATATTTTATATATTTAATGGATGCCTTTTGTTTTCATACAAGTCATTCCCTGATAAACCTGTTTAACAGTCCATTGGATTGTAAGTTTAACAGCCCATTCGATGTAAGTTCCTTGAGAATAGGCACTGTCTTTTGCCCCTTTTTGTATTTCTAGTGCTTAGCACAGTGCATGACACGCTTATTAACTGATTATTGAATGATAGACCCCTGTGCCATTGAAGCTTTTTCATCACATAGAGAAAATAGTTAAGCAAAACCAACCCATCTTAAGGCTGAATCTGATAGAGTACGAAGCCATGGTGCCCTGTCTCTCCATCCCAAGAAAAGAAATGTGCTTCATCATCATTTCCCCTGGGCCAAGATTGGTCATCACCAAGTAGAGTCTGGCTGTCTTGCAGCCCTGTTTTTGTTTATATTGTGCTTGGTTCACTTTCCTGTGATTTTCTGAATTATTCACATTTGTCATTTCTTATAACTTTCTGTTATGTCCACATGCTCATGTCCAGCCACTGCCCAGTTCCTGGACGCATCTTTGTTTCCTGTAGGAATCTACTTTGAAAGGGAACCTGTGTAATTGACTGGATCCTAGATTTAGTTCTGGAAGCCACCTGAGAAGGCGTTTAGTCTAGCCCTCTCATTTTACAGATGAAGTTGAGAGCAGAGAAGGTGAAGCCACTTACTTGGATTCAGACTTATGTCCTCTGATTCCGAGTCCAGCATCGCTTCCAGTGTGTCATGGCCCTATGCTTTTAAATTCAAGAGGTGTAGAATAATGTCCAGTTTCATGTGTGTTCTAAAAAAGTGAACTCTTTTTTCGCGGGGGGCGGAGGGAGGTTGTTCTTCGCTTACTTGGGTTTCTTTCTTTCCCATCCTATTCTAGCATTGAAAGTACAGTACTCAGAAGATGATACTTCGAACAAAGATAACTTCTCAGTCCTATATAAATGCACAGTATACTGTGCTTAACTGTCTTCTCTTTTCCTCTTTGTGTTATCTGAATGATAAATCAAACTGTCTCAGCATCGAGCTGGGGAATACTGTCCACCACTGGGCATCCAGAGGAGTGCCCATCCTTCCCTGTGCTTTGTCCTTGCCTCTTGGTGTTTCAGATATTATAAGACTACAACAGCGTGGTTAAAAATGCTAGTTCTTCAGTTTTGATGCTAAGAAAGAACTATTTTCCCATAACGGAGAGTTGGACACAGAAAACTTTTAATTGTAACCAGAATAATGGGAGATATGGCTATAATTAATGGCAGGTGTCATTGGAAACTAGAGCCCTGGACTGAGATTTGGGGGAGCTGAGTTGGAGTTCTGTCTATGTAACTCCCTACACCTCCAGCAAATATTTTGACCTCTCTGGGCCTCAGTTGTTTCATCTGTCGAATGAGAAAATTTGATCATGTCTTCCAATTCAGAAATTTAATTTGGTTTGTTTAAAACTCTTCAAATGGGGCATGATAGGAGGAAAAGTGGTGTAGCAAAAACTTGATTTGGGATTTAAACTTTTTCCTCTTCCAGAATCTTTTTTCTAGAACTTTTAACAAGTAATTCAATAGGCTGGCTCCCCCATGTCCTGCCTTTGTTTGCGCCTTTCTTGATGGTCAGTGACTCATGATGAGAAGTGACAGTTTTCTAGTGCCTTAAGATCTGCAAAATGCTTTGCACTGATTTTGTTTGGAGTCTCACAATAACCCAGTGAGATCGATGTTACGGGTTTTATTCAAGATTCACAGGAAGGGAAAAAATGAATAAAAAGAGTTGGCTAATTTATAAATTCCATAAAGACCTAGCTAATGTCCTTTTATAGCAAGCTGACTTCAAGAGTTAATTTTTTACTCATAACTTTTTTTGCATCACCTTTATTTCTCAATTTGTCTCTCGTGTATTTCCTATCAAATAAGTCACCTTTTATAAAGAAAAGGAAAGTCCTTAGGCAAAATGAATCAGCATTTCAATCAAGAAAGAAAACAAACATTTATTAAGTGCCTACTATGTGCTAGGCGTTGTGCTTTACCATTATCTCATTTGATTCCCACAGCATTCCCTGGGAGCCTGGGAGATAGGTACTATTACTATCCTCATTTTACAGTTGAGGAAACTGAGGCAGAGAGAGGTAAAGTGACTTTCCTAAGGTCACACAGAAGATTTTCCTTTCCCCTAGCCTGGCACTCTATCTACTGGATTACATAGCTGCTTCTTCCAAACCCAACAATGTATATGCTACTTTCTAGTTCTTCAGACCCCCCCTATGAAGAAGGCGGGGAGGGACATTCTTGTATCTCTTCCTTGGGCCCAGCTTGGTCACTGTAATTACACAGAGTTCAAGTCTTGTCTCTGACGTACTCTTTACCTCCTTCTACTCTGGGATCTAGGCCATTGTCTAAGATTATACATTGCAAAGATGGTGGCAGCCACCACTGGTAAGATGAGACTCTTTCCCTAAGCTTTTATGGAGCCCAAGGGTTCTTAACCTGGGGATGGCATGTGAATTAAAAAAACTGGTTTTCTATCTGTACTTCAGTCAATCTTATGTAATCTTATGAATTTTATTTTATGAATTGAAAAACCTTTTCCCCAGAAGGTGTCCCTGGGCCTCACTGTCTGCCGGAGGGGTCTAGGGCCACAAAAAAGGTTATGAACTCCTACTCTGATTTTACAAGTGAGGCAACTGAGCCTTAGAGAGGGGAAATTACAAGGGTAGCAGGTGGTATATATGGAGGTCGGTCTTCTGATTGTAAGTCTGGGGATGGTTTTAGGTTTTTTTTTTTTGGTCCCTTTGAGCTATAGCTTGGCCTTCCTCTACCTTTGAATGAGTACTTTGTTAGGAACTCTCCCTTCCCTCTCATTCCCAGGTATGTTCATGTCTTTAATTCCCCTATTAGATTGCTATGTTAGCAGCTTAAAAATAAAATTTTTCAGGTCATTTTTCATCTTTACCAACTCTAGGGTCTAACCCAGAACCTTATACAGAGTAGGCATTTGATAAATGTTAATTGAATGTGTTGAATCAAGCATCAGAAAATATGTGTGCCTTTCTCCCTACCAGTTTTTACTGGAAAAAGGAAACCTTAATATGGAAACTCCCTCCACTGATTCAGACTGGCAATTATATATTTATTGACCAACTGACTTGTCTTAGTGGTAGGGGAACTGAGGGTGTACAAGTGACTTATCTATAGCCAGTGCCCATCAGAAGCCGAATTTGAATTCTTGTCCCTTAGACCTGGCCAGTTTTTTATCTGCCGAGTTACAGCACCAATTGCTTATATTATACTGAAACCAGCCCAAACTAGCAAATTTGTTGAGAGACAACGAGCTTGTCAACTCTGACAGTTGCAAAAGACATCAGAGAATCTCCCTGGATCAGCCTGTGCTCTGGGAGAACATGACTCTTCTTGCCCCAGCAGAAAAGATTAGAGTTCACCCAGAGCCAGGGGGTGAACATGTGCCCACACTAGCCCAAAAAGGCCGTTGGATGTATTGTTGGATGCTCTCCAGACACCCACAGAGGGCTTGCCATTGGAATGGCTGGATTCATCGTCTTTAGAAATGTAAACATTGCCGATTCCAGCCTTTCTCTCACCTCCGATTACGCAAATTGTCTTGTATTAATTACTAACACTTGTGCTGATCTCAAATATTATGACAGTTTACTCACGTGGACAATATTCCATTTAACCATATTTGTTGAATTGCTTCCCCTCAAACCAAAGGTAGTAGTGGTCTACACAGCAGAGATAAATGTTATTCTATGGGTTTATTCTTTTATACTCACCTACGGATATCCCACTTTGCGTGGAAATGTGGTTTGATCTGGTTATTTGGGAGTAAGCTTTTGAAACTAGGATGAGGAGGGTGGAGGGCACTGAGTCCTTGCATCTGGCTCAGTGGCCGACACTAGCTTTTAAATGTGGTCCACTGCTGGTCTTCTCAGCCACCTTTAGTTAGTAAGCATTTATTAAACACCTATTATGTATCATGCACTTTACTAAGTGCTGGGAGTGCAGAATTAGATGATAGTAATTTAGAAGTGAAAAGAATTTACACATCATTTAATCTAACCCTCTAATTTTATGCATAAGGAAATTCAGGCACAGCAAGGTGAAGAGTCATCCGTATCTATCATTTAAAAAAAAAGATGAGTGGTGTGTTTTTACAGCCTTTTCCAGGAAGAAAGAGCTCAGAATTTAAGATTCAGAAGACCTTTCAAATCTCAGCTTTTCCTTTATGAACTTGGGTATCATCATCATCGAAAACAACAAATTTTTTTATAGCACTTAAAGTTTGCAAAGGTGCTTTATGTGTGTTATCTGACCTCACAGCGATCTTATGAAATAGATGTCATTAGTGTTCACATTTTACAGATGAGTAAGTAGAAAAGTGAGTTGCCTAAATATCTGAGGTAGGATTCCACCTCACATCCTCCTGATTAAAAATGAACACTCATCTTTTGCCCCACCTGGCTGCTTGAAACTTCTCCAGGTCTTCATTTCCTCAACTGTGAGATGAGTTGTCCTAGATAATCTGTGAGAGTTTCTTCATGGTTCTAGGTCTGTGATCCTGTTATGAACCCTGCTTAAAATCTAAGGATTGAGTCTCTTTGATTAACTGTCTGCCAGCCTAACAGACATTTTATTGAGGGCTTCATATGTGAAGGACAATGTGTGACACAAGGTTGGTTGAATGTGAGCCAGGTAAGGAGAGATGCTGAAACTAGGATAGTTTGAGTGGGGAGAGAAACTTTTCCATTGAGGGAATGGGGATGAGATGAGCGATGGCTTCACTGAGGAGGTGGCCTGTGACAGTGGGAAGGATTTCAACAGGTGGAGACAAGGACTGAGAAGTGACGAGTTACCTTCTTTCACTGAAAATTAGCGCATTAAAGTGAATTATTTGCAGATTATGGGAGGTCTTTCATGCTAGTTCAAGAGTTTGTGTTTTATCCTCAAGAGACTGGGTTGCTGTTGGACATTTTTGGAGGAACGGAGCACGCCCAGATTGCTGTTCAGGATTGCATCTTAGTTTTCCTATGGGTTGTCAAAGCATGACAATTTCCCATTTAAGCACATAGGAAGGTTTCGATCATTTTCCCCTGCATCCATCATCATCAGTTGAGGTGACCTCACAAGACCTGATGTCTCTTTAGGTTTTGAAATTTCTCCTCCCATTCCCAGCCCTCCCTGGTTGGAATCAACAGCTGCCTTAGCGTAGATAGAGTAACTCGATCGAATGACAGACGTCTCTCTTCTGTTCTGCCCCTGCAGATCAGTCACAGCTATTTTGGAAAATGGGCTGGGAGTTTATATCTAGACTTTCACACCAGACTAGTGAGTGAGTGTAACCTCCCAGATCCCTGGCACTCGGCGCTCCTCCTTCATAACAAAACAGTGGGGTTAGGACTCGATGCCTTGAAGTCAGCAGAACTGGAATGATTCTTGAGTCGCTGTGTTTGCTTTGATCCTTTTCAGCTTTTGTGCCCCAGCTTCTTCACGGAGTACAAATTGCTTTAGCAGAGGAACAGGGCAGGAGCCGGGGAACTGTTTTTGTAGTCTGGTTGCCATGGTGATTCCTAGCCTTCCGTGAAATGACCATCTCTAGGGAAACAGGAACCTCTGCAGCTGTCTTAACCTTGGGGTAGCTCTGGCTCCCAAACGTTAGGGTGGCCTGCTTTGTAGCCAAGAGCAGAACTTTAGGGAAGTACTGGGTCCTGTTTACTACAGGTGGATGTTAAAGAAATCCCATCGCCCCACTCCGTAACATGTGGATCCACCTCAGTTTAGTGGGGATCACAGGAGGTGCCAGTTATAACGTCAGTGTTTGGGATTTTGAGAGGATGACTATTATAGGTTGTAGAGCCACATGGGGATGGGTATAGGGTAAAGTTTGTGGAAATGTCACAGGACTAGTCCCAGGGCACTGACCAACCTCAGGTTTACCTAGACCTGACTAGAAGGAGGGGAACAACGTATGTAGGTTTAGTCATTTTTCACTTCTGGTTGACTCTTTATGACCTCATTTTGGGGGTTTCTTGGCAGAGATCCTGGAGTGGTTTGCTGTTTCCTTCTCCAGCTCATTTTATGGATGAGGAAATTGAGGCAGACGGGATTAAATGACTTGCCCAGGGTCACATAGCTAGTAAGTGTGTGAGGCCAGATTTGGACTTAGGAAAATAAGTCTTTTTGACTCCAAGCTCAACACTGTCTATTCACTGTACCATCTAGCTGCCCCAATACTACATTCTATGGAATGTAATTTGCTTTACTCACAAATCAAGGGAGCTAAGACAGTAATTGCTAACATTTATCGAAAGCTAACTGACTATGTGCCCAGCACTGTGCTAAGTGTTTTATAATTATTATCTCATTTAATTCTCACAGTAACCCTGGGGCATTAGAGATAGTGTTATCCCCATTGACAAATGAGGAAACTGAGGCAAACAGAGACTAAATGACTTGCCCAGGGTCACACAGATGCCAGATTTGAACTCAGGTCTTCCTGACATCACAACAGGTAAGTCTGGACCTGAGGAAGAATTAAGGATGAATTTCTAAAAGAAGACTTGGGACCTAAAAGGAGCTGTCTGCCTACAGGTTGTTGAGGGCAGAATTTGACTTTGTGGAGGAGAGGTTGGAAAGAGCCTTGAAAGACAGTAGGGAGCTATTAAAGATGTTGGAGCTGGAGAGATCCTCCTATCTATGCACAAGAGGGATTATTCTGGCAGTAGTTTGAAGGGTGGTTTGGGGAGTGGGAGAGAATGGAGCAAGAAGGCCATTACTTAGGATATTACAGTACTGTGGGTGAATTGTAATGGTGCCCTTTCCTTGGGGTACAGACAGTAAAGTGTGCCGATGTCTGGGAAGAAGAAGTCTGTCTATTTGAGGGACCAGAGCAGTCTTTGTAGGAAACCTTGTTCCCTCCACCTCAACAGCTATTGATTATGTGGAAAGTTACTAGGGAAAGGCTTTTTGAGCTCCAGCCTCACCCATCATCGTTTCATCTTAGGGTGCCCATGGAAAGCCGCAGAGTGTTCATTAAAGGGCCCTCTTTAATATTTCTGAGCAAGCACTGTAATCATTGAGTTTTAATAAATGGTTACCTCAAGAACCTGCTATATACTCAGTGTTAATTACATAGGCGCTGATGGTCTATTCAGTTCATGATCCAGACCTCTCATTTCTCCTCTGAGCTTTGGCCACATCCCTTCTCATTCATTAGCACTTTCCAGGTGAAATTCTAACCATTTTTCTACTTGTTTCTACTAACCATGTTTCTACTTGAAAAAGAAGAGAAAACCAGAGCTTAGAATAAGAGTTCTTAGCCTGGGGTCTATAAACTTTAAAAAAAATATTGATATTTCAATTTCAATAAAACTTTAAAGTATCAATAACTCTATTTCAATAATATTTCAATATTGATAACTATTTAGTTTTTAATATAACTTAAAATATCAATAACTATATTTCAGTTTCAATATTAACTGTATTTTAATATCTTTCCATTGATAACTATATTTCAATAAAATATTGGTAACTATTTCAATAATATTTCAATGTTGATAACTAGATTTTAATATAACTTAAATGTGGATAACTATTTCAATTTCAATATAACTGTATTTCAATATATTTCTATTGATAACTCTTTCAATAAAATATTAGTAACTATATTTCAATATTGATAACTGTTTAGATTTTAATATAACTTAAATATGGGATAACTATATTTCAATATTTTCCATTGATAACTACATTTCAATAAAAATATTGATAATTATATTTCAATAATCTCAATATATTGAGAACGATATTTTAATTTCTTTTGGAATTTATATTTTATCATCTGCATTTGAAACATTCTGATAAGGGGTTTGTAGGTTTCATCAGACTTCTAAAGGTTTCCAGGATCCTCCCCTGAAAAAACCCCAAGTCCCCAAAACCTAGAAATTGTATAGACCTAACAGCTTTACAGATATTGTCTCATTAGATCCTTACAGCTGTCCTGGGAGGTGGGTACTGTTAGTATCACCTCCATTTCACAAATAAGGAAACTGAAACAAACAGGCTAAATGACTTACCCAGGGCTTACGCAACTAGTACGTATCCGATGCTGGATTTGGGTCAGGCCTTCCTGACTCCAGGTCTAGGCTGTAACCACTGGGCTACTTCATTGCCCTACCAAAAATCTGAAAACATTAAGAACCTTTGACCTAGAGTACAGGATTGGGTACTTGGTTGGTTTGTCCATTCTCACTGTTCTATTCATTCCTATTATTCTCCACTGTCAAGAGTTACTAAATTGGCAGCATTGCCTGTTTGTGATGACCTGAATGCCATACTTTCTGTCACCTTTCCTAGTGAGAACAGATGGCCATTACATTACTATGTGAGAGCAATCTCCAGGTCTGTGAAGGCCTGTCCTATGGAAGAGGGAATTAGCTTTGTTTCGTTTGGCCCTAGGAATGGACAGAACCAGGAATGATGGGTGAAGTTGGAAAGAATTTGATTCCAGTGAATTAGCTCCATCCCAAAGTGGAATGATGGGTCCTTCCTTCAGGGATTGTGGTTCCTTGTCTTCACTGGAGATCTTTCAAGCAAAAGTTGCATGTCTACTTGTTGAGGGTGCTGGTCGTGGGGATTCCTTTCATATATGGGTTAGACTAGAGGAACCTTGAGGTTCCTTCTAACTCTGGACATTCCATGAGTTGGAGAGTCAACCGGAGACTAGTTGGCCACTTGTTGGCTGTGTGGAAGAGGGGATAAGTAGCATTAGTTGGCCTCTCTCCACTCTGAAGTTCTTCCAATCCCATGATACATTCATGGAGCATGACCCATTCACCCCCACATTCATACATGCTTCCACACAAGCTATGGAGGAAAATCTTATTTAAAGTGTTTTGTTTTTTTTAAAACTGCGTGTGCTTCCAGAGTATCTTCGATGGACTCTCTTCTCAAGAGTCATCATGGTGTAGTCGCTAGCGTGCTTGTTCTGAATTCAGGAGATTTGGGTTCAAATCTTAACCTTTGGTGCATGCTATTGTGTGCTCCATCAGCAAGTCATTTAACTTCTCAGGGATTTAGGCAGTTCTTTAAGTTATAGAGAAGGTAGCGACCTACCTTGGTACAGGATAGCTCCTCTTTTGGGAGTTTCTTGTATCACTAAAATCTCAGGCCCCTAGCCCTATGACTTTTTCATCCTCTGAGGTGTAGAACAGCGTTAATAAAGTAATTGATAGGTTTTTCATTGTCAGCATTGCTCAGAACTCATCCTAGGCTGTCACTTTCAGGTTCAAACAAGGCTGTTTCTTTCATTCTCTGCAAGAAATGGAGACTCCCATCATGGATCCATGAAGATATCTTTAATGTAGAGGACTTCGATTTTGGGCTAAGGATGCTAACAATGACATTGATGACCATCTTAGGAATTTAACCATTAAACCATCGTGCACTACTCTGCTGTCATGTGCTGATAACCGTGTTTGTGTTCTAGTTTCTGTTTGTGTGGGTTTCTGAAGGAAACTTTCACGATGGGGCTTAGTTGAAGTTGATGTGGGGCATGAGGGGATAAGAACAGGAAAAAGATAGAATTCCAAGATAAACACAGCAACTTGCACTGACTTTGCTGTGGATTAAAACATTTTTACACAGTTTGTTGTCTAAATGAAGGCATTTAAAAATTTTCATGCCTGAAAGAAATTGTAGAAAACTGCAGCAAAAAATGTTGCTTTTCTCCTAAAACAAGCCAAAAGACTCTTTCCATTGACTTGTTAATGTGTTTTCTTGTCTCCTTTTATTTCAAATTTTGGTTGGTCTTTTTGCTACATTTTTCAAAACATTGCTTCCCTCTCCCTGAGATTCATCCTTTATAATAAAGAAAAAAATTTCTACAGAACCCTCGGCATGCTAAAACATGGTCCACATTCATAGCCCCTTTACTTCTGTAAAGAAGCAGGGGGAGATAGCATATTTCTTCTTTGGGGCCACACTTGATGGTCAGAATTTCACAGCATTTGACTTTTATCTGCTTTAGTCATTTTCCATAGTCATTGTGTGTATTGTTTTCTTGGTCCTTATTCCTTTGCTTTGTATCCATTTGACTCTCTCTACTCATCATTTTCATAGTTTCTTTGAGCATAATGACATTCCATTACATTCATTTAGCTCAACTTATTTGTCCATTTTTCCAATTGTTGGACTTTGTTTCCTGTTGTTTGCAAATCTTAAAAATGTACTATAAATATCTATGGTATAGATGAAACCATGTTTGTTTTTTTGTCTTTTGGTCATTGACCTCTGAGTGTACCTGGTTCTCTGGATCAAAGGTGTGGACATTTTAGTCACTCTGTTCCTTACCTCTTTTTTCAAACTACTCCCCTAAATGGAAACTTCATTGTAGATAAGACTTTTTCAAAACAAGTTCTCTAAGTCATTTTAACTCTACTAGTTCATGGTACTGTAAGGGCTGTTCATTCTAATGTGTTCTCAGGAATTCATGTTCCCAAGGTTCTTGGTCCAGTGGTCTACCCTTTGGAAAGATCTTAGAGTAGCTTACCATGGCAGATTGGTCCTTGGAGTAAATAAGAATACTTTCCATTTCTTTTTCTTAGACCTTCTTACATCCCCTTGTAACAGACTTAAGAAGTTAGAAGGTTGACATCACTCAAAGTAGCAAGAATGGTCCTTTCTTCATGAATTTTTCCCTGTTCCAAGGCTTCTGGATAATAAAACCCATGTGATCAGATGCTTCCATCATTGATTTGGGGATTAACTTCCAAGAATGAGTGTTTCTTTCCCCTCTACCTCTGGAATTTGTCAAACCTGACTTTGATTAAGCCTCTGGCATTACCTGTCCAGAAGGGATGCAGCTTATTTTTGTAAAATTCTTACATTTATTTAACCAGAACCTGTTATACTCTAACTTCTACCCTTTGGTGCAAATTCTGGATTCATATAAAAGAAATCTCCTTCCATATGAATAATTATTTAGAGGGACCTTGCATGGAGAGACAGTGTGATTCGATGGGAATAACTGGGTTCCAATTTCATTTCTGATATTTACTAGCTGTGTGACCTTGAGTAATTCACTTCGACTGCTTGGGCCTCTGTTTCCTCATCTGAATGACTAAGAGTGTGGCCTCTGGGGCCCCTTTCCAGCCCTAGATCCATCAACCTGATTTTAAGGATCCTGGCTTAATGAGAGCATTTACATTTTTAAACAACCAAAGGATTAAGGTAAATCTCTCATTTTTCTGTAGAAAAGAATTATATGGCAGATTAACTGGGGATTAGATATCCATTTACCCTCCTTTGAGATGGCTTATTGGCCAGACATCTGTCACCATCATTGGAGCTGCTGAATTACACAGTAAACCTACATTACCAGCCTGGTTGCTTTAAAGGTAGTGCTTTTGAAATTAGTAGTGTTCTTGGGCACTGTGACTGCCCTTGACAAATGGCACTCTTGGACTGAGTAACCTAATATCCAAAGGCCTGCAGCCTGAAAGGGAACTTAATGCTTGATCTGGGCTTTTTTTTTAAAAAAATAAAAATTAGCTTGTAGTAACAGTTGACATGACTGCCTTCTCTATTTACATGGTAGCTGTCACTGAAGTACCTTGGTATTTCAACAAATAATCTCTTCTGCCACCCCTGTAGCACAGATGTGTACCCACTGTAATATCAACTAAGCCAGGCATAAATGAGGAAAAATGTTAAGATAGAGGCAACCAGGTGGTATAGTTGCTAGAGTGGTAGACTTGAAGGCAGGAAGACCTGAGTTCAAATCCCACCTTAGATCCTTGCTAGTTGTGTGAGCCCAGAGAAGTCACTTTATGGATCTAAGTTTCTTCAACTGTAAAATGGGAGTAATAGAAGAAATTTCATTCCAGGATTGTTGAGAGGATCACATGGAATGGGATAATGTATATATAAAGAGTTTTGTAAGCCTTAAATCACTATGTAGTATTACTGACAAAATAAAATCGGGCTTATTATCGGGAGTAGACTCCAGCTCCTAGACTACTCCTCACTGGTCTCTGGTTCATCCTTTCCTGGTTGGTGACTCTCCCTGGGACCACCATTTCAGGAATGACCCAGACAATGCTTCACCTCCTTTCCCCTCTCCCACAGATTCTCACTGGTGTCTTTTTTTCCCTCCTCATCTTCTCCTTCTTCTTCTTCCTCCTTTGCTGGTGCATTGTCTCTGGGTAGTTAACCATCCTTCCCTTAATCCTTTCCGCCATATGTGTTGTCTAAGAGGACAAGATCTCTGAGGGTAAAAACTGCCTTGTTGGCACACATTCAGCACTTAATAAATACTCCATCCATCTCTCTCTAACTTTCTATCTATCTTAATGCTTTAAGGTTTGAAAAGTATCATACAGACGTCATCTAACATAATGCAAAGTTGTGATACCTATGTATTTATTTTCTTTTCAAACAGTTTTTCTTTCTGAGGGGGGCAAGGCTCTGAACCAGTTTTAGAAACAATATTAGAGAGCCTAGAAGAAACTTAGAAAATATAACCTGAGTTTAAAGAAACTATAAATGAGAACTTGAAAACACTCAGGTCAACAAGTATATAAATATTTGATTTTCTTAAATATTTGAGTTTCTTGATTTCAGTCCATAATTTTAAAAAATTTCCTTCCTCCCTCCTACACTTTTTCCTGCCCTTCCTCTCTTTTCTTCCCTGTCCAGTCCAGACCAATGATGTCTTTTGGGCAGGGAGTCCCTGGGGAGGAACTCCCCCCACCAATATGTATCTATAAGTGTTCTGTAACTTGTAATTTTAAAGAGTCTACCAGGAGTCCTGAATCATTTTTCCAAGTTCACACAGACTTGAACCTGGGTTATCTTGACCGAGACAGGCTGACCTTCTAACCACTACCCTACAGTGTAATGATGCCCTGTGTGAACTAAACATTTGGTAAATATTTGTGGAACTGAACTGAACTGAATAAAGGTTGTCCATGGTTGTGTGCTTGTGACCTGGAAGCATAATTATTCCTATGTGTCAGAGGCAGCTCAGTGGCCCAGTGGAGAGAGCGCTGGGCCTCAAACCAGCAAGACCCGGGTTCAAATCCAGCACTAGACACTTACAAACCTTGTGTCCCAGGGGAAGTTATGGAACCTCTTTCTGCTTCAGTTTTCTCCAGTATAACTGTGAAATGGGTATGATGATATCATCTACCTCAAATATCAAATAAAATAGTATTTTTAAAGCATTTGAAAGTATTAAACCTCCAAATGAAGGCTCTTTGTTATTGTTATTATATTTGCCTCTTTGAGTAACTTAGGAATGTGAGAAATCAGGACAAGGGACACGTGAGAAAATTGTATTTCCTTGGGAAGATTTTACTCTGCTAAGCCTGCCAAAGCAGGTCACAACAGCAATAGCATATTAGCTAGCATCTTAAGGTTTGCCCAGCACTTTACATGTGTTATCTCATTTAGTCCTTAGAAACAACCCTATGAGATAGATGTTCCTATTATCTACCTTCCTCAGGTGGGGTTATTGAGGTTGAGAGAACATGAACGACTTGCCCAGAAGCACACAGCTTGAGAGTATCTGAGGCAGGATTTGAACTCAGGTCTTCCTGATTCCACAGACATCACAATGCCCTGCACCATCCGGGTGCCACAGAATGGGGGTGGGGTGGGGCTTTTTACAAGCTAAGGTCTTTACTTAAAGATACTGCTGATCAACATCAGCTCAAACGGATTTTTAATTAATTAAGTCCCATAAAAACAGGAAAATGTACATTTGTTTTCTAATATGGTGGTTCAAGAGAGAGTGTGACAGTGTGCTTTAGAGTCAGAGACATGGATTCAAGCCTTGCCCCTGTGGCCTATTAGGAGCACTGCTGTTCAGTCATTTCAGTTGTATCTGACTCTTTGTGATCCTGTTTGAGGTTTTCTTGGCAGAGATACTGAAGTGGTTTGCCATTTCCTTCTCCAGCTCATTTTACTGATGAGGAAACTGAGGCAAACAGGGTTAAGTGACTCGCCCAGGGTCACACAGCTAATAAGTGTCCGAGGAATATAGCAGCAGGTGAGTCCGTTATAATCAAATTAATCTCTCTGGTCCCAGAGTAATTCTTTTTAAGACTCCAATTAAATTGAGCTAAGGTTGATCTGATCTACAATACTAGAGGGAGTTTTCACACTGGAATTTTCCTACTCTGATGAAATCATGTTCTGGATTCCCTCCCCTTCACATTCCCATCCCCTACCATCCCCAAAATGTTTCTCGTGCACAGAGACACTTCAGGGAGCTGTCCTTAATGGATAAATAGACCAACCTTAGTGAACTCTGAAAAAACAGAATTAAGACTTAAAAACAGTGGCAGAATGTTTCTGAGTGAATTTATAAATATTTTACAGAGTGCAAAACTTTCTTTTTCTCTCTCTCCTCTTCTCACTTAGGAGGAGACAAGCTCAACTTCCAATAAAAAGTTCAACATTTTTTTTTCATTTTCAGCCAGTGGTGTTGGCTTGGTTTTTTAGTTTGTGACATTGGGAGTAAGTTTTTGAAACTATGATTGTGACTATTTATGACAGAGGAAACGCTGCACATTTGGACTAAGGCTATGACTTGGAACGTGCAAAACTCCATCTCATGGTCCTGAACTGACGATAGCCCTGGTCCTTTCCCAGTGGGATATTTTGCTGAGAAGCCCGTAATGTTGTAGTTTCTTCTATTAAGGAATAAAGATATTAGTGTGCTTAACCTGGAAAGTCTTAGTAATGACACTACTTGATTTTTTTCAAAAAATCTGTGCTTTCTTTATCCAGTCCCCATTCTAGGCAATGAACACACATAACCTTGTGTGAGGGAGAAGGAAGGGAGGTGGGGAGGGGAGAGAGATTGAATGAGAACTGTCAAGCTTATGACCAGGCAGTGTGGACAGAGAGCAGACCTTGAAACAGGAAGACCTGGGTTCAAGTTCTGCCCTTGCTACATATGGTTCCTTTCAGTGTTCTAGGCAACTCTTTAGGATAAGCCGATCTACATCTTCTACGTGGAAAGAGGTTCCTCCTCCTTCCCTTCTTCCCTCCCTCCCTCCCTCCCTCCCTCCCTCCCTCCCTCCCTTCCTTCCTTCCTTCCTTCCTTCCTTCCTTCCTTCCTTCCTTCCTTCCTTCCTTCCTTCCTTCCTTCCTTCCTTCCTTCCTTCCTTCCTTCCTTCCTTCCTTCCTTCCTTCCTTCCTTCCTTCCTTCCTTCCTTCCTTCCTTCCTTCCTTCCTTCCTTCCTCATATCAGTTTTGAGTCAAGGAGGTCCTACCTTGTTAACAACTAAGAGTCATCTCCTTAGTGCAATCATCATGACTCTTTGGGGACCCAGTATAAATAGCTAGCAAAGCACTTTACACATGCTACCTAGTTTTATCTTCACAATAGGTGAGATCGTTGCCATTATTAAACCCATTTTATAGTTGAGGACACCATGGGTGTCTAGAGGTTAAATGACCAGATCCTTCTAGATGGAGCCAAGTAGGAGGGGGCCTAATCTATTGTGCTTCCTCACCCCTTCCCATAACCTGCAGAAGGTAACTTGGTGTCAGCAGTAATTAAACTTTTGCCAAAGACACCTAAGCAGGCAGGTACCTAGCAGTCCTTTTTCATAAAAATCAGATTAAATGACCAGAAACTTCCTAGACAGACTTCCCTGGGGAATCCATGAAGGTCGAACATAGAATGAAGGTGCAGGATTTTCCCAATATTTGTTAATATTTAGAGTTGCCGTTTGACCTGCTGCTATACCCTAGGGACCACTGGGTTTTCCATCTGCCCTCCAGCTGAACCCTCCTATATGTCTCATCTTCCCTTGTTGGAACTTGAATTTCTTGAGATTGGGGGCTGTATTGCTTTTCTCTGTATCCCATTCTGTCCCATTCCAGTGGGGTCACCTCTTTACTTGCCTCCCATTCCTGCCTGTCAACATTCCCGTATTAGAATCACAGTGTGTCTGAGCTTGAAGGTCTCCTAGTCTCTCATTTTAGAGAAGGGAGAATTGAGAGCAAGGTCACACAATAAATGACAAGTATGACTTAAAATTTTATTATCCGCATTTTACAATTGAGGAAACTGAGACCTAGAGACATAAGGGGCTTAACTAGGATATTTTGTTCTTAAGTGTCTGAGACAGGATTTGAACTCAGGTCCAACTGATTTCACATGCATTGTTCTACCCTGTGCCAGCTGCCTTGACTATTTACTATGTATCAGACATTGTGCTTACAAAGAAAAAGGTGAAAAAATATTTACTGGTTTTTTTTGTCTAGACCAAAGTTATCCAGATATTTCTCTACACTGGACAGACGAAACAGTCAACAAACACATGCAGAAAGAAATATTTGCATCTTTAAGAGGGATACCATCTGATTGGAGCCTTTGAAACTCAACTGACTTACAAGTTAAACCTTACTTAGGACTCCCATCAGCTCAGGTGTTCCCCCATTTGTTTTCATGCGAATCAGCTTTCAGGTGTGGCGAAGGAGGGGAGCTGCTTTTTGAAACGTGCATGAATTTCCAGGTTAGAAATGGGAACTAATTAGTTTAAAAAAAAAAAGATCTTATCAGTTGGTGTGCTTGAGACTACGTTCTAATGGGGGAGAAAACACATTGTGTATAAAGAATACACAGGGCAGGGAAAGGGGATGTGATCTCAAGACACATAATAGGTGGATAGAGGGGTGGATAGACAGACAGATAGATAGATAGGTAGATAGATAGGTAGGTAGATAGGTAGGTAGGTGTATCAGTAAGCTCCCTACATACACAGGGGGTTTGCTATCACAGCTTCTTAGATCTACATTTATAAAAGGAAAGGCAACTTTTGAGGGGTTAACAATCACTTTAATCAAGCACATGTATCAATCCTTTAGTCAAGCACATTCATTCACCTAGTTCAGGGGAGTTGAACCTCAAAGAAAATCCAGAGAAATTAAAAGTCAACAGACATAGCTTCCTGTGCTTGAATTCAGCAGACAATTGAACCCCAACTGCTTGACCATAGTTACCAGAGAGGAAAGTACGACATCTGGGATCTCAATGCTGTGGGGCTCCTTAGCAGCTTCCCACAGTACTCATCTGGACAAACAAACACTTCAAGTCAGTAAGCCCCAAAATAAAACCTGCACCTCAGAGTCTTTATACACTTTTTAGAGCCAGAGGGCATCACATCCTGTGACAACCAGTGCCTCCTTAACAAAAGGTGTGGACCTTCTTACAAGTCTTCCCAGACCCAACATTGGGTGGGAAAGATCCTCTTACTCACATTCAAGTAGAGTCATTATACTTCTTGATTATACTAAAACAAAAACTCCAAAAGATTCTACTTTACTTGCCCATTACAGTAGGTAGATAGATAGATGATAGATAGATAGATACACAGACCGATAGATGATAGATATAGATGGATGATGGATAGATAGAGCACTTAGTAAGTGCTCACTCAGTTTTAGGCATTCCACTAAGCTCTGCAGATAAAAATGCAAGCAAATAAAATGGTCTTTGACTTCAAGGAATATATATTATAATGGGAAAAACATTGTCATCTATAGGAGAGAGTGCCTTACCCATACACACGGTAGGTGATTTTTGTTGAGCTGATTTAAGGGAATTATTCAGCAGATCTTAAGGCCATACTTGTTCATTTTCATTCGTCACCTTTTTATTCGTTCTTTCTTGTTTATCCTCCACCATCCCTTGTGCCAGATTTATTGCTAGAGAAATGATGAGGAGAGAAGATTGTTTGGGGAATCTCTTTCTAACATTGAGGAACCACTACAGGGCCTTCAGAAGCTGGTCACTGCTCACTCCCTGTTCTCTACCCAGGAATATGGTTTGGACTGACTTTAGTCTGGTATGGTGGGGGTGTTGGTGGCCTCATCTCTGCTGAGAGGAGGCTAAGCTCTGTGTTTCCATCTTGGAAAGCATTTTACTTCTCTGGCTTAGGCTTATACTCATATGGGGTTTCTCCAAAAAGGAGGGGAATAGAAAGGTACTTGATGAATCAGATAGGTAATTTGTTCCTGTTCACAAAAAGGATGCTCAGCATAGGACACTCATAAGTGTACATTTGACAACAACAAACAAAATAAGATTCACTCAAATAATTTACAACTGCTATTATAATCTGGGAAGACTAACATCAGACCATAAAGTGATTGGCAGGACGGCTATTCACCTCAGCATTGCACTGTCCAAAAAAATCAAGTACATGTTTGCTGGTAAAATGGTCAGGCTTGGGTCCATCCATTTGTTTACTGCCATCTCTTTCAAGAATGCTAATTGTTGCAGGGGGACTCCTTTCCTACTACCCTCCAGCTCTGAACAGAGGAGACTTATAAACCTGTTGAATTTACAAGGTCACTTCTGAGTCTGGATAGGTCCATCTCAGGACAGTTACTTCTTTGTCTGGCATCTGCAAAGAACAGACAAAAAAGAGGGCAGCCCCCCAAAACAGATTTCTCTAGGCAAGACATGTGCTTTGGATGCCCCACATGTGTGGTTGCATGGAGACTGGGGTTGAATAAATATTCACCCCCCCCACTCCCTCAGGAAGCAGCTTTAATAGCTCTGAGGATTCCCATCCAGAAAGGAAGAGTAAGGCTGGGATGGAGGCTTTCTCTTGAACAGTCCCTGAGTCATCAGCTCTTGGCTCCAAGGCCCCTTCAATGTTGAGTCATACATTGCTGGAAGCAAGTTCCAGCACTTGTACTTGGTCTATCCAGGTAAGGCAACTCCAAGCATGCTCCACTGGATACCCTGTAGGCCAAATGAACCTTTCTACACCTTGTTTCAATTCAATTCAGCAAATGTTGATCAAGCCCTCATCACCTCTCACCTTAACAGACTCCTGATTATTCTCCTTTGCTCAGATTTTGCTCTTCCCTATCTCAGTATCATCCAGTGGCTCCCCTGTTACCCCTTGGACCAGTTATGTTTGGCATTTAAAGTCCTCTGGCTTAACCCACCTTTCACAGCTTGTCACTCCTTTCACATATTCACTAGGATCCAGACAGACTGACCTTCTTATTGTGGTTTTCCTGCATAGCATCTCTTCTCCTGTCCTTGTGCCTTTGCCTTGGCCATCCCTTCGTCCTGGGATGCTTTTACTCCTTACCTCTGACTCTTAGAATCCCCATCCTTCAAAGCTCAGAGCAATTGCTTGTTGGATAACTGAGTGACCTTCTCTATTAGACACCTACCATGTCCCAGTCACTGGGAGCTTTTCTTAATTTCTCTAATTGCTAGTGAAATTCACCATCTCAGTCTCTATTTCACCTTACCTTTGCCCTGTTAAAAATAATTTTATTTTCTGTATCTTTCTATGTGTATGTTTTCTCTCCCTTCAGCTACTTGACAACAAGAGTTGTTTTATTTCTGTCTTTGTATTCTCAGTAGGTAGTGCTGGACCTAGAGTTGGAAAGACCTAGTTTAAATCTAGCCTCAGACACTTAGTAGCTATGGGACCTTCATCTGTAAAATGAACTAGAAAAGGAAATGACAGGCCACTTCAGTATCTTCGCCAAGAAAACCCCAAAACAGGGTCACAAAGAGTTGGGCACCATTGAAAAACAAAAAAAAATTCTCAGTGCTTTGCATAAAGAAGGCAATTAAAATAGTTAAACCCCTACTACGTGCAAAGTTAGAAACACCATAATGTTACAGATAAAGGGTCAACTTTGGAGTCAACTGATCCTGAGTTCAAGTCTAGCCTCTAACATATATTGACTGTGACCCTGGGCAAGTGTGTCGTAGGCACTTTGTTAAGACTAAGCTACAGAGGAATTATTCATTGCCATCAAGGAGTTTCTACACCTAGGAATTTTTCACACCCAGGAATATCTTCAAATATTTTCACACCTAGGAATTCTCCAAATTATAGATCTAGACTAAAATATGTATTAGATACTGAGGATGCTGTGATAAAAATTGAATTAGTTCTTGCCCCCAAGGAGCTTCTGTATTACACCTGATGGGGACAGGTGGTTCAACATGCACGTGGATAAAGTATAAAAACTATATAAGGTAATTTCAGGAGAACTAATGTGGCTTTAAAAAATATATTGGATGTTTTTTCCTCTTTAATTTCCAAGTCATAGTATGAATTTTTCTTTGCTAAATGGTTCTTGGGACTTTGCCTGAGCTGAGTGTGCCAAAATGACTCTTCTTGGCCAGACACGGCCACATATTGAATAAGGAAGTCGTTTCCAGGAAAGCAGTGATAATTATGACCCTTAGTAACCTTTCCTTCATCATATGTGCCATATTTCAAAATCTCTGAGCCATCTGGAAGATGCCTTGAGTTTCTCACTTGTATGTATTTTATTTTCACTTTTAACTCATTTGAATTTTCAAAAATCTTTATTAATTTAAAGAATATTTTACTTTTCCCCCCATTTTTATGGATAACTTATTTTTATATGACCTCCTTTCCTCTTGTACCCATTGAACTATCCCTTGTGTCAAAAAGTAAAAAAGAAATATGGGAATAGGGATATTCAATCAGGCAATAATCATTTATTAAGTAGCTTACTGTGTGCCAGGCACTGGTAGATTAGGGTCTGGACTTGTGATTTCCTTGGTAAAGTGAATTTCCTGGGGAGGAAAGTCCTTCTCCTAGTAAAGATCAGCACTTTTTCTTCAACTTAAATTCTTAGAAATTTCCTTAGAGCGCTATGACCTTAAGTGACTCTCTCCATTTGCCCACAGTCACATAACTAGTACATATCACATGTAGGACTTGAACTCAGGTCTTGCTGGCTCCACAACTGACTCTCTATCCTCCATGATATGTTGCTAGAGCCGGACAGTACAAATAAATGAATAAACAAATGAGAAAAGCTATTTTGTGTTTAATACGTGCCCAGAACTCAGCCAGGGCACTGGGGACACACATAGAGAACCAGAGGCTGCCCTCGCAGGTGGGAAACTCCGAAGGGGAGCAGGATCAGAGAGGTTGGGGGAATCCCAGAGATGGTGAGTGGATTGTTGCAGAAGCACAAGTAGAAATGATTTGATTACTGTGCCCAGGAGAAGAGGTATAAAGAGGGCAAGGGTGTGGGTGGTCAGGGTAGCAAGGTATAAGTCCGTAAGATCAGGTGGATGGCTGGCTGCGCTCTGAAGCATGGTCTATGGCCCAGGGTTGGCTAGGTAAGGTTACAGTTCATCAGAAATCAACATCTCTCAGCTTCGTGGTGGGAGTTCTAAAGCTAAGTGGATGAACTTCCCCAGGGACCAAAGGGGAATATTTTAAAATAGTATTCTACAGTGTGTTTTTCTGGCATTTATCACATTTTCTCAGGGTCAGTCTTTAACAGCAGCTGGTCCTAGTCAGTTTTCATTCCAAAACTTAGGAGGCAGGAGCACTATCTCTTAAAAAACTGGTCTGATGATAATAATAGTAGCTAGCATTTCCAGGGTATTTACAAAGTGCTTTACAGATATCATTTCATCCTCACAATCCTGGGAGGTGGTTGCGGTTATTCCATTTTGTGGATGTGGAAACTGAGACTTGACAGAGGTTAAATGACTTGCCCAGGGTCATACAGTTAGTAAGTGTCAGGTCTTCCTACCTTCAAGTTCATCACTGTGTCTGCTACACCACCCAAATGCCTAGGTGTGATAAGCATGGTAGAGAAGGCCATTAGAAAAATATTTTTATTTGATTATATTATTTGATTATATGTGGGAATGTATCTTGTTATACAGAAACTTGCTATAAAGACACTTGCCGCTTCAAATCTCATAAATCTGATTTCTGGAACTCTTGACCTGATTTTGAAATTAGAATTAGAATTTTATTATTATTAGAATATTGTTAATATTATTATTATATTACTAGACAGCAAAGTAGTACAATAGATAGAGCACTGGGTTTGAAGTCAGAAAGACCTGAGTTTAAATCTGGCCTCAGACACTGACTAGC
The DNA here is from genome assembly GCA_023548195.1 of Bettongia penicillata ogilbyi. NCBI lineage: Eukaryota > Metazoa > Chordata > Mammalia > Diprotodontia > Potoroidae > Bettongia > Bettongia penicillata. Next base: position 15,193,280 of record JAJHZJ010000096.1, read on the forward strand.
TGTGTCACTCTGGGCAAATCACTCAACCCTGTTTGCCTCAGTTCCCTCATCTGTAAAATGATCTGGAGAAGAAAATAGCAAACCATGCCAGTGTATTTGCCCAAAAAAACCCAAATAGGGTCATGAAGAATCAGACACGACAGAAATAACTGAACAGCAAAAGTTATTATTAGATCTAATATATAATATTATTATTAGAATAATTAATAACCCTGAGCAAGGGTTTGAGACGAATGTGCCACTTCATTGTTTTCATTCACAGTTGGGTATTTTCCAGCAGAAGGCTCTGACTGTTCATTTACTCCAACCCCTGAAATTTCTGCCTCTTTTGGGATTCAGCTTCTTCTGGTCATTCCTCAAAGCTGTTGGCTTCCAGGATATTCCAATTCAACAAAACAATCGTTTTTCTCTAGGGTGATACAACAGGTACATAGATAAGTAGAGAGAGGAGAGAGAAGGCACTGATAACTGTTGGGGATTTCAGGGAAAGCTACCCACCTGTGGTGGTACCTTAACTGAGCTTTGAAGAAACGTAAAGATTCTTAGAAGCACAGAGAGCTTTGCAGCCATGGGCAGATGTATGGAAGTGCATCCCAAGATGGGCTGTATTTTACCTTAGCAGCTGTGGGGAGCCAGGGAAGGATTTTAAGGCGGGCAGTGACAGTCGTACCCATGCTTTAGGAAAATTATTTTAGCAGCCTTCCAATGTGGAGGAGAAGATCTTGAAGTGATTTCCATTTCCTTCTCCAGTTCATTTTGCAGATGAGTAGACTGAGATAAACAAGGTTAAGTGACTTGCCCACAGTCACACAGCTACTAAGAGTCTGGGGTCAAATTTGAACTCAGGAGAGGAGTCTTTCCGATTCTAGGCCCAGCACTCTTATCGACTGAGCCATCTAGCTGTTCCCTGCTGGGTCAGGAAGACCCAGTTTTGCCTTAGATGCTCGCTGGCTTTGTGACTAACCCTGAACCTCTCTTTACCTCAGTTTGCTCATCTGCAAAATAAACATAATTATAACATCTATCTTTCAGGGCCCCTTTGAGGCCCAATGAGATACTTCTTATAAAAAGCTTTGGAAACCAAGTGCTATATGAATGTTAGTTATGCTAGTGTTATTTTGGTCTTGTTTTAGGGCTTTCTACCCACTCATGCAGCTATGAAGACCTTAGAGTAGGAGGGTGGAGATGTTCTCTGGAAGGTGGTATCTAGAGGGTCTGTGCCCCAGGTTCACAGATGCTTAATGACCGTTTTCCGAGGCTGGGAATGATTGTTCTTTGGCATTTATGAAAATGGGGCTGAGATATCCTGCCCGGGCTCATCTATGTTTCTTTCCTGTTTTTCTCAAAGGCCTGGCACAATCCATTTTTTTTGTTCCTGTGTCCTTTGGGCTTTAATTTTTGGGAAAACCCCTTGAAATCAACAATTGGGGAGATGCAAGATGGGGCCGATATTTTTTGGCTTTCCTGTCTTCTCTTAGTTTTCTTTGGCAAGATGTTGCTTATTATTGAAAGGGTGGAAGCTTACCTGGGAGGGAGAAAAGGACGGTTCTCTCCACAGATCCTGAGGGCCAGTTATGCTCCACAGAGCCTTCTTCTGTTCTCTGATTTCCAGCTTAGTCATTTGACCTCAGGCTAAGGCAGTTCAGGGAAGACAGCTTTTCTTTGCCTTGGCCCAGTTCTGTATTTGTTCCGTGTCTCTGTTCTGCTTGGTTACCGGTCTTGGGGTCAGGCTCACCCACTGATTTGGATGAGACAATCAGATTTGCAGAATCTGACCTAGGATATGGGAATGGTTCTCTCCACTGTGCCGGATGCAATCAGGGTTCCAGACGCCACCCTGAGGGAGTTTTAATAAAATACCCCAGTTCTAATATTCCTCCTTTTTTTGCTCTTTTGTAGATCACCCTGCACCTGAAACCCATCTCATCAGTGCACATTCATCAGAAATCTATTGTGTTCCTGCTCAACGCCCCTCAGCCGTTGGTCTGGAAGTTGAAGACTGAGCGGCTTGCTCCTGGTGTCCCCAGATTTTTCTTTGTAAGTGCTGGTTATTGCTACTCTCCAAAACTAACGATAGAGTGAAGAAATGGTATATTTCCTACTACCTCAGTGGAGTGAGCCCTGGATATAAAGTCTGAGGACCTGGCTTCAGATCCTGATCTCTTTTACTTACTGTGTTTATCCTTTGGCAAATTAATCTCAGTTTTCTCATTATAAAATAAACGGAGGTCCCTTTCTTGCTTGAAATCTGGGTTTCTGTGATCTAGGCTGACTTTGGTCTTCATATCCTTTAGCAAGAGAGGGGCAGTGTGGTGCAATAGATTGAACTGTCCTTGGAACCAGGACGACCTGAGTTTGAGTTCCAGTTCTGACATATACTGTCTGTGCAAGTCTCTTAGAAACTTAGACCAGTAGTAACAAACTCACAGTCCACCAGATGCCAGAACCAGATTAGAATGTAATTGGAAAATGTTCAATAACATAATTTTAACAGCATAGTTATTTTAATAACATAGTTTTAATAACATTTAATAATATAAACAAAAGTATAGTACAGTATTTTGTTGCTGTTAAATCATTTTCTAGTCATATCCAACTCTGGACCCCATTTGAGGTTTTCTTGGCAGAGATGCCGGTTTGCCATTTTCTTTTTCAATAGTACAATAGTACAAGCTAGATAATGTTAATTTGTAGTTTTCTAACAACACCAAAAACTCAGTATGTAGGAACATAGGGATATTTCTGTTTGACTTTTTGATGTCAGAATTTTAGGCAGAGAAAGTGCTTTGGTAGAGCCAAAAAATCCACTACGAACCAAATATCAGGTCCATTCCCTATCCTTGGGCAAGTCTCTTAATAGCTCTGGACCTCAGCTTCCTCATCTGTAAAATGAGGGGTTGAATGAACCGAACAGTCCCTGAGGTTTCTTCTGCCCTTATATCTTCTGTACTTGAGAGTGTGTGACCTTCCTTTATGAAGCAATTCCACCCCTATTTTAGTAGAAAGTAGTAGTAGAAAGTCACATTTTGGGTGTACTTTCTTGTAAGGTGTTAGGAAGCCATTGGAGAAAGTACCCATGTGTAGTTTCAGTGTAACTGAGAGCTAATGAACCCCAGCAGGCCGAGCCATCAGAAACACTTGTGTGGCCCAGGCTTTGATTTCTGCCCTGGTGGCACCAAAAGCATTATAAACATTGTAAATAGCCCCTTGATGTGTGGTCTGGGACCACAAAATAAACACGAGACTATCTTATTTTGTCTAGAAGATGGGACTTCTTTCTGATAGGAGGATTCCTTTAGCCTTTGCTACAGGCAGCACCCCAGTGAAGTCATTTCTGTTTTGTAGGAACACTGCGTCTATGGAGAGATCCAAACATTACCTACTGTTTGTAAACCATGGCCTCTTCATTTGCCAGCATGTCCAAGTTTGCTGGTTGTCATGAATTAGACGCGTTGTTTAGATGGGATTTTTGGGGTATGATATCATGTCTGATGATGAGCTTGATGGCCGTTTTGCAGTGATAGCTCACAGTTTCTCTTTGTAGAGATACATGTTCCTATTGTTAGCTGTTAGGACCTCAACCTGGAGCCCTAAGCTTTTGAATTTGGGCCCCTCCTTAATGGGTTGGAACATAAGGCATCTGGGACAAGTGGAGGCCTAAACTCTGAGTATTTCTGCCTTTGCGATCTTCTGTAAAACTGGCAGTAGGAGACTGAAAGAAATTCAGAGAATGATTGGTTACCTTCCATGTGTAGATGAAGCCCAGTTTTGAAAAATCTCAAAGATTTACCAGTTAAGAAAGAACTGTAATTTAACCTGTGGCTAAAAAGTTCTCCCTTGTAAAACTGCAAGGGGCCAGCAATCATTTAGTAATTAATATTGCTACTTCTCCTAATTACTGTTATAACATGTGCATGTGCATGCGCAAACACACACACACACACACACACACACACACACACACACACCTGCACCCCTTACTTTCAAAATCCAAGGCATTACTCCCCACTATCATGGTCCAGGGAAAATTTATGTTGCATGTTAAAGTTGGAGCCTGGATCTGTTGGGTTGACCTCTATTTCCATGAAAAGTATATTGGCTCAAGAGTGTCTGATGTCAGCTAAATTTCTACATGGCTCATTTTATCCTAACTTTGTAGTTCTATTGGGAAAACAGACTTGTATTTTTAATTACAAGCAGCTCAGCAGTGCTGAAATTTGTGTATGCCCATGTCTAAAGGACCATATTAAAAGTAAGTCATGTAGATAATGGATTTTCAGAATTGGAAGGGACATCATTGGTCCTCTAGTCTGTGCCCAAGAAAATCTCCACACTTAATGATGAGGACCCAGCCAGCTTCTGCTTGAAGGGAGAAATCCCGCTCCATCCCCTACCTGTCTACTTTGAGCCAGTTCTCATTGCTAAAACATCATTCCTGACATTGGGCATTAAATTGACATAAAATTAGCTTCATTGTGACTTCTGGGAGCAGTTAGGTGAAGAAGTGGATAGAGTGCCAGGCCTGGAGTTAGGAAGACTCATCTTTGGGAGTTCAAATCCAACCTCAGACACTACTAGCTGTGTGACCCTGGGCAAGTTACTTCACCCTGGGTGCCTTGGTTTCCTCATCTGTAAAATGAACTGGAGGAGGAAATGACAAACCACTGTAGTAGCCTTGCCAAGAGAACCCCAAATAGAGCCATGAAGAGACAGACATGACTGAACAAAAAAAAAAAAAAACATTGACTGCACATGACTCCCCTTTCTATGCTTTGGAGCCAAAAAGAACCGATTCAATCACTTCTCCAGTAGACACGATTATTCCAGTGTTATGGACAATGGCTAGAAGTTGCAGAGACACAGGTTTAGGCTCAACATAAAGAAAAACTTCCCAACCATTCAAACTGTCCAGGTGGGGAATGGGCTGCCTTGAGAGGTAATGGTCCTCAAGCAAGGGCTGAATGACTCCTGGAAGGATTCTTCTCTAGGACCACATTAGTCGAGAGGTTCCTTCCATCTCTGTCATTGTCCCTTCTATGGCTGCTCTTCTTGTCTCAGGGTTGTATTTATGTAGGATCCTAGATTTAGAACTGGAAACCAATAACTCAGAGTTAGGTCCCCTCATCTTACAGATGAGGAAATAGAGTCAGGGAGGGGAAGCGACTTGTCTAGTGACCGTAAATGGAGACCAGGGAGAGGCCACAGAGGCAGGGACTTTGCTGAGGTTACACAGGTGGTAAGCGTCACTGCCCAGTGTGGTTCCAGGTCCCCAGACTCCAAAGTCAAAGTTTTTCTCTGTCATGTCTTGATGCTTTCTAACTTCATTCTTGGAGCATTTACCAAACTAAATTATACTTTCAGTAGAGTTTGATTTCTATTAATATTTGTTTAATGGAAAAAAACCCAGTTTTGTGCTAGAGCTGTAGGATGCTGTTGTTCAGTGACTTAGTCATGTCCAACTCTTCGTGACCCCATCTGGGGTTTTCTTGTCAAAGACAGAGGAGTGGTTTGCTATTTCCTTCTCCAGCTCATTTTACAGATAAGGAAACTGAGGCAAACAGGGTGAAGTGACTTGCCCAGGGTCACACAGCTAGTAAGTCTCTAAGGTCAGATTTGAACTCAGATCCTCCTGACCTTAGGGTACACTAGGTGAAAAAAAGCAAAATAAAATAATCCCTGAAAGTTAAAATTTTATAAGTTGCCAGTGGCTTTCTACTTGTGAATAGTTTCTGGATACCTAGCAGGTGCTGATCTCAGATGGCAGACAGTTTATTACTGCGAAATGCAAGAAAATGTCTGGTCAGAAACAGAGGTGGACTGGTCCATTTGGACAGCCGTGGTGCTGCTGTAGTAGTGGAATAATAAGTCAGTATTGGCTGCCACAGATTATGAATCTTAAACTATCTAGAGAAAGATCTCCCTCACACTGGGAAGACTGACTTATTGCAGTGTCTAGATGGCTTGGTGGATACATAAGAAGATTTGAGTTCGAATTCTGCCTTAGATACTTTTTTGGGAAAGTTTTTCATCTTCTCAAGGTCTCTGAACTGACTTTCACCCCAAATCTATGATCCCATGATGATGATGGGTAACAGCCCAAAATCTGTTCTTGTCTCTGAGTTCTTGTATGGGATGATGGCCAAAGGGACAGGACCTTATTTGTCATAGGTTGTGAAGGAAAGGGGATATGCATGTCTATTGTACCTATTATGTGTCAGGAACTGTGCTAATAGCTTTTCATTATCTCATAACTGTGGGAGGTAGGTGCAGTTGAGGAAACTGAGGAAGACAGAGGTTAAGTGACTTGCCCAGGGTCACACAGCTAGGAAGTGTCCGAGGCTGAATTTGAATTCAGGCCTTCTTGACTCCAGATTCTGTGCTCTATTCGTGGAGTCACCTAGCTGACCCAGTATATACTTAGTATATTAGACCAATAAGAAGATATATAAATTGGCACCTTTTATCTAACAATAATTGAGGAAATCACGAGATCATTGAGTTTATTTTTTATTTTTTAAATAGTATTTTATTTTTTTCCCCAGTTATATGTCAAAACAATTTTTACAAGATTTTGAGTTTCAAATTTTTCTCCTTCCCTCTCAGCCTTCCCCTCTTCTGGAACATGGTAGACAATTTAATATAGGCCATACATATGCTATCGTGTAAAACATTTCCATATTTGTCACATTTGTGAAAGAAGAAACAGATCAAATGGGAAAAAAACATGAGAAAGAATAAGTCACAAAAATATGCTTCGATCTGCATTCAGAGTCCCTCAGCTCTTTATCTGGCTGTGGATAGCATTTTCCTTTGAGTACTTTGTACTTGTCTTGGATCATATGTTGCTGAGAAGACCTGAGTTGTGTATAGCTGATCATCACACAGTGTTACTGATACTGTGTACAATGTTTTCCTGGTTCTGCTAATTTAACTTTGCATCAGTTTGTCCAAGTCTTTCCAGGGTTTTCGGAAATCTGCCTGTTCATCATTTTTTATTGCACAACAGTGTTCCGTTACATTCATATATCACAGCATATTTAGCTATTCCCCACTGATGGGCATCCCTTCAATTTCTAATATTTTGCCACCACAGAAAGGGCTACTATAAATACTTTTGCACATCTGGGTCCTCTTCCCTTTTCTTAAAGAGATCATTGAGTTTAGAGGTAGAAGAACTATTAGAGACCTGTCTGGACCTAGTCCAGAGATTTTACAAATGAATAAACTGCTTCCACTGCAGAAATTTAGTGACTTGCTCAAAGTTACCAGAGTTCCTTCTCCCAATCAGTTTCAATGGAAAGAACTGAAGACCACAGTGATAAATAATATTTGTTATATTCTATCATTGGTTATTTAATATTAATCTATAAGATGTAGGGTTTATATGGAATTGGGAGATCTGCCTTTGACCAGATCTCCATTACTTTAGAAGGGTTTGGTCCATGGCCCAGTCATCATGGGATTGACTCATAGCAACTTTCACATCCATTTCTTTGGAATTGTTTGGAGGACAATATTATAGTTACGATTATATTTCAGCATATCAAGGTTCTGTCATTTTTTTGGTGTGGGGACTCCCTCCACTATCCACTGGTCCTCTATTCCCACCTTAATTTAATAAATATTCCTTGAAAGTCATTCTGACCAAAAAATTCTTTATCCTTTGCCAACCTGGTGTTGACTTCTCTGAGCCTACCTAGGTTGGCTTTTGGACAACAGACACATAGTCCATCACTGGACCTGGCAAGACTTATAAGCAACAATCTAAGAGTAATCAATTTAGATCTGAAAGGAACCTTAGACATCATCCATTCTAACCCTTTCTTTTGATAGATGAGGAAACTGAGGCCCAGGGAGACCACAGTCACACACAGGTGTCACAGTATTTGAACCTGCATCCTCTTGTCTTTGTTCCATGGAACCACCATAAAGGAGCCATTGTGAGCAGAATGGGGCTTTACATTCTAAGACACCTGATGCCTATATCTGTTTTAAGACTCCCTTAAGGAAATTTAAGGACGACTATTTCCTTCCATTTTATTTTCTTATTTCTTTGTGGCCAGTAAGAGATGTTGGACCATCTGTTTCCCATTCTGGCTCTCAGATCACCAGATAGTGAGGTAAGACTTCTCAAACTTGGATTAGTTATCTTCTTCCCTCTCCTCTTTCAGAAATCAGTGTCAATGTGAAATAACATTGAATGCTTTTTTGTGACAGTAGGACCCAAGGATTCTTGATGTGTGTGTATTTATATCTATGATAAGGGCCATATTTTTCAGATCCAAGTTTAACGGCATTGATACTACCTTTGGGCACATCACTTAATCTTACTGACTGTTCATCTCCTCAGCTGTAAGGTGAGGGGCTTGGACTTGCGGGCCTCTAGGGTGCTGTCTGGCTCTTGATCAATGATTTATGGCCCTACTCATTAAACTTGCTTATCTTACTTGGACACCTCAAGAGACCCATAGAAGAGAAAAAGATTGAAAGATAGACTTACTCAAGATTATTTAATGAGTGCTACAGAAAAAAAAGAGGACAGAGAACTTGAATTTTTTTTGTCTTTGGTATTCCCTTCCCCCACCCCTCTGCACCCTGAGATGTCTTATTGAGGTACGGATTAAGGAGTCGATAAGTCATAGATTCATAGAATTTGAGAGTTGGAAGAGACCATGTTGTCTAACTCATACCTGAAAGGAATCTCCACTGCTGAATACTCAGCAAGTGTCTGTCCAGCCTCTCCTGGAAGACCTCTGAGGAGGGGGAGCCCACCGCCTCTATTTTCAGATAGCTCTGATTTTTAAAAAGTTTCTCCATCCTTAGTGCCTTTGTTTGACTCTTTTCAATAGCTAACCATTGCTCCTGGTTTTGCCCTCTGGGAACAAAGCGAATCCTTTAAAGAGATTGTTTTGTTGTGTAACAACATCCTCCCTTTCTGAGTAGATTCACATTTTACTTAGATAGATGTGAAAAAAATGGTCTCTCCAATTTTTACCTCCAAACTTCAAAAAGGAAACCTTTAGAAATGAGATGTGAGGGACTTACTAATAGAGAGAAGACTGATCTTTGGTGTTTTCAGAACTCATAAAGAGTGAAATCTTAGGATAAATTTTATAGACCCAAAGGAGAACTCAAATCTTATACCTTACTATCCTTCCTTCTAGGAAATGTTTTCTTTCTTTTCTTCTCTCTCTCTCTCTCTCTCTCTCTCTCTCTCTCTCTCTCTCTCTCTCTCTGTCTCTCTCTCCCTCCCTCTCTCTCTCCCTCTCTCCCTCTTTCTCCTGTTCTCCTTCTCTCTCCCTCTCTCCCTCCCTTCTTCCCTCCCTCTCTCTCCCTGTCTTTGTCTCTGTCACACACACACACACACACAAACACACACACACACACTTCATACAGTATTTCTCTGCTGCTAAATCTTGGAAATACCTTTCACTCTTCCAAAATATGGGGAAAAGGAGCAAGAGAGAAGTGGAATTTTGTTTCTTTCTGCCATGTGCTATTCATTTATCCAGTTATGCTGGTTACCTAGGAAGCAGTAGCAGCCTGAAGATTGATGGTAGGAGTTTTGGGCAGAGTTTCCAGTTGTAGACTTTTTGTATATGAAACCCCACACACAGACACCCCCTCCCACACACCCACACCACAAAATAAAGGGACAGGAGGCAAACTTAGGAATGATTTATAAATTGGAGAGGTGCAAATTTCATCACCTGATGGAGTCAGGGAACCAACCACCCACTTCTTAAAGACCTAAGTTGGGTCATTTTGAAAATACCAAGTTAAAAAATCGTTTGGAAGGGTTATATAAGAAGCCGTTGGCTGCTGAGGTCTCGTCCAGCTCTACAATTCAGTATTCTGACCAGGACTGGAAGCTGTAAGGTATAGGTCAGCTCAGTTCTCATGACGTTTGGAATTATAGTCAGAGCTGATGATCAGATGAGCTCTTTTCTCACTGGCAGAGTGAGAGTTAGGAGGTGGAGGAGGAAAATGGGTCTAAAGACACTAGGAAAGCAAATATCATGCTTCCTCATAAATTCTGCATTGGGTGGGATAACTAGCATTTGGATGGTATTTTAAGGTTTGCTAAGCCCTTTACATACATTGTCTCATTTTGTCCTTGCTGTAGCCCTGTGAGGTTGGTGCGATTATTGTCGTCCTCATTTTGAATATCAGAAAATTGAAGTTCCTAAAAATTAAGTGATTTGCCCAGGGTCACTTCGTAAATGTCTGATGTGGGTTTTGAACCCAGGCCTTTCTGACTGCAAGTCAGTGTGGAACATGCTTATCAAAACTGACAGAACAGGATCACAGATTTAGAGGTAGAAGAGGACCTTAGAGGTGATTGAATCGAAACCCCTCATTTTACAGATGAGGAAATTGAGGCACAGAGCATTTGAGTGACTAGTCCTGAGTCACGTTATTAGTAAGTTTCTGAGGTGGGAGTTTGAACTCAGCTTCTCTTGATTCAGAATCCAATGTCCTATCTCTTACGCCTCTCTGAATCTAATAGAAGAATTCAGATTCTCTTGCAGTCAATATCACCCCCTGGGAAAGGCCTAGCTTTCAAATGGTTATATTTAGCCTCCGTGGTCATAACAAACCATTCTAGGAAAGCACTAAAAAAAAAACCAACAAAAAAACCCCAAACCCACTCCTTTTGGTGCATGGGGAAATCAAGGAGACCAATGGAAGAGATGACCAAGACTGGAACCCCAACATTGTGAGAAGGAGCAAATCTTTGACAAATTTTTCTGTTGCTATCTTTTTTATTTAATTCACTTGTCTTTCTTAGTTTATTTTTAAACCATCTCTCATTGTTTCAAAGCTTCAGGGGCACACCCATGATGAATAGGTTTTCCATCTTTGGTTTCCCACTAGCATTCTGTGTTTGGAAAGGAAAATCCAACTTGAGTTCAGATGGCTCCTGGAAACTACACAGTTGGGTCCCTTGGACCAGCAAGAAATTCTGAGGAGGCCTTTAATAATACTGATCTTCTGATTTTGGAGCACATCTCTAAGTTAGGAGATTTTAATTAATTGATCTGTGTACACTTTTTGACCAGGTTGAGGGGGTGGTTAGAACTGGAATTTCATTGGTGAATTAATGTAAGGAACTCCTGGAGTGGAAACCCACTCCACTGATATAGGTAGGCAACTTAATAAGTTTAAAACTTTAAAAACTAAGATTTTAAAGTTTTTAAAAGTGACTAGGGACCCTGAGAGGTCGTTGACTTGTTTGGGAATATACAGCTAACCTGGATCAGAGGTAGGATGAACATGAGTCTTCCTCATTCCAAGAGTGGCCTCAACTTCTGTCCTCAACCTCATGACATCTGCGAAGAGAAAAAGGATAATGCAGAAAGTTAAATAGGTAAAAGTGTCACTTAGGGAGGGAGAACATCTTCTGGCTGTCACTTTTGGATTTCTGCCTTTGTATTTCCTTTTCTAGCAATTAATCATTGAAGCTTGTGAATATAATTTCTTTTCCCTGAGATTCCTCAGGCTTTTCATTAAGCAGATTGGACGAGGAAGCAGGAGACCTGAGGGTCTAGCTGTGGCTTTGCCATGAACTCCTCAATTAGAGGAGGTAAAAAACTTCAGTGGCTCAGCTTCGTCATCTGTAAAGGCATCAGAGCAAACTAATTAGGTGGCCTGAACCATCTTTGGCAATCTGGTGAAGCTTATGGGCCCTTTTTCAAAATCATATTTTAAAAGCATAATATAAAATATAGAGGATTATTAAAGAAACCAATTATCTTGAAATTCAGTTAGCTTAATACTGTTTAAAAACGTTTATAGTTAGAACACATTTAAGAATCTCTGGATGAATCAGTCACTGGACAAAACTAAATTTTATGATGCTGCGCTGTTATAACCCATTAAGACAACGGAAGTAAAAACTGGCAATGGTGATGTCAAGAGACAAGACCCTGGTCAGCAAAAATTAAAGGAATATTGAGTTACTACAGTATGAATAAAGGACTGAAATCCTGTTCTGTACTCCTGACTTTATATTAGAAACAAACCAAAATCTTATTCTAATGAGGTTAGACAATATGCCCTCAAACGCCCTAAACTCTGAGATTGTATGAATACCAGGAATGAGCCTGGCAATTAAAAGTTATTTATGCATTTCTAAGAAAGGGAGTCGGAGGGGTGGAGGAGTTGAGGAGGCCAGGGATGCCAAAATCTGGCTTATTCCTTTGCCTGTTTTTTTTTTATTAATATGACCCAAACATTTTTGGGTCTCAGCCATGGAACCACAGGCAATTCTATGGGCTGCACTGGAGCTTGGATGACTGACAAGACTGAGTGTAAAGCAAGTGCTGTGTGTTTTCCTGTGCCTCGTATTTAACGGGAAATCAGAAGGCTAAATTTCCAATCAGTTGTTAAGTGGCCCCAGATGTGCACCGAGGGCTGGGCAAGGGTGCGTGTGAGCTGAGGAGGGGACCTAGCAAGCCAGCACCAGCGGCAGTGGCTGAAGAGTGAACTTGTGCTCCAATCCCAGTATAGGCCAGTGAGGGTTCTGGTTTCAAAAAGTGTGCTAAGAATAACTTCGTTGGCTATTGGTGAGCTTTATCATGGACGGTTAGGGAAGAGGAGAGAAATTCTTTCTGTGAGTGCCCTCTGTTTCTTCTCAATTAGAAGCCTGGAAATGATTTCTTCCTTTTGGATTTCTTCTTTCTTCCTCTTTGGCAATCATTTTTCCCACTGGGTTCAGAGATAATTTAAAAGGAATATACCTATTTTTATTTAAAATGCATGCAGGCGAGGTCTGCATGGTGATTTACGTCGAGGTTCAGATCTATGAGTTTTGTAGCTCAGCAACGTTATCATAGAATAATAGACCTAGAGGTGGCAGGGACTCCAGGGGCCATCTATTCCTACCCTTCCATTTTATAGATGAGGAAATAGAGACCCAAAGGGGTTAAGTGACTAGTCCAGGGTCATAGAGTATCATAAAATCATCTATCTAGACTTAGAAATGACATCAGAAACCATCTTTGTAAAGTACTTTGTAAACATGAAGTTCTTTTTATAAATGCTAGTTATTTCTAATTAATTATTATACACTATGGAATTATTTAATATATAATTAATTATATATTAAATAATTAATAATCATTTAATATATAATAATTATTACCCATTTTAGCCATTATTAATTACCCATTTTAAATTAATTATTACCCATTCCAAGCCTCTTACTTTCTAGATGATTAAGAGAGACCGAGAGAGGTTAAGTCACTTACCCTGGGTCACACAGAATCATGAAGTCATAGCTTAATATAGTGTCTCTCACACAGTCGGTGCTTAATAAATGTTGATTGATTGGTTAAGGCACAAGAGACTTCAGAGACCAGCTAGTCCAACCCTGTCATCTCCATCTCTGCTGACCTTTTCTGTAGTTCTTGTTGAGTCTTAAAACATTCTCTCATTTGATCCTCATAATAACCCTGTGAGGGAAGGGCTAGTTCTATTGACACTTACTTTTCTATTGCCTTTATTTCCCCAAATATCTCTCCTCCTTCTCTGTCCAAGAGATGTCTCTTATAAGGATAAAAAAGAAAGGAAAAAATCAGAGAAGTTCACCAAAACTAATCAGTTCGTCAGCCAAGTTAGCCAGTATGTTATTTTTCTCAGTCGTATACTTGGTCCCTGCAAATCAGGTGGGGAAATACCTTCTTTTCTCTTTCAGTCCAAGTTTGATCATCATAATTACACAGCATTCAGCTGCTTTGTTGTTTGCTATTTTCCTTTACATTACTGCGTCTTGGGCTTTTCTGATTTTTCTGACTTCCCTTTGCTTTCATGAGTCCTCTCACTCCTAATCCAGCAACTTTCCAATGTTCAAAAAAAAAAAAAAACCACCCTATGACTGTCTGGGTTGATCATCAGATGCTTATAATTCAGGCTTTCCCAGAGACAGTGGTCCCTGGGTGTGTTTTTCAAGACCCTTTTATACCCTCGTGAGGCATTTTTGTAAGTCTTTAATTAGATGCCCCATCTGGGATGGTCACATTTATCTTCTTTCTGGCCTGTCTCCCCTCTACCCCTTCCATTTTAACTTCCCGTTACCATCATCAGAAAGACTATTGTTAGAACATGAAATTTGTGGAGAGTTGGGATGATTATCCCCACACACAAACAAAAACCTCTTGAAGGGCAACCCAGAGAAGGTAGCTGAGCATATGAACCAAAGGCCCGGCACACCGATCTTGCTTTCCACTTAATCATGAGTCAGTCCCCATAAAAGCCCAAGGTGTCTGGATCCTCTGATTTGGATATTGGTAAATCAGTGTTCTTACTGTGTAAGTTGCCTTTGGAAAGAAAATTGAATGACTGAGCATTTTGAGATTGGTTGTTTTCTGTGTCTCCAGTGGGCTGATGACTCAGGGTCCCTTGTGGGATGAATACCATACATTGTTATTATGGAGGACACTTATCTGTTGGTTTTAGTGGCTTGTTCTTAAGAGTCTTAATGCCTAGGGACCAGATCCTTGGATGAGTGAGGGTCCATCAAAGATCCTATTTTAGAGGAGGGAATCACTGACCCTTCTGTATTGAAAGAACTCTACCAAGCATCAGTGTATCATTTAACTCACTGGAATAAGTTCTGCTAATATCCTTTTGCTTAGAAGGATTTCAAACTGTGGGTCTACAGTTTATATACAGGTAACTACCTCCTCTCTAACTTCCAGTCTTCAAGATTTGCTTACAACACTGAGTTTTAGTGGCCACAGTCACAAAGCCAGAATGTTTCAGAGGAGAGATTTGAACTGAGGACCTCCTGGGAAGCCGACTCTTATCTAAGTATTTGCAAAATACAGATAAAGTGGATATAAGATAAGTCATTTAAGCCAATGAGGTTTAAAACATACATGGTTCCCTGAGCTCATTGAAGGCATTTGGGACCTTTCTGTGAACATATCCAGAGCATTTCTAGATGGCTACATGGTCACCATGTGTGTTGTGGCCTTTTGAGGGGAACTGAGATCAGCATGTAGGAAAGTTAACACAGGTGTCTGTAGCGATGCTGTGTATCCATTTTGGAGCCTCAGGTACAACTGTACCTGATGTGGAGCCCCCAAAAGCATCTTTGGGGTATCCTTAAGAGGTCACTCATGACTTGGGCTCAAGGATACTTTCCATTTCACAACCTTGTGAACATTCTCTTTATCTATTGCTGTTCATTCCTTTCCAGTTGTGTCTGACTCTTTGTGACTCCATTTAAGGTTTTCTTGGCAATGATACTAGAGTGGTTTGCTGTTTCTATCTCTAGCTCATTTTACAGATGAGGAAACTGAGGCAAACAGGAGTGAGTGACTTGTCCAGGGTCATCCATCTACTAAGTGTCTGAGCCCAGATTTGAACTCAGGAAGATGAGTCTTTCTAACTCCATGCCTGGCACTCTACCCACTGTGCCTAGCTGGATGAGTCAGTTTGGATACAAGAGATCCATCTTTTGCTGTGTGGTCATGGGCCAATTAACTTATCAATCTCAGCTTCCTTATCTGTGATCATATGAATCAGTCAATTGTTGAACATTTACTAAGTGGTGAAATAATCCCTTAAACCTTGGTCAGCTTCTCTTTTCTCATCTGTAAAATGAAAGGATTGGATTTAGTGGTCTCCAAACTCTCCTCTAGCTTCCAATTTTTGATCCTAGATAAGGTAAGACATATTTAGGAGTGTGGTGGGATGACTCATAGAAGGTTCGAGGGTGGCTAGCAACTCCTCTTTGAAAAATACCTCCTTGTAAATCCAATCATCCTTCATTGGTTTGCCAAATGCTGGGGACAGAATTCCTTTTTCAAATGGAGTTGGTGAGAGAGGGGCCTTCTTTCTCCCTTTTCCCTCTCGACCTCCTCCACCTCCATTTCCTCCCCCTCTCACAACATTTTCGTGGGAGATGAGAGGAGTGTGCTTCCTCGTGCTGGCCCCATTTCATGTCCCTCCATGTTTATTTTCTGAGGGCAGCATCTCAGCATTTGCCCTTAGCATGTGTAGGCATGTAGGGTGATGTAACCTTTCTGGGGAGCACTAATTCTCAGGCCCTTATCATTTCTGTCATGTTGAAAACCAAAATTCAACATAGTAGTAAGTCACCTAGGTTCTGTGGGAAGCAAGAAAGCTCTTGACTAGTTTATAGAGAGAAAGAAGGTCTGAGGACCTCCACTAGAAAGGGGATTTCTGTTTGATGGAAACATGATTTGCAAGTATCTTAATTGCATGGACCGGTGAATGTTAATGATATTGTGGAACAAGAACCAAAAGAATCTCAGAGGCCAGCTGGGTAGCACAATGGATAGAACACTGGGTCTGAAGTCAGGAAGATCTACATTCATATCCAACCCCAGATGCTTACTAGCCTTGTGACCCTGGGCCAGTCACTTTACCTTTGTCTGCCTCAGATCCCTCAACTATAAAATGGAATTAATAATGGCAACTACCTTCCAGGGTTGTTGGGAAGCCGAAATGAGATGATAATTGTAAAGCATTTAACCCAGTTCCTGGCATAGAGTAGGTGCTTAATAAATGCTTCTTTCCTTCCTTCTTTCCTCCTTTTTTTCCCTCCCTCCCTCCTTCCTTCCATTCAGTCCAACCCCCTAATTTTAGAAATCAGAACCTGCAGGACCAGAGAGCAAGTAAAGTGACTTGTCATAAATAAGCAGCACAGGATCGTCCAGACTTACCGTGTCTCCTCTGGGACATCCAAGGGCTGAAGTGACTTACTTAAGGTGGTAAGGTAGTTAGGATTTGAACACATATCCTTTGACTCCAGAGCTCTGATTCAAGAGCCCTCTCTACTGTGCCAAACTGATGCACAGCCCCTATGTGATAAGTGTGGGTTTGTGGGCATGGAAGTTGTTATTTCTTTAAGGCAATAAGCTCCGAGTGGGCATTTATTTTTTTTGCTTCTTCGGGCCTGAGTCATGTTGGCTGGGGATGGCAGCCCTGGCTGATCACATTTCACACCCCGTGGGGTGGGGAGGGAGGAAACAGGAAGGACTGAGTAGGGGGAGCAATTGTGCAGGGAAAACATTTTCACATGTGAGAGAATCCAGGCTGCTCCCCCGACATGGGAGCTAAATATTTTAATGCTGTTTCAGTGCTTTTCCTACGTTCTTTTTTTTTGCGGGGGGTGGGGGGTGGGGGGCTGGTCCTTACCCATGCACCAAACAAAGCATTTCAAAGCATAATCCACTTGTTACCCTTCTTTATGCTGGTCCAGTGTGCCACAGATCCTTCTCCAGCTGACTTTGGATGGAAAACCTCTCTCAGCTTTACCAAGAGGCTTATGTTTCCGGAACTGATTTGGAAAATCTCTTGGCATAAAAGACTTTTTTTGTGTGTGGGGGGGGACAGAACTGAGGGTTCTCCTTTTGTGCAATTTCTTTTCCATGTTTCTCCTTTTTTCCTTCTTCCTGTGCAGAATTTGAACTGTAGCACACTTACTGAGTATGCATGAGCCAGGGTTCTGGAAGGAAGGAGGAAAGGGAGAAGAGGCGAGGAGGGGATCAGAGGCTAGAGGGATGATCTCAATCATGCACAGAGACTCAGCATTGCCAGCATAAAATTCATGTCTCTGGGCAAAGTTGGGTGTGTAAGGTAGAGTAACCTCCCAAGGAGCTCTAACCTGCGCTTCTGGCAGGAACTCAAATGAGAACTCAGCCTCCACTGAGACCCTGGCTGGATTCCAGGGATAGACTGTGTGTGTGTGTGTATGTGTGTGTGTGTACACATGTGTGAGTGTATATGTTTGTATATATGTGTGTATGCATATGTATGTGTGTGTGTATGTGTACACATGTGTGAGTGTATATGTTTGTATATATGTGTGTATGCATATGTATGTGTGTGTATGTGTACACATGTGTGAGTGTATATGTTTGTATATATGTGTGAGTGTATATGTTTGTATATATGTGTGTATGCATATATATGTGTGTGTGTATGTGTACACATGTGTGAGTGTATATGTTTGTATATATGTGTGTATGCATATGTATGTGTGTGTGTATGTGTGTGTGTACACATGTGTGAGTATATGTTTGTATATATGTGTGTATGCATATGTATGTGTGTGTGTGTGTGTGTGACTGAATAGTTCTTGGAACAGATTCTCCTCCGATGAGACTCAAGCAGATTTTTCTCTGCCATCAGAGATATTGAGGTTTTCTAGTTTTACAAAACCCATTTCTTTTAAACATTCAGGGAATGAGTCCATCCAAGCCTTGGTCAGAGTTTTCCCACGTGACCTTTTGCGTTAGTACAGGTTAGCGGACAAGGTCACTATCATTTTTTTCTTTCTAGGTGTACTGTTATTATTACTGTAAACACAGCATTAACTACAAACAGTAATCCAGTCATTAAATGTAAGATAAAGTGGAGGAGGGGAAGGGAAGGATAAATACCTAATAGAAATCCTCCTAAATTTTAAACATGGTCATCTTGACCAGTTAGAATGGGGCAGGGAAACAAAGGGATATTGTTGCATACATTTAAACAAAATAAAATCAACCAACTGTTTCTCAGAGTTCACTGACACTATACCTTT
This sequence comes from Bettongia penicillata ogilbyi, assembly GCA_023548195.1. Classification (NCBI taxonomy): domain Eukaryota; kingdom Metazoa; phylum Chordata; class Mammalia; order Diprotodontia; family Potoroidae; genus Bettongia; species Bettongia penicillata. The sequence goes on from JAJHZJ010000096.1 coordinate 15,211,842, forward strand.
GATACTGTGGAAAGAGAGGACTGGCTCTGGAGTTAGGACCTGAGTTCAAATGTTGGCTCCATTATTGTCTGTCAGTGTGGCCTTGGTACAGGCCATTTCCTTTTGTTCACCTTGTTCTTTCTCATCTGTAAAATAAAGTTCATACTAGATGGCTCTTCGGCCTCTAAAGTCCTGATTCTGATTCTTGGGCATGGGACTATGGTTTGGGGATTCCTTCTTTTTCATTGACTTAAGGACTTTGCTACAAGACTGGATTCCATATTGGTGACTAGGCAGGATTTAGAATCATGCTAATTTCCATCAGTAATCCACAAGGATTACAAGAGTGGGCAGGGCAGTTAGAAGGGCAGGGCTATCAAGGCCCTCCTACCCCCCTGCCAATGAACCCAGGCAAGAAGGAAGTTAAGAGTGAGTTTAATTAAAGTCATCGAACCTTTTAATGCCCTAATTATGTGGAAGCCTTTGAATTGATTGCTGGGGATATAATGACAGTACTATGCCTGCCCTCATGGGGTATACATTATGGTGGATATTTACACTGGTAAGTAAAAACAGGGCAGTTTGAGAAGAGTAAAAGTCCTCACCATCCAGCATACACTTCTTGGGGCCGGTGCAACCTGAGGAAAGTCTTATAGGAAACTAGGAGTGCCAGGAGGTGGAGGTTAGGAAGGAGTGCATGCCAGGCTTGGGGGCACAGACTGGACATGGAATGCTGTGTTCAGTATGTAACTAGAGGAGCAGTTTGGAGGGAGACTAAACTGAAATAAATCGGGAATTGTAGAGAGGAACCAAGCTCTAGAGGGCTTTACGTAAATATCAGGCTTATGTTTTATCTTAGAGGAAATTAAAGGGAGCCTCTGAAGGTCTTTGAGGAGGAGAGTAACCTAGACCTGTACCTTAGAAAGATTATCTTGGCAACTTTGTGGAGGAGAAGGGAAAGACTGGAATCTGGAATCCCAGCTTAGGAAGGAAAGAGGATGAGGGCCTGAACCAAGGTGGGAGGGTAGATGACAGTGCGTAGAGATTGCTGGGCAAAAACATAGGCTGTGATAATCCTAGGAAATATACCCTCCCCACTTTGGGAAAATAGCAACCACATCCATCAACCAAAACTCACTGCGATGTTCAAGGCCTTCAGAGATCCAGCTTTAAGTTGAAAAGAATCTGTCCCAGGAGTTGAGGGTTAATGTTTGAAGGCAGGTGTGGAAACAAAAGTGCTGGTTGCCTCTTTGGTGTTTTTTTTTAATTCTCTTTTGGAAGAGTTAGCTGGATCTGATCCATGAAAAATAACAAACTTGGCTCTCCTTGCTGAACTTGAAGTTCTAGTAATAAAACTCCCTATCCTGGCAGAGTAATGTTCTGTCTTAAAAAATGTTTGGTAGTAGCATAATCAGTATTTTAAAGATCCACTTTGTTCGTGGCTAAGATGACAGGACGCATAGAGTAGAAGGGGCATCCCAAGGCATCCCCAGAAATGGTTTCTGAATTGGTTAGCCATGGAATGAATGATTCCACTATTTTCCCTTCAGTGTAATCTCTTACTAAGATTGAGAGATACTTGGCTTTTTGAATTAGAGTAATTCCCACTGGAGGACATTAGTCATATCACAGAATGTCAGGGTATGAAGTTTTAATTAGGGAGGAGGAAAACTCCATGGTTTTGGAGGAAAGGAAGGCAGTGAGTCCTGAAACGTGTTCAGCTCCTGATGTTTTTAGGTGGAGATATTAGATGAGAAATCGTTCGTATCGAGAAGCCAAACATGGTGTACTTAGAGTGAGCAAGTTTGGTCTTAGAGATGAGTTGAGAATATGTTCCTCCCTTCTTGTTGAAGAGATGAGAGACTGTGGATGGGCAATATTGCATGTCCTGTAGCCACCATACTGACTTTGCTGAATGGCTCTTCATGGATGGCTCACTGTGTAATGGGTGAGGGGAGAGGGGAGTATAGTTTTAGAAATGAAGGTGATAGAAAGCAAAAGGCACTAATTAAATATTAATAGAAAAGAAATCATATTGAGTTTTAAAGCCTGACTGAAAGATCATTTCTTAGTGGAGGGAATGAGGAATTTTAGTTACTGGAATAAGCAAATTGTGGAAATTCCTACCCTGAAAGTCTTCAGAAAAAAAAATCCATTTTTATTTATAAGTGAAGATTTTCCCCAAGATGAGGTCTTCCAGGTTGGATAAATAACCTCTTAGAATCAAAGATCGTAGGATGGGAAAATGAGAGCTTGAGGGAATCCTAGGAACTAGACAGTACAGCTAGTAAGTGTCTGAGAGAGGTTCAGGGTTAGTCACAAACCTAGTGAGGATCTAAGCTTTCCTGACTCCATAATCTATGGGTAGCTAAGTGGTGCCAGGCCTGGAGTTCAAATCCAGCCTCAGACACTTACTAGTTGGGTGGCCCTGAGCAAGTCACTTAACCCTGGTTGACTCAGTTTCCTCATCTGTAAAATGACCTGGTGAAGAAAATGGTAAACCACTGTAGTATCTCTGCTAAGAGAACAGCAAACTACCACAGTTGTGGTCTAGGTTCTTCTCATCAGTTCGTACAAATCTTCTAAGTTTCTCCAAATTTCTCTTATCTTCCATTCATTTCTGAACAGTATTACTCTGTGATATTTATATGCCATAATCTTCTCTCCTAGACATCTGATGGACACCCACTTTGTTGTTGTAGGTTCTTTGCTTCCAAGAAGAAGGTTGTCATGAATATTTTGGTATATATTGCATGAGAAACATTTGTTGATCAGTTGATTAATTGTATTTCGTTGTCTGAAACAATTCCCGCTACATGACTCTTCATGACTCCATGTTGGGGCTTTCTTGGCAAAGATACTGGAGTGGTCTGCCATTTGCTTCTCCAGCTTATTTGATAGATGAGGAGACTGAGGCAAACAGGGAGAAGTGATTTGCCTGGGGTCCCACAGCACAGATTCTAAGCAGCGGTGCTCTCTGCACTGCACTACTTGGTTGTCCTGCATCTGCCACTTTGTAGGAGCTTTAAAAGGCATAATGAATAGAATTGACTTGAATTAAGCAAGGAGTAAGGAGAAGAGAAACCAACCAAATGGAAGTTTTCCATTAATATATAGAAAAGGATGTTTTGTTGGTCTTGGAAAATCCCCTTTGTCTTTTCTAGAGGATATCTGAAGGATGGTAGTTGGTTTCCAAATAGCTGGATACCAGGCATTTTAATCTCCTTGCCTTTTAGCCCAAGGGTGATAGTGAGATCCACGTGACTTAGACCTCCCAATGGAGTGAGGTGGGCTTGGTTTCTCATCCATTTCTCAGGATTTTGATGTTGTGGTAACTCCTCAGTGTGGCAGCTACCCCACTGGTGAAGACTGCAACTCATCTTTAACTAAGAAGCTTAGAGAGTTGGGGATGGGGTGCCACCAAGGAGGAAGTGACTGATCCAGGATCACTTAGCCAGCAATGCCAGAGGCAAGGACCCCCATGGTCGGTCCTTGATCTACCGAGACAGGTTGCCTTTCAGTTACTGGGTACTCTCTAAAATCCCTCAGAGAGTTGGGTATCCCAAGCGGGCACCCAGCTTTTAAATAAACTGGGGGTGCATTGCTGTAGAGGCCATGCATTTATCTGTGTTTACACAGTTCTGGTGCTTGCCCTCAAACGTGCACTAATGGGATTTGTACCATATTCCACGTCAAAGGCATTTATTCTTGGTACATATATTTTAAAACAAAAGTGTTTTATGGTTTACTCATGAATGAGAACACATGAGGCAGATCATCCAGAGGTGAAGCAGATGTTACCCTAAATATGGAGAGAGATTTTGGCAGCGGAATAAAGGATTCCTGGGCCCTTGTGTTTTTCTAAGTGACAGGTTTGCTAAAAATGACTGAGCAGCAAGTGCTTTTCAGTGGAGAGAGGACCAGCTGAGTTTCTCTGCTTTTGTGGGGTAGTAAATGTTGGTCGTTATTATTAAAGTTTGATGTGGGGGACAGAAGGATGAGAAGCAGAATCACAGGCTCTTGTTTCGGAGCAGGTGAGCAGCTACGGCATTTCAGGGGAGCCCCAGGCATTTCAAAGTAGAGTGTGATCTAAGGAGCTTTCCCTCGTTTTCTGTACATCAATAGCTTTCAGAAAGCCAGGGATTAGTTCCCACTGGGCTGGGTGGATGTGTGTGATGTGATGCCTGGCAAGTGTTGTAAAGTAAGTTATTAGTCAGAGTTTATGTGCAGCGTTGTAAAACCTGGACCCCGAAGCACGCATCCCAGAAAGGGAGAATCTCCCATTGACCTTTCAGACCTTCTGTGTGCAAGGACTTCTTTTTTTTAGAATGGGTAAAGGGTTGGCATCCTACTAACAGAGTTGTAATTAGTGATATTTTCACCTGGGGCAAAACCGGAGGCTTCTGCACACAGAAGTTTCTCCCCCATAAGCCCTGGGACAGTTGAATTGAGTGGCGGAGGCTGGGGGCATGGAGGTGGTAGTCACTGAGGACGGTCCTCTGTAGAATCCCTTCCACTTTGTGAAGGTGAGAGGTTTCTGTTGATTCTCCCTTGACCAGCTCGGCCCCATCCCTTCATTCCCAAGGCCACCAGACCTCTTTAGACCCGCCTCACTTTGTCCCGAAAGCTACCACCGTCTCCTGGTTCATCTCCACACCTTCAGGCTCTCCCGCTCTTTACCGCTGCCAAACCACTTCTCCTAAAGCATTTCACTACTGAAGAAGATTGATGGGCCCCCAATAAATCCCCCGCTGCTTGGTGTCAGCCCATCGGACCAGGCTGATCGCCCAGGATTCTCCTGTATGAACTCACTGCACTACTATTGGCTGCTCGTCACACTGGACAGTTCATCTCTTATCCCAGCTGTTTCCCCTACCTGGAGTGCCCTCCCTCCTTACCTCCACCTAGCTCCCTTCCAGGCTGAACTTAGGGACCACCTCTTACCAGAGGCTAGTCTCACCATTTCTCCCCGCCTCCAGTTGCAGTGGCCTACCAAATTACTTTGTATTTCCTGCGTGTGTGTGTGTGTATGTGTATTCTTTGTGTGTAATATCTATCTTTCTATATCTATATATCTATATCTATCTATATCTATATATCTATATATAGATAGATATAGATATATAGATATAGATATGTAAAATGCATTAACTTACCTGGGATCTCTGTCTGGCGGTCACCAGAAAACTGGACCCCACCCCTTGACCCTCCAGAGGTTTTGGCTTTTCCTTACTCAGACATCTCCAGACAGGCCACTGGGCTTATATTGTCCACTTCCCTCACGGCCTCCTGAGAGATCTTCCTTTAGCATGAAGCTCTCTGAATATAGGGACAGGTTGGTATGTTTTTATATGAACCCGGTGCTTAGTGGTGTTTGACACATAAGAACCATTTAATAAAACTGTGTTTCTATCAGGTGGCTTCTCTTCAGTACAATGTAAGCTCCCAAGGAATAGCTAGGTAGGTTAGTAGATAGGGTACTGGACTTAGTAGCTGTGTGACCCTAGACAAATCATTTAACCACTCAGACTCAGTTTCCTCATCTGTAAAATGGTGGTAATAATAGCACTTACCTCTCAGGGTTCCTGTGAGGATGAAATGTGATAATATTTATAAAGTGCTTTGCAAACCATAATAGCTAGATAAATACTAGCTATTATTCGTATTAGTATTATTAATAGCCCTTAAATATTATGATATATAAAAACTAGCTATCATTATTAATTAGCACTTATATATGCTATAATACTCCATAAATGTTAGCCATTATAAAACTGTTCTATTAATTATTAGAACAATTATTAATATATTACATGATTAATATATTAACAGCTATTAATAATAGCTAGCATTTATGTAGTATTATAGTGTGTGTGAATATATACTACATATTATATGACACTATGTATTATTAATAATAGCATGTATATAGAATTATCAGTATATATTCATATATACTACATAGTATACAACATATATTAATAATAGCTAGCATTATATGATATAGTTGGTATATATAAATATGTGGTGTATCAGACTATAATATATATAGCACTATATATTAATAATATCTAGTCCTTATGTAGTATTTTTGTGTATAATTATTACATTATTTAAAAAAATAACATGTTTTGTCTTTGTTTCCCTAGCACCTTCCTTTGCATGGTTCCTCATACATAGTAGATAACTTAGTAAATGATTGTTGAATAAATGAATGAATTGAGAGTAAGCATAGCCCAGTTCTTTATGTAGAAAAGATTTATGCCTTTGTAGAAAGTCACTAAACATTGGTCAGAACGGATCCGTCTAAATGTGGGACTTTTAAATTTCATTTGTAAAGTCAGCAGAGTATTCATAAATCACCCAGAAAACTTTATTCGGATCATTTTAACAGTCTCTTGATTTCATTATCTGTGGGAATTTGGGGGTCTTTCAAAGTAAACTTCGGTTATCATCCTGTGTGTTACTATGAAAAATGTAATGGGGTAGAAATCATTGGGGCTTCTGATGTTGCTTGAGAAAGAGCTTAAACAAGAAAAGAGAGTCCTTGAGTTTTTCAAGAGGTGAAGGAAGGAAGCCTCCTGGAGCTGGACCCAGGGTGTTGAGAGTAAGTCCTACCTTTGTGAAAAATCCACCTCTTTTGCCTGCATCCTATTAGCTAGGTCTCAGTAACCTGCCTTTCCTCTGTCCAAAACATTTTTGGAATTTGTTTTCCTTTGCTGTAGGGCAGTTGGATTTACAGGATTCTGTGTGTATCTGTCTGTTTCTCTTCTATTTTTGTCCTGTCAAGAAGGTATAGAAATTACAACTTAATTTCCAGTTTTTAAAAAGTGTTTATAGTTTGACAGTAGATTAGGGGGGTAAGGTTGTATATATGTATGTTTCTCCAATGGACTGTGTATGTAGGACTGGGAATCAGCTTTTGGTTTTTGTCCTGCTTAGGGTCAGACCTGGAAAAATTGTGCATAAGGGAATTTGGGGGAAGCTGTTACAGGGTGACTATTATTGTTTGGCGATATGTGGAGGGGTGGACATACACTGTACTTAGATTGCTTTCCCCATCAGCACTTTGGAAGGGGTGGGAGATCTTTGGCAGGCTGTGTGGATAGACTTTCTTGTCTGGAACTCAGGTGGGGTCTTATCTGGTACCTTAGTTCATATAGATAGAGGGTAATCAGTTGTTTAGTCAATCGGCAAGCATTTGTTAGGCACCTATGAAGTGTCAACCATTTTGCTAGGGGTTAAGAACATAAAGACGCACACGTATACATGTTAACTCATTTGGCCTTCCCAAAAACATCTCATAAGTTAGATAGATACAACTTCTTATCATACACATTTTATAGATGTGAAAACTGAGTCTCCAAAAAGTGAAATATGTACCTATTTATCTATATATTGTCCTCCTTTAGAATGTCAGATCTTTGAGGACAAAAACTATTTTTTTGTTTTGTTTTGTTTTGTTTCTTTTTAACCTTTTTTTCCCCCTATGTCTGGTCTTTAGCATAAATACCCAACATGTATTAAGTGCTGAGTAAATGCTTTTTGGGTTAATTTGCTCCAGCTCAGAAGGCCCTGTGGACACATGGTAGATCCAGGATTTGAAACCAGGTTTGCTCTAATTCAAGCGTTCTCCCTACGCTACCACATACCGTCTCTAAGGGATAATGATAGATTCACATTATTTGAAAACCACTTTGGTGTCTCTGGATGAAGAGTTCTGTAAAAGGGAATATGACATCCTGAATATTTTGTGGTTTTTCCATTATCTGGGGCCAAGAGATATTGGAAGTAATTGTCTTTTTTTATGACCTACTAAATAAATGTTAAAACTAGTATGGCTTAAAGAGATAATATTGACTGTAAATGTCTATCAGCTGCTGCTGCTAAAGCATGGTAAGAAGGAGAGAATGGGGTCGGCCAAGGAGGCCTCCTCTCAGAGCGTACCTGGTCTTTAGTGGATTCTCTGAGGAATCCTGGATTGGTTCTTGGAGGTTCAGGGTTGGAAACACAATCTTGTCCATTTGCCCAAGAGCAATTACTCTCTTAGTACTGAATAAACTCCAAAAGAGACTCGGTCATAAAACAGAATTCCAGTTTATTAATTTGAAATGGGAACCATACTTGCAAGCGCCCCGATTCCAATTGTCTGCCCAGGGCATGACCTCCTGGGGGGTAGAGCCTCTTAAAGACGCTCCATTTTAAGTTAGAAAGTTGTTTTGAGAGCTCAAAATAAGAGCAAAAATGGGAACTGAATGTTCCTCAGGAATATTTCCATCCTCGTAGTGGTAGCCTACTAAATTTCCTTTCTTCATTTTAGAGAGATTGTTTGTCTAGATAACTCATACCTGTTACTAGTCTCAGAGTTCCCAGTGCTGTGGACCATGCTGGGCAGACACCGATATGTTCTCTTTTTAGTTCACTGTCTACATGGCTGCCAAATTGACAGGTCACATTTAAAGATCTGGCTCCGTCCCTCTTTTCCATGCATTTCCTTTCCTCCTCCTCCCCATCTTCCTCCTCCTCTTGCCCTTCAGGCAATCTATGGTCCAACCTAAGTACCTCCTCTTCCCAGTGTCTGGAATGCCTTCCCTCCTCATTGCTGCCTCTTGACTTCTCTTGTTTCATTCAAGGCTTGGCTCAGGTACCCTTTCTAGGAGGAGATCTAGACCTAGGAGAGACCTCAGAAGATTTCTAGGGCAGAAGCCCAAAGTCCCATGGCTAGGATGTATCAGCAATGAGATTTGGATCAGATTCTCCGATTCCAGAATCCAGGGATCTTTTCACTGAACCACACTGTCCATTGTGTCTTAAAATGTTGGTTCTGTGCAGGGAAGGCACTGAATCTTTGTCTTTGTATGATGATTATAAAAAGTAAGTCATTAATAAATTCTGGTTGATTATTTGATGGGTTGAATTCTGTTTCCTTTAGGTGTCAGAAGGTTCTGTGGTCCAGTTTCCAGAAGGAAATTTCTCCCTATCAGCAAAAACAGAGGAAAGAAGCTTTCCCCATGGAAATGTTCATTTGCTACAATGGGCTCAGAGGGAATATGGTGCAGTCACCTCTTTCACTGAACTCAAGATATCGAAGAATGTTTACATCAAAGTGGGTGAAGGTAAGTTGACTTGACCGATGAGAGCCCATGAATTAAAGATGGCAGCCACTTTGCATTTTCTTTATTGCGACCAGGACCATGGAGAGAATTTCTCAGAGTCTGGGATCCATATCTCATATGAGATAATATATGTAGAGGGCTTTGCAACCTTAAAATGCTACGTAAACATGATTCATTACTCTTATAACTATCATCTCATAGAATCCCATTAGCCTATTTCAAAATTTTCACTTGTGCTGAAGGTTTAATTAATTGACTCAGGGGTTAACATGCAAGTTCTAGAGTCAGAATGACCTGGACTCAAACCCTGACTCAGATGCTTATTAGCTATATGACCCTGGTCAAGTCACTTAAACTTTCTCTGCCTCAGTTTCCTTATCTTTAAAATGAGAGGATTATACTGGACTGTCCTTGAAAATCCCTTCCAGATCAAAGTTTATGACTATCTATAAGAAATGAAGAACTCCCCACCCACCCATCCAAATCCACTGGATTTGTTACCATATTGCCTTGAAAATTGCTCCTGAATGTGTATGTATGTGTTTCTTTTTGGGATTATTTCAGTGGCCACAAGGGCCCTGAGAGCTCACACAGCTAGTAAGTGTCTGAAGGTGTATTTGAAGGCAGATTCTCCTGATACCAGGGCCTGTGCTTTATCAGCCTCCTAGCTGATCAGGCTAAAGGAAATTAGGCAGGGCCAAAAGGAAGCCAGGGGTTAGGTAAGCAAGAATTTAAATAGGAATTGAAAATATTCCACTATATATTCCTTAAAACACTATTTCTTCAGCTTAATTTTTTTTCCTTTTTATTGACATCAGGTGTATCCAAAATTCTTTCTGTATCGTTAAGTGTTCATGACTGGGGGAAAGTGGGAATGTGAATTTTATGAGCTGCTCAGAAATATTTTCAGGGCTGACACAGGCAATGTAAGACATACTCCCCCCACCCCTTCTTCTTCTCCCTTTCTCTCCCTCCCCACCCTGTCTGTCTTTGTCTCTGTCTCTTCTCTGTCTCTCTCTCTCTGCTCAGTCCCATCCCAACAATCTGTCTCTCTCTGTCTGTCTCTCATGGTCTGGCATGTACTCTAGATTTTGAGAAAGTGTATTTCAAAAGATTCATGAAGAAGTATCCCATGGAGTAAAATATTTCAGAGGAAGTCATTCAGCAAGCATTGATTAAACGCCTACTATATACTAGGCACTGTGCTAGAGCACTGGCAATCAAAAGAATGATGGATGATATTCCTTCTCTCAAGAAGATGCTGTCCAATGAGGCAGATGACACTCAAACAGCTACGTAAAACCAAGATATACAAAGGTATGTTAGGACAGCTCCAGAGGGAAGGTACTGAGAGGAAAGGCTTTTTCAAAAGGTTTTACATTCTCCAAGACCTGAAGGAATCCATGGAAACCTGGTCCTTGGGATTGGAGATGAAGAGGGAGAGTATTCCAGGCACAGAACGAGATGGGAGATGCTCAGGGACAAAATGCTGAAGGTGAGAATGGGAACAATTCCTATGAGGAGGAAAAATGAGACTTGTCTGAAGAAACTGGTGTAGGTGCCCAGGGAACTCACCAGTGTACAGCCAGGACAGAGAGAAAGTAGAGAAGATGGTGCTGCAGTTCTGCATAAAGAGCTGAGAACAAGCCGAGGTGAGGGAGGGAAGTTAAGGATGACTTAACATGTGGCCCTCTAAGTCAGACCCCACCCCTGGCCCAAGGGGCAGGAGATGCTGAGAAGGTATGAATTTCCAAGCTGATTTGATACTGTAGGAAGATGAGTTTCTGGAGATGGTAAAGTTCAGGTAAACGGCCAGGTGAGAAAATTTCCTAGTTGGGGGAACTTAGGCAGACTGACGTTAAGTGACTTGTCTGGAATCATACAGCTAAGAAGAGTTTGAGGGGGGATTTGAATCCAGTTTTTCCTGGTTCCAGGCCTAGAACTAGAACTGTAGCCACTGTGCTACCAAGCTGCCTCTGACAGGTATGACCTCTGATGGGGTAAGGGAATTGGGCCGAATATATTAATAAGATTTAAAAGTAGAGATAAATGTAAAGTCTTATATTTGGATACAAAAAAAATCATTTTTCCTAAGTACAAGATGAGAGAGGCATGTTTAGATGACTGTATGAAAGAGAAGTTAGTGAGCACTTATTAATGGTAATTTTGAAGGAAGATCTGGGGGTTTTAGTGGACTGCAAGCTTAGTCAGTACATGAATCAGCATGCGATAGGGCAGCCCCCCCACCCCCCAAAAAAACTTCTTTTGGGGTCTTGGGCTACATTAAGAGAGGTATAGTTTATAGGAACGAGCCAGCGCTTAGCATGATGCCTGGCACATAGTAGGAGCTTAATAAATGTTTGCTGATTGGTTGAATAAAATGATAGTTCCACTGTATTTTGCCATGGTCAGACCATATCTGTAGTGTTCAGTTCTGGGCGTCACAGATGAAAACTAGGATGGATAGATGGCATCCAGAATGGTGAAGGGCTTTGAATTTCCTTTATATATTATCTGCCACAACTTATTAGAATATGAGCTCTTTGAGAACTTTCTGTTTGCCTTCCTAGGGCTTAGCCCAGTGCCTGGAACACAACAGATGACCGATAAATGATTTTTTTATTCAATGCCTCATACATAATCAATGCTTGACAAATGCTTTCTTCCATTTGTTCAATTCAACCCAATTCAGTAAAAAGCATTTTAAAGTGCCTACTATGTGCCAGACACTGTGCTGGTTTTTAACCTGGGATCCACGAGGTCTGTGGATCAATTTCAGGGTATTCATGAACTTGGATGAGGAAAACATTTATTGTCCCTAAGCTTTAACTAAAATTTAGCACCTTTAAATTATTTAAAAATGTTTTTTTCAGTTATTTAAAGTATGTTTCAATTATTTTATTGGTGCACTTTTTCATCTCTACTACTTCCTCTTCCCTCTAAGATAAGCCTTTCTTTGTAACATATAAGTACAGTCAAGAAAATCAGTCTTAAGATGTGTGTCTTAGCAGCATGGCAGAATAGATTGGGTACTCAACTTGGAGGTATGAATCCTGGGTTCAAATCCTGTCTCAGGCACTTTTTACTCTGGGCAACTCATTCACCTTCTCTGTACCTCACTTTCCTCATCTTAAAGGTCTTTTCCAGCTCTAAACTATAATGCTGTGGCTTCTCTGTCCAGAGGCTAGAAGCAAGCTCCCTGGTCTTTCTTCTGATGTCTACACTGATTGCTGCATTGATAGCTCTGAAGGTCCTTTGGTTGTCATGTACATGTTTACTTGTTTCTGCTTGTTTTTGATTTCTTGTCATCCCCTTCCTTTCCTATCGCCTGCCACCACCCTATAATTAAAAAACTTATCACATCTTTAGGCAATAAGAAGAAAAAAGAGGGGTAACTGATAGAACAAGATTATAGAGGGAAGGGGAGGAGAAAAAGTAGGGACAAAGCTATAACTAGGGTGGGACATTGACCAAGGGCCCTGAAATTTGAGGGCATACTTCAATATCTTAGAAAGAACTGGATTTTGCAACTAGTAAGTAACAATAATGAATTAAAATAGATAAAACCAGATTTCCCTAGGTGGACTCTTGGACCTTGCCCTGGTCATTTATACCTTTACCTCTACCAAAGCCTCTCCAGTAACTGGGACAGTCGTTGCACACTGTCCCAGAGAATCTGATCTGATGGTATGTTTTCTGATTTTTGCCTTGGTATAACATTGCTAGTCACGGCTCTGGAAGGGAAGGGCAGGAGGATCAGTGGCCCAATCAGTACTAAAGCTTCCTAGACACTGTAATGCCATCAAACTTGAAATCAAAGGTGACTCGTACTGTTATGTGATAGTAAGATTTCAGTTAAATATTTATAACTTCAGTTCTTTTTATGTTAGTAGTGTTGTTTCATGGACAGTTACATTATGGAGAAATAGCTGGTGTTTTGCCTTTCAGGGACCTGTTTCAGTCTTCTTGCTTTGGAGAGGAATTGAAATAACCCATGACTTAATTATGAAAGTCTATTGTTTTAATAACCCCTTTCATCATATTTTTGGTCGTTAGGATAGTGTATAATTAGAGCCAAGAATAGCTCCCTGGAAATAAAAACGAGAATGGGACAGAGGCTGCCCTGCAGCCTGGGGAATGTGTAACAAGTAGACTGGCATAGGTCCTTTGTGGCCAGGTGCGCCTTGTTGGGCCAGGATCCACGCTGGGGTGCCTGGATAGAGCCAGCATTGTTCACACAGCACTGGTTCATATAGCACTGGACCACCAGTCTTTTTCCTTTTTTTTGGTAGGGGGAGGGGAGCTTTAGGCTACATAAAAATGCAACACAGATCAAGGGACTGTTGTAAAATATTTCTCAACCTACACATAAGAGCTAGATGCCTGGTAAAGTAGAACTTAGTGAGATGTGGGATTTCAGACCAGGGATGGATCTGATGGATAGATGTGGGGCGTTGAAGTCACCTGGAAGCAGGAAACTGATAAAGGAGGGGTGGAGGAGTCAGATCCTTGCACAGAAAATGAAAATCTGAGTCAATCCTCTGTAGAGTTTGTAGAATGTATCCTCTCTGGGAAATCTAATGCTTAAAGCAAACACAGAATGGGGTCATTTGTCTCCTTAAGTGAGAATTTGATATGTATCCTCCCTGGTAGATGAGAAACAAGAAGATAGGAGGTATCCTAGGCTTGTCTCTTAAGTTTTTAGGTTTTCAGAGCACTTTAAATGATGTTCGTGTTGATAATAATAATTAGCATTTATATGGTTCCTCTTAAGTATATGCTAAGTACTTTACAAATGTTATCTCATTAAATCCTGTCAACAACCCTGGGAGGCAGGTGCTGGCATCCCTCTTTTACAGTTGGGGAAACTGAGGAAAACAAACTGACTTTCCTTAGTTCATACAGCTAGTAAGTTTGTAAGATGGGATTTGAATTTATCAGGTTTGACCCATACAACAGTTACCCTCTGCAGCAGGGGCTGGTATGATACTCATTTTACAAATGAAGAAACTGAGGCCACAGGTGCTTAAGCCACTAGTCCAAGGTCCCACAGCTAGTAAGTAAATAAGGCAGGATTCAAACACAGATCTTCCTAACTCCATCTGGCTCTTGCTACATGTAATAGAAGTGCAAAGCTGGGCAAATCAACCTCCCAGTGCCCCAGCAGCTGCCCCTTGGCATAGGTAGAGGGAGATTTCCAGGTGAAAATTCTCAATACCAATGAAATCACAGATCTGCCCTACCCTTTCCTCCTCCCCGAATAAAAGTCAGAAATTAAGTAATTTAAAATTAAATAATTAAGTAGGCAAGGTCATAGGAGAGTCTAGGAAAAAGAATAAGGAAGGAGAAGTTGGTTTTTAGTTGACTTTCTTAGTCTCCTGTTTACCTTTCTGTCCTTCTTTGTCCTATCTAGTACCACAGTAGTTCTAGGTATGTAGAAGTTACCCAGAATTCTTGTAGCAGCATGCTGCTTACAAGTTAAAAAGTGTCACCCTTTGGGAAGCCAGAATGTGAGCAACAGAGGGAGTTAGTGATGGAATCTGCTACAACAGATTTAGCTGCTAAGTCCCCCACCTCAGGGTCTTCATTGGAACCTGGACTCAGACAGTCATCAGCTGTGTGACCCTGAGCAGATCCTTCCATCTCTAAACTGATGCTCTTATGTCCTTATGATTTATAGCATGATCTGTCGCTACCGTTTTGTCCCTTAAACCTTGGTGCCAGGTGGTGGTAAGTCCTAAATCTATTGGGAGTCAGGAGACCAGAGGTCCATGCCCAGTTTGGCTACTCAATTGTCTGTGTGACCTTCAGCCAGTAATTTCTCTGAGTGTTTGGCATTAGTATAAAGTGTATTAGACAGGATGCATGGTTCTAAGAATAGCGGCTATCATTTATGTGCTGTTTTCACATGGACAAAAGTACTTTCTGTATTCATTATCTCATTCAAGACTCCAAATAGCCTTACAGTATCTGTGAGCTTGGTGCTATCAAGACAGTTTTCATCGCCATTTTACAGTTGAAGAAACTGAGTCTGAGAGGCAACAAATGATTTGCCTAAGGTGATACAATGTTGCAGACAGCTCCCAGTCTACTTCTCTCTATTATATCGGGTTTTCTCCCCACCAGCATGATGTTGGACAAGTTTAGTTTCTTTCTTTGTAAACTTGAGGAGATTGGGTTGGATGGACTATTTCCAAGGTCCCTTTCAGTGCTACATCCTCTGTTCGATGAACTTTCTGAGCCTCAGTTTCCCAATCAATAAAATGGAAAGTTCAAACTTGATCCCAGCCCTGTCCATCTCTAGCATAATCTTATTTAATGGTCTGAAGCCATTAAAGGGCTCTTGCCAGCCCTTGTCCTAAAACACATGCCAACATGTGGCTGGTTTCACCCCAACCTGCCAGGGCCTACCCGGGAATTCCCCTTTGTGTTTTCTTTTCTACTTGGCACAGACTGTCACTTTTCAGTGCCAACCAGGAGGGGGGTCATTCAGAAAAAGAAACACACACACCACACCCCATCGGCCCATTTTCCTTGTAGCAACAATGGCCCCGGAGAGCTTGAGCATCAGCACTAGCATTGTTGAAACAGCTTCTTAGAACGGATAAATAGAAGTATGTATAGAATAATTTTACATATATATGTACTTGTGTCTAATGGTATCCATCTCTAGGGTGGTGGGGGAGGGAAGAAAAAAACAAAAAATTTACAGGATGATTTTGTTGTATATTTGAAAGGGATAGCAAGTTATACACAGTAGAATTGCAGTTGCATTTACAATTATCTTTTTATTGTACTATGTTATGAGAATGCTTGTTTTATTCCATTAATTAAAAATAAAATTAAAAAATAAATTACTTCAATGGATCCCCTCCAAAAATAAACTTAGGTCATTGGTGTAGATGAGCCCTATAGGGATCAGTGCAAAATCAGGGTTCTCTTCAGTAAGAGATTGATGGCCCCACAATAGAATTCTACAGGCCAGTCAGGCCAAGCTATTCCAGCGTGGTAATTTCCTGAACATCAAGGGTTCTTAAGCCGAGCTCCACAGACCTCCCCAAGGGTAGATTTCAGAAGACATGGGTACCTGGATGGGGAAGGGGAGATAGGTCTTTATTTTTTGCTCATCACCAACTGAAAATGTATATCTCCTGAAATGATGCAGGCAGGTAGCAAACCAGGATTCTGAGAAGGGGTCCCTAGTCTTCCCCAGACTGCCAGAGGGGTCTGGGACATAAAAATGGCAAAGAACTGCAGCCCGTGGTTCGTCATCCAGCCTTTGCCTGAAGACCTTCAGTGACGGGAGTGTCGGGCGCTCTTTCTGTTTTTAGATACATCAGATTGTTAGGGAGTGTTTTCATGCATTGTTCTGAAACTTTCCTAGTTGCAAAATCTCCCTCATTATTCCTACTTCTACCCTCTGAGGCCAACCCAGACAGTCGGACGCCTCTTCCACATGTAGCCTTGCAAATACTTGAAGACAACTGTCTCCCTACATCTTCTTTCTTCAGGTGAATAAATGCCCCAGACAGTGAGGTAGCACTGGCTCAGCAGCCAGAGGGTCGGACCTGGTTGTCAAGATGATCTAAGTTCAAATCTGGCCTGTATGACCCTGCACAACTCCATTCACTGTTCTCTTCCTCAGTTTCCTAATCTGTCAAATGGGGATCATAATAGCCCCTACCTCCTAGGGTTGTTGTGAAGACCCAATATGATAATATTTGTAAAGTGATTTGTAGACCTTCAAGTTCTCTCTCTCTTCCTCCCTCCTTACACGCACATATGTATATGTGTGTGTGTGCATAATATAGATACTCTATATATTATTTATATATTCTAAATAATATTTATATAACCATATATTCTACTAATTATAATTATTCAATGTTAATTCTAATATAATTACATCAATTATATATTTATAAATAATACATAAATTATACATCTACATTATAGGTAATCTATATTGTATAATATGTCTCCATTTTCCCTCACTGATCCTCATGTGTCATGAACTCCAGGCCTTTAATTGTACTGGTGACTTTCCTCTGGACACTCTGGGCTTAGTTTTTTCCTTCTTAAAATGTGGCCCCCAGAAGTGTACATCATGCGCCAGTGGTTGGTCTGAACAGCATAAGCTATCTGCTTGGTGACCACCCTTCTCCCCCTACCTTGAAGAGATAGCTTGTATATTCCAGGCCAACAAGGCTTAACCTACAACCCCAGCTCTAAATTACAGTCATTGGGACACAGGCACAAACACGGGTATCTTAGGACTGATATAGTCCCAGTTGTGAATAGCTAAGCTGACTTTCCTGGAAACCTAAGGAGCTGATAGCTCTGCCTGGTAAAGAGATATGACTCAGGCGGGTGCCAAAGGAGGCATTTGGCATTTGTCTAGCCGTTGACCATTTGATTTCAGGTAACTATAAATTAAGAACGTAAGTGTTGAGTGTTGGGAAGTCAAGCATCTCCACAGGATGAAAGAAAACTCATCACTCCTATTAGGGACCCCTAAGAGGGAACTGATATTTGGCAGTCTCAATTCCTAAGCCACATACGTAGTCATAATAGTAATATTTAATGTCCATGTTTGACATGATCCTACCTCTAGCTGTGTGTCACTTAATTTCTCTATACAGGGGACAGCTGAGGAGCATAAGGATCCCTGTGGTACATTTTAATAAATAATCCATGAAGTCCATTGGGTAGGAGACTAGGTGGCCCAGTGACAGAGCCTAGGACTTGGAGTCATAGGAAGCTCTGAGTTTGAATCTGAACTCAGATATTACCTACCTAAGTGCCCCTGGGCAAGTCATTATACCTGTCTCTGTCTCAGTTTCCCCATCTGTAAAATGTAGATAATAATTAATTAATATAGGTACTTTGTAAAATTTAAAGTACTCTATAAATGCTAGTTATTATTAGGGAAGGAATATTGTAAAATGTGATTTCTACTGTTGGGGAGTCAAGTTATTTTTTCAGGTTATCTTATTG
Organism: Bettongia penicillata ogilbyi; assembly: GCA_023548195.1. Classification (NCBI taxonomy): domain Eukaryota; kingdom Metazoa; phylum Chordata; class Mammalia; order Diprotodontia; family Potoroidae; genus Bettongia; species Bettongia penicillata. Next base: position 15,229,934 of record JAJHZJ010000096.1, read on the forward strand.
AGTAAATCACCATCCAAAAATTGTGTAAGAGATGCCGAGAGGCAGATAGAGTGCTGGACTTGGACTCAGGCAGACCTGGGCTCAGACCTTGCCTCAGAGAATTGCCTAGCTGGGAGACCTTGGGGAAGTCACTTAATCTCTGTCTGCCTCAGTTTCCTAGTTTGTAAAATGAGGATGATAATGCCACTGATCTCCCAGTGTGAGGCTAAAATGCAATCATATTTGTAAAATGCTTTACCAACATCAAAGTATCTATATGTCTATATTAACAGCAGCAGCAATCTTATCAGCATCGTGATTTTTATTAATTCATCCGAGAGAACTATGACCAAAAAAGAGAGCAGGGATGTCTTGTGTTGAAAGAGAGACAGCCAATGGACAATTTCTGTGCTCCATTGGTTTCTCTGATGTGTGAAGGAAACTGTAAGAAATCTTCTCTTTATGTTTGCAAAGCACTTTACAAACTGAAGTGCCTTACCTTGGGGGTAAACTGATTGCCTTGAAAATAGTTAAGATAGTTAACTTGAAGATAACTGTTCAATCATTTCATTTGTTTCTGACTCTTCGTGACCCCATGTGGAATTTTCTTGGCAAAGATACTAGAATGGTTTGCCCATTTCCTTCTCCAACTCATTCTACAGATGAGAAAACTGAGGCAAACAGGGGTTAAATGACTTGTCTAGGGTCCCACAGCTAGAAAGTGTCTGAGGCTGGATTTGAACTCAGGAAGATGAGTCTTCCTGACTCCAGGCCCCACAGAGCTCCATCCACTGGGTCATCTAGCTGCCCATCAGATAAAGGGAATTATTTGGATAATACCCAGACCTACTGATCATCTCTTGGTACTCTTACTTAGTAGGATGTAAAATCCTTGGGAGTAGAGGTTGTCACATTCACTTAATAACTACGTATTAATTGACTGATCAATTAAGATAATGGTGCCCAGTCTTTTGGCTCCCAACAGAGATTTTAAAATTAGTTCAACAAATGTATTAGGCTAGGACACCATTTTACATGATGAGCAGATGGAAAAAGGGAACAGGGTTGGGGAGCTTTCCACAAGAGATTTTAGGAGTATTGGGAGCTCTCACACTGGGCAGGCAAGAGAAAATACTTCCATCTGAGAGTCCAGAAAACCACAAGGAGACCTTTTTTGCTACCTCGGGGCTCCTGAGCAGCTGCTTGGGTGTGGGCTGCCTCTTTACACCTGCCTTCCTGTATGTGCAAGCCAATCCAGGCAGCCTCCTTCGAGTTGTTTCTTACACAGCTTCTATAAAACCTGTAATTCCTTCATTTAGAAAGGGAGGGGATTAAAGGAGGAATACTCCAGGTAGGAATATTAAAGTAAATGATGCTGGTAGGAGGAAGTCACCAGTGAACCACAGTCCCCTGAAATAAAAGGAATGAAATCTTCTCTGAATGTGATATTTGGCACATCAAAAAGTAATGCCAAATCAGGGAAAGTTACCCCAAAAGAAAGTCCTTTTCTGCCTGCTTTGCAGTGGGCAATCCAGCCGGGGGAAGGAGCCGGCAGGAAGTCTTTTGTAGAAAGTAGATAAAGGGGGAATCTGGGTAGACATGATGCAGAAAGGGCAGTCACAGAAAACACCACTGGGCAATGAAAAAATGAAACAGCCCAAGATCCACTAGGCAGGGATTACAGGTCCCAATTTCTGTAAAGCAGCAGATTTTATGTTTCTTTGGATCTCAATGGGTAGCAAAGTGTGTTGCACATAGTAGGTGCTAAACAAATGTTTATTGACTGACTTGCTCAGAACTGCCCATATCTCATTCAGTTTTTGGAAGCTGTAAATAATTTTGACAACTATGGAGTTTGTGTGTGTGTGTGTGTGTTGTACTTCTAGCAAAGAGGGAAAAAATTAGGAATAAATATCAGAAGGTTGAATAATTTTAGGGGTGACAAAATTTTATTTATAGAAATCATCATTTTAATGCTGCAACAGACATGCATAATTCAACAGTCATTTATTCAGAACCTTCTCTTTGCTAGGCACTGGAGATGCAAATCCCAAAATTAAACACTCCCTGCCCTCAAGGGGCTTATATTCTATTGGAGAGGATATAGCATATAGTAATGTTGATGTTCAGTCATTTTCAGTCATGTTAACTCTCCATGACCCTATTAGGGATTTTCTTGGCAAAGACACCAGAGTGGTTTATCATTTCCTTCTCCAACCCATTTTACAGATGAGGAAACTGAGGCAAACAGGGGTATGTGACTTGTCACACAGCTAGTAAGTGTCTGAGGCTGGATTTGAACTCATCACGATGAATCTTCTTAATTCCAAGTCCAGGGTTCTATCCACTGTGCCACCCAGTTGCCCCCCTATATAATATTAGCTAACATCATCATCATCACTGCCACCACCACCACCAGCATTTATATAGCGCTGTGAGGTTTACAAAGCCCTTTACAAATACTGTCTCATTTGATCCTCACGAGGTAGGTAGGTGTTATCATTAATTTCCATTTTTACAGATGATAAAACTAAGGCAGAAAGATATAAGATATTAATAAATAATATAATAATGGCTAGCATTTATATAGTGCTTTGAGGTTGGTACATTGGTGAGAGTATTCTTATGATCCTCTTTGACATACTAGGAAACTAAGGCAAACACAGGTTAAATGACTTGCCTAGGGTCCCATAGCTGGTCTGTTTCTGGGATATGTTTCAAACTTAGATCTCTTTGACTCCACGTTGAAGCACTCAATCCACTACACCACCTAGCTATCTCTGCCTAATCCATACCTGAAATAGAATGTCCTATAAAATATATGCAGTGGGCATAACTAGACATTCCAAAAGTCACGGGGTGATTCAAAGCTGGATTTTTTCATAGATTAGAACTGACCGAGACCTTAGAGACTATCCCATCCAACCTCCTCGTCTTACAGATGAAGAAACCAGGGCTGTGAGCAGTGACCTTGAGCTCCGCAAGGTCCCAGAGCTAGTCACAGACGGAGCTGGCATTCAGACTCACATGTGAGCCCTATGCCTGGTGCTTTCTTTACCCCCAGTATCATACTGCAGGGCATGGAAGGCAAAAGACATCATGAGATTTTCTGAATGTTTGAAGTCCTCATACTTACCACTGTTTTCGAGCTAAAGGTGGCATGGATTAGCTGCTGGTACCATGAAGTAGGATGTACAGTGGTCAAAAGCTCAGCTAACTACATTTTTCTGAATTGAAGGAATGTCGTTTCTTATTGACCATTGTCATAGATCTTTTCTTTCCCAAAGTCAATAATTTTTAGGGCCTCTGGATGGAGCAATTCATTCCTGTTAGAATTAGAATTATTCTACTATCTAATTCCTTTAGAAATGGAAGGTCCCTCTTTTTACAAATTAGGTAACTGAGTCCTAGAGAAAGTAAGGGATTTGCCCAGTGTCCTCAAGTCAGTGACAGACCCTCCAGGGCCTCTGACTTTAGATCTGAGTCTTTTTCTGCCACACCATATTTCACCCTCTGGCATCCAGGCAGGGCTACACCCATCTCATATAAATGTACACGTGTATGAGGCTCTATGCACATGTTAATTCTATTCCAGCATGTGCCACCCCAATATGATTTTCCATCTTGTGATCCCCTGGGAGACCTTGGCAGGATCACAGCTCATCTGGCAGGACTTAGAACAGATGTTAGTTAGGGCGGTGATGGTGATGGGGTGGGGCTCTCTCATACTCACTGAAGTGTCCCAACTCTATGTCCGTTGCAAGGAGGGAATCTCCTTATAGAAGATTCTGAGTAAGGAGCCCCAAGGGCCATTTTTTTTTTTATGAGTTTGAAAGGAGGGCCTCCCAGACTGGTCCAGTCATGCTTGTGTGTTGCAGGGGCCTTGAGTCACCATGGGGCTGTGTGCTCCGCATACTTCATTACCTAGAAATAGAATAACTGGAGAATGAAAAACTTTGCTTAGACTTGGGATGCAGGTCTGAGTCTTCACAGTTTGAGGGAGGCCTGCAGATTTAGATTCTGGTTTTCCCTTAAGAATTTCTCTGTCTTTCGAACAAGAGGGGCCTCTGGGTCTTTAATTAGGCCTGTGATTAACTGCCTTTTCTGACCAAAGCTTGCTGTATCTAGAATGTCTTGGATGCCCCACTCCTGGCTATTACCCTTTTTCCAACAACTACTTTCAATTTCTGCTTGAACATTTAATCAGCTGAATGGAAATCATATCCACCAAAATGCCACATACACATCTTCAGCCTTTTCAGTGAAATTTTTGAACACTGTAACCATGTACTTTTTTCTCTAGATGAAAGATTTGAGCAGTCTTACTTGTCTAGATCAAGTCTTTATCAAGATTACATGGAAATCCTGTACCCTGACCTTTCTTGACATTAGGGCTTATCAGAGCAAGGTTTCCTTAAGGCATGGGGTTTTTCCTGAAGTTAGTTTTGGGATCATCAGTTTTAGAACTAGAAAGGACTTCATTTTATGAATGAGAAAATAGAGGCCCATTGAAGATCAGTTTACCTCAAATCATAAAGGTAGTGTCTTGTGAAGCTGGAATTAGAACCCAGCTCCTCTGACTCCCAATCTATTATCCTTTCCAAAGTCAATTCCCTCAATGGGTGAACAAAATCTTCCTTTGTTGTTGTGGGTCAGTGGTTTTTCAGTCATGTCTGATTCCTTGTGACCCCATTTGGGATTTTCTTGGCAAAGATACTGGAATGGTTTGCCATTTCCTTCTCCAGCTCATTTTACAGAGGTAAACAGGGTTAAGTGACTTGCCCAGGGTCACACAGCTAGTAAGTGTCTGAGGCCAGATTTGAACTCCCAAAGATGAGTTTTCCTGACTCCAGACCTGGCACTGTGGTGCCACCTAGATGCCCCTACTCTGGTTCCACTTGCTTCTATGGTTAACTATTTTACTCATTACTATCCTAGGCTCCCTTTACCTGCTAGAAATATTTGCCTGCCCATTGTAGCAAAAAAAAAAAATAGTGATCCAACTTGTCTCTTTGAAAGCCTTCTTTATGGGTTTTGGATGCAGCACAGTGATATGTGCCTGACTTTTCTTCACTTTCATTTCAGATCAAGTTTTCCCTCCCACTTGCAACATTGAGAAGAATTTTCTGTCCCTCAATTATCTCGCGGGATATCTTCAGCCAAAGATGGCCGAGGGATGTATAATGTCCAGCCTGCCTCACGGCCAGGAAGTACACATCATAGAGCTAATCACCCCCAACTCAAATCCCTACAGGTAATATCCCTACAAGCAACTGATCTGTTACTTTTTACTTTTTTAAATTTTCAGATAAATTTGATAAATTTCAGATAAATTTGTCTTTTGCTTCTCCATTTTTGCCTGGTCTGTGCATTCTCATCACTGGAATTCCTCTTGGGATTCCAAGCCTCCACTAAAGGCTCAGATTGGCTCTATGAGACCTTTCTTCACCTCCTTATCCCCAAGACCTTTCTTCACCCCAAATTGCCTTGTATTGGTTACCAGTGTATATGTTGTATCCATCTAGGATAGTTTGGATGGTTCTAAACCTCGTACCCATGAACTTGGGTTGTTTAAATTTTTTTAATTAAAAAATATTTTGATAACTATACTTTAGTAGAATTCTCTTCCTTTTTAATCCTCTTTGTTTTATTTTATGCATTTAAAAACATGATTTGAAGAAGGGTTTTGTAGGTTTTACCAGTGCCATCTGTGACACAAAGGAAACATTAAGCTCCTGTGCTCGAGGAGACAAAAGCTATTTCTTTTTGGTCTTTATATCCATGAACCATGCATGAAGGGGTTCCTTGCATGTAGTAGGTGCTTAATCAATGCTTCTTAAACAATTTGAGATCATACCATATCTATCCCATATGACCCTCTTCATTTTCACACTGCCTCTATCTATACTTCTTTACCTGCACTGGAACTATGATCTCTCAAGAAATCTAAAGGAAATTTTTTAAAAGAAAAGAAATATATCTATTCTGTCTTTATCTTAAATCTCATGTGGATTAGAAGTTAGGAGTTTAGGATTTGGAATATTGGAATATTTAGGATTTGGAATATTGGAATATTTTTATTATAAAGTGAGCTTAGCTGAAATATTAAGAAATGTATTATCTCTGTTGAAAATTCAGCCTCTCTTCCAAATAATTCAATTCATGTTAGTTCAACAAGCACTTATGAACAGTGTGCTATGTGTCAGGGACTGTGCTGATCACTGAGACTACAGAAATGAGTCCTTGCCTTCAGGGAAGGAAAAAGATATACAAAGATAAATAAATATTCAAAGTTAAATAAATCTGAAGCATACAAGTATGAAACTATCCTTGCCTTCAGGGAGATGACATTTTACTACTGGGGGAAAGAAATGTACAAAGATGAATAAATCTGAAGCGTACAAAATGAAAGCAGAGGGATGTGTGTGTGTGCGCTTGTGTGTTCATATGTGTGCTTGTACACATTTGGATAAATGCTAACAATGGTGGGGATCAGGAAAGGCCTCTTACTGAAGATGGCGTCCAAGCTGGTTCTGAAGGAAACTGAGGACTCAGAGAGGTGGAGGTATGGAAACAGATCATCTCAAATAAAATATTGAATGAGAAATCCAGTAGAAAAGGCAAGAAAAGACACGAGGCAAATGCCTCTGGATGTTAAACTAAACTTAGATTTATGGTGTGCTTTGTAAAGTTTTTCAAGATGTACAAGTGAATAACACAGGATGACTGTAACGATTTTTTTCTTAAATAAGTATTTTCATGTATGTAAAAAGCCCTGATTCTTTTCTTTTTTCACTACATTCTTAGAAGTCTGGATAGTGTTCATCACTTTCCCAGCAATCACTTGGATTGAACATCTGTTTTCTTTATTTTAGTAACTATATATGCAGATGCTTTGGAAAGTTGATGCAGAGAAAGTTCTGTAGCATTTGCAAATGTCGTAAGCAAAAATTGCACAAGGAAAGACAATTCTCTCCACGTCTTCTTTGTTTGTTTTATCGCGTTGATGAAATCCTCTTGGTTGCCATAACCCTCTGCCCTATTCTGGCTTTATCATCCTTGTAAACAAGATGCCTCGTTTGGGGGGAAATATAGTCATTCCCCTTTAAACAGCCTATTTTCATGGTTTGCTCCCATCTTTTTCAAATATAGTGGCATTAAATAACCTCACTTTAAAAAAAGAGGGAAAATGGCCAGTTATCAACAGGCATGTATTTCTATTGTTATGTAAAATCATTTTTGTGTGTGTAAAATAACAATCTGTTTTGTACATGTTGCTTTGCCTGGGATCCGCTCCAATGTCTTAATCAACTGGCCAGACACTGGAAGCTTCGAGTATTGGAAGGAGGTAGATGGCTGCAGATTTCTGGCTTTGGGGTCCTCACTTGGTCTTTGTCTTGATTTTTGGCATGCAGCTCTTTCCAGGTGGACATCGTAATTGACATTAGACCATTTCGAAAGGAACCTGAGGTGTTCAAACATCTTGTCCTGATCTTAAAATGCAAGAAGGCTGTCAACTGGGTGATCAAATCGTACGATGTCAAGGGAAGCCTTAAAGTGATTGTAAGTTGAGGGGAGTGTTTCTATATTGAGGGGTGGGGTGGGGGAGTGGGGATACTGTTTGTCAACTGTCCAACAGTGTATTATGAGTGCTTGGAGTGTTTTGTTCCTTTTTGGCCTGCTGTCTGAGCCACAGTTGAATGAGTTGGGATGCATAGCCTAGTGTAGAGGAGACTGAGCAGAAACAAGGATGAAACTTGGTCTCATACTATGGGTAGAAGTTCCAAAGAGGATATTTTAGGCTCGGTGTCAGTAAAAATTTCCTGACAATGAATGTTTTCTGAAAGAAGAATAAACTGCCTCAAGATATTATGAGATCTCCTTCCATGGAGGTCTTCACACAAAGTCTGGATGGGGCCACTCACTTGTAGGGTAGCTTGAATGGGGAATTCTTGTTCAGGTATGGGTTGGGCTATATAGCTTCTGAGGTAGGTCCCTCGCCCCTCTTAGATTCTGTGATCCTTCTTGTAAGATTAATTAGAAATAAGGCATTTTCTTTCCCCCAACAAAATAACAGACTCTCAAGCTACTCGCTGGCCAGTTTGAATTCATGATTGTTCTTGTCTCATAAATTGTGCCTTGGGATCATCATTTCAGAATTGGAGGGGAAAGAATACTGAGGCTGAGAGAACTCACAATACTTGTCCAGAGTGACGTGCTCATATATCTCAGGCAGGATTCAAATTCAGGTTTCCCTCACCCCCAACTCCAGCATGCTGGCTCATTATTTATTACCTCTAGGTTCAAATATGAAGTCTGTGCTGCCCTGAAAATTTTTCACAACCTAGCTTTTCTCATGGGGCCTGGAAAGTTTCCAGCTTTCTTGGGCCTTCCTCCTTTCTGTGTCCTCTAAGATCCAACTTCCCTGGCCTTCTTATGGGTCTTAGCAAGCTCCATGCCTTTCTAATGGCTCTTCCCCAGTCCTACAATGCCCTTCTTCACCCTGCCTCTTTAGGATCTAGCCCAAATCTCACCTTCTTCAGGAGGTCTTACCTTTTCTACATAGCTGTAATACCTTCCCCTTTCAGATTAACTGGCCACAGACAAGACCAGACTATGCTTCATATCCTCTCTAGCCATGCCCTCAGGCCATTTTGCTACTTTCTCTAACTCCCTCTATTTTCTACTTCTGATTGTGGTCTCAGTAATGGGTCCAGTGGCACCATTGTTTTTGGAAAGGGCACTTCAGTTGACTTCCCAGTGGATCTCTGGAACACTTGCTTGGCCAGCCACTGATTACCTATTTATGTGGTCCCTTTGCATTAAAATGTAAACTCCTTAAGAAGAGAGACTCTCACTTTCTTTTCTTTTTAGCCATAGTACTTATCATGGTGCTGGAACATAAGGGAGCCTTAATAAATGCTTATTCATTCATTCATTTATCTTGGATAGTTATTTTTCTTGTCACCACTTGCTTCTTTGAGTTGAGAAAAAATTCAGTTAATTGAAGGTTCCTGTTAGTTGAAGCGGTATTACATATATCATTAAGGAAATAAACTTCAGTGGGAAGGATAGCTATGTCTCATTTTCTGCCAGAGAGGTATCTTTGAGAAGTTATAATTTTGAATATTTATAAGTCCAATATTGTTTTAAACCATTGAGAGAACTCACCATTTGAAAGAAATTCTCTTGTAAAGAATCTCTTAGTTAAATAAACAATCCCTCTTGTCTATTTTATAGAATTGGAATTGCTATTTGTAGTGTTTTCTTGACTGACATACATAGTTTTGAGAGACAGCATGGCATATCAGTAGAGCGTTGAGCTTAGAGACAGGAATACCTGGGTTTGAATCCTGCCTCAAATACATGCTAGATGCGGGACCCCTGGAGAAGTTACTTAAATTCTCTGGGCCTCAGTTTCTTCATTTGTAAAATGAGTGAGTTGGACTTGATGGTCACTAAGGTCTTTTTTAACTCTTAATCTATGGTCCTATGTTTGTAGCTTCTCCTGTAAGAGGAGCAAGATGCTATTTCGTACTGGCAAAACCAGAATCAGTAGAACCACTGGACCTAGGACTTTTCTTCCTCCTCCGACCTGGGTGAAAAAATTTCCAGTGGTAACTGCTTACCAGGATATGGGGGGAAGGGCATCTTTGGCATCTGGGAGGGTCAGTGACACATGGAAGACTTCCCCACAGAAGTAGCAGCAGCAACCACCACCACTACCACCATGAGGACACACTTAATCCCAGAGGGCTCATTTTTGCTTCCTGTGGTTTGTGAACATTGGCATGATCTTAACAGTCCATTTTGTGGGCAATCGGGATCAGTCATTTGGTGTTCAGCACAAAGAAAGACCAAATGATTTTCCAAAGCCCAGTGTTTGGTTTGCCTTGCCCTGCCTTGGCTTAGCTCCTTTGGATGACCTAGGGGAGTCTTTGCCTCGCAGCATGGCACACCAATGGAATGTTTTTAATTTAACAATAACAAAAACAGGAAAGGGCTCATGCTTTGAAAGACAAAAACATATGGTCCTTTTTAATTCCCTGCTGGAGTTCTTGTATGAATGTTCCTCTGCCATGACTTTTAACTAGATGCTTCCCCTCCCCAAATCTTCGAGCTTGAAGGCCTGCGGGCCTAAATCTGTTGGCACTGGGGAGGGGAGATTCGAATGTCCCTCACTCCTTTCCATCAGAAAGACGAGAAACAAGATTGCTTGTCCTAAGGCAGCCTCTGTTTATTCCTTCCTTTGGCTCAAAACTCTTGGCCAAGTCCAATTTTGGACAATGCATGACAGCATTACTGAACAATTAGGTAATGTTTCATGAGCTTTTTTTACTTACCCAATCGGTTCCGTGCTTTTGGTTTTCCTAACTCCATGCTTGTCGTGTAAGTTATGATCACACCCGGTGGGAGACACATGCTTATGCAGAATGAAGAATGGATTGCCTAAGCCAGAACGAGGGTGTTTGTTTTCAAAAGGACTTGGGGAGGGGAGGGGGACCTGAAAGAACAGGGCTTAGTTTTAGGTGTGGGGCGAGTGAGTGCCCTGGGCAGTTCTTTAAGACTGCAAGGTAGTTGCAGGTGAGTGCTGTTCTTGAGTGGGTGTTTCTACACTGGGAATTCCCCACACTGATGAACTCATAGGTCTATACCAACCCTCCCCCCCAAAAAAAGGGTGGCATCCTTGAACTCTGTGTTCCCATGGGTCTGTATAATAGTAACACCTGGCATTTTAAAAATATGTAACTCTTTCAAAGGCACAGCCACATTAGCAAAGAGGGATTCCCTAAACACCATCCAAGTCAAGTGTTATAAACTCCATCAGTCACATGGTTAGTTTTCAACCATATCAGTGCCTGCTTACAAAGGGGTTGGCTAAATAGGACCCCAGAAATGTTGAGAGAAATAAAGAATTATGGCATGAGTCTGAACAAATGTGAAAACAATGTTAGGTACTGAGGGGCTAACATAATTCCTCCTTTTTTAGGTCCAGGCTGTTGCCACAATCTGAGTACAGCTTTAAACCTTGATCATTTAAAGCTACCCTAAACTTTTGGTAACTTAAAGCTACACTAGATTTTTGATAACTCAAAGCTACACTAAGATTTTCCAAAACTTAAAGCTACACTAAAACTTTTCATAACCTAAAGCTCCACTAAGATGTTTCATAACTTAAAGCTACACTTAAGATATTTGATAACTTAAAGCTGCACTAACAATTTTGGAACAGCCTGTGTATATTGATAAGGGCGCTGATGAACTAGAGAGCTTTTAGAGGAAAGTGCCTGGATGGTGAAGGGTCTCAAGAATATGCTGCAGGAGGATTGGATGAAGGAGCTGGGGATGTTTAACCTGGAAAAGAGAAACCCTGGTGGGGATAGGATTGCTATCTTTAAGTGCTTAAAGGACTCTCCACAGGAGAGAATCAGACTTGTTAAGGGCAGAGGCAGAACTAGGGGAATTAGGAGTGAGTTGCAGAGACCAAATTGAAGCTTGATGTCTGGAAAATCTTCCTAAGCGTGAGAGCTATCCCAAAGTAAAATTGGGGTAGGTTCTCCATCTGTGGAGATCTTCAAACAAAGACCTAATGATCATTTGAGGAGAATTCTAATTTAGTTATAAATGGTACTTGATGACTTTTGAAGGCCCTTCTGACATAAGATTCTGTGATAGTCAGCTCAAAAGAGTATTGTATTAAAAAACCAATAAATATCATTTATTAAATATTTACTATATGTGGAGCACTGTATTAAGCTAGGATAAGAATACATATTGCTGTATTTTTAACAAGGAATGCCTTTATAGACTAAAAGGAGGAAATGAGCATTTTAGGTGGCATCTATTCCATGATACCATTGTTATTTTTTTAGTTAATCATTCAACTCAAATTTATTAAGTGCTTACTATGTTCCAGGCATTATCCTAGGTGATGATGTTACAAAGGAAGGCAAAAACAGCCCCTGCTCACATTTTAATGATGGGGACAACCCCAGTATTCCAATGTCAGATTGATAAAGACTCCTTTACCCAGCCAGGCAGGGCACATGCCCTCCATCTTCTAATCTCTTTGGCTTTGACTCCTGTGGTTCAGGAGATCATCTATTCATCATTTACATACATGCATGCATATATACTATATATCTATATCTGATCATTCTATCTTCCATTTATTTCAAGGTGGAGCCAAAGAGTTTAGGAGTTAGAGAAGAGAGGAAACCGTGGATCCAGAAACTAGAGACTCTTTGGGATTGATGGTTGGCAAGGCTAAGAACAAGAGAGAGGTCTTTCAGCCAGTCAGTCCATCTCAGACTCCCCATTTCTTAAACCTGGCCACTTTAGAAGAAGTGCAAATGAATTTTTAGCCTTGTAAGTCCCATGGCAGATCAGCAGGAGGGATGCTGATAGCCCCTAGATTTGATGTGGGAAGGTGTAAACAGATCAGACTATATTGGTTAAAAAAGGGACAGGTGGCTGTTAGGATGAGAGTATTCTGGAAATGTGATATTTTTTTCAGCTGTTGAATAATAAAAAGATCGGAGATGTGAGGACAGTTGACATTATGTGGAGTTGCAGTCTCAACCAGGCTGCTTGGGAATCTATGCAAGAACCTGCTCAAAGGCACAAACGACATAGGGACCTTCTTTTACCTCCCTCTGGACAAACTGCCCCTTCCCTTAAATGGTTGGGAATTCTCCAAGGTTTTCATCTTATAAATCAAATATTCTTCCATGTGGGGTCCATATAACCCCAAGGAATCCATGAATGATTTCAAAGAGTCCATGAACATATATGGGAAAACAATTATATCTTTATTTTCACATGCCTCTAACAGAAATTAAATACTCCTTTTGAGTATGAATGTAGACAAAAATGATGTGTCTGAGTAGGGATCCATGGCCTTCATCAGGCTACCAGAATACAAAAAATTTTTGAGAACCCTCAGCTATCAGCATTATCATCTCACATGAGGACGTGAGCTGAGCCTGACCCTGGCGATTCTTTATCTTTGTTTGGCCCTTGTAACCAGCTCAATCCTTCGCCAAAACATTTTTGGGGACAGGAATATAAAGGGAGGAAGATCATTTAAGCTTTGGATTGAAATCCTTGAGACCCTTGACCTACATCCTTTTGGCAGAGCAGAGCCCTGTGAACTGCTGGTTTTACAGTGGGAAAAGATTAAGATTTCGTCATGTTAGGGGCTAACAAATGGGGAATTCAGCAAGAATGCCCCATGCATGCAAGGGAAGGAAAACTGGGCATGAGAAGTAAAGCCATTTTCTTAGGTAGCATGAAAGTGTCTTGATCCGAATGCTGGATGGATCAGGCTGCTTTCCTGCAACAGTTGTTGAAAATGTGATGTATGATTCCTTGGGCCTGCTTCTTAGTATCAAGCCTGCAAGGCAAGAGCTTGGAGTTTTGCATCTGAAAACCTGCACTTTTCCCTTTTCATCCTTACTCACCTCTTTTTTTCTTGGAAGATTTCTACATTTAGCTTTTTCATTGAGAACCACCATTACTCAGCGTCCCCTGTTCCTTGTATTGTAAGACTATATTTTGCAGGTGAACCTGAAATTATTTAATGCATTAGAACATGGGATGGTCTAGCTTGCCTTTCAAGATCCCTCTCCCAAGCATCCTGTGCATTATAATGAAGGCTATTTTAAAAAAAGGAAGTTCCTAGTGACCTTTTTATTATTTAAAAAAAAATCATCGTTCATAGGAGCAGGTCATGGAATACATTGTTGGAATTTCTATTGGCAGGATTAGTGCTGACTTAGCCCATGATGACCTTACTGTTTAATCCCTGGACCTCAATTTCCAGACACTTGTATGGAAAAGTTTTGTAAAACGTTTTGCTGTTCAGTTGTTTCAGTTGCGTCCAACTCTTCGTGACCCCATTTGGGGTTTTCTTGGCAAAGATGTTGGAATGGCTTGCCATTTCCTTCTCCAGCTCATTTGCAGATGAGAAACTGAGGCAAACGACATGAATTGACTTGCCCAGGTCCCACAGCTCATAAGTATCTGAGGCCAGATTTGAACTCAGGAAGATGAGGCTTCCTGACTCCAGGCCAAGCACACCATTCACCATGGTGCCACCAGATTATTGAGTTTCCCTTTCTCATTTTATAGATGAGGAAAATGAGACCCAGACATCTGAAGTGACTTATCCAGGGTCATCTAGATAATCAGTGGGATTTGGGTGGAATTTGAACTCATTTCTTTCCGACTCCCTAGTCTGATGTCCTTTCCCTTCCCCTTCTGATGAGATCACAACTCCTTTCTAGTGTTTTATGTTATAATTAGAAGCTCTACCACTGTAAACAGTATACATATATTTTATCAGTTGGTGTGAAGAAAGAAGAGTCTGATTGAAAGGAGAATATTCCTTTTAAAAAGTGTGTCTGTGTTCATTGATTTAAATAGTCATTTATGCTTCTCAGTGCTGGGTGGACACTATACACAGTCAGGGCAATGGGGGATGGCTGCTTACTCCCTTGTGTTGATGGAGGTTAGCAGGAGCATGGCTTGGTGGGTAGAGAGCCAGCCTGGCTCAGGGAGACCTGGGGCTCCCAACCTGCCTCCGTGCTGTAGGCAGCTTTTTTAAGACGAAGCTTGAGAACAGGTGCCAGGATTCATGAGTGAAGTGTGTTTCCATAGCTGGCAGGTTCTCCCCACTACTCCTCAGGAAAAATCACTAGGGTCAAAGTTGATGGTTGTAAATATTTTGTATATAAATACAACAAATATATATAAAATATAAATAATAAATATATAATGCACAAAGATAATATATAATTTTGTAACAAACATTTATTACATGTACTATGATAATCTAATCATATAACAGAAATGTTAAATCTATTTAATGATAATAAATATTCATAAATATTTTTAAATCGCCCATTTGGTTTATAAAGGGTTCTCTGTAAGCTGGCCCTTTCCTACCTTTCCTGTATTCTTATACTTGACCCCCTACATGTATGTCTTGTGATAACATTAGTCTCCTTGCAGTCCTCTTAGTTGATCTCCATCCCCCTTACTCTGGCTATCCCCACGCCTGGAATGCCCTCCCTCCTCATCTCTGCCTCCTGCCTTCCCTGGCTTCCTTCAAGTCTCAGTTAGTTGTACCTTTGATGAGAAGCCTTTCTTAATTTCCTTAATGCTAGTGCCTTCCCTCTGTTAATTATCATCAGTTTATCCAATCTGTATGTTATTTGTACATAGTTGTTTGCATGCTATCTCCCACATTAGACTGTGGGCTCCTTGAGGGCAGGGGCTATCTTTTCCCTTTTTCTGTATCTCTAGCTCTTGGCACAATGCGTGGTACCTAGTAGGGACTTTTTATAAATGAGGATTCATTGATTGACTCACTGACTGAAAATAATGCTAGAGTCCTTTCCTTCAGTGCTTTTCAAATGGGAAAAATAGAAAAAAAGTTCTCTCCAATAAACTGGATTTTATTATTTTCAAATATTAATTTTGTTTGCCAAACAGTAGACTGCTATATTCATCGACAGCTGTGTCTTGAGTACCTAACCTATTCCACTAATCTACCCCTCTATTTCTTAGCCAGTACCAAGTGGTTTTGATGATTGCTGCTTTATAGTACAATTTGACATCTGGCAGGGGGAGGCCATCTTCCCTAGCATTTCTTTTTATTAATTCCCTTGATGACCTGGACCTTTTGTTCTTCCAGATGAATTTTGATATTTTTCCTAGCTCTAGAAAATAATTTTCTGGTAGTTTGATTGGTATGGCACTGAATAAGTAAATTAATTTAGGTAGAATTGTCATTTAAATGACATCCACATCCAGAGAAAGAACTATGGAATTGGAGCGCAGAATGAAGCAGAGTATTTTCTCTTGTGTTAAGTTTTGTTTTGTTTTTTGTCATGGTTTCCCCCATTCATTTTAATTCCTCTATGCAGCATGACTAATGTGAAAATGTGCTTAATAAGAATGTATGTATAGAAAGCATATAAGATTGCATGCCATCTCAGGGAGAGAAGGGGGAAGGGAGGGGAAGAAAATCTAAAACTTATGGAAGTGATTGTAGAAAACTGAAAACAAATAAATTAATTTAAAAAACCCCCAAAATACTGATTTTGTTTACCTAAAGGAATCTTTACTAGGTTATTTCTCTATTATCCTCAGGCTCCAAATAGCATTGGCTTTGGGAAAGAAAGTGAGAGATCCATGACTATGACAAAAGCTGTAAGAAGTGATATTCCTTCAACTCAAGAAAATTTGGTCAGGTGGGCCTTTGATAATGGCTACAGCCCAGTGACATCCTATACAATGGCCCCAGTGGCTAATCGATTTCATCTGTGGCTTGAGAATAATGGTAAGCTGGGACAACTTATGTGAACTGATGCAAAGTGGAATGAGCATGAACAGGAGATCATTGTATATGGTAACAGCAGTATAATACATGTGAATGACTTGGCTATTCTGATCAATACAGTGATCCAAGACAATTCCAAAGGAGTTGTGAGGAAAGATGCTATCTACCTCCAGAGAAAGAACTGATGGAGTCTGAATACCAATTGAAGCATAATTTTTTTCATTTTCTTTATTTTTCTAGTTATTTTTTTTTGCAACATGGCTAATACGAAGATGCGTTTTAATGTAAAATTGACAGCACATTTCTTGCCTTCACTATAGGTGGGGGAGGGTTGGGAGAGAGAAAATTTGAAACTCAAAATTTTTTTAAATGAATGCAAAAATAATAATTAAACAAACTAAAAGAATGGCAATGACTTTTAGCATGTGGAGACTGTCTCAGGGTTACTCTTGCCTTCCATGGCCTTGAGTGTGAAAATGAGGGAAGAACACTGAGCATTAAAAGATGTTTGAATTCCAGTTCTGCCACTGCTAGCTGTATGACCTCAGGCAAATCATGTCCTTTCAGCCATAGTGATTTATGTGGGGGCACCCACACAACGTGAGTCACATGCATGACTCAAACCCAAGTCTTGTTGACTTTGAGGCACCAGTCCAAGCTGCCTCTCATAAGAAATCTTTAGAGAATTCATTCCAATAGACTTCAAAAGAAACTTGAAGACTGTTTTGGAAAAGCTCAGACCAATTTTATCAGTTAATGAGTAAATATTTGTTAAGCATTTAACATTTATTGTTGTCATTATTTATGAATATTATTGTTTGCCAAGCACTGTGCTAAGTGCTTGTCCCATTTAGCTCTTAGAATCGTCTCCACTGTTCAATCTTATTTTTAAAAATGAGGAAAATGAAGCCTAAAGATATAGGGTGGGCTGGCCTACTAGGCTACAGTCAGTTGTCGGATGAACCAGGATCAGAATCCAGGTTCTCCACTTCTTGGTCTATTGCTTTTCTGTTGTACTATACCCTCTCTCATTTTATTCCTCAGTAGAAGTAATTTCACCTAAGCCCATCTTATTAGCTAGACTTCTTGCTGTCCATGGTGCAGTGAACTTGCAGCCAGATGTAACCTGTTGACCCTTGACTCTGTGTTTCTGTGTTTCCTTCTGTCATTTCTAGAGGAGATGAGTGATGAGGAAGAGCATTCCACTCCCCCAGAGCTTCAGATCCTCCTAGGAGGCAGCCCTCTGCCTTCCCCAGAGAACCCTTCCATCCCAGGAGGAAGTTTCCCTTTTCCATTCCCTCCCATCAACAGAAAAGGGAGACATGAGAAGGGAGAGAAGCCTCTCCATCCCACCCTCCAGCTGTTTCCCAGCCCCAAGGAACCCCAGGAGGCACAAGGACATATGGACATTGCCTTCTCTGTCACCTGCGATGATGAAAAGATGCTTGTGGCTATTGAAAAGGACTCTCTGCAGGTTGGTGCATTTTCATACAGGATAATCATAACAATGACTAACCTTTCTATGGGCAGCTGGGTGGTGCAGCATATAGAGTCTAGTTAGACTGGAGTTGGGTGATTCTGAGATCAAATCCTATCTCAGACACTTACTGTGTGACCCTTGGCAAGTCCCTTAACCTCTTCCAACCTCAGTTTCTCATTGTGAGATTAAATGAAATGATATATGTAAAGCAGTATATAAATTCTAGCTATCAATATTATTATTTATATATGCTTTAAGGTAAACAGAGCATTTCATTTGCGTGTCATCTCATTTGAGCCTGATACTAGGTTAGATACTCCATAGCATTATTATACCCATTGACATTTGACAACACTGAGGCTCAGAGATTCCCACACAGGTGGGATTGGAACCCAAGTCTTCCGGACCCTAGCTTTCTTCTCATCACCACCAATAGTCTGTGGCAAATATGCTTCCTTATTTACTGTTTGCTTTTGCTTAGTGAATTAGACCTCTTTTCTTTGACTTCCTTACCCGATACCCATTCCTCTCAGTGAGGGGAATTCTAAATCTTTGGTATTTTTCTGTTGAACTCTAATAGTCCTTGAGATTTTGATTGTGACTGGAGTTGGGGGAGAGGGGATCTGAGAGCAGGGATATGTATTGGAAAGAAAAAAAAGGGGTTGAATGCAAGCTTCCAATGTCCATTCTGTACAAAGAAGGCTTGCCTTGTCATCCCATTATTTATTCAATTCCTGTTTCTTTTGGGGATGGTTCTTCCAGGCTAACGGCTACACAGGCACAGAACTGTCTCTGTCGGATCCGACCTGCAGGGCCAAGATGAATGAAAGCCACTTCATTTTGGAGTCTTCCCTGAAAGGCTGTGGTACGCAGCGACGACTGTCTGCCCCTGACAGCATGGTTTATTATAACTCGGTAAGTACTCCATGAGACTGTTTCTTTCAAAGCCCAGCTTGGATTTCTCACTGTGAAACCCAAACTTCACAGGTAACTTTTCTGAGTCTTTGTTTTCTTAAGTGACAAGTCCAAGTGACATGGAGAGGGTCACCCAACGTAGGATGTGTCATAGGGATGACCTGAACTCAGGTCTTGCTGACCCAGGAGATATTAAGTTCTGGTAACAGGACTTTAAAGTTGCCATGGAAATACGTAACCAGCCTGAGTGCTCCAGGGCAGAGAAATCAGAGCTTGAAAGGAAATTTAATATGCTTTGCTCCTTCTTTCTCTTCCTATTTTTTTTTTGAGGCAGAGTACTTTTTAGTTGTATCTAATTGTATGGGGAAACTCAGTCTATATTGCTTTCAAAAAAGGTATTATATATTCTATCATATAATGTTATTACATTGTATTATAGTTTTACATTATATTGTTGTGTTATGGTATGGTTTGGTTTGTTATGTTATAGTATGTTGTCATCTTATATTATATTTGGTAGATGTGAGAAAATCCAAGGTAAAATGTTCAGGTTAAATGTAAATTTTTCTAGTCCTTAAGAGTTTTGCAAAAAAAAAAATTATCACTAGCATTACTGAGTCTGTATCTAAACCTGATCAAATTAGTCATTGAATTTCAGAAGTTGAAAGGCCTTTAGCAATCTTGCTTCCTTCCCCACTACTCCACTGAAAACCTCTCTCCAAGGTCCCGGTGATTTCTTTCTGAATTTCCAAACCCTTCTTTAGTCTTCAGCATCCTTGACTTTTCTGTACTGTTTGACCCTGCTGAAAAGTCCTCTGCTCTGTGATATTTTCTCTTCCCTCTGCTTCTGTGGTGATGCTTTCTCCTGGTTTTCCCTCTGCCTGTCTGACTGTTCTTAGGTTCATTCAATCTTCTTCCTTCCTGTGGCTCTCATAGCTCTTCCCCAAGCACCGGTACTCAGTCCTCTTCTCACCTCTTTCCATACTCCCTCCATGGACCGTCTCCTTCAGTTTCTTGACTCTGTGATCCCTGTGTGGCTCAAAATGAACATCTCTCTGATCTTTCCCCATCTCTTCCATCTTGTGTTTTCATTATTTGTTGATCATATCTCCTTGGATATCCCACTTCATGCTTAATATGTCCAAAATAACATAAAGAATAGGGAGAGAACTTGTGATTTCACCGATATAAGGAATTATCAATGCAGATCACCATCTTGGCACTTTAGTTCCTTATATCACTGAAAATTAAGTTGACTTGCAAAGGGTCACATAACTGCTATGTGTAAGGGGCAAGCCTTGATCCCAGGTCTCCCTGGCTCTGAGGCCTACTCTCTACCCAATCTGCCATCAGTACAGCCTCATTAATTTGTTCATTTATGCTTTCCTCCAGGGACCCTGACTACCATGAGAAGAGGTTGTTTTTTACCTTCCTATGATAGCTCCTAATTAATATTTTGGTTCTTTGTTCAAACCTCTTGTTCAGTCTTATCTCTTAGCTCTCAGAGCTAGTGTAAAGTTTTTGTATTAAAACAGGGTCCTACTCTAAGTGTTCAAAGTGGGAAATCATATTAATAATGACACTGTTTGAAGGAGTTCTAGGGAATCTCCCTTTGTGGACATGAGAGGAATGTGTTGAGTTATGGGCTGTTCCTCACCCAGCCAGCTGCCATGGATGCTTTCCATTCTGAGCTTGGCCCAGCCCAAGACTCACTTGTGTCAAGCACTCTTTAAAAGAGTCTGTTCTCAATCAAAACGTGAAATTCTCATCTGCAGTAAGACAGAGAAATGGTAGGTAAGAGATTATCAAGAAGAAAGATACACTTGGACAATGAAAACAAAGGGCTGAGAAGGAGAACAGGAAGGATGTGGTGTTGGCCGCCATCTTACTAGATTGGACCAGTCATCTCATCAGCATCATTATCATTGTAGTAGCAAGTATCTGTGATCCACTTTAAAGTTAGCAAGGCAGTTTCCAGCTGTGTCATTTGATCCTTACAACAACACTGAGAGAGATGTGTTATTTTATCCCTGTTTGACATTTGAGAAAGCTGGGCCCAGGGTCACACAGCTACAAAGGGTCTGAGGCTGAATTTGAGCGTATATTCTTGATGACTCCAGGTTCACTGCTCTATTACAGTACCTTTCAGAATAATGTGTAATGTTTAAAAAGTTCAAGAGACATAATTTCTGGGTAATTAATCATTTTATCAATAATGCTAGCATTTTATTAATAAAAGAGATCAGTGACACTCTCAGATGCCCAAGACCCCTCATGGCAGTGGGCTCATAATTCATATGCTCTTGGAAGAGTGGGTGTTCGTGAGGGTGGTGGCAATTGATGAACGAATGAATATTACAGTGAGAAGTAGGCTCACTCCAATGAAGGGCTTAGAGAGTGACATCATGTCACCCTTGGACAAAGAGACTATTTCTATACCCAGACCACCCCCAGCCTTGGGCAAGCTAGACAAAGGATCTGCCTCCATCCAAACATGCTTGAGTGGGCCACAAGGGGCAGGAATTCACCTTAAATAAGAAGGTCTAGGTGGAGTAAATTTTTTGACTGAGGTCAAAAGGCTGGGCTTTGAATAAAGAAATAGGACAGGGGAAAAAACCTGGGTCTCCCACATAATTGATTATTAATATCATTTCTCTCAGATGTAATGATGATGATAGCCCTGACTTGCATAACACTTTGTCATTTACAAAGGACTTTCTCTACAACAACACTCTGAAGTAGGTAGTTAGAATTATTATGATGTCCATTTTAGAGATAAGTAAACTGAGGCTTAGGGACCTTCAAGTGACTTATCCAAAGTCACCCGCTAAGGAGTTCTTGAGCTGGTATCTTCTTAGATCTCCGTTTCCTATACCCCAAGGTAGAGGACCACAGATATTCTCGTAGGATTCACAACTGGAAGGGACCTTAGGCCTCATTTAGTTTAACATCCTCATTTTACAGATGAGGAAACTGAGACCCAGAAAGGTGGTATGATTTGCCCACAGAGAATAAATGGAAGAGACAAGATTTGAGGCCAGGGCCTTGGACTCTTTAGCTCCAGTGCCACAACTAAATATTATGTTGCTCTTTAAAGAAAATAGATAAAACTGTGGGAGAATATGTGTAAGGAAGGAAGCCATATGGTGACTTGATGAATTAACCTATGTGTGTATCGTTTTGTTCATTAAGTGACCATTTTTGGCTAAGTGTCTTGGTTGGTCCCTAGAGAGACTGTCCTTGTAAATAAGGTTCAAGGTAGGGCCTTGGGTAAGCTTATTTCCATGAGTAGCGCTCTGCCATGGTCTCCTTGACTTGTGCTTTTGAATTTTTGTTTAAAAGAAAATCACTAAAGACACTTAATGGTGCTCTACCATCAGCTAACCCTCTCTTAAAGGATCTCTTCTTAAAGACTTCAGTTTTCATTTTCATTTTGCAATTTAGATAAGCTTCTTCCAAGCATTAGCCTGTTGCTGTTAACAGAATTGTTCATACGGGGAACTCATGATGTAGAAACGATGGCAGTTTGTGCCTTCTGCTGGATTATTAATCACGCCTCACACTTTCCCTCTGTGTAGATTATAATGCAGGTATTGCCCCCTGGGGACAGCAGTGGATGGCCCACTGATTACGAAGACCTAGAGTCGGGCAATAATGGCTTTCCAGGAGATACAGATGAAGGAGACAGTTTCTTCATAAGCAGGCCTGAGATTGTCGTGGTATGTGTTTGGTTTTGGAAGATGGTTGGTGGGGGAAGATATCTCTGTGGCCTGTGAGGGAAATTGCAAAAAATCATGCTTTATATTATTTGTCCGAGCTCATAAAGCTGCCCGGGCATTGATTCTTCATGCTTTGACACAGTGCTGGGATTTATCTCTCTACTCATTTGGCTTTTTCCAGTTTAATTGCAGCCTGAGACAGACAGGCATTCCGGATGTGTCCCATCAGCCCCAGGTGCAGAACATCACCTTCAACATGGAACTGTATGATACAGACCTCTTCCTGGTACCCGTCTCGGGCATCTTAGCAGTGGCAGAAAATGGGCACATTTATGTTGAGGTAAGAAAGCAAAGACTGACACTGCAGTTTACCAGTCAAATATTTACTGTGACATCTGGTAGCAGAAGCCTGGTTTTCAGTGAGGACAAGGGAATCCTTTGTATGTCCTTCTTGTGCACAGCCAAAATGCCAGGCACAGTGCTCAGTATGTGTCAGGATCAAATGAATGCTCACTGGTTTGTTTTAGACCAAAGTGTGGCCATTTTGGGAAATGGATTGAGCTAAGTGGAGAGGATGTTTTTTGGAAGAATGACAGGCCCTCTCCACAAAACTTTATGCCTGTTGTGCATTCTACATTTTTGGAGTGTTAGTCCGGATACAGAAAATTAAAGAATGTGATTATATGAATCCATGTTTGAGATAGAAGACAGCTTGTCCATGCAGTGAAAATATAACACAGCCAGTGTAATCCAATGGTATTCTCATTCAGTTGGTTGGTCAATAAACATTTATTAAGCACCTACTATGTGCTAAGCCTTGGGGATGCAAAGAATGCCAAAAAAAAAAAATCAGTCCCTTCCCTTGGAGAGCTCGTAGTCTAACTATGTATAGACAAGGTGTATATAGAGGATAAATTGGAGAGAATGAAAAGAGAGAAGGCACTAGAATAAGGGGAATCAGGAGAGGCTTCCTGTAGAAGATAGTATTTTAACTGAGACTCGAAGGAAGCTGGGAGGTGGGGATGAGGAGGAAGGAGGGCATTCTAGACATGGGGCACAGCCAGTGAGAATGCCTAGAGTCTGGAGATGGAGCAGAGTGCTCAGTATCATTGGACAGCAGAATGGGTAGGGTGTATGTGTGTGGAAGGGATGAGGAATATAAGGTGTAATAGGACTAGAAAAGTTGTGGAGGGAGGCGAGTTATCAAGAGCCACAGGAGTTTACAGAGTAGGGGGCGGCATGGTCCTTCTGGCGCTTTGGTCTCTGAATGAGCTGGAGTAGGGAGAGACTTGAGGCAGGGAGCCTAACCCTCCGGCTGCTGGGATAGTTTAGGCATTTGGTGATAAGGGCCTGTATCAGGGTGGTAGGAGTGCCAGAGGAGAGAAGGGGGAGTATGACAGAGAGGTAACATTGACAAGCCTCAACAACATAATGGATATGGGAGCTAAGAGAGAGTGGGGAGCCAAGGATGTATAATGTATAAGGGCTTTGCCAACTTTGAAGTGCTGCATAAATGTGAGTTATTATTTCTGTTATTTATACCATGCGTGATGAGGGGTGATTCACTAGACTATGGTACTTTCCATAGAACCAAACAAGACCCATGTACACTTACCATTTGCTAAGGGATTTATCACTTCCTGGGATGGACCCCAGTCCAGAAAATTAGGGCTTCCCCAATCACCCCTGCCATGAATGGAAAATCATTTTTTTAACTTCCCAGATGATCATTTTGTCAGGTGAGTGACTTAAACTTGATTTTTAAAATTTTAATTTGTTTTCAGTGACCAAAGGTCTATTTAGTCAAGTCAACAAGCAGGTACCTGCTGTGTTCCAGGCACTGCCCTGAGGGCTGGAGCTAAAAGAGTGACAAAATACAGTCCCTGATCTCAAAGACTTCACAGTGTAATGGAGGAGACAGTGATGTACAAATAGAAAAAATAGATTGGAGATCATTTCAGAGGGAAAGTACTAAAATTAAAAAAGTACTGGGAAAGACTTCTTGCAAAAGGTAGGAGTTGAGCTAAGAGTATAGGGTAGAGGAAAAAGGAGACAGAGTTCTCTCCGTTGACTCTTGGTTATTATTTTGTTGTAATCAAGGAGATTTGGGGAAGTAATTTGCAGATTTTTTTACGTTATTTTAAAGGACCAAAATATCAGAGAGGCAGAATTTTTATTTTAATTTTTAAATCAGTCATTTCAGGATATACCCCTTCCTACTATTCCCTAAATTCAATAAACCTTTACTTATAACATCCCTTCCTGATCTCTCCCCCTCCCACAAAAGAGCAGCTAAACAGAATGAACTAACCCAGTGACTTCTTTACATAAGGAAGTCTGCCTTCCACACACATAGCTCCCTTTCTGCCCAAGTAAAGAGGGATGTTCTTAATATCAAGGATCCCTCCCCCCTTTTAAAAAAATGAACAAAAATAAACCAGGTCACACTTTTGTCAACTCCTGCATTGACCATGTCCAGAAAAGACATCTCATTATAAAACTTGATTTGCCACACAATGCTTGGCTCACTTGACCCAGACCATGAATGGCCCTGACTCCCTGGAATTGTCCTATGTACCCCTGAAAAGAGCCATGGACAGAGTGACCAAAGACCATATCTGAATGGCTTTTCTGAAAATGAGGCAAAGCTTGCTTTCTTCTGCAAGACCCTAAGTTTCTGTGTGCCTCTGGGAAAGATGGGACTTTTTCGGAGTTAAGAGATCTGCTGTTTGGAAAACCATAGGCTTAGCTCTCTGGAGATCTGCTGTTTGGAAAACCATAGGCTTAGCTCTCTGGAGATCTGCTGTTTGGAAAACCATAGGCTTAGCTCTCTGGAGATCTGCTGTTTGGAAAACCATAGGCTTAGCTCTCTGGAGATCTGCTGTTTGGAAAACCATAGGCTTAGCTCTCTGGAGATCTGGTGTTTGGAAAACCATAGGCTTAGCTCTCTGGAGATCTGGTGTTTGGAAAACCATAGGCTTAGCTCTCTGGAGATCTGCTGTTTGGAAAACCACAGGCTTAGCTCTCTGGTATGATCAAATATATATTATCCGCGTTAGAGAGGCATCAGCCGACAGCTCACAACTCCCCGTGTTGGATGACCAGCTGGTGTCTTATGGCATCACTGTAAACAGGTTGAAATGGGATGCTCCCATAAATCTCAGCTGATTTCGGCGCACATATTTCCGGGTTAGGAACACAAACAACTTTCCCATTTGGATCAGGACCTCCACTTTGCCTCAGACTCTTGGATGGGGCCCGTTGGCGTTCAGCTCTGTCTGCTTCTGTGGTCCGGACGTTGTGACTTTTGGACTACCTGTGCTGAGAGGAGCTTCCACTCTGTAGGTGAACCTTTCCTTTCTGCCCTGTAGAAAGTGTGCCGGCTTCTTGGTAATGTTCCCCATTGCCGCCTTCCCCCCACCCCCCAAATCTCCATGTATCTCTTGTTTTGGCAGTCATTCACATGTGTGCAGTGGTTAATGACTCCCAGATGTTTCGCCAGCCCCAGGGCTCCTGTCCAGGTGTCATCTTTATAGAATTTGTTCCTCCAAGGGTTTTGCTTTGTTTCTTTCCTAGCCCTTGGCACAGTCTTCCTTGCGTGTCCCACTCAGGGACGTACCCCCTTTCTTTTATTATTTCTTATGTTCCCCTCCCTTGATGTGCAACAGTTATCTTCCTTTGTTTTTAGTGGAAGGTTGACTTGCCCCTGTTTGTCACTTTTTTTACCTTTTAAAGATCATCTCTGATTTTATAGTTTAAAAATATCTCCTGGAATTTGTTGGGATGACATCCCTATTGGTATCTTTAATATTGGGATCTGTGAAGTATTTAAAAATGTATTTTGATGTATTTTTTTAAGATTGATTTCTTTTGTAATTCTTGGTATTTTATTTTTATTAAATAAATTAGACAAAGAAGGGTTCCTAAGTTTTACCAGACTGCTGAGATAAGTCCATGACACCAGAACGGGAAGGAAGAATAGGGGAAAGAAATAAGCATGTATTAAGTGTCTACTATGTGCTAAGGGCTTTGCGAATATTATCTCATTTGTTCCTTACAATAATCCTGTGAGTTAGGTGCTATTCATATATTTTTATAGTTGAGGAAACTGAGAGAGAGAGATGAAATTACTTGCCCAGGATGACAGAGTTTTCTGAAGTAGAATTTGAAACCAGGTCTTTCTGACTCCAGGTTCTATCTACGATGACACTTAGCTGCCACCTCTTAAGTATAGAGATACCCCCATTCAACCAGAAGAGTCTTTTGCCTTGATGTTAACTGTCCTCCTGAGAGGTGGTTTTTAAAATATATGCAAATCCTTTAGGAAACATATCTTTAACTCTCGTGTCTCCTTCCCACCCTCCCCTCTTGAGACCTAGCGTATGTATTTTAAACATAATCACAATCTTATATTTTAAGTTTTCACAAAAATCTAGCTTAGGTTAAACTGTTAAACCATTGAACTACTGATTTGATATGAAATCTTAATTCCACAGAATGCAGAACAGTGAATAGAAGCCGACTGCAGACAGGTTTCATTTTGTCCTTGCCCCTAGCATCCAAGTGTTGTTTAATACATATTTGGTGAATGAATAGAAGGAAATTCTTCCTAACAATTAGAACCACCCATCAGGGCAGTGGGATGCCTCCAGAGGTCATGGGCTCCTTTCCATCACTGGAGGTCTTTAGGAAGACGTTAGATGAGCAACGGTTAGCAAAAAAAAATAATAATAATAACAGTATCTTACCTCTATGCAGAACTTTTTGTCACATACGTATATGTGTGTTTCTTAAGAGAAGCAACTGTCTTGCTTTTCTATTATTGTCTTCAGTATTAGCAGAGTAAGGGCATATTCGATAATCAGTATTTTCTTTCTCCTACCTATGTAAATGCACTTTAAATATAAACAGTTACAAACAGGTATTGTCATTTTATTTGGAACAAAAATTTCATCCCACTATCCTTATTTTCTTTGCTTTATGGATAAAAATAATTCATGGTATCAGTTGACACAGTTTGATTCCTCTAACTAATTATCAAATTCTGGACGTTTTTAAGGATTTTTACGTGGTTCCCATATTTGCAAAGAAGGACGGATTTTTTCTCATTTTATTTTTTTCTCATTTTATTCTTTGAGGATAAGCTCAGTCATTGTACTTATATACTATTCTGATATACATTTTTAAAAACTTGGTTTACCATCATGTTCAAAGTTCCTCTTTAACAGTGAGATAATTTAATAACCTGCTTAAAAAAACTCATTGTGTCCATGATACATTTATTATGGTTTTTTAACTTTTGTTTTCTGGAAAGGAAAAATCTACGGAGTCCAAAACACCTTTCTTATACTTGTTTTGTTTTTCAGAATAGAAAAATCTACTGAATTTGGGATGCTTTTCTTAGTTTTTTTGTTTTCTTTTTATAGAATATAAAAATATTTTGAGTTTAGGACAATTTTCTTTTGTGTTTTTTTTCCCACAGAAAAGAATAAATTTAATCTAGTAGCTAGGAATGAAATGATCCCTTTCTCTTGGAGAGATTAATTCATAATATTGTTCTCAATCTTGCAAAGCTAAACCCTGAGACTGAGAGACATAGCAAAAGATTTTTAAGTTCTGTTGAGTTTTTTTTTAAGCCATTTTCTAGAAAGATGACTTAGTAGAAAAAATTTTCAATTTGTAAGACCCATCCTCCA
Source organism: Bettongia penicillata ogilbyi (assembly GCA_023548195.1). Lineage (NCBI taxonomy): Eukaryota > Metazoa > Chordata > Mammalia > Diprotodontia > Potoroidae > Bettongia > Bettongia penicillata. The sequence continues at coordinate 15,258,071 of JAJHZJ010000096.1, forward strand.
ACAAAACATGTCAGATATTAGTAAATTGAGATAACTCGTTATGTCAGAATCATTTGGAGTTCTGAAGTTAACTGTATGGGAGTACTTCACTCCCAGAGACAGTCTGGAGTAGGACAGATTGTCCTGGAGAGGAGAGTTGAGTCACATTTTCTTGTCTCTTGCCAAAGTTCAGAATCCCCAATGGAGAGCATTGGGCAATACACAAAAATTCATTTTATCCCTAAAATACCCAGTTTTACATTAACCTTTAATTTGGTTGAGAGTGCCACTGGAAAAGAAATACTTGTATGCCCCCCAATGTCATCCTAGACTATAAAGTAGGGTTTCCTGAATGGGGTATCCCTTAGAGTTTGAATTCAGAATTGAATTTGAGGGAAATCAGGTTTGAAATTTGTTTCCTTGTGAACCAACACAACCTTATACTTCAAAAGAAGGGAAACTCCATAGAATCTGGCCTTAGCCTATACCAATTTTTTAAAGAGGTGTAAATAAATTGGAGACATTTTTAGATCAGATTTCCCCCTAAAATTCTCCCCAGAGGCTTCAGAAATGAAGGAATCTTACTTGACAGAGCTTGTGTTGAGCCTGAAAACAATTTGGGACATTTGGCCAAACCAAGGGCTATAACAGGTTGAATCACCCATTTTATTACATCCCTTGAAAAGGGAACTTGGTTTTGCCCCTTGAGAAAGTACTAGTGTTGTCACCAGAACGATGGCTGCCCTGCTAACGCTAACATTCCATGACATCTAAACCCAGTTTACCTTTTTAATGTTAAATAAACTAAACTTTTACTTTTCTCTTTGGAGAACCTGTTTAAAAGGAACAGTGGCTTCCTAGGACCAGTATTATCATAAAGTCTGGAAGCTAATTTTTCCTCTCAGAAAATTGATTTTTTGTGACTTGCATCTTTTTCATATTTCCAGTGGAGTGGTGAAGGTGTTGAAGAGTCCTAATGTGAAAAAATCAGGTTTTTTTAATTCTAGAGCATAGAGTAGAGTGTCACTACAAATGTTAGTGGTGGCTGTTACTTTATTTTCATCTTTTTTGATAGAATTCAGATAAAAATGGCTTGGTAACAGGTAGTTATAGTACTATTAAGCTTTCATAGTTAATATTCTGCAGATTATTGCATAGTTAGATAAAATTGACTGCTTTTTATAATTCATTAAGAGTACTGAGACACGAGCTCATTTTCTGAGGGTTCACTCAAAGTATCTTCAGGGCAACTCCCTTGAAACCCAGGATAATGCACCTTGTCCTGTTCAGTCCACCAATCACTAAACATTTATTAAATACCTATTATGTTCCAGGCACCGTGTTAAGAGCAGGGTTACAGAAAGAGACAAAAGACAGTTTCTGCCCTCTTGTTCCTCTGTGGCTTTAATTTCGTCTTCTAGGTCTCTATATTTCAACAGCTTTCTATTCCATGTGGTTTGGAGATTATTAGGAATGTAGTTGGAAATGTTGTTCTTGTATTTTTATGAATTGTGGTGACACCCAGGCACTTAGGGACGACAGTTCTGCCTCTGGATTTTCAGATTCCACTGTGATTTATTATTTTTGGGGTTCTCAGGAATCTTATGGTCTTTGTCCATATTTGGGGCTTGTTAACTATTGATTTATTGGGAGCAAGCTTCTGGTGTATCAAATTCTAGCCACCTCGCCGTGGCTAACCCTAATCTTAATATTATTGAGATTGTTCTTAATAATATTAATAATAAATAATGGTAATCATGGTAATAGAAACATGGATGGTAATTGCACTAGTGACTTCATTGGCACAGGGAATTCCCAGATAAGGAGACATCCTTTACTAAGGCAGGCCAGCACTTTTGTGCAACTTGTAGTCTTTAAGAGAGTTACCTAGAGCCCTGAGAAATGTTCAGTGACTTGCCCAGGGTCACATGGTCAGTATGTGTCACTGGCAGGTCTTGTCTTTGAGCACAGCTTTACCTCCACTCTGCTATGCTGCCTTTGTTATTGATAATTACAGCTAACAATTATGTAAAAGTTTGCAAAGCACTTTGCACTTCCTGTTTGGTTGTCCAGACAGCCCTCTGAGTTAAGTAAGTGCACTTATTATCCTCCTTTTATAGGCAAGAAAACTGAGGCACAAAGACTTGCCCAAGGTCACACAACCAGTGATTGCTTGATGTTTACATGCATTTTTAATTTGATGAAGAACTCATCCAGGAAGGAAGTCATTACACACTACAGAAACAGGCACCAGTGAACTTGGGTTCCGTAGTGGACCTGAGTTCTAGGTAGTTAAGTTTAACTTGTGTTGGAATTTCTCAGGTTGACATATACATAAAACTGCTGGTTTGTACTCCCTAACTTTGAATGCTGCCTCTCTAGGCCGCCATGTTTGTCTGAAGCGTGGCTGAAAGGCTGTGCCAACCCATGATTTTTGGGACTCATTCTTCAGTCTATCTTCTTTGTGTGGTTGTTATGTAGGTCTCTGTTACCAAGGTTGACCACGACGTGGGATTTGCCATCCAAACATGCTTTATCTCTCCGAACTCCAACTCTGACAGGATGTCCGATTACACCATCATAGAGAACATTTGTCCTAAAGATGAATCCGTGAGATTCTATTCCCCCCAGAAGGCGCATTTCTCTCGACTCCACGCACAGATGGACAAAAAGAGATTTAGCTTCATGCTCAAACGCGTTTTTAATGCTTCGATGCTTTTCCTACAATGCGAACTCACCTTGTGCACAAAGAAAGAAGACAACACCCACAGATTGCCAAAGGTTAGTAGTTCATTATCTCCCTTGAACTTTCAAATTTCTGTTTTTTAGAAAAATAAGACAGTGACCTTCAGAATAATCACAAGTTATGGCAGATGTCAGTGTTCAGTTCTAGGACAGCCAAAAATGGTGTAATAAAGTAAATATAGCTTCATTGGCCTCTGAGTTTTATGGAACCTTATGGAATAAATCTTGACAATATGATTTTTTTCCACTTATGTTATTAAAGAATACATTACATGTGATAAATTAGGATTATTTTCCATGGAGGGAGTGGTCTGGCTTTATCTCTGCTATTCAGATCGTGTGGGGAGCCAGGACTACAAATAGACTAAAGGACAATTCCAGCGCAAGTATGACTTTTTCCATACCCCTCAAAGATTTGATTTGTAATTGTTTTTGACCTTCTCTGTGTGAATTATAAGGTTATAATTATAAGATTACTTAGGAAAACTTCCAAGGGAAGTTGGTAGATATTTAAATTTCACATTGTGTGGTTCCTCATGCTGGGTGGATTTTGGTCAATATATTGAACTATTATAATGGTGGACCAGAAGTCTTGATCATATGACAATAATGATTGTGTGGAACTGTTGCCAAACCGTAAGGCTGCCAAGGTTAATTAGGGTATTTAATCACATCAGCCTTGTGTGCCTATGACACACTCTTTTAAAAAATAATGTTTACATAACCTTGTCGTTTCCCAATACCATCTCTCTCCTCCTCATCTTTGTAACAAAGAAGTACGATTAAACAAAACATACCAGCCTTGTCTGAAAGCACAGGCTTTATTTTCTACTCATAGTTCATCATCTTTTATGGAGAGAAGGGAAGTACATTTTATTATCAGTTCCCTGGAATAAAAATTGTCCTTTACACTGATCCAGTCATAGATCAAGAGATGGAAAGAACCCCAGAGGCCAGTTAATCCAAACTCTTTGTTAAACAGTTGAGGAAATGGAAACCAAGAAATGTTAAATCACCTCTGTAAGGTCACATAGGTGTAGGCTCATAAGACCAACAACTTAGAACCAGAAGGAACCTTAGAGGTCATCAGATCCATTTTTACAGATGAAACAACTGAGGCACAAAGGGGTTAATTGATTTGCCCAAAACCACTCATCAAATAAGTATCTGAGATGGGTTTTGAACTGTCCCTTGTTACAAAGAATAGAAAAGAAAGAGAATCTCCCCCCAAAACTAACACTGAGTCTGATAACACAGGTATTCAGTACTCTGCACCCAGAGTCCCCATCTCTTTAATAAAAGGAGAGGAGCTAAATTATAATTCCTTTTGACTCTGTGGATGGAAACAAGCTCATGTATACATTTCTGCATCCCATGTGAACAACCTTTACGTCTCATCAATCCGCTAAATAGAAAGCACTCGTTGTCTGGTTTATCTAGAGAAACTTCTCTCAAAGCCACAGTGACACTAAAGCCTCCAGTCATTAGGGGAAAACGCAAGCTGTCCTGTGGTGTTTGCCTTTTGAAATGCAGCTGAGAATACATTTCCTCCGCCAGTAGATTTTGCAGCTTGTTGGGAGTTTGGTCTGATAAACGCTTCCTTCTCTGGTTTCTCATCAGTAAACAACACTGAGGCACTCTGATAACGAGGTGGCCACACAGCTGCGCTGGCCGGGGCAGGGAAGGTTCGCTTCTGAGAGAATCCCCGCCTTTGACCTCTATCCTTCCTCTCCACAGTGCATCCCTCCTGATGAAGCCTGCACCTCTTTGGATGTGAACATGATCTGGGCCATGATGCAGAATAAAAAAACGTTCACCAAACCCCTGGTGGTCATCTCTGGAGAGAAAAACGAAGGTAGCGACAGAGGACTCCCAACCTTGGACTGTATGTCAAAGACGGCTTATCCTCAAGTCATCTGCTTCCTTCCTTCCTTCCTTCCTTCCTTCCTTCCTTCCTTCCTTCCTTCCTTCCTTCCTTCCTTCCTTCCTTCCTTCCTTCCTTCCTTCCTTCCTTCCTTCCTTCCTTCCTTCCTTCCTTCCTTCCTTCCTTCCTTCCTCTCTTCATTTTTTTCTTTCCTTCCTTTTCTTTCCTTCTTTCTTCCTTCCTTCCTGTCTTTCATTATTTATTGCAAGATAGTGTCATCTGATGAATGGAGGTCAACCTTGAGGTCAAGAAGTCTTATGTTTAAGTCCTTCCTCTGACCCATACTAGCTTTGCATAACAGGACATTTATTTAACGTCTCAGCGACCACAGTCAGCTCTTTAAGACTAAAGTTATAGAGGAGTTGGCAGTCTGCATCTGTGAAGGGAGTTTCCTTCCTGGGAGTTCTTGACACCGATAAAATCTTAGGTCTGCTTACCCTCTCAAAATAAAATATATATATATATAGATAGATAGATATAAAATTGATATAGTGCTTTAAGGATTGCAGAATGCTTTACAAATATCATCTCATTTGATCTCACAACAATCCTGCGAGCTTGGTGCAATCGTTAGTTCCATTTTACAGAGGGAGAGACTCAGGCAGACAGAAGTTAGACGACTTGCCCAGGATCACACAGCTAATAGGTGTCGGGGGGAAGGTTCAAACTCAGATCTTCCTGACTTGAGCTCCAGTGCTTTATCCACTGAGCCACCTACCTGCCCATAAATAGAAAAAAAAATGTGTTTTTCAAAGTTTTATTGATTCATTTTGTTTTTACACAAGTCGTTTCCAGATGTGCACTTTTAAACAGCACTATTAAACCCAAAAGTTAAGTGAATCCAATTCACAGAATCATAGATTTGGAGCTAAGAGGGATGTTAGCATCTAGCCATTTCTTTTTCAGAGGGGGAAACCAAGACCCAGAGCAGGGAAGTGACTTGCTCACAGTCAGACTGCTTATAAATGAATGACAGCTGGGATTAAAATCCAGGTCCTGTGGCTCGGAATATTAGGCTCTTTCCACTGGGCCACACTTCCTCTGCATTCCACAGCCAGTATTCCTCCCATCTCTTTCAAGAAAAGAGGTACTAAAATTGGTCACTGGAAGTTGATCAGTTTTACAAAAAGTTTCTTTATTTCCCCATTGTTTAATGATCCTTTTTTGCATTTAAATTAATTTAATTAAACATTTGATATAGAAACATTTTTTTTCTCAGGAATAAATCTTTTGCAAAAAAGCGTGATCTTCATCTCTATGCAAAATGTGCTCTCACTCTTCCACTCTCTCCTTCCTCTCCCTGTTTCCCTTCTTCCCTCCTTTCCTCTCTCCTTCCCTCCCTCCATCCTCCCTCTCTCTCTCCTTCTATCCCTTCTTCCCCTCTCATAGTCTACTTTTTTTCTCTGTTTCAGTCTCCTTTTTCCCTTTCCCTTCCTCCCCTTCTACTTTCCCTCGCACACACACACACACACACACACACACACACACACACATTTATTAGAAGCAGCCCCGTCTAGTGAAACTAGAATGGAAAGTTATTTGGTCCTAATTTTACAATTAACTTCATGGAAAGCCTAAGATTTACAATCTGTTTCTGTGTTTTTTAGGCCAGGGTAGTTTAGAACAAACAGCCATGAAATGTATGTAGCAGCAAGAGCCCTAAACTTGGGGCAAAGGCCCTGCTTCCTGTTCCTCTGGGGTGCTGACAGCAGGGACCCCAAGGTAGCTGTGGGATCTTACACAAGTCACTTCAGTTCTCAGGGCCTTCCTGTCCTGGAAATCAAACAGTGAATCAAGGGGTCAGTCTTTAAAGCCCCTTCTCCACTCTCATGCTCCATGATTCTGGATATTGTCAGTGTCTGGCTTCATCTTCCACCAGCAAAGCTATCCAACCTGGGGAGGTGCCAGAGGTACAGAGCAGCTAAGTGACTTGCCTAGGGTCACACATCTTGTGCCACTGGTAGAATTTTAATCCAGATCTTGAGAATTCTAGGCTCGGTATACCATTCTACCTCGATGTGATTCTATCCATATTAATTATATGAGCTTTAAGATAATTTAAAGCTTGTCACATAGCAGACCTGAAGTCAGTTATAAAAGGGACAGATCTGACATTTCTCCCTTCCTTTACAAGGTAAAGGTTTTTATTAGCCAATTTTCAACCACTTGAAGCAACAGTTGTAATCATAAATGTTCCCTCTATGAATGAGTTTGGTTTATGATTTCATTGTTTAAAGAAATGCCTGAGGAAGAAATTCCCTCAGCCAGTACAAAACTGTACGTATCCTGTAATTTATAATCTTGGAGAATTGACTGGGGTCCAGAGACATTAGATGACCGTGGTCACCCAGGGTCAGAGGTAGGTCTTGGAGTTCCAGCTTGAAGCCTAGCTCTTTATCCATTCACTAGGCTTCCCTCTTAAATGGATTAGCCAATTTATAATCTAAGTTTCCAATTAGAGCAAGAAGAAATCAGAAGCAATTGTATAACCAAATGTCCCAGAAACTGGGCAACAGCTGGTGATCACACAAGGTTTAAACAATGACTCCGGCTTCTTCATAATCCATCTGTTGCATTACCTATTTTGGAGGATGTATTCCTGCTGGTAATGGGTCAGCAGCAGACTTTTTCCCAGTCCAGACAATTAGGCGTTAATAATGTAACCGTATTACTTCCAGTAATTCATTCTACTTTCAAGTCGGGTGGTTTGATTTTCCGTTATAATCTCTCCTCCGCAACTACTTCAGATCATTTAGGCTTAGGACAATTATTCTGGAATTTCAGTGTTTTTTGTTCTATATAAAAGTGGTCCAATGGGAAGACTAATCTGTAGTAAAACAATTTAATGAGGTTTGCTAATTAAGAGGCTACTGGATGGAATAGGGGAAGAAGTTTAGAGTTTGGATTGCCATACCAGTTGACTGGATTAAACTGAAAGTGAACTTTACAAGATGGGTACAACTGTGTTTAAAAGTACTGTTCTAACCAGTGCCCTAGAGGAAAACAAACATTCTCTGTACGTTTTTCAATGCTTTTTGTTTTTCTAAATCCACCCTCCTGTTTCAGATTTTCTCATTTTGGGAGTCCATAAAATCATAGCTCTATAGCTGGAAGAACCCTCAAAGGCCATCTGGCCTAATGCCTTCATTTTACAGATGGGTAAACTGGGGGCCTGGGAAGTTAAGGGCCATACCCTTGCTAGATAGGTAACGTTGGAGACAGGATTTGACATTGATCCTCTTACTCTCCAGAGACAGTGCTCTTTCCATTGTACTACCTACTTCTTACTGACAGAAAGCACAAAACTCTCCCAAACATGAGGGTGAAGTAGAAAAGGAAAAATATACATGTTGTAAGATTGTTTGAATGATTGGGGCAAGGTCATTTATTCACAGGATAAAATATTTCAAGCTGAAAGGAACCTTAGAGGTCAAACCCAGCTCCTTCATTTTTCATAACTTGATTTTATTATTTTATTTTCAGTTCTGAATTTTCTCCCTTCCCCTTTCCCTCTCCCACTCACTGAGAAGACAAAAAACCAAAATATGTATAGTCATTCAAAATAAATCCTCTCATTTAGCCATGTACAAAAATAGAATGAACGAAAAAGAAAGAGATGAAAATAGGCTTCTTTCTGCACCTGAGTCTATCAGCTCACTCTCTTGAGGTGAATACCATGTTTCCTCACAGGCCTGGGTGCTAAGGAATACAAAGATAAATGACTATGATCCTTGTCCTCAAGTTTTTGAAAGGCCCCAACCTACAAGTAGCCCTAAGAGAAATGGTTGGCTAGGGCCATAGACAGCTCAACTCTAATTGACTTAAAGGCAACTGGGTTGATTAATCAATATATTCCTACCAAACTGTATATAGGATTTGGTAAAGGGAATCATTGGGCAGACTGGGAGGTGACCCTCAGATTGCCTTGTCCAACCTGTACCTAAACCAGAATTACCCTATAGCATACCTGGGCATCTGGTCATTACTGAAAGAACTTCTGGTTGAGGGCAGCTTTTCCTGAGGCCAAGCCGGAATCCACTGTTATGCACACATCCCTGATCTGGATGGTCACACTGAACAAGTTTAATCCCCTAATCAAAGTTGTATAAATGGAAACCTTTAGTAAAAACACGAGAGGGCTTTGCTATTGAACAGAACACTCCAGTGAATCCATTTGTAAAGCTACCATCACGCCTTAATTGATGTGTTTAGAGAAAATATGAATTTCTGTGTATCTGGTTTTCTTTATGTAAGGCCACACCTACACTGTCTTAATTACGGTCAGGTCACCTATACTATGAGAAGCCTCCAGAAGAAATATAAAGAGGGTCAACTTTGGAATTAGTCAAATCACTTTGCCTCAGTCTAGGAGCTGTATGGCTTTTGGTCATATGAGACATTCCTTGGACCTCAGTTCCCTCATCTGCAAATAAAGGATTGGATTAGATGGTGTCTGGGAACCATTTCAGCCTGTTAGGATCCTGAGAATGGTGGACAAGTCATTCAACATTTCAACCCTCCAGGCAATTCTCTCAAACTCCTGAGTTAGAAATAGGTCCCTGATCAGTGTCCACAGAGAGAATTTCCCCACTGGGAGTCCCCCACACGGATGAAAGCAGAGCTCTAGACCAAAATGACAAAACCTCCAAACTCTCTGTGGTGAATTTCAGATATGATGAGACCATTAAGGTGAAATTTGACAAACCGCAGCTGTTAGAGAATTCTTCTGGTGCAAGATGAAATGGATGTTTGTGCAATAACTCTGTATTATTAGCTTTTGGCTGAAATGTTGATGATCACTTTGAATTTTGATAAGAGAACACCCTGTGATTAATGTTTCTTCTTTTTCTTACACAGATCCAACTCTTGCCAATCCAGTGGGGAAATCACCACGTAAGTTTTCATGAATCCTTCTATTTCGAAATGAAAAACCCCTCAGGCTTTTCTCAGAGCATGCTGGTTAATATAGTTTTGCCAGAGGTTGAGGTTTTGATAAGGGATTTCTGCCGTCATGCCTTCCCTCCCTTTTCCTCCTTCTCTTCCTCCCTTTCCTTTCTTTTTCCTCTCTTTCATCCTTTCTACCTACCTGCACTAATGTTGATATACAGGGAATGGAAAGGAAACAGATGCTTTCATTTGGGGTGGTTCATGCATTCTTCCAAAGGACTAAGGACCTTTTGGATTTAAACTCTCTCGTCCTAGGTACCTCAATGGTATGAGAACAGTTTCTCTATGTCTATGAAAAAAAGTTACTTTCAATGGAAATAAGTTTGAGACCCTACTAGTGCAGTGAAAATAAAGCTGAACTTTGGTGCTTTGAGGTTTGCAATGTACTTTACAAATATTATCCCATTTGATTCACCCAACAACCGTGGGAGGTTGGGGCTATTCTTATCCCCATTTTAGAGATGTGGAAACTGAGACTGAGGTGAAATGGCTTGCCCAGGGTATCTGAGGTCCAATTTGAGTGTGTCTTCCTGACTTCAGGTCCAGTGTTCCATTTACTGAATCACCCAGCTACCTAGGATTGTGATTTAGATTGTGAATCAAGATTGTGAATCAAGAGACCTAGAGTATTGTGCAAAAGAGGGGTGTAAATTTGACACCTCTGTTCTATAGACCATTAAACTCTTAGATGGGAGTATTTCTTCCCCCGGGTCCAGCTCCCACTCCAGCAGCTCTTCTCATCTTGTGTTATCCTCGTCGATGTCTTTCCATAAATCCTCCATAGAGAATTCTCAAACCATTGAGTTTAGGAGTTTGCATTTTCCCAGTTTATTATCTGTGTCCACAAGGGAAAAGGGATGTACAGAGTTAGAAGAGTGATGGCGGCATGGTTAACATGACTCAAGGGTCTTGTGATTGGAGCCTTCAGATTTTGCAGGTTGAATAGATGCTTCCATTGACCTACCTAGGGACAGCATTCTTTCCCAAAGAAACTCTTTTCCCCATAGTTTCTTCATCAATCAACCAATCAAAAAACATTAATTAAGCTCCTACTTTGTGCTCTATACTTCGCTCCCATTTTACAGATGAAACAGCTGAGGCCTAGAGACAGTCAGGTGATTTACCTAAGACCACATGTTCAATGAGAGAATAGAGGCAGGTCTCTCAATTGCCAAGGTAGTGGGTCCCTTTGCCCTAGAGAACCTACTTAGAAATTACGTACAACCATAACTCAAGTATTGCCTGGCACATAATAGCAGGCATTTAATAGAATACTTTCTAATTGACTGTAACTGGACATTTTATAGTAGTTGGTTGGAAAGCAGAGAGAAATAGGTCAGAATTTATTAGTTAGGGAGATTTTGAAAATGCCTGTAACTTGGGAATGATATTTAGAGCAGAAATGAAATGAAAGGAAAGGGGAAGACCCAGTCCTCTCATTTATAACATGCAGGATCCAGGGACCTTACAAATTGCACTTTCACCAAAGGCCTCTCACTTGTAAAATGGATTTTAGCTTTTTAGTTGAAGACTTGAAGAAGGTAGTTTCTTTAACAGAAAGGAAATATTCTACTTTTGTGGCCTGGAAGTAATCTCAGATATAAAAAGCCATTGCCAAGAGTGAGGAACAATTAATTCTTTTATGTGTTTTGCTGACTATAAAGCTGACATCACTCTCTCTTTGAAAAGCCCTTCCATCCCCTCCTGTTAGTGAGCTTGGAAAAGTGTCTTGGTTGCCCGATGCAATCATCAAGATGGGGAGCTCACTGTAGGAAGAGATCCCTCCTCGAAGGGGATGGTTTTCATTGCTTCCTCCACCATTTTCTTTTTCATTCTTTAGCTTTTTCAAGCTAAAGGCTTATAAAATGTCTCAAAATAATAATGTCTCTCTTTCTTCCCTTACCTGCTTTATTTTAAAAATATATATTTTATCATTCATTGTGGAGGCAGCTTGGCTTAGCTGATAGAGGAGTTGGACAGAGAATCAGGAAGATGGGTTCAAATCCCACTTCTGACATTTCCTGTGTAACCCCACCCCTTAGCCTAGGAGAAGTGGCAGGGGCTAATGGTTAAGAGTGCTGGACTTGGCATCAGGAAGGCCCGAGTTCAGATCCCGTGCCTGATACTTCCTAGCTATGTGACCCTGAGGCTTTTTCTGCTTATAATAATGGCACCTACCTCACAGGGTTATTGTGAAGATCATGTGAGATGACAGAGAATGAAGCATGCTTTTTTTTTTTTTCTTTATTATTCTTGGATTTGAGGGTCTGTGTTTTCTTTTGCAACATGGCTAATACGGAAATGTCTTGCATGACGGTATTGTATAATCTATGTCAAATTGCTTGCTTTCTCAAGGGAAGGAAGAAACTCAAAATTTAATTTGAAATTCAGAATTTAAAAAAAATATTAAGAATTTTTGTTCATATTGAAAAAAATTTTAAATCAAATAAAGTGTTTGCAAAACATTAAAATGCTATATAAATGCTAGCAATTATAATTAATTGCTTCTAGTGTCCACAGAGTACTTTGGACATTACTGAGTACAGCACCTATGAATCTAGCCCACCCAGTGGGTGAAGCCCGTTGAAACTGACAGTTTCGTCTGTTTGCTTCCTGTCTCCCCAGCAGTTTTACCCAGCCTGGACACACTGACCGTCATGGGCATTGCCTTCGCAGCTTTCGTGATAGGAGCGCTCCTGATGGGTGCCTTGTGGTACATCTACTCTCATACGGGTGAGTGTGGCTACCATGCTTCCGGTGGAGAAAGCAGGGTGGTGCATGTTGTTTCTTGGAACACCGACCCACCTCAAACGTGCAGAACTTGATCATACTTTTCCATACAGCGAAATTTTGTGGTCGTTCAGTTGTTTCAATCACATCCCACTCTTCATGACCCTATTTGGGGTTTTCTTGGCAGAGATAGTGGAGTGGTTTACCATGTCTTCTCCAGTTAATTTACAGATGAGGAAACTGAGGCAAAACAGGGTGAAGTAACTTGCCCAGGGTCACACAGCTAGTAAGTGTCTGAGGCTGAATTTGAACTCATAAAGATGAGTCTTCTTGGCTCCAGCTGCTCTACTTTCTATTCCCAGTGGATACACAATCAATCTCCTTCACTCACAATTACTCTTTGAGAACATACATGGCACAATCACATACTGATTTCTGTAACCACCAGAAAGGTCCTAAGACTTTGGGTACTAAAGATGTCAGGAACCATTCCTACACTTTGCCTGTGGCTTAACATTTTACTCCTGGGCCAGGTTTTACCAGAATCCTTATTCCTGGCATTCTAAGAATTCTCATTCTACCCCAGGCAGAATTCTCCCGGATTACAGAAGAAGTAGAGTTGAGTCTTGTCTCATGCACTGGAAAGTTCACCGGGTTCAAAATCTACCATGCAATCAGACTTTGGAAGCATTTAATAAAGACTGAATCTTTAGATTATTAAATTAATCCCCTACCCCAACATCCCTGACAAACCAAGAGGCAGCTTGCTATCTAGCATTTATATAGCACATGAAAGTTTGCAAGCTGACCTGATGGGGAAACCTCATTGAAATCTAGAGGCAGTTAGAACCCTCGTCACCCAGAGAGGTGACTAGGAATTTTTTTTTTTTTTGCATCTAAAATATGAGGTTGATATAGATGACCACTGACACTAAAATTCTGTGGTTCTTTGTCATGAGTTTGGTGTGGGTTCCTATCTGCTCAATAACAGGACTGGCCGGTGACAAGGCTGCCATGTTCTTACACATTCTCTTGGCCAATTTATTTCAAAATTTCCCTCTCCTCCTCCCAAAATAATTACAATCCTGTTGAAGTGAATAAGAGGCCTACTTTAAAACAAGCAACATCCGCCAGAAAAACACTGACTAAAATATCATGGGCTCTGCCTTATACTAACTCATAGGTGGAGGGAAGGCAGGGAAATCATAGACCTTAGATGGTATAGAGTACCAGCAACTTCCATCATATATCAAAATGATCCCATTTACAGCATAGCTGCTCTCTCTACTGGTTTCTTTCCATTTCATAAACAGCTCAGGGCAACCAAACCAAGCCATATATTTAAATTTTTAAGTGTATTGTAACCCGGGAAAGAGTCTGGATAATCTCAAGTTTCCACTTTATCATAAAACAACCCTTTGCCTATGGGTTGTGTTCTGTATTCACTGCGTTTTGAAAACACAGGCCTCCAAGTGAGCTATAACACTCTCATTTTAGCTTGCGTAATTTATTCTTTATCATGGAATAGGGTTTGCTAGAGCCATTACTAGGATAAACCTGGGGGGTAGTACTTTGGGGAAAGGGGCCAGGTAAGAAAAAGACTAGGAAAAGTCTAGAATGAAGAGTTTTGACTATCATAGATTGGCTTTGCTTCCTCAATGCTAATCTCATTGAATTAATGGGCTGGCTCGAACAACGAACAGATAAGGGTCTGGAATCAGACTTAGAATAAGAGCTTTGAATTAGGAAGACTTGAGTTCAGGACTTGCCTCAAAGAGTTGCTAGCTGTGTGACCCTGGGCAAGTCACTTAACTTCTAAGCCTCAATTTCCTCTTCTGTAAAATGGAACTATGAAAACATCTTCCTCCCAGGGTTGTTATAAGGATCAGCTGAGATACCATGTAAAATGCATAAGATATAAAGTGTTCTATCAGTTCCAGCTAATATTATTATTTTCCTTTCTTTTAAAAACTTTTTAATGTCTTTTTCACTTTTTAATTGGTTTTTAAATCTTTTTTTTTTTAAATAAGTGTTATGGATGGTTTTCTTTTTACAGTCTACCAGGGGTGGCCTTGAGGTCACATGTGGCCTTCTAGGTCCTTGGGTGTTTTGACTTTTATAGAACAAATCCTTTTATTAAGAGAATTTGTTCTATCAAGTATGGATTCAGTCTAAGAGCTACCCTTGAGGACTTAAAGGGCCACCCTGGTTCCCCACTCCTGACCTCATCATTGCCAAATATAGCACCACCACTTTATTGTAACATAAGTTCCTTGAGAGCCAGGACTATTTTTTTTTTTTGTCTTTGTATCATAGTACACATAGTAGGTGCATCATAAATACAGGTTGATGATTGATTCATTCGTTAATTCTGCTTTCTCTTTGAGTAGACTGTGAATCTGCATTCCAGGCAGAGAAACCAGCCATAGGCCCATATACTGAATATCAGAAGTTAGAGAACAGAAAACTGCTGGCTTCTGCAGGAGGCAATACAGCTTTTAGTGATGGCAGAAGTTGATGGGAGAGACGGAAAGCTAACATGATAAGGCCCACAGGGCAGAAAGAAATCATCTTTTAAAGTTAAATATAGTAGTAGAATACATATTACCCTCACACTGCTGGGGGTTTGGGAGGGAAGTAAGGTAGTACTTCAACATTTCCTCAGGAAAAAGATAAGATTGGAAGGACAGGAAGGAGGAAGGAGAAAATTCACTTTGTTTTATAAGATAGTAAACATTGGCTTATTCTTCTAGCCATTTGGGAAAGGAGTTGACTTCCTTCCTCCGACCATATGTAGTCTTCCCATTGGTTCAAATTGGGCAGACTCTAGCTTGTCACTGAGGCCTATGCTCAGTCTTGAGAGATCCTGTATCTCAGTGTTTTTTCCCATTTATCCCAGACCTAGAAGCCTTGTAGAAACCCTCTGATCCCTAAGAGGATATGAAGTCTCAAAAAAAAAAAAATGTAGGACTCTCACCCAACCTGAGGGAACCTAAGGATGAGTGCTGCTCTAGACAGAGCCCTTGGTGAGTTCATCACTGGATCTTACTAGATGCTCGGGGATGGGACCTTGGCCCGACTGCATCTGCCAGGCCCTCCCTTCCTTCAGCATTCCCTTCTGCCTTTCCCTGATCCCAGAAACAGGAAATCAAGACGTTCTTTGGCTTCAGAGATGCCTGATAGTGCAGGTGCCTGCATATTTGAGCCCTTTTTAGCTGACCCAATTAAAGGGCCCAGAGGGTCAGTTAAAGCAGGAATTCAATAACCTTTTTTGTATCATGGATCCCTTTGGAATTCTAGTAAAGTCTATGGACCTCTTTTCAGAAACACGTTTTGAAATGAATAAAATAAAATGTGTAGGATTATGAAGGAAACCAATTATATTGAAATAGATTTATTCAAATGTTTTTTTGTAAATGTCACAGGACTGAGATTAAGAATCTCTGAGTTAAAAATGGTTTACATGATTGCACATGGATAACCTATATTAGATTGCTTACCATCCAGGGAGGTGGGAGGGATAGAATTTGAAGCTCAAAACTTATAAAAAACCTGAATGTTAAAAATTGTTTTAACATGTAGTTAGGGAAAAAATAAATTATTTTTTAAAAAGAAAGAGAAAAGAATCTCTGAGTTAATAAAAAAAATTCATAAACAACCAAAATGTGAGCGTAAAATGGAAATGGCCCCTCCTCAGGAACTGACCCAAAGAGCAGCCAGTGTTGAATCAAAGCCTGGCTTTCTAATTCTGTAAAGTCATCATTTTGCCCCTAACCTGCAATGATAATGAAATGTGTACATGTTACTTTATAGTTTTCAAAGCCTTTTGCAAATATTAGCAATCCTGTAAAGGAGACAGTGCAAGTATCCTTTTTTATAGGGGAGGAAACTGAGGGCCAGATACGTTAATTAGCAGAACTTAAACCTGGGTCTTCCTGACACCCAGACAGACATCCAGTCCACTGTGTTCCAACAGAGTTTTTAACATAAAAATTTTAGTCTTTCATTTAGGGCGAGACATCTTTTTTCCCCACGGCTAGATTGTAAGTTCCTTGAGAAGAGGACCTGTTTCTACTTTGAGTTGTGTCCCCAGCACCTACGCCATGACCTGGCACATGTTATTTATTGTTGGCAGCATTCCAGCATGCCTGACACTTCATGACCCCATTTTGGGATTTTCTTGGCAAAGATACTGGAGTAGGTTTGCCATTTCCTTCTCCAGCTCATTTTACAGATAAGGAAACTGAGGCAGACAGGATTAAGTGACTTGCTTACGATCACATAGCAAGCAAATGTGTGAGGATGGATTTGAACTCATGAAGATGAGTCTTCCTGATTCCAAGTGCAAATGCTCTACCCACTACACCACCAAGCAGTGGCACCCAGTAAACCCTTAATGAAATCATATTGATTGATTGATGCTTTAGGGAAATAAATGTTATTTTTTTTTAATTTTCCAACCCAGAGTTTCAATTGACTCTTCTTAACAGCAGTGAAATATCAAACAGTCATAACCGGGAGGGTCCGTGAAGTGGGAGACATTAATTTAGTAAAGAATTACCTTCTGCCAGGAGGACGGACTCCTAGAATAAGAGACAGAATCTCTTTCATCCTCCTCCCCTCTCCCAAGTGACTTCTGGACAGATGGCTGTCAATCCTATCCTTTAATTCCTCTAGGGAAAGATTCCAGAAATTCTCTGTGTAACCAGCTTGGTTCTTTCATGTCACCTAAATCACTGCTTCCACCATTTAAAACCATTTCCTCTTGTCCAGCCCTCAGGGGAGGTAGAGAAGCAGCTGGTCAGTCTCCCCTTTGGAATAACCTTCCCATACAGTACTAGTAGTCCAAATAATCAAAATGTTGTTCATCTCTTTTAAAAATCTGTTTTCCCCTGCTCTGGGGGCCTCTTCAAGTTATCCATAACTTCCTTCGGTCTTTATTTTCCCCTCTTGGTTTTCTAACCAGAGCTGGTGAGGGCTGAAAGGTGAAACGTTCTGGTGGTACAAGCACTGGCCAGGATAGGGTTTAAGGAGAAGAGAGAATCAGATCTGGAGGATGCATCTTGAATTCCTCGCTTATCCCTGATGGAAGATACAAGGATGGGCCGGGCCCTAGGGTAGTAAAGGAACGCTAGCTTCTGGGTCAGTCCAGATAAGTTATGAAGGGCCAGAGTTGACCTTGATGTCTTTTTTATCTCCCTGCTCCTAGCTCCTAGCTTTTACTTTGTAAGCAGTCTCAACTCTCTCTTACTGGACCAAACCTAAGCAGGCCTGCTCTCCCCGCAAAAGCCCCTACTTTACAGTCACCCCTCTCTTTCTCTTCACTTCCACTCCCAACTCCAAATCAAAATTCATATTCTTTCAAGTTCTGCAGGTGAATGAATAATCCTTATGATTTAGGGAAAATCTCACCTCTTTGGGCCTCAGTTTCTCCATCTGCAAAATGCCTAGGTGATCTCTAAGGTTCCTTCTGTTACCTAACTCCATGATCAATCCATCAATAAGTCAAAGTAGCAAGCATTTATTAAGCACCTACTATATACCAGACAAAAGCCAGGCCCTCCCCTCAAAGAGCTCATGTTTTAATGGGTGGAGGGGGCATGGTGACAATGTGAAAACTATGTACGAAAAAGGTATGTACAGTGAAAACAGAAGCATTGATTAAGTAATCCAAAGACCAAAATGAAATAGCCCCTGCTCTCAAGCAGCTTATATTCTATTGGGGAAGAACAACATATACACGGATAAATAAACACAACTATAAAATAAGTAATGCAGAATAATGGGGGTGTGTGCAAGGATGGGGAGATAAAGAAGGGCTTTAGAAAAGAAGGCACATCTGAGCTGAGATCTGAAGGGAGCTAGACATTAGAGGTAAGAAGAGATTATGTTTTAGGCACCAGGGAAAGCCCTTTCTGCTGTCTTTTGATGTTGCTGCAAATGCTGGGACAAAAGCATCATGGTTCTTTTTTTTTTCTTGGAGGCAATAGGGATTAAGTGACTTGCCCAGGGTCACGCAGCCAGTGGGTATCTGAGTCTGGGTTTGAATTCCTGACTCCAGGGCAGATGCTCTATTGACTGCACCACATGGGTGCCCCAATATCATGATAATTGAAAGAAATTGTCCAAGGAAGAAATTTCAGGGAGGGGTTAGGGGATGGTCTTCCCAAACAAGCTATCTAATTGTGATCCAAGGAAGCATGAGATTCTTAGGGTGAGATTTACATTTGATTCTTAGATTTTTCCGGTCCCAAGGAGGCCATTACCTGTTCTGCCTGCTGCTAAGGTCACCTAGTACTGCCCTTTGGATGCTTCCAAAGTAGGAAGTTGCATTCCAGGACCATTTGATGTCCACATGGTCATTGTTGGAGGAAAGGAAACCTAAAAGGAGGCCTCTGATGCAAGCCTGGCTCTCCCATGGTGGGAGTGGTCCACTAGAATTCCAAGTTAGAAAAGGACTATTTTCCCTTCCACCGCCCAACTGCAATCACATCTTCTTGAAATCTGCCTCTAAGAGATCTGACAGACACAAGCTTCCTTTTTCTACTCCGTGTGGTACCCCATGTCAGCAACCAATCTGGGTGGGAGGGACCCAACCCAGTAATGAATCATACATAGCCAGAAGCAGGTAGGGGAGATCTCTGGTTTTCCCTGGTTGATCCCCTCCTGGAAGTCAAAGGATATCTGCTGACATTAAGGGGAAGGGACCTTTAACCCAAGAACCCTCATTTGTAGTTTCTTTGAAAAGTCCTCTTTATAAATGAGCCATCCTCAGAAATTCCATAAAGGTTTTGATGTGAAAATAGCCCAGTGCATTAGACGCATGTGAAAGGAGAAATTGGCAACATTTCCAAGCAGGTACTAAGAGAAAGAAGTCGTTTTTTTGGTTTTTTAAATAAACTATCAGCTGTAACTCAACTCCAGAAATTAAAATACGGCATCTGAGTCTGGTAAACACCTGCCCCCTCCTCCAGCTGGTGAGATTTCCCATCCCCCATCATCCTTTTTTTAAGCGTGGAGTAAATATCCTTGTATAAAGCAAAAGTGTTTTGCATGAACAGGTCAAGAGTTTCCAAAATTCTGGAAGTTTAAAGAACTTTTTTAATGGGAACTGATTAAAATAAACTGACAGAGCAACAAATTGTACTTGGCAAACAGAGATTGGAAAGCAAATATTCAGACTTCCTGGGCAGGGAATCGAGCTGGCCCTCTTCCGAAGTGTGAATAAGCAAGCACATGTCTCCTTCACAAGGGGAAAATGTTATTTACTGTCAATACTGAGGCTTGGTCATCTTGCTCAGGCCAAACTCAGGCAGGGACACTGGCTCCAAGGGGCAGGCCTTGGATGAACTCTCTCTATGCCACATCCTTTATCAAAATGAGACAAAAAAGGCTGCTTCTGTAGCTGGAGTAAATATTAATGGAGTAAAGTCTGATGGAAGAAGAGAGAGAGAGAGAGAGAGAGAGAGAGAAAGAAACTAAGACAGAGAGAATGCAGAGAGTGTTTGTGATTAGTGCAATAGGTCAGTCAGTCAGTTAACAAGCCATTTATTAAGTGCATCCTGTGTATCAGGCATTGTGCTAACTTCCTGAGGAATATAAAACCATTCTAAAATAATAAAATAGAATAAAAAATAAAGCCATTCCTGCTTTTAAGAACTTATATTCTAATGAGGATGAGGGTTGGGAACATGTAAACAACTGTATATATCTATATCTATATATCTAGATACATATATATACATATATATATATGCAAATGCAAGATACTGACAGAATCAGCTGAACGTAAGTCTCAGAGGGAAAGCGTTCTTGTAGGAAGTCAGAGAAGGCAGAGGTGGGAAAGGAGAGCCTTCCAGGCACAGGGAGAGACAGCCAATGAAAATGGCCCTACAGAGAAGATTTGCAGGTTGATAAGGCTTCTCACATAGTAATTTTTTTAAAAAATTGGACTTGTGGTTTCATACTCTATGATTTATAAAGAGTTATTTGGGAAGGCCAAGAGATTAAGGGACTTTCTGGGTTGGACAGTCAGTATTTGTCAGAGGCAGGATTTGAGCCCTGGTCTGTCTTCCTGATTCTAAAGTTAGATTTTGTCTGCAATGTTACCTTGCCCCTTGACATAGTAACCAGGAAGATATTAAAGTAGTAGACCATGGGCCAAGGTTGGGTAAGATGTACAAGGATTTGAACTCAGGTCTTCCTGACTCCAGAACCAGTACCACCTAATTGCCTGAAATGGAATTTTTCAGAAGTCAAGGACTGGGATAAACCTTCGACCCCTAAATCTGCTCCCACCCCATACACCTAAGAAGCAGACTTCCTTCTTCCCTTCCTTCTTTTCTTTTTTCTTTCTTTTCTCTCCTTCTTTCCTTTTTCTTCCTTTTTTCTCTCCTTCCTTTCCTCTTTCCTTTTTTCTATTTCTTCCTTCTTTCTTCTCCTCCCTCCCTCCCTCCCTTCCTTCCTCTCCCTTTCTCTCCTAGGTTGGTAGTGCTGCAGCCACTCGCTGGCCCACTTCCCCAGATGCTCAGCATAGAAGCCACTCTGATTTTCCTTTGCTCCCAGGTGCTCATTCTATTGGTGTCAGACTTGGTATGGCTTCCTAGCCGGCTTTAGCCTGCACCTCACTACTCAGTATCCAGGAGCTGCAGCTTCCCCAGGACTAGAGGCACATATATCAGCGGTTGAGAAAGGAGAAAACCAGCATAGCTATGATGCCTCTCCCCCTTTAAAGAACCCTCTGCTTACCCTGCTTGTCACCTCCTCCCATCCCCAAAAGAAAAGGCATTCTGAGTAAACAAAGCCAGGACTGGATGCACAGAGAGCAGGCTCTTTGCTAAGCTGGGCTTAGTGCTGAAATACGTGAGGCTGTGTGGTTTGTAGGATGGTGACCCTGAGGCTGTAATTAGACCCAGCAACGGGGAAGCAGCAAGGGCCAGGTCCGCATTTGGCCTTGCTGGGTTTCTGGCAGAAACTTGGAGGGGCCATAGAAAGGGACTGGAAGGAGCTGTAGTCCCTGTATTAAGGGAGCTCCAGCTTTCTCCAGGCAGAATCTTTGGCTTGAATGAAGGGGGTGGGGTGGGGGGAAGGGAGGTGTACAACTTATCTCTGACTTGGAGATGTGTGTTAGAGTTGGACAGGAAGAAGGAGGTTCATTTGTAAACAGATCTGACCTGCCTGGGGCTTTCCAGAGAGGATAAGGCATTTTAGAAGGCCTTGACTTTGCAAAGAAAATGCAAAGTCTATCTCTGAATGCATCCAGCCACTGGGGACCAAAACCCTGGAGACTGCTTCCCAAAGGCTGCGGCCAGTTGGAGCAAGGACCTCCTTCTGGGATGAATGCAAACCATGTGTGCAGCCCGAGTTTCCTCCCTTGCTCATGCCTCGCACATTTGGCAAGAGAATTGAGTTTACTGCAAATGCAGTGGACTGTGTAATGAAAAATGGTATATCTGCTGTGTGAGTGGATGCTTGGTCATCACTCAGAAGTAACCATTGGGGTGCTGGCCTGGAAGAAAGAGCAGAATTTTGACATTGGACTTTGGGGAATACGCTGGCTGCAGGTACCGCGTGTAAGGAAGCTAACCCTACCCCTGCCCTTAGAATATACAGTATGAATTCAAGCTGAGAGACCGCTTGGCACGTTAGCGAGGGGCACTGTGTTGTAGTGGAATCCGGAGGACCTGTGTTCAAATGCTGACTGTCATTAGCTTCATGTGGGATCCTAGGCAAGTTTTATAATCTCTCTGGTTCTCAGTTTACTTATTTGTAAAATGAAGGGATGGGATTGGATCAAGAGCCCTTAAAACCTTTTCTGTGTCTAGTCTCGTAAAACCTCTCAACTCCTTTTTGAAATAATATTTTTAAGTTCATAAAATAAAATGCATATTAATTTTGTATTTTAATAAAAAGGAGACCAAGTATATTGAAATCCAATTATCAAATTTTTTTTTTATAAAAAGTTCACAGATCCCAGGTTAAGAACTTTGATGAACATAGGGTCTTTTCTATCTTTAAATCTAGTCACAAAGTCTAGAAAACCTGAGTTTAAGCATATATACACATATACACACTGACACACACATACGCAAACATATACACACACATACACAGACGCCCCCCACAAACACAAATATACATATATACAAACACTCCTCATTCCTCCCCAAATGCTCTCTCTCTCTCTTTCTCTCTCTCTCTCTCTCTCTCTCTCTCTCTCTCTCTCTCTCTCTCTCTCTCTCTGTACCTGTAAGAAAGCCACATCTTTCCATATCCTCAGCAGTTCTCTAAGATTACAGTTAAAAGGTGAGTTGCTATCTTGTATCATAGGAGTTTCAATACCAGGAGTTCCCTATACTGGTGATACCATAGACCTAGGCCTATAGGAATGAATGAGTAAATGAATGAATGAGCCGTGTAGAATAGGTTGGCTTCTTTGAACATTAATAAAATTCTCCCTAAAATCTTATGTTCATGTGGCTACTACACAGCTAATTCCAACAAAGCCATCTACTTGGATACAGCCCAGTGTAGAAGCTGCCATGAACTACTTAAATCCAGAACTTAAAATGTCTTGATTTTCCTTTAAAGGAATCCTCTGGTGACATCAACCCTTCTTATTACTAAATTCTTCCATATTTCTACTTCCTTACCAACTCCTTCAACCAGGGTGAAAATTGGAAATCTCAGGGAAGGAATATAGATAATGGAATGTAAATTTCTTCCAGTAATATCTAAGTTCCTTGAGGGCAAGGCTATTTCTATTTACCTTTATATCTCTAGTAACCAACACAGTACCTTTTACCTAGTAGACTCTTAAGAAATACTTGTTGAAAGGAATTAAGTGAAATTTAGTACAAAGCCCCATCACAAAGTTTTTAACAGTCTGATCTAGCACTGGAAACCAAGTGACTGACATGGTCCTAGGCAAGTCATCTAACCTCTGCATCCCTCAGTTTCCACTTCTGTAAAGTAAAGGTAAAAAATAGCACACACCTGCCGAGGTCGTTATAAGGACCAAGTGAGATATTTATAAAATGCTTTGTAAACTTTAAACTGCTATATAAATGCTTATTATTTTTGTCATTGTTAAAGAATTATTTGGATGTTTATTCTTCATCATCATCATGATCATTATTGAAGAATTATTTGTACTAGAAAAGGGAAAGAGTTGTCTCTGGGACAATTAACTCATGCAGTGTGGACATGACATTGGCCACCTCTCCAGTATTTTAAGGCCCAGAAACCCACTTCTCTTACCCAAGGACAGCTTTAATTACCTGTCAGTGGTTCCAACCACTGTAACCTCAGCTGCTGTGCCTTGGAGAGTAGATCTTTCCTCCAGTGTGGGTGATCCCTCCACATAGGCAGATTGAAACCCCTTTGTAGATGGTATCTGACACTTGCCATGGACAGATGATTGACCTCTTGTGGCTCACCAAGTAATGGATGGGCCTCTCTGACCTCTGTGAAGTTGATTCTTGAAGACTTCCCCAGTTTTGTAGGACTTGGAAGAATTTGCCCCATTTGCATAGACTTATAGGCCATAGTCCTCTCCATGCTACAGTGAGAGATCAGAACAAGATGCTAGGAGATTTCCACTTGTGGCATGGATCAGTAGTTTTGTCATGTAGGAAACTCCCAGTGTGAGAGATCTCTTTACTGTTGCAAATTGAAGAGTCTCCTTAACTTTAGATAAGTTCTGGGCACTTTTCTGAGACACATAGAGCTTTCATCATTTGCAGAAAGTCACTTAGTTGATACATGTTCAAGGTCTTTGGGACTCCAAGACCAACATGACCTTATTACCTTGTCTCCTTATCCTTGCTCTACTTACATGGACCAGATACAAGAAAACTGTGATTTTTCACAGGGGGGCTTCAAATTAACCAACTGGAAAATCATGCTCCTGCCATGTCTCCTCTCCTGCCTAGCTTGTGACCATGGGTGGGAAGTGGATCAAACAAAATGGCAGAGGAGGAAAATGTGTTCTTTTTAAGAATTCCTACATAATTCCCTTCTGTTTCTTGTTGGTGAACAGGAGAGACGGCAGGAAGACAGCAAGTCCCTACTTCCCCTCCTGCCTCTGAAAACAGCAGCGCTGCCCACAGCATTGGCAGCACCCAGAGTACACCCTGCTCCAGCAGCACAACCTAACATCATGGACCAGCAGGAAAGCCAGACAGCCTCACCAAGGAGGGCAGCGGTTCCAAGGAGTTGTCCATTCATTGGGGCTTGGTCCCCACACCTGAAAGGTTGAATTTGGTTCCCTTTGGAGAGAAGAGATTTGAATGCTAAAAATCACCAAATATATTCATCCCCATCTTACCCCACCTTGGTCATCATGGTCTTTGGACTTTCCTGACATGTCAGGATACATGTAAAAAAACCCCAAAACTCCTTGTCTCACTGGGCTGTTATCTCCTTGTAGGAAGATTGGAGGCTTCTCAATGTGAAACACATACAATGCTTTGTCTGTAAAAAAAAAAAAAAATCCCCTTCCTTGGGATTTCTTACTTTTACAACTTGGTTCAAGGAAAGGGTAAAGGGATAGAAATATGAAAGAATTAAGTAATAAGGAAGATTGATGTCACCAAAGGATTCCTTTAAAAGAAAACCAAGACATTTTAAGTTCTGGATATAAATAGTTCATGGTACCTTGTACACTGGGCTGCGTCCAAGTAGATACCTTTGTTGGGATGAGTGCCTTTTCCATGTTGTTCTTACGTGCCCTGAAGCTTCACATGTGTTTATGTGATGGATCCTGCCTTTAGTAACCACCTCAGGACCCATATCAAGGCAACATTCTTTCACATGTGCTGTGGGCCAGAACAACTCCAGGTGACCTATGCGCACACACATACACACACACACACATGACACACGTGTGCTCAGACAGCAGCAATATTATCTTAGTGGAGATTTTGCACGTGTTGTCCCTCTAAGTAGACTGTGACCAAGTTCTGCAGTTCCTAATTGCTCCATCCTTCTGCCTTTGTGTTCCGCCTTAGGCTAGTGTCCACATTAGGACAGAATTTGGCACTGAACCCCATGAAGAGTCTGTCCCAGGATATCACGTCTAAATGCATAGAGATGCATGGGTGTGGTAACTGATCTGCCACGAGTGTTTTTTTAGGTCAAGAAGAAATGAGTTTAGTGGTACTCTGAAAATGTTGTAGGACTTCCTAGCTGGATCTGACTTGTGTGTATATTTTGGGCAATAAGCTCTACCCTTGCAAAATAGGTCCAAACTTTATAGGCCCAGTTTATATATTATACATACATACATATATATATTATATATATATATATGTGTGTGTGTGCGCGTGTGTGTGTGTATGTACATACATAAAATTTTTTGAAAAAACAAGAACAAAACCAGAAACTTTTCAAAGATGCAAATGCATGGTAGTTTCTGTTAAACTACTGGATAATATAATTGACTCTGACAAAATTTATGTCAAAACATGGAAGCAGGATGCTTATTTTGGTTTTTTGATTTGGCACCCTTGCTCTAAACACATCCCAAACTTAAAACAACTTGGAGGTAAATTTCATGAAATGAAATTCTATAATGCAACTGAAAAGTGCTTTACTGATACCTCTGTGTTTGATGGGAAAAAAATTCTCCAGAGGAAATTGCTTATACCAAATCATTTACCGATTGTGTAATTTCATCACCAATTTTGTATTTAGCCACTTTCTAGAATTCCCAAAGAAATTATTTAGAATTCCCTAAGCAGGACAGACCAACTTCCACCCTGTCAGACTCACCAGCCAATCTCATTTCCTTGAAAGCAATATGTGGTGTGCCTGATTCTCCACCAGCAGGCTTCTAGACACCAAATGCTGAGTAGCCACCAAAGACCTCATGGCAGCTACTTGGTCAAAGTGGAATGAGGCTTGTCAGTCCGCCAAAGTTAATTCAGTCTGTTCAGAGGCTATCAGATCAATTTAGCCCAAATCAATATACTTTCTATTGAAATAATTAGGTTGGCCATTTGCTGAGATGTTGATCAATGAAGAAAACTATATATTTGCCAGATTTAACCAGAAGTATGGGTTAGCAGGGAAATTTCTGCTTCTGGGACCTTTTGTTTTTTGTTTTTTCTGTTATTAAACACATAGGCATCAGAGTAGGGAATCTAAAAAATACGCTACCTGTGTTTGGGAATAATGCGCTTTGCCTAACCTTCAGCTGAATGTATTGTTTTAGTATAGTCTATGTATTAAACAAAAAATCTTAAGAGATGTCTTCAAGGAAGACGAATCTTTAAGTCACTTATAACTATATTTTACTACATAAAATTTGTGTACAAAGATATATTTAAATGTTTTCGATAAATTTAGGTTACTCAGTATGAAATGTCTAATTTCAATTACTGTGAATTCTTTTGGTCAACTTTGTTTTGCTTCTTTTTAACCCTTTCATAAAAAAAATCAGCTGTTCTCATGGGAACTATTAGAAAATCTATTTCATAGATGGAAAGGGTTAAAATCTTTTGTAAGATATTTAAATGTATATTTTTGAAAGAAATATGCTGCATTACCAGTGATTTTTTTATCAAGAATTTACTCTTAATTTTAAACTAATTTACAGATTTATATTTACAGACTGACAAACCAAAAGTTGCTATTTGTTTTCAAAGAAGGAAAGAAAATTGAAGAGATGTTTTTGAAATTTTTAGACTTCTATTTCAGATCTGTTTGAATATATCCTTTTGGTCCTCCCCACCTGTCTGTGGGATTATTCGCTTTGAGAAATCTGAACTAACGGACCATTAGCATAGCAGGTTATTGAGGTGATGAATGCTATCAAGTATTACTTCTGGGATATTTCTATAAAACCAAACTTGCAGAGGCAGGTGTTCCCCTTACCCCTTCTCCCACCATGCAGCCAACAACAGCCTTAGTCCAAGAATGTACACGGCTCTCAGCACGATTTCTAACGGCTTCTTAAGTCACCCTTCTGATACAATACAAGCACAAGTCCTCATTCTGTAATATTTACTGTAAATTTCTCTTAAAGCTCTTCTGGGTTCTATATCAGCCAAATATTTCTACCCACAATGCATTGTACTTACTTTTTTTTTTTTTAACTAGGAACACTCTCTTGGTTTAAATACTAAGATTCTGAGGTCAGTTGTTTTAGTCTGTTGGGTTCAAATCTTGTCTGAGTAACAGATGACAACTCCTTTAGCAACATGCTGATGGTTAGGTGTGACTCTCTTGCAAGAAGTTTGATGTTTCCCTGTTTCAATACTTGGGAAGCATTTACTATGGGAAGGTGGTTGTCTGCTTGTCTCTTACCATGATTGTAATCTTTGTGCCCTGAATGTTTTCTGTGATGTGTGTTGTACTAGTCTTTTCTGTAATGTATCTACCTCAGGGTTTGAAAGAAAATATGTACTGCTGGGCGTGCCAAAGAGCACTTTTTGTTGGGTGATGCATGTGGGTGGGTGTGGATGTGTGTGTGTGTGTGTGCGCGTGTGCGTATGCATGTGTGGGTGCGCTCACCAGCGCATGTTTAAGTGTATGTGTTGGTTTGTCCTGCATGGGGGTCGTTCATGAAATTAACAGATACTTTGAGAAAATGTTGGTCAATTTCCATATACAATACATCTCCTTCTATCTCTCTCTCCCTATCCCTCTCCCTCCCTCCCTTCCTCTCTCCCTCCCTCTTTCCATCTCTCTCTCTCTCTGTCTCTCTCTCTCTCTGTCTCTCTGTCTCTCTCTCTGTCTCTCTCTCTCTCTCTCTCTCCCTCTCTCTGTCTCTCTCTCCCCCCCTCCCCTTCCCCTCTCCTCTCTCTTCATCTATCTTTTTCTCTCTTCTCCTTTACTATCTTTCTATCTCTCTCTTGTTCTTGTTCCTCTCTCTCTCTTTCCTCTCCCTTTCCTTAGTTTCTTCTGAATGAGCCTGAATCCATTGCCGATTCTTATTATCTAGGGGAACAAAAAATAAAACCCCTTAAATCCCTGTGGCCAGTTTGAACACCCCCTCCCCACCACCATTTTGTAGTTTTGCGTTCTTTTCTGCGTTCAGTGTGTTGACAGACTTGTGAACTTGCTAAGTTGTATAGTTTTGATAACCATGGTGTTATATTCTTTTTATCTCTGTGCATAATAAAGATATATATCAATTATTCAAAAAGTTCTGCTTTGTCATTAAATATCAATATTGAGTTGATATAAATTGTCTGTTCTTCTAAGTTTGTCTCCCTTGTATTTCGTCTCTCTATCTTCCAAGGGTTTAATGAGGGGAAAGTAGAAGGGGAATAGTAGGGCTCATCCCAGAAAAGAAAGTGGATGAAGAATAGTTTGGGAGCTTAGAAAAGCTTCTGCACTCCATAGAAAGCTACATTGGAGATCATCAGATACAATTGTCTCATTTTACACATAAAGAAACAGAGAGGAAATGATTTGCCCAAGGTCACCAGATTTTGAACCCAAGACCTTTACCTAGCCTCTGAAGCCAGTCCTCTTGACATTATACCATATAGCCTTGCCTTTCTTCTTCTTGGTTAGGTGATAGAAAAAGCCACAAGTGGGTCCACAAAGCTATTCCTGAGTCCCGGTTGTTCAACCTTTTTCCTTAACACTGGTTCTGGTTCTGAGAAAAAGTACAGCACAGTCCAGGTTGTCTGCCAGACCTGTCCTTTGTGCTGCCATGATTTACACCAGCCCTTTGGTTAGTAGTGGAAACCAGAAGAAAGGGGCCCATACGACCTGCCAAACTTGGCTGCCGGACCACCCAAGGCCTTTTTCAGAGAAACTGAGAAAGCCAAGGTACTTACTGTAGTGAGAATCCCTCTGTACCACTCACCTTTCTACCTTACACTAGAATCCGGGATCTTTATTGCTTTTAATGATTGATTGAATGATTGATTCACACACACACACACACACACACACACACACACACATCGCTTATAAAACTTTCGTTGTAATGAATCAGATTTATTTGGTGTTGAGGATTTTTTTTTAAGTGTCTTTTAATAATCTGAGGAATCAAAACCTGATTGATGGTTGATTTAAAGAAAACCTTTTCTAGTCTGTTGCATATTATGCCATATAATTCCATACTCCTCTCTTCCCCTCACCCTGACAAATGTCAGAATATAAAAACTCAGAACATGAGCTAAGCTAGCACCGTTTATAGAGTGTTGGTTTCTTCTCGTCATTTGTGAATGATATAAGCTTTCTGGAGAGTGAGGAAACGGTGCTAAGTGCCAATTACAAGGAAAACATAGACCAGACCTTGCTTCCTTTTCTTTTTTCTCTTTTTAAAAAAAGAGAACGAAGCCTGTACCGAATCACAAATGTCCCAGAACAGCCTCATGGCTTGGGTAATTTTTATAGATGTCTTCTTGGTCCTTGTTAATCCAGTCTTGGAGAGGGGATGCTGTCTGATGCCTTTTGTTTTCAAGCTTCACTCTCCGAATTGCTGATCCCACATGGGGGTTCATTTCACTTACATGGATTTGAGCTCTCACATGCTCAGATGACATCACCTCCCCTTCCTCCCAAGGTCACAGCTTGATTTGATTTCTAACGGGTTTCTCCATTTACAGCCTTGGGATTTGACTCCCATCTTTAGGGAGAACACTGTCTGCCAGGGTGATTGGGGATGATACCTCCCCGCCACAGAGAAGAAGCAAAGAGGTTCCATTTCCGTCAAATTCAACAGACTCCCCCCTGGCTTTTCCCTCCCTCTGCCAGCTCCCCTCTCTTTCTCTCCCTCAACTGACATTTATTAAGCACTTACTGTATACCAGACTTTGAAATTATGAAACTGACAATCAGCCATCCTTTGTGCTTGGGGTACTTACATTCTATGGGAGAGAATACAATCGACACACAGATAATGTATATAAAATACAGTATGCATCTGGGGCATTCATTGAACATGTGTTTTAACTCAACCTGTCCATCTCCTGTCTTATCATAGATTTGACTCTTAGAAACCATCTAATCCAACCTCTCATTTTATGGATGGGGAAACTGAGTCCTCAGTGGTTACATGAGATGCCCAGGATCAAACAGAAGCAATTAGGGAACAACCATTTATTAAGTGCCTGCTGTATGCCAGGCATTGTGCCAATCCACTGGGCATAGAAAGAAAGGCAAAACACAGTCCCTGAAGAAACTTGAATTCTAATGGGGGAGACAAGATGCAAATAATTGTATGTGGGAAATATATACACTGTAAGGAAGGATTTGAATCCAGCACTCTATCCATATCTACCCTATTCAGACTTCTCAGCTGCGTGTGTGTGTGTGTGTGTGTGTGTGTGTGTGTGTGTGTGTGTGTGTGTGTGTGTGTGTGTAGGATACTCATTCTGCCCACACTTGTACTCCCGACTTTCCTGGTTAGCTCTCACAATCACACAGTGATCCCTCTGGCCCCAGTCACCCCTAGGAACCCACCTCCTCATAAGGCATCTCTGAAGATGGCACCTCTGCCTGGCCCACACAGAAAGAAATGGGAGGAAGGTATTTGATCTGGTCTTTGAGAGAAAAAAAACCCACCCAATTTCACTTCAATAAACGTCCCAATTAGAAATCTGGGTGGAGCTGCTTTTTCTGATCTGTTCCTTATTCTAGTTTATAAACTATGACACAATTTCTTTAGGAAACAGCCTATACTCTCAACAAGTGCTGAAATGCTGCTGAATTTTAAAAGGGAAAAAAAGTCCCATGTAAATTCTCTTTTGGTGGAGTGGGAGAGTCGAGGGAGAAAGGCACCTGGATGGTAACTTTTAAAAAAGCATACAAAAAATAATAATAAAAACCATTTGTTGAGTGGGGATCAGAGCTTC
Organism: Bettongia penicillata ogilbyi; assembly: GCA_023548195.1. Lineage (NCBI taxonomy): Eukaryota > Metazoa > Chordata > Mammalia > Diprotodontia > Potoroidae > Bettongia > Bettongia penicillata. Next base: position 15,289,214 of record JAJHZJ010000096.1, read on the forward strand.
CCATGTCTGTTTTATCAGAAACACAAGGGCCCATAGCACAAGCTCTTTGAGGCCAAGAACAGGGTCTGCAGAGGAAGTACCTTCCTTTTTTAAAATTTATTTTATTTTAAATTTATGGAAAAAACAAGTATTTCTATAATATAGCATAATAAAAAAAGATGATTGCTCATGAAACTGCAAATCCATTATGTACAACTTGCTATTCCTTTGAAATATACAACTAAGTTATCGTGTAAATTTCTTATTTTTCTTTTTCCTTCTTTTTTTCTTGACTGACCAGTGGAGTGATCTTTTTCCGTAAGTGGAAAGTGGAAAAAAAATTTAAAAGAGACTAATCTGTCCATTAACTGGAGAAAGTAATGTTTCTGAGAGCTGGGGTTTCAGAGGATTTTTGCCATTTGACACTGTTTCTGAGGTAGACTGTGATCTTAAGAAAAGGTAACTTAATTAGTGTTGCCAATAAGGGGAAAAAGAAACCTACCTTTCGACACAGCCAGGTCCGGAGCATTTTGACTGGCTGGACTTTTCCCTTTCTGCTTTTCGGCATGAGCCAGGAGGGGTAACAGAAACAGCTTCTGTCACCATGAGGAAGCCGTAAAGGCAGATCAGGGGAGTAGTGAAAAATAACTCACAGTGGAAAGGGGCACTAGAGGATTCTGACTCACTTCTCCACGAGCCAGAGATGAACTGAGTTGAGTATTGATAAAGAGCCCTAGATTGGATTCAAATACTGTCTCTGGCACTTTCTGGCACATCACTTCCTCTGTCCATGCCCCAGTTTCCTCATTTGTAAAACAGAGGAATTGGACAAGATGGTTTCTGAGGTCCTTTACTATTTTTCTAGATCTCTTGTCTCCAGTGTCCTAATCTGTTAAAACAAGGAGATTGGATATCTAACTTTTCCACAGGGGTAGAACCTTTCAGTGTAAATAAAAACTTTGGCAGCACCCTGCTGAAGGTTTGCAGTTCTGTTGTTCAGACTTTTCAGTCATGTTCGACTCTTTGTGACCCCATTTGGGGTTTTCTGGGCAAAGATACTGGAGTGGTTTGTCATTTTCTTCTCCAACTCATTTAACAGATGAGGAAACCAAGGCAAAGAGAGTGAAATCACCTGGTCAGAGTCACACAAAAGGTTGATAGTTAGGGTTGTATAATCCTGTAACAAAGGGCTACAATAAAATCCTCTAAGATTATTTTTAATACCTATTAACAAACAGCATGAAGTTCATTAACATCAACAGCAAACTTGGGGGTGATCCAGGGTTTCTTGAAGCAGAATTGGAGAAACATGGAGCTATGAATCTATGGAGAGTGGTACTTACCTCTCAGCAACCAAGCGAATCAATGTACATGATGCACTTTACGTACCTCAAAGTGCTATGTGACTGTTCAGTCACTATTGTTATTCTGGACTTATGGAGAATTTATGAGATGACATGGCCCAAGAGTCTGAAAGGATGAGAAGGTGTAGCTGGATTGTGGCCCGCCCTGCCTGGCGGACACATGCGTGGCTGATTCAGGGCTGGGGGTGGTTTCGGAGTTGGCTGCTTTCCATTGGTTTTCCTTAGAATGTGTGGAGAGCTTGCCAAATCAGTGCAGAGATGTTTTTGATTAAAGGCTCAAGCCCAGAATTCTGGCCCCTCTGGACCTGGGGTTTTTCCAGTTTCTCCAACAGTATAGTTATCTGATGCTGAGAATGAGTGAATGTTGACACGTCAATGTTTTTTATGAAAGGAACATGCATGAAGCACCTACTATGTGCAAGTTTTGTCCAGACCTGTGATTTTACGTGTATTAGGAACTCCTTTTATGAGAAAACTGCCTATGAGTGCAATCTGCCCCTGCCCCACCTTTTCACACACTTTACATGCCCCTATGTACTCTGAAGTCCAGTGACACTGACCTCCTGACTGTTCCTTTAACAAGAAATTCCATCTCCTGACACTGGGCTTTGTCAGCGGCTGTGCCCCCTGCCTGGTATGCTCCCTCCTTATCTCCTCCACCTCTTAACTTTTCAGACTTCTTTAAGTCTTGGCTAAAATTCCACCTTAATGGCTTGTTTGTATGCAGTTGTTTGCATCTTGTCTGCCCATTAGACTGTGATCTTCTTGAGGATAGGGACTCGGTCTTTTTCATATCACCACAGGACTTGCTACATAGTAAATGCTTAATAAATGTTAACTGACTGAGGGACTGACAAATCAGCACCTATGCTTCAACTTGTAGTTTTCATGGAGTTTGCTGGGGCACCATGAGGTAAATAACTTCCATGTTACAGGAAGGACCCTGATGCCACAGAATCTAACTCTGTCCACTTCAACATCTGTCTACCGTTTTTGCCTCTCTTTGCATGCCCAGCTCTTGACCTAGTACTTGGCACATAGTAGGTGCTTTATAAGTGCTTGCTAACTTCTTGACTTGGCTTTGTCTCATACTGGCCAACATACAATCGTCAATATAACAATTGAAGATTAATTAAGGGATAAGCATTTACTGAGTGCCTGCTGTATACTGGTTAAGTGCTAGGGATATGAAAACAAGGCCATAGTACTCCCTGTTTACAAGGAGTTTACAATCTACACATAAGTAGGTGTGTACAAATACCCACAAATTATAGTAGCTGTCATTCATATGGGGATTTAAGATTATGCAAAGCGGTTTGTTTACACATTTCATGTCCTTTAAGCATCACAACAATCCTGAAAGGTAAGTGCTATTACTATCACCATTTTTCAAATTAGGAAACTGAGGTTAAATGACTTTTCCCTCCAAGGTCACACTTCTCTTAGGTGTTTGAGGCAGGATTCCAAATCAGGTCTTCCTGCCTCTAAATCAGCATGCTTTCTGCTAAGCTACACTGCCTTTCTAGATGTATGGTCGTCTTGGAGGGGAGATGCTGTTGGCAGTTGGGGAGGTCCAGAAAAGATGTCAGACACAAAGGGGTGCCTTTGAGCTGAATCTTAAAGGAAACCAGGGAATTTGAGAGGAAAACATGAGGAAAGAGGGAGCTTCAAACACCAAGGTAGCTCTATGCAGTGCTGGGAGATGGAGAGTCATGTATGGAGACCAATGAGACAGCCAATATGGTGGGACTATAAAATGCATTATTATGGAACGGAGAGAAGAGTAATAAGATTGGAAAGGTATAATAAACTCATCTAGTTGTGAAAAATCTTTAAATTCCAAAAGTAAGAGGAAGCCATTAGGGTTTGGTGAGTAAGAAAGTGAGAAATTTGGACTCAAGTTTTAGGGAAATCACTTTGGTGGCAATGAGGAGGACAGATTGGAAAGAGGGGGTGTCCTGAAGAATGGGATCCAATTAATAGGCTATTCATTAATTCAGGAAAGTGGTGATAAAGGCCTGAGCTGGGTTCTGTGAGTAGAGAGAAGTGGACATGGGCAAATGTTTGCTGCAGAGGTAGAAATGGTCACATTAGCAACTGATGGGAAGTGTTGGATGAGAGTGAGAATAACCCTGAGCCTGTGATCCTGGAGGGATGGTGGTGCCCTGGACAAAACGGGTGAGGAATTTTGGGAATCAGGATGGGCCTTAGCGAAAAGAATTAGTTCTGCTGGGGACACATTGAATTTTGAGATTATATCACATATCCAGTTTATTTATGTTATGTATATTTAATTCTGTTATCTTTGATAGATACTTGATAATGAAGGACTGGAGCCAGTGGCGTCCTGGCAAATGTTTAACACCTGGCTATTGGGGGTGGGGGAGGGGCAGAGAGAATGTGCATGATATACTTTTAAGTTTAATCGGTGCTATTAGCATTTTCTACATCATTTTCTTTTTTAAAAAAAAAACCTTTATTTTTTAACTAATTCATTATTTTTTTGTTTTCAACATTCATTTTTATAAGATTTTGAGTACTAAAATTTTCCCCATCCTTCCTCCTCAAGATGGCATGCAATCTGATCGGCTGCATACGACGTCGCTTTCCTAAATCTAGACAATTAATAAAACCATAAAGCAAGCCCTGATCTGTATTGTTTGAGATATAAATGCTCACACTGAAAACTGAACGATCAGCTCTCTCAGGCAGATATGAGCTAACTCCAGAATGCCTCTGACTGGGGCTCAGGAAAGAGTCAGACCTGGAAATCTTCATAGAGATGACAATTAAATTCATAGAAGTCATAGAGGAGAAAGGAAGAGAACCCAGGTTCAAGTCTTCATTTGGTGGCCAAAGCATGACCAAAACACTCATGGGCTTCTCACCCTGTAAATTCACTCTGCCCCTCTGGCTCTGTTGTTTAATAGGTTGGTTCAGAGCAGCCATGTCTTCATCCCTGTCTGGGCTCTATGCCTGATTCTCTAGACTTTCCCACTATCTCAATATCCCTGTCCTTCATCCTAAATTGCAGGTGAACTGTAGATCTTCAGTGGTGGAGGGAGTTTCCACATTGAGATTTCCCTAAACTAATGAAGTTGCAAGTCCAGATCTTTCCCTGGCCTGTACCATCAGGACCAAAAAATAAAGTTAGAATATGTTTAAGTATACAGGAGGAATTCAGACAGTTTTATGACAGGTTCCAGAAGGATGGAGGAATCAGAGACATGGAAGAATTATTGAGGTAGCACCTGGTGAAGCCTGGAACGCAGAGGATCTCAAAGGCAAAGATGTAGAGGGGGTCAATTCCAGGGATAGGATACACCCTCCCCAAAGACATGGCAACAGGAAAGGGCAGAATGGCACCAGAGTAAGCTGGTCTTACTGGAGCTACACTTACCTTAATTCAATTCCACAAACACTTCAATGTCTGCCATGTGCCAGGCACTGTCCTCATCTCGGAAGGAACAAAGCTAGATCATGTATGGGTCATAATGGCTTGTGTCCCCAAAATACAAACTGGATTACATCAATAACAACCAATCAGGGAAGCCTAGGAGCTAAAGGGGGACAGAGTAGGCGGGCTCATTACTCTAGTACAAGAAAGAGTGAAATTAAAGCAAAAGAGAGGTCCACCACAGCTGTTAGGAGAAATCTGGGAGGAGATTGTAGGGGCTGGGCTTAGCCTCAAGGGGGATGTAGTGCCTGAGTAAGGCCCTGAAGGAAGAGAAAGACCCCAGTAGATGGACATGGCAGGTGGGTGGACCAGCAGGTGGGGGAGCATCAATATATCGCTTTTAGATTTCCTAAGATAATATCTTATTTATATCAAAGTGTGAGCTTGATCAGAGTGCAGCTTGCTTTCCTCTTTATATCCTCAGCACTAGCACAAGACTTTGTCTATACTGGTGCCTAATAGATATTTTCCTTCCTTCCTTCCTTCCTTCGTTCCTTCCTTCGTTCCTTCCTTCGTTCCTTCCTTCGTTCCTTCGTTCGTTCGTTCGTTCGTTCGTTCGTTCCTTCCTTCCTTCCTTCCTTCCTTCCTTCCTTCCTTCCTTCCTTCATTCCAGGCGTGGGGAAATGTCATAAAGGTTCCTTCCAGTTTAAGTCCTATGATCTTTTTTATCAAATCATTGATTAGTGTTTTAATTGATTAATTAATATAATCAGTCAATTATAATTAATGTGATTATTATTAATTAATAATTAATTTGACAATCTTCAGGGTTTGTCAAATGCTTTATAAATATTATCTCATTTGATCCTTAAACCAACCCTGAGAAGTAGGTGCTGTTATTATCCCCATTTTACAGTTGAAGAAACTGAGGCAGGTAGAGGTTAAGTATTTGATTTGCATAGGTGCAAATCAAAGTTAAGGTTAAGTATTTGATTTGCATAGGGTCACACATCTAGTAAGTGTATGAGGCTGGATTTGAACTCAATGTTTCCTCCAGAGTCAGTGCTCTTATACACTACCTCCCATTTTACAGATGAGGAGATTATGGCTTTGAGAGTTTAGATGATGTGCTCATAGTAATTCAGTAATTACTTAATGTAATTAATGTGAGAGATCCAAATGAGGGAAGAGAGCGAAGAGGAGGCCTGAGGCCATCCCAGATTGGCCAGTACGATAGCACATGAAGTAAGATTGGTAAGCTGGGCTAGAACCAGGGGGTGAAGGTCAGCTGAGGAGGCTGGCTTCTGTTCAGTCGTGAAAGGGAGTCCCTGAAGGCTTTTGAGAAGGGGGCATTATGAGGATTCCTTTGGGGTGTTGTGAATGGCGGGGAGACGAGAGAAGAGGGAGGAAGCAGCAGAGAGATGCTCCCATCTCGGGCTCTCATGCAGCTGTAACGGAGAAGTCCATGTCAGTGCGCACACACATATATAGCTATATTTGTATATGTGAAAGGCAGTGGGGTATGGTGCACAGAGAGCTGGCCTCAGAGTCAGGGAGACCGGAATTGGAGTCCTCCCTGTGATGTGCCCTGGCTGTGTGACTGAGTCTGCCCCTTACCCCTTTTCTGTGTCCTCTTAAACGCCAATTGGAGTTGCCAAGTGGCAATGAAGGAGGGGAATTTCCTCACCAGGGAGTTTCCTCTTCCAAAGAAATCTCACGTCTGTCTCTATTCCTATATTCATTATTGGAGTCTTTTCCCCCTTGGGAGGATCTTTGTATGCGGAAGCTGATTCCTCCCCCTCCTTTCTAGCATCTGAGTTGTGCAGGATCCCGAGGGAAAAAAAGTTAACTTTTATTTAGGACTTCTAGCAGAGGGTCTTTGGTCCTCCCTGAAGAGGCCAGCACAACGAGCAAAGGAAGGACATATGGAGAGTACGAGGAGGACGCGACATGCCAAGGAGGAAGATTTGTACAGAAGACAGGAGTGCATGGGGTGGGAAATCTGAATCTTTTCTGAATCTTGGGAATTTACTAGCTTTGTGTCCCAGGGTCAATCATGTCACCCCTCCCAGCCTCAGTTTTCTTATCTATAAGATGGGACTAATAACATCCCCCACATATCCCAGAGTTGTGGCGAGGCTCAAATGACATCCTCCATATAAAACACTTTTTAAACTTTTATGGGTCATATAATAATATTTGCAAACATTAGGATAGCACTTCAAGGTTTGTCAAATGCTTTATAAACATTATCTCATTTGAGCCTCATAACAACCCTGAGAAGTAGGTGCTGTTATTATCCCCATTTTACAGTTGAGGAAACTGAGGCAGGTAGAGGTTAAGTATTTGATTTGCATAGGGTCACACATCTAGTAAGTGTTTGAGGCTGGATTTGAACTCAATTTTTCCTCCAGAGTCAGTGCTCTTATACACTACCTCCCATTTTACAGATGAGGAGATTATGGCTTTGAGAGTTTAGATGATGTGCTCATAGTCATTCGGTAAGTGTCAAAGAAGGGAATTTGAACTCAGGACTTCTGAGGCCAGACTCGGTACTCTTCTCTACAACCACATCCTTTGCTGCTCTTTTGATCATTTCTATAGGTCACCTCCCTTCTAGGGGCAGCTAGGTGGTCCAGTGAAAAGAGAGTGCTGGGCCTGGAGTCAGGAAGACCTGAGTTCAAGTTCAGCTTCAGACACTAGCTGTGTGACCCTGGAGTCACTTAGCCTCTGTTTGCCTTAATCCACTGGAGAAAGAAATGGCAAACCATGCCAGTGTCTTTGCCAAGAGAACCCTATGGGCAGTAAGGTCACAAGGAGTCCAACACAACTAAATGACAGAAAAACAATTCTTGACTCCAAGTAGCTGCCTATAAAACTCATGACTTCAGAAACTCAATCTGATTCCAGTCTCCTCTTTAGTTCAGTCCAGTTCAACAGCTATCATTCAGTGCCTGTTGTGTTTCAAGCTTGTGATACAAATCCATCAATGAATATTTATTAAGCTACTATAAAAAGATGTAAAAGACTTACTGGGGAAAGCAAGAGCAGACACCTACAAAGAAGGCAAGCTATACCTAGGACAAAGAGGAAGTAATTAACAGAGGGAGGGTGCTGGAATTAAGAGGCTGGAAATTTTCTTTGGGATTTAAAGGAAGCTGGGACATCAGTGGTCAGAGCAGAGGAGGGAGAACATTCCAGAGAAGGGATAAAGCCCAAGAAAATGCCCCAAGTTGACAGCCAGGAGGCCAGAGATTGAGAAGTTGGTACTGGGGAGTAAGGTGTAAGATGACTGGAAAGGTGGGAGTCAGGTTAGGAAGGGCCTTTTGTATTTGCTCCTGAAGGTGATGGGAGCCACTGGAGTGCATTCAGTTGGGTCAGGGTAGGGGTGGGTGACCTAACTGGATCTGCTCTGTGGGAGGCTTCGGTGGCTGATTGGTGGCTGGACTGGTGTGAGGAGAGCCTGGAGGCGGGCAGACCCGCCTGCAATTATTGCAATGGTCCTGGCTTGGGATGATGAGGGCCTGCCACAGAGTGGGGGCCATGTCAGAGGAGACAAGGGGGAGTATTAGAGAGGTAATGCAAAGGTGAAATCCATAGGCCTTGGCAACAGTCTTTAGAGGGGAAGGAGGCCAGGATGACTCCTGGGTTTTCAGCCTGGGGAGGGCTTGGAGATTCTTTCCACAGTAACAGAGGAGGTAAGAATCAGGGCTGGTTTAGGGGTTTTGGACATGTTGAGTGATACCAGTCCACAAACCAGATAATTCCTGCCCTCACTGAGCGAACATTCCCTTGCGGGAAAAATTCACGACTGAGGTTTCTCTTTGGCACCAATGGGACGATGTCATCCTTGCTCCTGACCTAACTCCTTTTCACTCAGTTTGATTTCTTTCCTGGCAGGATACCTATTGGACTAAACTGGAATCCTCAACCTCCCTAGGAGGTGAGCTAAAAGTCCATGCCCCCAGGGATTCGCTCAGGCCAAACAAAATGTAGAAAGGGTGCCGCCACAGAATTCTCCATTTTCATCCAGGCCCAAGCTCCCAGAGGAGAAGTTCCTCTTCAAATTCAAATGCATCTACCCCATTCCCACCATCCTCTGGAGGGCTCTCACCATTAGACTCACACCCAGCCTCTCGGGTCATGCTGGGTGGTCTCCCTGCCAGGGTCTTGCTGGGATTACCCAGGATCAATATTTCGAATATTTTCTGTTTATTTCAAATCAGAGTTAAGTTCATAAGCTATTTTTTTTTAAACCACGGAATACCAGAAATATGGTTTTGGAGAGTAGCCAGTTTGACTCTGGGCCAGAATATTTCCCCAGATCTAAAGAGCCTCCCCTTAGTCCCAGTTGTTTTTCCCTTTGGTTCCTTACATTTCCTCCCCAAAGCTGAAATTATTCCCCAGCTTTCCTTGCGAACGATGTATCTGAGAACTTTAAGGCTGCACTGATACCTAGACATCCTGCCCCCACCCCCTAAGGCCTGATTATTAAATTCGGGCCTCTCTTGTAATTCCTGCCATCATGTTATATTACAGCTCAGCTCTGGGACCTAAGGAATTTGACCCCTGGGGCTCCTGGCTTTCAGTATTTTAAAAAAAATTGGCATTGGGGAGGGTGTTAATTGTTAAATCATCAAGTATAGTATTGCTCACTGTGGGTGGGTTAGAAAAGAAGGTATGGGAAGAGGAATTAAAGAGGAAGAGGAAAAGAGAAATGGATAAAAGAAGAAAGAGAAGCAGGTGGCTCTGGCAGCATGGACCCTTTGATATCACACAGACTTTTAAGGCTAATCCCAAGGGCTGATGGGTTCTGGACACTATCTACTCACAGTTCAGAAACAAACTGCTTCAGTCTGGGAGAAAAAGTCATTTCATGAACAAGCCCATGAGGTCACGCCTCTCTTGGAAGGGCAGAGAGAAACAGCTACACTAGGCTGCCCCTAATTGAAGTCTCTCTGCTCTGGCCTCCCTGGTGAAAGCCATGGGCTCTGCCTGGAAACAGGAGGAGGAGCAGAGACCCTCATCAGAGGTCATCTCTCCTAGCTTCCTTCCGCTTTGTAGGTGACAAGCTAGCAGCCTGTGTTAGGCTGGGAGAGACCTAGCATGAAGACTAGAGCTGACCAGAAATTTCTGGGACTGAGGTCCTGCTCCTTTCCCAATCTTTGGACACCCCTCTTCTAGAAGTCTCCAGCGAACTTTCCTCAGGCTTGGCCTTCTAAGGCAAGGCAGAGCATGAGTCAACCATGAATCAGCCACCAACTGACCCACCCATTGAACGGGAATCCTCTCACCCTAGCCTTGTGTCCCAGTGGATCCAGCTGGCAAGTGTTTGAGACATGTCTCAGCATCTTGTGATCCGTTTTTGATTTCCTGATAGGTTTCCTAAGGTTTTTTCCTTACTGATGACTCAGCTACTTTTGACATAGGCACTTGAAGACCAGCCCCTTTCCCCCTTGTCCAATGGAAAAAGCTACAATACATGGACATTAGTCTCTAAAAAATTCCTTTAAAACTACAGAATAACCTGCAGATCAAAAGCCTACCCTCCCTCTGCCCAATAGTGTCTTGCCTGAAGAGTTAGGGTTGAATTCTCTTAATTAAAAAAAAAAATAGATGCTTTTCCAGCAGTTTTTTCTCTAACAAAAGTGCTGCTCTATCCACAAGTCCACAGTCATGCTCCCTTCTCCCCCAAACCTTTCACAAAGGTCATCTCTTCAACAAAACGGGCAGACCCAGAGGCTGTGACTACAAGCTTTGGACACTAGTGATGCTTTAAGTCTTAATCTAAAGAACCCCCTTTCTTCCCATCTGTGCATAAAAGTTGTGTTTTGTTTTGTGTTCGTTTTTGTCTTTTTTGACATTAGCAAAATGTCCTTCTACATTCTCTGCTTTTGGGGAGAAGTGGAAGATTAGGCCTCTTTCTGCCTGATCCCTGCGTGGGTGGCCCCTGCTTGATCACAGGAGTGCGTTAAAAACAAACAAACAAACAAAAAACAACCCAAATCCGGACTCTTCCTTTTTCCTCCTTTCACCACCAGCTATGACAGAAGGCTCTTGGCTGCTCTGAGTTTGGTTAAGTCTTTTGCCCCTGGATCACAGGCCTCCTTGAAGGTCAGTATCAAAGTATCAGGGCTGGAGGAAGGGAATTCTGAGTACAGACTCATTTACCATGCAAGCCAGCCTCTACTCCATTCTCCCTAAGCATCTATCCAAGGCACCCCAGGAAAGCCTAGGATCATAGACATAGAGTTTAAAAAGGCTTGGGAGCCATGGAGTCTAGCCCACTCATTTTATAGGTGAGGAAACCAAGGCAGGTAGGACTCAGTGACTTGCCCAGGGTCATATACACATAGTAAGTATCCCAGGCAGGATTTGAACCCAGCTTCTTGGAGTCCACAAATGGCTCTTTCCACTGACCTATCCCAGAACCACTGAGTAACTTTTTTTAAACTCTCAAACGTATAATTTTTGCTTAGCAATAAATACAAAGCAAAAATAATCAGCACATCAGTTACTAACTATAAAGTGAAAGGAAGATCAATCATAACACAATCCATTTATAAACCTGAGTTACACTCTCCTTCACTGCATATAGACTCTGTGGAGGGAGAAGACACATATCGGAAACCCAGAAGGAAGACACATGAATGGAAAAAACCAAAATAATCCAGTCCAGTCCAATAATCATTTATTAAGGGGACTGTACTAAGTGCTGGGGAGTCAGTAAAATAATACTTAATAAAATGAAAGACAATCTCATCCCTAAAGGGAGAGACAGCACACAGAAGGAGAGAGGAAATGGGGGCAGGACACCAGGGGTGTTTGGAAAGAAGGAAAGAAGGAAGGAAGGAAGGAAGGAAGGAAGGAAGGAAGGAAGGAAGGAAGGAAGGAAGGAAGGAAGGAAAAAAGGAAGGAAGAAGGAAAAAGTATTTATTGTCTACTATATACCAGACACTGTATCAGATGCTAAGAATAAAGTATAAAGTTGCCCTCAAGTAGCTTATACTCCAGTGAGGGGTGGGGAGAGGAAGGACACACATATGGCAGCCGAAGGAGCATGTTTTCGTCTGACAAGTCCCAGGGACTGTTTCCACGTCTATGGTCTTGTCCCTTAACTCTTCTTGCGTTTGTTACATATCTTGCTCCTCCCATCTCTATTTCCTTTACAACAAATCATCCTTCAAATTCCTTATTGCTCATGCACTGACTCCTGTTTAGGACCAGCATGGGCCTCTCCATTGATTACCCTTTGAGGGATCCTTAATTCAACCTGCCTTGCGGTGACTCCCTCCCAGGAATCCTGGGGACAAACACAACGAGTCTGATACCTCCTTCACATGAGAGGTCTCCACATTCTTGAAGACAGCTGTCACGTTCCCTTAGCATCACTTCTTCTCCAGGATAAACGTTGCTGTTTCCTTGAATCAACCTTCCTACGTCATGCTCTCAAGGTCATTCCTCTTCCTGGGGGATGCTGTCTGGCTTTTCAGAGGCCTTCAGGTAGCGTGGTGTGCAGACCAAACCCTGCACTCCTGCTGCGACCTGAGTAAGGTCTCAAGCTGAAGTTAAGGAGATGATTTCATAAATGTATAGAATTTTTAAAAAATATTTAGTTATTTTTGATTTATGGAATAAAACCAGCATTTCTACAACATAATATTATAAAAAGATGATTGCACATGAAATTGTAAATCTATTATGTATAACTTACATAGAATTTCATTTGCTAATAGAGTAGATGAAGAAATAGAAAAGCAAAAGACTTATTCAGGGTGACAAAGCTAGTTGGGGACAGCTAAGATTTGAACTCAGGATTCTGGGCAAATGAAAAAGTTGGTGGTTGTGACAGGACCAATATCTCCCAGAGTGCTCCCCTTCCTCTCCCCCAACAAGGATTAGTTTTTACTAAAAGGCAATAAAACTCTTCCTGGAGTCTGATGGATGGTCTCTAAAGTTTCCTGGTCACCTAAGGGTGTAAAAGTCCCACCCCATGAAGTCAGGAACCCTCAGATTTGGTGGATGTCTGAAGAAAAGCAAATCTTGCCTGCTGATCAGACATTTCCATATGGAGGGGAGGGGGTGCCCAGTGTAACGGTCACTGTGGCATTATTACATATTCTTTCTACATTCAGGCTAAGTAAATCTCCTTCAGAACAAAAAATAAAACTGATCAGTGACTTAGGAGTATCTAATTTTATCCCCAAATGGAAACTGAGTAGAATGCTATAGCATCAGGCCTTCCCTTAACAGTGATGGATTCAGTGGGGAAAACAATCCCAGAATACTCTGCTACCCACCGAACTATGAGTGTCTTCTGTTCCCCTCAGTGATTTTCTTCCAATCTCACACTTCCTGTTCAATCACCATGTTTCAGGATCAAGATGGGCCACCTTGACTTTCCCACAGTTCAAAACAGTCTTTAAACGAGGGAAGCATTTGTAGGGATTTGCAAATAGCTGGTGGTCTCATAATTTGGGGGCTTAATCTGAGCATTTTCCCTTCATCAGCACCTTGCAAAATGCCAGGTCCCCAACACAGTATTAAGTTGCATTCAAATAAACCTATGAGCTGCAGTCAAATGGGAAACAGTTTTCTTTTTACCAAAAGGAATTGGAAGGAAAAGTTCTGGAACCAGAGACCAAAACCAAACTCTCTGTTGACATTCGCGCCATTTCGCGTTGCAAAGCCAGATTTTTACACTTAAGTGTAATAATGTCACTGTGTCATTATTTCATATTCTTTCTGTGTTCAGGCTAGGTAAATCCCCTTTAAAAAAAACCCAAAATAAAACAGTTCAGTGACTTAGGAGTGCGCAATTTCTGAGTCTATGTCTCAGTTTCCTCATTTGTAAAATGAGGAGGTTAGATGTGGTAACCTTTAAAGTCCCCCTTTCTGCTCCAAATCCACGAACTCATAAGTATTCAGTTCAGTAAGATTTACAGGGTGCCAGTATCAGGCCTTCCCCTAACACTGGCCCATTCAAGAAAAAAGATGTACGTTATTATGTAGAAGATGCGGTGCAGGTACTGGAACATTCTAAGCCAAAATGAAACAGTTGATTTCCTATGGAGTTTCCATGCTGTTGGCAGATATAACATACAGTCAGTTTATATATTTGAGAAGCAAAAGGCCATGAGGAATAGGTCAGCTGATGAAGGGACATACAGACAAGGTAGGCTCTGTATGAGTTTGCTTCCCTTTTAATAGTGTTTTAAGAGAGCAACCGCCTGATGTTGCCTTCTGACCTGGGGACTAAATGACCCAGGGAACAAGAGAAAATCCTTTTGTCATGGATAAACTCACAAATCTGTTTTTTGCTTAAGTTTCAGTACTAATCAAATATCTACTGTCATTTGGGAAGGAAAGCATTACTCAATTTTATGTGTTAATTCTCTTTTTTATTTTGCAAGTTTCTCTGTTAAAAACAAGAGTAGTTCCAATGAGAGGAGGGATTATTGATCATAGAATAAGATGTCATAGAGCTGGGAAGATCATTTAGGTGTATGTTTTTCAATCTTTTTGGTTTCAAGATCCCTTTGCCCTCTTAAAAATTATTGAGGAGCCCAAAGAGTTTTTGTTTCTCTGGTTTCCATTTAGAGATAATTACCATTTTAGAAATTCAAATGGATAAATTTTAAAGTTATGTATTCATTTTAAAATAACAATAATAAACCTATTTTGTATTCACATAAATAACGTTTTTGTGAAAAAAATAACGCTATTTTCCAAAACAAAAAAATTTTGTGAGAAGCATGGCATAATTTTCCATATTTTTGCAAACCTCTTTAAGGTCTAGTTAATAGAAGACAGCTGGATTTTCCTATCTACTTCTGCGTTCAATCTTGGGATAGCTTGTTTTGATGAAGGATATGAAGAAAATATGGCCTCACACATCTATGTAATGGAAAAGGGAAGAACATTTTAGCAGGCAAATAATGTCTTAGTATTATAATAAAGATAGTTTTGTCCTTATGGACCCCTTGAAAGGGTCTTGAGGAACTGCTGAGCTAGTCCAGACCTTTCATTTTATAGGATCATAAATCTAGAGTTGGAAGGGGACCTCAGAGACCATCTAGTGCAAGCCCCTCATTTCAGAGATGGGGAAACTAAGGATGAAGCAGATGGAATTTGAACTCCAGAGCCAGGGCTCTTTCCACTGAAGCATGCTGCCTCTCATTTCATAGAATAACAACTGGACCCACTGGAAGAAGGTTGTGTGACGGTCTTCTTCTTTTCCCATTTTTTAATTTTATTTTCATGTGTCTTCTACTTCCCTATTCTTGTTTTGCAAAAATATTTTCTCAGAGCATCTATTTCTCTGGAGAGTTTCTCCCTTGGTTCTTCTAAGAGTTTTATCTCCTTAATTGGTCTTTTTTGTCGTTGCCCAATTACATCCAGCTCTCCTGACCCCTTCGAGGGTTTCTTGTCAAGTCACACAGCTAGTAAGTGAGATCAGATTTGAAATCATATCTTCCTGACTTCAGGGCTGACACTATCCACTGTGCCACCTCGCTGCCCCTTAGGTTCAAAAGTCATCCCATAAATTGGGGTGTATGTAGTCATACATAAATTGTATGTAGTCAAATTATTCTTGAAAGTCTCTTAAATTGCCCATAAAATATGGTAGAGTCCCTTTATGCACAGCTATGGCTAGGTGGTTGCAGCAGACAGAGAACTGGACCTGGGGTCAGGAAGACCAGAGTTCAAATCCTACCTCAGATCCTGGGCAAGTCACTTTGTTTCCTCATTGTAAAATGGGGATAACAATAGCTCCTACTTCCTAGGATTATTGTTAAATCTGCAAAGCATTTTGCAAGCCTGAAAGTGCTATGTAAATATTGGTTGTTTTTTTTTTTTAAATTAGTAGAGTCTCTCTAAAAGAAGGCAATCTGTATCACAGAGAAGGTGGATCTGGGATGGAAATGCTATCTATTGAAACAATATCTTCTAAATTTACATATTTTTTAAACCAAGACTTTCACTTTTTCCTGAAATAGAGGAAAAGTACTTTCAGAGGATTTTAGAGGGCAATTTTTAACAAAGAAGATGTGTACAGCATCATATAAATGTTTCTTCTTCTTAGTTGTGTATGAGACAAGAAAGGACTCAAGGAAACCAGATCACAAGAAAGGACCTTCTAGCTGACCAAGAATGCTTGACTAATGATGGAAGGACTGGCCAATGAGGGTCTTGCCCTTGGAGCAAGTGACAACATTCTTTGCCTGGTTTCAATTCAACCTGTGGAATTTTGGGGATCCAGGTTTTGTCCATGGTGACTAAGGGTTGATATGTGAAAATGAAAACCTTCTCCTTTGCTTTGGAGCCAGAATAACTTGATGATTCATGAGTTGCTGTGTTGGAACTGAGTGTGCATACAAAAGGTTAGAACTGGTGACCTCTCACTTTCTTGCTTGGCAGCTTTTGAGTGAGGAGGACCCCTGAGAACTTTGAGGTGAGTGGGGGAGCATCAGCTGCCCTATCTCCCACTTCCAGTCACATGTCTGCAAGCACATGTCAATCCTACTTTCTTAGTGTCTATTCTTTCTTGATTTGGGGGGACTAAGTCTCCTGCGAGAGGAATGTCCAGTTGACCAGTAAGACTGAGAGATCCATCAAAGCCATTATAGGAGCCTCCACAGACAACTGGAGTCAGTCACAGTAGCAGCCACATTCATTGAGGCACCAGCCAGAGCTTGACCCAATCCAGCAATGGATGGACCAGTTGGCCAAAACCCCATCTTAACTAATATGGAGCTAGGCCAGTTGAGCAGGGAGTGACTCATCACGTTGTCACCACCTTGGCCCAGTGAAAACTTAATGGGTACTTGATGAGAAGGGAAAAGAACTCCTAGAGCCAAGAGTCTCAAGGAACCCCTCCATCCCACGTTTTCATCACACGTGTCTCATTGTCTTTGGGATCTCAGCTTGAGGCCAGTGTTTCAGGGCCCTTACATGTAGTGGCAGTCAATGGAGAGAAATAAATATATACCAGAGGTGTTGAGAAGGTAGAATTGACAGGATAAGAGGAAATGGGTACAATTGGTGGCATCAACTTGTCATCCGTTTTCTCCTTCCTTTCCACTGCCATACCCTCCAAAATTGTTCCTGTGGTTCTGATCTAGCTAATGTTTGGTTTTTGCTTTTACACATTTTTCAGGCTATAACTAAGTCCTTTACCCAACAAGAATAGTCTTCGTGTTACACCTAATTGAAATGTCTTTGACTGAAGGAGGTATCACACCTAGTTCTGGATGATTGATTCAATCAAAAAACATTCTTCCCTGACAAACATAATTGAAGACAGCTGGATGACCCAGTGGCTAGAGCCCTGGACCTGGAATCAGGAAAAACTGAGTTCAAATCTAGACTTAGATACTTCCTAACTGTATGACCCTAAGTAAGTCACTTAACCTTGTTTGCCTCAATTTCCTCATGTGTAAAATGATCTGGAGAAGAAAACAGTAAACCACTCCAGCATCTCTGCTAAGAAAGCCCCAAATGCCATATTGAAGAATTGGACAGGATTCAAAACAACTGAATAACTGTAGAAGAGGTAATGGAGAGGAGGTATGGGGCAGAGGATAGAGGGCCAACACTGGGTTCAGATCCTGCCTCTGACACATGAAGGCTTTGTGACCCCAGACAAGTCACTTCTTAGGGGCTCAGGCACACACATCTGCATCGATGCAGAGAAGTTCCCAGTCCTATGCTTCCCCCATTAGGCTTGACAGCCTCTGAGGTCCCAGATCTAATCTTCGACCCTGATGGGGAACAGGCCATACATAGTCCAGAAACTGTCAAATTAAAACAAAAGGCATTCATAAAACTTTTTGAAAAAATAAAGAACTTTTAATTGAGGCATGGAGATTTGAATGATTTGCCTATAAAAACACGAAAAATAAAGGAACAGAGGCATGTCCCCTTATAAAGAGAGAAGCAGTCACATCCTAATTTTAAAGGCAGAGTCTGTGGTTTAGCTAAGACAGACACAAAGGAGTTCCACCTTTTTAAACCATCATTTTGGAGTCTTTCTCCCTGGATATTATGCCAGGGAACACTGCGGCTTGAAAGGATCATAGGGATGTTTCCCTTCCCACTGTCCCTCTCACTCACCCTGGCCTCAAGTCAAGACCCTTTTACTAGTGTCCTTTGTGAACTGCCAGATCTCTCTGTCCAGGCTCCCTAGAAGCTCTGAGACTATCTGGATTCTGATCTCAGAGCTTAAACTCTGACCTTTCTGACCTCTGTGGACTTGGGAAACCAGAATCCTAACCCTGAGAGTCCGAAGGGGCAGTGAGATGCCCCCACAAAGCCAGCTCCCAGGCTCCCTTATCTTGGGGGCAGGGGGCTGGGATTTCCTGGCAGGAAGCACTTTCTGTCGGACACAATGAGCAGTTATCAGTCCCAATCAGAGGCCTAGGATCATGTATGGGCACCTCCAGAGGGAACCGATTTAGGGAGCTCTTTCGGACCCCACTCCCTTCACAAGTGGGTATTACCAGACCTTTCCTGTGTGAATCTTGGTTCCTGTAGCTGTCTTAGGATTTGGTCTGTCTCAGTGCTGACTTCCTCTCTATCATCACTCTTTCTTCCCCAGTCCTATAACCTCTATACACTTCCCTTGGATTTTCATATTTGATAGAAATTGAACCTGAGAGTCAATTTAGGCTTAGAACAATGTGACTTGGCTAAATTTGGACATGTAGCAGGAGAAGGGTACAGCAGATTTCCTGGGGGTTATATTTTCTTTGACAACCTCAAGTCACATATTAGGAGAATCTTGGATTTTTTTTAAAAATAAGTTTTATGAATGCCTTTTTTGTGACTTGACAGTTTCTAGACTATGTATGCCCTGTCAGCAATCAGAATCATTGATTTAGAGTTGGGAGCCCCACGGGCCATCTGACCCAGACCCTCATTTTACAGATGAGGAAACTGGGTTACAGGGAAGCTAAATGATTTGTCTAAAACAGGAGTGGGGAACCTGTGGTCTATTAGTTCCATTTGGAGTCAGTCAAAGGGCCACACCTGAGGACCTAGAGGGTCCCACATGGCCTCGGAGCCACCCTTAGCCTAAAATAACACAAATAGTATCAGGCAGGATTTCATCCTAGGTCCTTTGATTCTTGAATTAGTACTATTTCCAACATGGCAGAATCCTAAATCACAGTTATGGGACCTCAGAGGTCATGAAATCTAACCCTTCCATTTATTATGCAGATGAGGGTACTGAGGTCCCAATAAGTGAAGTAGAATCCAGTGACACAGGCCTCTTTGTTGTTCCTCAAAATATGTGACACTGTCTCCCAGCTCCTGGCATTTTCTCTGGCATTCTCCCCCCTTCTCATCTCTGTCTCCTGGCTTCCCGGCAGGAAGACTTTATTTCTCTTAATTCTAGTGCTTAACTCCCTCTGTTGATTATTTCCAACTAACCCCGTATGTGTCTTTTATGTACATAGTTGCTAGTGTTCTGTCCCCATCGTTAGAGTGGGAACTTCTTGAGGTCAGGGACTTTTTTAACCTTTCTTTGTATTCCCATTACTTAGCACATAGTAGGTGCACATCTACCTCCCAAGGTTGTAAGGATCAAATGGGAAATTGCACATCAAAACATTTTCAAATCTTAAGGTGCCATATGCTGTGAAAGTCTGAGATTATTATAGTATCCAACAGGAGGCAGGAAGGTATATAGGTCATTGCACCTGGAGTCACAAAGACCTGGGCTCAAATCCTTCTTCAGGTGTTCATTAGCTCAATTAGTATGACACTGGGTATTTATTATCAGAGGATCACTGCATGGGATTATTTCTGTTAGAGATGAGAATCATCTTGTGGGGAAAAAAAAATCTCTAACATGGTGCTTCACTGTATCAAATGACATGCTTTTTTCATAATTGAAAAACAATAATCTCAGTGAAATCTTATATTTTTTACATTTTTTGGTTATAAAATGGCAAAGATATGGTCCATTGTTGAATATTGCTCATGAGAGCACCATTTTCCTCTACGAATAACTCATTGTAATGAGAAAAACATAGAGGATATGATTGAAATATCTCATTCCTGAACTAATTAAGTAAATAATCAGTCATAGAAAATGGGAAATGGACATCAGAAATGACATCCTTCGAGGACTCCCTTGATTCTAGTGTGGATGACTTGGATAAAGATTCTGAATAGCTATACAGGTAATTGATTGATTATTTTTTGAAGTTTTGAAATCATCTTTTTTTTTTTGGTGTTAATAAGGTCCTAGGTTTTTTCCATGGCCTTGTTATCGTCTCTTCCTCCAGACCTCTTGTGGCTCCAGACTCAGAGCTATGAGGACACAATTCTGTCTGCTTTCACTCAGATTTCCTCTATATATACAGTTGTTCTTTTGTTTTCTTTGGTTTTATCTCTATCTTCCTTCCAAGCTCTTGTGGGAATGCAATATCAGGGCCCACATATGGGAGCTCTACTAGTCTTGGGGGCGAAAACAGTTTCATACAGTAATCTTTGCAGATCTTTTCCATTTTTTTCTCCTGTTTATTGTTGCCTTTCCACTTCTGTGCTTAAATACTCTTAACTTAGCTGGATTGCCAGCTAATCTTACCAACTTTTCTCTAACCTGCCTTTGTCCTCTTTGTTTTACTGATGTAATAGACCACCGTCATTCTTTGCAGGAGTTTACCAACAAATTTATATTCTAAATTGTTGCAGCATCTGCTTTGGTCTCCATTTCTCTACTTGCTCACCAAGGTGCTTTCTGGGTTATTTTGTGTTTCTTGTGGCAATAGATTTACAGCAGTCAAACATCCATATAATGTTATTATAATTGCCTCTTCTACGTCCATTTCCCATTTCCTATTGCTGATTACCTGTTCAATTAGTTTAGGTATGAGTTGTTTCAATCACATGTCATATCTTTTTATCATTATAATTCTTTCCTTTTGCCTTATACTCATTAGTAAAAGTTAGTTTAAGTGCTGGAGATATAAAAATGAAAACAGTATCTACCTTCAAGAAGCTTACACTGAAGACTATAAAATCTATACAGACAAATAAGTACAGGATATTCTTTGGAAAGATACAGCTGTGAGATTTGGAAAGGCTTCTTTTCATCTGAGTTGAGCACTCTAACGTAAAGATTACAATTCAATTTCACTCAATCAGCATCCATTGTGTTCCTACTATGTTCCATTTATTGGAGCTATAAGGCAACAAGATAAAACCAACCTTTTCCTCAAGGACTTTATGTTCTTTGAGGGAGGGAATGTATAAAGAGTGAAAATAGAATGATTTGGTGGGGGCTGAATTGAAGCATGAATTTTGAGGTTGGGATAGCTGTGTTTTTAAGGATATTGAACTGTCTAGATGTACTTTGAAGGAAGAAGGAATTCTCCTAAGGATGGATGGAGGGACAGCAAAGGGAGGCAGAGCCCAAATGAGAGGACCCTCTCACTAATAATTTACATCCCTGTGATGCTTTGTCTTTCACAAAAGGCTTTTCTCATTTTGGCCCGGGAAGTGGTCATGAGCATTATTCTCCCCATTTTTCAGATAAGGCAACTGAGGATGACAAGGGACTTGGAAGCAAATGATAGTTATGACACTTGTGACTAGAGAATAGAGTTGGCATTTGGATTCAATTAAATTAACTCAGTCTAGTGTTCTCTCCTCCCCACTCAGTCTTCTTCTTCTCTTTCTTCTTCTTCTTCTTCTTCTTCTTCTTCTTCTTCTTCTTCTTCTTCTTTTTCTTCCTCTTTTCTCTGTCTCTGTCTCTCTCTCTCTCTCTGTCTCTCTCTCTCTCTCTCTCTCTCTCTGTCTCTCTCTCTCTCTCTCTCTCTCTCTCTCTCTCCCCCCTTCCCAATAGCTCCTTGAGTATTGTGAATGGTATATTGGAGCTCCTGCTTGCCCAACCTCCTAAAGCCCTGGACTGGTATGGACTTCAACTCCTTCCCTTTCTAATCCTCACCCTTAGTGACTGGAATTCTGAGCAGCAGCACACAGGAGGTAAGAATAGGAGAAGCAGCAAGGGCCTTGGGGCAGGCACCCAGCCCTGGACTCACGAAGAGCTGGCGGTGTTCATTTACTCTCTGAGCATGGGCCTGCTCCTGGCCAACAAGATAGAGGCCAAAACCAGTGCTTCATTGTTTACACTCAGATTCAATTGGAACCCATTTTGCAATGACTCAATTTTGCTCTGACTGCCCTGAGCAGCCTGAGGGGGGTTATAGTCAGTTCTCTTCCAGCATCCAAAAAGCTCATTTCATGTATTTAACTGATTTATTACTTTTTTTTTTTTTTTGCATTCAGGCAGCCCCCTCCAGAGCTAAGGGGAGAAGCACTCTTAGATTACACAATGACAGATGTGTCTGAGTGGTTCATTATCTCTTAGTAATGGCTTAAAGGAGGTGGAAAGTCATATGTCATGGATGTGATGTCTGCTGCAGGGAGTGTCTCTTGCCATGTGGGTCCCAAAGAAGAGTCAGTGGGAGAGCATATGAGTCAATCCGGATGGCAATGCTATGGGGAGCATCTCTGATTATGGGCTTGGAGGTGGGGTCTGCACTTGGCTCTCTCACTAGTATGTTGTGTGATTGATCACCTGCAAATAAGGGTCCTGCTGTGTCCCCTGCTCTGGTCAGATCACATCTGTAGTATGGTTTTCAGTGCTGGGGACCATGTGTTGGTAAGGATATTGATAAACTGTAACATGACCAGGGAAGGCAGCCAGGATGGTGAAGAAATCATTCATATCAACAAATAAACCTTTGAAGCACTTAGGTAGTGTTATGGATAGAGTGCTGGCTTTGGGGTCAGGAAGGCCTGAGTTCAAATTCTGCCTCAAACACTTCTAAAGCTGTGTAACCTTGAACAAATCACCTAAACCTCTCTCAGCCTCAATTTTCCCATCTGTAAAGTAGGGATAACAATAGCATTTACCTCATTGGATTGTTGAGAGGATTAATTAGAGATATCTATAAAGTGTTTTGCAAAACTTAAGGGGTCATTTAAATGTTAGCTATCTTTATTAAGGGTGTCTTACACTGGAAATACAAAGAAACGTTGAATAATCCTGGTCCTCTAGAGTCTTATGTTCTATCAGCAAAGCCAAAATGCGCATGGATAAGCAGACACAAATAAGCATGTACAGCACATGTAGAAAATAAATAGAGATAAAATGGTAAAACCCTCCAGGGTCTTATGAGAGTGAAAAAGAAAATCCAGTTCTGGGCTCCAGTTTTTCTCCATCAAAGGTACATAATTTTAATGAGGCTAAAATGAGGAAACTCAACTTTCCCTCCTGGGACATGGAGGGTCATTCCAAAGAAACAAATACCAAAGACATCATGATGGTGACTCACTCTGGCCCAACCAGGGAGTGGCCAGAGTGGAGTCAGTGTGACCCAAAGGCCCGGCCTCATCATCACCCTCTGTAACTCATGTTTTCCTCCTTCAGATATCAAATGGGTACCTCCTGTTTTTCAAAATCACTTTTGTACGTGAGGCCCATCTCCTGCTTTTGCAAGGGCCCATAGAGTTGAATGGTCAACCTCAATCCCTTTGAGTAGGGATCTGATTTTGGCTGCTTACTTTGGAGGAAACCTCTCTGCTCCCAACCCGCATTCTGGGATGAGACTCCCAGTCTGCTCTAATGGTTGAATCTGAAGGAACTCGTTCCCTTTTGTCAATAAAAGATTTCCTATTAAATTTACTTCATCAAATACTTACTAAATGTCTAGTATGTGCCAGGTAGAGGCAGTCTGGAGTATTGGAGAAATGAAGAGCCCAGCCTCTATTCCTATATATCAGGGACCCATGATACCAAGACAAAAGTCAAATAGTCCCTGTACTTATGAGAGGAGAATTCTGCTGGTCCCCAAAGAAGGGTTGCTATTCTTTCTTAAAGAACATGGCAGGGGGGTGGAGCCAAGATGGCAGAGTAGAAAGACACACATGTGGAGGATGTCCCCACACAGCCCATAAAATACCTGTAGAGAGGGACTCTCAACAAATTTTTGGAGCAGCAGAAGTGGAGAATAACAGAGTGGAGGAGATTTCCAGCCCAGGGTGACCTGAAAGGCCCACAGGAAACCATTGGTTGCATGGGACCAGAGCAGAGCCCAGTGCAACCTTGGCTGAAAGGCATGGTGTATCTCTGGAAGGAGGACACTTTGGGGGCAGAATCTCCAGTTGCAGCAGCAGGTCTGCAGATCTCTTAACCGACAAGCACCAAAGGTCAGTGATGGTTTTTTTCGACTGGCCAGGAAGGGAGAAGGGCCTTCCCATAGCACCAGCAGCAGGCAGTGGCCACACAGGCTTCACAGCAGCCCATATGGATGCTCCATTGTTGGAGCATAAAAACCCCTGGGGGCACTGAAGAGCTGAGTCTTACCTCAGCCCTGTGTAGAGGCCCTGAGGGAGCTGGTCTTTGTCTAGCACTGAATGGTGGCCCTGCCCCCACAGTTTGACTGAATCCCAGCCCCCCAGTGCTGACTTGGCATAACTGGAGGCCAGATGGCTGTGGAGAGGTAACTGCTAAGATTCTGGGCACAAAAATCTCTTCCTGCTTCCAGACATAGACCCTTGATTGTGCCACCTTGGAGGAACTGAGGTCTTACAGATTCTCAGAGTATACCCTACTCTTGACAAAGAACCCAAAAGTCAAGTAACTGTTTGGGAAAATGCCCAAAAAGGGAAAAAAAAATAAGACTATAGAAGGTTACTTTCTTGGTGAACAGATATCTTCTTCCATCCTTTCTGATGAGGAAGAACAATGCTTACCATCAGGGAAAGACATAAAAGTCATGGCTTCTGAATTCCAAACATCCAAAATAAATATTCAATGGGCTCAGGCCATGGAAGAGCTCAAAAAAGATTTTGAAAATCAAGTAGGAGAGGTGGAGGAAAAACTGGGAAGAGAAATGAGAGAGATGCAAGAAAAGCATGAAAAGCAGGTCAACACCTTGCTAAAGGAGACCCAAAAAAATGCTGAAGAAAATAACACCTTGAAAAATAGACTAACTCAATTGGCAAAAGAAGTTCAAAAAGCCAATGAGGAGAAGGATGCTTTAAAAGGCAGAATTAGCCAAATGGAAAACGAAGTTCAAAAGCTTACTGGAGAAAATAGTTCTTTCAAAATTAGAATGGAACAGATGGAGGCTAATGCCTTTCTGAGAAACCAAGAAATCACCAAACAAAACCAAAAGAATGAAAAAATGGAAGAGAATGTGAAATATCTCATTGGAAAAACAAGTGACCTGGAGTCAGGAAGACTCATCTTCATGGATTCAAATACAGTATCAGATACATACTAGCTGTGTGACCCTTAGCAAGTCACTTTACTTTATTTGCCCGAGTTCCTCATCTGTAAAGTGAGCTAGGGAAGGAAATGGCAAACCACTTTAGAATCTTTGCCAAGAAAACCCCAAATGGGGTCACAAAGAATCAGACATGACTCAAAAATGAATAAACTGAATTAATAAGCAAACACATCAGTGGGGAGCCTATGAACAATATTTTAGATGTGTATGTCTATGGATTACCTTGAACCTGGGGTAGCTGTTCTCCAGGGAACCTGACCTATAAGCATGCATTTTATGGGAGGAAGAAACTTAGAGAATAGATAGTAAGAAAAAAGAAATAAATTCAGATTTGGAGGGAAGAGCATGGACATCTAGGGGCATGAGAATCACAGAGGCAGAAGGAATCACAACAGTCATCTAGTCCAGGACATATTTAGAAAAGAATCTCAATGGCCAAGTTATCCAGTCTCTGAAGATCTCCAGTGATGGAAGCCCACTTCCTCCCAAGGCAGCCATTCCATTTTTGGATAGACTTTCCTAATTTCTAAGAAACCTTTCCTGATCTGGAGCCTAAATTTGTCTCTGCAGCCTCTGGTTGTGTTTTCTAGAGCCAAATAGAAAAACAAATGACTTTGGGTAGAAGCTAGCACTTGAACAGAGCCTTGGGCTTGGGGAATTCTCAGCACCAGAGATGAGGGAGAGCATTCCAGTTACTAGGGACACAAAGGTAAGAGATGAGATGTTATGTTACATGGGCTACTCTAAATGGAACGTAGAATATATGAGGGGAAGTATTATGAAATCAATATACAGTTATCTGTTTGAGTTAAACGATGATTATGAAAAGTTAAAGCCTAATGTCAAATAACAGAGTTTGTACTTTATCCTGGGATAATAGGGGGTTCTTAGGCTTTTTTGAGCAGATGGGTGACATGATAAGACCCATACTTTAGGAATTTCAAACATGTGCATACATAAGCACATATAAAATAAATACATAAATATGATGTCATTTGGAGAAGAGGCGGCACTAGCAGGTGGTGGGATTATACTCATCCTTTAAACCACAACTCAAATGCTGCCTTCTCCAGGAAACTCCTGGGTTCCCTCAATTGGGAATGACCTTCCCTTTTGCATCCCCTAGAACTCACTTAGAATGATGCTTCTGTCTCTTGCCTACTCCTGTATTATTTTTTAATATGATTTTTTAACAGATGTGATCTTCTTTTCCCACCTCTCCTGCCCCTCCATCAGACTATCTGCTCTGTGAAAGTAGAGACAATGTTTTTGGAAAATTTTGTGTCTCTATCAGTACCCAGTATGGAGTTTTGTATACAAGAGAAGCTTAATACATATTTGTTGAACATAAACTTCTCATTGTCTTCCATGGCCTGTCCAAGGTTTCTCAACTCTATGGGATATGGCAGGATTAGGAAAATACTACAGGCAGCCAGAAAGAAACAATTCAAATATCAAGGAGCTACAGTCAGGATCACACAGGACCTTGCAGCTTCTACATTAAAAGATCGAAGGAATTGGAATTCAATATTCCGTAAGGCAAAGGAGATGGGACTACAACCAAGGATTAACTACCCAGCAAAGTTCAGCATAACATTTCAGGCAAGGAGAAGGTCATTCAACGAAGGGATTTCCAGACTTTCCTGACAGAAACACTAGAACTTAAAAGATAATTCAATCCTCAAATGCAGGTATCAAGAGAATCATAAAAAGGTAAACAGGGGGGTAAAAAAACCCAAAAAACTTGTTACTCAACTTGGGCAAACTGTTTACCTCCCTGTAAGGGAAGATGATACCTGTTAATCTTGAGAATTGAGAATCTATTATGAAATATAAAAGGGATATACATAGAGGGAATAGGCATAAAGTAAATGATGTCATGTTAAAAATATGATTTAAGTATGTGAAGGGATTGTAACAGAAGGTGTGAAAAGGAGGGTTCAGGAAAATGGTAAATTACATCACAGTAAGAAGTACAAAATTACAGCAGAGGGAAAGAGGGGAGGGAGATGAGTATTGTTTGAGAGGTACTCTCATCTGATTTGTTTCAAAGAGGGAACAATAAACTTAAGTAGATAATCCTAAATAGCTCTATAGGCAGTAGGAGGGGAAGGGGGAAGAAAGGGGAGGGAAGCTAAAAGGGAGGGAAGAAGCAGTAAGAGTAAAGGGGAGTAAAAGGGAGGGGGGCTAAAAGAAGGAAGGGAAGGCTCAAGGAGATGGCAGTGAAAAGTGAAAACTATTGAGGAGGGAAAGGGAGATGGGAGAGCTAAAAGCACAAACAGTGGGAAAGAGGATGGAGGGAAATACACAGATTGTAATCATAACTGTGAATGTGAATGGAATGAACTCTCCCATAAAATGGAGATGGCTAGCAGAATGGAGTAAAAGCCATAATCCAAAAATATATTGTTTACAAGAAACACATTTGAACGGGATGGCGTGGGGGGTGGAATAGACACAAGATAAAGGTCAAAGGTTGGAGCAGAATATATTGTGCTTCAGCTGATGCAAGAAAAGCAGGGGTAGCAATCCTAATCTCAGACAAAGCAAAAGCAGAAATAGATCTAATCAAAAGAGATAAGGATGAAAACTATATCCTGCTAAAAGGCACCATAGACAACGAAGCAACATCATTACTAAACATGTATGCTCTAAGTGGTATAGCATCCAAATTCTTAGAGGAGAGGATGGGGGAGTTGAAGGAAGAAACTGACAGCAAAACTATACTAGTGGGGGACCTCAACCTCCCCTCTCTGAATTTGATAAATCTAACCTCAAAATAAACAAGAAAGAGGTTAAGGAGGTAAATAAAACTCTGGATAAGTTAGACATGATAGATCTCTGGAGAAAACTGAATGGAAATAGAAAGGAATATACTTTTTTCTCAGCAGTATATGGCACATTTACAAAAACTGACCATGTACTAGGACATAAAAACCTCACAATCCAGTGCAGAAAGGCAGAGATAATCAATACATCTTTCTCAGATCATAATGCAATAAAAATTATATGTAATAAAAGGCCATGGAAAGATAAACCAAAAATCAATTGGAAACTAAATAATCTAATACTAAAGACGGGGTGGGTTAAAGAAGAAATCATAGAAACAATCAACAACTTCATTCAAGAGAATGACAATAATGAGACAACCTACCAAATCGTATGGGATACTGCAAAAGCAGTTCTTAGGGGAAGTTTTATATCTTTGAATGCCTACATAAATAAAATAGAGAAAGAGGAGATCAATGACTTGGGCATGCAGCTGAAAAAGCTAGAAAAAGAACAAATTGAAAATCCTCAAGTAAATACCAAATTAGAAATATTGAAAACCAAAGCAGAGATTAATAAAATTGAAATTAAGAAAACTATTGAATTAATAAATAAAATCAATAGTTTGTTTATGAAAAAACTAATAAAATTGATAAACTTTTGGTCAATTTGATTTAAAAAAGAAAGAAGAAAATCAAATTACTAATATTAAAAATGAAAGGGGTGAACTCACATCACATGAGGAGGAAATTAAAACAACAATTAGAAATTATTTTGTCCAACTTTGTACCCACAAATTCGATAATCCAAACAAGATGAATGAGTATTTTAAAAAATACAAAAGATTAACAGAAGAGGAAGTTGAATATTAAACAACCCCATCTCAGAAAAAGAAATTGAATAAGCCATCAATGAACTCCCTAGGAAAAAATCTCCAGGGCCGGACAGATTTACAAGTGAATTTTGTCAAACATTTAAAGAACAGTTAATTCCAATACTATAAAGACTATTTTTGAAAATTGGGGAGGAAGGAGTCCTCCCAAATTCTTCCTATGATACAAATATGGTTTTGATACCTAAACCAGGAAGAAACAAAACAGAGAAAAACAATTATAGACCAATTTCTCTAATGAATATAGATGCAAAAATTTTAAATAAGATTTTAGAAAAACGAATATAGCATCTTATCATGAGAATAATACATTATGATAAGGTAGGATTCATACCAGGAATGCAGGGCTGCTTCAATATTAGGAAAACTGTCAGTATTGTTGATCATATCAACAACAAAACTAATAAAAACCACATGATTATTTCAATAGATGCAGAAAAAGCTTTTTGACAAAATACAACACCCATTCCTACTAAAAACACTGGAGAACATAGGAATAAAGGGAACTTTCCATAAAATAATAAGCAGTATCTACCTAAAACCTTCAGCAAACATTATATGCAATGGGAATAAGCTAGATGCATTTCCAATAAGATCAGGGGTGAAGCAAGGTTGCCCATTATCACCACTGTTATTCAATATGGGACTAGAAATGTTAGCTGTAGCAATTAGACAAGATAAAGAAATTGAAGGAATAAGAATAGGCAAAGAAGAAACTAAGTTATCACTCTTTGCAGATGATATGATGATGTACTTAGAGAATCCCAGAGACTCAAGTAAAAAGCTGCTTGAAATAATAAACAACTTTGGCAAAGTTGCATTCCTATATATTAGCAACAAAGTCCAACAGCAAGAGATAGAATGAGAAATCCCATTTAAAGCTAGGGTAGACGCTATAAAATATTTGGGAATCTACCTGCCAAAACAAATCCAAGGGCTATATGAACACAATTACAAGACACTTTTTGCACAAATATAGTCAGATTTAAGTAAGTGGAAAAACATCAGTTGCTCATAGGTAGGCCGAGCTAATATAATAAAAATGACAATTCTACCTAAATTAATTTACTTATTTAGTGCCATACCAATTAAACTATCAGATAATTATTTTCTAGAGCTGGATAAAATAATATCAAAATTAATCTGGAAGAACAAAAGGTCCAGGATATCAAAGGGATTAATGAAAAGAAATGCTAGGGAAGGTGACCTAGTGCTACCAGATCTCAAATTGTATTATAAAGCAGCAATTATCAAAACCACTTGGCACTGGCTAAGAAACAGAAGGGTAGACAAGTGGAATAAATTTGGCACTCAAGACACAGTAGGCAAGGAATATAGCAACCTCCTGTTTGATAAACTGAAAGACCCCAGCTTCTGGGATAAGAACTCACTATTCGACAAAAATTGCTGGGAAAATTGGATAACAGTGTGGTGGAAACCAGGCATAGACCCATGCCTGACACCCTACACAAGAATAAAGTCCAAATGGGTACACGATCTAGGTATAAAGATTGATACCATGGAAAAACTGAAGGAGCAAGGAATAGTGTATTTATCAGATTTATGAAGGGAAGAATTTTTTACTAAAGAAGAGATAGAAAGCATTATGAAATGCAAGATGGATAATTTTAATTACATTAAACAGAAAAGTTTTGCACAACCAAACCCAATACAACCAAAATTTAGAGGGATGTAGTAAATTGGGAAAGAATTTTTACAGCTAATCTCAGGGATAAAGGCCTCATTTCTAGAATAGAGAACTGACTCAAATGTACAACTATACAAGTCATTCCCCAACTGATAAATGGTCAAAGGATATGAACAGGCAATTTTCAGAGGAAGAAATTAAAGATATCTATAATCATATGAAAAAATGCTCTAAATCACTTTTGATTAGAGATGGAAATCAAAACAACTCTGAGGTACCACATCATACCTGTAAGATTGGTAAACATGACAGAACAGGAAAATGATAAATGATGGAGAGGATGTGGGAGAGTTGGAACACTAATTCATTGTTTGTGGAGCTGTAAGCTCATCCAACCATTCTGGAGAATGGTTTGGAACTATGCCCAAAGGGCTACAAAAATGTGCATACCCTTTGACCCAGCAATATCACTTCTAGGATTGTATCCCCAAGAGATCATAAAAATGGGAAAGGGTTCCACATGTACAAAAATATTTATAGCAGTACTTTTTGTAGTTACCAAAAACTGGAAATCAAGGGGATGCCCATCAATTGGGGAATGGCTGAATAAATTATGGTATATGAATGTAATGGAATACTATTGTGCCATAAGAAATGATGAACAAGAAGACTTCAGGGAGGCCTGGAAGGACTTACATGATCTGATGCTGGGCAAAAGGAGCAGAGCCAGGAGAACTTTGTGCACAGCAATGACCACAGCGAGCGAGAGTTTTTCTGTTAGACTTGAAACTTCGTAGTAATGCAAGAACTTAAAAAAAATAAATTTCCAATGGTTTTCTAAGTGAAAATAACTTCCACACTCAGAGAAAGAACTATGGAATTCATTCACAGAATGTAGCAGATCATGTGTGTGTGTGTGTGTGTATTATGTTTTGATTTGTTATATGATTTCTTCCACTTATTTTAGTTCATGTATATAGCATGACTATAGTGAAAACGTATTCAATAGGAAAGTATATGTAAATCCTATACAGAATTGTATACCATCTTGGGGAGGGAGGGGGAGGGGGGGTAAGGGGCAGGGGGTAAAAATCTAAGTTTTATGGTAGTGATTGCAGAACATTAAAAAATAATAAATAAAATAAAACTTAAAAAACAGGGTTACGTAGATCTGGGTAATTAAGATCAAGTAGAACTCTGACATAGAACATGGCTAGAACGTTGGAACTGAACTCAGAATTACTAGTGTTTGATTCCTGTAAAACACTATGCAAACCTTTAAGCACCATGTTGAGAGGTAGCTAGATGACATAATGAAGAGGAAGGTGGGATTTCAGGAAGACTTGAATTCGAATCCTACCTCCGATTCAGATCCTGCGTAAATCACCCCCTTTTGCCTGAGTAAGAGGAGAGGATTGAATTTCATGGCCCCTAAAATCTCTTTCAGTAATTGAACAATGGTCCTGTGATATAAATGACTGCTATTATTACTACCTGAAGGACCTTGAATAGATTATTTGATCTTTCTAAACCTCAGTGTTTTCATCTGCAGAAGACGGGGGTTGGACTAGGTGACCCCTCTGGTCCCTTCCAACTCCAGATCTATGATCCCCTAGGATACATCAGTTCCTTTGTATTAGGGTGAAGAGAATGGGGTAAACTCAGGGGCCTAGGACTAGTAACACATAAAATGCTAATTCTGGGAAGAAATTACAGCCCATTCCTTCAATTTCTTATAGTTCCGACTATCCTACGACTCCAAAGGGCATCTGCAAGCCTCCTTGGAGGCCCATTTCAACACTGAACAATCCTCCCCCCCTAGGAAGTGTTTTTTGCCTAGATTAAAGCCTTCAAGTTAAAAGTCTATTTCAATGTGAAGAGTAATAAGAAATAGAACATGGGATCCCGTGAGAAAATATTACTGGAGAAAACAGGGATCTATGGAAATCAGTAAAGATACCAAAGGGACAGACCAAATTAAGGAAATAGTACATTGGTAATTACATACCACAAGGGAAGATCTAGCTGACAGCAGTATCTATCAATATGTCAAAAAATCAATCAATCAAGAAATTTATTTTGTGTAGACAAGAGGATCCCATTGTGAAAGTGAGCCTCGCCCTGCTCTCAAGAATTCTTCTTGAATGTTGCTAACAGGGCAGTTAGAGGCGGCGATAAAGCGTTAGGAAACCCTGGAAAAATACCGCACCTCCAAGAACCCTGAAAGCTCACCATCAGACCACCATGCTATTCCACAAATAGGATGCCCAGTTTCTCAACAACTGTGATTTATATATGAAAACCCATGGAAACGTTTTCTGGACTAACCTGAGAAGGGGGAGTTTGCTTTACAAGAGGGTTGGCACCATTGTCAGATAATGACCATTCTCATCCACTCCCACAGGAGTATTCTATTGGCTCTTCCTCATTGTTTCTGTGGATTTTTTTTTTTTAATTTTCAGAAAGGTAACCAGAAGTTCTGATAAAAGTGAGGAATGGGAAAAGCATTGATAACAGATCGAATCCATGAAATGAAGAAAGACAAAGGAGATGTGTTAGCTGTTGCTACATCATTTTTATTTGCAGGATTATCAAGTTTCTGAGTGGTTGAGACAGGGAGGTGCATGAGGTTATTGATCACAGATCCTAGGTCTTGTCACTCCCTCTATGACTATTGTTACTGATTTGGGGATATCCAAGTAGAATCGAAACACAAGCAGTTGAAGTTGAATGAATCTACCCTTTTCTTTTCTTTTTATTCCCTAAAAATAAATGCTTTTTCTATATAAAACACTCTCCCTTCCCAATGACTTCCTTTGCCCCCCATAAATGCCTTCCTCATAACAAGTACAGTTAAACAAAGCAAACCAACATTTTGGCCATGCCTGATGATATATGCCGTATTTCTGTACCTAGAATTCACCACCTCTCTGCCAAAGGGAAGGAGCTTTGTGGTTAGCTATTAGAAGTCGATCGACAATTATATTGTCCAGAATGTTGATGACAGTCAGTATTGTTTTTGTGTGGTATATTATGGTCATTGATACAGTGATATGGTCATTGTATAAACTGCTTCCTTGGTTTCATTGTACATCAGTTCTTATCATATTTCTTATCTGTTTACTAGTTTTTCCAAGTTTCTGGGTTTTTTTTCTTTCTTTCTTATGGCACAATAATATTCTATTACATTGATCTATACCAACCCTCCAATTTATCAATGTCCTAATTAATGAGCACCTGCTTTTCTCCTCTCCCCCTGCTTTATTGT
Source organism: Bettongia penicillata ogilbyi (assembly GCA_023548195.1). Lineage (NCBI taxonomy): Eukaryota > Metazoa > Chordata > Mammalia > Diprotodontia > Potoroidae > Bettongia > Bettongia penicillata. The sequence continues at coordinate 15,322,843 of JAJHZJ010000096.1, forward strand.
GCAGTGTTGCTATTAACATTTTTAGACATTTAAGACTTTTGCTCCCATCATTTCCCTGCTTAGAGTGTATACATATAGAATGAAATGGTATCACTAAATCCAAGGATACGTACAATTTTGTAATTTTTTTTAGTCAAGTTGCAGATTGTTTTCCAGAATAATTGGATCAATTCACAGTTTCACAACCAGCCCATGAGTGAGCCCATATTCCCATAGTCCCTCCAGCACTGAGCATTTTTATTATTCTCTCTATTAATCTGATATGTCTACCCATTTCTCTCACACATTAAAGAGCATCCCTCAATCCATTTGACTCCCTTTTAAATACAAAATGAGGTCATAGGTAAGACATCCAAGGATTTGACCTTTAGTAGCACTACTTAAATGACCCAAAACCAAGAATAATCAATGGAATGCCTTTTTTTTTTCTTTTTGTCAGAGAGGTCGTATACCTCCATCAACAAAATATGCCTTCTTCACAGTCCCAAAGGGCTGCCGTAAATAAATCCCGAGTGATTCAGGACCCTAATTGGAAGATATAAGAGCCCAGGCTGTTGGAAATACTAGAAGCCTGCAACAATCACATTTTAAAATGTTGTTATTCTAAGAATTTTCTTTGATTGTAGCTGTTGTTTCTCTTGGATGGGATTTTTTGTTTATCTAAGCAACTTAGGCCACTGAGCCTGGCAAAGAGGGAAGAAGGAAAATAAAAGAAAATTATTAGAAAAGGAAGTTAAAATAAGTTTTTGCCATAACTCTGCATTTTAAAAATCTCATTCTAAAATGTACCAGTTTTCTAAATCAACGTTGTCACTCTTCATTTAAAATTCGTTCAGAAGTACCATTACGTGCCAATATTTTTATCCTTTTTTTAAAAGGACTGATGCCTTCTGTTTTTAAATCACATTCGTTCCTAAATATATCTCTCCTCCCCTTCCCATCAAGCCCGCCCTTGTGGCAAAGAGGGAGGAGGAGAAGCAGTTCTGCAAACAAATCAACCAACACGTTATGCAATACTCCACACCTGTACTCTCCTCTGCAAAAAGAAGATGGTGAATTCCCTCCTATTTTTGAAGACCTGGAACTAAACTTTGTACCTAACATTTTCTTTTTAAAAGTTCATTGCTGTGATTTGAGTGCAAGGCTTCGAACCTGCTAGGTTTCAGAGTTTACAGGCGCCCAAGTGTGGGAGACTTCAAAATAAGTTTATAAATAATGCCTAACAGAAGCGGGGAGGGGGCAGGGGAGGAAAAATAAAGAGTGAAGGCACGTTGCCTTCATCAATTTGCTTTGTGAGTTGTGTTTCATGGGGGAAGGCACTCAGAAAACTTCTGGGTTTTTTTTCTTTCTTTCTTATGGCACAATAATATTCTATTACATTGATCTATACCAACCCTCCAATTTATCAATGTCCTAATTAATGAGCACCTGCTTTTCTCCTCTCCCCCTGCTTTATTGTGCAGTGTTGCTATTAACATTTTTAGACATTTAAGACTTTTGCTCCCATCATTTCCCTGCTTAGAGTGTATACATATAGAATGAAATGGTATCACTAAATCCAAGGATACGTACAATTTTGTAATTTTTTTTAGTCAAGTTGCAGATTGTTTTCCAGAATAATTGGATCAATTCACAGTTTCACAACCAGCCCATGAGTGAGCCCATATTCCCATAGTCCCTCCAGCACTGAGCATTTTTATTATTCTCTCTATTAATCTGATATGTCTACCCATTTCTCTCACACATTAAAGAGCATCCCTCAATCCATTTGACTCCCTTTTAAATACAAAATGAGGTCATAGGTAAGACATCCAAGGATTTGACCTTTAGTAGCACTACTTAAATGACCCAAAACCAAGAATAATCAATGGAATGCCTTTTTTTTTCTTTTTGTCAGAGAGGTCGTATACCTCCATCAACAAAATATGCCTTCTTCACAGTCCCAAAGGGCTGCCGTAAATAAATCCCGAGTGATTCAGGACCCTAATTGGAAGATATAAGAGCCCAGGCTGTTGGAAATACTAGAAGCCTGCAACAATCACATTTTAAAATGTTGTTATTCTAAGAATTTTCTTTGATTGTAGCTGTTGTTTCTCTTGGATGGGATTTTTTGTTTATCTAAGCAACTTAGGCCACTGAGCCTGGCAAAGAGGGAAGAAGGAAAATAAAAGAAAATTATTAGAAAAGGAAGTTAAAATAAGTTTTTGCCATAACTCTGCATTTTAAAAATCTCATTCTAAAATGTACCAGTTTTCTAAATCAACGTTGTCACTCTTCATTTAAAATTCGTTCAGAAGTACCATTACGTGCCAATATTTTTATCCTTTTTTTAAAAGGACTGATGCCTTCTGTTTTTAAATCACATTCGTTCCTAAATATATCTCTCCTCCCCTTCCCATCAAGCCCGCCCTTGTGGCAAAGAGGGAGGAGGAGAAGCAGTTCTGCAAACAAATCAACCAACACGTTATGCAATACTCCACACCTGTACTCTCCTCTGCAAAAAGAAGATGGTGAATTCCCTCCTATTTTTGAAGACCTGGAACTAAACTTTGTACCTAACATTTTCTTTTTAAAAGTTCATTGCTGTGATTTGAGTGCAAGGCTTCGAACCTGCTAGGTTTCAGAGTTTACAGGCGCCCAAGTGTGGGAGACTTCAAAATAAGTTTATAAATAATGCCTAACAGAAGCGGGGAGGGGGCAGGGGAGGAAAAATAAAGAGTGAAGGCACGTTGCCTTCATCAATTTGCTTTGTGAGTTGTGTTTCATGGGGGAAGGCACTCAGAAAGGCAAGGATCCACTCCAGATGTTCCATTGAAGGAACTGGTTCTATCTGACTGGAGAAGGGAAGGCTCAGAGGGGACAGGAGGGTCATCATTAAGTATTTTGAAGGGTCATCATAAAGAAGAGTAAGTATTAGACTTATGGGGTGAGGGGCAGTCCTAGGAGCACCCAAATAAAAGCTTCAGAAAAGGTGATTTGAAGTTTCAAATAATAGCCAAGTAGCTGGAGTAGTAGATTGAGTGTTGGACATGGAGTCAGGAAGAACCAAGTTTGAATCCTCCCTCAGACACTTACAAGCTGTGTGTTGCTGGGTAAGTCATTTAAAATCACCATGCCTTAGTCCCTCATCCATAAAATGGGGATAATGGTAGACTAGTTTACATAGGTTGTTTTGAGGTACAAATAACATGACATATATAAGTTCTTTTCAAACCTTCAAATGCTCTATAAAGTTTTTGTTATTCAAGTTGTGTCTGACTCTTTGAAGTTTTCTTGGCAAAGATACTGGAGCAGTTTGCCAATACCTTCTCCAGTTCATTTTACAGATGAGGAAACTGAGGCAAACAGAGTTCAGTGACTTGTCCAGAGTTACATAGCTAGTAAGTGTCTGAGGGTAAATTTGAATCCTGATTCCAGGCTCAGCACTCTATCCACTGTGCTATGTAATTGCCCTCTCTATAAATAAATAATTATAAATTGTGTAATTTATATATAATTTACAAAAATTATATATAAATTAATAGGAATCAAGTGGCAGAACAAAACAAACAAAACAAAAAATTCCTGAATTTGGAATTAGAGAATATAGTGTTAAAATCCTACTCTGTGACTCTAGACAAACCACTTAATGTTTGAGGTGGGAGCGACTCAGTTTCCTCATACGTAAAATGATGGGTGTTGGACTCCAAGATTCTCTTCTAACTCTAAACTGTCATTCTATAAATTAGAGCTGCCCCAAGCAGGAGTGGTTGCTGTGTTGGTATAAAGATTCTCCCTCCCTGAAAGTCTACAAGCCAAGGCTTGTTGACCACTTGCAGAGGGCATCTTGATTTTTAGGTATGGGCTAGCCTAGGCAGTCTCTGAGGTCCCTCTGGGATCTCAACAGCCTCTTACCTCCCTTTTCTTCTTCATGAAGATACAATCACCCCATGAGGCTCACACTGCAGGTTTTGTAGTCAACCAGCTGCCTTGGAGCTCAGGGAGCCATAGTCACAGACACAGGGGTCACTGACAGACTTGGGGGTCTGCTATCCTGGCTTGCTGACTCGATGTACATTCTCATGACTGTTGGCTCTTTCCTGGACTCGTCTGGAGGTCCTCTGTATCCTGTTTCCTCCCAGAGATCTGCATCCTTGCAGATCTCACTCCTGCCTACTAGACTCCCAGGGGGAAGGGAAAGGGCATTTATGAATCACCTACTATGTGTCAAGCACCTTGCTAAGTGCTCACTGGATCTTCACAAAACTCTAAGTTGTGTGGTAAGTACTGTTATTATCCCCATTTTATAGCTGAAGACACCGAGGCAGGCAGGATCACACAATCTGAGACAGTTTACACCCAGTTCCTTCTGACTCAGGCCCAGAGCTCTGGGTCACCTCAGAGCCTGGGCTCATCCTTCCAGCCATGATGTTTGGTTCTGATCCTCTCCTGCACCATTTCATTAGCCTTTGTGAGGAGCCCAGGCCAACAGCCTCCAACTCTAATCCATGCTGCCACCGGCCCTACACCTCGATTCAGGCATTATCCACCAAGCCTCAAGAGTGTGAAAGTGTGTGAAAAGCCTCATTTTTAGTACAACTGAAATATTTCTTAAAAATTCTTTCCAGTCTTCTCCCTTTAGGAAAATGTGTGAAAGGTCAAGAACAAAAGATAAGACCTCAGGAAGATGGATTTGAACTGGTAACCAAAGAAATAACCTTCCTCTGGTTGAGATCATAGCCTTCCCCACACCCTGAAGGGGCAGAGAATGCTCCTGGCTTACCCAAGGATATTCCCCTCTTTCTCTTTTCTGAAGAGAGCAGGGTATTGCTCTCAAGGAGGAAATTCAACCAGCAATATGCATCAGGCATAGTACAGGTAATTTATTCCTACACCCAAAAGGAATGCTAAGGGCAGAACATTCATAAGTATTCAGTCATTGAACAATGGATGTCCAGAGTGTTGACCCTGGAGTCAGTAAGAGCTGAGTTCAAATCCTGCCTCAGATATTCTCTAGTTGTGTGTCTCTGGGCAAGTCACCTGACCTCTCTCAGCCTCAGTTTACTTATCTGTAAAATGGAAGCAATGACAGCAGCTACCTTACAGGCTTGCTACGAGGATCAAATGAAAATTTTTGTAAACAAACCTTATAGTACTACATAAGCTGAAACTACTAGGGAGAGCTAGGTGGTATGGTGATAGAGCACTAGCTCTAGAGTGAGGAAGTCCTGGATTCAAATCTGGCCCCTTACTGTGTGACCCTGGAAAAATCACTTATCCCTGATGGCCTCCTCCCTTTCTCCCAAATGCTGGCTAATAGAACAAGATTCAGTAACTTAACTTATGACCCATATTGCAGTCTTGTAGAAAGCTGATTTTAAACCTTATTAGAACATAAAGCAGTTTGTAAGACTGATAACTAAACCTTGTGCTGTGATGGATGCCAGCATGGAGATGGGGAAATAGTCTGGCCACCCCTTCCCCTCCTGACTCATGGGCTGCAGCTTGAGACAGTCCTTAGCTGGAAAGGGAGAAAAGAGCGTGTGTGTGTGTGTGTGTGTGTGTGTGAGGGTGTGTGTGTGTGTGTGAGTGTGCGTGTATGTGTGTGTGAGGGTGTGTGTGTGTGTGTGAGGATGCGTGTGTGTGTGTGAGGGTGCGTGTGTGTGTGAGGGTGTGTGTGTGCGCGCGTGTGTGTGTGAGGGTGTGTGTGTGTGCGTGCGTGTGTGTGTGAGTGTGTGTGTGTGAGGGTGCGTGTGTGTGAGTGTGCGTGTGAGGGCGTGTGTGTGTGAGGGTGTGTGTGTGTGCGCGTGTGTGAGTGTGTGTGTGAGGGTGTGTGTGTGTGTGAGGATGCGTGTGTGTGTGTGAGGGTGCGTGTGTGTGTGTGTGAGGGTGTGTGTGTGCGCGCGCGCGTGTGTGTGAGGGTGTGTGTGTGTGCGTGCGTGTGTGTGTGAGGGTGTGTGTGTATGTGAGGGTGTGTGTGTGTGTGTGAGGGTGTGTGTGTGTGAGGGTGCGTGTGTGTGTGAGGGTGTGTGTGCGTGTGAGGGTGTGTGTGCGTGTGAGGGTGTGTGTGTGTGTGTGTGTGAGGGTGTGTGCGTGTGTGTGAGGGTGTGAGGGTGTGTGTGTGTGTGTGTGTGAGGGTGTGTGTGTGTGTGTGTGAGGGTGTGTGTGTGTGTGTGTGAGGGTGTGTGTGTGTGTGTGTGAGGGTGTGTGTGTGTGTGTGTGTGTGCGTGTGAGGGTGTGTGTGTGAGGGTGTGTGTGTGTGAGGGTGTGTGTGTGAGGGTGTGTGTGTGTGTGTGAGGGTGTGAGGGTGTGTGTGTGTGTGTGAGGGTGTGAGGGTGTGTGTGTGTGTGTGTGAGGGTGTGTGCGTGTGTGTGTGTGAGGGTGTGTGTGTGTGTGTGTGTGAGGGTGTGTGTGTGTGTGTGTGAGGGTGTGTGTGTGTGTGTGTGAGGGTGTGTATGTGTGTGTGTGTGTGTGAGGGTGTGTGTGTGTGTGAGGGTGTGTGTGTGTGTGTGTGTGTGCGTGTGTGTGAGGGTGTGGTACCGCCTTTATGCATCTTCTGAATCGTTGGTTCTTCTGGCTTTCTTTATCATGTCAGCATGAATCCCTCAATAATAAGGCACACACGGCCAGAAGTAGGTCTTCCTACACAGAATTTATCTATGGTCCATCAAAACTAGGAAGGGGCCTTGCTAATCACACCATCATCACATACACAAACATGCATGCACATTTGTGTGTATATATAAATACATGTATATGTGTTCATGTCTTTTTTTTCATGATCTATTCCCCTTACCTCTCCACCAAATGTTGAGAGCAGGGACAACTTTTCATTTTATCTTTGTAACCCCGGCCACTAGGACAGTGCCTTGCACCCAATGGGTGCTTAATAAATGCTCATTGCGATGGATTGGATTAACAGCCATCAATAGAGTCATTCCTGTGGAGTAAAGGAGCAGAGAAAGCTCGAAGTTTTGAAGTACATTTTTTGGGGACAATATTTTTGTTCCTATTTCTAGGAACAAAACTTAGCCCGTTGGTCAATAACTGTGTCTTTAAGAGGTCAGTGAACACAGACAGAAGTTCTTGGAGTGGACGGTAGAGCGTATAGGAACAGTCAACTGTGTTAGTGTAGTCGATAGTGTGCATGAGACTCGCCGTAAAGGGGGAAGCCCAACTTTCTGAAGAAGAAATAGCTAGCTTATGGAGCACCAAGAAGATGTTAGCACAGCAATTCTCAAAGTGTGTTTTGGGGACTCATAGGGGTCCCCGAGAACCTTTAAGGGGGTCTATGAGTTCAAAACTATTTTCATAATCATTCTAAAATATTTTAATTTCTAATCAAATAAATATTGATAGGTAGAATTCACACAAACCAAAGCTCTTTGGGGAGAGTCTTCTCTATGTTTTCAGTCTACAAGGGTTCTGCACCCCCAAAGTTAGAGAACTGCTGCATTAGCCCCAACAAACAGAGGAATTCTTTGATCATTCTCAAGAGGAAGAGATGCTCTGTGGTGGTCAGTGACTCGCAGGGTCATAGAATTAGAATGGGAAGGCAACTTAGAGATCATACTCTTCAGCCTTTACTTTACAAAGAGCATGCTGAGGCCCAGAGAGTTTAAGTGACTTGCCTGGGGACACACAGCAAGTCTGGAGGGAAATTCAAACCCAGGTCCTCCTTTTGATTCCTGGTCTAGCACCACTGGCTACACTGCCTCTGTAAGTGTCTCTTGTGCTTTCTTTGCCTGCCCCACCCCAGAGCGGGGTCAGGAGCATAGCTTTGAACTGAGGCTAGAAGCCATCCATGGTGTGGTCTGTGATGTCAATAGTCTGACCTGGTCTGGGTGGGGCAGTCTACAATAGTCTGAGTGGGTCATTCAAGGCAATAGATTTCATTCCTTGATTAGTTAACATGAAGTAATTAATGAGTGGGAGCCAGAGGCAGTAACCATCACGAAGAGAATGATAATTTTTTTTTGTCCAGACCAGTGATGTAATCTGTTAGGGGGACCTCACAATGAGGAAACCTCCTAAACCAACGGGGATAAGCAATTGTTCTTTTAGCATGAGGGTTGTCTGGGAGCACTGAGAATTTCAATTATTTACTCAGGATCACCCAGCCGGGTTATGTCAGAGGCAAGACTTTCTGATTAGGAGACTAATTCTCCAGCTACAAGACCCCACTGCTCACAATAATAACACAACTTGACATCCATATAGCGCTTAAAAGTATGCAAAGCATTTCCCATCTCATTAAATTCTCACAACAACCCCTGTTGGCTAAAAAAAACTGCAGAGATCGTTCCTGTTCCCATTTTGCAGATGAGGAAAGTATCACGGTCCTGCAGTCAGTGCTGGAGGTGGGCTCTGAAGATTTGGAAGCAGAGCTGGCACCCAAGCAGCATTGGGGCAGAATGGGCAAATGTTCAAAGGTCAACAAACTGACCTTCCGGGCAGATCTCAGTTCATATGAAGAGAAATGTTTCTTATATTTACTTAACGTGGAAAGTAAGAGGCTTGGGAGCAAAGCTGGCATTTTATCTCTTATGTAATTGTAGAATTATAGACACATAGAATCTCAGAGTCCAGAGGGATCTCAGAAACCATCTGGTCCAACTAGGGGTTTTCCAGCCTTTACCTGAATACCTCTAGGAATGTCTATCTCACTACCTCCCCAGGCAGCTACTTACACTTTGGTACAACTGATTGTTAGGAAGATTTCTTTTATATCTACTTAAAATCTGCCTCTTTTCAGTGTAGTATAGAGGGAAAATTGCTGGCTTCAGAGTCTATTGACTCTGTATTTATTTCTGTAAAATGGAGATAATAGTAACCACTTCCTCCTGGGGTATCTGATGAGATAATGTTTGCAAAGCACTTTACAAACCAGAAAGTGCCATGTAAATATTAGCTATTATTTCTTCTTTAGTCTTCCCTAGAAATCTTTCATCTCATCTAATCATCTGCTGGGTTGTGTCTCGCATACCCTTTCACCTTCTTGTTTAGCTTGCAGACAAACTCACATTTGTGGCATCTCTCATGCCTGATCGGTCCATGCAAGACCAACCATAAGGTAGCACATGCCCTGGGGTCACTGGCACCCTCCCCGCTGGCCATTCCTGCTGGGTCTTATGAAGGATCCACAGTCCTTCGGAGCCTTGTCCTTTAAACTTTCAGGGCAGATTCTCTGTTGGTTCAACCTGTGCATCTCTGGTCTCTTGGTCCTGGAAAGCTGCTCTTCTGCTTCTCCTGGTGGGTTTTAGGGAGCCTCATATCATGGCACCTTCATAAGAAATTCTAAGGGTACAGGACAAGCACTCATCACCTCCCACCTGCACGATAGCACACCAGGTTCTGCCTGCTAAAAGTCTCTCCCCACCCAGCTGTCAAAGTGACGATGCCTAAAATGCAGGTCACCCAAGTCACCCTTTCTTCCCCCCTCAGTAAATCCCACTGGCTCCCTGGTCCTAAGCCGTCCACAACCCGGCCCCTCCCTACTTTTCCATCTTATTTTTGTTTTCTTTCATTTACTGTACCATTCAGAACTCTTGTATGATTGCTCACACACTTGATATCCCCTCTCTGGATTCCATGCCTTTTCATCATCTGTTTTCAAATATTATATTTGTTATCATATTCTATCATTATAGGAATATATTATATTATTATATTTCATTATCTAATATATTTTCTAATATTTTCATTATCTGATAATGTAATAGTTTATATATTTATACAATAGTTTATATAGTGCTCTGAGGTTTGTAAAGCATTTCACAAATATTATCATATTTTATCCATACAACAACCATGGGAGTTAAGTGTTTTTATCATTTGCATTTTACAGTTGAGGAAATTGAGGCAGACAGAGGTGTAGTGACTTGCCTAGGGTCATATAGCTGATAGGTATCTAAGGCTGGATTTGAGTTTGGGTGTTCCTGACTCCAGGTCCATTGTGCTCTATAACTCCACTTAGCCACTTGTTAACCATTCCTGGAATGCCCTCTCTCTCTCTTCTCTGTCTGTCTGTCTCTTCTCTGTCTCTGTCTCTCCCCTCTCCCTCTGTCTCTCTTCCTCTCTCCTCTCTCTCTCTGTGTCTCTCTCTGTGTGTGTCTCTGTGTGTGTGTGTGTCTCTGTCTGTCTCTCTGTGGGTCTGTCTCTCTCTCCCTGCCTCTCTCTGTGTCTGTCTCTGCTTCTCTGTCTCTCTGCCTCTCTCCTCTCTCTCTGTCTGTCTCTGTCTTTCTCTTGCTGTCCATCTCTCTCTGTCTGTCTCTCTGTATCTTTCTCTGTGTGTCTCTGTCTCTGTGTGTGTGTGTGTCTCTGTCTGTCTCTCTGTGGGTCTGTCTCTCTCTCCCTGCCTCTCTCTGTGTCTCTGCCTCTCTCTGTGTCTGTCTCTGCTTCTCTGTCCCTCTGCCTCTCTCCTCTCTCTCTGTCTGTCCTGTCTTTCTCTTGCTGTCCGTCTCTCTCTGTCTCTCTGTGTCTTTCTCTGCGTGTCTCTGTCTCTGTGTCTCTCTCTGTCTCTCTCCTGACTTTCCTTCAATTCTCTTACATCCCAGCTTCTGCAGGAGATCTTTCCAAGCCCCGCTTAATGCTAGTGTCTTCTCTCTCAGATTTCCTTCCATTTTTTGTTGTTCAGTCATTTTTTCAGTTGTCTGACTCTTTGTGACTTCACTTGGGGTTTTCTTGGCAAAGACACTGGAATGGTTTGCCAGTTCCTCCTCCAGTTCATTTGACAGATGAGGAAACTGAGGCAAACAGGGTCAAGTGACTTGCCCAGGGTCACACAGCTAATATGTGTCTGAGGCCAGATTTGAATTCAGGGAGATGAGTCTTCTTGACTCCAGGTCTGGTGCTCTGTGCACACACCACCTGGTTGTCCCTTCCTTCTTATTTACACTGTATGTATCCTGTATGTACGTAGTTGTCTGCATGTTGTTTTCTCCATCAGAATGTAAGTCCCTTGGGCACAGGAATTGTTTTAGCTTTCCTCTGTATCCTTAGTGCTTAATTAGGGTCCTGGCACATAAAAGGCATTTAGCAAAATGCTTATTGACTTGATTTGACGTTTTGATGAACATTGTTAGGTGCCTTTGGGCACACCTAACTATGATAACCCCAGGTAACCTAGGAAACCTGGATTACATAAAACTGAAAGGGAAATCTGGAGGATCATGGAAGCAGGCAGCTTCTTTCTCCCTCAAAAAGAAAAATCTGATCTGCTACAAGGGATCTCTAGTGGCCCTGGATCAACCCAGAAGTGCTAGAATTCACAACTCCCTCTAAAAGATAAATAGATGTGTGTAATAATGAGCTGCAATGAAGTATTTCCTGTAACATACTGTAAAAATTGTGCCAAGAGAAAGATATAATGTCCATAACCTCATTTGCCAAGAGGTTGTAACAATCCCATGGGCAAAGTCATTTTGCATGCCTAGTTAAAACCGTTGGGTAGGAAACTGTCCATAAGTACGCACAATTGCATATAACTTTCTTAGTATGGTTACAAATCACTTCCCAGAATGGCTGGTCTCATGAATATAACCAAATATTTATATGCTACAAAAAAGTGGTGAATATTAAGAATTCAGAGAAACATGGAAAGGCGTGTGAGCTTACGTAGTCAAGTCAGTAGAACCAGGAAAACAATATGCACTATGGCCTCTTCTCTTCTCTCCCTGTGCTTTCTTGGATTTGATTATCATCTCTGTGCTGATGACTCACAGATGTATATACCCAGCTCCCATCTCCCTCCTGAGCTTCAGTCCTACAGTACCAACCACCTATTGATTGGATGTTGCAAACTAGCCATTCTCTAAGCATCTCAAACTCAGCACATCCAAGATGGAACTCATTATCTTTTCCTCCAACCCTCATTTCCCACCAGACTTCCCTATTTTTGTCAAAGGCACCACATTCTTCCATCCTCCAACCTTTATAACCTCATTAGTTGTAACTTCTCATTCCCCCTCATCCCATATATTCAATCATTTGCCCAATCAAGTAATCAATAAGCAGTTATTTAACTCTGTGGCAAGCACCGTGCCAGGTGTTGGGGAGATGAATGCACAAAAGAAAAGAAAACCGACTCTCAGGCAAAAAGAAAATCCCTCTTAATTGTGTCCAAAAATCTGTCTCATTCTCCACGTTGATTCCATCACTCCCCTGTCCCAAGGTAAGCAGCTGCTTCATCGTTAGTCCTCTGGAATTGGGAATGGTCATTGTACTGGTCAACATTTCAAAGTTGTTATTCTTTGTGTTGTTGTTTTCTTCATATAAATTGTTCTTGTTTTGCCCACTTCACTGTGTATCAGTTCATACAAGTCTTCCCAGGATTCTCTAAAAGACTAAGCTTTTAATTAGTTGGGATTGTGGGAGAATGTCAACACTCTTAAGTTGAGTCCCCAAAGATCCTGGAATCCATAACAACATGGTGCTGCAATGCATTGAAGTAGAAATGGAGTCAGAGGAGGGATTAAAAATTTGCCCTTATTCCCTTTGCTGAAATATTGTCCATATTTTTGGTGGATGGAGATGGTGGTGTGAACACAGAGGAGCAGGATAGAAGAAGCTATGGGGCAAAGGAAAGAATGGTGGGAGGAGAGAAGATGGGTAGGTACTGTCTGTTGCTCCACTGTGAACTATGTGAGGAGTGGGGTGTGAGAGGGGTGAGGAGAGCTTGAAAGACCTCTCTTTTCCAAAGGCATCTCCTTGGCAGCCCCTTGCTCCTGATGTGACATAATGTCTTACAACTGATCTGGATAGGAAGTTCTGGGATGTGGGAAACTTCTTTATAATTTCTGGTGGATCTGGAGTCTCATCTTACCCACCTAGAGGTAACTAGGTAGCATGGAGTCAAGAAGTCTATCCCTCACCTTCAATTTGTGACTAACTCACTTCCTTTTTTGGTCAAAGGGTTCACTGAACATACTTTCTCCAGCTTCTCCTGCCCAGTTCTTGGCTGATAATGTGCTATCTCCTATTCCTAGACCCTACCCACCTCTCCATTACCCTTTGGGTAACCTGCAACTCAAATTCTTCAGACTTTTATAGCCTGTGGCTTGAAATGTTGCTTTGGTGACTGGGTCAAAGATGAACTGGAGTTGGGGAGAGGCTTAGACAGAGACACCAGTTAGGAAGTTATTGCAACAGTCTAGATGAAAAAATGAAGAGACCTTGAATTGGGGTGGTGTGTGTGTGATTGGAGAGATGAGGACCCCCAGCTTGACTCACTCTCTGGGCTTCTCCACCTCCTTACCTCCAGCCTTGCTCAGTCTCTTACCTAATCTTTCCAGATTCCTTTATATGTTTATTTTCTTCCATTAGACTATAACCCCCTTAAGGATAAGGATTATTTTTTTTCCCTGTATTTGAATCCCTGACACCATAATCTCTGGCACATAGCAACTTTTTAATAAATGTGTTGACTGAGTATATGTCTGTCCATTCATTTATCTATCTATCTAATTATCTGTGTTCATATATATGAAAGATAATGGAGATTGGTACCTAGTTGGTTATGTGGGATGAGTGAGAATGAGAAGCCAAAGTTGACACAAAGGTGCCAAATGGGGTGAACATAAGGATGGTGGTGCCTTTCAAAGAGGGAGGCTTAAAGATAATCAATTCTGTTCCATACACATTGAGTTTGAGATATTCTTTGGGACATTCAATTTGAAATATCCAATAGGTAGTTAATTGATGACATGCTACAGGAGATCAGGAGAGACTAGAGCAGGATATACAGATATGGGAGTCATCTGTAGAAACTAAATGTGAAATATAGCTAGTCTTGGAGAGCTCCTCAAGCTTTCTGAGTTTGAGGGAAGTTCTGTTTATTTTCATGAGCACATTTTGGTTTGTTTTTCTGTTTTACTTTTGAATATTTCTTAATTGTTATATACCTTTGATCAGCACCTATTAAAAGTGGAAATGAGGGGGAAACCCCAAGCACTGACATTTAATAGGTAACATTTATAGTTATCCTATTAAATTTATGACAACCCTATTAAATCCATTATTCAGATCAGGAAACTGAGGCTCAGAGGTGTTTGGTGATTTGCTCAATCAATAAGTGTCTGAGGCAGGATTAAAATCTAAGTATGTCAGGCTCAAAGTCCAGAGCTTTATCTGGACCACAGGGGCTTTCATATGCCTGTAAATAACCAAAGCAGTAACCTAAAGTCTAGAGCAAAGGCTATTAATCTTTTCCATATCATGGACTCCTTTGGCAGTCTGGTGAAACTTCTGTTCCCCTTCTCAGAATAACAGTTTTAGACTGGGTGTTGTGATACATCCAGTTATGTCTAATTACCCCTTAATCAAAGAAAATAATATTTATAAATTTCTTAGTGCAGGCTTGGCACATAGTAGGTGCTTAATTCCTTCCCTTTTCTCCACCCCCAAACCCCATTTCTAGAGAATCTAAGTATCTACTGTGTCCTGAAACTCTGAACTGTGGCTAAAGCCAATCAGATGTCAGCACTAAAATGTGTCACCAGAAATAGGAGGTGACCAGACTGCCTAAGAAAGTGTGAGTCAACCTTGATCAGAAATGGAACAGGTCAAAGTTCTGGTGTTGGTCAGGGTCTGGGAGTGGTCCTGCTTTACTTCCAGCTTGGATGAGATAGGAAGCACTAACCTAAAAAAAGAGAATGTTTTGAAATGCATAAAATAAGATTATAAAAGAAACCAATTATGTTAAAATATAGTTATCAACATATATATATGTATGCATGTGTACATGCAAACATACATGTACATACCTATCTATATATACATATATGCATGTCTACAAATATACACATGTGTATATGTCTATACACACACATACATACATACATAGATTTATATGCATGTTCAGAAATGCTAGATTAAGAGGTCCTGGTCTAGACGAAGCTGGTAGCCATCACATTTCATGAAACTGACACCTAAACTATAGCTATTGAATTAAAAAACATATTTTGTGTGAAGTCATTACACTGTGATTTAATGCAAACTTAAATGCTTTGTGTTTTAAATAATTTTTCTTCAAGCCCAGCATCCAGGATGTGCTAATATTCTAAATTTGCCTGGATTTCATTTAACTTGCTACGATGCCTTACATTTCTGTGTGGCAGGAGGACATTATTTTTAGGGAAAAAAGTAACAGCTTCTTCTGAAGTAGTTTAGATATGGTAATTTGCTGAATTACTTTTTAGGCTATATGCATGCTTCTTACTCCCATTAGTGAATTCTTTCTGTGGGGTTCCATTTTGGAATGGGCCAAGGCCAGCCAGGGTACAGTCCCCTCCCCATGGTACTTCTGACTCTCTGGACTTTGTCACTGAGCTCTGTTTCTCTCCCTCCTTTCTATGCTTTCCTTTTCAGCTCCCTTTTATGTATTCTCTTCCCTTATTAGAATATAAGGAACTATCTTTCTTTTTGCTTGTATCTGTAGCCCTATCACTTAACACTATGCCTCACACATATTATGTTCATCCTTTGTTCCCAAAGAAGACCATACTATCAGAGAAATGATGACATGACTTGCACGTGACTTTGTTTTGAGTGAAGGAGGACTGGGCAAGGTTACCAGCCTCATTTCTACTTCAGACCCATCTCCTCACACATAGTATGCATTAATAAATACTTGCTACCTTGATTTGCCAAGTACCAGTGTATGTATTTTTCCCCTTTCAGAGAGATCTCTATCTTAGAGGCACCATTTATATTTGGAAATTGTCTTTATTAAAACTCAATTAATATATAATAATGTATAGAGTATGGATAATTAACTGCACTGAATTTAAATTTTAATAGTAATTCTAAGAAATTTGTCTAAGGGTATCAAACATCATCTCATGGGTTTCATTGAGATTGGTTGGTATGGAAGAATATTCCTTCTTAAAAATAAATGATGTAATAAAAAAGGAAAGAGAAATAATGCTGTGGAATTCTCATGGAAATCCATGGTGAGGGTGGAAGTGTGGTGGTGAGCATTTGGTGGAAATAGAAGAAGAAATTAAAATCAAATTGCTGTGGCAATAAAAACAAATGGACCACTTGGCCAGACAGAGGATATTGATAATGTTTTCCTTATATGTGTATTATATTATAGATGAAGAGGTAAGATACAATAATGATAGGAAATTAGATAGTCAATAAAGCTTTTTCTTTTCTAAGAACAGAGCAGCAATTATATTTGCCTTACCTTAATGATAAGTTTATTTATTAAATCATAGAGAAAGTACCCAGGGGAACTTACATTTGGAAGCTTATTTTCTGACCAACAAAGAGGAATTATTTTCCATAGGAAAAATGTTGGGAGGATGTAACCGATCCATCTTAGAGTTCATGACCGATGAGGAGGGGAAAACCGGACAGTCTGACATACATTGTAAATCTGGGGACAGCAAATTTCAAAGAATTTAGGAAAAAGGTTAAGTAGGATGTTATGGGCTAAAAAAAAAAAAACTGTAGAGGAAGTCTTTCCAAGAGAGTTGATCTGCCCTTCAGAATGAAATTCTGATGATATAAACACAAATGAGTCTAATAAGAAATCAAGCATAAAATAGCCTAAGGAAATTGATGTGGACAGATTAAAAAACTTACCAGTCGAGTTATAAATGAGATAGAGTGAAAGGTAAATAATTGAGGATAAATGCAAAATTAATGGCAGAGTCCTCAAGTCAGAAATGCAAAATCTCAGAACAAGGTGAGGCTGATGAGTGAGATGAATGCTAAAAACAACAGAAGTGGCATTTGGAGTGTTGTTTTTAATAGGGTCAAGAGAAAGAGTAAACAAAGAATAAGATTGCTTCTGAGGTAGCTGGGATGATAATAACAGATGACAACAAGCAGGCAGAAATACTTAACTTCTATTTTACTCCTCCTTTCTCTCCCAGGAAGAATAATCTTTGGATTGGGAAAGCCAGAATCATGAAGACAATTCACAGGGATTTGAAACCTAAGGTAAAGAAGGAGTTGGTAGGAGAATACCTGGCTTTCTCAATGACTTGAAGTTGTCATACCTAGAAAAAACTGTATCCCAAGGAGAAAAATGGTGAGTATTATTGCCAAGCTGTTGCCAGTGAATTAAAAAACCAAACCAATAGAAAAACATGGAGAACTTGACTCCAGCCTCCAAAGAAGAGGTGGCCTTACTTATCATCAAGACCTCTCTCCCCCTTTATTTACACTCTTGATCCTGTTCTCTTTCATCTCCTCCAGCATTTGCCCTGACAATTCTCTCTTATTTTCAATCTGCCAACAGTCTTGCTCAGATTTCTCTCATCCTTAAAATATAAAACAAAGCAAAACCTTTCACTTGAATCTAATATCCCCATAAGTGATTGTCCTATATCTTTTTTCTCCTAAACTTCTAGAAAAGGCTGTCTACACTCACAACCACCACTCATTCTCCATTCAATCATTTCTTAAACCTTTGCAATTTGATCTCTGACCTTATCACTCAGCTGAAACTACTGTCTTCAAAGTTAACAAATGATCTTTCAATTTTCAAATGCAAGGGTCTTTCCAGTTCTCATCCTTCTCTTTTAAAAAATATAATTGTTTTTATTTATTTCATTAGATATTTCCCAAATACATGTTAAATTTTTTAACATCTTAAAATTTTTGAGTTCTAAATTTTTTCCTTCCCTCTAACCACTCCCCCTCCTTGAGAAGGCATACAATTTAATTTCAATTATACAAGTGAGGTCATGCCAAACATATTTCCATATTAGCCATGTTGCAAAAGAAAACACAAACAAAATAAAACTATAAAAGTAAAAAAGAAAAAAAATCATTCTTCAATCTACATTCAAAGTTCATCAATTTCTCTCTCTCTCTCTCTCCCTCTCTCTCTCGCTCTCTCTCTAGCTTATCATTGCAGAATATTGTTGTTACTGTGTACAGTGTTTTTCTAGTTCTGCTCGTTTCACTTGGCATGAGTTCATATAAGTCCTCCTAGGCTTTTCTGAATCCATCCTGCTAGCACAATAGTAATCTATCACAATCATATGCCACAACTTGTTCAACCATTCCTCAATTAATGGGTATTCATTCTTCATCACCATAAAAAGAGCTGCTAAAAATATTTTTGAACAAATGTGTCCTTTTCCCTGTTCTTTTATCTCTTTGGGATATAGACCTGTAGTGGCATTGATGGGTCAAAGGCTATGCCCAGTTTTATGGCCCTTTGGGCATAGTTTGGGCAAATTGCTCTCCAGAATGGTTAGATCAGTTCACAATTCCACCAGCAGTGCATTAGTGTCCCAGTTTTTCCACATCCCCTCCAGCATTTGTCATTTTCCTTTTTGGTCATATTAAACAGTCTCATAGGTATGGGGGGTACCTCATACCTATTTTTTTAATTTGCATTTCTCTAATTAACAGTGATTTAGAACACTTTGTCATATGATTTGATTTCTTTAATTTCTTCTGAGAACTGCCTACTCATATCTTTTGAACATTTATCAACTGAGGAACGGGTCTAATTTTTATACACTGGTTCAGTTCCCTACATAGCTAAGAAACATGTCCTCATCCTTCTCAACTTTTCTGTAGCATTTGACATTATTAACTAACCTATTCTGGATAGTCCCTTCCCTCGGAGTTCCTATAACACTTGGTTCTCCCCTACCTGGCTGGACATTCCTCAGTGTTCATTCCTGGATCATCATCTATGTCTCACTTCTAACTGGGGGAGGTACGCTAAGGTGCATTTTCCAGTTGTGCACTTTTTTACTTTCTCTATACTCTTTCTCAGAGTGATCTTATCAGCTCAGATATGTTTAATTATCATCTCTGTGCAAATGACTCACATATCTATATATATTTTAATCTCTCTCCTGAGTTTCAAATTCCTCATCACCAACTTTTTTTTGGACATTTCCAATTGGATATTCCATGGGAATATCAAATTCAGCACATCTAAAATAGAATTGATTATTTTATACTCCCCCACTCAAGCCTCCTCTCTTCCTAACTTCTCTGTTGTATTAGGGGTACCACCATCTTTCTAGTCACCCAGGTACATAACTTTGGAATAATCCTCTAATTTTCACTCCGCCTTATTTCCCACATCCACCTCTTACACAGTTCTCACCTGTGTCTCCAAGAAGCTGTAGCATGTACATTAGCCGCACTCTAGCAGAACTGTCTCGGCAGAGGGGATAAACCAGGCTGAGGGTAGCCAACAGGCCTTAAACATGTTGGTGAGTTAGGGAGATGTCTACCTTAACTATATGAAGCTATGGAATGGACAGAGGAGAACAATTTGTTCCAGTAGCTATGAGGGCAGCTGAAGCAGCTGCTGTGGAGTGCTTAGAGTCAGACATTGACGATGCCAAGGTTTGCCGCTGCATTCTTATTTCTCACATCCTGTTAATTATCAAGATTTTTTTTCAGTTTTACTTCCACAATATCTCTTACATGAGACCTTTCCACTACACTCACATGGCCGCCAGAGGACAGGGGTATCAAGGAAGGCCTCACAAAGGAGGTGGTAATTAGGTTGGACCTTTCTTGGGGAAGGATATTGAGGAGGGCCCATTCTGGGCTTTGAGAGATGGGAGATAGCAGAATGAGAATGGTTATGAAGAGTGGTGGTGCTTGACAAGGCTATAGAAGGAGAGTGATGTGAAGGAAACCATACGATGGTGGAAAGTGGATTTGGAATGAGGGAACCTGACTTCAAATCTTCATTGGGCAAAGACTTCAAATTCCTCATTTGTAAAATGAAGAGTGTAGACTTCATAGCCTCTCAGGTCCCTTTCAACTTGAAGCTGTTAATTCTGGGATCCTCTAAAATGAAAAGGTTGATTTGATTCTGATTATGAAGGGCATGGATTGTCAGGATCAGAGTACACACCTGTATGCACACACATACATACACCTGTACGCACACACATACATACACACACTGGCAGATAATGGGGACCCCTGGAAGTTGGACAGCATATTAAAAAGCAGAGACACCACCTTGTCATAAATAAAAGTTCTGTCCAGTACAAGCTAGTAGCTTTGTAGCAATGTGTGACTGTGAGAATTGGACTATTAGGAAGACTGGGTGCCGCAGAATTGACGCTTTGGAATTGTGATGCTGGTGAAGACTTTTGAGGGTCCCTGGGACAACAAGGAGATCAAATCAGGCAATACTTAAATTAATTCAGGTGATTCACTAGAAGGTCAAATATTGATGTCAAATCTTAAATACTTTGAGCTACATAATGATAAGATGGGACTCAGAAGAAAAGATTCTGATGTTGGGAAAAATTGAAAGCAAAAAGAAAAGAGGATGGCAGAGGATGGGATGGCTAGAGAGAGTTATGGAAACAACGAACATGAACTTGAGAGACTTTGAGAGATAGTGGAGGATAGAAGTGCCTGGTATGTAATAGGGTCATGAAGCGTCAGACGTGACTGAGCAACAGTAATGAAATCTATGAGTGATATAATGAAAGTGGTACATTAGGAAGATCCCTTGGGCGATGGTTGAATTAGAGAGAAGATCGGTTGAAGTGCTAAATTTAAAGTCTAGGTAGAAGACGAGCCTGAATTAGATGTTTGCAGCGAGAGTGGAGGTGGCTCAGACGTGAGCCACTAGCAATTAAATTGCTCAGGTCTGAAGGATTTTGAGGCTCAGATGTGGGAAAGAAAAGGCTGGCTCTTTGTGAAGCATCATCTCCATCGATGGCAGCCTCCCTGGCGCTTCGAGATCAAGGGAAACCTAAGTAGAGAAATATGGGAGAAACTTCTTAGTTATTAGAATTATCAAGAAGTAGAAGGAGCTGAGTCAAAAAGGAACTGATTCCTTTTCTTCCATTGACTGTGGATTGGCACTTTGTGGAATCTCTGCCGTGGGGATTCTTATACGAGTATAGGTTGGGTTTTATGGTCTCTGGGGTCCCTTTCAACATGAGATCCTGTGATTTTGTATTGACTTGGGGAAATTGAAGATCAGGGTGCCACAGTGGGTAGAGTGTTGGCTTGAAGTTAGAAACATCAAGGCATCAAATCCTGACTCAGTCGCTGAGCTGTGTGACCTCTTAGGGTGGCCAAATAGCATGCCCCTCTATGATTTAAAGATGAGTTATTGATCCCCAGCCCTGGGGAGGGTTTCCACACACTGGGAATTCTTTAAACTGATGACTTCACAGATCTATCTATAGCCACTCCCACCCCAAACTCTAAAACAAAATAAAACAGGAGATATAGTAGGCATGAAGGAAAATGCTTGTTCTATTGTCTCCAAAGGCTCTGCAAATGTGGAGGTTCTATTTAGAGGAATTCCTGTCCTCATCCCTTCCCCAGCCTGGCCTCTAGTTCTTCTCCTAGTCTCTTGAAACTGCAGGTGTTGCCCATTACAACATCTTTGACCCTTGAGAATTCCCACCTGCTGTTTTCCAATTAAGTTAGATGTGTAAGCCAGGCCAGTTTAAGGTTGGGAGATTTACAAGTTCATAATCTTTTTTTCCCCCTCATAAACAAACCCAGCTGATAAACACCTCCCTCCTTGCCTGTCCTTGTGGGCTCTTCAATCACAGATGTGTTTGTAGTTGGCTCCCACAATGCACCACAGTAAAGGGACTCTTCCATGGGGTTACATAATAGCATGGCCTGCATCACTTTTCCATTGGCTTCTGTATTTCTTTCTGTCTCACCATGTGCAACACAGTCCTTTGGGGATTTTCTGGAGTCCAAACTCCTCTGGTGCCAGGACTGAATGGCATGTTCCAAGACTAGAAGAAACAAAAATAATACTGCAAAACACAGTCCTTGTGACTTCTCCAAAATTCCTAATTAAAGCTACCTTGGCGGTGTGTGTATTCTGGCTTGCCCCAGCACTCCACTGAAGTACTCTCAAAGTTCACCATTAATCCCTTCAAAACCAGATCCAGTGGTCAGTTTTTTCTTGGTCTTTTCCTTCCTTTACTTCTCTTTTAGTCTCTGTTAACATCATCTTCTTGACACTCTCCTGCCTTTGGAATGTGGAACACAATAGTCCTGGTTCTTCTGCCCCTCTGTTTTCTCCTCTGGTTGCTCTTTTTCCTTCCAGTTCCTAGTTTGGCATTGCCCAAGGCTCAATTCTTTCCTTTTTTGTTCTCTCTCTACCTTTTGTTCTTGGGGGAAATTCTCTCCTTCTTGTGGCTTAAATGACTATCTTCCCTTAGCGGACTTTCAAATCTCTCTTTCCAGCACTAAACACTTCCCCCTACCCCAGGTGTCCTAAAAATCTATCAAAGACCTATCGATAATCTCCTTCTCAAAACGTCTCTTGGAGTCATTCCTTTGAATCTGTCACTGTTTCAGAGTCCCTCTGAATCTTGTGTCAACATTACAATAAGAGTCTTCGATTATAGAATTTTCAATTCCAGATTTCAATCTGGAAAGGGATTTAGATGTCATATAATTCAACCCCAGTCATCTCTATACTAGCTACTATTATGCCTTGGATATACCCTCTGCCCCCCATCTGTCATTCATCCTTCCAGTTTTAGAAATATAAAACTGGCTCCTGGAAGGGTGAGCCCGTCTATTCCCATATGGCTCAACCCTACATCCGTATAACTACAAACAAAAATATTCTTCTCTGGGCATTGCTTCTCCATTAGAATATGTTTCTGGAAACCTGGGACTATTTTGTATTTGTATCTCCAGTACAGTGCTCAGCACAGTGAGGCCTCCCTCCCCACTTCCCTCCCTACCTCCTCCCTTCCTTCCTTCTTTCTGTCCCTTCCTCCCTCCTTTCCGCCCTCCCTCCTTCTTTCCTTCCTTCCTTCCCTTCCTTTCTTCCTTGCTTCTTTCCTTTTTTCCTTCCTTCCTTCTTTCCCTCCTTCCTTGCTTTCCTTCTCTCTCTTTCTTCCCTCATCCCTCTCTCTGACTTCATGAGATGAAATGATTTCCCCAAGATTACACAGGGAGGAAGTGACAGCTGCAGGATTTAAATTGAGATTTTCATCTCAGTCCATATGGAGTATTCTGTCCGTTGCATTACAGTAATTTTCTTTGGCCACCTTGTTTTATCCCATCCCCTGAAGGGTCTGGGATCGACACAGAAGTATCTGCGGCTCTCAGGAGTATAGGAAAGTCATGGGCATCAATCCTAGGAAGAGACAGAGATAGGGGGCTTGTGCAGAGTCGAGGACCAGAAGATGTCAGTGAGGGAGGAAAGGTCAAGTCAAGTGCTGCTCCTATCCCAGTGCAGACCAAGGATGGAATTAATATAGACTTTTCCCTACGGATTTCTTGGAACTTCTTATCTCCTCTCTCTTTAAAAATATTATTTTTATTCTCCACTTGAAATGTCTCCCCACAGTCTCTCACAGTGAACACTCTCAGAAAACTCAAGGGGGAGAAAAGGGAATCTCAATATGTCTTACTGTGCAGGAGCCAGGGAGAAGAGCCTCTCAGGTGGAACAACGGGGGGAAGTGGCAGCGGAAGGTAGGGGTGGGAGTTCACAGGAGAAAAGAAACAAATAAAAGAGCCTCTTCTCCTCCTCCTTCATCATCCTCTTCTTCTAGTGATTATTGTTTGCCAGACTCCGTGTGATGCAAAGACAAAAACAATGCAAAGAGAAAAGACGAAAATGAGACATTACCTTCTCCCAAGGAGCTGAAATTGAATCAGACAGAGCAACAGACAAAATTGAGCGCCATGTTAACTCTAATGACCGATCTTGGTCCCAGAGTAGAGAAAGTGAATCTCTGATATCAGTGTGGTAGCTGATTTTACTGAACTACAATTTTCCTTTTTAAACTTTGTTACAGGGGAAGGTCAGCTGGACAAGGGAGTAGAAAGGGGGTATATTTGAAAATGAATGTGATGTACAATAAGAGATAGCCATAAAACTTTCAAAAAAGAAAAGTCTAGCTCAGCTGCAGATGTCAAGATCCAGGCTCAAGGGATGGTCTTGCCCACCTATCCTTCCCTCACACCAGCTGTTTCGGTTTTGTTCATGGGTAAGGAGTCAGGCTGGGGAGGAGGGCAGCACATTCTTCACCCACTGGAGGAAAGCTCTATGGAGAAGGAAAGCTCTTTAGGCCCCTGACCTTCTGGTGTCTTCTTGATTCCTCCTCACAGGCCAGAAGTGCCTCCCAAGTGACTTTGGTTTAAAAAGCTCCTAACATGCCCTTTTTTTGCTGACAGTCCTGTGTGGGAAACTGTAGCTACGCATTGGTGGTCTCCAACAGATAAACATAGCATATGGAGAAAAAACTAGAGAAACAAATCCATCTGTGTTGTCTCTGCAGACCCAGATTTGAAAGATACCAACTCTCCCACAAGCCAGTGGAATATCATCCTCCCTGAAACATGGGACTTTCTGAACTACGACCTGCCAGGGTGAATGGGGATGATGCCCCCTCTGTCTAACCACTGCAGTTTAACTGGGGTTCGAACCCCTCTGAGGGAATCATCCAACAGGGACCTCCTCTGTCTTACCATGGAATCCTTAAGTAAATATGCCAGGAATCTGGGAAGCCATGAGAACTCTTCTTACATTGAATAGTTTTAGACTTTTACCTCTTTCAGAAGGACCGAATCATATCTTAGCTAAATATTGAAGCTTGGTTATTCACTAAGTAAGATTCCTCATCATTACAACCTATGTTTGCAGGCAAAAATGGAAGTCAGCTGTAACAAACATTGGCACTATAAAGTAAAGGATATTGTTCAGTCATGTCCAGCTCTTCATGACCCCATTTAGGGTTTTGTTTAGCAAAGGTATAGGAGAGGTTGGTCATTTCCTTCTTCAGCTCATTTTACAGATGAGGAAATTGAGGCAAACAGTGTTAAGGGACTTGCCCAGGGTCACACAGCTAGTAAGTGCCTGACGTCAGATTTGAACTCAGGAAATGAGTCTTTCTGACTTCAGGCCCAGGTTTCTATTCAACCTAGCTACCCAACATAACAGCATACTGCAAATAAAGACAGAAAGAAAGACCTGCATTCACGTCTTGTTTCTGACACCTAGCTCTGTGGTCATGGATGAGTCACACAAACTCTGGTCATCTATTTTCATCCACAAAGCAGAGAAAATAATACGTGTATCTACTTCATAGGGTCATCTAGAGGCTTACATAAGACAATACATGTAAAGTTCAGGTCTAGGAAGACTAAGACTTACATATGTAAAAGTACCTTGAAAACTTTAACGTCTCATTTCAATGTGTTATTAATAATAAATTGAATAACTAATAAAAAATTTTTAGAGCAAATATGATAATGTGTCTATTGAGTTGAATCCTAATTAGTAATAATAATTACTTCTTACAAGAGTTACTGATGTAAGGATCCGGATATAAGGGTTCTGAGTCAAAAGGCTTGGGTTCGAATTTGAGCTTTGGCACTGCTACCTATATACCATTAGGAAAGTCTCTTAACTGTCTTGACATATATCGGAATGCTTATATCTGCACTTTTTGTGGTGGGAAAGAATTGGATGACCATCGATGGGAGAATGAAGAAACGAATTGTGGTTTGTGAATGGAATGGAAAGTGCTGTAGGAAATGACCAATATGATGAATAAACACAAGAAGCATGGAAAGATTCACACATTGAATTCAGAGTGGAGTAAGCAGTAGACTTCCACAACGTGAGTGAAAAGAACCACAAAGCTATCAATCAAAAGTGAATGTTCAGAAATTACAAAGAACAAGCTTGATCCTAAAGGAAAGGTGGGGCAGTTGACTGATGCCAGGGCTGGAGTCAAAGAAAGCTCATCTTCCTAAGTTCAAATCCAGCCTCAGATACTTCCTAGCTGTGTGGCCCTGGGTAAGTCACTTTACCATGTTTACCTCAGTTTCCTCATCTGTAAAATGAACTGGAGAAAAAAATGGCAAACCGCTCTAGTACCTCTGCCAAGAAAACCCCAAATGGAGTTCAGACATAACTGAAATGACTGAACAACCCCAACAAAAAAGAAGAGATAAGAGAAGACATCCTGCATGCCTCTCTTTTGCAGAAGTGGTGTGGTACACTGTATGTATTTTCAGATTTTTTTGATACATTGATCGATTTTGATGGGTTGTTTCTTGTTCCTCTTTATTTTTTCTTTTAAAATAGTCTTTGTTATATGGGATAGCTTTCTGGGAGGGTAAGATGGAGGAAGGAGTATGACATTAAATGTTTAACTGGAAAATGTTTGCACTGGTTCAGGCTGGCTCCACTAAGCCAAGGGATGCTGGAAGAAATTCTGGTGATATAAAAACAAAAGATATCAATAAAATTCATTTTTTTGTAAAAAAGGGAAAATGGCTTAATAACAAATCTTTGTTTTCCTCATCTGCAAAATAATAGAGTTGGATGAGATGATTTCTAAGATCTCTTAAATTAATTCCAGAATCGCAGTCTTAGTTAGAAGGAACATCCCTGGCCATGTAACGTAACCCTCACCTGAAAGGAATCCGTACCATGGGATAACTGTCAGTCACCTCACTTCTGTTTAAAACCTTTCAGTGATGGAGATTCAACTCCACCCCCCCTCCAGAGGCAGCCCACTCCTTGTCTGGTCAGCTAGAATTATTAGGATGTTTTTCCTGGCATCAGGTCTAAAGTTGGCTTTTTGTAACCTCCACTCACAGCTCCTGGGTCTGTCCTCTGGGATCAGGCAGGACAAGGAGATTCCCTCCCACCCCAGGACAGTCCTTCAGATATCTGAAGGCAGCTCTCATGTCCTGTTTGAGTCCCAGTATCCTCTGTTTGTATGGCATGGTCTCAGAGTCCTTCACCTGTTTGATGACTCTACTCTTGACACTTTGCAGCTTAACAAGGTCATATTCCCCCAATTTTCCACATGTGGTCTGAGCAGGCAGGATACAACAGGACTATCACCTCCTTAGTTTTTGAAGCTATGCCTGTCTTGACACAGCTCAACATCATACTCTCAATGGCCCTATCCTTTCTTCCATCCTCCTCTTTTTTTCAATATAGTTTTAAAAAAGCTCTTTATATTGTCCTGGGTTTTCCTTGCTGACCTCAATTCATTCCTGAATAGGTTGGACTAGATACCCTTAAAGGGCCCTCTTGCAATCAATCTATGACCACTGAACCTTGACTCAAACACTTTTCTATTGCCAACTCTGACCTCAGGCATTTATTCCCCCCCTCTCTATCTTTTCCTTTTCCATTTCCTCTTCCTTTTAAATCTGTATTGATATCTTTTGTGTTTTTAGTACCTCTGTTTCTGAATATATACATCCCCCTCCCCTCCCCTTCAAGCCATCCCTTGTAACAAAAAATAAGAAAGAGAAAAACATCATGGAGAATGACTATCAGTGCAATGTTCCACTCCCATGGTGAGAGATAAAGTCCCACCTCCACAAAGATGGGAGGGAAGGAGGTGGCTCTCTTTCTAAAGAAATAGATGGAAACAACATAAGTCCTGACTTTTCCCAAGTGTGACACTGTACTGTCATATAGCCTTAGGCAATAAGGGATTCTGTTTTTGTTATTTCAGGAGTCCAATTACTGGCTTCAGCTAAGACAGTGGTCTGGAAGCCCTGCAGATATCTTTCCTAGGAGCCTACAGGCTTTTCCACTGAGCTAGTGAAGGAAGACCCTTTGTTTAAGGAACACTGCCCAGCGATGGAGTAACTAAGATTTTGTGGCTTAAACTTTCCAAAACAAAAATATACATTCTGGATCCCTAGCAGGGAGCCAGCAATTCCATGATTTATTACATAACCAGCTGTCATTATCTATTGACTGAAGATACTCTGTTTGTCCTCAGCTAGACTCCTTGAAGTACAAGCCTGTAGAAAGAGGCATATTTTGTCCTGGAAAGGAGTTTGGATTTTGGAAAAACGCAGCATGAGACAATGAACTTTTGCAATTCTCCTCCAGCACTTGTCGGGGGAGAGAATCATCTATAAACACAGCAAGTTCATAAGTTGTGCTTTTGAAACCCAGCCCTGCCTCTTGGGCTCTGGGCCAGGCAACCCCCATCTAAAGGTCACTGCCGGCAGCCTCTCGATTTCATGTCACTGAGCTGGCAACTCTTTTAATCAACTGGTAAAACCCAAAAGCACCTTTCATTCCAAGAGCAGCCTAAGTAGCATCCCTAACCCAACCCTGTGGTATGGCTCTAGGCTCCCTGCACATGGAGGGGCTAGCCTTACCTCCATTGTTGACATCAGTTCAATAATATTCCTTGACTTTTTGCTGGCGTGGGGGGTTCTTCAGCCATTTGTTGGCAATAATGTTCTGTCACAACCAGCAGAGAAGAAAGTTAATGGCTTATTATAGGAGAGGTCATTGCCTCCCAAAGCTGTGCTCATGAGTCTGGCCTGTCTGGGGCCCTTGAGCACAGAGGAGACTGGATGCCTTTAGTGACATTGGAGGGAGTCAGAGAGAATAACCCAGAGTCAGGGGAAGAAGGGAGCCTGGGAAACAGAACCCATAACCTTTCCCTCCTTTCTCACTCCAGCATTTTTATGTTCCCATGTAATTTGTTAGAGTGAAGGGTAGTTTTGCAGGGTGATAGAAGCCATGAGAGGTAATATTTAACCTGAAGAATGCATGGAAGTAGGAAGGACCAGTTCTGTTGACTTTCCCTATGTATGGGTGGAGAGGAAAGAAGAAGGGCAAGGAGAAAAGCTTGGTCCAAGCATCACGATGATGAATACTCGAATCTAAGACTTTTTGCTGTACCAATCAATCAGAGAGACCACAGATAGAGAGCTGGAAGGGATCCTGAGGGGGCATCCCATCCAACCCCCTCATTTTACAGGTGAGGAAACTGAGGCCCAGGAGATTAAGTGACTGCCCCAAAGTTACACAGGCGGTAAGTGTCAGGATTTGAATCCAAGTTCTCATTATAAAGCCAGAGCTCTTTCCACTATACAACATAGTCAACAAGAATGTCTAAAGCACTTATTACTTGCCAAAATCTGTGCTAGGTCCTGGGGATATACAGACAAAAAATGAAATTGCCCCTGCTCTCCTTGGGCTTATTATATTCAGTTAGGGAAATTCCACATATATAAAAATAATAAACTTAGAAAATTATTTTGGAAGTGGAACACTAATGAAATGACTTCTTATAAGTAGGAGATGGAGCATGAGCTGAGTTTAGAGAGGAGTGAGGGGTTTTAAAATGGTTCTGTTTGACACCAACAGGCAGAAGTGGGAGAAGCAGGTAGAAATTTTGGGGGTTCAATGTAAGGAAGAACTTCCTAAGAATTAAACTGTC
Organism: Bettongia penicillata ogilbyi; assembly: GCA_023548195.1. NCBI lineage: Eukaryota > Metazoa > Chordata > Mammalia > Diprotodontia > Potoroidae > Bettongia > Bettongia penicillata. The sequence goes on from JAJHZJ010000096.1 coordinate 15,351,997, forward strand.
TGAAGTAAAAGGGGCTACCTTCTAGTGGAATGAGTTTCTTTCACTGGATGTTTAAAAAGAAAAGCTGCAGGGTCACTTGTTGGGGATGAAATAGAGCAATTTTTTGTACAGATACAGGCCCCCAAGATCCCTTCCAAAATGACTCCATTACAAGATTCTGTGAAAGATGGAAAGCATTCCTGCACTAAGTCAAGCATACACTGAGAAAGATCATGGTTTTCAAATATTTGAGGGCATAGAGGGATTGATTCCAATATATCTGAAAGAGGAAGGAATACAAAACATTTGGGAAAAGATGGCAATTTACCATTACCTCCTCTTCCCCATGTGACTCAGAAAAGATCAGTGGAAATTGACCCACATCGTTACTTTCCCATATGTACAGAATTTTGTCCAGTCCTCCTTAACCTTAATTCTTTCCCTCCTACTAACTTATCCTGCATATTTATTTATTTGCATTTGTCTACCCCATTAGAACTTGATCCCCTTCAGAGAAAGGCTGCCTTCTGCCTTTCTTTGTATCCCCAGGGCTTAGCAGAGTGCCTGATGCATAGTTATAATAAATGTTTTTTTTGATTGATGTAATCTGTATCTTGTTTGTACAGAGTTGTTTGTATGTTTTCTCCCCCATCAGATCGTAAGTTCCTTGAGAGCAGGGATTGTCTTTTGCCCGTTTTTGTATCCCTAGTGCTTAGTATATAGTATATATACTTGGTATATAGTAGGTACTTTTAAATATTTACTGATAATTGAATGATGAGAAAAGAAAACAATTATATGGAAATACAGCAATTAAAGATATTTTTAAAAATTCACAGACCAGCTTAAGAATGCCTGCTTTAAGATTTCCAAAATGCTACCCTCAAACCACCCGTGGGTACTGGATTGTGCAATGATTATCATCCATAGTTTAGGGATGAGGAAACTGAGGTTTGCAGAAATGAAGCAAAGTATGAATTCCTTGAACAAGGACTGCCTTCCTCTGTCACTGTCCCTCCAGTGCCTGAGGATGGGGTGAATCAGATAGAGAGCTTGGGGGCTTGAGAGTTGGGAAGATTTGAGTTCAAATCCTGGGTCTGGTACATACAGGCTGTGTGACCCTGGGAGAGTCATTTACCCTCTTACTGCCTCAGGTAACTCTAAGGCCAAAAGCTGTAGAGAAGAAACAAGTCTACATTTGTAGAGGAAGCTTTCTCCTTATGCCAACCTTATTTCCATTTCCAACCTCAGCACCTATCACAGAACCAGGCATATAATAGGGGCTTAATACCTGCTTGTTCATTTGAATAGGATTAAAGGAGTGTGGTATGTTCATATAGTTAATAAATGCAAGTCAAGATTTGAACTCTAGTACCTGATTCTGTCAGTCAGTTTATGAGCATTTATTAAGTACTTAATATGATATTAAGATCTAGGGATCAGAAGAAAAGCAAAGCATTCTTCCTATCTTCAAGAGCTCACATTCTTATGGGAGGAGATTCTCTATGTCCTTACAAGACATATGTTGTGGAAATGGGAGTTAATCTTGGAGAGAAGGCACTCATGGAGAGGGGAAGGACAGGGTAGGGAAGGGAAGGAGGGAGGGAGGAGGTAGCCAGGGAAGCCAGGCAGCAGGAGAGAGAACAATCCAGCAATGGGGGCTAGGGAAGGCAAAGACGTGAAATCTAACACCTGCCCCCCCAAACCAGACAGCCCGGTAAAAATGGTAAATGATCAAGGAGATTTTCTGCGTGGGACTGACTCATTTGCTTTATCATTTCGCCATTTTGGATGGGCCTTGGGGACCATTTTATCTTGGGTTTCTCCAATGCACTCTTTTTTCATCAAGAGCTTGTGTTGAGAAAGATACATCCCAAAGGGTGGAAATGGGTGGACTCTTGAGAAGCCTTGCTGAGCCTTATAAGGAGGGATGAATGAGCTTCCCAAAGCACCAGCCCTTCTGGGTAAAGAAGGAAGTGGTTATGAGGAGCACTGTTATTAACAAAGGGGATCCAGTACTCAGAGAGGCATCCCAAAGATGCCTCTGTCACCAGCAAAGCACCATATTTACATCTAGAGAGAGGCAGCCTGCAGCCATCTGACTCGGAGTCAGATATGCTTCTGAGAGTTAGGCAGGATCTTGTCTCCACTTCCCTTAGACTTGACTGGGGGACCCATCCGGAACTCAGGGGCATGTGAGCTTTCAGTGGCAATTGGACCTGGGCTCTGACTCAGTCAGTTTTCCCAGCTGCAGGTGCAAAGCCACTCACTGGTCCCTAGGAGACCTAAACTAGACTTGTAAAGAGCGTGGAGGGGGTGGGGTTTAACAATAAAAACAGCTTGTTGACATTTACATAGCGCTTTAAAGTGTGCAAAGCACTATCCATCCATGAATTCTTAGCAGCATCACAATCAACATGTAAGGTAGATACTATTTGTCTCCTCACAGAGAAGGAAATTAAGTCTCAGGTTTCAAGGACCTGCCCAGGGTCACACACACAGGAAATGTCCAAGTTAAAATTCAAAGCTAAGTCTTTCTGTCCATAAGCCCTGGGGTCTTAATTTTTAGGTATCATGGACCCTTTTGGCAGTTAGGCAAAGCCTATGGACTTTTTCTCTGGATAACGTTTTAGATACACAAAATAAAATACATAAGGTTGCAAAAAAGCAATTACATTGAAATTATTAACAAAATATTTCTTAAAAACCAAAGATCCCAGATTAAGAAGATTTACTTTAAACCAGATGTGCTAGTCACCTTCCATTCCTTATTACAGTCAGCTGCACTGAATACAAGAAAAGAAAACTACCTGTCCAAGGGTATGCTCTAGCTGACTCCCAAGAGTTGATTGTTAAATTTTCAGTGTGGACGTTTACAACTCAGAAATTGATAAATGTTACAAATCACGGCTTGACTTATTGTTTTGTTGATTTTTCTAGACTTAAGAAACTGATAGAGAGAAAGAATACTGTAGAATTAAGTTAAAAGTGTGTCCTGCATACTGTGTTCGCCCCACAGGCCAGGTGTTGAATATTGACCAGCACATCACTGCCGGTAACTCAGCTCATCCCTAAGACTGTGATGCTGGGCTCCCAGGTTTAGAATTTTGATGATCCTGCTGTGGTTCCTGAGTACTACAGCTCTGAAGGTCCAGTGCTGCTCTCATCATACTCAATAACCCTGCTGGTCAATCATTCAGTCAATAATCAGGGGTGAGGTACAAAGACAAAAGTCCCTGCCCTCAGGGAACTTGTAACCTAGTAAAGGAAGAAAGTATGTATGTATATAGGGATATACAATATATATTCAAAATAAAAACCAGATAATTTTGTTGGGGGGCACTGGAAGTTAGGGGATCGGGAAAGACTTCTTGTAGATGGGGATGCTTCTGGACTAGGAGTTCCAAGACGTAGAGGTGAGGAGGGAACACATTCTGGACAAGGGCATGGCCAGTGCAAAAGCGCAGAGATGGAGTGTCATATGGGAAGAAAAGCAAGGAAGAAGTCTGGTCTGGCTAAACCATAGGGTGTCAGAAGAGGAATGACGTAACAAGGCTGAAAAGGTAGGATAGGGCTAGGTATTTGTTAAAATGTTATTGCTTTATAAGCCAGTGGAACCTTTGACCAAGAGTGCCTTCCTGTGGAACTGTAGGAAAAGATGAGTTGGGACACGCACCATTTTTGATGACCTCTGAGTGGCTGGTGACAGGAAGAGGGTGTGTGTGTGTGTGTGTGTGTGTGTGTGAGGGTGTGTGTGTGTGGGGGGGGGGGTGTGTGTGTGTGTGTGTGAGGGTGTGTGTGTGTGTGTGTGTATGTGAGGGTGTGTGTGTGTGTGTGTGTGTGTGTGTGTGTGTGTGTATGTGTGTGTAGGGATAATTCAGAGAAAGTAAACAAATGGAGAAGTTAAAGAAATAAGCGTCCAGGTGGCTGCTACTGAGTCTGATGGGAAAAGTGGCTTTACTCTTTAGAAATGACAATAATAGCTTGATAATATGGAAATATGTTTTGCTTGCCTTCTCATATACATGAGAATATTTGATATGAGAATAATTGATATCATGTTGTTTGCCTTCTCAATGGGTAGAGGAGGGGCTGGAGGGAGAGAGAATTTGAAACTCAAATTTTTTTTGAAATGTGCATTAACAATTGCTCATGTAGACACTGTATTGGATTGTTTACTATCTCAGAGAGGAGGAGAGAGGAGGGAGCGAGGGAGGGATAGAATTTGGAACTCAAAACATTTTTTTTTAAAGTTTGAAAATTGTTTTAATATGTAATTGGGAAATATTATATAAAAATTAAAATGCATGTTAAAATAAATAATAACAATAGCTTGGGGGATTATGCTGGTAGTATAACTCTGGACAAGTCACTTACCTGCTCAGTGCCCTAGGCAACTAGGATTAAAAATTGCTGAACTGGTGTAGACCTGAAATAGTAGAGAGATTCTTTACTGGGAATTCCCTAGACTGATGAAATCACAGGTCTGGACTCATAAAAATCTAACGTATGTAGGACCTTAAGTCTTTCCAAAAACTTTACATTCATTTTTCTCATTTGATTAACACCGTCATCCTAGTTAGCATTCATTTAGCACTTTATGGTTTGCAAAACACTTTACAAATATTATCTCAGTTTTTCCTCACAACAACACTGGGAAGTAAGTGCTATCATTGCCCCCATTTTGCAGACTAGGAACCTGAGGCAGGCAGAGATTAAGTGACTTAGGTAAAGTCACACAGGTAGTAAGTGTCTGAGGCTGGATTTGCACTCCTATCTTTCCAACTCCAGATCTAGCGCTCCCTTCACTGCTCCACCTAGTTGTGGCATAGGGTAATGCAAGTTATTCTCTAGAGCCAGAAGTTTGTTACTTCTCTGGAAGATATGGATATGGAGTTGAAGGATCTGGGTTCAAATTCTGACTGTGCCATATACTCTCCGTGTGACGTTAGGCTAGTTGCTTCAACCTGACTCAGGGTTTTCGTCTGTAAAGGGAGAGAGTTGGAGAAGATGTGTTCTGAATTCTCACCCATCCCTTCATAGTGTGCCTCCCTTTGGGTTATTATGTTAGCCTGGAGCAGACAATTCTACCAGCAACTGTGAGGTATCAGTAAATCTGATTCCCCAACAGCCTGGGCCTCATGGACCTAAGAACCTACTAGCGTCTCTGCCCTTGGGAAGCTGATGAGACCAACCAGACTTTGTCCCAAAATATTGATGTGAGGGTGGGGGTGGAAGGCATCCATCAGTGCTGTTCAAAGGAGGCTGAATTTCCTTCTTCCTACCCACTAGGCAGGTCAAGATTTCCAAGGCTGTTGTTCTCTATCAACCCCCTCCCTCCTATCCCCTGCCTTTATTTCTCAGACAGGGCTGGGGAATATCAGAAACTTGTCTCCCACTGCATCCCACAGAATGTGAATTTCTCCTCTATCTAGGGGGAGATAAAGCAAAAGACTAACTCTTTTTTTCTTTCTATTTCCCACTCTCTGTGACAGCAAAGAGGTCTGTTCACTGTAAAGATTTTCAAAGGAAAACTCTATCTTTGCTCACTCATTTTTAAAGCAAATTTGGAGGGAGGGAGGGAGGAAAAAGAAGAAGGAAAGGAAGAAAGGGAGAGAGGGAAGAAAGGGGAAAAGAGAGGAAAGAAAGAAGAAAAAAGGAGGGAAAGAAGGAGAGAAGGGAAGGAAAGAAGGAAGTGAGGGAAACAGAGAAGGAAGGAGGAGAGCAAGGAGAGAGAGAGGAAGGAAAAGAGGAGAAGGGAAGGAGGGAATGCAGGCTTAAAAGTCACCTGATACAGCTCTGCCGCTACATGTGATTTGTAAGGTCCTTAAGTCCAGGAACCCCCTGGTGGCACCTAGCTCTGGGGTGCGCATATAGAATACATGTCAAATCCTTTGTAAATAGCCAACCATGGAGGGCCTCATTTCAAAAAACAAAAACCCCTAACGCTTACATCAGGCTCAACCATGTAATTCAATCCAGTTTGCAGGAAGCATCTATTTGCTAAGGGCTTAAAGTCTGCGAGGCACTGTACTGGATGCTGGGACCTGTGATTTAAAAAGACAGAGCCATTGCCCTAAAGGGGCTGACACTCATAGAAACCCATTATCTGAGATTTGCAACTAGCAGGGAATTCAAGAGGTTATTTAGTTTTCATTTTACACCCAGGAGAAAGAAACTCAAAAAGTGAAGTAATCTGCTCAAAGTCACACAGGCAGTAAGGGACAGGGCTGAGGCTACCTCCAAAGCCAGGATGGTTTCCTAAGATGTTACATTTTCCCGGTATCTTTCTAAGTCCTTTCCTCAAAACAGTCTTAAGAGGGGGCAGGCAGGACTGGCCACAGTCACACAGGTTTGGGACTTGAACCATATCAGGTTTGGGACTTGAACTCAGGTCTCAGACCCTACCTCCAATGCTCTTTCTACTCCAAAATCTAGGAGGAAGATCGAGCAATCAATAAATTAATCCACAAACGTCTATAATTAATCGTCACCTTTCTCAGGGTAACGTTCCTAGAAAATGGCGCAAAAGTGAAAAATGTGAATGTTGATTCATGCAACCTATCAGAAACAGGGGGTTGGGGACCCTCAACCACCACCAACTTTAATCTTTTGCTAGAGATTATGGAAATTACACTTCTGAATAAAATTATTTATAACAAAACCTTAATTCAGATCATATGCATTTTTCCTAACACAGTAATCAGGAACTAATTATAAAATGCAGTACACAAAATAAAATTGGTAACATGCAAAACATTTTTTCTCACTAGTAATTCCCTTGAATTCTGTGACCTTTTGTACTAACATCTCAATAATAAAAAAAAGGATTATTTCAAGCAATATTTACTTTTCATAACATAAAATCTACAGTATCATAAATACTGTACAGCAAATAAAATGTTTTACATGTTAACAATTTTATTTTGTTTTTTCCTAGTTACTGTGTTAGGAAAAGTGCATATTATCATGGTGGACTCAATCGCCCCAATCTGCATTCAAATATGGGCAGGTTTGGGAGGTTTTCAAGGGAGTGACCTCCCTGCTCAGACTCATTCTGTCAGGGTCCCAGTGATCATCCTGATGGGGAAGTATTCGCCTAAGATTACACATTCTGGATCATGAGCCCCCACCACTGTGCTTCCTAATTGACAAAAGAGCTACCTAAGCTCTATTCATTCTATTTTTTTTACATATTTTTAAGTCTAGATCTCCCTATTTTGCCTTGGTTGAAAGTGTACAGGCTACTCACAAGTCTAATCCCACTACCACTCTACATGGGAACTATGACCAGTTCTGTTTCTAATTTAGACAAGTTTGCACCTTCTTACATGAATAGTAGCCCCCTGCACCCCTTTATTGATGCCAAATTTAGTAAAGATATTTATCAGTTTTTAGCCCACTGCAGTTCAGGACTCTGAAACTCAAGAGATCCACCAGCCTCAGCCACCCCAATCCCAATAACTGGGATTATAGACATACACCACCACACCCGGATAAACTCCATTAACTTAAGCAAAAACATTGACTAGACAGAAAGCAAAGTAAGAAGAATGATATACTATTAGACCTACAAACTGGAGACACACTCCCATGCACATGATGTCCATGGGGAATGAGTAAACACAATCTTACAGAATATCAGAGAAGCCCACGTAGAGATGTATATGCCTGGGGGCAGTTCACCACTCTGAACTACAGCCTTGGTGTCCTCAGTCTCCCTCAGGAACAGTCTATTCAATAATTCAGTGATGGGTGGGACTGCTTCCCTACTGGGTACTCTGACTATCTGTTCCTCTTCTGGGCTGACAAGGTAGCATCACACTCTTTCAGTGAAAGCACAGAACCTTAAGCCTGGGGTCCACAAAGCTTCTCCAGGCTTTCTTCCTTGGCCTGACTCTAAGGAGTTCCCCTTCCATGAGGGGAGTGTCTTAAGGATTGGTTGTTGGCCCTGTCCTGTCTCTCCTTGTAATTGAGGACTTGGATGAAGACACAGATGTCATGCTTATCATGAAACTCAGATGGATGCTAATGCATTGGATGACCGAATGAGAATCTGGAAAAGGTCCCTCAACAACAGAGAATATGGCAGTAAATCTCATAAGATGAAATTTAGCAGAGATAAATGTAGAATTTCAGAATCAGGTTCAAGAAACAAGTTTCATTAGGGGAATGAATATATAGGCTAAGCGTGGATAAATAACTAAATTGTCTGAAAAACATGTAGGAATTTTAATGGACTGAAATACACTTTGAGTCAACATTGCCAAAAAAAGGGGGGGAATCTTAGACTGCATTAAAAGTGGCATCATATTTAGAACTAGGGAGATCACAATCTCACAGCATTCTGCCCAGGTCAGATCACATCTCAGCACATCACAGCCCAAACCACAGTTTGAGTTAACACATTTTAGGAAAGATGGAAGACAATGTCCAGAGGAAGTTCACCAAGATGATGAAAGATCTTGATTTCACATCATGAGGATATCTGTTGAAGGAACAGGAGACTTAGAGAAAGGAGGATTTAACTGAGATGTAAAAATTGCCTTCAAGGATGTGAAGAATTGTTGTATGAAGGAAGTCCCAGAGGAAAGAACTTTGTAGAGAGGAAAACTTTCTAAACGTGAATTATCTTGAGGTTGGTTTAGACTGCCTTGGGAGGTGGACGGACCTTCCTTTTAGTCAGTATTTTGTAGAGAAGAGTCAATTATTGGGTTACATGACCTCAAGGTCCCTTCTAGCACTGAGACTCCATGATTTTGACTCTGGGTGAGATATTTCATCTGAATAGACCTTGGTTTCCTCATCTATAAAAAGAGAGGGCTAGACTAAGTAATCTTTATTATTCCAGGGAGTAAGGCCCAAAATGTTCATCTCTAAATTCTAGGAATGCAAAACAATGAAAGAAATACAGAGGTTCCAGGAACTAAGGGGTTAAGACCAGATGCATGAGAGGAAGACAGGAAACAAATGGCGCCCAAAGTATCATTATAACAGCCTCCTTGGTGGAAATATTTCCAAGGGTAGCCAAGGGCACTCTTCTGATCCTTTGCTTTATTGGCCCCGGGTGGCGAAGACTTGATAAGGCTTTCTATCATTCTGGTCTCCAGATACGCCTCACGTACACTGTGCCAGCTGTGAGTCCTTCCATCCAATGTGGGTATCTCTTCCAGGACACTCTTCCAGGCCTTCAGTTCCTCACTAAGAGGGGATTCTATGAAAAAATACCTCTGGTAGAAATAGTTCCCAGAATCCACAATCTCCTTGTGGTAGGAAGGAGGGAGAGGACAGGGAGACTTATAGACCTGTATGTCTGTCTTTGGCAATAGCTATATTCTCTTAGTCTTTTTTAGGAATTAATCCAGCATCAAAATTCTAATACCTGAAGGAAATATTACTCAAATTTATTTTTAAAAATAAGAGTACTTTGAGCACTGTGGTTTGTGGCTAAATAGCTGCCTTGAAAGACCTAGGTTCAAGTCCCACCTTTGATACATACAGGCTACATGATGCTAGAAAAGTCGTTTAGCTTCTCAGTGTTCCAGGCAATTAATTCTCTAAGACCAGGAGGTCAAACACCACCAGTAAGAAGTAGATTAAAATGAAATTGAGAAATCTTTAGCAAAATAAATCAAAATACAATAAAACATAGATAATACATAAGGGATCCTTATATATGAATTAGTGACTTCTCTTTCTCTTTGAATTTGACACTCCTGCTCTAAGGCTATAAACTGCAAAGAAGGTACCAACCAGCATGTGTAGCAGGCTTCCTCACTTGGGAGTTTCCTATCCCAGTAAAATTACAGGTTTAGTTTCTATTCCTATTTTTCTAGTAAAACTTTGTTTTCTACTATCAAGGTATTTCTCCTGGAGAAGGAGAAGGGCATGACCCACTCTTGGAGGATTTGCCTTGGAGTCAGAAAGACCACTGAGAGCTGCTAACTAACTGTATGACCTCTCCTGGCCTCCATGTGGGTCTTTGAGAAAAAAGGCTCTGAGGATGAGACCTGCCTACACCAATGAGAGGAGTTTCCATGTTGGGAGTTTCCAACACAGTATAGAGGTCCAGACCAAAATAAATGTGAAACGCATTCCTATATATCCAGTCCCCCAAAGGAGGGAACCAATGCTCATTAGCAAATAGACCTGCTGTTAGTCCCTTTAATATGAATTATTGAGAAGCAATGGACTCATGGATTTTGAATTTGATGACCTGAGTTCAAATCATGACTCTTTCCCTTCTTTATCTGCATGGGAGTCACTGCTCTCCTCCTCTTCTCTGTCACATGATGGGGCTGAACTAGATGGTTTCTAAAGTCCTTTTCAGCTCTAAATCTATGAGCATGGACAAAGGTGACAGGAAACACTCAGTATAAGTCAACGCTCATTATGCATCTGTAAAGCAGCAGAGACAACCGTGATAGCTAAGATTTCTATAGAGCTTGCTATGGCCAGGCATGGTGCCAGGACCTTTACAGATTTGTTTTATTTGATCTGCCCTGGGAGGAAGGTACTGTTTTTATCCTCATTTTTCACCAGGTTACACAGCTATTAAGTGTCAGACGCTGGATCTGAACTCAGGTCTTCCTGACTCTATGACTCATAGCTACTGGGCTGCCTAGCTGTCTCCTCCTCTAGAATTATGAAATATCTCCTTGAATCTCAGCTTTTGGGGAGGGGGAGGGCGGACCATAATGGGAAGTGAAATGGCAAATGCAAATAAGTATATGATGCAATGAATTCGCTCAAATCAACGAGATTGACTATGATGTCATGGTAAGAGAACAGAGGCATGGAACATTCTTTCCACAAACTCTGGGCACACTCTCCCACAAGGACACATAGTATCAGTGGTAAGAAAGGGCACATACAGAAAGTACACTGGCAGCAAGGGACAGACTTGGGAAACCCATAGGGCCAAACAATCATGAACCTGGTTGTGCAGATCTCTAAGGACTTGTCATTTCTCACAAGGTCCTCGCACGACTTCTGACTGAGTCTGTCATTACAACCAGGCAGTTTGTTCCACTACTAGGCTGGGTTTAATCTACTTTTATTTCCTTTCTTCCTCCCTCCCTCCCTCCCTTCTTTCCTTCCTTCCTTCCTTCGTTCCTTCGTTCCTTCGTTCCTTCCTTCATTCCTTCATTCCTTCCTTCCTAACTTCCTTCCTTCCTTCCTTCTTTCCTCATTTCCTTTCTCCCTCCCTTGCTCCTTTCCTTTCTTCCTTCACCCCTGTTTTACTAGTTTACAGAGACTACAGATACTATTGCTGCACCTTTAAAAGCCAAGTGGAATGTTGGAGACAAGAAAGCAATTTGCGCTGACAGTCTGAAGTTATAGTATTAACGACTATTCTCTGACTTGGGCAGCTAGGTTGCACAATGGATAGAGCACTGGGCCTGGAGTCAGGAACACTCGAGTTCAGATCCATTCTCAGACACTTACTAGCTGTGTGACTCTGGGCAAGTGTTAACCCTGTTTGCATCAGTTTCCTCATTTGTGAAATAAGCTGGAGAAGGAAATGCAAACTGCTCCAGTATCCCTGCCTAGAAAACCCCAAATAGGGTTATAAAGAGTTGTTTGTGACTGAAAAACGACTGAACACAAGAAAAACCCATGTTCTCTACGTGGTGTTTGTCCTATGGAGTGTAGGAGTTTGTGGGTTAACTTTGATCTGTGAGTATCTATGAAGAATATGAGGGGAAAATAAAAAGAAAGGAGAAAATTCTGTCTTATTAGAACTATCTTGTTATTGTAGGAAGAAATATTACTAAGAGATTTCTTTGAAGAGTCTAAGGAAATGGCAGTTTTAGAGATTTAGGAAATTTAGAGAGTTAGGAAATGCATTTTAAAGAAATTGTTACCTGTAATGAATGAAAAAAAGAGAAAGAAAAAGGATCACTAACATTCCCTCCTGAGACACTGAAATTAACTCTAATATGGAGGGAAAATATGAAGAAGATTATCAGGAGACCTCAACAGTGTATTGAGTAAATTTAATGGTGGAATTGCATTTCCAGAAATGCAGTCCTCTGCTAGTTGATTCTTGTGATATTCCTTAGGGAAACAATATTATAAATGATTATTTGTGTTTGTTTTATTACTGATTTCATTGTTAATAAGTTGATTAGTCAATAACTAAAATTTATTTAACCATAGAAGATTATGAGTTTCCACTATGGAGATTATGAGATATAGAGAGATATGAGTACATACTACTTGGAAAGAAGGTTTCTTCAGGGTGTTCAATAAGTAATATTTGATGAACTGGGTTGTGGGAGATTCAAGCCAAATTATTGATTTATTAATGAGAAAAGTTTCAATTTTATTAACTAGTAAGAAAAATAATTTTATTAATTAATAAGGAAAAGAAGATGATACAATGAATATGGGGAAGAGATCAAGTGGTTGAGGAGTAACCTGATAGTATGTATTTGTTGTTGGGTCATTTCAGTTGTGCCCTATTCTTCATGCCCTCATCTGGGGTTTTCTTGGTGAAGATACTGAAAGGGTTTCCAATTTTCTTCTCCAGTTCATTTTACAGATGAGGAAACTGAGGCAAACAGGGTTAAGTGACTTGCCCAGAATCACACAGATAGCAAATTTCAAAGGTCATATCTGAACTTAGGTCCTCCTGACTCCAGGCATGGCACTGTATCCACTGCACCACCTAGCTGCCCTAAAATGCACTCAGGTACACATGCTTGAAGGCAAAGTACTTTAAGAATGATTCAATTTTGTGTCCTGATTAAATGCTTTGATATACAACATATGACTCCTGCCTCTTCTGTTCATAGAGAATGCACTAGATGGAAATTTAAGCCACATTTGCATAATTATGATTACCTAAAACACCTCACATTGAACCTGGGGCAACAAGGGTTTCCAGAACTGCTCCGGACATGCATTATACTATAACCTATTTTGTGTAAGGCACTATGTAATTTACTTAATTTCTGAATTGCTAAAGAAAGAAACCATACTGAGTCTAAAAAGAAAAATGATACAGACAAGTGAAACTTTTTAATTAAATTGGAAAATATAGTCCCAGCCCACGTTTTGTGGGCTGGTCAGATATTTTAGAATGGGTTGGTAAAATTGCATTTAGAGGATGCTAAAAACATCCTCTCCAGGAAACGTGGAGGGAGGAGGGGAGTTAGAGGCTTCATTTGCTTCCTAAGGATCAAGCATCTGCCCAAATGACTGTGAATTTTGGCAACTGAATAAACCAGTCTAAAAGAAATAGTCTTCTGGATACTGTTCTCTAAGGAGCAAGGTAGCTCAGTGGATAGAGTGAGTGCAAAGGAAGCATTAGGAAGCCCTGAGTTTCAATCTAGCCTCAAACACTTACTAACTGTGTGACCCTGGGCAAGTCCCTTAATCTCAGTTTTCTCATCTTTAAAAGGAATAACAATGGCATCTACCTCCGAGTGTTGTAAGGATCAACTCAAAGAATATATATAAATCGCTTTGAGAAATTAAAGAAAGCATAAAAAAATAAAATTGATTTAGTGAAATTTAACTTACTGAATAATATTTAATAAAAAATAAAATAGATTAAAAGAAAAAAACTTCAATAAAATGTGAGTATCTATGAAGAATATGAGGGGAAAATAAAGCGAAAGCATAATAGAGATGTTTGCTATTATTATTATAAGCAACTCAACTTGGGGAGGGAGGCACGAGGAGATCAAATATCCCAGAAGTCCCGAGCCAAAAATGTTGACTTCTCACTGAGCTGATTCTGGGAGGTTTATTTAGCCCCTCCCCATCCCTGACCTTTACTTCACATTCCCCTAAATAATCCTGTTCAGATTTGTAGCTATTTCTTCATGCGTGTCCTAGGGTACCCATTACCAGGTAATCTGAAAGTACATTTTAATATATTTCTCTTTGGCCTTACAACGCAACATGAGACAACTTCCTGTATTCTGCACTCCAGAACATTTTGAGGACAGGTGGGGGGTTCCTCAAGATGATTTCCCAAAATTAGCCCTCACCAAGCTTGATCCCAGAGGCCTTCTGTCTTCATTTGGGAGGTGGGGGAGCACAGGTGTGGAACAGTGCTTATATCGTCAGATACATACATTGGTTAATTTGACCAAGCTGCTGGTTTTTTCCCTCTTTCTTTTTTAAGTTTTGTCAGAGAGGATAAGGAGGATGCTATATTCAGAAACAAATCTAATTGTATAACTTACATCAAATTGCTTACTGTCTCAGGAAAGAGAGAGAGAGAGGAAGAAAATTTGAAAGTCAAAATTTTTAAAAATGAATATTAAAAATGGTTTTTCCATGTAATTGGTAAAAAAAAATAAAATATGATTAAGATTTTAAAAGAAATGTATATGATTTAAACACAGAAGGCATCCATGAAACGAGACAGTATTTTTAAAAAATCAAATCAAATCAGAGCCATGAGCTTGGGCCAAAGCTTCCTTTTGCCATGTGAAATCTCCTAGGGTAAATAACGTTGCTGTTGAGACTGAAATGAGGACATAAACTCAAACTTCCCCTGTTTATCTCCCAGCTGGGAAGGCAGCGCTGTTTGCCTAAAAAGGGATGAGCCAGGGACAAGCTATGTTATCTTCTGGAGTTGTGTTTATAGATGGTCGCTTGGAGAAACCGTAGGGCCATCCACTCAGCCCCCGCTGCTGAGTTTGTTGACTAGTTGAAGATTCATGTCGGGTCCCAGAAGGAAGACGCTCGTGGGACAGCGGACAGAGCACCAGTCCTGGAGTCAGGAGGACCTGAGTTCAAATCCAGCCTCAGATATTCACTGACTGTGTGAGCCTGGGCAAGGTGCTCAACCCCCACTGCCTCCAAAAGAAAAAGATATTCACACTTGAAAGTTCCCAAGTTGAGGCAGCTAGACCACAGTGGGTTAGAGGGTTGAGTTTGGAGCCAGGGAGAACTAGTACCTGCCTTTGAGATGTATTAGATAGCTGTGTGACTCTGAGCCCTTTCCATCTCTGACTTAGGTTCCTCATCCAAGGTCCCTTGATAACCAGGATCCTTTGATAATTTACCACTAGTTATTGTCATTATGTCACTGGGAAATTTGCAAAACTGCCAGGATGGTTTTGATTAGACTTTCAGCCATGCTCCTACTCCCCCAGAGCACCAGCTATGTATCTCTGGACATAATAACACTGTGCAAATAAAGTAAAATAAACATTCTGCACAAGAGACTGTCCAGAAATAGCCAGGGGCATTCAGAGAAGAGTGATCTAGAATGAAACAATAGAAAAAAGCCTCAGACCAGTCTGAAGACAGTCTTAGCATCCTAAGAGCCGCATTTGGACTCCAGGCTCAAAACCACCGCTTATTAACCCCAAGATCCCTCAGAGTTGAGCTCAGTTTCCTTATAATAATACTTGTATTACTTACCCCTGGGGCTAACGGTGAGGGAAAGGACTTTGTGGTCCTATACGTTATTACAATGTAGGACTACACAAAGGATTTTTTTTTTATCCCTGTGTGGAACTGTGATTAGTATATAAATGTTTGACAGTTGCTTGGAGTCATATAGAGGTTATGTGACCTGCCCAAAGTCTTTTATAGATTAGTAAGCCTGGGCAATTACTTAACCTTTCTGTGCCTCAGTTTCCTCATTTGTAAAATAAAAAGGGTACATTGAATAGCTCTAAATCTTTTTTTTTATCTTTTAATTTTATTTATTTATTTAATTTTTTACATTCATTTTCACAAATTTTTGGGTTCCAAATTTTCTCCCCTTTTATCCCCTCCCCGCACCCCAATACCCCAAGCAATCTAATTTTCCCTATCTCCAATCTGCCCTCTCTTCTGTCATCCCTCCCTTCTCTTGTCTCCATCTTCTCTTTTCTCCTGTAGGGCCAGATGACTTTCTATTCCTCCTTAACTGTATGTCTTCTTTCCTAGTTGCAACAACAATACTAAACAATTGTTCCTAAAACTTTGAGTTCCAAATTCTCCCCATCCCTCCCTCCCCACCCATTCCCTTTGGGAAGGCAGGCAATTCAATATAGGCCATATCTGTGTAGTTTTGCAAATGACTTCCCTGATAGTCGTGTTGTGTAAGACTAACTGGATTACCATCCCTCCTAACCTGCCCCTCATTGTTTCTCTTCTGTCTTTTGATCCTGTCCCTCCCCAAGTGTTGACTTCAAATTGCTCCCTCCTCCCTTTGCCCTCCCTTCCATCATCCCCCCCTTGCAATATCTCCTTCTCCCCCACTTTCTTATACTGTAAGATAGGTTTTCATACCAAAATGAGTGTGCATTTCACTCCTTCGTTTAGTCAAATGTGATGAGGGTAAACTTCTTGGTTTGTTTTTTTTTTTCCCAGCTCTCCTCTTTTTCCCCCCACTAAGAAAAACTCCTACCTGCCTCTTAAATGACATATAGTTACCCCCTTCCCTTTCCCTCTCTTTCCTCCCCCTACATTTCTCTCTCACCATTTACCTTAGTTTCTTTTAAGGTATGGTCCCATCCTATTCAGTTCAATCTGTGCTCTCTATCTCTGTATGTGTGTGCATGTGTGTATGTGTGTGCATGCGTGTACATGTGTATGTGTGGTCCCACCAACTACCCAGATACTGAAAAGTTTTAAGAGTTAGAAATATTGTCTTTCCCTGTATGAATGTAAACAGTTCACTTCTGCTAAGTCCCTTAAGACTTCTCTTTGCTGTTTCCTTTTTCATGCTTCTTCTCATTCTTGTGTTTGAAAGTCAAATTTTCTTTTCAGCTCTGGTCTTTTCATTAAGAATGATTGAAAGTCCTCTATTTCATTGAAAGACCATATTTTCCCTTGAAGTATTATACTCAGTTTAGCTGGGTAGGTGATTCTTGGTTTGAGTCCTAGTTCCTTTGCCTTCTGGAATATCCTATCCCACGCCCTTCGATCCCTTAATGTAGAAGCTGCTAGATCTTATCAGGGTTATCCTGATTGTATTTCCACAGTACTGGAACTGTTTCTTTCTAGCTGCTTGCAAGATTTTTTCCTTGAGCTGGGAGTTCTGGAATTTGGCCACAATGTTCCTAGGAGTTTCTCTTTTTGGATCTCTTTCAGGTGGTGTTCGATAGATTCTTTCAATACTTATTTTGCCCTCTGGTTCTAGAATGTCAGGGCAGTTTTCCTTGATAATTTCATGGAAGATGATGTCTAGGCTCTTTTTTTGATCACGAGTTTCAGGTAGTCCCATAATTTTTAAATTGTCTCTCCTGGATCTATTTTCCAGGTCAGTTGTTTTTCCCATGAGATATTTCACATTCTCTTCCATTTTTTCATTCTTTTGGTTTTGTTTGGTGATTTCTTGGTTTCTCATAAAGTCATTAGACTCCATCTGTTCCATTCTAATTTTGAGAGAACTATTAAATTCAGTGAGCTTTTGAGCCTCTTTTTCTATTTGGCTCATTCTGCTTTTGAAAGTATTCTTCTCCTCATTGGCTTTTTGAACATCCTTTGCCAATTGAGTGAGCCTATTTTTCAAGGTGTTAATTTCCTCAGCATTTTTTTTGGGTCTCCTTTACCAAGGTATTGACCCGTTTTTCATACTTTTCTTGCATCTCTGACATTTCTCTTCCCAGTTTTTCCTCCACCTGTCTAACTTGCTTT